>BSDF01000008.1:35139765-36467265 GCA_027925045.1 Hypotaenidia okinawae | reverse complement strand
CTTTCTCCAGACTGCCTGAACCAGTTCAGGAAAAACAGAAGAATCTTAGGAATTTTTTTTTTTTTTTTTTTTTGCCTTTGCTGCAGGATGTCTAGAAATAGTAAGGTGACCATAAACCACTACCCTGATACGGATGAGTTAATCCTTAGAGTAGCCCCATGGAGTATTTAAGTAGTAGCACTCCCTCTACAATGAGTTAATTGTGGAGTGCAGTACTCTGTGATTGCTCCATCAGCAGCAAAGCTGTGACTATAAACTGGAGGAGTCCTGACTCCCAGACCTTTGCTGTAACCAGCAACTCTTCCTCTCTGTGTAGATTTGCTATATCAGTGTTCAGAGCTGCCCTAGGGCCCTGGTTCCCTATCAGTGTATTATTTTAAGAAGGTAATGGCTGTGTAATACGTTTTTGTGATCCTCTTCAGTATTCTGTGGAGAGACAAATATGTAACTCAAAGCATGATGTTCCTGAAACAGAAGCAGATTTTTAAATTTAAAATGAACATCTGCTCTCCCTTTCTCATCTCCCCACCCCCAAAATAACGATGCTGTTTATGTCATCCAGCATATTCTAATACCTACAAATGGTAGTACCTACTATACCTAGTTTGCACACAGGACATACCAAGTGCTGTGCTCAGACATTAATTCTTGTGGGATCAGGCTCTATAGGACTAACCAGACATTCATGTCTCAAATGGCATTTTAGGCATGCGTTAATGACCCTAAACGACAGACCTTCTCATCTTATTGCTTAATTAATCAATGGCCCAGTGGCATGTTTGCAGGGCCCTTTTTTCAAGCTGTGCCTCCCCTCAGATGATAATCAGGTGGTATATGGCTGTGTCTACTTATGGGAAAGTCAAAACCCAATAAATAAAGTTTAATTTCTTGATTCCCCTGGGATATATTGGTTCTTTTGAACAATGCTTCTTCAGTTGAGTTGAAATTGAATCCCAGCATGAGCAACACATAGTGTAATATTTCATGGATGGACATAAGTACCAGGTTTAAAGAGCTAAAGAAAAAGAAAAGAGAACTGGTGGTGGTAGGGGAAAGACTTGATGCAGAAGCAGGATATTTTGCATCAAAAATGTCTAATCCTGTTTTCATTACTCATATTAAACTCTACATTTTCAACTTTTAAGCATTACAGTGAAGGTTTTCTGTGCATTTGTGGCATTAATTTTCGTTCTAAATTAAGCTTGCTATCATTTGGAATAGAGTTAATCTTAAAAATAGTTTGTAACATGCAATCCAGTTAGGTACCACAGGAGGGCAGGTGTGTTGAACGGCTTTATTATGATATGCCTTACATTCATGTAAGATCTACTGAAGTAAATTGAAGTCTTGGATTTATACCAGCACCAGAGAAATGTCAGAGAAATGCAACAACTTGATTCAGGCACAAATGGAAATATGTAAGCCTCCTGGATTTGGTGGATTTAAATATCTTTTTCTAGTTGATCGTCTTTGATGCTTACAAAGGTTCAAAGATTCTGCAACCCACTGTTATTTTGTGTTGATTTTGAGAGCCTATAATCTGACTACAGTTACTTATTTACCCAATGATAATATCTAGTAAATTAACAAAATTAGTTCTTTAGTTTGCTAGTTAATTTAATTCAACTTTTTTTTCCCCCTGGTGTCAACTTTTCAATATGTGCTAATTCATGCTTCAAGTTAAATTCAGGTTTGAATAAACAGCTGGGTTAAATAATTCCTCAGGAAATTTGAAATTTGATTGAATCTATGTTTGCCTTTTCAAGTGAGTGGAAAAATGGATGAAGCCTTTGGTTTGAGGAGGTGTGTGTACACTTTTGTGGCTTAGATGGTACCTTCTTGCAGGGTGATTAGCAGGACCTCCACCACTGTGATGGGTTCTGAAGCGATGAGCTGTAGTGCCAAGGTCTCCCCAGACAGACTGTTAGATTCAGAGAGACTCTCAGAAGGTACTTGTGATCTCCCCAGTCCGTCTGTGGGGCTCTGTTGTTCCTGACCCCTAAGGGGGGTCCCCTCTCACGAAAGGGAGAACCCTGCTGAGCTCTGAGGCAGAGGTGGTCCTGCAATGGAGAGCTCTGCTTTCCTGTAATGATTGTAGAACAGAGTCTTTCAGTGGGCAATACTATTTCTTCTGAAAGTGGAGAAAGATTTCCAGCATCTTGAGCTGAAAGAGGAAGATGAACGTTTCATCTGTCTCACATAACGAAGTCCCTGAAGTAGAAGAGGGCTTGTTAAGCAGTGAAGACATTAGGAGGCACAATTTCTAAGACAAATCCAGTCCTTCAGATGCAGGAATGACTGTAGCAGCCTGACCCCTTCTTGCTGCTCAGCTGACCCCTCTTCATCCTTCTGAGTCTGGCTGAGTCTCTCCAAATACACAGTAGCACATGCAGAAGGGATTCAACCAGATTTCCTGCGGCGCTAAACTGCTGTGGAAGCACATACCATTAGGTCATGCTAGGATGATGTGGACGAGTGGTCTTCTCTTGTCCCCATCCCCAACAGCCCTCAGAAGGCAAACTCTGCTGTGCTCTAAAAGATGAGTTGTCCCAGTCTCTCTTAGCAGATGGTTCATCCTTTGCTTGCAGAAATGGACACTTTGGGTCCATCTTTCCTCTGCAACACAGTTTCGGACTAGCAAGGTGTCCCAAAACTACCTTAAGAAGTCTTCTCCTCCCTTAAGGAGAAAGGTCCTCGTCACCTCCATTCTCTCCCTTATTCTCTGGTTGCTCTTACATTTATAGTATCTAGATGCTGATCTTACTGCCAGAGTACAAATCAGAAGCCAATATGGCAGCTGTCACGCAGATGAAGATCCTGCAGAGATCTGTGAGAATAATTCATGTGTTGGAACACAGGCCATCTGATAATTTTATTTATCTTGATGTGCAGGTGTCTTGTTGGATAAACTCAGAATAATCTGAGCCCACTGCCCAGTGTATGGTCTAAACACACGTATCTAAGACATGAATAAAATCTGTCACAACTGTTGATTTCCTTAGTCCTCTCCAGTCTGTCCTCACGTTTTCTTTGCTCTCTAATAACGAGTAACAACAGCTTGCTTTGGATCATGAAAACCTCTCCCATGTTCCTGAGTGGCAGGGCTGTGGGCTGACATCCCAACATCGCTTCTTTACAAAGATGAAAAAAACTTTTATAGCCAGCTATGTTTTCCTATTTCTTCCCTACGTCTCCCTACTCCCCTTTAACTCCCCCCAGTAGGATTTTTGCAATACATTTCTGGAAATACTGTGAGCACTCTGACACACAACAATATCTTCAGCAGTAATAATAAATTAGACACAGTGGGAATTTAAGGTTGTTCTTTTGTCCAAGGTGATATAATGGAAGTCATTCATAATGAAGAAAAAAGTAATTGTTATGCAGCATTTTTGTATTAAACATGCCTCTCCAAATTATCCAGAGTATAAAAGAGAATGGTTTTTAGAGCTTTGTTACAACCGTGGTTGAGCAAAATGCATGTGAATGTCCTCTTATTTGCATAACTGGGATTTCTTAAAATACAAACCATTTGTATTGTGTTAAGCTCTCTCAAGCCTTGCTACCTCACAAGCCGTATCATAGTTTCATCATTAATCAAAACAAAGCCAAAATCAATAAACATGCATAATCAGGAGTCTCTGATTCCACTATGCAAATACGCTGCGAATTGATGAAATGTTCCTGAATCTGAAATAGTTTTATGCTTTTTTTTATCCCCTCTCAAAAGTCCCTGAGCCTTTTAATTTTAATATTTTATGCATTGCAATGCAAACAGTATAAGAATGAGTTCACGTATCGGAGATAACAAGTTAAAAGATAAATGTTGGGTGAATGTCCTAATAGTTTTTGTTTACTTTGTTGACTTTAAAGGCAGTTTGTGCTTCTGAAAGGCTGGGAATTGTTTGACTCTTAAAGGCCCAATCCTGCACGGAGCAAAAGCAGTTCCTCTGCCGTGTGGTTTCCTGCGGGTACCAGAGGCCAGGCAGCAGGGTCCCTGGGCCTCATGCCAAGGCCATTTGTTAATTAGCAAAGATCGCTCGTTCAGTCTGTGTAGGGCCATGGAAGTGTTACGTTACAAGGGGACAGCAGTGGTGTTCCATCAGGACAGGCTTGTGTCCTTGGCACGTGGCCACGATGGTGATCAGTACCTGCAGCTCTGTGGAGAAAGGGCACTGCTCAGGGGGCAACGCAAGCTCCACTCCTAACCCTGGAGGAACCTCAGCTCCTCACATGCCAGCAGATCATGCAGATCATTACTGATACATGTTTAGAGCTGCCCTCTGTAGTTTTAAATTCCTGATCAAACATATATACATTACTATGATACAAGGAACATCACCGACTGAATGTGCATCCAAAATGAAGCACTTCAACAAGAGACTTGGTTATTTCATAGGTTTCAGGTGGGTTGCACCACTATGGTTACAGACCTCTGTCAGTGCATGGCTCAAGTTAATGCAGCAGATTCTTTTAATCTGAATCACAAATTTCTAACAAGTGAGCTGTGCTGGGGTAAATCTTACCAGCAGCTACTGCTTACCTCGTTCTGAAGCTGTGTGTATCCACAGCAAGTACAAAACACAGACCCAGGAAACGGACACATCCAGAGGATCAAAATCAAACAGAATTCTGCAAAGGCCAAAGTTGAAGGAAAAGAAGGATGAAAAAGTGGTAGAAAAGCCAGGCTGCAATTAAGTTGAAAAAGTTCCTTGTTTGCTAGTCAAATAATAAGTTGTGTCAGAGCTGTAGAATTGGCTGTTCTAGCATAATTGCATCTCTTGTGTATCTGTGGGACTCTGCTAACCACAGGCACAATCCTCTCGTGAGAGTCATCCCCTCTGAACTGATTTATTAGCAATGTGAAAAGTTTAAAGGTGTGATGTTTATTTTATATCATAGTAAAATAAATGGCCTAATCATAGATTAGGAAGCAGTGTTTCAAAAGGTGAGAGTCTTTTAGGCTTATTAATCTGCTGTGGATGGGTTTCACAATAGGTACGTCTGTTTGCCAGGTCATAGAATCATAGAATGTGTTAGGTGGGAAGGGACCTTTAGAGGTCATCTAGCCCAACCCCTGCAGTGAGCAGGGATGACTTCACTAGATCAAGGATCTCAGAGCCCCATCAAGCCTGACCTTGAATGTCTCCAGGGATGGGGTCTCCACCACCCCTCTGGGCACCCTGTGCCAATGATCCACCACCCTCATATTGAAGAACTTTTTCCCGTTATCCAACCCAAATCTCCCCTTTTTGAGTTTAAAACCATCACCCCTTGTCTTATTGCTCCATGCCCTTGGGAACAGTTCTTCCCCAGCTTTCTTACAGGTACCTTTCAGGTGTTGGGAGGCCACTATGGATATCACCATGAGTGACACAGTGCTGAACTGTAGCATTCATAGCAGAGCATTTGACCCAATGGTGACTTCTCACAAGGTTCTGAAGCTTTGAAAAGCTGTCTTATCTTAGCATCTCTTTACCTTATAAATTATGGTAGGGGAAGACAAGTGTTGCTGGTGTTCAAATACATTTGCACAACCACAGAGTGTTATGAAAAATAAAAATGCCCTATGCCTTTGGTGGGAATAGGTGCTCACCTGGAAAGAAATAGTAGATCTGTCTCCTTATTTATGTACACAGCCCCACAGAAGTCAGTGGGATTGTGTGATACATGTGTGTATACACACACACACACGTACATATAGATATACACTGAGGGGTGCAGTGAGCTTCTCAGAAAGTTACTTCTTGACTTGGGTTTCCTACAAGGATAGCACTTAGCCTTTTTTCTTGATTCTTCAGTGATCTCATCTGAAACTTTTGTTTTAAAAATAGGATAGAGTTCTAATTTTCATGGCCAATGGCTGCACTAAGGAGCATATTTGGCAAAAATAAGAGTAACAGTTACTGCAGCGATGGGTTGGTGATCAAGAGGAGCTGATGTTTTAAAGTCAGAACATCTCTTGATGTTGTTGCTCGCTTAAATTGCTGTACTGATGCTGTGTAGTGCTTGGTAGGTGTTTGGCTACCTGTATGTGCCCTAACCATGCTGCTTTTCAGAGGATGGTGGTGTGCTCTGCCAGGATAACTGTGTGCACTAGCAGGGCTTCAGAGACCATGCTGAGATTCTCCTCGGCATCTCCCTCACTGCTCAATTTCCTGACTGGCAAGAGGACTGAGAACGGTTCATCTTTGCTTGAACCTCTGCTTACACAGTCCAAGGCAGTACTTAACCTCTAACCTTTTCCTTCCTGACTGCAGTAACTGCAGGACACTGCTGCTGGACTGTAACAAGCTCACAGTGCCTATGGCTGCTTTGTCACTTACTACACTGAGTGTGTGAGATACAATGTGGAGGCTTCTACATATGCTTGTTGTTTATTTTAGCTGGAATATGTCATTTTGGTAGGTCCAAGGCTAATGAGTAATTGTTACAACCTGATGTACCTTACACACAGGTTTTACTGCATATCTTTTTTTTTGCTCGGTTATTTTCAAAAAGGTGGAAGAAAAATCCATCAGCCAGACCAAGGAGAAACAAACTCCAAAGCCTGTCTGGTTTCGGCAAGGATGGTAGAGGAAAATACAAGTGAGGCCATTTTCTTATTGCATGTGGGAGGTATTTAAATAAATAAGAAACTAGAGAGAGTAAGAGTAGTGATACGAGTCATTAACAGTTTTCAAACCAAAGGAACCCCAGAGCTTTAACATTCTGCAGAAGGGCAGAGTATTAACATTAATCGTAAAGAAGGACCAGTGTCAGCCTGGCACCTCTTCTCATTGTTACATGTAAAAAAGAGGGAATAAAAAAAATCACCTGGTGATCTTGCCAGAACGTCCCAGAGGGTAACAAACTGTGGGGTAAAGGAAAGCATGATCATCTCATCCAGGTCTGAGGGCTGGAAGTTTTAACGTCACCATGCCCTTCAACTCAAAGGAATGATCCTCGTTGAGTTTGTTAATCCCTAGCTCCATGGGCTGACACTTACATTTAGACAGTGTTTTGTGTTTTGAAAATATTTTTCACATGAGACTTCTGAAGAGCATTGAAGAGAATAACTGGACCTCTCCCCAGCCTGGGGAGGTGTAATTAATTCCTTGGCAAAGATAGGATTGGAACCAAGGAATCCCCTCTCCTTTATCTCCTTCCCCTGCTCTAAACATTTTCATGACCTTTTTTGGAAAAGTTTTGCAAAAGTAATATTGAACAGAGGGGGTTTTTCCCCACGTCCTCCTCTGTTTTGTTGCACAGTGTGGTCTGTTTTAAATAAGCTCTACAGTGCAGTCACTGAAGGAAATGAAGATATTTCATAGCCCGCTTAGCATTTGCATTTGAATATAGGCCACCCCGCTGTTTGATTAAACTGGAGTTTAAGAAAACTATAAGAACTGAGGTTCATATGCAGTGCAGTACTTCACACTCAGATTGCAAAGGTTGTTGAAGGAAAAAAGAATGATAATATCCTTGGAAGTACATGACTAATGAGAATATATATAGCACTTCTGAGACAGCTCAAATATATAATTATTGTGAGGATTTCACAGACACATAAATATAATGATCTTCAGCTAAGTAAATTGCTACCTACCAATGAAATAAATATGGTCCCTTCAGAATTTGAAATAATTCAGTACTGTAGGTGGTGGGAAATGATTCACCTTAGCTGTTATCTCTGGAACAGTAATATAGAAATATATCTGCCAGTACTGTTGCATTTACATTGTTCCTCATATCCTGTGGAGTTTGTCAGAAGATCTGTGGTCCCTGCTGATTTCCACCCCCTTATTTTGATAAGACTCTGCACAGCATGGCTCAACAATGGGTTGGAGCAGCTAATATTGTTTACCGCAGTAGGCATCTCAGCCATAATATTTTTCCAAGAAACACTGATGTGTTTAAAGGTCAGGTTGATACTGATTTGACTGCTAAACATGAATTCATTTTTCTAGAAGTGGAAGGGTGTACATGCCTTGGGATAAAGGTTAAACTGTTGTTTATGCACTCGATAGGTGGAAAACACAAGGCTTTAATACACAAATCATAATAGCCTATTCTGGTCAGTCAGGGAAATGTGGTGCTTTACATTTAAATGGAAGCCTTGAATCCCCAGGCATTTTCTGACTATTGCTACAGAAGAAATCTCACTGAAAATCTGTGTGCTTGCCTGGAAGATCTAGACTTTGCAGCTAGTTTAAAGGGTTTTCTAGGCACGGTAGTCCAGAACTCATCCAGATCTTTCAACAGCACTGGTGAGGTGCCAGAGACTGTCCTGTACTGCTGTGGTTATGGGAGTAAAGGAAGGAAGGAGGGAGAGATGGACAGTCCTACAAGTTTGGGTTTGCAGTTCTTTCCACCTTGGGTAGAGTGGGAGCGACGTGGGGGTGTCTGCTTTTGCCAAAAGGAAAATCACCTCCCCTCCTACAGCTACCAGCTCTGCTGTTGAGGTGCCTCTTCATGACAAATCGTGATCAGTAAGGCTGGCTGAGCCACAGATCTGCTGCCCCTTCTGCTTACACTACTTTGATGTTTCTGGCAGGCTGCTGCCCAAGAAAACAGCATGCAAAGGAAGATGTTCTACTTCAGCCAGACTGGTTGGGCTTCCTGGGAAGGCAAAACTTAGCCAGGATGTGCTCAGTTCCTACTTTCCTAGAGATGACACGTCAGATGGAAGCATGAGCGCTCAATGCTGAGCTGTGCTCTGTCCACAGCTCCCTTTGTGCTCCATCTGTGGTGTTCTCCAGGGGCCAGGTGAAGAGGGTAGCACATTCCACAGCTTAGAAGGGATACCACGTGAGTACAAATCTCATCGTTCTTTCTTGGCTTCCTTTTTCTAGGCGCTTGTTCTTATTTAGGTATCATTTCCTCCAGCCTCTAAGAAAGCACGCTTCTCTCTCAAGAGCTTTTATCCAAAACCTGTGCTAGGTTTTGTGGGAAGTGAGTTTTATTTCCCTCACAGTGTGTCCTTTGCCAACAGTCTCTCGCACAGTGTCAATGTAATTCACCCCTTTCCCTTTCCCTTTCCCTTCCCTTCCCTTCCCTCTTCTTCCACCCTCTCCAGCTCTGACTCACCTCATTTACCCATCCTGGTTAGACCTCTACTTCCAGCTTCCTTCTTTCCTTTATAAAGAGAAGATCTTTGGTGCCAGGTTAGAAGGAGGTGACTGTAGCCCTGTGGGAGGCTGGGAGGCTTTTCAAAGAAATAATCAATGCTCTCTGATCACATTACCCAATTCCTTACCCACAGTTTTGGTTTCTGGGATAGGACTTTGGGGGCTGTTGAGGTGTGTAGAGGGGACTATGTCACAGGTGGTCATTCTGTGCTGTTTTCAATGCAGGATCTGGCTTCTGTCTTCACTGGAACAATGAAGTAGTAGGGCCGCTGGAGTAGACCAACACCAGCTCTAAAGATGTAATTTAGAAGCTCAGGTTTACTTATCAGCACTGATAAGGACACAGTTTCTGCTTTTAACTCTGCCTTGTAAAAGGATCAGTCCTTTTCACTGTTTGCCTTAACTTTCATTTATTCAGTTGGGTTGCAAACTCTGCTCGAAAGCTTCAAAGTCCACGTAGGATTTTTCCTATTGAATTATCTTAATAAATGTTTTCTAGATTTGTTTTTGCATTTTGCTTCCACAGATTTTGTCTCTGCAAAGCCTCCAGTCCTGGCACAACAGCTCAGGTCACTTCTTTGATCCGGTTTTCTGTGGGATGTTCTGACACCTTGACCATCTTGGCATTTGCTTTGAGAACAGATGGAGGAAACAGTCCATAATATGCCTGTTGGCCTAAAAGCAGAGAATCTAGTAGTGCCATGAGTGGCTTGCTGGCTGACATCAATAGCACAGGATGCTGTATTTGATTAGCTTTGCTTTCACAAGAAAGACCCACTGTATTGTTTTGAAGAATGTGTTCAGTTGTTTTAGCAAACTTAAAAATCCCCCGTGGCTGCAGAAATAGAGCACTCAAGTGAAATGGCTGCCCCCTCAGGGAGAAAAAGCCTTGCAAAATGTTCTCTCTACAGATCACGCTCAATCCTGAAGCTGTATCAGTTCAGAAAAACTTCTGGATCTCTTTTTTTCTTTCATCTTCTGAAGACAGATAAATCTAGAAGCCCCACAGGAGGATTCCTGACTTAGCAAACAGAGCTTGACTACGTTTTGCTTTGGTATTTTAGCTCAGCATTACAAATACTTGTGTCAAAGATCTTGGCTTGAATCCTGGAATTAGTTCAGATACAATGGTGTGATAATAAGAAAAAAATTCTCCCTAGGCTTTCATGCCTGCCTCTTCTTCTGCCAGGTTGCCAGTACTCTCTCACTGAAAAGGAAAAGTTGAAGAGCTAATTTCCTGTCTTCCTGAGGTTTCTTGTGGGAAGGTGATTGTCATGGATGCCCTTCCCCCTTCCTTCCCTTTCCCTTTCCCTTTCCCTTTCTCTTTCCCTTTCTCTTTCCCTTTCCCTTTCTCTTTCCCTTTCCCTTTCCCTTTCCCTTTCCCTTTCCCTTTCCCCTTCCCCTTCCCCTTCCCTTTCCCCTTCCCCTTTTCACTGCACTGATACTTTTTAAACTGCTTTCTTAGAAAGCCATCTCAGAATCCCTGATGAGTGGTGCCTTATCCCACAAATGTTGCTCAGTAGTGGCAGCCACTTGTTAGACTAATTCCAGATACATATTTTACAGAGGTAAGTCCAATAACAGAAAACAGATACTGTGTCTAATATCATCTCTTGCTGTTCCACCTTTTAAGGAATTTCAAGTGAGTGGTTATATGTGGTTATCATTTTAGAAATATTATCCAACAGATTTCTCTAGAAATCAAAAAATTGGAAAGTAGGAGATAAGCCTCATTCCATGTTAGGGTTTAAACCAGAAAGAAGAAGAAAAGCTTAGTCTGTGAGAGAGATGCTACGTTTTCTTGTCCTTTTCAATAGTGACACATATTCACCACAGAGTGTTAGTTTAAAATATTAATTGAAGGAGCTAGAGGCTATGGTTTGATTTTCTGTTGGTGAATTTTGTACCATCCTCATTACCACAGTGTCTGAATGGTTTTGAGTTGCCCTTTAAGCACAATAACTGACACCTGTCATAGTTTCCATGTCTCTTCCTATGGAGTTTGGCTATGCATTTCATACTTGGATTGGTCCAGCACTTGTTAGGTACTATCTTGCCCCCCCCCCCATATATACTTACCAGGTGAATAAACTGTATTCCCTGTACTGTAAGTAGACTGTGGAGTGTGTGATGTATTTTGGGGTCCTGAACTGCTGATTAGAATAGAAGGTTGAGCGATGCCTTGAGTCTGAATGCTTCCTAGCTTTGCATGTTCCTCACCAGAGCATTTATCACTGCTCAGTAAGCTCTCTGGAGAAATGCAAACAGAGAAGGCAAAATGGGTAAGGAAGACGTAAAAATACAATATAATGCCTGGTTGTATAGGCTGAGACATTGCACAGCCACACTGAAACTGCCTTGGAAGGAACTAAAAACCCTGGTGCTTTCTCACTAATAACACCACACAAACCTTTACCTGTGAGATGTTGCCTGGGTCAGTTTAAAGCCTGTTTAATAGTACAAGGAAAACAAACATCTCAGATTAAAAAAAAAAAAGAATATAAAAGAATCTGGTTCTTGTTAATAGTAAAAGGCAAGGGTTGTAGACACCTTCATATTAAAAAAGGCAATTAATATTTATTTCATATCAAAGTAGATTGCTAATTAGGGTTGTGCTCTTCCCATCCCCCAGGGAAATAATCAGATGAGTGAATCTCATCTGGAAAGTTCACGTGTGGCAATGAGAAGCTCATCATGAAGATAAAGCCAGAAAAGAAACTGGATGACCTGATGAGATGTTCAGGCTGTCTCATAGTCTCTGCTCTCTAATGGGGTTTAAAAGACCTAGTATCAGTGAATTTATTTTACTGGTTTTCTGGTGACACCACCTAAAAGGCCGTGATTATATATAGCTCAGTCACTTGTCAGTGTCCTTTCATTAACATGCCTAAAGAATCTTAATTGCTCAATCAGAATAGCAGATTTTTCCTCTGCTGGTAAAGTTTAAGAGGTTATTCAAGCCAAATAGAGAAAATGGAAATCCTGCCCAAATGGATCCAGTAGAAAGCACAAACTATTACTGGAAAAAGTCAAGCAAGACAAAGAAGGAAATTGGAGAGCAAACAACTGAAGATAGAAAGATAAACAAGAAATTATTTCATATATATCAAAAGCAAATGTAGCTGAGAAGAAAGGACAAAGGCAGGGCTGGATATTTATATGTGACAGAGCTGGAATAAACCAAAAAATAGATGAACAACAGAGGAACTAAACTAGATGGACTTCAACATTGAAATGTTTGAAGTGTTAAATAAAACATCCCATCTTTTCTACCTGCTGAGTACACTGCTCTATTCTGGGCATTCAGCACAAGTTGTGTGTACCTTTCAGTAAACACCCAAGGGATTAAGTAATCTGCTCTTTGGTATAGGCATATCACTTGAAATTGTGAGTAGGAATGACATAAACCTTTCTATTAACAGAGAATTGCCCCCTTACTTGACACAATCTTGTCTGTATCTGTGCAGGAGTGGATTGATTTCCATTGGAAAACTCCTGTCAACCTTCCCAATAGCATCATCAAGGTCCTTTCCCCTGAAAATCCAATGTTTGGGTTTGGGATAAAAAGTTCTTAATTCTGTCTTAAAGAATTTATTTGGGAAATTTCCTGTTTTCAGCCAGACCTAATTATAACTGCAATGTAAGAAAATAGAAGCTTCTTTGAAAATCATTCCTTTCCAGTCTAATAGAATTATTTGTTCTGGCTAACTAGTTAAGATAATAAATCTGGACATTCAAATGTCTATGATAAGCTGGTGGAAGAACTAAATTGTCCAGGACAGAGCTAATTTTTCTTCAATTTTGTAACTACATTTGATCTGGAAAAAACCCAACCATCAGAACAACAGTCAACTTCTAGTGTGATGCCACATCAGTAGGGATGAATCCCAAGGGTTCATATCACATCTCATCCAATCTCTCAACATTCGGGATACAGTGTGAACAAGGTGCTGAGATTTCCAGATGAAACAAGTTAGCTGCTTGCTGAGGACTACAGAGGTTGATGAAACTTTGGGGGAACCAATATCCTTTGGTGTTAGGAGATCATAAGAGAAATGAAATTAGGTGTTAAAGTTGCAATAAAGACTATTTAAAAGAATCATTATAATTAACCACACGAATGTAACACAGGTAGTTTCTAAACCACTTAAAGACCCTCAGTAAAAAGATCCCAAAGTGCCTCTGGGAGATGAATGGATAACCTTTCAGAAGTACAGCTCTCAGTATAAAGCATGAGGCTGTTTTCAGAAGTGCCTAGAACTGGACTGCTCTAATGTCTGACATCAATTCTGTGCACAGCGTTACCTGAATTGCTTTACTTGCTTCTGATCAACCTGTTCCAGAAAAGAGTTAATGGGAATCGAAGAACTAACATATGTTATTACAGCTACAGGAAAGACTTCCCCAAAGCATTTGAATAATGAATAATAAACTCAAGTAAACAATAAACCTTCAGAATAATTCAACAGAAACCTGGTAAATGTAGTAAAAGAACCATGCAATTTTCATGACTTTTTCCTGTGTGGGTGTACACATTTTTAAACTTCTTCCAATCGATTCTTTGATGTTCTGGAGGTTGTACTTTGTGCTTGTGTGCAGAAAGGCAATTCTTTCTTTCCTTTCTTTAAATACCTTCTTTGCTATTTTAGATTTAACTGAAAGATAGAGGTTGTCTCCTGAAAGCTTAACGTTATTAAATCAGCAGCAAGATACCCGACATGGTTTGCCATTGTTCTTAAAAAATAATTAGGCAGTGTAGCAGAGTCAGCCCCAGTGGAATACAGGTATATCTGCTTTATAACCTGTAAGAAGTGAGTCTTAATTACACCATGGCAGTAGTCACTTTAGCACTTCAGTCCATTTTGTTGGATGTTGACATTACTAAATTATCTCGTGTTCTAAATGCAAAGTACCTGATTTTTTCCTCAAATGCCTTTCTTGGCAACCAAGAGATAAATTGGTCTGGTTTCATTTTTAAGAAGGGCTTTGTCCTTTAATGGTCCTTAAATTAATCCAGATAATTCCACCTGAGAGGATGGCACTTCTAGAAAGCAGTGAAAAAAAATCATGCATTGTATTGCTTGTATGCATTTACAAATATTCTGTAGTCTTCTATTCACACAGCAGAGATTTCTACAGTTATTTAACCAAGAGATAAATAAATGAATGTCATTAAAGAGCAGCTTTCTTGCTTTTGAAATTAATGGTAGAGCTTTAGATGAAGCAGAGGACAGTTTGTCCTAGAAGAATGCAAGTTCATTTTCAGCAGAACTAGATGCCTTAAATTAGGTGACAGCGATACATTTGTAGGCATACATCAGAATTTTTAATACATCTCCACTGAACATTCCTTAGTCCACATTGATTCTTAAGCTGATCCTTTGGAACAGGAGGCTGTTAGTAACTTGGTTTATCTAGTGAAGCTGTAAGGATCAGCATTTGGGCATCTAAATCCTTTGCTCCTTTGCATAAGGCAATTTTATAGGCACAGAATTTCAGTGACTCTGCTGAGATCCCAAGTGCTGTATGGGGAGCCAGAGCAGAACCCAACTCTGTCGCTTGTTCCCAGGGTCTTTCCACAGAGTCTTGCTTGCATTTTCTTGGGTTGGATCTCGGGGGGTTTTAAAGGCTTTGATCTCATAGTGGTTTATAAGTGTTACTTTGGAGAAAAGCGGGTACCACGTGTGTCATAGCAAAAGAACTCCTAAAGAACCCAACCTAATGCCACAGGATGGACTGCGTGTTCCCACATCATCTTATGCAGACACACATTCTCCTTTCCTCCCACCAACATACAGAAGCCACCTCTAAGCCCACATCTAGCTTCAGTTGAAGCAAGAATTGTCTCACACCCTGCTTTGCCCATCTCTTCCTTTCTAGTAACCAGAAGGACCAAGAGAGAGACCCATGATGTGCAGCAGCGTAAGATGCAGGGAGGTCTTTATGCAGCACTGATGCTCCCTCGGAGCATCACTTCCAACAGTGGACAACGCCAACCACTTGAAAGTGTTGCCAGAGCTTTTCCTTTGCTTGTTTGAAGCAGGAGCAGAGCAGCAGCGCCGTGCGGGATGCCAGGCCCCCGGTAGATGGTGCTGATGTCAACTTTTGCCTAACTCCACACACAGCTCATCCCTCGGGAGGTACAAAGAGGGCAGTTGGTGCATGTACGCACAGCACACTGTCTTAGGGCATGGATCTGTACCACAAATTTCCCAAGGTTTTTCCAGCTGAAAAGACTCCGGAAAACGATCTGCCTTTACTTCACATAGCATAATGTGCTCTGAGCACCTTAATAATAGCTACATATTGCCAATTAATAAATAAAGCAATGCAAAAAGTTACTCCCTCATTTAAGATCAGAAAGTCATCAATCTTGGTGCCTTCTAAGAAAGGCTTCCTTTACTGGCCACATAAAGGAACTAAATCAATATAAATAAGCTATTAATAAATTTGCAGTAGTGTATCAGAAAAAAGAAGGGACTACAAATGCTCTCTTTCACTTGGTTATGGTAACAGAAAATCTTTATAGTATATATATATATTTAAAGGGGGGCTTGAAAGGTATCTATATTTATAGTCCTTTTGTCTGATTTCTGTCAAGGTTATTTACAAGTCTGTGATTGCAGGCTAGTTCAAACTCTCTCCCCAAATGCTTTTTGTCTGAAAATTTTAATAACAAATTTCCTTCTTGGCCACACAAGTAATGAGGGAAAAAAAGAGCTCCTCAAAGAGTTAATTTTTCAATTCAATATCTGAACCTTTGACTTAAAATCCAAAGTAGTCACTGGAGGTGCTAGCACTGTCCTTAGCTGCAGGATCCTGTTCCTTTGAGGGGCCTCAGAGAATTTGGATTTCAAACAGGGAAGTATTTAGCAGTTACAAGATTAGTAGTACATTAAAGTGTTGCCTGCATCAGACTTTCATTGTTATTGTAGATAAAGTTAGTGTGATACGCTGCTTTTGAAAGAATATACCTGAAGTCCCATCATACCTCACTTTGAACAAACCTCCTGTCAGAAACTGAGCTGGACTTTGACCTCTGCTGAAATGCCTATTTCAATGAGAAAAACTAAATAAACAAGTAAAGTCAGGATACTGTTTTCACCTCTGTCTTCCTGATTTGGAGTTCTTTCTGATTTGGAGGGACAGAAAGAAGTTCAGGATCACCCCTTTCAGAGCTAACCTAGTCTTAAGTATGCTTCAGCTGGCTGTCACACTGTGCCCATAGGCACCTAAATGTTAAATGAAATCTGCTGGGTAACTCCAAAATGGAGTTCTCAAAAAGTTTAACTTCCCAGCTGCATAGACCTGAAGATGCCCAAGTCTTTAAATGCTTCTGTTCCATATCCATGTGTTGATAACTGCCTGAGAACCCTCCTTGATCTGAGTACTGAGATCTTGAGCTTTGACAAGACCAAGGGAAGAGCTCCAGGCATAACTCAAACCTGATCCCTAGGAAAATCCAGAGCTGTATCTGGGGAAGGGTGGAAGGACAGTAGGAGTGTAGATCTGAACACCAAAATGCCTTGCAAACAGCTGTGATCAGAGTACTTATCATCAGGTTAATGCGACACCTTGTACAAATAGAGACATACATTCCATTTCCTCCTTTGAGTAGGCAAATTCAAATCTCATCTCTCAAGTGATTAATTGGAGTTATAGATGGATGGGATGGGAACATTACTAGTTTTTCCTGTTGAAGATTAATTAGCTCAGTGAACATTAGTCGGAAGAAGAGACTGCAACTCAGTACATGGGGCACTCAGTTTGAAGAGAAAAGGGCTGAATGGGAGCTGTCTTAAATCTAATGGCTTTTCAGCTTGACATACAGAGGAGAGATGCTCTAAAGGCAGCCTAAAACCAATTATATATTGAGTTGCCGTGTCTCTGGGAAGTTATCAAATTCTATTAATCCTAAAATCAGACCTTAATGTAATTTATTGAGGGATCACAACTTGTGCATTTATCTGCTTGTCATGCTATTTGCAATATAGAGCTCTGTCTTTTTATGACCCTCTGTGGTGGTATCATCTGACTAAGAATATAGCAAGCCCTTCCACAAAATGAGTGCTGTAGGTTAACTTTCTGCCATTGTCTGTGTGAGTGTTTGTGCTATAGCTGAATTAACCACCTACCAGGGCTGTAGACAGCTGGAAATGAATCCTATGGGAGAAGTGCATATGCAGAAATGGTTTTGGTTGATTCTGCTGAAAGATGCTTTGGTTCAATCTGAAAAGTGACTTTTATTTAAGAGTAAATGTGCTTTGGCAGCATTGCTTCAGAGATGGAGGTTAGAGGGTCGGTTGATCTTATTTATGTGGGGTAAAGAGAGGGGGATTTTTACAAGGAATAGGGAGTAGCAGTATATGCATAATGATGTGGATTTTAGTACAAACTGAACTCTGCATCTAGTTCTGGGAGATAACAAAAAAATTGGACTCTTTTCCTGTAATTGTGGTTAAGTAACTGCCTTGTGGCTGCATTTCTGGTGTCAAAATTAACTAAATATATTTTGCATTGCTTTTATTGCAACTGGCAAACGAGCAAGTCACTAATAGTAACAGAGCTGTTGTGTAATCAAAGCTAATCCTTACTCATGGTAAGAATTGGAGTCAAAAGCCTATAATCCTACTGTAGGCTACATTCCTCTAGACTTCCTCTTAATATCTCTTGGTTTTTTTGCTCCTTGTGAACGATTTTATGTATTTTGCTATTAAATTCCTCACCTAAAATTTGTGTTGGGTTTTTTTTGAGTTGTTTTTGGTTTGGTTTGGGTTTTTTTTGGGGGGAGAGGGGGTGTTTGAGTTTGCCTGGGTGCCCTCTTCATTGCAGAGCAGCCTGGCATTATGGCTTCAGAGGCAATCACAGTACTGGCAGCGCTTACACATTTCATTGCAAGCCTTGCTCTATTTGCTGCATTGCTCACATTCCAGATTTTTAGATTCCTTCTTTATTTCTGAGAGTCTCAGCTTTTATTTAATAAAATAAGAGGAAATAAAGTCCTTGTGGCTGTGGAGAGAGGTCTACCGTAAAGGCCTGTTAAACCAAGAAAAAGAAAAGAACTTCAAATTCAGTCCTGTGGTTTTAACAGTCCTGATTCAGAAGTTCTGAATACTTCCAGCTTATTATCTTAACATTTGGTTTACAATGGATTGTGGTTGAAAGGCACATTGTGCACACACACACTTAGGTGTTTGTAAAGGCTTTTCCTCTTTTACCATCACTGAACAAGTGCATTGAAGTCCTCTGCACCCAACTGTTTGTTGGTTAGTGGTTCTGGTAACAGTGCTGGAGATTAATTGTAAGTCTTTAGTTCTAATTAACGCTGATTTCCTGATGTGCTGAATTTATCAAATCAGTAATTAATAAGTCGCAGCTCTTCTGTGGCTTATTGCAGACTTATTTTATTGGAATAACTTGCAATGGCTGTGATGCCCAACGCTAACATGTGGCTTCAGTGCCTATGCTGGAATGGACTGTAGGTTACACCCAGTTTTCTTACCAGCCCTACCAGGGCTAACATCTCAAACTGCAACAAACAGACTACAGGCAAACCACATCACTCATGCACTATTCACCAGCTCCATGCATGTCTGTGTGGGAAAATTCTTCTCTGAGACCCGTCAGTGATCATCTTACTGCCTGGAGCATGAGACTGAATACTTCTTATTATCTTGATTTGAATGGACTCAGCTCTGTAAAGGGTAGAGGAGTTCCCCACCCTCTCTTGCTTGCGTGCCTGACCTGGGGCAGGAGGGCCCTCTGCGAAGGCAGTCTGCCTCTTTGGGTAATAAGATGCCAGGAAACAGTGGAGAGGGGCACAGCAAGCCAGCCCAAGCGGGTCTCGTTGCAGTCTGCTGGGAGTGGATGACTACTGTAGCATAATAGATGGTGATGCTAAAAAAGAGAATGTGAAACTGTTCAGGTCTTGGCAAGGATGGAGTTAATTTTCTTCCCAGTAGGGAGTATAATTCTGTGTTTTGGAATTAGGGGGAGAATAATGTTGATAACACACTGATGTTTTAGTTGTTGCTAAGCAGGGTTTACAATTAAGTCATAGACTTTTCAGCTTCCCAAGCCAGGAGGCTGGGGGTGCACAAGGAGCTGGGAGGGGACATGGCCAGGACAGCTGACCCCAAATGGTCAAAGGGGTATTCCATTCCATAGGGATATTCCATACCCTGGAGCATCTGGTGACATGCTCCATATATAAACTGGGGGGAGTGGGCTGGGGGAAGTGATCATTGCTTTGTACATGCTGGGAATCAGCCAGCAAGTGGTGAGTAATTGCCCTTGTTTTGCATGGTCTGTTACTATCTTCTATTCCTCTGCTCTTCTATTAACCTGCCTTTGTCTCAACCCACAAATTTTAGGGTATTTTTCCATTCTCCCCCTCCACATCCCATCAGGGCTGCAGGGACGGGAGCGAGTGTCCATGTGGTGCTTAGTTGCTGGCTGGTGCTAAACCACAACAGAAAACAAGCTACTTTAAATTCTTTTTTCTGCCTAAAATTAAAAAATGGTTAAAACTGAGGACAGACTGCAGTGTTGATTAATGATGAACTGAATGAGGAAGCTCGCAGATGGATATGCATAGTGATTAATTTGGCCAGAATATGAGATTTATGACCAGTCTGCAATACACTCATACTGGTTTAAACTGTGTTGAAAAGATTTAATTTTGTATTAAAGTGCTGTAATGCTGATGGAACTGAGATCAGTATCTGCTCCAAGTTCATTGCTATTCTTCCAGTTGTTCTAGGTGGAAAAGAATGGAAAAAAAGTTTATGAAGTTTTGAGCTTGTTAGAGCTTCAAGTACCAAACTCCCAGTTGGATACAGTGCCATACTTATTCTTTCACCTGCAACAATCAACTCTTCATTATCATTCGCCTTATAATCTGGAAACTTAATTACTACCATTAATTACTACCACTGAGCAACAATTTCCCACCACTTATCCTTCCCTAACACAATGCATGTGCTGAACTCCATGCTTAGTGTAGAAATTAAATAGAAAACTTTCCATGGAGTTTCAGGCAGGTACTTTGGATTTGTCTGTTCCTTCCAAGTACCCTGTAATGTGCTTTATGCAGCTTCCCAAATCAACTATGGTAGTGAAGTGTGAAACCAAAACCACTTGATACACTGTGTCTTGAAGTCACAGGGAATTAAAATAAAAAACTTTATTGTCTAACAAAGAATGCTTATTGCTTGTCATCAGCAACAATGGATTTTTTGTTTTCTTGGAGTTTGAAAATCTCTGCCAGCAGACAATGAGGAACGAAGGGTTTTTACACAGACCAAATATTTCTTTCTTTTCCTTTTTTTTTCTTTTTTTCCTGGTTTTTTGTTTTGTTTTGTTTTGTTTTGTTAGATGCAGGGCTTCCCTTGAAGCTTTATTTAAAATCTAGAGGGGCTTCACCTGATGAAAGGTATGCAGGGCATTGGAGTAGATCTTACAGAGAGGTTGTAGTGTCTCCATCTCTGGATGTTCATTGGCCTCAAAAATTAGTCTGTGTCACAATCCTTTTTGTTGTTTGGGATGAACTAAATGACCTCAAAAAGACCCTCAAAATTCCATTTTCTTGTGATTAAGCAGTAACTTGCCAAAGTTAATTCTCATGTATCTTACATAAACCTGGGCTCATGCCACTCAAGTGAGATGAGGCTTTATACCAGAATGTCTCTTCAACCTAAGTAGCCTCTGCAGCACTATTTAATAAGCACTGATCTTAGGGGAACACTGGATTAGAGGGAAGACTGAGTGTGCCAGACTGCTTCCTTGTGGGAAGGTTAAGGTAACCCAGGTGAGGTCAGTGCTCTTGCAAGCAGTTACAGGAACTGGTTGTTAAGTTCTTGCAAATTCACATACAATATGTAAATTGGATTATATTCAGGAGTTATACCCATGAAGAAATGAGGGCACATTTGGGTAAGAAGTGAATAGGATCCAAAAGCAAATTAGGAAACCCTGGAAAAATCCAATAGCAATTGACTTTTTTGGCACCATGTTTGGCTTTTAACTCCACCACCTTACCATGCGATGAAAGAATATAGAAGAGCCAGAACTAGAAAGACATCAGAGCAAAGACACAGCAGATGAGTGTAATGAATGGCAAAAGAAGGGGAAGGACATGTCAGCATATATTATACATAAGTGACAAATAGTTTTAAACCCAAGAGTTTCTTGTCCTGGACTTTGTTGGTTGCCAATATGTAAGCTAAAGGACCAAAACTGGTTTGAATGCACTTACCTGTTAGCATCTGATAGGAAAGATTGACTTGGTCGGTGCTGTGAGGAGTTCAGTTCATCACCTCCTCTTTCACACTTGGGACTCTGCACACCCCTTAACATGAATAGATTTGTTTGAAATGTTAAACTGAGTTTCAGATAATACATCTCTTTGGCAAAAGGAAGTGCTTTGGATAGCCGTGCACATCCTCTTCCTGCTAGCAAGAGTTCTGTCCATATCCAGTAGGAACGGACAAAAGCTCCACTGGAGACTCTGCAGCACTTTGCACACATTTTATGGTGCAGGATGGTGTTTTACTCTATTCCAGCTTTCAAGAACTGACTGAAGAGTAGTTTTGTATTTAAACTAAGTAGACATTTTAAACTGGCTAAACCACTTTATCTGTCAACGATTGTGCCTCCTGTCAAATGGCGAAACCTTGCCCTCCCATGTATTTGCAATTTCCTTTTAACTATCACGTGCTTGGAGAAAGTAGATGCCCCATATGCTCCTTCAGCAAATCTGTGACTTCATTTGAGCCAGAAAGGGGCATTAGGTCTAATTTGGTCTTACATCTAACATACACTCCAGGATTTCACCTGGTTATCTTATTTTTGAGTGCAATCATTTTTCACCGAGGAGGAAGAACCTGAGTTCCATTTATTAAAAGTCTTTGTTCTCCTGTAGGAGGAGAATGTAGCCAGAGATAATCTTTATCTCTCAGTCTCCTGGTATTACAGAAAAGCAGATATCTGGAGAACTGGCTTTCAAGTGGGATGGAAAGATCAGAGATTTTTTTTTCCTCTTGAAACTTCATTTTTAATTTTTAAGTCATTGGAAATATGAACAAAAATAATTGGAGGAGATTGTGCATTTGTGATCAGTGCAAATAAACCTTAAATAAATTACAGATGGCTTTTTTGGTAAGAAAATGTTCAAAATGCCTGAAATGACAAGTACATTTAGTTAGAGTGTACAATAAAGGGATGAGCAAGTCAACAAAGTGAACCAAATATAAGAGATTATTCTCTTTGTAGAGGATGCATGTGAATTGCAACTGCTGATAGAGGAGCAGAGTCATCAGAACTAGTGGGTTAATCTGCACATAACGAAAACTGGGCTCAAAGCAGGGGGAAAAGTTTCAATCACAACAATGGGAGCATTGTTGGGAAAAATGCAGAAAGCCCATCTGCTGAAGACATGTGACTGAGTCATAGGCAGAGATGCAGAGGAGAGTTGTGCATCCCGGAGAGCAATCTGGTGCTCAGCTGAGAGAAGATCTGAGCTAGAGACCGGCTGGACCTGCCTTCTCAACACCTTTCTAATGGGGAAAAAAGAAAAAAGAAGAAGAAGATAGCAGAAAGAAATTTCAAATAAAAAGTTCCCACTTGTTCAGATGATGGAGTGACCTTTCCAGAAACTCATACAGATTTCCAACCTCTGAGTCTTAGGCTTGAAATATGAATTTAAAAGGGGGTGGTAGTGTAGAAGGGGGAGTGTGTCATTTCTTTTGGTATTTTGTTTCCAGCTCTATCCTTTGATCTCTGCAGCAGTGTAGTTCAGACAATCTGTAGAAATATTGCTAAACCAAGTTACTTTGTTATATTTTACTTCAGCCATTTGTCAGCATATGCCATAAAAATTTTAGTTTTCTCTCTTGATCTTTATCAGAGATTGCTGTTTCTCTTTGATGTCTCCCTCCTTATTTGACATTTGGGTCTGGTTTCCCATTTAATTATCTAACTCTCTATTGCTATTTTAGTTTAAAAGTTCACTGCAATATTTTACTCCTCTTGTTTCTCTACTCCATTTCTCTGTGCTCCAGCTGAGGCAGAAGAAAATGATGAAGGTAGTCATGATGTCAGGGAGTTTTGTGCCTGAACCCTCCTGTGAAGAGAGGGGAGCACAGACCTGTTGGTCAGAGAGTGTGGGATGCAACTGTGAGCTTGAGTCCTGGGTCTCCTAAATCAAAATTTCCAGGGGCCATTCTTTAATTAAATGGTAAACTTAGACCACTTCATTTAGGTTTAAAAGTCTGAAATGTAAACAGCATTAAAGTCAAAATAGCTGTAAAATATGTCATTTAATATAGTCACAGCTCCTACAAACCATCTTATGAAAACACCATCCTCACTACTTAGCTGTGTCAGAAAGCAGAAGGAATTCCTCACATTTTGTAACTGAGAAGGAGATTTGCCCTCAAAGGAAACAAGCTGAAGGAGGCTGGGCATTTCACCACCCCTCCAAATTTCTAGGAGTGAATTGAAGCATTGAGAAGCTGAGACCCAGTGCCACAGTTCAGCAGACATTAGGTGTCTGTTGTAGGCACTTACTCCAGAAAGATGTCTCGTAATAGCTGGAAGCTCATCGGTACAGCTGGGTTTTGGAGCTGCTTTGCAAGCTGTAGGCTGTTGAGCTAGGTGAGGATGGCCAAAGGCTGAATGATGACTTGATCTAGTTGGTTTATTGCTGTGTAGTATGGCCACATGAATGTGATATATGAAGGACCATCTGTCTCCTGGCGTGGCTAGAGAAGTGCATGTAAAGCAGTGAGGTAACCGTGCTGTGTCACTGAGGTGATGAAGTCTTGGTAAGCTCAGCAAGAGGAATAGAGGAATTTCAGGTTCAAGCAGAACGTGACAGGTCAGAGCCAGAGAAGAAGTCTGGGCACTATTTCTTGCTCTGGGTGTGGGGTCAGTTAGAAGCACCACTTTCTGGGTTACAGGATGACAACATTTCCACTGGCGATCATTAAGAGCAGCACTGGGGCTGTGTACAGCTACAGGCTAAGCCCTGGCATATGGACTGAGGGTCTTTACTGGAGGGTGTGGAGCTCCATCTGGCAGGCCCAAAGAAGCAGATCCACTGGGAGCCTGCAGCAGAGCCACTTTGCAGACTGAACATATTGTGCTTCTGGCTGGGTGACCTCCTCCCCCACCCCAACTTTGGCAGCCAGACTAAAACGGTGGAGCGCAGTACTAGGTTATGTGTGCTTTTTATTTTCCTGGCTTTTTTCCCCCTTTTCAAATGAAATCTTTGAAAGCAGACAAGAAACCAGGGAAGTGATGGCCCCAACCCACTTATGTTCAAGAGTCAGAGGGCTTGTCTAGAGTGAAGCAACCCCTTCTTTTGCCTGAGAAGACTGGAGTTTGTGTTTCCCACCGTTAAATAAAATAACCCAACTACTGAGATATTTGGAATTGTATTCTGATGTATGGAGATATGTTCATGTATTTGCTGTGCATCTTTTCTGCTAAGCCAGTTTTTCTTTGTAGGAAGTCCTCAAATATTGATGGAGCAGAAGGGAAGGACTGTGAGAGTGACTCCCTGGCATGACATTACAAGCTAAAAAGTATTTTCTGCTCTGTGCACTGCAATAAATTATTTTTTGTCTGCCAGATAAGGTACTCCTCACAAGTTGGTTCATGGAAATACACTCCTTTGGAGATAGACAGAAATGATTCTGTTGTCTCTGGATTCCCTGGACATGCCCAAGGCTGGAAAACCTATGTACCTCATCTGAACAGAGTTGTGAGTTGGTTTGCTGCCTGTGTGGAGATGGGGCTCTGCATTTGTTTGCCTTGCTCTGATTCACCTTGTCTCCCAACACAAACTTGATATAACAAAGACAAATATTTTAAACTCAATTAAGGGCCATAGTTACAGTGTAATCAAGAGGGAGCTGTCCCCTCGCTCCTCACTTTTTCTCATCTAGACTGTTTTGGGGGATATTTCAGATGAGTAGATCTCCTTGGGTAGTAGAAGGAACTTGATGCCAAGCCTTTGGAAGGAGAGCAAAGGAGTCCACTTCCCATCAAGTTTTATTCTAGCTGAAGTTATTCAAGATTTCTTGGACAGTTTCTAGATTATTCTTGAGTTCAGCATTCAGGGGTTAGGGAACAGAGTTGACTGTGTAATATCATGACTCATGACTAAGTAAGAGGACTTTACACGCTCTTACTAAGTAAGAGGTCATGATTTTATGAAGCATTTTTTTAAAGTATAGGAAGAAATTTGTATACTGGGAGATTTTTTTCTAGCATTTATGGGTAATAAACTGGAATATCCTTCCAAGAGAAGAGATGGAAACTTCACTGACATCAAATCACTTAACTTTAGACAGGACAAGGATGTATTTAACCGCTGTCCACCTCCAGGTTTTCACTTTGATTTTGTTTTCCTTGGTGTAACTCTGTTCAAGTCAACATTCAGCATGTATAAAATGCCTTGTTTCTAATGGGCAGCCAGAAACAATAACACACCAAAGACACTGGAAAACACCTTTTCACTTAGCACCTCAAAATGCACAAAATATAAGACTCAGGGATCTAAAATTGTCTGTTTTCTCATTTAGAGTCAAATTTAATCTCATCCCTCCCACTACACCAGTAAGCCTTTTCTTTCTCTGGCACACAAATCCTTGGGAAGTGGATTTTTCTGTGAGGACCCAGAGGGTAGTGGGAGAAGAGACCAGTGATGTGTGATATGGATAGCTGGTCCATCCCCAGTGGCACAGGCAGAGGAGCACTGCGGTGTGGGAGACCTGTGGGTGGCCTATGCAGTGATGATGGGAGGTGCCCTGGCTCAGCATTTTGGCATAACTCTCAGCTTGCTCCAACAACCAGCTTTGCATCCTTCACACAGAAAGGCTGGTTAAACTTCAGGTGATTGCAGAGTTGGATTTCCTTCCCTGGCATCTTGTGTGTCCCTGTGGAGGAGGGAGTTTGTATTTAATTTGTAGCCACACATTGTTTAAAAAGACCACTAATTTCTTTCAAAGTTTCCTTTTAAAGATATCACAGAGGGGGAAAAAAAGAGAGAGATAAGGCATTAAGGACTTTACATGCTCAGAAAAACAAAGAAACTTAATCTGGGATACACAAAGAAGAAGGCAGGGGGGAGCATGATGTAGCTATAATGAGGAACGGCAAGATTGACATGAAAAAGATGGGACAGGCAGCAGAGTATAAATAGTAGCTGCAGTTTATTTGTAACTTTCATTTTTAGGTGGGGATGATTGACACATGGATGGGCTGGATGAAGGTAACCTCCCTGATCTTTAACTTGCAGGTCACATGGAGAAAACTTTGAGAAAATACTCCAACATGTAGATGTCAAATTGAGTGACAGCCGCGTGTGAGGTGAATTGCATTTACTGCCTTTTTTACATGCATCACTTCACAGAAATGATGGCTGCCATTTGAACAAAAAGACATCCTTCCCGACCTGGGTCAACAAACTGACAGTGCCCACCCATTAATAGAAAACACTGTCATTTAAAATCAAATGCTATGGAGAAAACTTCAAAAATCTATTAGGCAACACGGTGGATAGTATCAGTTTATGCACATGAATTACTGTATACCATTCCAGTGTTAATGTACAGCGCAATGTGTGGTACAATTTTCATCTGTAACAATATATATAGAATGCCATATGGCTGACAGCATGTACTACACATGTCAGGCTCTTCTGTTTTCTAGCTCTGTACATCTTATTTGCTTCTGTCTAATTATCTTGTTCTGTTGAGGGGAGGGAGAGAAAAGAATAAAAGCCAATGAGAATTCAAAAAATCAAGGGCAACAAATAGTGCCAGTTACTTAATTCCAGTGTTAATGTGTTTCTGCAAGAGTTTTTTTAAAGATGCAATTGGACATCCGTTGCTGGAGAGGGAATGTGGTGCTGTAGGGAAGGCTTTATCTGTGGCATTTAAAAAAAAAACCAAACCCCAAAAAAAAGCAAATGAGAAAGAACAGCCCTGCTTTATGTTGTCCATTTATATTGTTTAATTCTAGGCATAATTTTCCCAGCTGCTAGCATGCACCCATATATTTTCCTATTTGTAACTCTGTCTAAAAGTGCTGTCTGGGGATTTTTTTCCCACTGGAAGCAAAACAGTGCTGAAAAGGAATGCTGTAAAATTGTCTCCCCGGCTCTGAAACGGTCTGAGGAGCTCCTCAGAAGTTTAAGCCCTGAATTTAAGAGTTTGGGGTTTTTTTTTATTTGTTGTTTTTTTCTTTTTCTGGGGGATTTTATATTGTTTAAAGGTCAAAGCCCCAAGATTTGTCTTCAGAGATTTAATCCTGGCTCATCTGTCAGTCACTCTCACCCTCGTAAAGGCCAGAGGCGATGGCCAGCATAACCCCCCATGCTGTGCTCCTCTCTCCTTGAACAGTTGCTCCACTTGGAAGTATTTGTTCTAGACTGGAAGGAGGAAGCTCCTATCTCTTTTGTGATGGGAACTGGAGATAGAGAGGAACAAGATGAGACTAGCACCTGCTTGCAAAGATCCTAAATGGGGCAGAACTACTCCCCCTACTCTGCTCTTCCAGCAGCAGTTGTGCTGGTGGAGTTGGAGACTGTTTGGGGTATTGCAGGGTGGGTGCAGAGCTGCTTGGAGGGCCTGGGATGTGTGGGCGCTCACAACCCACCTTGGGTTTTCACCCGTGTACAAAGCACACCTGTGTATTTGCCTTCAAGTATCAGGCTGCAAAATACCTGCTGGATTTTATATAGAGGTTCTGGGTAAGTCCTTGTGATGGCCCTTGACAAAGGGCAGCTATTGCTTCACTGGGATAGAAATAATGAGCTTGGATTTCATGTGTTGAGGGGTAAGTACCAAGTCAAGTACTGAGGGCTTCTAGGTGGTGCTGCCCAAGTGCCGGGGATCATAGAATCACAGAATGGTCAGGGTTGGAAGGGACCTTAAAGATCACCAAGTCCCACCCCCTGCCATGGGCAGGGACACCTCTCACCAAACCAGGCTGCTCAAGGCCCCATCCAACCCAGCCTGGAACACCTCCAGGGAGGGGGCAGCCACCACCTCCCTGGGCACCCTGTGCCAGGGCCTCCCCACCCTCAGAGTGAAGAATCTCTTCCTAATACCCAATCTAAATCTACCCTCTTCTGAATTAAAACCATTCCCCCTTGTCCTATAATTATTTGTTCTTCTAAAAGGATGCAGGAGACCAGAGAGGTTGGGGACGTGTGGCTGCTGCAGCCTTCAGGCTTTGTGTTCTCACAGGGTTATGTACCAAAACCCTTAACTCCTGGGTTAGAAATGATTGGTTGGTCCACTGTGAGCTTAAAATAGTAATGGCTTTGGATCATTAACTTTTACAAGCTGCTGCTTTTGAAATGAACCTCAATGCCACACTGAAAAGTCAATATAGTTAGAAATGAATTATAAAATTGGTCAGGAAAAGCAAATGGCACAAGCAGCTGGCTTGGTGCACTGATTTTAGGCTGTCAGATGCTAAACACTAGTTAACATTAGTCTGTGTATGTAATACGTTCATGAGTTAGAGGTATAAACTCTACTCCGATTTTAATCCATGCAGCATTATCTTCCAAGCTGGAAAAAAATGCTTAATCCATGGATGTGGTGTTGAGGGCTGCCTGGATGCAGTACTTTTGGTCTCCAGGTTGGGATGTTCCAAAAGGGGGCATTCTTTGATCAACAAGGCAATTTTTCTTTAATGTTTTCAACTGTAAAACAGTTTTTATAGAAGGAATCTCATTGAAAATTCAGGAAGCAGCCAAAGTTAACAGCACTCTGCTCTGTTGTGTGAGGATCCCTTGCCATATTTTCTCTTAAACCTAATTAAACATGACTATCCACTTAGGAACAGAACCCCTAGTATCATTTTCTAGAAGTTTTCTTTATTCAGTGTATTGCCACATTATACCATGGTGTTTTGCTCAGGGTTGGGGCCATTTCTGCTAAACTCACAGGGTGGTTGCAGCTGGAGTTCCCTACTCCCAGCAAAGTTTGTTCTTTCTATGAGATGCCCTGATCTTTGTATCAATTCCAAGTACATGATATTTCATTAACACACATTTCTTCTTGTTCGTATTTTTGTTGATTGTGTGAGATTCCTTCTGCACAAATTCCACAGTAATTATGAGGAGGAAGCATGTTCCCTGCTCCCATTTTGGTGTGAAACCTGTTCCAGCAAATGGCATGTAATTCCTCTCTCCCAGCTTGAAAGAGGAGATTTCGTTTTCACACCAGAGGTGTCTGAAATTGCAAAATAGGGGTGTAGTGCAGCAAAGCACTTTGGACATAGGAAATAGGAACAGTTAATACAATGAAAATGCAGCACAAATACTCTGGTATCTGGTAAGGGTGAGGCACAGAAATAAAGATTTCTTACCCATAGAAGGAATCCCAGTCCTGGTTTTTATATTCCAAAGAAAAGTAGTTGTTGCCAAGTTGAGAAAGAGATTAGAACAGTGGTAGAATACTCTGGGGGCGGAAAGGCCTGGGGCAGAAGAGTGAGGTCAGGGTGGCCCTGGAGCCACAGAAAGGAGACATGAGCTGTGAGCTCCCATGTGTCTGCTCACTCCAGGACACAAGAGTGGTTATCTTTGCTTGTTGTTTCATTTTCTTCCCCTAAAAAGGATGGTAATTGAGAAAAATCGAAATATCAAGACATGTGTGAGTGTGAGCATCGTACTGAATAACCACACTGCTATCTGCATGCTTTTACACATGGTATACACCATGAGGTAAATTCAACTCTTTCACCCATAGTCAGAGAGATTCAGCCCTCCCAGAGAGGCTAGTTGACAAAGATGTGGTATGAATGGAAAAAAAATAGCTCATTTATCCATGGTAAATTACAGGATCAACTTGTACTGTGTGTCATTAGTGCGATCCATAGTCCTTCAGTTACTGGAGCATCATTTGTCTGGCTTTCTACCAGGGCGACTTAAGCAGTGGAGTATACCAGGCTCTAATGTCTGTCAGACTGATCAGCCTGAGGAGTGTTTTGGTATTGAATAAATTATTTTTATGACATCTTGAACATAACACCGAGCTGGGTTCCCCTCTAGGCTCAGGCAAATGAGGCAGTTGCCTGGAGCAGGAGACTGTATGGGAAGCGAAATGGCTGTGGCCCTTATCCCCTGCCTGCTTTGCTATGACAAAACCCCTGGATAGCCAGAGCAGCTTCTGCTGCTAAGCAAACCTGATCCTGGAGGGAAAGCATGGAAAGCATGGAAAGCATGGTGGGGACAGTCAACAGGAGCCCCCACTACAGCAGCAGCAGATCTCTTTCTTTTCCATCCCCTGGTGAGCAGAGCCAGCCACCTTTCCCTGTCTGTATCCCAGTTCTCTGTTCCAGATATGCTCTCTGCCTTTCTTCCTTCTGTTTTGCCTCACACAGGCATGGCCCAGCCACAGCCCTGGCCAAACCCCATGCTCACAACTCTGGGATAAGAACATTCAGTACTGCTGGTGCTGAGGGGAAACCAGTGCCATATACCTGTCATGGTTGGGATGCCTACATGATGACCATAGTTGTCATTTTGTGACAGAAATATCTCTTCAAACTGACCTGCAAGAATAATATCTCCAACTCCTCTCCTGGAGTGTGTATGCATACCTCCTGTAGCTAAAGCTAAATGTTGCCTATCTAAATACTCCCTCCTGGTTAGTTGATCATGCTGGGTTTCTCCTTCCCTCCAGTTTACTGATGTGAAAAGACATTACAGAGCATCTCTTTCTCTCTAAAAAAATGACTGCATACATTGGTGTTTGGTCTAGGGCTGGCTTTTGGGTAATATTAATCATTAATTCTAATGAAGTTAGTGGTTTGGGTCCCATTTCTGTGTTTCAGTTTTGTAAAGAGCACATATTCTGAGGATGAAAGGTTCAGAATACATGTGAGGTATAATCTGTAATGGGTATGAATACCTCAGTTATTGAAAACAAGTGTGAATGATTAGCTTTGGCTGTTTGGTCATTAATTTTGGTCACAGGCACTTACAGGAAAGCAGACAGCCTGCAGGGAAATCACACCAGGCCTTTGCATCTGCCCTTTCCACCAGAAAAAGATGTTCACACTGCTTCTTTGTGACTGCAAGAGCTATGCCATACAGGGAATGAGTTTCCCTATGGTGAGATGCTGGTTATATGACCCTATACAGTTGTTGGTTGTGTATGTGTGTATAAGGTGTGTATAGATCTCAGCAGCTTCTGCTGCTGCCAAATAACTTGGTACTGATATGGATGGGGAATGGGGAACCAGCTCTGAGGGACCAGTGGAGACACTTGCATGGTGTCCATGCCTCCAGCTTCTTGGGAGAAGCAGCTGCTTGTGCCTATAGGCATTGCAACCCCGTCAAGCTATTCCCCATAAACCCTCTATGGCTGAGACCAGGGAGAGGATATTGCTGAGGGGAGAAACCGCAGGTCTCACTGTAGCAGGATCTGCCCAGTGTGGGAGCCCCGATGAGATACAAGTGAGACAGGGCCTGAAAGGAGCCTGGGTGGAGGCCCTTGGGTCTGTCCAGTCTGGAGTCTTTGCTCTTTCTCTGGCACTTGATGTGGAACATCCAGAAACTGCCCCCTGCATCAGCCTTTGCTCCAGGTCCTGTTGCTGGGATTTTCAGGGGGTGGTGTGGGTGCCCCAGGCCTGCCCCTAGTGCTGCAATAGGCTGCCTGTTTGTAGGTTACACATCTCTGCCTCATGCTAGACGTGTCTGCAATACTCAAGCCCCTCAAACCCAGTTCATTTCTGGGGAACAGCTGTATCTGGCCTCACTTATGCAAAAGCCACCCTATTTCTCCCCACTGAGCTCCAAGGTGAGCAGGGTGCTTCATGCCGATGCCTCTGCACTGTGTCCCCTTGACTTGGGTTGCTCATGAGAATTTAGTTCTTCCTATTTCACTCCTTCTGGGACAGGAGGTGTACTTGTGTTTCCAGTTCTCTTTACCCTAACACCACTATGTTTCTAGTCTTTCCTTTAACTTCTAGTCTGCTATTGGAACTGCCTACCCCCCAGTGATATTTCTATCCTTGTGTATCTGGCTGCTCAGTGGGACAGACAGTTCCCAGAGCAACTGCTGCAGTAAATGCTTTTTGGCATCCAGATGTGTATTCTTTCATTTCCCATGCTGTGCATGTGCTGTCTCTCACATCCCTGCACCAACAAGTGCAGACAGGTAGAGAGGCATATGGTGGTGTTATTTCATTGCTGACACTGAAGAGGGGCTTTCTGGTAGGAAAGAAACCGACTCCGTGTACCTGCAGTGTTACAAAGGACACCTCTTTATAACGCCAGCGGCAGTTCTGTTCTTTGCCTGAGTATTGCCTGGCTTGCAAGAGGGCAATTTGCTCTCCGTTTCAGCCACAAACAGGGCTGAGAGCATCCTGCCGAGAGATCCACTGTGCTGTTTGTTAAGCAAATGATTCCCAGGCAGGTCGGCTGGGATAGGAAGCCAACCTTGATGTGACAAACCCAAGCTTCCCTAACTGGGCCGTCATTAATCCTGCTCTGTTCCAGAGAGACCTTGGGTTATAGCAAAGGAAGGCAGAGGAGATCTGGGATCCTTGGTGGTGGGTACTTTATGCGTCGTTCCTAAAGCTGCAGAAAACATTTCATCCATTTGAATACAGAAAAAAAGAAGTTTAGATGCACAAAAAAAGGCCTCCCATGGGATTCCTGGGAGCCCCAAGAACTGGATTTCTTTGCTGCTGGTATCCCCTCCATGTGGTTTGCTGGAACTGTACAAAGGCTCTAAGGATTCAGCAGCTGTAATGGGGGACTTTTAGCTCTTTGAATTACTTTATTATCCTTCCTCTAGCTGTACCATATGTTAAATAATGCTGTTAAATTTGGCTTTGATTATTATTATTTTACAGTCTTGTAACGTTCATAATCTTGGCTAATCCTAAGAGTGTTTGTTTGCGAGCTTTGTTCATTATTTAGGCCAAATTAGTAAAAAATGTCTGTCAGTTCTGGGGCCTTGCTTTTTCTGTGAGTTTTGTTTGGGTTTTCTGGACTTGGTTTTTGCAGCAGTGCAGAGCATCCCTCTTCCACTGCAGAGAGCACAGCTTTCAGAGGAGCCCTTTATGTTGCACTGAGTACCAGGCTACACGATGACTCTTTTCTGTAGATGTGAAGTGACCTCTTGTGAATCCTGGACTCTGAGCTGTATTTAATGAAAAAATAAATAGAATAGAATAGAACAGAACAGAACAGAATAGGTAAAATAAAATAGCCTTAGCTGAATTAGGCTGGCCATACCCTGCAATGAGAAATAATCTTTGCCTTTTCTCAACTCCCCAGCAATGTCTGTAGGACACAGCATTCAACAAAGCCTCCTGCCTAAACTCCTGTAATCCAGTTGTGAACTCCTGAAAAAAACTACCTAGTTTTATCCCTGAACTGCTCCCTTTTGGTATTGAGAAAACCCTGTTTTGGTATTGAAGCAAGTAAGTTTTCCAGTGTTTATTTTATTCACATGTTTCCTGATGGTGCCTAAGGGCTGGCGGTTGTACAGACACCAAGCCCTAACTAGCCTCTGCCCTGCTGAGCTCACGATCTAAGTAGGCAAGAAATATGTGAGGGTGAAGGGGAGAGTATGACTGGATGAACTGGTGCTGATGAAGCTCTAGGAGCTGTACGTGGAGGAGAGAGATTGGTGAAGTGCTGAACATTCAGCCCATGCCTTGAGCTCTTGGCCAAAGGCGTTGCTATGTGCTGTGCTTCTCCTGTGACATACCTCCTGCAGTAGATAGCCTGCTTCTGGGTACACCCAATGCTGTCATTCACAAACCTGAGGAACAGAAATTTCCTGTGACAACAGCAGTTTGACTCACCAACCAACCATCTTTGTGCAGCAAACTGCATTTGCATCACGAGCTCCAAGTGTGACAGTAAATCCTGGTCACTAAATACACAGACTCCCACACAGCACAGGGACTGTCAGGAAAAGACCATCTACTTCAAAACCTGTTGTACACAGCCATGCCATCCCATGATGGTGATGAATATTTATGCCATGAATGGAGAGTGGAAGGTGGCATCTTCCTTGATGAATTGGGGCCTAGATGCTATGACTACATTATTTAGACTGCTTTATTATAAGGGGTTACAATTTTTATTGCCTGTTGCAAAGCAGATAGATACAGTAGATCTTCCAAAGATCAAAGTGTGTCTCTAGGGCAGCCAGTAAATTAGTGGAGATTATAAATGAGTGCGTAGTCATTGATGTCTTGAGAGCTCGGCTCAAGAGATCAGAGAGTATTCTTTCCCCCTTTCTGTTTATAAGTCTCTTTCTAGAATAGATTACTTTTTTTACACTTAAAAGCAATATTCATGGACTTCATAAGAACAAGTATTTCAGTAGGACATGCTCTGATCACATCACTCCCTGTTGAATATGGTCTTATTATGGACTGATGCTTCCCTGTAATAGAGAGACATGGAGACTGATGTCAGTGATGTGAGTCTAGGGAATCGTACCGCTTAACTAATTTCATCATATTTTATAGCAAGTACAGCCTCTGTAGGAACTTTTTCAGCAGAATGGGAGCTCTTTGAAGCTTTGTTACGAGGTGCAACGAGCTTATGAAGCTAAATAAAAGCAAATTAGAGAACACTTCACTATCCTGAAAGAGAAGATTATAGCTATGGTGGGGAAAAGTAAATATAAACCAAATCACACTATACAAAAAATTGCAAATAAAAATCCCAAGAATAAACATCCATTTCATGAAGGGATTTGAAGTTAACTTTTAATGTTCAAACTGGGAGATAAGTCAGAACTGTGTCTTTGTGCAGAAGATGAAACAGAGCTCTCATTTACTATAACAAATCTGGAGTCTGTACATTGTAAGAACAACCCCAATCTGAAAACATTTAAAAACTTCTTTACAAGTTTCTGTATATTCCATGAAATAGAAAGAAAAATATAATCCCAAACCAGAGTTTTCTGGACCACTCAGCTTTAGAGAAATGCTTTGTGTGGAAATTACCACTGCAGAAATCACTAAGTAGGATTGTACTATCAACATTTAAGACAGTTATCTGTTGATGTGAGTGGAAATAGCAGCATTAGGTTTTCAGGGATCACTTTTATTCTTTCATCCTAGTGCCCTACTACAGGAAGTTTTTCTTCTGCCATCCCAGTGGCTGCTCTGGTCTGGTTGGTCTGAGAAGCCTAACCCAGGTCAGAGCTAAGAAGAGAGGAAAGAGGAGAGGGGAGAGAGGAGAGGAGAGGAGAGGAGAGGAGAGGAGAGGAGAGGAGAGGAGAGGAGAGGAGAGGAGAGGAGAGGAGAGGAGAGGAGAGGAGAGGAGAGGAGAGGAGAGGAGAGGAGAGGAGAGGAGAGGAGAGGAGAGGAGATGGAAGAGACTGTCAGTTGAGAGGGCACCTACAACAATTGTCTAGTCCAACTGCCTGACCACTTCAGGGCTAACCAAGTTAAATCAAGTTATTAAGAGCAGTGTCCAAATGCCTCTTAAACTCTGACGGGCTTGGAGGTTCCTAGTGGAAGGAAAGACTCATAGTGTGGTATGAAATACAATGAGAAGATCAGTTGATGGTACTTTTCTATCACTGCCTTATCCTGTAGTACACTAAAGGTCTTGGACAGCATTGCAGTTCCTCATTTGGCTGCTCTTGGGCAGCTGAGTCAAATTATGTTGGGAATATGCTACCTTTTCCTCCAAGCCTATTCAGAATCTTGAACCAAGGCTGGACAGGTTAAGTCATCTGCTCTTCTAGCCTTGTCTTGGCCTGGTGGGGCCAGAGCCTATGCTTGGTTTGCAAACATGTATGAGCACAGTGAGGTGGTGTTTTGTATGGGGTGTAGCATTTCATGACCAACCACTGAAGCCCATGTAATTGAAGGGTAAGGTGTCACCAGCCCCCAGGGCTGTTTCCAAATGAATTATAAGTTCTTTTCTTTAGCTTAATCTAAGGAAACCAAAGATGTGATAAAGCCCAATTTGATTGAAAAGTACCAGATGAAACACCATACTAAAAATAGCTTCTTGCCAAAGAACAGGTCTGCCAATGTGAGATGCATCACTGTGGTGCATCTCTGAAGTGCTTCACTCCTCACTGGAGGGGCTTTGCCTTGTACCTCCTCTTGCTCTGACTAGTAGGACTAACAGCACCAGCAGAGCAGTGGGTTTTGTTCTGACATCAGTATGTTTTGGATTGGCTCCAAGCCACAAATTCCTTTAACTGAAACACTACAACAAGCTGCCACCCTCACTGCCACAGGAAAACCGGGCATGAAAGCTTCCAAAACAAGGGTCTGTCTTTGAAGATGTTAACTTTCTGATGAGGAAATCAAGTCTAAGAAACCCCTCATGATACCCATCACTGTGGTAAACTGCAGGACATAAATTGCTGGCTGCAATTAAAAGTGCCTGGGCTTTGTTTGCACTATTGCTGCACGTAAACGAGTGACATACTGCAGAGTGACATGTGCCATGCTGTCTGGAGTGCATCGCTCCTGCAACATAGTTCCTAAGGGCTTAGCACTGAAAGCTTCGTTTTGGTGAGCATCTTAAGCTGTAACATCTGCTCAGAACTGTAGCACAAATGATGTTATTAGTCTTTACAGAAGGAAATTCCTACCCCTCGTGTGAATTCCTTTGGAGTTTGTTTTCCCTCTTTGGATGCAAAGGATTTAATGAGCAGCAAAGTGCCATGTCAAGAACAGGTCTGGTTATTGATGCTTTTTCATATGGAGAGGCGTGGGTTATTTGAGGAGTTTCTTTACTTGAAATCCTATTTTCTGAGGTGATTCCTGGGAGGATGAAGTATTTGTCATTGTGGTGGTGTGCTTTTCCACCTACCCTTGCAAAATACTTTTACCAGTTTTGGAGACCTAATGTGATACTTTCTTAAATACCAGTCAGTCCCAACTTTGATGACATCTTATGCTATTTTCTGTGCTAGTTAAAGCTCCAAACACTTTAATTTCCTCTCTGTCTTTGTTCAGAGGTCTTGATTACCCACTTTAGTTGTTACACAGTGTCACTGTTTGCTTCATTGTCCAGATCCATCTGAGGACAAGCTGGGTTGAATGCCCAATGCAATGTAAACACGTGTGACTAATCTGTCTGATATGGTGCTGTTTGATCTTGAATATCCTAGGCTGAAAGTTAATGTCTGTCAGTGGAAGGGGTGGGAAAGGGGCAAGAAGCAGCTTCCTTTGGATCTGAAAAATAATCTTGAAAGGCCATCAGGTGGGAGGCTGAGATTTGAACTGGTCGTTAAAATATGTTTAATTGTTGGGGGTCTTTTTTGGGTGTGATTTTCTGAGTCAAACTTTTGTTCAGGTTTGAGTGCTCTGGGTGTACTTCAGTAGCTAAATTACCCCTTCTGTGTTTCTCCACCAGAGACAAAAAATACACTTAAATGTTTTAGCTTTTAAAACATGGGGAAATAAATCTTTCCCTGTCTGCTGTGGTGGAAAAGTGTGGGAATCCTACCTGAGTCATCTGGCTTGATGTGTTTGCTCCCTGTGACTGGATTGCTACTCTGGTTTTCAGTTCTGGGTGAGGAAACATCTACATGAAACACAGATTGCACTGGAATGTTTGTCTTGTGGAAACAGTTGAATTGACTCAGTAAAAAAGCATTTGGCCTCAAAAATGTAGATGGTAAATGTTACTTCTCTAGTATAGTAACATGCTGTGAAAAGTGATGGGCAATTCAGAGATGTTTGAGTCAACTGTGGAAAAATCCTTTCCCTTTGGGGAACGTGATGGAGTTCAGAGGGACAATATGAAACACCGTGTTTGCAGAATAAGGAGAGAACAGACAGAGCAAAACCCAACACATTTATCTCAGGGCAGAGTTTCACTCCCTCAGTAGATACCCCATCCTGAGCTGCAGCCCAGTCTGGCAGGGCAGAGCCGGCAGTGAGCTGCTTCCTCCTCCTCCTCCTCCTCCTCACACTCCCCGGCATGGCCCAGCTCCGGCGCATCCTCATCGCTGCGGCCATCGCATCGCCGCGCCTGATGGGCCGTGAGCTGATTCATATTGATCGGGATGCTGCTGACACCCGCTCAAAGCGCCCCGCTCCCATCGCCATGGCAACCAAGAGCCCGAATACTTGTCCACATACTTTAGGAACCTCATTAAATCAGGCAGCAGGACAGCAGCTGTGGTCTCAATGTGTTACGCTGACAGCCGGGGACTCGTTTTATGATGCTCAGGTGATTTTTGGCCCTCTCTAGGCCAAACTGTTGAAAATGTGGGGATAGCAGGACAGATGGCAGAATAAATAAATATTGCCAATATGTTTAATGTGCACACATCTTCTGAGAGGTGCAAAGCAACCACACTCAGTTTTATCAACTCCAGTGATTTTAAACAAAGCATAAATAAAGGATAAAAGAGGATACAGCTGTGCGGAGGGTTTTGTAAAAAATTTATTTACCTAGCTGATTTTGAGAGCAAACCAATTGAACTTAAGGCTTAGAGGAGATCTCATAAAATGTTGCACAGGTATAAGTAATTAAAGTTCTCTTATCTTGCTATATAATCATTAAAATTCAGCAAAGCAGGGCCCGGAGCGGTGATTTTTACCACTGCCTTCCATCAGGTTCTGCCGGAGGTAACATCAACAGAATAATACCTGCTGTTTCAGAGGCAGAGGAGTTTCTCATGCACCAGAGGAATCAAATACTCCAGCCACCCCTCAGCTTTGGCTTTCACCTAGCTCTCTGGTGCACTGCCCTGAACTGGGGTTCGGTGTTATTAATGCAAATGGTACTGTATACCATGGGTCGCAGCGAAAGGCAGACTTAGCCCTAAACCACTCTAAAATCACGTGCACTGCATTTTGTGTGACAAAGATTGCAATTATTTCATGTTCCTCAAAATTCCCTTGTCTTGACTTAGGGTATTAGAAAACTGTAAGGCCAGAATGTGACTAGGTGCTTTGTGTCTTAGTATTCTGCATGATTTTGAGCTGCTTTGGGCTCTTATGTTGTTGTCTAAACAAGGAAGAAATGTAGTGGTATAGAATTCCCATTCTTCTTTTTAATGTGAACAAAATTGCTTGTGTCAGTGATTTGCATGATTCCCTGTAGTGAAAGTGGTCACCCAGAGTATACTCACACTCCTGGACATTTCCAAAGGGAAGAAGAAAGCAAGGAAAACACCAAACCTCTGATCTCAAAGCTGTTGAGACTCAACAAGAGCTGAAAAATAGCAATACTGTCATCCAGGTGCTTTAATTTTCCATGAAAGGAAATGACAGATGCCTCAGACCCTAAACCATAATTTGTAGATACTAAACAAAGAACCTCAATTAACCACTTGTAAAGCAATTATTAATATTGGCTGGAATCCATTCTGCCCAGGGTCTCAGACTGCAGTCCAGTCCAGTCAGCTGCCCGGGACTGTCTGACCTGGTAGGCACCTAAATTCATTTGATAATTCCCTACATGATTTGAAATTGCTCTGGGCCCTTAACCTTACAGCCAGGACTGACTTCTTTGTTTTGCATTTGGATTTTTTTTGTAGTCATTGATGGTGTTACAAAACGGGCACGTGGACCAAAATCCAAGGGTTTCCGCCTGCCCAGCTGGTGTTCAGTGGGAGTGAGATATTGCCTGAGCTCCTTGCTGCCTGCCTCCTGAGCTGTGTTTGCCCACCTGCAGTGTCAGGAAGAAAGACAGAGTCTTCTCAATCTGATTATCTGCTGGAGAGAGCATTTTCTCATGAGGTCGATTCAATTGCCCTCAGTGCCTAGGACACAGTGCCACCCTCCTTCATCCCCTAGACTGGTACGCAAAAGCAGAGCCCCGCTGCTGCTAATCTAATTGATGAGCACACTCAGAGATGAAGAGACCCAGAAGACCTGGATCCACGGTGCAGAATGGCACCTGATGTTTCCTATTGCTTCCCCATAGCCTCAATCAGAGAGGCAGGCATTCATCTCCTCATTTACTAACCCACCAAGGGGTTAGTAAAGCTATAAAATACACCTCTTGCTCTAAAATTCCTTTGTTTGCAAATAGTGAATGGGAGTACTGGTCTGGGCACTCTAGGAGACAGGACTCTGCTATAGAAGGACCTCTGGTCTCATCTCAAGTATGCCCATTCTTATGTTCAACTTATAGTGGATTGGATTGCTGTCTAGAGGCACTTAAATTTTGTATATAGCCATTGGGAAGAAGGAAATGCATACATTAGACAGATTGGCTCGCTCCCTGTGATTCATCAGCTTTTCCATTAGCTGCATTAAAGATTAAGCAGTTATATGAGATGAACCCGTGTGCCCCTGCTCACTGCCCCTTGGTGCAAGTACCTAAAATCTCAGCCAAGCGCCTTAAGGTAGGTACATCAGTGGGACTGTCAGGATATCCCCCTTAGAATAACATTTTTGGGCTACTCCAGGCATTTTAGGAATATGAGCTGTACTATGCATGGAAAATTAGACCCTTTCTCTTCTTTATTTTGGCAGGTTTATTTTCTCATCCGCCGTCTTACTTCTTTTGTGTATTTAGAAGTCCAAATAAATGCATTGCTTTCTGTAGTTCATGATTGAGGGCACTTGTTCTGGAGCTAATTTTGTTCCATCTATTGAAAAGAGCAATGATACAAATGCCTTTTTTGACTGTGTGAATAAGAGGAGCGAAAAGAAGCGGAATTTAATGACCGAATCTGGGTTGGCTTTCTCCTGCAGTAAACTCAAGGGAATCTGCTTAAGTAACTAACGTGCACAGAATCAGGCTTTAAATGGGGCTGTTTTACCTGAGAGAGCCCAAGGACCGACTTAATGGCATTCTCCATGAATCCTGCACAAGAGAGAGATAATGCTGCTACATATGCAGATAATACGTGATCATAAACTGCGAGTAACTATGTGATAAAAATGGCTTTTGGTTGCCAGCACAACCCATAAGAGCTCAAGGAAAGCTACGGGGGCATTTCTGTAGCCAAAGTGCTGCATAGTGATGCTGATAAACAATCTCTCCTGGGCCAAGTTTTGCTTTTCTGAGTGGAGCACAAAATGTTTCTGACACATGCTTGTCAGGACCACTCACCTCCACTTTGCAGGTAATTTGGAAGTGTGTAGGTGTTGACCATGGAAAAAATACATCTGCCTATGGTAGGGCAGACATGCTGTGAGTCACAGATAAAGTATTTTAGTTGTTAGTCCCTTAGTCTGTACAAGAAATACCCAAAATAATACAAGAGGAGGGAAAATCATTTTGATATCAACCAATCATTAGTAACTGATATGGAATCATAGAATCATAGAATCATAGAATCATAGGGGTTGGAAGGGACCTCGAGAGATCATCGGGTCCAACCCCCTGCCAAAGCAGGGTCCCTAGGACAGGGCACACAGGGCGATGTCCAGACGGGTCTTGAATCTCTCCAGAGAAGGAGACTCCACACCCCCTGGGCAGCCTGTCCCAGGGCTCCCTCACCCTCACTGGGGAAAAGTTCTTCCCCATGTTGGTGGGGAACTCCCTGTGCTCCAACTTGCAGCCATTGCCCCTTGTCCTGTCCCCACAGACACTGAAAAGGGGCTGGCTGATTCCCCCTGCATCCCCTGCTTAAGATAATTATAAACATTAATTAGGTCCCCCCTTAGTCTTCTCTTCTCAAGGCTGAACAGACCCAGCTCACTCAGCCTTTCCTCACAGAGGAGATGCTCCAGGCCCTTAATCATCTTCGTAGCCCTTCTTTGGACTCTTTCCAGGAGATCCCTGTCCTTTTTATCCCAGGGAGCCCAGCACTGGACACAACACTCCAGGTGGGGCCTGACCAGGGCAGAGGAGAGGGATGATTACAGTATTGTCAGAGGCTGTCCATTCCACACGTGATATTTAATAACTGATAATACCGTCAGTCCTTTCCTAGATTCATTCTATGGATGCTTGCTTTATGTATAAATATTTGTATTGTGTAATAAAAATGAATTAATGGATTCCTAAAAAACATGTATTCATTTAAAATGACTCTTAGTAAAACCAATTAAACAGCAAGTAATTGTTTTACTTTGTATCAGTAGCTTTAAATTGGCTTTTTAAATTGAGAAGCAAAATAGAGCACAGTGGAGTCACCTGTGTTTCTAATTAAGCAGCCTGCATTCAAAAACCCCAAGCAAACAGGAACACTTTAAAATGATAACAAGAGAAATCCAATTCAGCTTACGTTTTAGTATCTGGTGTGCCCAAAGATGCTGCCTGAATCTCATCAACTTCAGTGATGTTTCAGCAAAGCTAGAAAAGGACTTTGCTGAAGAGTTGACTTAAGTTCAGGCCCAAAGTGGGAGTGAGCAGTTAGGTGAGCACAGGAACCTGTCCTAGTAATCCTTCCTTTCTCATCCCAAATCCTGTACCAATTTCCTTATGCACTATTGAAGCAGTTACTCACATCCATGTGACTTAGGTTACAATCTCTGTATTTCAGTGGAGTTAGCTGGAGATGAGACTGAGCCCACAGCCTATTTCAGAAGAATCACCTTAAATTTCTTGGTCCTTTCATCTCAGAGAGGTCCAATTTACACTGTAGAGGTAACCTACCATCAGATAAAGGGCATCCTCCTGGGGAGAACCATCTTCTCAAGTTCTTCTTGAAGCACATGAATTTGTGCATGGTATGGACAGAAACCTCACTTGCTCTCAAGTAGAAATGACCAATAAAAAAATAATTCATTAAGAAAATAATTCTCAAGTGCAAAATTTTCTATAAAGCCAACCCATACTTCACAGGAAAATGAGTTTTCCTTCTGTATTTACTAAAATAGCAGTGGTCTCTTTCTCCTCTCATGCTACCTCAGAGCTGATGGTAGTAAGTCATGTGAGTGGGGTGGTTCCTGCCTGACGTGATCAATTCAGACACCCAGAATACGCCAACAACCCTCTGGAAAGTATTTTAGGGTGAAACTCTGTAAGTTCTCTGGAAATAACAGTGTCTGGGATCTGGGAGAGGGGTGTGCTCTGAAGGAGATCTCCACCAGTTGGGGAACATGCTGGTCTGAGCATCTGCTCCCCTGAGACCAGGGTTGTGCTGCCAGGACTTTGTCTTGGATATACTATGCCTGTGAGGGAGGTGTCCTCATCAGTAGTGCCGAATGAAAAGCAGATTCAGGTTAAATTTATTCTTTCCAGAGTTTATATGACTGGGAAGATGCCCAAGGCCTGTTTGCACATCCTGTGGGAAAGGGGTCAGCCACTTGGCCAAGTCCCTTTGTGAGCCAGCAGACTACCAAATAGACTCTCAAAACCTCGTTAGTAGCATCACTTGGACTTATCTGTATATAGATACCTGTGAATTAGGAGGTGAATGTATAATTTTACAGATTTGTTTTCAAGCACTAGCATATTTTAAAAATTAATCTCTTTAAAATGAAATGTTCATTTAGAAATGATGTTTAATGAGGTCTAATGTGTCCTGAGATGCTGGCAGGGGAAGGTTTGTTCTGCAGCTGATCCTGACAAAGGAGGGTGGGGAGGTAATTAAAAAAGACAATCAAACTTTCATTAGTATTAATAAAGCCTGCAAGTTAAAATGTTTTGATGCAAACAACTGCTATTTATATTTCAAAGCATCATTCTTTGCTATCAGTACATCTTTTAAGGATGCTTTATTGTGTGGGTTTCTAGTTGACACCACATGTAATAGATTTCTTGGAAATAGAGTTTAACCATTAAACATGAGGATGTATGTCATTATTTTCCTCAGCTACATGCCTGAAGGTGAAGCTGAGTGAATTTAATGCATTAAGAAAGGTAATTATCAGATAATCTTGATTGCCAAGATTCTTCCTGCTCCAACAAAAACTGATGGTGGCATAATCTGTGTACATGAACATCTCATTTTTCCTTTATGACTTTGATTTAGGCTTGACAGCAGTATGCAGCAATATTTCTATGTTATTTTTGTATTTTCCCTCTGATATCTTCTCCATATTTCTCCTCTGTTTCCTTGTTCATCCCTATAAATTACTCTTCTTTAACCAACTCCTTTTCTTTAAGTAATAATTATATGGTCAAATGGATTGCTGTGCATTAAGGGCTAGAGGGGAAAAAATTGGCAAATTTTCCACTAACAGATTTTTTTTCTCCTTTTCTGAAAGCTGAGGTGTAAGTTTGTCACAGCTTTCACAAATCTTCTTTCTCAGCAGTCATGCATCAAAGGCTTAGAACTGCAAATGAATTATTTTGATTACTGCTGCCCTGGGAAGATCTCCAGGGATGGGAGGTGGCAGGCTTAGCTACTGTCCATTCCTGCCGGGCCAAATCCTGCTCCCAGGGAAGTAAGGCATTAGGAATTTTGCCACTGACTTCTGTGAGGCTAGGATTTAGTGTGTAGAGCACAGACAGTGCCCAAATTTGGTGGAATTTGATATTTTGCCAACATTTAGGGAAGTGAAGGAAGAGAAGACAAAATGAAGGACACCTGAGGAGACAACAAGAAATAAAAGGGGAGAAAAAAGTGTCATCAAAGCAAACCTACCTTTTCCTTCCCCAGGTTTTTGCTTTGGGGCAGATTCTGCCTCCTCACTGTGGGAAAGCCTTAGAGATGGTGAGAAAAGTGGTGAGGATCCAGAGAAAATAGTCAAAACTAAATACACTCAAGATTATCTGCAGGATTTTTCAATCAGTTCACAGAACTCCACACTATGAGGAATATAGGGGTTTTTTATTCATTTCCATTTTTCCACCAAACTTCCTAACTGGAAGGGAAGAAGGTTGAGGCAGGAGGAGATCTGAGACTGGAAGCCTCTCACTACATGCTTGTCTCCTTCATTTGCGGTCCAGCAGAAGTTACCTTAGTTGTGCTCAGTCATTAGGTAGGCTCAGCCTCAGACTCCACTCTCCAGGGAATCAAGTGACTACCTGTTTACTGGAGACCCTCATTTTCACTCTCTTGGAGCTTGTTTTCTTGAGAAAGTACTGATGAGCCCAAATTTCTAGCAGATAACCCCTTTTTGCTGACTCCCTTCTCAGGTTGTTTTGCTGTGTCCTCCATCTGCACCTGGAAAACCTTCCACTCAGCTACGCGCAGGTGCCCTGAGAGCAGAATAAGCGAGTCACAAGGGGAGTAAGGGCACAACAGCCGTTCCTCAACTGCTGTGCCAGGCTACTCCACTAGTACAACCCCGTGTAAGCCTTCACCAGCTGTGTGTGTTGCTCCTTCCCCCTCTGTCAAAGCAATTTCATAACAAATCAGTGTCTTTTGATCTCAGAGCTATCCATTCTGGCAAATAACCTTGGCATCAGTGCCCAATACTTCGGAGTTGATCCTTGTGCCTCAGTTATGTGGTGATCCCCTTTCAGAGGATGCTCCTCCAGATCATGCTTACCTTTCCTGGTGCAGTCTTCATCAAGCCCTTTTGATCTAGCCCTATAGCAATAATGCCTCACAAATAAAACCCATGCTCTTACAAAATTATATAGCAATTTGTCAGTTCTCTATGCCCAGGCCAGAATAAGTGAACTCTTGGTTTTTTGTTGCTTGAATATAGGCAGAGACTCTGTAAAAATGCTTTTGTTTTTCTAAATAGAAAAATGAGATAAATCTATGATATATTCTTGGCTGTAATGAAGGTGTGTATATTTATCCTAAGCACATACAACCCAACAAGGTTTAGCTTAAGGCACTTTCTGATCCCACGTTCTGAACCTACCTTTGAATGCCAGTGTTTGCCTTCAGGGCAATTTGAAGCCTGTATTCTCCCCTCTTCTGTCCCTTTCCTTTGTCACCCTCCTCCTTAGGACAAGTGTCTTCTTGTACCCACACAGTGCTGCCTCCTTTGGAAGACTGCAGGTAGCATGGTATCCCCTAAAGTAAATGGTATAGAATTGTAGGAAATGGGTTGTTCAGACAAGAGGATGGAAGTGGACTTTATTGAAACAAGAAAATAATGTCTTGGAAGACAAGGTTGTGGTTTACTTCATTAACTGAGGCAGGGGAAACATCTCAGGATGCATGTCTTCTGCACTGTGCTGCTGTGGGGCTGGCCAGCTTCCAGAGCAGAGCACCTGGCCTTGACTCTCTTCACTCCTATGTAGGTCTTCCAGAGCTTTCTCTGACCTCCTTGGTGTTCCTAGTTTGAAATCCCCATCTCCTTGGTGATGGGCAGATGGACTGGTCTCTTTTTATCCCTGAATATTTATGGATGTCACAATCTCCCTGCAAATGAAGTCTTGGAGTAGTACAAACCTTTGTTCAGAGGCAGTGGGATTTCCTCAGCCATGCCATTTCCCTCTGCCTTCTTCAAACAGAAGGGACATTCCACTTTATCCCTTTGGCTTACTTCCTCTGTGAGGAGCTGTGCTTTCCCCATGCTTGTCACAGGTCCGGAGCCAACCCCTTGTTCATGGCTGAGCCAACCCAGCCCTGCTACACCGACTGCTCCTTTCTGTGTGGGCTTGGGGATGTGTGTGCTCAGACAAAGTCCAAGAGCTGTGAATCCCCAAGGGAGGTTGTATCTTAAATCACAAAAAAATCCATGGAAACTATCAAATGACCAATAAATGTTGCTGTATTTATACAACAGCAATAGTGGACTTGCTAGATAGCAGGAAGGCAAAGTTCTTGCCAAGGAGGCCATATAAAATAGCCTCTTATTTTAATTAAAGTAATTATTCATGGGACTCCAGATGTTTTTAAAAAGAAGAACAAAACCCTCTGTCTGACAATGAATAGCAACATAAATTTCCTGAGTTCTCTGTGTCAGAGGGGCAGAATGGATCCACTGATCAATATATCTCTCCAGCTTTACAAAATAATGTTAATAGCTATTGCTGTCGATACTCCTATGGAAAATAATTTAATAGAAGATTATTGTCATTCTATGTCTTTTTTTTTTAAATATAACCATTCATTAGAATTATATCCTTCTGCAAGTTGTCTGAAAAAAGGGCTCTGAAAAGGACTCCCTGCTGTACCAAATTCTATAGGTCTTTAGAGGGAATTCCATAGAGCTGTGTTACATTTCTATAGATTTAATTCCTGGTGCTTTCTATGGGAGGGCTTTTTCTGGGAGGACATATGTGAGAGATCTAATGCTTCTATGTGCTTTAGTGCGCAGTAGTTTTCATCCTTTTTTTGTTTGGGGGCTGCTGAAAAATTTTCTGCTGGAACATGTGGGCTCTCATGTATTGAATTAAAGCTCAGTGACCGTAGAGTTAAGGGCTTTATGCAGGGACTTGGAGTGGGCAGACTCCAGTGGACCTGTGGACATCACGTTGGGAACTACCATGGTCAACACACCCAAGCACTGCTCACTGGCTTTCCTTTGGGCTGGACATGGAACAGCAAACATAACTATGCTTAGCACTCCCTGTGTTTGTAAGTGCCTGAGAATAGCTGCCTCCACGTCTGGATTTGTAACTGCAGCCATCACCTTCCTCATTTATTCATTCAGATTCACATCTCCTTTTTCAAAGTGAAGAACAGGCAGGAATTACCCCCTGAAGTGGGAAAACAGGAGCAGTTTTAAACCATAAGTAACATTACAGCCATGGTGGTAGTTTTCAGAGCAGCAGTGTTAGAGGAGTGGAGGGGATGCTCAAGGAAGGAAACATCCCCGGGCTGCTGGGACACTCCAGACATGGCAGAGTGTGTGTTTAGGGGAGTGGAGGGGATGCTCAAGGAAGGAAACATCCCCGGGCTGCTGGGACACTCCAGACATGGCAGAGTGTGTGTTTAGGGGTGTGCATTCAGTCTTGGATCCTTACTGAGACTTATTTAAATAGGAGAATCACTGGAATTTATTTTTTCAGAGATCATCATTTTGCCCCCATTTTGGTGTTGAAAGGCAGAAGAAGAACCTGTATAATTTTGCACATAATTGGATTTTCCTGACTTTCAGACAGTGAGTGTTTATTGTTGTATCCTTCTCTGGGAGTAAGCTAGACAAAGCAGTTATGAAAGTGTTCTTGGTGGCTCTGAGAAACTATACCAAGGAAGGAGCAGAAGTTTTAAATTATCCTGATGCAAAACAATTCTTGAGGCAGGGTAGACTTTTTTTTTTTTTAATTTTATTATTTAATGTTGTAGGAACTTTGCAAGCCCCCATGAATCAGTGCATTTGGAATCTCATGGAACAGGTTCAAAACTGTCAAAAAGGTCTATTCAATATTGAATATGCTCACACTGTGAATAGCAGAGAGGAAAATCCAATGTCTGCCAAAGGAATGTAAAAAAGGACTGATAAAGCAAGCAGAAATCAGTTCTTTCAACTCCAAAAGGTTTTGTTTCTTTTCTTCTTTTTTAATTGTATTTATTATTATTTTTTAAAAGGAAAAAAAAAAAATAAACACAAAAGCTGCAGTTGACAGTGTCTCTCTGACAGCGTTTTTGTAGCCATTTAAGCAAAACAATGCAAAGCAGCTTTCTGGAGGACGCTGGCAGAACATACTGTAGCTTTCAAACTTCACCCAGACTGCTGAGAAATGAAATGTTTGACTGAGAAGCTGATGTGGGTTTGGCAACATTGCTTAATTGATAGTGTAAAAAAGAAAGAGGATTCTGCTTCGACCATCTGCAGCAGTAACAGGGACCGGCTCTTTGTCTAATAGCATCTGTAGCCTTTCTTCCACCTCTGCCTTGCCAAAATAGGTTAATTGCAAGGAAACAGTCCAGCACATGGACCGGATGAATCAAAGAGTGTGGATTTCCTTTCAGGTTTAATTACCAATATGAAACTCCTCTTTGGTCTGTTCTTGTTCCTGTTGGGAGAAGGGATGTTTAGAAATGGTGTCAGGGGCTGGTAGGACAGAGAGCCGAGGGCTCTGCTGTGCTGGAAGAACCCTGCCAAGGCTGGCCTGTGCCCTGGCTGAGGGGTGGGAGGTGCCTTAACGTGGGACTTCCAGGGTTGCTTGTGCATTTGGGAACATGATTGGGATTCCCTGCTATTTACAAATGAAAAGACTCTGCAAGCCATTCGTGACTCTCATACCAATCCTCGCTCCTCTTCAGAAGCCACTGAGTACCTCCACCAGCTGCAGTGTGAGTAAATCCATCACATTCATCTATCACATTAATTTTACCTGTGATGTTTCACATGGGTGCTGCCTATACCACACCACATCCAAAGTTACAGCCTCCCTCTTACCTGAAACCTATCTGCTGATGTTTGGATCCTGGCGTTTTGCAAGTAGATGTAATCCCTGAAATTGCTCTGTGTATGCAGCCTTTGGAATGTGCTCTGTCCTCCTGCCTTGAGTAAAAGGATTCTTCTGTCCTTGGGCAAACACAAGACTTGCCATGATGGATCCGAGCGTGGCCTGTTTATTCCAGCATCCCATCTCTGGCAATGGCCAACACAGAGGAAACACAAGGAATATCAACATGGCCACTTAATGGATAAACCAGAGCAATTCACAATACTTCTTCCCAGTACTCCTAAATCATGAGCTAAATTAAACCCTGTGACAGAAAGCTTTAAATCTCTTAGACTGGGGTTTTTGCCCAGCAAACCTGACCTTTATTTTCAGGTAACAGAAGTTGATAGCTTGTAGAATTTTCCACACTTCCCTTAGCTCCTTCCTTGCTCTCCTGGGCTGATCTAGCCCTGATGGTGCACAACTTAAAGAGCAAGTTCCCCAGACAAATTACTTGAGCACCTGTACGACCAGCTTTAGGAACAGAGTGCTTACTTGTCACATTTTGATAGGAAAGACATTTGAAGAAAACTTCTAGTAAGCATAAAAAGTCTGATCTCACCAACATTTCCGTTTCTGTGATGTTTAAGAGTTAAACTCTAGCACAGTTCCTGCCATGGTATAAATACCATCTATGAAAATCATTTCTTGTGATGAGAGGATCTGTGACTGTGAAGAAGTTACACTGCAAATTGCCATTCCAGGTTTAATCGTCCTCTGTACCCATCCATTGGGATTCCATCCCCAGTCTGCCTCCAGGCATGTTACATACAATTAATAAATCATCCTTAGCAACTCTGGGTTTTTCCATATATGTAATTTTGGCTGGATTATGTTCAAAAAAGAGGGGCAGTGCTATTGTACTGACTGAAAATGTTGTTGTGTTATGCTTGATCTTAAGCCTGTGTTTCTCATCTCCCCTTTATTTAGTAGCATATATCCTGACACTCAGAGTTGTAATCCTGATAAACCTTCATGCAGAAGTGGAGAACCGTGTCTTGGTCTAGCAAGCCAGCTATGGTTTGAGTGAGGAATGCACTTGAGGTGGCAGTGGGCAATTCACAAGCAGTAGAAAGCGAGTGAAATGTGTTGAAAATTTGGTTTAGTGGGTTTTTCCTCCAGTTCTGATTTGGACCTCATTGTTCTTGGGAGCATTCCTGCCTAGCAAAGGTTTCCTGGCTTTCTCCCACCACCCCCTTCACTCGGCTGCAGTTCAACATCCCCACTAAGATGTCCGTTCCTGTTTTTCTTCCACTTTAACCATTAGGCCTCCTCAGAGAAGGACCAGGCTAAAATCTAGTGAAGTGCCTGTGCCCTGAGTCCATCAGCAGTCCTGGGGATGTGGCTTCTCTGTGGGAACGTGGTGGGATTGCGAGTGGGGAGAATCCCAACAAGAGCCATGCCACAGCTCAGGTGGGGCCAGAAAAGCATGCTGTGCCCTTCTCCAGCATGGGTGGCCCAAAAGGACTGTCACCTGTACCTCTTTGTACCCTCTCTTGCCTATTAGCTTGCACTGGAGTTCAGTGGACATGGGGGGTCACAGGTGCGCAGCTCCTTCCCGTTACAAGCAAGGGCAAGTCCAGAGAAGGGCAACCAGGCTGGGGAAGGGGCTGGAGGGCAAATCCTCTGAGGAGCAGCTGAGGGAGCTGGGGGTGTTCAGCCTGGAGAAGAGGAGGCTGAGGGGAGACCTTCTCCCCACCTCCACTGCCCTGCCAGGAGGGTGCAGAGAGGTGGGCGCTGGTCTCTTCAGCCAGGGCACAGGAGATGGGACAAGGGGCAATGGGCTCAAGCTGGGCCAGGGCAGGGTCAGCTCAGCTGGGAGGGCAAAGTTCTTCCCTGGCAGAGTTGTGGGGCTGTGGCCCAGGCTGCCCAGGGAGGGGGCTGAGTCCCCAGCCCTGGGGGTGTTTAACATGTGGGTAGATGAGGTGCTCAGGGATCTGGTTTAGCTTAGGATGAGAATGGTTGGACTTGATGATCTTAAAGGTCTTTTCCAACCTTGTGATTCTGTGAAGGCTTTCACTTGCCTACCCTCCAGCTGCCAGCAGATGAGGAGTCTGCTGGGCTTGGCCAAAGCTGGAAAGCCATTTCTCTTTAAGAACATTAGCACTCCTGTCAACAAAGGAGCAATGACATGACATTGCTTTATGCATAGCTCATCAAGGTTTAGTCTTTAAATGATAATAAATACCTCTTCTTTGAGCACAACCTAGCTAGAATTCAGACTTTTTCTACAATGTCAAAGCTGCAGTAGTGACTTTGGAAATGTATACCTTAAAAAATCCAGGTACCTTGTTTGCTGGCACCTTTTCTCAAATCCTAAATAAGCAAATACATTTTCTTGAAATGGTGTAACCCAGAGGGAGGCATTTAAATGTACTGGCCTCAGGGGAGATGACCCCTACTCTTGTGACTTGTAATTAAGAGCCTCTCATTGAAATTGCCAGGAGTGTCTGTTCATTCTGGCTGTCACTTGTTTTTACTCCAGCTGGCTAACAAGAAAAAAAAAAAGCAGTTTTCTTGCAGGTTTTTATCTGGAAAAATCACAGCAACCTGTTGTGACTGGTATAGATCTGTGAGAGAAATTATAGCAGTGTTTTGATGTGCAGCGCTAGCGGGAATACTTCTGTCATCGACACCCAACGCTGAAGGCAGAGATAACTTCACCAGGAGAGGAATTAGATAAAGTAATCTCTAATAAATAAATTTGGTCTGCATTGTAAATCACTTCAGCATTCTTCTCAGCATTTTGTCTTCCTCACTGGTTCGGTGTCTTCCCTGTAGGTGACAAGTGTTTGTTTCCCTTCCCTAATGAATGATTTGAGTGGGACAGCGGGTAAGAAGGCTCTGAAGTCTGAGTTTAGGTTTTTGATAGCTGAAATTTTAAGGGGTTATTTTTCCTTCCCAGAACCCCACCATATGTTTTGGGGGTTACTGTACAAGCAAGAAGGCTGAAGACAAGTTTGCAGAGGGAGCACAGTATGATGCAATGGAAAGTTTTCTGAAAACTTTGAATGTTGATTTTATTTTTAGAATACCAAAGTTTTATCTTTTGGCAAAAAATCCCACATAAAACTAGATTTCTCTTTGGTTTTAACAGACTTAGTGCTTATAGAAGTCTGCTGCTCTCAATACTCCTCTCTTGTACCTCTGTGTTCCTTCGTTCTACTTCTGTATAGTATTTGTAAGCAAGCACCACCTCTCTTACCACCTCTTTTATTAGAAGAGACCCCTCTCATACAGATAAGAACAGTTCTTCACATTTTATATTCTCTCATTTTTTTCTTGGGACCAAGAAATTGTGCTTGGGTCAGAGTGATGTTAGTTTGTGATGACCAGCATTTCCTGAGCCAGGGATAAAGGAGGCAGCAGAAGCAGCAGCTCCAGAGGAGCCTGAAAGCAGCAGAGCTGTGCTGGATGGAGCTGGCTGGCTCCCCATGGAGTCATGGCAGCGATACTGGCCGCCTCCTCTAATGATGTGCTGCAGGCGAGAGGGGAGACTTTCCATGGGTCGCCCCTTAGTTGATGTCAGCATCATCAGCATGGACTGGTGGCCAAGCAAAGCACCTTTCGTAGCCCTTCTCCTCCGTGGCTGGTGCCCTCCTACAGCTCAGGAAGACACGCAGCGCCTGCCCTGCTTCCTGGGACACCCGCAGCTCCAGCCAGACTTCCTTCCCTTCCCTCCCTTCAGCTTTTGCTTCTTCTCAGATATGTTTTATACTTCACACTTGGCTAAACCTCCCCTGGATACGAGCGTGTTGCCGTACATTTCCAAACTCCTCATGTGGCATGCCTTGCAGTTAGCTCATTCTTTCTGCTGGATAGAACCTCAATACATTAAAAAAAGGATTAGTATGTGTGAGCACAAAAAAAATCAGAATACTGTAGAGCACTTAATTGGCCAACTGCCGTCTACCATTTCAGCACTTGCATCTTCCTAGCTACTTGCACCGTATTGTTAGAGGAGAATAAATCATTTGACACAACCAGGTTTTAGAAAAATATGTGAGAACCATTCAGGCAAAAAATCAGTTGAAATGTATGAAATTTTCCATCTGAGCGCTCTCTGCTAAGAGAAAATATTTCAGTGAGGTGCAATATTTAATCTTGTTTTAAAATAAATAGTTTACTATATAAAATCACTCGGGGGTGATTTTTAAAATGCAGTGTAATTTTATTTTAGTTTCAAGGTTTGTACTGTGAAATGCTGGAACATGAGACAGGATGTCTGGGGGAACTTGGGTGTTAGAAATAACCCTGCTGCGGTGGGGGTGTAGAAGGGATATCAGAATCACAGAATCATAGGGGTTGGAAGGGACCTCAAGAGATCATTGGGTCCAACCCCCCTGCCAAAACAGGGTCCCTAGGATAGGGCACACAGGTAGGATATCTATGGGTTTAAATCTATGAACCTCTTAAACAGATGGCAATCTGTATACGTAGCCAATGCAGAGCAGAGCCCATGCCTGCTTCTATACAGTAAGCAGCTTTCCCACCTCTGCAGCCCAGGTGAGATGTTTTTCCTCCATTGGAAGAGGTGGATTTGCAGTAGGTAAGAAGAGGAAGCAGAGCAAAAGAACTGATGGACTCGAGGTCTGTTCCCATGGTCTGCTGAGGTGGCGCATGGTGCACGCTGATGTCTCCAGCCCTGCCTTGGTTTGACATGTTCAGAGCATGTCATAAAAATAGGAAGTTTGTGGAAGATCAGTATGTATAAAGGCTTTATTACAGACTCTGCTTTTTGGACAGAGATTTAAATATAAATAGAAGCATGTCATATGTGAAGCAATGCATTGGATATAATCTACACTGCAGAGCATTTTGCTAATTAAGCTATTAAAACTATGAGGGGTTTGCAACATACACATGCATGTAGCCAGTCGTGGCTCATTAAAGTCCTAATCTTGAAGGCTGCAGAGAACAGGAGACATTTCTCTGAACTTGTGCAATCTTCTGCTCTGAAGTTTTATGATCTACAGGAAAATGGTACTGTATCCAATGTCGATACGTGGCCAATACAATCAAACAGTAAGTGGCTCCACATGCATTCTCTTAATTGTTAGCTGTCGTATTGAGATTAAATTGGGCATTAAATTAAAGTTAAAGAGAGATTAAATTGTGACCTGAGGTGTAGTAAAGTCATGTAAGCACTTAAATATAAACCCCATTGTTTATTTGGAATAAAGTGAGAGCTCACGTTGGTTTGTTTGGAGAATTCAGTTTGTTCTTCTTAATATAGATCAAGAAAATTTAAAAATAACTTATGTCTGTGTATGGGCTATGTTTACTCCCTCAAAGAACGAGTCAAAGGAAGAGCTTTAGGGTCCAGAAAGCTTTCCCATGACCCTCCAGCTTCTTCTGCAGGACTCTCTTCTGTCTTCAGGTAGTTATCAGGGAGCCAGCTTTGGCTTTGTGGATCTTAGAAGCTGCATCTGACTCTCTCTGAATGTGTAGGGGTATGTTTGATTTCTTGGCTTCAGGGTTGGGTTTTCTTCACTGTTTTTATCATTGTTTCGGTGGCTTGAACATGGAATATGCTTTTTGGTCCCTTAAAAGGAGGGTGATCAATCTACAGCACAGGTACAGCTGAGAAGGGTGTGGGGGGGAATGGCGGGCGGCAGGTCCGTGTAGGGTTTGGGAGATGCAGCGTCTGGGGAAGGCTGCAGCTCACAGCCCCCTTTTCCCACTGAATTGGAGACTGAAGTGGGACTGGGAGCCCTTGTCTCCCGTAGCAGCGAGACACTGCCAAGCAGCTAATTGGCAGCATCTTGTTTCTTTGAGAGGCCCTATCTTCTGACTCCCACCAAATCCCTGCCAGCACACGTAACCTCTAATTGAAAGGAGAGAGATGCAGTCTGGCACACTGCTCCTAAAAGCTTGCTGATCTTTGCATTAATGACCTAATCTTTGGGTTTATTTTGTTCCTGCTTGTGTGACCATGTTTTCAGCTCTGGTTTCTCTGTTCCTTCTCTCTGCTTTTTGTTATTTCTTATTATATATCAGTCACCTTCCAGCTGAGCAGTCCAGTGGTGATGGGGAAGACAGTAATCTGCCTTTGTTCAAAGCTCTTAGACCTCTTTTGGGGATCCTGGCCCTAAATGACTGTGTCTTAGTGCAGAATATAGACCTGGCACAATTTAGTTCTACAATCAATGCCTGCATGGACTCTAGATGAGGTCAGTCTTCTCCCTATGAGGCTTGGTTTTCCTTACTGAATGTACAAACAGGATGGTCCCAGACAGGAGAGCAGGAGGACTGAGCAATGCAAAGGCTGTGCCTGCATGAATGTTGTAAGATCCAACCCATTATATTTTCTGTTCTTCTCAGGCTGAAAATAGTGTTGATGTGAAATGTGGCATGAAGTTAAATGATCAGAACACGTAGTGAGTTTTGATCTTTTACGTAGTGCCAGTGAGAGAACTGGACAACCTTGGATGAGTTTGATAGCTTGCTTGAGACAACAGGCTGAAGCAGTGCCTAATCTGGACCAGACCTTGAAGGTTTCTGGCTCCCAGTCCAGCACCCAGCTCATTAGACCGTCCTTCCTCGCCACAGCAGTTCTACAGTTTGCACATTTAAAACCCTTTTGTTCCTATTGCCCCATTTCTTATTTATAAGAATGTTAAATTAAGCATTTAAAAGAAATTAAATCATGTAAGCCTGTGATATACTTTGCACTTCAGCAAATATTATGAAATAAACCTTGTCCTATAAACAATTAAAACAAAGAGCTCGTTCAGATATATTCTAGACATTGAGCAGTCAACCTTTGCAATGAAATGTAATTGCATTCATAGAAAAATAAATGCTGGAATTAGATAATTAAGAACCATACCCAAACAGGGCCATTGCATGAGAGCTGATACGTAAGAGCTCCATGAGATCAGTTCTCAAACCATAGACCTACGTAGAATACGATACAATGCCTCTCACAGCAAAAGCTTCCCAAGATGGGCATGAACTGGAGGCACCAATTACTGTAATTACAATTCATTTAGGAAAAGTAGGCTGCACATTATTCATAGATTTGAAAGGGGTATGGGTGTTTGAAGAGAAAGGGTGGTGATCCCCGTTCTCAGGAGGTGGCAAAAGGTTCTCAGAGTCAGGCGGTGGGATCCCCAACAAGGCTCCTGGCCCCCAGAGCTTGACAGAGACCCTGGGTTTAACTGCCATGAGATTATTCAAGATTTAGATAATTTGTGTCAGCTCCTGAGCCAGATCCTGGGCTAATCTGTACTTTGTGCAAATCCATGAGCTCGCTGCGTTGGAAATTAGAGCAAAATTGGATCAATTTATGCAGAATTAACAGGGTAGTGGGTGACACGTACTTGTTCCCTTCACTCCTCTTGGTCCTGTTTTCATTGGATCTAAATTTGCTTCTCCATCCTCCCCTTAATTGCATTTTTACACACTGTATATTATCTTGCTGTCGGTTGGTTGCTATAGACTTTGCTAAAGCTATTTTCTTTCCACCTGAAGACTGAATTGCATGCTGTTTTCATAGAGATTTTGAGGGTAAATGCTGCAATATTTCTATTGCTATTTCTGGGCTTGGAGTAAAGTTTTTCTCCGCTATTTCCTCACTGACCTTTATAAAAATTGAAATGACTTTGGGCTCCCTGTTATGTTTGCAAAAGACTTTTGCATTTCACCCCATTATAAATATTTCCTTTGATGTGTGTCTTTACTCCATCCCCTCCCACCCTCTCCTTTTCCAGCATGGCCCATGGTTCCCTTTCTTTTCCTTCCTCACCGTGGCTGCTTATCAGCAGCCCAAAGCTGGGAGGTGGTTCCCTTTAGCATGTAAATAAAGCAACACTTTTTCCAGTAAGTAGCTCAGGCTGGCATTATATGCCAGAAACTCTCATCTACACAATGATGAGTTCAAGTCCTGCATTGTGCAAAGGGTTTTTTCTTTCACAGTAGGAAAGGTGATCAGTCTGCAATTAGTCCTCTCCTTCCCTCTCCTTCCCCAGCCTTTTGTACCTCCGTCTTTGCTTGTTTCTCATCTCCCAGGACCAAACCCAAAGGTAACTTTCCAGAATCCATTTAATGGGACTGTCCTCCCATCATCCAGCTCTGCATAAAATCAGCCCATCCTCCAGCTGACAGTAAATGATGTGGCATTAGAGCAATATTTGGAAAGATGTGCCTAGAGTTCACTATTCTGGTCAGATGAGCGGGGAACATGCTTTTGCATTTTAATTTGAAATTCAGTGAATATTTTGAATGCCACAGCATGTCTATAACATTATTTAAAAGATGCTGTGCACTCAGGCATGTAATGATTGACATTGGCTGTAACTTGATGCAATGTTGCACTGTTTTAATTCTTTTTGGGGCAGTGTTATCTTTGATCACTTGGTATTCACTGGAAAAATCCCACAATTGCAATCCCACATTATGTTTCAGAGAGGATGCCAAGTTCTCTATGGTACGTAGCTATTCAAGGCACTTTGTCCACCCTCAGGCTGCTCATTAAAGTGATGGCAGTTTCTATTTTAATGAATAAGGTAGAGTGCAAATTCCCAACTTCATTCATAGACCTTGAATGGTAGAAAGGAGTGGGTTCTTTTTTCAGTTCCTAACTTCTTTGTTTTCTTGGAAATTGTGTAAATGTGTTCATAACCATGGCCACAGCTCCATGGGCATGCAAAAACCAGCCACATTAAGAGTTTTTTACTTTATATTATTAAAACTTCCCTCTGGCACCAGCATCCCCCATCCCAAGTTTCATTTCTAGACCCAGTTACGGATTGCAGGAGGTAAGAGGAGGAAGATGTCTGACAAGAGACACTTAGTTCCCTCTTTTAATTCTCTGCTGTTCCCTCGCTAATCGCCAGGACTGTGCTGGAAAGCCTTGCCATACAAAAATAACATCCCTCCCTTGCAGTGCCTGCCATTTAAAAGGCTGCACTTGCCCACAGTTACACAGCAGGAGCATGAAAGCTGCCGCACATTCCCTCTCTGGTTAAAATATAGCACTTGAAGGGGAAGCAGGAACTAAAGTGCATCGCTCAAGTGCTGCGCGAGTGGGAACGGTCGGTGTCAGGGAAGGAGGCCGAGTTCCCGCTCGCGCTCCTGCCTATTATCCGCACGCCATTCAAAGCCAGCGGCCCGCACGCCTGCCTTTGACCACTGCGGCTCCCCGGTTCCCTGGGAAAGAACTCTTTCTTCCCCTGCCCATTACCCAAAGTTTGGGAATAGCTCTGTCTGCCAAGTGGAGGGTTTTTGAAGGCGATGCCCAGTTGCTCCTCGAAACTGGGTTAAGGAACACGTGTGCTTTTTGTTGGGCCCACGTTTATTTCTCTCTCTGCTCCAGAGGGGGAGGGGGTTTTGGGGTGCCTGCTGTTGCTCAAGCCAGCTTGAGGGATGCACTGATGGGAAGATTTGGAGTGCTGGGCTCACCCCTTGGGTGTCTGCTGGTGGAGGGCGGTTTTGCTTTGGGCTCTGTTTTGGCTTGTGCTCAGACCCAAGAAACCAGCAGCAAAGAGCCACTGAAGGCCCTTCCTGACCCCCAGCACTGTGCTAAAACACCCACGGTGCTTCCCCGAGTTAGAGCAATCCCTGTGTGTCCCTGCCACGAGGCAAAGCTGTGGGGCAGTTGGAGACCCACCAAAAGGATTCTGCTTCTGTCTCTTCCTGCCCACAGCTCCTTGGACCAGATCCATCTTTCTCTGTGGAGATTTTGGCTTTAGCTGAGAGGTACAAGTTTCTTTCCTCGGTGCACGATGATTTTTACCCAGCTGCACAAAATCAGAGAAACTGGTACAGGCACTTTGTATTTTTTTTTCCTTGAGAAAAACTGAAGATAAATTTAAAAAATTTAAAAAAAAAAAAAAAGAGTTTGCTATTTAATAGTATTAAATAACTACACATAGTTGCTGGAGACTAAGGAATTATTTTAATATAATTTTCGTTTGCTTATGTTCCTTCAAAATCCCCTTGCTGAAGCATACAGTTGCAGAGGGAAAGCTGAAACATTTCATCATTTAATAAAAGCAACTCTTGCCATGTATTTGTTATCATCATGGATTTCACACACCGGAGGATCTTTGTGGTAGACAAAAAGCATGATCCAGAAGTGAAGAGTCCTACCTCTTTCTAGATAGGCTAAAACATCTTTGCTCCTCAAAAGCCTTCGCTTTCTTTATCCGTGGGGCTAGGGACTCCCTGGATGAGGATTTGGCTTCGATGCTGGGGAATGCCCACCCCATCATTTTGTTTTAATAGAAACCACCTTTGACTGGAAAATGCAGTAGGAGCTGGAAGTGGGGCTCTACACACCTGGGTCAGAAATGTTAAATAACTACCAAAACTTGTGCAGTTTTTCCTTGGCAGGGTCTTTCTTTATTCAGGAACTTTGGGTTTGCATTGGGCACCAAACACCACTCCCCTGGTTTACATGTCCACAGAGACATGTGTACCTGGAATTCGGTTTCCACTCCTGCTTTTCACCTCTTGACAGGTTACTCTACTGCAGGAAACAATCTTTTCTTCAGGCACTACTTCAGTGATCTCTTTTATACTTCATAATTCGGGGTGATTGGTGGTTGCTGTGAACTTGGATTTGCAATACCACTGTACTGGCATTTGTGCAGATACATTTTTCTCCCCAAGTCAAAAAGCATTAGTTTCTGTTATTCTTTACCTTGTGTTCCTAAAATTTAGTACATTTGGGCCATGCAAAGCTAACATCCCTGGAGAGCATGATGTCCCTGGACGCTCCCTCCAAGGAGAATCAGCCCCAACAGGAAGGGTCAAATAAAGGGTGAAGAAGCAGCTCCTTCCCCCTCCTCATCTTCAGACGCTGAGGTTTGCCTCCCAAGCCTCCCAGCCATACAGAAGAGGGTTTTTTTACTCAAACCTTCTGGTTTTGGTAAGATTAGTGGCTGGGGAAGGAGCACTGCCACCATGGAGCAGTCTCTGTGCAGCTTTGCTCCCTGGGTGGCAGGAGATGTGTCCCAGGTGAACCAGGCTCACTGCAGTGCTTGCACAGAAAGTTTTGCCTCTCCTCAGAGCCATTCCCTGGGATGAATCATGATGACTGGCTCAGCTTCAAATCTGCTGAAATTAAAAATGAAATAAAAGGTTGTTGGGGTTTATATAATTTTTTTCCCTTCAGCTGGTAGCATTGAATTCCACACTTGGTGGCCTTTTTGCCTTAAGCATCCTCGGCACAAAGATTCAGTCATTGGGAATTTAAATTATGATTTGATGGCTTTCTATGAGCCAAAATATATATTGCTGGCTACCCCAGGGCTGCATGCCCCGCAAAAAAAACCCAGAGAAAAGGCAGGAGGGTTAAACAAACACCACCTCAGCCTACAGAACTTGAGCTTTTTAAGGAGTAAACGCCTAATCACAAGGACTGTGGTCTTAGCAGTGTTATGACCCCTAACATGCTAAAGAAGTAGATCATTGAATTTAAAAAAGAGGCATTTCCCAGAGTGTAATCGCACCTTAAGGGCAAATAAATACCTTGCTGCTTAGATTGGTAGGGTTCCTTCCCATAACCGAAGCATCAGGAATAATTATGCTAAAAGACACTTAAGCTAGTAGAGAAAACACATATTGCATTTTATGATGCTCTTGCTGGGCTTCTTGTGTAACCTGAGAGAAATTATATTAACACTGGTGCTGCGCTGGAGTAGAATTACACCCTGGTGTTGGTCTGAACTGCATTGTGCAGCTTTCCTCACTCTTTATAGCTCGATTAATGGGTTTCAAAAATTGTGGGCTAAAGGAGTATTAAAATGTCTTGGCAATGTACTGTTGCTCAATCTTTTTTACTGTGGGATTACATATACCTTGTTTCTATTTGATTTTGATTGCTTGCTTGGCCTAGATTCTCTCTGCAAGCATTTGGTATGACTGAATAATTTTTAGTTGTACTTTCTTGCCATGCTTTATGCTAATCTGCTGATGTTTTGCAGCTACAGCGTTGCCAGTCGATGCTGCAGCCTACAGTCTTTATCCTTTACTGGGTTTTTAAAAGGGTATTTTATTGCCTGTCATTACCATTCATTGTGGCTTTATGGACTGTGCTCGCCGCTCGCGTGCTCGCCCGATGCTGCGGCTGCCGCTCGCTCCCCTCCGCCTTTGTTCTGCACAAGTTTTATAGGGGTCCCTTCTGCCTCCCTCCCTTCTGGAGAGCCTCAGATATCCCCTTTTAACAGGGGCTGCTGGACCTCACATCCCTTCTGCCTTCCTCCCTTCTGAAGAGCCTCAGATATGCCCTTTTACAGAGGCTCCTGGAGCTCACAGATGAGAGGGTGTGATTTCAGCTCCTGAATGTCTCCCTGATATAAACTGAGTCGGGTTTTTCCCCCAAATTACTGGCTTTTTCACAGGGTAATTGGTAAATACAAAGTTCCAGGCAAAACTGCTTTGTGCTTCAGGAGTTTTGATCCCTCTCAGGCATTTTTCATGGTGCTAATGTATATTTGAAGGAAATGTCAGTGTTTCTTTCAAGTGACATAATTGAATAAATTTATTAAGAACACATAACATTTCACATACCTGGTTCACAAGTATTCCTCAGCTTTATTTAATAGCACATGACTGTAGGTGAAAACCAAACCCTTTATCTGCATTTCCTCAAAACTTCAGTGGCTCAGAACTCAGCTCTAAATAAAAGTATTGTGACCTTGAGGAGATTCTTAGAGCTCATTGCTCACTTTCTGTCATCTTCCTGAATAGCTGTACTGTTTTTGATACTCTCTTTTAGTTGGAGATGCTTTTGGGACAGTTAAGTCACTAGGAAAGTATTGAAGCTAAATCAAAATACATATTTTGTCAGCTTAACTTGTGGAAAAGCAAATCAAAAGAACTTTGCAATGCAGATAGGACCTCATGCCCATGTTCCTGGTCTGTAGATCCATGGACAGGTGGCTTTGTGAGCCCATCAGTATTGCTTCTGGTCACAGGAAATAGGGATGTAACAACAAGAAACGGTCTGGTCCTGCCTCTGGTGCATCTTATTGGGTGCTGTTGTCCTTCTACCTGTGAAGGTCTGAGGTCATGGAAGGGAGGGAAGGCTGGAGATTTACTAGGTTGGAGCTAGATTTGAACAGAGGTATTTATGTATGAGCACGAATATGCATAAATCTTTGCCTGACTACTCAGCAAAAGGAAAATGGATAGTTTCCTGTAGCGACACTTAAATCTTTTTATTGCTGTTCTTAAAGTAAATAAATCATTCACTCTGTACTTTTTAGTGAGGTGACTTATCGCTTGGAAATGCAGTGTTCTTTTAAAGCAAGCAAATGTGTTAGGTTGGGAGCAGCGCTGTGAAAGCCCTGCTTCTCAGGCTTGATTATCTGCAGTGGCTGGGAACCAACAAGTGAGCTCCCCTGTGCTGCAGAGACATACATTTTAAAAAGCCTGGCTCCAACACTGACTTCAGTGGGAGCTGAGCGCTCAACACCTCCCAGGATTGGACCTCAAATACTTATCTGTATGAGCTTTCCATTATTCATTCTACAAATGAAACTGGTTGTAATGTAAATTATAGAATGAATCTTTCTATGGCTTAAGATCCTGTAACTTAAACCTCCTAGGCTGCTTATCTGCCTTCTGCCACCTACCTACAGTTTATCCAGTGCACTTGGCATTCTTGATTGTTCCTTGCATATAAATTTCAATCATACCCACAGGGTCCCTCTATCCTATAATAGCTTGCATTGTGAGCAATTTAGCAAGAGAACCGTTCTGCCCAAACAGTGAGTGAGACATTTGCTACTGGGAAAAGCAAAACCCTTGGGAAGTACCGTGCCTATTCCTCCCATAACGCTGTAATAAGGCAATTGTATTGAAATTAAAATAGAGATTGAGAGATTTATCTTCCCTCTCAGTCACACAGCACCGTGGAACTGTCCAGGAGCCTCTAAGCAAAGCAATCCCATGTATGCAAAACCAACTGTCTCAGAAAGGCAGGCTGATTGGCTAACGATGGCTTGATACCTTCTACAAAAGTCATTAAAATTCTTCCTTATCTCAACAGAATAACTTTCCACTGTAATAATCGTATTATCCCCCAGTTGTTCTGTTCCTCTGCCAGCCAGGTTGTGCACGGTGCCTGCCTCTGCGATTCTCTGCCTGCCTTTCATCCCGCTCGCTGTACGGCCCCAAGCCAGCCCTTTGCATGGGTTTCTCTGAAAAACCACACATGCTGCCTCAGAAACTCCTCTGCTGCATTAAGAAGCAAAGAAATGGTCACTGGGTCTGCACACACATACACCAGAGACCTCGGAAAAACCTCATGTGGAGCGTGTTAACTGGAGGTCTGAGTAACAGGGAGAGTGTAAAGGAGGGCTGTCTAGAAGTACCAGCAAACTCTGTCCTCCACCTGGTGTAAGGGGATGAGAGGGTACATGGAGAAGAACACAATGTGTTAGGGAAACACAGTCTGTGTGAGCAGGAATGTCAGTGTCAAAGTCTTGAAAGCCTTGTAGTTTCAGAAGGTGTAAGGAGCTGGGAAAGCTGCTGTTTGTCCGGCATCGGCCAGGGCTCTGAGGTGAAGCAGTTCTTAAAGCATCCCAGACAGACAGAGTCTTTTTTGTGAATCCAGAGCAGATTTGACATTTTTTATTCCATTTAAATCCATGTAGCTTTCAAGTTTAAAAAGAAAACACACTTGTAAGTAACAAAACAATTGCTCATGTGAGATACCATCTTCTCGTACCTCCAGAAATGGAGCCATCTGTTTGGAGACACCTCAGAGTGGAACTGTTTCAGGACACTGTAGACAAAGGAAGTCCCACAAAAGTCTTCTTGGGAACCTAAAAGATTAATTCAGTGGTTCCCACCTAGTATGAAAAAGCAGCAAGAGGGATTATGCTTAAAATCTATTGCAAGTGATTGCCTTTAATAAAGTTAAGGAGATTTCTCTCTCTAATACTCATCATGTTCCTCCTGAAGCTCATTCTATTATCATCCTCACTAGTATTTCCATGAAGCCTTCCTAATAGAGAGTTTTGGCCTCAGATAAACAGGAGAGCATTTTAGGGAGGAAAGACTGTTTGGGGAGGTAGTTGCAGGGCATGGCAGAGACCTGGTATGTCCTGATGACAGAAGCATGTGAGAAGAGCATGAAATATGTATTTGCCACTTCAGCAAATGAACAAAAATGCAGGTAAGTTCTTCTCATCCTCCTTTCCAATCTGAACTGAAAATATTTTCTCACCAAAATGGAAAAAGAAACAAAATCTAGAACATTTTTTCAGATAAAAACTGGGAGTAGTTCACTATTAAATAAAATGTCTGGTTTTGATGTGGAGCAGCTGCCAATATCAGAGCAGAGTCTTCAAGGAACAGTGGTGGTGGTTTCCTTTTTCCCAGAAGTCTTTGATGGGAAGTTCCCCCGTGGCAGGTTTGGATGATCTGAAGACCTTCAAGTTAGGACTCTTTCTTAAAAATACAGACGCTGGCTTAAGCAGTGTGATGAATTGAACTTGAAGGTCAATGTCCTCATGAGAAAGCTCTGGAGCGTTTCTGGGCTGGACAGTCTGCCCTGTGGGGTTCCACATTGTTGAAAATATTTGGAGAAAACATGAGTGGCTTTATGGCATGATGGTACCTGTACCTAGGAGAAACCTGAAGGCATGTCTCTCTCCAAATACAGAAGGATTAATTAAACATCAACAGAGGTTGAGAAGATGTCTCAGAAAGTCTGTGATGTGTTCTACCATCATCCTTTCTATTGTCAGTCCTCCCACTAAAGCCAAGCAGCCTTTCTCAGTCTTGGTTTTTTCTACATTGTATTGCCAACCTGTGTGTAACACCGTACAGAGGGTGGGTTGCTTGAGCTCAGCAAGAAAAATCTGCAGAAACAGAGGGTTTTTTACTGTGTCCCTCAACTTAGGAACTAATTCTCTTCTTTGGTTTCACTTCACCTTCTCTAGAAGTAGGGAAATACCCTTTATCCTGGAGAATACTCTTCATCCAAACTACCCATTTAGACACAAATGCTTTCAGCGTGGTTTGAAGAGGAGCTGATTAAATCACACTTCAAGGGAAGATCAGTTTGTGTGTTTTAGCTGCGTGAGACATCGTACAATCAAGTCATAAGCTTCTTGTCTGAAGAAGTTAATGAAAAAAACCCAACCAACCTGTACAACCCACATGTTCTTACGTGGGAATGCAGAGCCACACTAAGTGACTGATCCTGGGCTGCTCCCAGAGCCCCCACTAATCTCAACAACCAAAGCCATTGCTTTCAGTTCGCACCACACAGTGGCATGGAGTGCTCCACACCTGATCGTTTCCTCCTCCAGCAGGTAGAATGATGGATATTTCTCTAACACCACCCTCAGCTCTGTCCTTGCTTCTGTGGGAATCGGTGGCAAAGCTCCTGACTTCACGCAGAGCACCGGCACAGCCATCGTGCATTATAAACACAAGGTGGTAGCAACTATATCTATCCATTTGCTGCCAATGTCTGTGTAGAACTTGCCTCTGTCTTTGTCCCAAGAACTACAATATGTCTTAAAATCAATAAAATCCATACCTTTAATAAAGATTTGTTGATGTTTGGGCTACACATAAAATTAGATCCCATGATTAATACTAGGCTGATGTGACAGCATCGTTACATTACAGGGCGTGAAGCCCGTCCTCATTCTCCCACTTACAAATAACTGTATCTTGTAATAGTAAAGACTAAAAATTACAGCTAAAAGAATAGTTATTGACTGCCAGAAATAAACTGCAAACTGCTCCCATTGTGTTCCCTTTCCATATGCATTGTGTTGTCATTTATTCACGTCCTGCCTCGCGCTGGATGTCAGAGCACTTAACAAAGCGACAAACAATGTAGTCCCACCATGGGGTTTATGCTGCCACTGCAACGCTGGAAATAACAGCCCATCATAACCAGCCCCCTGGCTTAGCAGCTCTTCAGATGAGCAGGGCTGGAGGCACTTCAGAGTGAGTAACCATCTCCTCTGGTGCTGGTGGCTGTGTGAGTTATCTCTGCAAGCTCTGAAAAAATGTAATTCTCTGCTGATAAATATTGGGCTCAAGAATTTGTTTGTTTTTTAAAAGATTAATCTAAGCAGTAGGGATTATTTCCAAACATACTCTGGTTTCAGTTTATTCCCCAGACTCATCCAAGTTGCTTACTCAGCTTTCATTTCAGCACTGGTTCAGGGAAGAGCTTCTCTGGGATCCACATTTTGCTGGTAAGGGAATGTCACCTCTCAATAAGATTAGGTCCTGGCAAAATAGAGCGTGCATGAGGACGTGTGTTAGGAGCACCATCCAGACAGCTGACACCCCTGGGTGCACTGTGTCCTCTGAACACAACCTGGGGGTGCAGAGCAATTCTGGAAAATGCCTTCAGAGATGTTGTCCCTGCCTTACATTAACATCAGAAGCAAATTGGCTTCGAGTTCTCCAGCATTTCCCTTCCTCCTGCTGTAGATGTGCACCTGAGGAGTTTCTTCTCTGATGACCTTGGGCTCTGGAAGCATTTCCTGAACCGAGGAGCCAGCGAGTGGCAATGCTTTGCTTCTGGGTTGTCTCTCCTGCTTGGGTTCATTTGATGTGTCCCATCTTACAAACTTTTGTAGCATCTTACTGCACTTCCATAGATTCACCTCTCAGTAGATTGCTTCTAATTGCAGTGCAGCATCTCAGTTTGTTTATTGTCAGATGTTCCCTGTATTTTAATACTGGTTTCAAAGCTGTAGCCCCTAGAAACTCCTTCGCAATGGTCTTTCTGGAGTAGCTAGTGTTTCTCTTGTATCTGTGTAGTAAGAGACATTGCTCAGTTCCTTTTGAAAGTAATTATTCTCCCCTCTCTCCCCTGCCCCCAGCCTTTCAATCTTAAATAACCATGTCAAGGTACATTATTTTTTTAAAGCCTTGATAAGAAGCTATTTTATTAGTCTTCAGATGAGTAATCAAAGTCATCTGAGACTGCTGGGGGAAACAGAGCGAAATAGTGTGCTGGAAAGGAGCCTTTTTGGAGAGAATGAAGCAGCTGGCGATTGGCTACAGTATCCAAATTCTGTTGGGTAGGAGGAGCTGCCAGGCCCAGGGGTGCTGGGGAGGTGCAGGGTACCTGGCCAAGGGGGCGGTGCAGGGCAGAGTGGGACACTCTGTTTCTCAGTGTGTATGGTGGGGAACTAGGAAAAGGAAGGAAGGAAGGAAGGAAGGAAGGAAGGAAGGAAGGAAGGAAGGAAGGAAGGAAGGAAGGAAGGAAGGAAGGAAGGAAGGAAGGAAGGAAAGGAAGGAAGGAAAGGAAGGAAGGAAAGGAAGGAAGAGGAAGGAAGGAAGGAAGGAAGGAAGGAAGGAAGGAAGGAAGGAAGGAAGGAAGGAAGGAAGGAAGGAAGGAAGGAAGGAAGGAAGGAAGGAAGGAAGGAAGGAAGGAAGGAAGGAAGGAAGGAAGGAAGGAAGGAAGGAAGGAAGGAAGGAAGGAAGGAAGGAAGGAAAGGAGGGAGGGGGGAAGGGAGGGTGGGTTTGAAAGAGATTGGAGATTTTAGAACTAAGGAAGGAAGCTTGAGCTTTCTGGGGAGTAGAGAAACAGTTCACTGTGTTTTCATCCTGAAGACAAATGGGGGTGGGAGGATGTGGCTGTGCTGTTTGGGGAACTGGCTTCGAGTGTGCAGCCGTGCCAGGTGGCATGGCCAGATGTCAGCTGTGGTGACAGCAAAGGTAGAAACTTGGTATGTTCTCAAAAGGACAGTTTTCCTGAGTGTGGGATGAGGAATTGGTCGGTGCTGGGGAAGCTATAGTTGGTGACCCTGACAAATGGTTCGCTGTCATCAAAAAAGAAACAGCATCATTTCCCCTCTCTGCTCCTGGCAACAGTCTTCTTGCTTGTCTTGTGCTGCTTCTGCCACTCATGGCCTTGTCCCGAGCCTTGGCAGCTCAGGAATAAAGGAAGAAGATGGAGTAGGTGCAGGATGTCCCCTGTCATGCAGTGGTGGGATGGTTGTTGGGTCATCTCAGCCATCCTGCCACACCATTGCTTGCTGCCACTTATTGATGGAGGAGACCTCGAGCTGTGAAGAGCAGGCAGAAGGAGTCACAGCCAGCTCTGGCCCTTGCTGCTCCCTAAACCATCAGGTAGTGGGGCAAGGCTAACTGATTAATTAGCAACTCTAATACTGCCACACTACTGGGAGATAAACCTGCCCTTTAGAATAAGTTGTAGGAAAAGAGAACACAATACCTAAAATCTGGGCTCCAGAAGTGGTTTGGGCTTCAGTGATTTGCTTTGCAGCCAGAGATCTGACTCTGGGGTTTTTTTTTTCCTTTCTCTATATAAATTAAACCAGAAGATTCTTATCACAACTTGATAGTTTGAACGGTGGGCCAGTATGGCTGTGTGAGACACTTGTGAAGATGGCTTTGGGGATACTCACACCATTAAAAACTCTGCCCTAAAGCTGCCCCTTTGTTTTGAAAGAACAAAATGTTTCCCTCAGATCTATGTCATCCTTCAGTTCATTTCATCACAGCGACACCCTGTTGAGTGTAAAAGAAAAAAGGGGAAAAAAAAAAAAAAGAAGGAAAAAAAAAAAAGAAAAAAAGAAAATTTCCTTTGCTTCCTCTCTGGATGAAAATGAATTGAATGGATGAAAATTGAGTTTTTGTAATTAAGTTCTACAACATCCGGAGAAAGAAATACGCCTGTGAAACGTGTGCTGACCCTGAGTGGAACAAGTCAGGACTGTTAGATAATGTCTGTGTTGGTGAGGTATTTGTGTATCTTTATATATGGTTATATACACAGAGATGGGCACGCTGCTGCTGCGTGGTTTCTGCTGAGCATTGTCCTCCACAAGCCTCTGGCACCGAGCCACACGGACCTGGGTTATGGAGATCACATTTGCCCAGAGAGTAAGCATCACTCGGGTGGGTCAGCTTATGATGACCTACAAGGAGAGGCTGAGGGAGCTGGGCTGGTTCAGCCTGGAGAAGAGAAGGCTGTGCGGGGACCTCATTGCAGCCTGCCAGTCCCTGAAGGGAACAGAGGAACAGGAGGGGAATCAGCTTGTTCAAGGGCAGAGACTGGCAGGACAAGGGGGATGGAGTGAAGCTTGAGGAGGGAAGGGGGAGAGGAGAGATTAGGGGGAAGTTTTTTACAGAGAGAGTGGTGAGGGGCTGGAACAGGCTGCCCAGAGAGGGGGTGGATGCCCCATCCCTGGGGGTGTTGAAGGCCAGGTTGGCTGGGGCCCTGGGCACCCTTGTGTAGCTCCAGGCCTGGAGGTTGGTGTCCCTGCCTGTGGCAGGGGGTTGGAGCTCTGTGACCCTTGGTGTCCCTTCCAACCCAGACCAGTCTGTGATTCTATGTTACTATGATCTTCATGTTGTCAAAAGAACCGTGTTTGGAGTGACCTGTTGTTTGATCCCATGGGGTGTCACATGCAGAGACATAGGCTGCTGGAAGGAGAAAAGGGACCTTGGGGCAAATTCTGCTGGGATTTGTATACAGCTCCATGTGATTACATTGCTGCAAGGGGCAGTGCTTGTCTGGGAGCTCCTGATGGTGCTCTGAGCAGCTGGGTCATCCTGCTCAGAGGTTTTGGCAGAAAAATCCAGATAAATATAAGAAACAACTCAAAAACTTTGCCCACATAGCCTGTTGTCCTTGATCTTGCACATTCCTGAAAATGAGCAAGCTCAGCAAGGTTATATGTAGAACCAGAGAGAAAGACTGAAAAAAACCCTATCAGGATGTCACATTGACCCACATGTGGGGATGTCCCTGGCATTTAGTCAGCTATACTTATGAATCAATACACTTGAAGTAAAACTCTCCCTGTTTTTTGTGACATAGGAAGATGACTGCTAGGGGACCATCCACGCATTTAATTATCTTACATGTGTGTCGGTAAGGGGGGAATACTTAGAGTATTTCACAAAACTCAGAGATACTTTGGAAGGTATTTTTGTCTCATTAAACACTTATTCCCTCCTTCCTCCCTGAGAACAGCTCAGGAAGACTAGGAGAGTTCAAGATTCTTATGGTTCACATGACAATTGAATCCCTCCTCTTGCTCCATCCAGGCTTAATTAGCATTTTTGTATGCATTTCCTTGTTCTTGCTCAAAAGCCTGAGATGAGAGTGAAGATGTTCAGGTAATTAAGTAATTATGAAATACCCACCTCTTTCTTCAACCGCCCCAGGGAAATTTGCCAACTCACTAACCTGTACTGCCAGTGTCTACACTGTGACCTGCGTTGTCACCTCGGGGTCCATGCTATGTGGCATTGCTTTGGTAGCCATCACCAGCATACAAGAAGCTCTCTGATGGTGCAAGTACTGGATCTCTGTGTAAATAGACAGAATCACTTCACAAAGACCTAAGGAGTCATTCTTTCTGGGACCGTTCCAGGTGAGCATCCCTTGGGAACTGTGGAGAGGGTAGAGAGGAGGTGTGTGCCCAACACAGCAAGAGCAGAAAGCAGCAGAAAGGTCTGATCACCTGCCTTTCTGGAGACTTTCTGGGCTCTCACTCAGTGCTGTGCCCATTTGAAATTGCAGGTGAAGCTGAGATTTGTAGCCCAGGCTGGTTCTCAGTCAGAGGATGTTGTTGAGGAGAGGTTTGGGAGTGTGCTGGTGGTGTTTGCACAGCTTGACGCGTGACCGCAGCCATTGGGAGGTTGGCCACTACATTTAGCAGAGAAGAGGCATCCCCTCCACTGTGCTAGAGCCCTCCTGGCAAGCAGGCTTTGCACAGGTTAGTCCCTTGCCCTCCGGAGCCATTCCCACTTAGGCACTGCAGCTTGGGGTCACCCATGGATGCAAGGGGGCAGCAGGAGCCCATCAGTGGTCCCATAGGACTGGACAGCATGAATTTCGCTGCCCTTCCCCTGTGACTGACAGCCTGCATGCATTTATGGCACTTTCCCTACCTCACCACAAACACCAAAATTATATGCTTTAGCTGAAAGACAGCCAAAACGTCTGAAAGGCTCATTGTTTCCCAAGTAATATTTTCAACACAAATTGAGCTGAATGGTTCTTGAAAACAATTGTATATTAAACCCCAGCAAATCGCCGTGCTGTTCAGGCCCACACAGGCTAAGAGAAACGCCAGCGTGACTTGATAAAAGCACAATGAAAGGGTCTATTTTTGTTAGTGTCAGTGACCTTGCGTGGCTGTTTGAGGACTGTTCAATCTCCTGTTCAGGATGTATAAAATTAATATACCTAAGGGGGAGGATGTTATTAGGACTTAGCTCGGAAATGCTACAGGAAATGCTGCAGATAGATGGCTGAAATTACCCTGTAGACATTGTTCAAACAGAGCTGTGTTTAAAATTAAACTTAGAAGAAAATCCTTTTCCTAGTTAGTCACCAACAGAATAAGTATCTATTGATTGCATCTCCGTTTGTTACATCTTAATAAAAGAAAGAGTTTTAAAACTACATAAAAGAACAAGGGGGGAGGCAGGAGAGTGTTAGAAGTGTTATTAACATATTAAAAGATAACCACAATGGATATAATAAAATACATTATTCAAGAGGCATGATAGCAAAACTCAGTGAGAGTGTCTTTGCCCCTGCAAGTTCTTAACATCACTGAAAAGAATTATCTCTCTTCAGCTATTTTCTGCTGCGTGGCTTTACCTCAAAAGCCATACATTATTCCCCCAATCTATTTCATTGAGCAAGATAATTATCTATGCATGGATGCTTTAGCATGAAAGGCATCTCCCAGGAAGTACAACTTTCCCATTTATTTAAAATTATATATATATATATATATTTATTTTTTTTAACAAAAGGGCTAAAAGAAAGGTGTGCGGGGGAGCAGGATATAAGGAGCAGTGTTTAAAACCCAGCTAATGACATGCTAATGTGCACAAATGAATATTGAAAGAACTCAAACATTGCTTTGAAATTAATTATACCACTCCCTTTGTCCTGTAGAAATGGGAGATTAAAACCTGTACGGCGATGTTTACTATGTTTAATTTTCAATTGTTTCTTTGATGTAACAGATAGAAAGGTTTGCACCTGCAAAGTAAAAAGGCTGTGAACAGATTGCAAACATTCTGCAAACACTTCATCAGGAATCTTAGTTGTCAGCCTCCCCGAGCACAAGGGAGCCTTGATGATATCTTTGTGTGCCTTTGACTCCTTTTGATTAATAAATGCAAACAAATTTCGCTCAGTAACCTCTGGTAGCAATCTATGCATGACAATTAGGGACAACCTCTGGTGAAGGGATACGCTGAAGTCTGTTCCCCCCTTCCTCTCCTACACAATAAATAGTTGATGTTTAATGCTTTTTGACAATTAGAGAATGAAATCTTTTGTAGCTGTGCAGTCCTGGCTACCAGTCATTATTCTGTTCTCAGCAGTGAAAGATCAGTGCTTGGTAAAGCATTGCAGTGCTTTGGGTGGACGAGCTACTTTGTTTGCCTCCTTTTTTCTTCTGTTTCCATCCCATGATTGGAAGTTGGAGTTCAAGCACTGCTGTCACCCTGAATGGTGTGGTGAGACTCATCGATGTGATGGATTGCAGCAGGAACCATTAGGAGCTCACATAAAACCCATGTAATGTGGGTCCACATGGAAAATTGTGCTAAAACTGGTTTAACATGGTAGGGAAAGTGCCCAACACCTTGGGCAAACAGTATCCAGAATCACAGAATCACAAGGTTGGAAAAGACCTTTAAGATCATCCAGTCCAACCGTCCCTGTCCTGTGCTAAACCAGATCCCTGAGCACCTCATCTACCCACATGTTAAACACCCCCAGGGCTGGGGACTCAGCCCCCTCCCTGGGCAGCCTGGGCCACAGCCCCACAACTCTGCCAGGGAAGAACTTTGCCCTCCCAGCTGAGCTGACCCTGCCCTGGGGCAGCTTGAGCCCATTGCCCCTTGTCCCAGCTCCTGTCCCCTGGCTGAAGAGACCAGCGCCCACCTCTCTGCACCCTCCTGGCAGGGCAGGGGAGGTGGGGAGAAGGTCTCCCCTCAGCCTCCTCTTCTCCAGGCTGAACACCCCCAGCTCCCTCAGCTGCTCCTCAGAGGATTTGCCCTCCAGCCCCTTCACCAGAACTTCTACGTATTTACTCCTGTGGTCCTGATTACTGCACCCCTTGTTCCTGGTTAGCTGTAGCCAGCACAGGCACTAACCCAGCTCTCCCAAGTACTCACACATGGCAGGAGCTTATCCAGTGAGGCAGATGGTTTTACAAGTGATTGATCTGAGTTGTTTTATGGATGGGAGCAGATGAACAGACAGAGGAGGCATTGCTTGTTTTTATAAACCCTTAGGTTCTAAAGATATACTTAGGTGCTTGAAGGAACTTGGGGAATGTAAGGCTAAAGTAAGCTGGCAAAACCTCCCCCAAAACAGACTTTGCAGGGAAAATAAAAGAGATGTTGATGCTTTTTAGAGGTAAGAAGAGAGAACAAGAAATGAAGATTCTGCAGAGGAAGTTGGGTAGAAATCATCAAATTATGACCCAAAAAATCAGTGTCTGTGTTTTGGGTTTTAAGAAAGGTGATAAACTGAATGATAACAGAAATCAAGCTGTAAGAAGGTACCTGGTGTCAAGTAGAGACAATATTCAAGTTGCTCAGTGTGTTCAGATTAAGAAGGGTTAATTAATTTGACTAGTTGCAGACAGCACGGTGTGTTTGGAGAAGAGCACACATCGTATAAGGAGAGACTGAGGGTGTTGGGATTGTTTAGTCTGGAGAAGAGGAGACTGAGGGGAGACCTCATCACTCTCTACAGCTACCTAAAAGGTGGCTGTAGTGAGGTGGGGGCTGGTCTCTTCTCCCTGGGAGCCAGTAATAGGGGAAGTTTAGGCTGGATATTAGGAAAAATTTCCTTACTGAAAGGGTTGTTAGATATTGGCACAGGCTGCCCAGGGAGGTGGTTGGGTCACCATCCCAGGAGGTGTTTAAAAGAAGAGTAGATGTTGTACTTGGTGACATGGTCTGGATAGACCCTGGGACTCAATGATCTTGAATGTCTTTTCCAACTGAAACGATTCTATGATTCTATGAGTACCTGCACTTGAGAATGTGGGGACAAGGGGGTGAACAACGTTCTCCACAGCCAAATCCTGATTGTCTGATCTCAGCAGCATACAAGACTTCAGATGCTGTTTGAAGGAAAACAGTAATAAAAAACTTAAATAATTAATTTTCAAAAAAGGATCTAAATGGAAGATAAAATAACATACCCTTTTTTGTCCTGTGGTATGACATGCCATGCTAGCCTGGTATCTTGCTTTTCCTTTGTCAAGAGAATCAGCTATGCCATCTCTGAGATGGCATAGCTGATTCTCTTGACAAAGGAAAAGCAATAGGTCTCATCTTTATGGACTTCAGTGAAGCATTTGATAGAGCACCACATGGGAAATTAGCAGGGCAAATGGAGGCAGTGAGAGGAGGAGGAGAAAACCTGAAAGGCTGATAAGGGATGAGCAACAGGTGGAAATGAAAACACATTGCATCGTGTTAGGAGGGTGTGTGTAGCAACCCCCAAAGACTGGCCTTGACACCATCATCTTGGGTAAGATTCCCAGTACTGGCCTTGGGGAGGAGGACCTTCTAACTGAGTCTCCAGACAGCACACAGTTCAGAACATCAACATACAGTGTGTTGTACATGATGAAACTGGGACTGGAATAGGAGCAAAGGGTGAGAGTGAGCATGTGCCCTTAGGGACAAGGAGTGACAATTCCTGTGAGAAGCCAGGGCTCAGGGCTTAGGAGCACGCAGGTGAAGCAGCAACCTGCACATACTCAGCCATCCCAGAGGATTTTGTGATGCTGTGAAGGTATTTTGAGTAATGCTAGTGAGCTATTGCTGTCTGTGGGCATCCTGCTGCTTCTGCTGAGCTGCCTGCACAGCTCTGATCCCACTTGAGATCTGCTTGGTACAGACAGCTGGGCAGCAGCATCTGCACCCACGGCTGGTCCCGGTGCTGGGAGACAAGATTTCAGGAGAGGATTCAAGACCCTGGATCATTTAGGGCAGGAGAATAAATGCTGAGATTGGATACAATCGTTCACTGATAAATGCCAAGGGAACAAACACAAGTGAGGGAAAAAAGGCTCATGGACATTGTTGACAGAGAAACAAATGGATATAAAGTGACCATTAATAAATGTTCTGATCTCAATTGGATTCCCAGCCTTCAGGGACCTGCCTTTCAGCAGGAGAAGCAGAAGGGAAAAATATAACCATTTATATGACATTGTTTTACCAGATTATTTGGTGTTAAGCAGAGACTTAACAACCTCACCCCATCCCAGTATCCCTTAAGCACTTTCCAGCAGTGGATTTTGCTGTTCTGCAGCATCCTGATGCCAGTTCCAGGTCCCACACTAACTCAGCATGTAGTCTGCCCACAAAACCTCTGTGCTTTCTTTTTTCTTTCCTTTTTTAATGAAAGCATAAGTAAGGAGGGGTGGTGCCTGTAACATTTGCCAGACCTCTTATGGAAGCAGTAACACATGCTGAGAGCCTTGTATATCTCACAGATGTTTAAAATAATTCCACCTCTAATAACTCAAAATGTTTCTCTACCTTCCAGGTGAAAATAGCTCTATTCCCTGGTTCTCAATGAGGATTAGGGGTTTAAATGAGACTGACATTTTACATCAAGGAAATTTTAATTTACAAATGGGCCAAAAGAAAACTAGAACAATTTTCAAAAGGTGAAGAAGAAGCATCATCAGTTTTCCCAGGTTCCACCAAACCTGTCCCAATGAGTCACTGGGAATTCAAGTACACCAATGTGCTTGTTTGCCAGGCAGAACTGAAAATTTAGTGCTTGGTTGGGATACACCAGAAGAGTTTGTTGGCATCAGTCTTGCACAGACAGATCCCAAGTCCTTCTAAAGTCACTGTTCACACTGTCACCTCAAAGCCACACCAGTATCTCCATATACTTATTTTTTCCTGGTGATTCCTGAGATGACAAATCAGAACATCTACAATGGTTGTGAAATGTTTATTTAAGTAGTGAAGAGATGAAAAAAAAATCATTAAACAAATGCTTTCCTTCACATTTGCTTAGTTGCCCCTCAGTTCCTGATGGCCTCACACCTCCATCTGTAGCCCCTGTGTCACAGCGTGTCCCAGGGCACTGGCTCACAAAGCCCTCACAGGAAGGTGCAAAGAGAAGAGATGCTGCTCCACGTGTACCAGAAGGGACCTGAGGATGGTGCCCAAAAACACTCCTGGGAGCTGTGTGCTACAATGGGGGCTGTTTCCATGCAGTTCATGTGTGCAGTCCTTTACATCCAACTCTTAATACTACCTGGTTTAGTAGTGTTGGGGCAGATATATTTATTCTCTGTGATATTTAGTACCCAGATAACTACTGCTGGGGCATTTAATGAGTTCTTTTAAAAAAAATCCACCGTAAGCCCCACATTCTTGCATACCTCCAGCCTTATTTCATGCACTTAATGGACTCCAGCCTATGCTCTGGTAGTTAAAAATCTTCCATTACTATCACTCCAGCATTTTTACTGCTTTTTTTTATTTGCTCAATCATTTCACAGTCCAGTTGTTCAGTTTTGGTCAGGTGGGCTATAAAATATTCCTGTAACAAGTTCAATGTCTGCAACAACTCTGGCCTCCATCTATAATGACTTTGCACCGTTGCTAGTTTCTCCCAAATCACTGCTTTCAAGAACTAACAAATCTTCTTTACAGACAAACACACACCCCAAACACACACACCTCTTTCCCAGCAGCTCCTAAACAGCCAAGGTGTTTAATACTCTTGGTTATTCTGTCCCCATTGGCAAGATTTTATTTAAAATTATCTGAATTTGATTAAATGAAAACTTTGCTGTGGCTAAGTGCCAATATACCCTGATACCTACCCATGCTTTTGGGCTCCTGTCTTTCCACAGACCCATTTTCCTTGGCTTTTAAGGGGCTTTGTGGGTGTCTTCCTGCCCTTCAGTTTGTTTCATGGAAGATTTGCGTGAGCAAGAGTGGAAAAGCCTGGCTGTGAAGCCCCATGAAAGGGCTTTTGGCAGAACCAAAGCCCCATGCAATGGCTGCAAGGCTCAGTCCATGCCGCAGGAGCGCTGGGAGCTGCTGGTCAAGGGCTGTGTTGTTTCCTCTTCCAGCTGCAAAGAAAGGGCTGCTTTGTGTCCTGAGGGGGCCACGGGGGAGTAATGAGATTTCCCTCACTCACACGCATCTGTCATTCCGGTCCCCGCTGGCAGGGCAGGAAGGTGGCCCTGCTGCTCTCTGCTGCTGGGGGTGAGTCCGTGTCCAGCATCCTTGTCAGAAACACAGGTGATGCTGTGGAGGGCTGTGATGGTCTGCTCCTCCAGCCAGGGCTGCTGCCCAGGCTGTGACCCTCATTCCCCTGCTGAGGGGAGGTGGGTTGACTGGTAGTAGGTATATATGTGTGCTCTGCAGCTTCCAGCACTCCTCAGGGACAGCAAAGCCTCTCCCTGTGCATCTATCTGAGCCTCCCCTGCAAGAACAACATCTATGTCCAAGACACAGCTAAGGAATACTGTGCCCAGGCCAACCCAGTTGTTCATGAGTCAACCCAAGGCTGCTGAGCTCAGATTTGGGTCACTTCTGGCAGTTGTTGTTTCCTCTTCAGTCTCTCTGCTTTTTGATGGACACAGATCCCTGCGTATTCACATGTGCAATGAGAAACAGGAGGTTGATAAGCAATGTGTTAGGGATTTGGGGTGTTGTGACCCTAGGTTACTCTTCAGAAGCCAGTGATGGGAAGGAGGATGGTCAGCATCCGCAGAGGCGGGCGCGTGGCTCGTGATGTAGCACAGCACTTACTCCTGTCCTGCAGCACCGTTTGTCCACTCACCAGAAGGAAGGTTTCCACATCTTCCTCAAACAAGCTGCAGTTCTGCTCTTGGTGAGGAGGGGTGATGGAGACATGTAGTCTATAAACCCATGGAAATTTTAAGCAAGCAAAGTTCCTTTTCTCTGTGTCCTGAATTCAGGCACGTTCCCCTGAGCCAGACCTGCATCAGCAGCCTGCAGAGCTGGCGGCTCCCATCGGGTTAGCTCCTTGACTGACTTCCTTGTCATGACCCAATGGAGTGCTCACAATATCAGTGGGGTTTATGCTGCAGTCTTCCTCTGCCTGACTCACCTGGCTGGCTCCGATTATCTCCTTCCCTGTCTATTGTACCAGTGGAAATCGCTTTCCAGTCCTTTCCCACAGGTAAACATCATCCCCAGCCCGTGATGCATTCTGTATCTCTCCAGAAAGTAATACCTATAGAAGTCAGCACTTCAGTGATTTATGTAATTAAAATATGATGGATCAAGTCATTAAAATTCACCAGCGCTGGTCCATGTGCTCACAAGTACATAACTTGTCTCCAACTATGCCTGTCCCATCATCCCAAGATGACCTTGTTTTATTACTTAAGCTTTTCCTCTATATCAGAAAATTATGAATAGCAGAACAAACTGAAGAGTGGAATTAAAACCCAGAGCGCCTGGTATATTTTTCTGCTAGTATTTACTTTGTCACTTCAGAATGACAGCCTTGAAATTCCTGCATGATCTTCAGCATGTTCTAAAAATGACAGCTACTATAATTCAAATTTACTGCTGTATTTTTTTTTACTAGTAATGAAGTTGTAAATGCAGCATTTCTTTCATTACCTATTCATTAAAGATATGACATGAAAACAGAGTTACCATGGAAATGGCTCTGTGAATTCTGAGTACATAATAAGAATTTCATTGTTTACACTACAGCATAGATAACTGATGGGTGTTGTTGTTGCTGGTAAAGTCTTATTTAGCCTCAGGAACGCTTGTAAGGGGAAAAAGGTTATGCAATTGGTCTTCCACTAAGTGCCTGCATACAGCAAAGCTCAGTAAAATCATCAGTGCAAGAGAGTTTTATGATGAAAAGGACCGAATGTGGTTTGAGCTTTAAATCTTGGAGCATCATTTGGAGTTGAATATTTAAACATTCAAAATAGACAGAGCCTGGTTCGTGTGTTACTAATAGTCTCATCGCAGACCTAATGCATACACAGCTTGGGTAAGGAAATTAGCATCTAGAAAATGTAGGAGTTTTCATACTTAAACTGAAAACAATAGGTTTTAGTAGCATGAAAGCACCAGATTTAATAAATAGTGATGTCAAGAGCTTTGCAGAAAGGTAAAGGTGCTGGTGGCCTTGTTTGTCTGCCGGAATCATGGAATTCAGGAGCAGTGTCCTCTAACCGTACAATAAGGGATGCACTTCTGTGCTGTACTGCACCGAGGGGAAGGGTCTGGCTTTATGCACGCTGGGACTAGGAACCTCCTTAAATACCCAAGTGCCACGGTCACCCTTCAGTGGCTCAAGTCAAAGTGATGGTCAGCAGCACTTTTTCTAGTGAAGAGGTTTCAGCTCTGCTCTGCACAGCTCTAATGACTCAGGGATGGTGTTTATGCCTGTTTCTCATTTGGAAACCAGTTCATTCTAGGGAATGAGCCATAAAGAGAAGCATTAGAGAGACTGTGTTATAAAATAGAGATAATGCTATCTCCTTTGCGCCTTAAATAAATGTTTAACTGTTCCTAGCTTTAAATAATAAATTAATAAATCTGCACTGAGATGAGGAGTCTGAATGTGACCAGGCATTCCCTGAGTCCTTTAACACCCATGACAAGATCCCTGTTGATAATAGAGGTGCCGAACTGGGGTGTTTGATTCCCATCACTACTCTCCTGCAGCAGAGTCGTTTGTGCTAGGCAGGACTAATCACTCCAAATTCCTGTTGATTGGTGGAATAACATCCCTAAAAGTGGCTTGCCTCTTCATCTTCTTGGGTCCTTTGCAGGAGGACTCATTCCTCCCAAACCTTCCAGCTGGTGAGGTAACAGGTGGAGGGCAGGGACAGTCCCACTGCCACCCAGGTACAGCCCTAGAAACCAGCTCTTCTAGAAACCAGCCTAGTTCCCAGCCCTGTGCCAGGAGCTCACACTGACTCTCATTTTAGTAGAATTGGGTAAGTTTGAGGAAAAAATTAGACATGGCAGATGCCAGACACAATAGTTTATAACAATAAGACTGTAAAGAGCATCGGATGGGTCACCTACATGGAAACAGCAGCTAGTACCTTCTCCCATGAGCTAGCCTGCCATAGAGCAGTGATAACCATATTAAATCTGTCTTTATGAATAATTTGATAGTTCCAGTATACTGAGGGACAGCCACAGGCCACAGTCATTGCAGAGTATGCATAATAATTTTGTAGGAAAGGATTAGAGTTATTCCTCAACATACCTGAAGGTACCTTAGGAGCAGAGATTTAGGCAGTGGGGGGAGATGCTACTGCCAAACATTCACCAGTAACTTATCATTTACCTTGGAGATTACATTTCACTGCCTTGAGTGGGAAAAAATGGTTGAAATACCTGATTCTCTCCTGCTCCTTCTCTTCCACCCTCAGCAATTAGAGGGAATATTGCTTTCCACATACTCCTCTTGGTGCCTATCAGCCATCTCCCTTCCGTGCCTTCAGCTGGCGGGTAGGGAAGTGCTTTGGCATTGGCTCAGCTCAGCCACGTTAGGCAGCAGCTGATGGGAGGCCAACAGCATGTGGCATGAGAGGGAGAACAGTTTCCACATCTTGCTGTTGATTACCAAATGAAATGTAACTCAGATTATTGGAGCTGCTCAGATTAATGATCTTGATAGTGTTTTAACTTTGCAGAGCATCTGCACCATATGTGATCCCACCAGTGTTTTGTTGGTTGAATCACTGCTGTGACAGAGCAAAGAAAAAATGTTGAAATCCTGTCTTCTATTGGAAACAGTCAGCAGTGTTTTGCTTTTGATGGAAGTTCATCAGATGCAAAGAGAATAGTTAAATGAAAAAGGAAAGCTATTTGAATAATGAGCATGCTGACCATCATGATAGAGAGACGTGCACAGTAGGTTACCATGATTCAGGGAATCACCAAATTGTAGGGGTTGGAAGGGACCTCCAGAGATCACTAGGTCCAACCCCCTGCCAAAGCAGGGTCCCTAGGACAGGGCATACAGGTCAGTCTCCAGAAGGGTCTGGAATATCTCCAGAGAAGGAGACTCCACACCCCCTGGGCAGCCTGTCCCAGGGCTCCCTCACACTCACTGGGGAAAAGTTCTTCCCCATGTTGGTGTGGAACTCCCTGTGCTCCAACTTGAGGCCATCACCCCTTGTCCTGTCCTCACAGACACTGAGAAGAGGCTGGCCATTGCCCCCTGTGTCCCACCCTTCAGATATTGATAACCATTGATCAGATGCCCTCTCAGTCTTCTTTTCTGAAGGCTGAACAGCCCCAACTCACTCAGCCTTTCCTCGTAGGGGAGATTCTCCAGTCCTTTAATCATCTATTTTGGGTCTAAATTGGTTTTTTTGAGTCTGGTTTGTTTTAACATTTAGGGTGGTTTTTTTTCTTTTACAGTGTTATACACTATTTTTAGTGATGTTATATGTAGGGGCAATTTTTTCTGATAGATACATAGATAGATAGATAGATAGATAGATAGATAGATAGATAGAAGAGCACAAACACAAAAGGCTTCTTCAGCTGCCTCCTTGATGGACCAAAGTGCCATAAATGAAAAACTACAGGAGCTGTGTCTTGGTCTGAAGAGTTTACCTGGCTCCTTACATGGAGTTTTCCCTGGAGTAGTACTGCTGGGAGAGAATGAGCAGGAATTTCAGCCCTCCCTGAAATCTCTTTGAGGGTTTGGGGGTCCCAGCTGCTGCTGGCACCCCATTGCTGAAGGGTGCAGAAGCCTTTGTGCTGTACCCAGCATCAGCTCAGTGCACACTTTGCCTTCACGTGGGAACCACAGTAGTCTCTGGGGCCCCCAGATGGTCCTCATCCCAGAAAACTTTCTGCAGGATGTACAGATGAGACTGGGGGTGTATAAAGAACAGAGGTATTTCACATTTTGCTGTACTTTACAGGTTTGCTTCTCCAGGCTTATTTTCCACACATCAGGGGCAATTTGCACATAATATCTTTGCTGCTGGACTGTGAACATTTATGCTACATGAAGTTAAGCAGCTGGTATAAAGCCCTCAAAAAGAGAGTTTTATAAAAGAAGTGCTGACACACTTTTAATTGGAGTGCTGGATGCCCTGGGAGCACGGTGTCGTAAGCCTAGGTAGTTAGTGTATCTTATTTTGCAGCTTGCAATGTCCAAGTTACAGGGCATGACTGGCTTTATTTTTAATGCAAATTATAGCTTATTTCCAACTGTTGAATTGCAGGTCCTGGCAGCCTAGCTTGCTCTTAAAACTGCTATTAGTAATTCGAAGAAATTGATTATCTGAAGAGCAGGCAGATCCTTGCAGGCAGGGGATAAACACAATTGTTTGCTGTCAGGTTGGTTTGTTGGGTTTTTTTTTAAAAAAACATTTATTAAAACTGCTAGAAACCATGCTGGCTAAAAGTGAAGTTTGCCATTTTCTGAGTGCTTTATGTCTCTATCAGAAAAATTCATTATAATAACAGAGTAACCGGGCTGACTCTATCTGTGTAAAACAACAGGCTCTCAGGAGGTACTGGAGGGGTAAGGAAACAGATGTACAGGGTCCTGATAGAAAGAAAAGTATTGATCTGATGAATATTGCAGCCTAAAGACTATATGTTATTAGGGTGTAATGAAATCTAGCTGGTTTGGCTTCACTGCTACTGCACTGCTGCTGGTCACTGCAAGGCTGAGTTATTCAGAAATCTCATCTCTGGTAATACTCAGATATTTTAGAAGATCATAGAATCATAGAATCATAGAATTGTAGGGGTTGGAAGGGACCTCAAGAGATCATCGGGTCCAACCCCCCTGCCGAAGCAGGCTCCCTAGGACATTTCACTGAGATAGGCATCCAGACGGGGCTGGAATCTCTCCAGAGAAGGAGACTCCACCACCTCCCTGGGCAGCCTGTCCCAGTGCTCTGTCACCCTCACTGTGGAAAAGTTTCTCCGCATGTTGGTGCGGAACTTCCTATGCTCCAACTTGCAGCCATTGCCCCTTGTCCTGTCTCCACAAACCACTGAAAAGGGGCTGGCTGATTCCCCCTGCATCCCTTGCTTAAGATAATTATAAACATTAATTAGGTCCCCCCTTAGTCTTCTCTTCTCAAGGCTGAACAGTCCCAATCTTCTCAGCCTTTCCTCATAGGGGAGATGCTCCAGGCCCTTTATCATCTTCGTAGCCCTTCTCTGGACTCTCTCCAGGAGATCCCTGTCCTTTTTATACCAGGGAGCCCAGAACTGGACACAATACTCCAGGTGGGGCCTGACCAGGGCAGAGTAGAGCAGGAGGATCACCTCCCTTGACCTGCTGGCTACACTCCTCCGGATGCACCCCAGGATCCCATTGGCTCTCTTAGCCACCGAGGCACACTGCTGGCTCATGGCCAACCTGTCATCCACCAGGACCCCCAGGTCCTTCTCCACAGAGCTCCTCTCCAGCAGGTCATCCCCCAGCCTGTACTGATAGAAACGGTTGTTCCTTCCCAGGTGCAAGACTTTACACTTGCTTTTGTTAAACCTCATCTGGTTTCTTATTGCCCAGCTCTCCAGCCTTCTAGTTTCCTTTTCTTCTTCTCTCCCATCCAAATGTGGGTTGTTTTTTTTCCTTTTAGTACTCCTTAGATGCTTGAAATCAAGCCTTTGCCCCCTGCTTTTGCCCTGTTTGATGGAAGCTGAGGTTGTGGTTCATTGATACAGTAAATCTGGCACTAAGGCTCTTGGTATTGGATCCAAAATGCCACAGGCGAGTGATGTGAAGTGCTGATTCCATACAAACTGACTATCACAGTTCAAATTTCTTTCAAAATTTTTTGATAGATTGTAGCATAAGGTTTTCTGCTGAATCAGGCATGGTCTGTACTCCCACTGCTGCCATAAAGTTGGCATAAAACCAGCAAGAACTTCATCTCATCTGCTTTGGCTCCTTCAACAGAAATGCAATCGCGTGCTCACTCCTATCCAGATCAGATGTGTGTGCTGGGAAGCCCAGGACCATGCAGGTTGGGTATTACCAGCAGCAGAACGTCTGCCTGAAACAAAACCTGCTCTGTATCAGGGAAAAGAGGGAATGGAGATGTTTGAGGTGCCATATCCAAAGCCAGAGACAACTTATCCACGGAGCAGCCATTCTTGTATAGCCGCAGGTGGTATCAGTGAGCTGTGGGTTGGAGGTGATGGGCCCTACTCACTGACCTGTCCTGCCTCTAGTCATTTTTGTGGTCCACAGTTGATCCTTCAGTGGATTTGCTGCTGGACCTGTGCTCACACTGCCCATCAGTATCCTGGCTCAGCAGCAGTGCTTCAGTTTGTCTGGAGCTGCTGCTGCCAGAGCGTGGTGTGATGGCCTCTTGTGCGTGGCCAGTGCTCCTGCCCTTTATCCTCCGCAGTGAGGATAAAGTGCCCCAGGGAGCACATCCCAGCTCCCTGCTGACCTGGGTGATGCTCTCACCTTCCTGCTTGTGGGCAACCAGGGCTCTCCCAGCAGCATCCACCTCCCCACTATTCCAAGCAGCACCACCACCACTGGTTCTCCTCCCTAGCTCCGAGGCATGAAGTCAGGTTTATATCTAACTCTATCCAGATGTAATGTTTTGGACATAGGTGAAAGACTGCCTGAAAGTTTCAGAGGGAGACAGACCATCCTTTGCTGCACATGATGTCTTCCTTACCCTTCCAGGCTTGCTTTATTAGCACAAGTGTCCTTCACTGCTATTTCACTTGAAATCAATCTCTGCAGCACTGATTGATATGTCAGGTTCCCTCTGTAGGCAAGCTCGACGAACACTTTTATTGTACTGCCCGCAGGCAAAGTGGTCCCACAAAGAGCCCTCTAGATTGAGCTCAAGGTCACAGGTCCTAATAGCTTCCTTAGCATGGCTGCAGACTGACACAAATTCACTTTCAACTGGATCTTGCTGTAGAATTAAAACCTGCTCAGCGTTAGCAGTGAAAGATGATGTCCAAAGCAGATGGCACTCATAAAGGACTTACCTGCAGGTTTTTCTGGAGCTCTGGTGCTTCCCTGGAGGGGATAGCTTCGGGCATCAGGGAAGCTTCTGCAGTCAGGCACCCATCTCAGTCTTCTAAAAACAAATAAATTCTGTGCTAAGTGCTATCGATTCAACATATAGGTAACATTCCTTCTACTGAGTTGGCTGTTTGATCACTGCTGGCAGCGAGGAACCCTCTGTGTTTCACCTTCCAGTGTACCTACAGCCCATGTTGGTCCCACTGCTGCTTGTGACATGGAGCCCTGTGGGCTTCGTTTAGGAACAATACCCAGGCTGCGGTTCCTGCACTAGCAGCAGTGGTGTGGAGGAGAGGTCCACCCTGCACCAGAAGCCACCAGCTTGCATACAGACTCTGAGCACATCTCTGTTGGGTCGCTGAGAGGACTTGAAGCAACTTTGGGCCAAGCTTCAGCCCTTGCAGTGCCAGATGAGGAGAGAACGAAGCTTCATGCAAACACTGTGCTGTGTTTGAGATATGAGGATGGCATTTGTGTCTCAAAGTCTGCTCAAGCACACCTCACTCATGGAGCAAACAAGTTCTAGAGAGCCATGTTTGGTCAGTGGGAATCAGTGGTGTACTGGGACATCCCCCTGTTGCAGCACTTTCGTCCTCCACAGCTCTGCTAATTTGGTGTCATTTGTTTCTCTGTCTGAGATGCCTTTGCTCAGCCCCCCTTGTGGTTATCTCTCAATACACATAACAATAGGCTGTCCATCTGGTTTATCATACATCTTTGTTATTACTTCTTTTTTGGCATTACTGTCAGATAAAGGAAAATAGCTAACATTTATCTCTGGAGGCCTTTAAGATATTATTATTGTTTTATTATACATATAGTATTATCATCTTCTTGTTTAGGGTCATTTGAAGATACAGCACACTTCACCTTTACGTTCTGCACATTAGATGCTTTTGTGCATGACCTTTCAACGGTAATAAAGAGAGGGATTTGAAGAACACATCCACTTCTCCTGCATATTGTTCACCTTGAGCCATGCTCTTCCCATTTATGACATGATAATTTTCATAGCAACCACTTTTCCTACAACATAATGCAAATGAATGAGGTTCTGCATCATCCCCAGCCACTCACTCCAAGTTAAGTAGTGGCTATAATGGAAATGTTGCAATAAGGAGGTGTGAGGTAGAGACAATAGAGGAGGAGAGGCTGCCAGGATTTGGTGGGGAAGAGGTATTGTATGTCCAGGTAGAGGAGTGACTGATGTGGGATGGCAATATGGGAAACAAGCAGTGAACAGAGCCTTTGAATATTGGATTTTTCTGGTTTGGTGACCACGGTACAGGAAACACTATATTAGTTTAAGTAATTACCAAAGAATTTAATATTAGATTTTTTGTCAAAATGAGAACAAACAGAAACAAATAGTTCAAAATAAACAAATGTTCCAGTCAAGATACAGAGAAGAGGTTATATATTTTCCAAATTTAATGCAGAGGCAGTTTTGAGCCTCTGGCCATCGTGCCAGACATGCTGCCCTTCTCTTAGGGATTTTGTGGACAAGAAAATGCAAACTCACAGAGGCCAAGGAAGGTGCCTTAAAATACTGAATACCCAGTGTAGACTTACATGGCAATTAAGATTTCCTTCCAGACATGAGAAGGAAAGGAATGTCAGGGGGTTGGAACTTGATTATCTTTAAGGTCCCTTCCAAGCCAAACCATTCTGTGATTCTATGAATCCATTTTGCAATCACTACCACAGGAACTTACAGGCACAAAAGCCCACAAGAAGATTCCTATTACCTTCCACCACCTTTTCATCTAACTCTTGGAGAATATCTGTAGGATATTAATACCCACGGGAGGAATTCTCCCAGAAAAGCAAACCACATCAGACACCCAACAAACCAACATGTAAATAACCTGTGGTCCAAGAAGGTCACGTAGTATTGGACCTGCAAGCATCATGTCCCTTCGTGCTTATGGAAGATGATGCCTTAAGTTCCATGTTCATATGCTATTTCCATGTTCATATGCAATTTTCTCCAAAGAACTCAGTGCACCAATGCACAGAAGTAATTGTAGGAGCAAATTCCATCTTGCTTTCCATTCAGCTGGTGACTTTTCTGCCTTATTTTGTTCACACCATCCAGACTTTGCTGACAACATACCCTAAATATAGCCATAATGATCTACTGTTGTCCTGATGGTAGTATCTGAGAGCTTTGGACACACCAGTGAACTCTTCTTCATAAAAGTGATACGAGGAAGGTCACACTTTGTCTGCCTTGCTTGTCACCCTCATGGATCTCAGTGACAAGCCTGACTTCTTACAGCTAGTTGCAGTTTCTAAGAAAACCTAAGTATTTTCCCCAAATCAACCACCAGCCTATTTCCTTCATCTTTCTGAAGCTCTGGTATCAGAGCTCTGGTGTCACGTCCTTCCACTTTTGGAGTCTGTGCCCTTAGAAGGAGCTGTGAATTCATTTATTGCGAGGGATAGTGAAGAGGAGCAGCAAACCTGGTCAGGCTTGTATTACGTGCCAGGTAAATTTGGTGCAGCCATTTCACATGGGCTTTTCAGCTACTGCTGCAGTGAGACCATTTTCCTGCCTTTTAGATGTTTTACATATTAAGCAAAGATGCAAAATGCTTTCCAGGGTACACTGTAATTTTGCTTTTTAAGTTGGAAGCTAATTTACTCCTTTTAAACCCACAGATGTTTAAAAGTGACATTGCTTGAAAAATGTAGCTTTGCTTGTTCCCTCTAAATTAGGAGAACAGACTAATTGCCTTGTTTGTTATAACACAGTGGAATACTCTTAATATTTCTTCTGGAGTTGCCTAAATTGGGAATTCTCTGGAGGCTCCAATCTTTCTCCATCAAAGGCAGAGAGAACCTGTGGTCATGCAGGCTCCTTACTGCAATGAAGTGCATAGTCGCCAGCACGGGGATGGCTCAGAGTAAGAGAAGTGACTTTCCCTGGCACGCTGCTGTGTGTCACCTGGCCTGGGGTGACTGTCTGCATTGTCCCTCTCCATCTCTGTCCCTTGCCAGGCAGCACAGTGCTGTAGGGTGGTGTAAAACCAGAGCAGGCTGAGGTAACTCAAATCGCTGTGTATTTTCTGTGCGCTCGGAGCGTGCACACAGACCAGCTGATGTATGGTAACTTACTCACCTGATGTAATTTGTGGTTTGTGTGCTGGAGCCCTTGTAGTCTGCAGTAATGAGGTTTTAAAAAGACAGATGCTTCCTCAGCTCCAAGGTCTCTTGGAAATGTTGTGTACTTCTGATGTCTCTCTTCTCAGCAGAACTGATGGTTCCCAGCGAGTTATTATCGCAGCTCTCGGGTCTCAGATGCACTTGGCTGTGTCTGGCCCGTGGGTAGCAGTCAGCTTTTTATTTACAGATGACTTCTCTGATGCATTTTGGGGGGAGAAATGCATTTCTTAGGAACCTGAGCATTACAGGGATTTTCTCTGTGCTGGGTTTGCACCTTCAGTTGACACACAAGCCTGCTGCTAGTAAAAGGCAGAGAGATGTTGGCTGTCCTCACAGCATGAGAGCCTGAGCACCTTTGCCTTTATCACGTGTGACTTTTTCTCTAGACTGGTGTGACACCAACCAGCAGCCTTGGGTTTGCATGTTGGACCTATATTGCAGTACTCAGCAGCTTCCCTGCCCCAGGTTTTAGAAGCAGCATGTCCTTTGCGTTCAAGGGTCCGAGGCTGGAGCCACCTCAGCTCCCTTCCTCCACAAAGGAGCCAGTGTGATTCCACATGGAGATACGTGCCAAGTTACTGACTTGAGCCTTGGCAGCAATACACCCACCAGGCTAATTAGCTGAGGAGAACCTCTTGTTGACACATCCGGGTCAATTTGCCATTAGCTTGATCAGAAGCGTGTGGAGACAGTGCATCAAGAGCAGCACGACCAGAAGGTCAAGGGAAGGGCTTCTGCCCCTCTGCTCTGCTCTGGTGAGAACCCCCTGAAGTACTGCATCCCCATGAGGAGAAGGTCATGGAGCTGTTGGACCAAGTCCAGAGGAGGCCGTGGAGATGAGCTGAGAGCCGGAGCCCCTCTGTACAGAGAAAGACTGGGAGGGTTGGACTGGTTCAGCCTGGAGAAGAGAAGGCTCCAGGGAGACCTTGAGGCCTTAGAGCACCTTCCAGTCCTTAAATGGACTCCAGGAAAGCTGGAGAGGGACTGGTGACAAGGGCAGGAAGAGACAGGACAGGAGGAATGGATTTAATGTGAAAGAGGGGAGATTTGGGTGAGATGTAAGGAAATCATCCTTCCCGGGGAAGGGGGGAGGCCCTGGCACAGGGTGTCCAGAGAAGCTGGGGCTGCCCCTGGATACCTGGCAGGGTTCAAGGCTGGGTTGGATGGGACTTTGGGCACCCTGGGCTGGTGGGGGATGTCCCTGCCTTCATCAGTAAAGCTGAAGAGGATGGTCTAACTCTGCAGGACTCCCTAGCTCTGCTGGAGAGAATGAGGCTCTGCAGGTCTCTGGTGCAGCTGAGCTGGAGAAGCCTGGGGCAGGGAGGGTGTATGTTTCAGACCGCTCTTCTTTCCCACGGGCGTTTCAAGAGATGGAAACAGACTGTGTTTGTCCCTGCTCCTCTGCAGTGGTTGGTTTTACCATTGCTGCAACCCAAATCTGTTGTGCTGGACTTGGGGTCAGAGGACACAGAAGGGCTCCAAAGAGGAGAGAGACATCCAAATACCTCATCTCCACCCTTTGCTAGAAACACATGAAGTTCCAGGTGCATCAAAGCTCCCTTACATGTCCTCCTTTCACAGCCTGAAATCCCCAGACATCCAACCCACCCTATTCAGAAACAGTTCAGCTTGCCACAACACGAAGTTACAACGGGTGGTCTGCAGTGATTTATTCAATGATACTTGGGGTTAAACTCTTTTTTTAAACCCTCTCGTTTCTGCAGTACAAAGGAAGAGTCAACCTGACTCCTTAACTGCCTCATACATCACTGGGGATGGTTCAGTTTAAAAACCTGGGTGGGTATTTGGGTTTTTTTCCCCCCAAATTATTTACACTTTGGAGTGGAAAAATAGCAACATTACTGTAGCATTAGATTAAATTTCCCCAGGTTAATGGGCTCAGTGTCAGGAGTGAATAATCACAAATGTGTTGCCGATGGAGAGATCATAAAGGCACATTCCTTTCACAATATATTCTACTCCATGAATATATTAAAATGTTTTTCCCAGTGTAAAAAAGAACGGAAATAGCCTTTTGTTTTCCTCTTTTCATTGCAAATGCTCCTGTCATTTGCAGCACAATGAATTCCTTGAATCTGTACCAGTCAGTTTTTATCCTTCCTTCAAGACCCAGAGGCCACTGGAAAAATCTTTCACATGGCTAAACTTTGCTGAATATATTTAACTGGTAAATTATTTGTCTTCAGAACTAGAAGAACCAATATTCATTTATGTTCTAAAAATGGTTTGTTATACTTACTTTATGAGTTGGGTCTGCAATAGTAGCAAAGCCAAAGGACATTTAATTAAGTTGTATTTGCTTTTTCATGATCTTTTAGCTTTAGATTATAAATCACGAATCAATGAGTACTTAATTTCCTCATACAGCATTAAAAGTAATTGCTTCATAAATTTGTTTTAGTAATCCAAATATTTGCTCATAGTGCAGCACAAAGAAGTTGGTTCATTGATGGGATTTCTCACTTCCCTTTCCCATGGTGGAAGAAAACAGGGTTTGCTCATTTTGGGTCCTGGTACAGAAGGCTCTGAATACTGGTGGTGGTATTGTTGTTACATACTGATATCATACAGGGTTTTTTGGTCATGGATTTCCTTGACACTGGAATTACAGTGAAGTTCTCTGGTCTGGCTAGCAGAATCTTGAGGGCAGACCCATGATCCTGTGCATGGCCATCAAACAGCCAGAGGCTCTGGCTCTTTCTGCTTTCTCTCCAAAATCCAAGCCCAGATGCAGAGGAGTGCTTCCATCCCTGTGTATTAGATATTCCATTCTTGGACTTGAATTTCTATTTAGCAACATGGAGTAGAGAAATGCTTCCTGCACCTTGGCAATGCCCCATCTGGGTAAAGAACCAGCTGCCTGAGAGGCTGTGGCCTTCCAAAAACACTGACACCTATAGAGCACACACAGTGTGTGTATGCATCGGGCCCTGCGTGGTTCTGACTGCTTGTTATGATGATTCTGGCTATGATGACTCTGTCAGCAGAGAAGGACCTGGGGGTGTTGGGTGACTGCTGGCTGAACTTGAGCCAGCAGTGTGCCCAGGCGGCCAGGAAGGCCAATGGCATCCTGGCTTGTGTCAGAAATAACATGGCCAGTAGGTCTGGGAAGGGGATTGTGCCCCTGGACTGGGCACTGCTGAGGCTGCACCTTAAGTGCTGGGTCCAGTTCTGGGCTCCTCACCATCAGAAGGACATGGAGGTCCTGGAGCGAGTCCAGAGTAGGGCAACCAGGCTGGGGAAGGGGCTGGAGGACAAATCCTCTGAGGAGCAGCTGAGGGAGCTGGGGGTGTTGAGCCTGGACAAGAGGAGGCTGAGGGGAGAGCTTCTCCCACCTGCCCTGCCCTGCCAGGAGGGTGCAGAGAGGTGGGCGCTGGTCTCTTCAGCCAGGGCACAGGAGATGGGACAAGGGGCAATGGGCTCAAGCTGCAACAGTTGGACTTGATGATCTTAAAGGTCTTTTCCAACCTTGTGATTCTGTGATTCTGTTATCAGGCATTGCTGTTTCTCCCAAGTAGAGGATCATTTTACTCAGTTGTGGACAGAGTGCTGAAAATCACAGTCATTAAAACCCTGAAATGTCACATAGTGCGATGGTTCAAACTGTGTGCAGCTCCATGAGAGCACTTCCCCAATGGAAGGTTTCATTTAAATTGAAAGGCTTCTGATGAATTGTTTTCTGATGGAAAGAGGAGGAAAAACATGCCAGCAGCTGCTGGCTGGGAAAAGGTTGGCTTTTCCAAGTTCCTAAAAGGCTCGATGGATGCTTAGTGCTGTACTCTGAACACCTCTCAGATGGGTTTCAGTGGACTTGGCATTGCTTCTTGGCCACCAAGGTGGAAGATGGTGAACTGATACTGTGCAGAACCATAAGAAAAGCAGCTGATCTCCAGCATCATCAACTCAATGGTGGCCCTGGGCATGAGAAGGGAGAGGGGATCTGATCAATGTTTATAAATATCTGAAGTGCAGGATATGGGGGGAAATGGCCAGCCCCTTCTCAGTGTCTGTGGGGACAGGACAAGGGGCAATGGCTGCAAGTTGGAGCACAGGGAGTTCCCCACCAACATGGGGAAGAACTTTTCCCCAGTGAGGGTGAGGGAGCCCTGGGCCAGGCTGCCCAGGGGGTGTGGAGTCTCCTTCTCTGGAGAGATTCCAGCCCCGTCTGGACACCGCCCTGTGTGCCCTGTCCTAGGGACCCTGCTTTGGCAGGGGGTTGGACCCGATGATCTCTGGAGGCCCCTTCCAACCCGTATGATTTGGTGATTCTGTAATCCTTAAGACCAGGTGGAGCCCACCTGATGCTCCAAAGCCCAAGCTGGCGCTGATGCAACATTTCCTTTAGACTTCTGCATCCCCAACCTGTGACTTTAATGGGATCTGCCCAACACATGGCGTTTCCTTTAGCTGAGCTTCCAAGAATCCCTTCAGGTGTCCCTATGGACAACCATAAGTCAGGCTGAATCTCCAGGGGAGTGAGCAGCAATCTGGGCAAAGTAAAGGGGAAGGGAGGAGGAGGAGGAGGTAACGGAGGAGCTGTCATGGCCACAGTTCCCTCGTGTTCAAAGAAGCTTTTGAGAAGGAAGTGGTTTATTTCTTTAATGGAGATGTGGGTGGCAGGGAGGGGTCAGCAAAAGAGGCCTGGGGTTAGAAAAAACTGCTATATTGGAAGAAGATCTCCACTGGAGTGCAATGGAATAATCAAGATTTATTTCTAAAATCTTGCTATTAAATAAACATTACAGAAACTTTGGAATATCAAGCTTATTTATAGCTTTAGGCGTGAAAACCCACATTAGTATGTTGAATTATATGAGTTCAGTGCTGCCTGCTAGCTGACAGCACGTCAAATTATTTGCAAATATTTTCTGGAACAGTAACCTTGAAGGATGCCAGGACCATTCAGTGTAACCTCACCACGAGACAGGAACCAAGAGCTGAGATGAGGGCTGAGGATACAGGGGTTTTAGCAACAAGCGACCTCTGACTCGCCTCCTAAAAACAGAGTTCACGTGGTACCTCCCTCAGCAGAGAAAGATGCTTTTCTGGCTCTGACATTTGCACTGATTCCATGCAGGGGTTTTGGAAGATGGTGTGAGTGATGCCTAGATGAGAAACTGCTCTGGGCAGGAATTTGAGAGAACATTAGTCACATTTAAGTGGGTTTATCTCCTCCAGCCTGCAATACCAAGCTTCTGTGAAAATTATGTAATCATTTTAACAAAGTGTTCTGTAATTGACATGAAAAAGGCAAAGTAAAATAAAAATGAATTTCTCTGTAAGCAGGAAGGTTCATTCATTTTAGCTGCAATCTGCAAGAGGGAAAAAGGGGGAAAAAAATCCCAAATGCAGGCTTTTTATGGAAATTGTGTCCTCGTTGAAATTATAAGCTTTCTGCTATTTAAATGAATAATGTTCCCTAACACAGACTATTTTCTCATTTAAAAGTCTGTTGGGGTATAATTTCATCCTTTTACTGTCTGCTGTGTTTTAACTTACAGCAGTCTGACTAAATATTGTATTTCCTATCCATCAAAATTTGCCAGTGTAGTTTGTGCAACAAGCATTTGTTGCTCAGTTAGAAGGCTCTGACTTTGAAATGGAACGTTCTGCACCGAGGCTGAGGGGAGACCTTCTCCCCACCTCCCCTGCCCTGCCAGGAGGGTACAGAGAGGTGGGTGCTGGTCTCTTCAGCCAGGGGACAGCAGATGGGACAAGGGGCAATGGGCTCAAGCTGCCCCAGGGCAGGGTCAGCTCAGATGGGAGGGCAAAGTTCTTCCCTGGCAGAGTTGTGGGGCTGTGGCCCAGGCTGCCCAGGGAGGGGACTGAGTCCCCAGCCCTGGGTGTGTTTAACATGTGGGGAGATGAGGTGCTCAGGGATCTGGTTTAGCACAGGACGAGTTGGACTGGATGATCTGAAAGGGCTTTTCCAACCTTGTGATTCTGTGAGGTACAGAGAGCCCTTGTCACACGTAACGCAGGTGGCATTAAAACATGTGCTTCGTTCCCTGGGGATGGCCAGGGTGCTGCCTGCTCAGGTGCACAGGGAGAGGGAGGGCGCAGGAGTTCGAGTCCTTGCACCTTACTCCTGGGCCATGTGCCATCCTCCCTGTGAGGAAGGGACAAAGGGGACAGTGGGACGAGTGGCTGGCTCTATCCCACACCAGGCAGAAGAGCCCATCCAAGCCGTTGTGGGTTTGACACCCTGGACGTGTTGTGAGGCTCCATTGGGTGCAAAATGCTTCTTCACACTAACAAATTCAGTCCAGCGCAGGCAGCCAAGCACCTTCTGTCCAAAAAGGAGTGATTTTCACATCCCACACGCTCCTGAATCTTCAGTCACAGCTCCCAAACCTGGTCTAAAAATAATGAGATGTGAGTAAATAGATGCGCTTGGGTTTCTTCGCCTGCTGCTTTCCAAGCCATTTACTATGCACCCGGGTCACATCTTCATGTTCTCATCCAGAGCTGTGATGACTAGTCACTTTATCGTTGTTGTTAAAACAAATGCTGAGGTTCTCACATCCTCACTTGGCTGGGAGTTGGGGCTTTAAAGAGCAGAGCGTGGGGCTCGCCGTGAAATGATGAGAGCAAGCAACTTTGCAGCATAAATTACCTTCCCTCTTTGGAGGGCATCTTCTTTAAGCAGAAGGACATGGCAGTGAAAGATCTTTAATGACAACAAAAAAATGTCTTGCCTCAAAGATGCAGTTAACCTTGACAAATAAGTGTGAATCCTCCAAGGAGCAATAAAAGTGCTCACCTAGTTTATGTCTGTCGGTCTGTCGGTTGGATGCGGCTGCTGGGGCATGTGCTATCAATTCTTAGAGTGTTTCCAGTGGCGAGGCCAAGTGGTTTATAAAGTTTTACATGCTGCCTTGTGTGCTGAGGGAATTACAGCCCTGGCACCGCTGGTACAGCTGGAAAGGAGGTCCCAGTGGCTGCTGGTGAGGCACGGTTTGTGCCCACACTGAAACCAGGCTGCCCGCAGCGGGCTGTTTGGCAGCAGGAGCCATGCTGGAGAGCCTGTGGCAGGAGTGGCATTGCTCTAAAATAGGGTTTAGAGGCTGCTCACAGGTGCCTTCTCTGCTGCTTCTCCCTTGGAAACACCTTCTGGGTATCTACCCCTACTTTAGTGATGCTGAACTCATCCCACCCAGAGGAGTAATAGCAGGTGAGACCGGCACCCCTGGAAAAAGTCACTGCCTGTGAGGCTCATCATCCATGCCAGGTCAGTTCAGTGATTAACTGCAGAAGTCCCTCTCTCCTCTGACCCTGCAGTGGTGGGGCACACCCCTGACCCCACAATGCTGCTCTGGGGTTCTTCCCAGCGAGTGGAGACAGTGGGGGAGAGCAGTCACGGACTGCCAGCGCTTCAGTTGGATTATGTCCTCACTGTGGATATGGTCCCTGGCCCACAGACCCTGGTCATTCAGACATCTTCTGAAATGTTCTGAAAAAACAAACATGGGACAGGTATTTCGGGGCCATCGTGAAGGCAATGTTCAAACCTGAGTTTCCTCTCCACTCAAGACCTACACATGGTGAAGAGAACTTGTCAGGTTTTCTTTTTAGCCCTTGTGTGCTTTTTTCCAGAGAAAGTCCTTGCAAGCTCTTGTTCCTTTTAGAAATGTGGAAAACACCCAGCTGTAAAAACCCATGGTGGAAATGACAATGCTTTGAGGGGCTTTGAGCTGTCATTGCTGCTTCACCAGATAGTCTACTCCATCTCACATGTGGTCTCTTGCATGCTATAGGCAAATACCTGTTAAGAAGACTGAAATCAGTGCCATCTTCTAGGACTAACACTCCCCATCAGAGTGGGGCTGGGAATGAGGAAAGTAAGTGACAGTAACAGTGGGTACTTGGATTTCACAGAGAGACAGGGCTGGGGGCAGTTGGGGTGCAAGACCAGACCAAGTGGAGTCCCCATGTGTGGCACTACCATTCATCAGCGTGCAGGGGATGGCCAGGACCCAACAAGTTTTCAGCTCCTGCTATCACAGCACTTTCAAAGGTCTAGCAGGCCTGCAGGTTTGCTTCCTGATGCCCTTGGTTCTTTGCTTTTACACAAGAAGTGCAGCCCAAACTATGCTGAAAGCTTTTGGCCAAACCAGGCTGGCACTTGACAGTCTCTGTGGCCACCGCTGCCCTGAAGGAGACAGCCTGCATCAGCCCTCTGATTGTGTCCTTTCACGCTGCGATTGAACTCATCAAAGCCCAAAACAAACCTGAAATACCCTCTCTTTCCTCCCCAGGACTTTTAAGCTTCTCTCACAGCAGGTTTATTCAGCACACCTTAGGAAACATTTCAGACTTACTCACCTAGCCCAGCTTTGTGCAGCAGGTTGCAGGTAGCCGACCTGGTGAAGATGTTAATTCTTCCCCAGCTGAACAAACCCCTCTGGACTCTCAGGTCCTCTCACTCTGGCTTCTGCAGGACGATGCCCGTGTGCTGAATGGGCACAGTGGGTGGCTTAGATTGCTAGCTTGGGCTTTGTCTAATTGTTTATCCTTTGGCTTGACACAGCAGACCTGATGCTTCTCCAGCCACAGGTCCCTCTTGCTCATGTCCTTTCTGTGACCAATCATATGCTGGAGAGCTCCTGAGATGTGGCCAGAGGTGGGAAGGAGCTTGCCTTTCAATTGCCACATGTTGCTTCATGGCATTTACTTAGTTTCAGCCTGAAATCTTATTCTTCTCTTGCTTATTGTCATTACTCCCAGCAGTTTGTTTCACCTCTTATCTTGCTAACATGAAGTTTGAATAAAGCCTCTTAAGGAGCAGCCCAAGTATGTGATAAACAGCAGCCAGAGGAGGCCACAGCCAAGCACTTTGGGTTCTTGCCTTTTCTGTTTCCTATTGTTTATACTTAAGGATACATTTTAGACTTCACGGGCCAAATTCATCCTATTCAAATGCAGTTACCTCAGAGACACGCTTGCCTCTGTTGCTTTAAAAAAAACCCCAGATAATCCCAAACAGCAGGATAGTTTTATGACCACTAATTACATTTGTTGCTATGCAAGCTAAAATAATGATAAGAGTAATCGTATCTCATGCTTCAGGGCATACGCTCATCACCTGTGGACGTCAGGAAGGAATTTTTCTCCCTGTGTACAGAACTGTTCAATTAACTAGATGTATTGTGGTGGGTTTGTTTTCTTTCTGTTTTCTTCCTCTGAAAAGCATCATCTATTAGCAGCAGCCGGAATAGGTATACCAGATTAGATTAACCAACAGTCTGATCCAATATGGGTATTCCTAAATCCCCATACCACCCAGGAAAATCAGCCAAGGGAAAAGGATGTGTAATCTTTTGCAATTTGGAAACAGATTGTTTTTTAAATATCTGAATAACCGAAGTTGAGAGCACCGCAGCGCTGAGCTCTGAGCCGCCGTGGCTCATAGTGAGCGGGCTGGTTTGAGTGAATTTGGAGCATCGCTCTTCTCTTTTGACTCTCTGAGTAGCATCTGCATTCGAGCACCACTGGGTCCTATGGATTATGTTTGTGGCTACCCGTCACGTTGCATTAGAACAGCCAGCCTCAGCCAGGAAAGCAATTGAAAGGCATTGGAAATCTGCCTCGCTGCCCACGTCCAGGGAATAAGCTCTCTGATAATCCTAATAGAGAAGATCAAATTTGCCAAGAAAATAGAAGAGAATGTTTGTATTTTGCTTCATTCTCCTCAACTATCTTTCTGCTCCTCACAAGACTTAATCAACAGCTAATAAACCTCAGCTTCTGGGTGCACAACAGAGTATTGTCTTCCTAGTACTTGTGTTGGGACTGGGATTTATCTGTTATTGACTTCATCCCTTTTCTATCCTTCCCTTTTGTTTGGTCCCCATTCCCCATTTCTCACTAGTGCTTGCTTTATTTTTATCTCCACTAAAGCAGGTCTGCCATTTAATTAGCAGATTGGCCTCTACCTGCAGCCAAATGAAATGTAATCTCCCAGCGACCTGCCTGCAAGGTGGAAATCCCATGTCAGAAAGATTTCTACATTTGTCCTTGCCCAATTCTGGACAAAATCCGAAAACTTCTAGGTTTGTTTCAGAGAGGAATTTCTGAATTGGTCAAAACTCGTTGGGCTTTTGTTTAGTGTCAATGAACCAGTATAAAGGAAGCCATTTCATGGTGCAGCAGTATGCACACCGCATTGATTCCACTGGCCTGGGGTAGTGCAGAACCTGACAGCACCATATTTGGCTGCAGTGTTTGATGGTAGGTGAGAGGATGAACTCCTCAAGAATTAAACCAGATGTGCCATTTGCTTCTAGGCTGCTGTGCTGAGCAAAAGCCCTCCTGAGCTGAGCGGTCGGGAGCATTGCAATCGCTCAGGAGATCTTCTTGGGGCAGCAGTCAGGGTGAATCATGACACACAGCTATCCTTAACACCTATGTACACCCGCCTCAGCGACTGTTCATAAAACTATACGGCCCTTTTAAAACACCCAGCTATGGGTATTTAACTCTCTTGACTTGTACAGTAAGAACAAGGTGGGAGAGGATGTCAAGCACTTCCTTGGAGTCAACCCCACAAATCCATCTCTCTGTGGTGCTCAGCATCACCAAGCACAGAACCGACATCACCTCAATAAGCCCTCTTGATCCATTTCAAGGTGTGCTATCATAATCAAATGGCACAGGTCAGTGTAAGCAGTGATGGGTTCTTTTCACTGCTGAGCCTGCACTGCACAAACACCTATCTGTCAGCGCTCGGCTGGTTTAGTTCCAGACAAAATGACTTGCTTGCTATCCAATCTGGCGTGCTGGCAGTGTGGGAATGCAAACAGCCAGCCCTTTGTGTTCACCTGCAGCTTTATTCCCTTCATCAATAATAGCTAAAAAGACAAGTGGTTCTGGAATTCTGTCACAGCAGGGCTTTTTGCCTGATCGAAATCGTTAAATGTTTTCTGGAACTTGGAACAGCATAAAAATCACCATCTTGAAAATTATGCATATGCCTCATCCTAACTTGAGGAATTCCACAAGCTACTTGTGAGATAAGTCATGCTCATCATATTCCTTGTAAGTTGTCCAAAAATGGTTGACCAACCTATTCTGAATCCATCAAAACGCTGGGTGCAGCTGGGAACATACCATTGCAATGCAAACCTCTCCATAGTTGAGACTTCTCAGTCTGGATGGCTGCACAAAGGGAAGAGACCATTCAAATGCTTTAGCAAGACCAAGCATGGACCTGTTGGTTTTCTGCACGTATCTTTAGAGCCACAATGTCACTGCTGTTCCCAGGGGTTTGGCATGGGAAGATGCCACCAGTCCTACCCCCAACAAAAGTCCTCTGAAGCTGTGAGGGGTTGGTACTGATGGGGAAGGCACAGCACTTCATCAGGTGGCTCCAAGGGGTAAATTGCCCATTTCTTTGGTTTCTTCTTCAAATTCAGAAACATGGAAGCTCCACACAGCTCCCTTTACCTTTTCCAAGAATCAGGATCCAAAACTTTGTATCTGGCCCAGCTCCAATTTATTATAAGCATTGCAAATGGAGAGTGAGGAGTCAGTTGTTGTGCATGGAGAAAGAGCAATTATTAGGAGGACAATCAAGAAAAGGGTAAATTTGGAGCTGGAACAGAGGAGACACAGAAGAAAATTAATTCCCCCTGCAAGAAGAGACAGATCAGGAAGGGCTTCAAGGAAGTGTGAGTCCACGTGGTGAGAAATACAGGAGAGAGAAAGAATTTGAGCATGATTTCAGAAGAGGGACAGATGGAAAGTAAAGGGGAGAAAGACACTTCACGGGCTTTGATTGGGAACGGGAAAGGGATGGATTTAGCACTAGAAAAGGGAAATAAAAGAACCAAGTGGGAGCAGAGGAGTCTGTGAAGTAGAAAGGTTATAGCAAAGCTCTGAGAAAGAAGGTGTTAGGAGGAAGGAAAACAGCTTTGTTCCAGAGAAACCAAGTCTGAGATGACAGGGAGACATTTAGGAGGGAAGGAGAGCTGAGGGAGAGAGCTGGAAACTGCAGAGGAAAGAAGGAATGAATTGGGCAATGAAGAAAGGAGCTTTAGGCTAGTTAGCATTAAAGCCCCAACTTACAGGGAGTGTTCACACTGTTGTAGTGAGTGTGTCCTTTGATTGTGTTTTATTGTATTGACCAAGAACAAAGACAGAAAGGGTGTAAAACTAAAAGGAAAGGTGTTTGGTTTGTCAGGTTTTCTCCCACCCCCAGAAGCCAGCAGAAAGCTGTAACACCGCTGGACTGTGCAAGAGAGAAGGCTCAAGCAAAATCACAATGAGTCCGTTTACACGTGGCAACAACTGAACTGAACTGAACTTGAGCAGCTGGGAAACTCAGCTCCCTTCTCCTTACACATGGGAAGTGGCAGTGCCCAGCCCAGGACACGGGTACAGAGGCTGCTGTGCTGAATGGCAACTGCTCGGTGCCGGGCTCCCGCGTACACCCACGTCCCGATGTTTAATGTTCACAAACCATTAGATACATGTATATTTATGGTTTGATAATCAGCTGTCATTAACAGATGAGTAAACAACATAATGTTCATATTTAGGAGGAATATGCAAACTGAAGAGAAACTGCCAACTCCTAAGAACATTTATTTTCTCTACACTTAATGGGGGGAAAAGGAGGAGGAAATACTCTGTCTGTAAATTAATTATGGGATATTGGCAATGCCTCCACTACTGTGCAACTGTAATTATCTCATCTCGATGCGTGGGACTGTAGTCATGCACCCCCAGCTATTCACATCCCCGGAGTTAAGAATATACCATCAGCCTACCTTTCCAAAGGTAAAACATCTTACTGTCTGTTTGAGCTCAGAAGAGCAGAGGAATCATGATCTTTTCAACCACCACTGCGCCAAGATGGTGAGGCCTTTTGCCCTACTCCCTTCTTGTAAACCAAGTGTGTTTCAAACTTCAGGAGAGGGTGGAAACTTCTCCCCATGGGAAACGCTGTTTTCAGTAGAGCTGCTTGACTCGGACACGGTTTCCTCACAGCTTTTCAGACCTCCTTTATTTTCTAGTAGATTTGCAGTTATCTATCCACTACGACCAGGAAAATGCATTCTTGGCCCCTCTACCACTCATCCCTGAGATGAATGTGGTCCGATGTAGTTGTCACTCCCTGGTAATATCTTTAACAATCCCTGACAGAGCTTTGCATCCAAAGGTGCTTTATGAAAGGTGTCCTTATCTCATTTGTATGGATGAGGGAAACTGAGGCACAAAGCAGGATGGGATTTACCCAGGGATCAGGCAAAAGAAGTAGAGAATTAGAAGAAGTCAGATCTGGAAAGATCGAATCTACGACAGTGAGAAGACAGTGACAAGCTAGGGGTGAGGCTGGGAACAGAGTCCAGTGTCCTCCCTTTCATTTCTGTGCCCTCCTACCAGTGAGGCCACATGCTTGCAAAATGGTACGTGTATTTACAACCTGTATTTGACAAGTGGAGGATTAACATTAACAGTAGTTTCCTGGACAATGTAACCAAGTTTCCCCTTAGCTGATTCTTCCCCTGCTTTCTAAAATTAGCACATTTTGCAATCCACTTCGTGGCTGAAAGCAGATCGTGTTCAGATGCAAGGACCTGGCACGTTCTCACCGCAGCGTGTTCCGCGTGGGCTCGCAGAGCCTCTCCAGCTGCTAAGGATCAGTCCCTTCCGCAGCACCAAATTCACTAAGCTGGTGCTTCCTCCTGCCCGTAGCCAGGCTTATTGGAGAGGATTATCTCGTTGTCCAGGGGTAATTTTCTCAAATAAATGGGTCAAAGACTGTGCTGGCTCCCCTCCTGCAGCCCTGCTGAGTTCAATGGCTTTCCTCAGAGCTCAGCCTGGTTCTTCATTCCCTTCTAGATCCTTGGGCTGTGGCTGAATAACTGGAAGTGGCAGGTGAAGCTGAAGGTTTTGGCTTTGTTTTGTGTAAAAAAGAGATGAGAGCAGCAGAACAACATATGGTCTGCTGCTTGGCTAAAAATGATGTAGTGGGAAACTATTGCTTCATTCCTGTCTCTCCGCAGCCGCATACGCTATCGTAGGGGTGTAGCTATTAATCTAATAAACCGCTAATATTTATTATTAATTGAACCATTTAATCTAACAGTGGATTAGGGGGAAGCAAATGTAGGATTTAATGACTCTGCTGATTGGTATAAATGTTAACAGTGAGCACAGGCTGTATAATATGAATTGTGTTCATGATAAATACTTTATAACTGGAAGAAAACTGGGCTCAAGCAAAACTTGCATTGCCTCAGGAAGGGGGCTGTGTTGTCCTTTTCAGTGAGTGCTCTAGGACTTCACTTCAAAAGATGAGGTCAGTGTTTATCACCAGAGGTTTATTATACTAACAGCAAAGAAAGTGGTTATTAGTAATGTCTGCTTAACATTAGGGGTCATCTTGTACCCAAACCAGCCCCCAGGACGGGTGGTGTCGTGCCGCTGTGATGAACTGAAGTGCAGTCTAACGAACTGTAATTATCTTGTGCTTCTAACCAAATCCCCCGTGTTGTCTGCAAATCCATCATTGCCAGGGCTGTCTCTAGCCCACCCACCACTGCAAACAGCTCCCAATTCCTACCTGTCTATAACTCCGTGCAAGCATGTACCCACATGCTATGTTGACAAATACCTGCTCAGTGCTAAATCTTGTTTCCCAGGCACCCATGCCCAGGAGTTTAGGAATATTTCAGTTTGGGCTGGAGAGATGCCTCAGCCCTCTTACCTTTCAAGCCTTTGTAGTGAGAAGCAGTGTCTGTATCCCGCAGAGAAATTAATGGAAAGGCCCAAACTTCCTAATGGGATGTATCTTGCTCTAAGCTCTTGAAGGACCTGAGCTCTTAGACTTTATCATTGTGACATTATGGGCTTTACACAAGCTATTTTTAGAGGTTTCTTTAAAATTTGATCAGTTATAATTTTGCCTTTCCTATGAGCTCTATAGCTAATAAAGCAACTCTGGGAAACTCAGCAGCACCTTTGTAAGGGGGGAGGAGGGATGTGTATGAAAATTATTCCTAATTAAAAATATTCCTTCAAACATTTGCAAATTATTTTTGGTGGGGTTTTTTTTTGGTGTTATGGATAGGACACATGGTGTCTCTTACAGAGAGCGTGGTGAGGTGCTGGAACATACAGAGAGAGTGGTGAGGGGCTGGAACAGGCTGCCCAGAGAGGGGGTGGGTGCCCCGTCCCTGGAGGTGTTCAAGGCCAGGTTGGCTGGGGCCCTGGGCAACCTTGTGTAGCTCCAGGCCTGGAGGTTGGTGTCCCTGCCTGTGGCAGGGGGTTGGAACATTATGATCCTTGGAGTCCCTTCCAACCCAGACCAGTCTAGGATTCTATGATACTATGATATTCTGTGGCTCACTGGCGTTTGATCTCATGTAAATTATTGCAGCAGTTCCACACTGCTTGCTGAGAAAATGCTGATGCCATCTTCCAGGTCCGGTGTAAATCAAGAGCATGTTTTTATTCTTGACTATCCTACCTTGGACCTCCATGATGCTTGATGTTAGCAGAAAGTCTGGCTCACTCTACATCATCTAGTTTCAGCAGAGACCAAAGCATGGAGGTCATCTTCCCTGTTGTGTGTCCCATCCCCTACTTTTCTCTCCATTTTCTGCAGTTGAAAGAACATGCCCTGTGCTTCTGCAGTGGAAGCAAGAATGTGTTAAAGAAACTAGAAATCTGTCTTCCTTTATCTGAGAAATCTATTGTTGGGTTTTTTTTCCATCTACTTCTGCTAAGTGAGGTAGGACAAAAGGTGTTTGTAATGCTCATGGCCTCTGGAGGTCAAAGGAAGAGAGAAATGGGAAAAACCAAAAAGCTGAGGGATGAATTAGAAGAAAAGAATGAACTGGTGGAAAGATTAAGCAGGGTGGAAAGAAAGGAGGAGAACCTATCCAAAGAAAGAGGTGACCTCAAGCTTGCTTACCTGTTTGAGATCTAAATGTGCCAAGCATTTTGGCAGAAGCCGTTTTATAAACTTGCCTTGGTTAGGAGCTCTCTGGATGTGACTGGAGGATGGGCACATGGCCCTCCTGACACAGCCACGCTGCCTCACTATTCCCACTGTTACCCCACCCCTTCTGCCCATCACACTCCCAAATTAGCTGAATCTGGAAGAAAATGCAGCTAAGAGAGAGTCCACTGGAAAAAGTGAAAGGAAAGAGTTCAGCAGAAGGCCAGGCACACTAGAAAGATGATGCAGAGGGAGAACTAAAGCAGAGGAAACCCTGATATAAAACAATTATCAGGATTTGAATATGGAAATCTGAGAAATTAAAGACTCAGCAAAGCGTCCGCGGTGCCAAGCAGCAGCTGTCACGTTACATTTTCTGAGCCCTCTTCAGAACAAGACAAGGGGGTGCAACGTGTTAGCGAAGGTGTCGGCGTTCAGCCAGCACGGATGCTTAAAGCTGAAGGGAGTGAGTGTTGCTCTGGGACAGACCTCAGGCTCTCTTCTCGAAGGCAGCGTGACTCAAGGCTCAGTGCAGTGGGCAGCCCTTGCTTACATGGGGGTGAGTCCTGCCATGAAGAGCCATTTTCTGGTGCAGAGCGCAGTGGTGCTGAGGGCAAAGCCTCTTGCTTGGAAAAGTCTGAGCTATGCACCAGTTAAGGAACTGGTGGTGATGGAGACCACACCTCTTGGCTGGCCCAGCTCCCTGGTATAAAAAGGACAGGGATCTCCTGGAGAGAGTCCAAAGAAGGGCTACGAAGATGATGAAGGGGCTGGAGCATCTCCCCTGTGAGGAAAGGCTGAGTGAGCTGGGGCTGTTCAGCCTGGAGAAGAGAAGACTAAGGGGGAACCTAATTAAAGTCTGTAATTATCTTAAGCATGGGCTGCAGGGGGAAATGGCCAGCCTCTTCTCAGTGTCTGTGGGGACAGGACAAGGGGCAGTGGCTGCAAGTTGGAGCACAGGGAGTTCCACACCAACCTGGGGAAGAACTTTTCCCCAGTGAGGGTGAGGGAGCCCTGGGCCAGGCTGCCCAGGGGGTGTGGAGTCTCCTTCTCTGGAGAGATTCCAGCCCTGTCTGGACAGTGACCTGTGTGCCCTGTCCTAGGGACCCTGCTTTGGCAGGGGGTTGGACCTGATGATCTCTCAAGGTCCCTTCCAACCCCTGTGATTCTGTGATTCTATGAATAAGGAAGCTCAGCACTTGCTGCTGGGAATCGTTCTGAAGGCAGGTGGTGTTTGTTGGGCACACAGGACATCTCTTTCACCCACGGAAACAGCCAAAAGTCTCCTGACCTCCATGGACATGTGCTGGTTTACAGCGTGGCTTCCTCTCAACCAGATTTTTTCTTCTCTTAGTGCTTCACAGAACCACAGAATCACAGGGGTTGGAAGGGGCCTCCAGAGCCCATCGGGTCCAACCCCCTGCCAAAGCAGGGTCCCTAGGACAGGGCACACAGGGCGGTGTCCAGATGGGGCTGGAATCTCTCCAGAGAAGGAGACTCCACACCCCCTGGGCAGCCTGGCCCAGGGCTCCCTCACCCTCACTGGGAAGAAGTTCCTCCACATATTGGTGCAGAACTTCCTGTGCTCCAATATGCTTGGTGGGTGGTTGGTATTTTGCAGGTGTTGTCTAGTTCCTGATGCTCATTCAGCCTGCCAGGCTGTTTCAGCTTGTGGTTGTTCTGCCCAGCAGCAGAATGGGGCCATAAAAATTTACTTTCTTGTTTACATCCACTCGGCAATTTTAAGAAGAAAAGTGGGGAGAACCGTAAGCCAAGAAGCAATGGTTGCATTTAATAGTTCAGCATAAAAGTCATTCTTAAACAATATTTTTATTTCACCTTTTAATGAAGGACTCAAAATACCACTACTGGGTTTTTAAGGCCCATAAGGTGTTAGTACTCTTGTTATCTCTGATGTTCATGGTCTCTCGCACACCGTTTATGCTGGGCATTATTTTTGACAATGCAGTATGGCAAATGCACAGACTGGGATTCCTTGAAAAGAATAAAAGATTTAGAGTGGAAACTCTACAAGTAATATCTTGTTATAATACATTTTTGTGCTAACTGCAAGTGACAAGTGATTGCTCAAACTTGTTCCTGCAGCTACCAGGTTTTCCTCTTTAATCCTATATTAGTTCTACAGAAAAAAAATATGAAATACAAGGAGAGCTGTCTTTTCATTTATTTTATCTTGCCTCTATAAGAATATTTTCATGGTAAATTCAATATACTTTGTCCAAAATGTAAATGGAATGTTCAATATATTTTTAACTCCAGCACTGTTTAAACATTAAAATCCTCTTTTGCAAATGCCATTGTGATAGAGGTTCAAGACTTTGCAGGGACTTAATAACTTACTGAGAGGAAAAGAGGCCAGTTTTGTAGTTAAGACTTGGTTTTAGAGGCTTCTCTTCTTGGATCCTCTGCAGGCTTCCCACAGGACCTGGGCTAAGTTGATAATTTCCATGTGGGTCACTTCCCCATCCATGAACTGGACAGAGTGGGCAATGAGTGCAGGGCAGGGAAACGAAGGGGAACATTAGGAGAGACTAGACACAGTTAGACCTTCAGGTGGGCATTGACGTGAATCGCAGGGAGGGTAGTGCTATCAGAATAGAATCTGGGATCTGTTTTGTTTGTATTGTGACAACCATATTTTGGGGTCATGAATGAAGAGGTTGGGAGCTTTTGTGTCTATTAGTTCTGCTGTCATCTATGTGAAGTTACAAGGCACCATTTGGGCTGAGAATTAAAAAGATCTTCACATGAAAGAGGGACAGCAGAGTGAAGTTGTTGACTGCAGAGCGTGACATGTCCATATTTCCAGTGCAAACCAGAAAACGTTGCTGTACCCAAGCAGTGCAGACCTGCTGCCCCAGTGTGCCAGAGTGCAGTGCTTCACTTGGAGTGCAGGTTACTACCAAAACCTTCCAAGGGATGGACAAGAACCTCCTCAAGTGTCCATTAACAGCAAGCTCTGTCCAAACTTCAGTTTTCATCCCAAGGCCATGGCTGTTTTGGCAGTTTATGTCATGAAGGTTGAACGTTCATCCCCTCCATCCCTTTTTCCACTCCAATCTAAACACAGGATGTTATCTTTATGGTGTCTTTTCGGGACTTGCACAGGATTTTATTTAGCTCCTGTATGTGAAGAAGATTAGAGGAAGAGAGAAACTGGCTCAGTTCTTTGGGAGTAAAAACAAATTGGGAGAGTTCTTGGGGAAAAGATGTCAAATGGTCTGAGGTGATGTATTTGGTCACTCGGGGAGCAGTGAGCAGCATCTGACTAATACCTGGCTCTGTGCTCTGTTGCCTTCAGCAAGCCTTTCCGTTCTGGGCTAGAAAAACACTTTCCAGTTCAATATCCAGGCAACGCTTGGGTTCTTTGCTGAGACTGCCAAAGGTGCCCATTTGGGTCCCGGTGATGGTCTCTGTATGGATGGCTGCTTACCAGAAATTGCATTGATAACACCTGCTGTGTCTGTCAGTTTTTATTGCTACCAGATGTAATTGGATTTAAGTGGTGACACAGGAGTATGAGACAATCTGCCTCTTAAAATGTGATCTTCTGGACACAATAAAAACTCCTGAACCTTGCTCTATCCTTTTGTTAATCACCTGGTTTCAAGATTCCCATCTTTCTTTGGGCTTTCTCTCTCTGATCTGTTCCCACCCATGCCTGTTTTACAAAGCAAACACCAAGACAGCTCGTGTCTCTGCTTCTATTTTCTTTCCTTTTACATTTTTCTTCTCATACTTGGTACCAAAATTTTCTTCAAGCAAAAGTATTTGGAGAGCTGTTAGCTCTTCCTTGCTCGCCGGAGTGTTGCGGTAGCGGGTCGTACCCTAATTGCGTCTCCTTCGTTACAGCTAAAAGCTGGGCTCATTGGTTGTATGAATTTATTGGTTTGTAGCCAAAATCAATCTGTGCATATGTTTATCGTGCTGTGACACAGTTACTGGGTTTTTTAAAGCAGTAGTTTCTCTGACAACTTGGCTCGGTGTCCTCTGGATAATATCAATTTGCTGTAGGTAGAACCTTCCTACTGAGTCGCAAATGCTTCCAACCCGCCCGAGTCAGGATGAGCCTGCTCCCCATCGGTCAGGCTGTGTCTGTAGCAATGCTGCTGCTCTCAGGTCCCTTCTCAGAGCTTGATCTGCAGTTCAGACACAGGAACAGTGGTCTGGATTTCCTAATCCCCACATTGTTTCTGCTCTTTTATTCCCATCTTATAAATCTGCTGCTGTGGACAACAAAACAGAGAGCAATGGATTAATGAGGTTCGCCTCGCTCATCCACAAGGCTGCAGAGGAGCAGGTATTCTGAAGCAGCAAACACCATTGTGTTGTCCTTGGGCTTGGCTTCGTCCCTCTTGTGAACCCACAGTTTTGTCAAAGCCCATCATACCCCACTTTACTCCCAGGCTTGTTCTGGGGTATGAACTGCCAGGCTTGTCTGCAGAGAAGCCATGGAGCCATCTCCACAGGTGGTAGCTGCAAGGTGATGACGTCTATGTCTTCAATAGCTCCATCTTGGCTTCTCAGAGGCATTCATGTAGCTCTCTGCCTCCTTCCTTGGGCAGGTGATTCTGAATACATCACAATAATCCTGTGGTGGATATTTCTGCATTTGTTCAGCTTCAGACCGAGACTGAAAGCGCTGCTGGAAATACACTTTAACCAAAGATTGTTTAGGTCAATTGTTCCTTCTGGTATTAAAGTTATGAATCATCTTGGCATCAAGGTGTGACCTTTCCTCTTCACACTATTATCTCACCAAAAAGAAGGCAGAAATGGAAATAGGAAGATGATTGCAATAAATTTCTCACCACTGATATAATGTCTTGTGTGCACTAGGAGTATTGTATTCATAAACCTCCTCTTCCTTGGCACAGGTCCACGCTAAACTTTGTTTCTACTAACAAAGTCCTTCCCTTTTTCCAGCACAACTTCCACGGCATCATAAACCACCTGCTGGAATGAGTTCTCAGAAGCTTTCCATCCCAAACCCATTCAGGCAGCCTGAAAAGCTGCACTCCCGCGGTGCAGGAGTCCCCACAGGAGTGATCTTGCCAGACATAATGTTTTGATGTTGCTTGTCCAGAGGCGATAGTGAATAAAAACATTTGAGAAATATAAAGTGTAGGTAATGGGGAGGGAATAAATGTCAGTTCTTGATCTGTATCTGCTTTGGAAACAGTTACATGCATGGAGCTGAAACTCAGTGCTGGCTATTGGTTGCAATTCCAATCTCTCACTAAAAAACCCCCAAGATTTTCCCTTCCAATAAAAACTCTTGAAATTAAATTTGAAACATTGGAGTCTGAAATAAACTCTATTTCAAATAAAATTGTAACTTTGGAACAATATGCATCAAAACACAGAGGCAAATTGCAGGGAGACTATGATAGGATTAAGCTATTTCCTGCTCAGAGCGACAGCGCTGCAGCCCTGTCAGGAGCTCTTCTCTGGGATAATGCAGTTGTTCAGCACAGCACAGAGCTCCTGGAGGATGCTCTTCCCTCTCTAACATGCCAACCAGTGTGGTGTTAAAAACCCCTCTCTTCTAGGAGCTTGTGTTTCAGCTTCTTTTAGTTTCATTGAGTTCAGGTGAAGAGTGTTACCCTGAGCTGGGTCCCCCAGCTGAGGAGCAGCTCCCAGGGTGGGTTTCTGGATGCTTGTTGAACTTCCAGGAGAGGGAAGGATGCTTTAGTGACCCCGCGATAGTGAGGGGAGTGGGAAGGGAAGGGAAGGGAAGGGAAGGGAAGGGGAGGGGAGGGGAGGGGAGGGGAGGGGAGGGGAGGGAAGGGAAGGGAAGGGAAGGGAAGGGAAGGGAAGGGAAGGGAAGGGAAGGGAAGGGAAGGGAAGGGAAGGGAAGGGAAGGGAAGGGAAGGGAAGGGAAGGGAAGGGAAGGGAAGGGAAGGGAAGGGAAGGGAAGGGAAGGGGAGGGGAGGGGAGGGGAGGCAAGGGGAGGGGAGGGAAGGGGAGGGAAGGGGAGGGAAGGGAAGGGAGAGGATGTGGGCCTTGAGAAAGGGGTACACAGTGGTCTGCCAGAGCATCCGGATGCAGGCAGTTCACCCCAGAGCTACCTGTGGTTAATTACCTTCAGGACCTCTGTTTGGAGAGCAAGGAGAGGTCCCTGTCCCCTTCCTCCTGCACCTCTCCTCAGACACTCCTCCTGTAGTACTGGTGTGTTATCAAGAGTTAGCACAGTGTAAAAACCTCTTCTGTCCTGGCAAGCACATGTCCTGGTACTGCAGACTGCACTCAGCATCTCACTCCAGGTACCACAGAAGCACAGAGCTGTAGGGGTTGGAAGGGACCTTGAGAGATCATCGGGTCCAACGCCCCTGCCAAAGCAGGGTCCCTAGGACAGGGCACACAGGGCGGTGTCCAGACAGGGCTGGAATCTCTCCAGAGAAGGAGACTCCACACCCCCTGGGCAGCCTGTCCCAGGGCTCCCTCACCCTCACTGGGGAAAAGTTCTTCCACATGTTGGTGTGGAACTCCCTGTGCTCCAACTTGCAGCCATTGCCCCTTGTCCTGTCTCCACAGACCACTGAGAAGAGGCTGGCCATTTCCCCCTGCATCCCACACTTCAGATATTGATAAACATTAGTTAGGTCCCCCCTTAGTCTTCTTTTCTCCAGGCTGAACAGCCCCAGGTCACTCAGCCTTTCCTCACAGGGGAGATGCTCCAGGCCCTTCATCATCTCCGTAGCCTCCTCTGGACTCTCTCCAGGAGATCCCTGTCCTTTTTATCCCAGGGAGCCCAGAACTGGACACAATACTCCAGGTGGGGCCTGAGCAGGGCACCTGTCCATCTCCAATCCATACACACCAACAGTAACAGATAATGTGCTTTTCAAAGAAACTCGCGGTTTTCCAGTGGTATAAAAACTCGTCGGAACATCAAAAATGCCTGGCTTTATAATAGAAATTCTCCAGTCAGTGTCCCCAGACCTCAGCATTATTTCCTACTAACCTTTTTAAAGAAAGAGAAGGCACAGAACTGGTTGTCTGTGAGCACGCTCTGCCCACGCTTTGGGACTGTGACTCCACGCCAGCCCTGACTGCCGCAAGAAGAGCCACGGGCATAGCGGTAGCTCTCGCACCGCGCTGGCGATGCTGCTGCTGCTACAGGGCTGGAGGAAGCTTCCCAGCACAGCTGCATCTGCATGCAGCATGCTTTGCCAGGGTGCTTGCAGTGGGAGAGCGTTGCCACACACACCACCCTTTCAATTATTAATAGGAACTGGACTTTCTTCTTAAAAGTCGAGAGCGCGATTCATGTGGAAGCCTTGAAATCCCTGGTCTCTCTTTGCTCCCCAGATGTCAATATTTTGGGATGGTTTAGTTTTTGATGGTGTTATACACACAGCTCACCATTCTGGTATGATAAAAATCTCAGAGTTACATCATTATGTTTTTAATAAAGGAAAAAAAAAACCCCAAGCATGCTTACTATCATTTCTATTTAACTGTTAGTAGGGGGCTAATTACTGTGAACTTCTGTATCATGATTTCATGTAACTTGGTTTTTTTTTTTTAAAATCTATTTATAATCTGATTCCTCTATTTTGACTAATCAAAGAATTTGCAGTAATTAGTTTTCAGGATTAATAAAAGTAAAAGGAAGAAACCAAGGGAGACTAGCTACATATTTTAAGCATGCAGAAGGAGTTACTCCCATTTACATTTAACTTTATATTCAGTTTGCAACTATTCCTGGGATAAAGTTAACACAGAGCAATATTATTAATATCTATCTTGAATTTACACAATGCTTTGAATATACCCAAATCCTCCAGCGATCATTCCTGCCTCAGAAGAGTTGGGCTTCTGCCCTGCAATCACATGAGAGCTCCACCTCATAAACCATTAAATTGTCATGGAAATCAAAATCTGCTTCTCCAGGCTGAACACCCCCAGCTCCCTCAGCTGCTCCTCAGAGGATTTGCCCTCCAGCCCCTTCCCCAGCCTGGTTGCCCTTCTCTGGGCACACTGCTCAAGGACCTCAATGTCCTTCTTGTGGTGAGTGGCCCAGAACTGAAGCGCGCACAACATCTCCTATAGCCCAGGTTGGTACTGCAGCCATCGATCGGTCACGCGGTGTTGTCATATACCGGCGATTGTTTTGTGAGGAAATAAACACTTCTAAAGTAAGATTATCTTACTCCACTTCAACATCTGAACCACTTCAAATATTTATAAATTAAGTGGAGCTGGAGGAAGGAACATCCAAAAGCTTCAACTAAAAGAGCAGGAGTGGTCATGATGGTATTTTTACCCTTGTAAGTGCTCTCACCTGGCACATTGAGAATACTTCGTGCAGAGAAGAGAGGCCTTCCTGAAAAAGCCACCAGCTGTCAATGATCCATAGTCCCTGTGTCTGTCAGTGGGCATTTACACTGCCAGGTCACTGCTTGTTCTGCTTCCAAGACACAGGTTTCACAATGAAGATGTAGGACTTGTCCCTTCTGACCAGAGATTCCCGTAGCCCAGTATCATCTCAGCAGCAGAGTCATCTATCCACTGACACATGCTCCCGGTTTCTAGGGAGCTTTAGGGACTTCCACAGTCCTACCATTAGAAATGATAGTCCTAAATCAATTATTTTCATGTCCTACAGGCAAAAAAGATGTTTTCCATTTCATTATTACATTCCACAAGAGCAGAGCAACTAAATAACAGTGTCTTGCAGATAGAAGGTGCTATTGAACTGCCGTGCTTCCCGTGCCATCTGGTGCATGGTGCAGCTCCAGCTTTGCTCCTAAGACAGGAGCGCTGGAGCCTTTGCAGGGGTGCAAGCGTTTATGGACCCCGTTTTTAAAAAGAATCACAACACAGCTAGCCATCAGCACTTGTCTTGTGCTGTTCACACCACCACCGTATCGATGTGCTTAAGAGCTGCATGCTAAAGGAGATGACTAACATCTTCCTTTCTCCTGTCCTTCCCTGTGTAAGCAGCACAGGGTGTTTTCTTTGGAAAGGTTTTGTTTCTGTCTCTAATGTACATGCTGCTGAGCCTTTATGCCTGAGAAGGCAGGCTCAGAAGTACATCTTGTACTTCTAGTGGAAGGTGTTGGGGCTTGTGATTGCTGTTATTTCCTGTGGGAGCCAGCTGTCAGAATTATCTGCCACAGCATTATGTAGTGACTTGCACGAGGTTTAATACCTGGGGTTGTGGATGTTACCAGCCATGCTGGAACCTCAGTCCTTTGGCAGAATCACAGATCCACAGAAATAGTTTGAGAAAGGATCATGTGGGCATGCAGGAGCACAAATTAGAGCCAGCCTCTTCTCTTCTTCCATACAAATCACTTCTGCTTAATTAGGTATAACTTCCTGTCTGTTAAGCTTCCCAAATTCCAAGAACAGGTTAGGAATTTGTATCCCAGATTTACATATGGAGATCCAAAGCTGTGGTGAATCCATGATCCAACATGATATGGGAAATAAAATACAGATTTCCTGACGTCCACAAGGTTGACCTCTCAGCCAGCTCCACAGCCCTAGGTTGTATGGGCACTTAATGGAGACGGTGACAGAACAGGGTGGATACCAGAGTTGCCAATGCATGGAGTAGAAGATTCCTATAAATAAGGAATACTGAGCTCCTCATGTCCCAGTGAAGCCAGGAGGTTGCACTCAGTAATGAACAACCAGGAGCAGAACCTCGCCTTCAGGACGGACATTTATCTCGTTAGTCATTAATTGACCAATTCCAGTTTTCTCCTGTGCACCCACAACACTGCTTGGCGTGGATTCACACTTGCAGTGAGTCCACAAGGCACAAGAAGCAGCTTTTGTACTTATGCACAGAGGAAAATGAGACCTCTTGGCTATGTGTCAGCCTCTATGGGGCACATGGCCAGGATGATGTTTTAATGGCAAAAAGCAGGATAGTGGAGATGTATTTTTTTTAATCCCAACTGAACTATTTGGAGCAATCCTCTGTTCATTTACCAGGCCCAGCAGCCTGGTAAGTGAACAGAAGCATGGTGATGATAGAAACACCGGTCTCCATGAGATACAGGGTTCTCTGTGCTTTCCCCTACTCTGCTGCACAGCCTGCCCTACAACCACAGGAGCAAAGCAGGAGGGAGCGATCACCTGAAGCTCAGAGGTGATTAGAAGTGTAGCTCCCCTGTCACACACAGGGATGTCACTAGCACGTTACCTTAGTGCCCTTGCGTGCTGACTCCAGAGGGAGAGGCCTCTCGCTGAAACTGCGGCGTGCCTCCTGTAACCAAGCCAGTTCGTTAGCAGAGACATCTAGAAACGCTGGCAGCTTCCCTCCATTTTCTATTGGAGTGGCATCTACATCCTAAAATCCATGGTAGCACTCTGGCTGCCACCAAAATGGACGAGGAAATAGATTTTGGAGGAGTGTGGAGGTGATGGTCCCATCCCAACCCTCGGCTGGCTGCTCTTGATGCTGGAGTCACCGAGACGGGATCCTGGGGTACATCAAAAGGAGTGTGGGCAGCAGGTCAAAGGAGATGATCCTCCCCCTCTGCTCTGCCCTGCTCAGGCCCCACCTGGAGTGTTGTGTCCAGTGCTGGGCTCCCTGGGATAAAAAGGACAGGGATCTCCTGGAGAGAGTCCAGAGGAGGCTACGGAGATGATGAAAGGCCTGGAGCATCTCCCCTGTGAGGAAAGGCTGAGGGAGCTGGGGCTGTTCAGCCTGGAGAAAAGAAGACTGAGAGGGGATCTTATTAATGTTTATAAATATCTGAAGTGTGGGACACAGGGGGAAATGTCCAGCCCCTTTTCAGTGTCTGTGGGGACAGAACAAGGGGCAATGGCTGCAGGTTGGAGCACAGGGAGTTCCACAGCAACATGGGGAAGAACTTTTCCCCAGTGAGGGTGAGGGAGCCCTGGGACAGGCTGCCCAGGGGGTGTGGAGTCTCCTTCTCTGGAGAGATTCCAGCCCCGTCTGGATGCTGACCTGTGTGCCCTGTCCTAGGGACCCTGCTTTGGCAGGGGGTTTGGACCTGATTATCTCTGGAGGTCCCTTCCAACCCCCATGATTCTGTGGTTCAGTGGGGTGGTGGGAAGAAGCATTTATCCTACTGAATAATTCCCTGCTTGTAACAATAGGCTTCAATCTCCTGAGCTCTCAATCTGTGGTCTCAGCAGCATTAAATTAACTGGGGAGGAATCTGTGAGTGCATCTGGAGAATATATAGGCGAAGTTCAAAAGTTTAGCTTGCATCAAGAAGGAGAAGAGCTTCTTTAGCAACGAGACCTTCCTGAGCCACCTGCTGTAAAGGAAAAAGAGAAAAGGAAGTGAAATGATGCTGCTCTGCCTGAAGTCAACCCCTCGGTTCAGATCCAGGCACTGACATGGGACTGTATGATGTAGGGGCTGTTGTAATGGTTGTCCAGTTTCTACTTCTCATCGGTGAGAGACACTCTATAAAGGGCAAATACTTCAGGTCAGGATTTTTAATAGTTGCTGGAGCAGAAAGGAATAAAGACAGACAGAGGATTTTCAACAGAATCCTTGTTCTCAGAATGGTGTGTCAGGATAGATTGTTACATTCACTAACTATTGATTTTATTTTATTATTAATAAAATGAAGTCCATTCCTTTATGGGAGATCAACTGATTGGATTTTTCCAGAGCTTCTGCAAGGTTCTGTGAAAAATCATGTGAAACATGTAATGGCCTCTGAGTGCTGGCAACTGATGCACCAGCAGCAACTGGAGCCCAACAATCCCACAGTTGCAAAACTCCAACAGAAAAGAGTCCTTAAAAATTAGTCTGGTAAACTTAATTTTACACCAATCTCTTTATCTAGAAAATTATTCATTTTTAATTAAAGATAATGTGGGCATACACTCCACACACAGCGAGTACACGTCACTATTGGGTTTTGATACCCATCTATAACTCTGGAAGCTTCCTTGTGCTATGGGTATCCATAGTGCACATCAGAGTAGAGTAGTTGGAGGGCTGAAAATTCACATGAACTGTTTTTCCAAGCCTAATGCTGCCTTGAAGATCCTACAGTCTACACAGCTACTTGAAGAGGAAATCAAACCCATAGAGGGTGAAAAGGCTTTGCTGTGGTCGGGCAGTGGATTTGTGGCTGAGCTAGGAACAGATGCAAGGTGCTGCCTTTCTGCTCTGCACTGCCCGTGTTGGACCATGTGAAGTAGTTCTTTTGACACATACACTTCTTTGGACTTTTGAATTTGTGCATTAGCTCTTTGGGTCCTGGAAAAAGGAAGACTGCACTTAAAGGTGGGCTTTTGCAATTGGATGGAAAGCCATAGAACTGTTCTTTCAATTTAACATTACTGTTGATAAATGTATTCTGATGGACTACTTGGTTTCTCATTCATGGAGATATTTAGTACATTCCTTTAATGGTTGGTGATGCACAAATCAGTTTTAATATCAATAATGAACAATTTGGATGGCGTTCAGATTCAAGATCTGCCAAAAAAATTTGCTACATGTCAGGATTTATTGAGTACAATACAATGAGGTTGCCAAAGAGGCTGGAGTTCCTTCAGCAGAAAAGTAAACAGATGGTCCCAGGAAAGTGAGCACATTCTTAAACACTGAATTGCATTTGGACAGAATGGAGTCACATCTGCCAGAGCTTGCTGGCCAGAAGTATGGCGGAAGGGAGCCATCAGAAACTAATGTGACATTCTTCAAGCTCTTTCACTTAATATTGATATTAGTAATCTAATAGGAATGTTCCAGAATTGCCAGGTGTCCTCTTGGTTGGCCAATTTGGGGGAAGGAGACATGATTAACAGTTAGTAACTGGATACACATATGCACTGCGGTCTGAAGTGTTCACTGCTAAATATATCCTTTTAGGTCATCCATGTCCACCTGGCCTGGAGCTAAAATGGAAGATGCTCCTCTTTTCAAATAATCTGTTTCTGATTTCTGCTACTAGAAGCCAAAAGATAATCTTGCAAATGCACACATCCCATGGAAAGACTGGCTTTGAGAGGAGACTCCAGGTCTGGGGCTGCGTAGCACGATTATTCTGGAAGTCTTCTCAGACCTAGCATGGCCAGGGGTTCAGGCTCAGGGTTCAGGAGATACAAGCTGCTGGATATGTTAGGAAGTACATAGGAATGCTAATGGCTTTGTGCCCGTGCAGTACTCTGTAAATACAAACGGCAGTGTAAGGGCAAAGATGGGCTTGTTCTTCAGCTACATTTGAACAGCAGAGTGGGAAATCATCCAGACACATCCTCCAGTTCAAGTGAAGTCTTCAGAGATGCAAGATAAGGTTCTAGCTCTTGGTCTAGCTTTGCAAAGATTAAAAAGGTCACTAAGTCTGTTCCATGACTCAACTTCCCATCAGTACAGGGATGGTAGTGCTGGCCCCACAGAATTTAATTCATCAATAAATGTGAGGCCCTTTTATGGGAGGAGCTGTAGGAACGCACTAACCGGGCAGCACTGTGAAGAAATCACATCACAGATGTGGTGGCAGAGGTTGTCTGCAGAGCAAGGAGCTCTGCTAACAGTCAAGATGGGACACCTAACACACTCAGGGGGTTACAAAAATGGTACAAAAGAAAAGTTAGAGTGCAGTTTGTGACTGGCACCGATGCAGCTGTGCAGTGGCAGCAGGCTGGTAAATGCCCTGGAACAGAATTTGTTCCTTCTCACTTACAACAAACAAACAAGTGAGTTTCACCTTTTAATTTCTTACCCAAAGAGCTGCCCATGGTGTGAGTGTGCAGCGAATCTCACGTAGAGCTGAGGGTCACTGCCACAGCACTCGTGGTTAAGCACTTCCCACACGATGCCAAGTGGGAGTTGGGAGCTTCATCTTACCCCTCTTCTCCACACCTTCCCATCAGGAAGTGTGGCAATCCCTTTGGGTAAATTCAAATGGGTGGCACATGTTTTCTAGGTGCTGGGAGGTGGGGAAAGGGCTGCTGTCTTTGTTAGGTGTGAGGTTTCTCCCTGGAAAGAAGTTTCTGTGAGTTGTACCTGCCCTGGAGATGTCTGTGCTTGGCTACTCTGTGATCTCTGCTGGTTTTGCTGTGTAAATGATGTCTTGGGGAGTACACACTTCTGCCTTGACTGGTATATGTAGATATTATTCCTTGGGAACAAGTGGTTTTTCCCTTTGCAAGGCTAACTGCTGCCAGGTCCCTTTTCTACCCCTCCTGCCCAGGACAGTTGAATTCATCCTCCACATGCCCCCAGCATGGATCCAAGTGTTTCACACCTCTGTCAGCCTCAAGCCTCGCTGTAGGGAGTACCAGCATGTTTGTGTCACAGGCAAAGCCCCTGCGAGTGAAATCTCTCACAAACCGGTGCAACGAGCCCTTTCAACCCCTGTGGTGACAAATCCAGCAGAAACTCATGGAGCAAAACCTCCCAGTGCCATTGGGGGCGAGGGGAGGATGCTCAGCACCTTACAGCAGCATGCTGCCTCTTCCCGTAGCGGTACCGAAGCAGGTCCCCTGCCGCCATGAAAGGAATGAAATCTCTTGGTCGATCATCTGTGTGCGTAATGGGGACATGGGTAAAATTTCCCTGCCTGTGTTTATGCAGGAAGTCAGATGATATGATCATAACGGTCCCTTCTGGCTGCAAAAATCTATGAATATCCCTCTGTGCTTACTGGGGTGTTTCATGTACACGTAGCGAGCCTATTTCATCTCTGGTTTAACTCTGCTGACATCAGTGAGTTACACCAGGGATAAATTTGGCCTTGTCGCTGGGTTTTGTACTGTAATTCAGTTCCTCCTTTGTTTAACACTTTTGGCAGCTTAATATATTATAAGTGCCACGTACAGATAAAATGCATTTCTTTGAGCAAAGAAAAATATGCTAATATGCATATTCCTACTTTGTCTCTTTCTTGTTACCAGTTAATCAATCACAAGGAATGTTTGTGACACTTATTAAAGGGAATGAGTAGATAAAAGCACATGACTTTCATTTATGAGACCCTGATAAGTTGGAAATACAAAGGATCTTACCAAAGGGAGTCAGTGTATACTAATGGGTAGAACAAAGAGCTGAGAATGAAAAAGACGTTGAATGTGGATCCTGGTTCTATTAACTCCCTTTGTGATCTTGTGAGACTGAGCTATTCCCCACACTTTATACATGTGACCGGCTCCAATCTGGAGGCCGTGCTTCACTTGAATATCATTAGGCCCATCGTTCTTTTAAATAAAATACTTCTGTGCTGTCAGCTTTTAATTGCTGTCAGCCAGAAATCCAGATTAAAATCCTGGAGCCTGGATCTGGGAAGATGACAGTTTTAGTCTGTGTTCAGATGCTGCTTCCAAAGAGAAGCAAATCCCAAATGCTGGGAATATGGCTTTTGCTTCCCCTTCCTTTCCTTGTGCAGCACAAGGATTGAGCAGCACATCTGCAAATCTTTATGGAGGAATAAACTGAGTGACCTGCTCTTCGGTTCAAAACTCCGAAGCTCTAGATAAATAAACCCCTGGAAATACCAAGTTGAGGAGCAGAATGGATATTGATCCAACAGGCAGCGTTTCTCAGAAGGCATTACTTGTTTTTTTCCAAGGAAAGCTGGTCTTTCTGAGAGCAGGAGAGGTGCCTGGGTGGCAGGTGCTCCGGCACAGACAATAGCAGCAGGGTGAGGGATGCACACTGCCTTTGCGAGGCTGGGAGGAAAACCAGCACTCCAGCCCAGTTGCCATGGGGTTGTCCAGGTGATGGTTATTACAGTGCCTTGGCGCAAGGGACCCCAGGAACCTTCACAGGCTAATTTACATCGCATGCACGCTTCTCCTTACCCATCCTGGCTCCAAATGTCCCCATCCTGGGGTGGGGAGAGGAGGTGGTGGCCGTCTTAGTGTCCCTAGCAATATTGAGTGAGCAGATCTTGGCCATGGGCTTGGCTCTGGGGCACAGTCCTCTTCCTGGGGACACATAAATTCAGCCCCGTGGGACAGCAGTGCTCCTCCTCCGCTGCACCCAGGCAGGCAGCATCAGTCCTGGGGCTGCCCTCGGTGCCGCTTGGGTTGGGGTCGCAGAGCTGAGGGAAATAAACACTCCATGGGCTTGTTCTTGGGTTGCTTTCTCCTTCCTTTCCTTCCTGTAGGCTGCTACGTAGCTGTTCCCTAGCTTCTGAAAGGCAAATGTTAAAAACAGCCTCTGAGAAGAACAGTTCTTGCCTCTACAAGTTAATTTAACGGTTGAGTGTGCGAGATGGTGACAAGTGGCAGCACACACTTACCCGTACGGCAACCCCCTCTGAAAGCCACGCCCTCTAGTCACCGTGGAGGCTGGTGCCTCCTCGCCAGGGCGTTTGGCTCCATCAGAAGGAAGTTTGTGAATACGGATGGGTGGGTTCACTCTCAACCACTTGACCTCATGCTCCTCAGAGAAACCTCCGGCTCACAGTGATGCCCTCATATGTACGGCACTCCTCCCTGGGAAGTGTGGCAGAGGAGAGGTTCAGGTCCCAGGGAGAAGAAGGGACTTTTGGTGTGAGTGGTTTCCCCTGTAAATAAATAGCTCCTTTGGCACTGCTCAGAAGCAAGGGATGGGCTCCACCATCTTCTCCCCAGGTTTAAACATGCAGCTGGAGGCAGATCAGGTCCAGTGTGCCATCTGGGCCAGGGCAGAAGCAGCCAATGGGCAGAGCGTGGTCAGTCCTGGAGAAGGAAGGGACAACCTCTGGTCCTGACCTTGGTGCTGCTCTGTTAGCACCGGGCAAGACACTTGCTCTTTCTCATTTCCCCATCTGCAGAGCTGAGATGGTGAGCTACCTTCTTTTGTAGCATTCTTGGAGATCTGCAAGTGAACACTGATGGCATTATTATTGTTAATGAATCTCTAAGTCTATTAATACAATGCTGTGGCAGCACAGTAGCGCTCACTACCTTAAATATGGTTCTTAGGTGGCTGGATGACACATATGCTGCTGGGTTTTTGACTTCTTTGTGTATTTTCTAAATTCCTCCCTTTTAGTAAGAACAATTATGTTCTTGAGTTTGGAAACTCAAGAGAAGCATGCAGTGTAAATGCTCAGGAATGACTAATTTTGAGAGGTTTTTACAACAGAGAAGTTCAAAATGCAGTTAAAGGCTTGACTGTTAATGAATGAAAGCAGTAATTTGGATACTACCAGCAGTGCAGGAGGTACTTTTATTAGGTAAAGCAATGCAGAAGTTTGGCATGGGTTCAGTAATAATAAAAGAGCAACTATAAAGAGTTAATTATCTGGGATCCCTAAAGGAAGTATATCTTTCCTATCATCGTTGAGGCCCTTTGTAGTGCAGTGTTGGGAAAAACACAACATTTTGGCTGAAAGCCCAACACCTGGCCTGGGAATCATGTTTTACAGTGGCCAAAGATCATCAGCTTCTACTAGATAGAGTGCTAATAATGTGGAATCGGTGCTGAAGTTACCTCATTAGTAGCACCACAAGTAAACTCCATAGCTTTCTTTGATGGGAAAAAAAAAGACAGGAGGCTGAGAGTCATGGTGTTTGCCTTGCTTTGATCTTTAAATAAAAGTGTCGGTGTAGTCTCCTAAATAAATAACGGTATGGCTGTTGTTGGCCTCACCCTTCCCCATCAAATCCTCCCCACTGCAAAAATGGGAAGGAAAACCATAAGGATGCTGTCATCTGTGCTAAAAAGGGGGAAATTGGGAAGAAATAAAACCCCTGTAGAGCTATTTGGAACACGCTCCCTCTTCTACCATCCACTCCAGCTGAACATTTCTTCTTTTTTTTTTTTTTTTTGGCCATAAAACCAGATATTGGTGAAATATTTTGATCCTCATGTAGCCTGTCCCTGAGGTACTGCAAGCTCATTGTGTTTCTGCTTTCCTTGGGAGCTGGGATGGTGGCAGGCTCGGTGCAGAGAGCTATGTATGGGTGAGGGAAAGGCGTTTTGGGAGAGGAAATCCTACAAAATAATAAACTCCCCTGCAAACTACGGAGCAGGAACACAAAGGGCTGTGGAACCTGTAAGGAGTTTAAGCATTACTGGTCACATTATGTATGTTACAAGTTGTTACGGGTTGGGGATTTCATTGGCTTTCCCAGGGCCAGCGAGGGTGAAGCCCCTGGGCTGAGAACAAAAGGACACCTGTAAAGAGAAGCTGCAAAGCCCATTCCAAAGAAATAGACTTTTTTTTTCTTCATGTTTTCTGGCTGAATAGTCTCATCTTAGAACCACAGAATCATAGAGTCAGTAAGGATGGAAAAGACCCCCAAGATCATCCAGTCCAACCGTCCCCCTACCACCTGTATCACTCACTAACTCATGTCCCCAAGTACCTCATCCAGCCTTTCCCTGCACACCCAGAGGGACGGTGACTCCACCACCTCCCTGGGGAACCTGTCCCAATGCCCAACCGCTCTTTTGGAGCAGGAATTTCTCCTCATTTCTGACCTGAACCTCTCCTGGTGCAACTTGCAGCCATCTCCTCTTGTCCTGTCACTGGTCATCTGCGAGAAGAGGCTGAGCCCAGCTCCCCACGGCCTCCTGTCAGGGGGCTAGAAGAGAGAGAAGGTCTCCCTGAGCCTCTTCTCCAGACTGAACAGTCCCAGCTCCCTCAGCCACTCCCCATCAGATTTGTGTTCCAGACCCTTCACCAGCTTCGTTGCTCTTTGGACACACTCCAGGGCCTTGAATCTCCTGTGTTGGGAGGGACCCATAAGGATCATCACGTCCAACTCCTGGCTCCACACAGGGCCAGCCAAGTCTGAGCACGTCTGCCTAGTGTGTTCCAGTTTGGTTTTACTAAAGCTGAACTATTAAATACAACATCCAATTATTTTTAGTTATCTACACTCTTGTTCATGTTACCTGGGCAGTGATGAACCTGTAGTGTCTTAAACCTCCCCTACGTCATGCCACCACTGCATTGACAGCCAGAGAAGGTTTTAGCAAGGTGGATGATCTTAGTGAGGTTCATACATTTCGGGGTGAGGGGTGTGAGGGGGTGTGGGGAGGTGGTCTGTAGTATCCTTGCTGTGCTGGTCCTGCCCGAGCGTGGGGATGAGAAGCCGTAGCATCTCCCCGGCACAATAGCCATAGCATCTCTCCTTCAGCACAAATGAAGTTCCCTGTCTGCTGCAGCTCCCAGGAGGGAAATGGGAAGGGACACTCCGATGAGAAATCCACACTGATGTTCAGGGCTGTTTGGTCCTGAACCAGGCTTCATCAGTTTGATGAGAGGGGAAAATGAAAGCCAAAAAAGCAGATAGTTCTTTTAAGGAAAGTGACAAATGTGGAAAACAATTTCTGCAGTCATTTGCTTTGCTAGAAAATAAATCTTTCCTTAGAAAGCAATGAATGAAACCAAAAATTTAAATTACAAACTCTTTACAAACCTGGAACAATTCCTTCCCAGACCTGTGTGAAATATTTCCAGTTTGGAAGGACTTGGTTTCATCTGTCCCTGTTCAGAAATTCAAGCTGGGAAGCCGGGCTGCCCTTTATTATGTATGCCAGCCAACAAGTCCCTCCCGTCCTTCAATAACTGTGTCACAACACCTTTCTCAGCTGCTTGATGGTATAACGCAGAGGTTAATTGGTTATGGAAATGGCTGCTAATGTTAGGAGTGTGAGGGTAATTTCTTCCCCCCAGCTGGAGGAAGATGCGGCAGCAGCACGTGAGCTGATGCATCCCCCTCCCAAAGGAGATCTCCCCGCTCTCCTCACCACCCTGGGTGCAGGATGCTCTCCCAGCATGTGCTGGTGACCTTCCCCTCCATCCCAGGCTCTGCAGTGCTGCGTGGGCTGCCACGCCAGGGGCAAAGGGCTCGCATCCATGTTTCTTGGTACCTTCCAAATCTCCCGAGAGCAGCAAGGGAGCCAGTCTTACACGAGCCCCCATCCCTGAGGTAATCTGGGTGGCTGCGTCCCTCCTGCCCAGAGCCACTCAGGAGCTTGTGTTCTGGGGATGCCAGCGCCGTGGACTTATGTACAATGCTCTGATTGCTTCCAAAGCCAACTTTCCTGAAAGCTGGGAAGCACAGTCCTCCTGATGGGCATGAACAGTACCCAGGTATGAGCTTTTAGGCCATGGGAGAGTTTGGATGCATTTCTACTTCTTGGGTGTTTGTTTCCTAAAGAAGTCCTCCCTGTGCTGGTATTTTCAGGTGATCAGGTATGTACCAGGCTCCCAGTAATGGCAATATGTGCCCTGTTTTGGTGAGATCTGGTACTGCTTAAGGCCAAATCTTGGCTTGGCTCGTTGGCCCCGGTCAGAGCCCTCAGGGAAGTGATCCTTGGTTCCCCATAAGGGAGGAGGCTCGGTCCCTGGTCCAGGCAGAGCCTCTCTGCCCCCACAGTGGAAGCCTGCCAGCCACGGATGGCAAGCATGGCATGATACATGATGCACCGGGCAGCAGAAGCGTTTGGAGGTGCTGCCCAGGGTGGTCAGGACACTGGAGCCTTCACCAAGAAGGTGCTGCAGCCCCATAGGATTCACTAGGGTTGCTCCTCAGGCGAACATCATGCTGTAAAACCAACTTTGTAGTTTGGGAAGGAGCAAGTACATCACCAAGTCCTTCACCCCGTATTCACCCCTGGTTTCAATTAACGTCCCAAGTGCAGCAAGTACCAGTACATCAGCATCCCTTTGCTTCACCCTGCCAGTTTCCCTGGCTCAGTAATACAGGGCATCACTTTGGCAAGGGAAGAGTTAACAGTCCCCATGGAAGTACTTGTGTTTATAACATACTGATCAAATGCTTTTAACCCAGAATAACATTTACACGAAGGCTGCAGAGCTCCATCATGCTGCTAATGCTTACAAGATTTCCCTAAATACTTTTCCAGCAGCATTTCTTATGGAGAGAGTCCAGAGGGAAGAAGTGAGCTGGAGCTGGGTGCACTACCCTGTGCATGCCCTTCCCACCAACACCATTGCTGGTCCAGCCTTGTCAGATCCACTCACCCGCACACCTTGGTGGGGTGGGGAGCTGTGGGGGTCCCATGCTCCAGCACAGGGTGACCCAGGTCAGCTGGAGAGATAGTCTGATGCAAGGGGAAGGTGACAGATCGGATCTCATGTGGCTTGATGAGGAGATGGGGAGGCAGATGCTTGAGACTTCACCACCAAGACAAAAGGCTTAGGCAAGTGCCACCCTTCCAGGGAAGAAGGACAGGACTTGCAGTGCTGAGCTGCACACATTTTACTTTCCTTTTGATCTCCAGTGAAAAAAAAGAAGGCTCCTGCCATTTCTTTCATCCTTTTCAAAACAGGAGAGTGAATAAGGCTCCTCTTTCCTCTGTTTTCCTCATTCCCCAATCCAGTCAATAATGTCCCACTTAAGTACCCACATTTCCTTCAGTGACAATGTATTGCTGTTAGTTTGGCTGCATTGCTTCCAGGTGGGGCTGTGCTGGAGCCGGGTGTGTGTCCACTGTCCTCCCAAAAGTCCTTGCTCCCCAGCCCTGAGGAAAGGCGCTGGCACTTGGTGAGGCACCGTGACCCTCTGGACATCCAGCATCCAGCTGAGAGTCTCAGCTACTGAGGGTGTGTGTGGGGGGTAATTTCTAGCCCCCTTGTGCTTCAGAGTATTCTAGGCATTCATTGCAAGGTTGGACCTCTGGATCCAAACTGCAGCGGGTGTGAATTGATGCAGCAAAGGCAACGGAGCCAACAGCATTTGCATTAGCTGAGGATCAGGCCCCTGGTGTGTACTCCATACCGTGGTAAATTCTTACCTGGAGGCACCAGCATATTTAGTCCTGACATCCTGGGAACATTACCTACCTGTAGCAGCTTAATTTACACACTCCCCAACACCTTTAAGATGCTTTATAACCTTGAAAATCCCCTGACAACAAATATTCTCCTCTAGCATATGCCAGCAAAGAACCGGTGCGGTGTAGCCATACCAATTAAGACTGAACATTTCATGTGTCCATGGCATTTTTTTATTGAGGTACTGTCTATCTTTTTAACTAGGTTTGTTTTTATTGAAGCAAAAACCTGCCCTTTCAGATGAGCAGGCTAGTCTATCAGAGCTGACATTTAGTGGAAAACAAAGTGCAGGCATGAGAAGGTTACGAGAGCTGGCACATGCTTTAGCCCAGATTAGCCCATAACAGAACTGGACCCATCTAGTTTTACTTTCAAAAAAATCCTTCTGTCAGTAAATTTTGTCCTGCTTGTGAGCAGAGTCGGAAGCCAGAGCAGCAATGGTACTCGACAGCTGTAGGAAATAAGGGGTTGGGATTTATTCCATCATCTCCGCTCCAGAATTGATAAAATGGTTTGGGGCTGGCTATTGTAAGGTCAGTGGCTCGATCTATGGTGGCTTTATGTTTCTGCACCAAAGGGGAATGTGTTTGGTATGCAACCTGAGGCGAGATGCTGAGCACGGTTCCCTCTCCAGGACACCATTGTCCCCACCATCATCCCTCCTGTCCTCCACCCCATCGCCCCATACCCAAGCTGCTCCGCTGCCGCCTAGCCCAGGGGGGGTGTTCTCTCAGAATAACCTCTGCTCCCAGCAGGATTTGGACTGTGGGAGCTGAGGACCTCCCAGGCTGTCCATTATGTCTGGCAAGAAGTGGTGGTGCTGGTTGCTGATTACAGCGAATTTGGCCATGAAATCCTCGCCTGGCTCGCTCCATGCAGCTGCCATTGGGATTGGCAGGAACTTTCAGCTTTCTTAACTGTGGGTTTCTAATGGCCTTTTTGGATCATTGTAGGTAAGCAGGATTTATTATCCATGTCCAAATAACACTAAATTAATTATGCAGCCTGAACTTGTGCAGTAGATATCCAGTTGCAATCATGACATTTACTAACCACCAGGGAAGACTTTGCCTGGCCCGTGTTATTTGCATTGTGCGGTCAGATACCGGCCACCGGCTGAAGGTCAAGGCTCCTTTCAGTTCAGCACTGCCCAAAGATGAAGATGAAGAGACTGTCCCAACCCCAGGCAAGCTGCAATGTCGCTTTATGTGAAGATAAAGCCGGAGTCAAACTGAATTAACGGCAGGAGCGTGGGGCTTGAAAACCATGGAGCAAGTGGGTTTTATCCAGGGCTGGGCTGGGGAGGGACTGGAAGAGAAGTGTTGTCTTCCCAGGCACCAGTAGGAAGGTTTTCTGCAAGTGGAGGTGTTCCATTCTTGGGGTTTGGGGCTATCATCAGTAAGTGGCATCGTATTTTTGGTTTGGAGGGGGTTGGGAGCAATATTCAGCTGCTCTCAGTCCCACATAGTGAGCTTGTAGCATTCATGCCTTCCTCTCAATGAAACAGAAAGGGCCAGTCGCTGCCGCTGTGAATCCAGCTTGAGGTTTGTGCCAGGAGAACCTGCGTGCTCACACAGGGAGCACAGGAACTAATCAAATGTGCAGAGCAATGATTCTTTAGGAAAATATTTGCTTCTCTAAAACTTAAAGTCTGAGTGTATTTGCTTTTTGTACAATTGTCATTATTTGCTGGTAAATATTAATAGTGGAGATGTTTAAGCTAAATGTTGAGAAGAAAAGCTTTCCTCCTGCAATTCAGTGCCTTTATCTCCCTATTCATAGACCCAACTCCAAATTCTTTACTCTTAACATCATCATCTGTTGTCATAGAAACTATTGCAATACATAAGTACTCTAAATGACTGCAACTTCGTTGAATGGCAAGGGATCAAGATGGACTGTGATGGGGGAACACTTTAAACAGGTATATCCATCGACAACAATGGATGGTGAGAAGAAGTATTCAGTCTCTCAACAAAGCAACCCTTCCGACATTCATCTTTATGCTAACAAAATCACGGTGTTTATTGAACCTTTTGTTTATTTGGTGTATGCTTTCCTCTGAGACTTAGAAACCAGGAGGCTCTTTGTTTCCTTTAAACAAATCTGTGTAGTCCGGTTTTGAACGAGGGTTTTTTTTCCTGGGATTTCTTGGTGAGATTTCCTACAGAAAGTTGGGGGTTACATTCCTTATTTCTTAAGTTTATGTTTATTTGTACCTTACTAACAAAGACAGAATACATCTGCTTGGTTTCCTGTGGTTGAGGAAACTAGCACTGAGCTTTGCCTCTTTAGCATGTAAACACCCATATTCTCTTCAAGACTTGTGAAACTGCCTTCACTGAGACTGGTTAGGTTTTAATTCCACACCAACTTCTATACCTGCAGTAAGTCTGCAGTCCTCCAAGTCCCATCCATCTCTCTGAAGCATGTCCTGTTCCCAAGGAGCAGAACAGAAGGTCAGTTACAAGTTATCAGGGTTTTTTTCCCCTTGCTGTAGCTGCAAAATGCCAGAAGAGCTTCAATTTGAAGCCTGAAGAAACTGTTATTCCTGCATCATCTCAGTGGAATGCAAAGCTCAGACAGGTCCTTAGGATGTGTAAATGTCACAGAGATTCAGTTTTGCAGGGAAGTCATTGACACTCCGGTGACAGCACAGCAGTATTTTGCTTCTGGTTCAGTACAAATTACAGACAACTTGACATTAGAGCCCTTGGAATGCAAAAGCAGCCTGAAATCCTCCATGATCAGCTGCCTCCCTCTATTTACAAAAACACAGCTTCCATTTAGACCTGACGTTGGGAACAAGTTGATGGAATGGAAATGGGATGGGGGAAAGCTGGGGATGCTGCTGGTCCGTATGGTACTGCCTGCTCTGACTCTCCCCTTGCAAGGTGCTACCTGGAAATGTTACTGCCACAACCTCCAGCTCTAATATTCAGCTTTGCTCTCTGAACCCCTCTGTGTAAAGCACAACGAGCCAAACTGTTTGCACAAAAGAAGACTTACTCCTTGCTCATGCTTTTCTTCCAGAGAATTCTGTTCCTATATGTTGTCCAGTGACTTTGCAATTATCCTCTTACCTTTCTTTGACATGTAATAGTAGCCTGGTGACCATTCTGTTAAGACAGTTGAATGCAGCTGTATTTTAAAGAAGTTTTTGGCTGAAAATAAGACAAGACACAGGTCAGTTGGGAAGTCCTTCAGGCCATGGCTGAAAACCATGCTGCTTTGGGCTCTCTAGACAAAGTGAAGAGCACTAATACAGGGCACTGTGTGTGTATGGGACCGAGATCTTGGTGACATCTGGGTGATGGCAAACAGACTGAAGCAAGTCTTTCACTGCCTGGGAGATGGAGATGCCATGGCATACTCCCAGCTGAATTTCACGGAGATCCAGAGACCCTGCAAACATGGCTTTAAACAGCACAGGAGAGAAGGGGTTAATGAGGAAAGAAATGGTGTTGGCATAAGTAAAGTGTGCTCTTACCCCAAGAGTGACTCCATGGCCTCAATTCCCTTGGCAAACCAAGACCAAATGAAAAATGCAGGAAGCATTTTCATGGCCACACTGCCTGTTTATTGATTTCTGACCGGTTGGGTGGGGGGTTTTGACTGGCTCCTGGTTGGGGCTGTGGGCTGCCTCCAAAAGCAGTGATCCCGTAGCTTCTTCAGAATAAAACCAAAGGGTTCCCTGTGCGCCTGGGCTGTGTCTGCTGGGGCAGGGGCTGCGCCATCAGAAGGGACCTTGTGAGTCCCTTTCTGCCATTAGAGAGGGCACAGCTCCTCCTTGCCATCTCCCCAGTCCTCTCACCTGAGGATGTGAGCACCCACTGTTATGTCCAACCTTTCAGCCATGAGAGAACTTCATCCCTTCTCTCCTTGAGCTAGCAGGACTGCAGCATCCCAGGTGACACCAACTCCTAACTAGTGATGCTACTCAGTGAAGAAAAGTCTGTGCAACTCAGGGCATCAGCCTGGCAAAGCTCAGGCCAATCGGAAGGCAGAGTTTATATTGCCTAATTAATTCAACTGTCATGAAATTAAACCATCATGTACTTTGATATCTGTCTGTTTTCTCAGGTGCAGTTATATTTGAAGAGACCCCACGCCTGTTTAGCTGTGATCCCTTTTGGAAATAATTGGCGCGGTTTTGATTGATAATGTGTATTCCTCTTTAAAAGAAAACACACTATTTTTCATAATCAGAGGCTGAATGCATAATGAGTGCTCTGGTGCTGCCTTTAGCATCAGGTCTGTCAAACTGCACAGTTATTTCCATATTGATGCAAACTAAGATATTACACTCCCTCATTACATTGACATGGCACATCTTTCAACAGTCAGCTTCCAATCATACGTTCCTTGCAAACAAAATTACCTTCATTTTCTCTTTGCTACAGAAGGAACTAGCAGTGGAAATGTGCCCTAACAAGCTAATCAACTAATTTTTAGAATATGTTTGAACCATTTAATATTCTAAAAGAAAACAAGAAAAAGTTGCTAATGGGTATGCTGGCATAAACAGAAATAAATAGACAACTGGTTGACTGAACATTAGCATACTTAAGTTTTATCGAAGTCACAGTGGAATTTGTTTTGCAAGTCAAAAAAGCAAGATCTATTTGTATCCATAAGCTGAACAACCTCATTTACTCTGTACATTCTTGAGCAGATAACCTTGGTTATGAAGGTAAAAGAAAAAGAGGAAACTATCCTTCTATGAGCCAAATACTTCAGGCGATAAATTGATTTTAGTGAGACCAGTGTGTCGGGCTACTGATAATAGTTTGTGTGATGCTAATGGCTCTGCTGCTAGGAGAGGGGAGTTGGACTCTTGGTTATGGGCTACCATTCAGTGGGTTGGCAGGGAGCAAGGGTGTTTCCAAAGCAACATCCAGCGATGGGGAGAAGGGAGAGGCAGCTGAATCCTAACTCCTGTCCCAAACAGGGAACCATCAGCAGGGAGAAGAGCTAGTGTTTTAAATGACCAGGTTCAATAAGAGAGGCAGGTTGTGGTAAGTGGATGAAAAGAAGAATAGTGACCAGAGAAAAGAAGAATACTGACCAGAGAAAGCATTGCTGAGGTAGCAAACACTGTCCAGGGAAGTTTGCTGCAGGCAGGCTGAAGCCATGAGGTGCCTCTCCAGCTGGTGGTCAAGTCCCTGGACATCCCCCAGGAGCTTCGTAGGGACCCTCTGATCCTTCCAGGAAACATCATTTGTTTTACTGACCAAACATTGATCTTGGAAAGATCATCGTTCTGCCACACGTTGTAAGGCTTGTTTTCAGAGAGGATTTCAGTTTCATTTCCTATCAAAGCAGAGCTCTGCATTTTCCTCCTGTTTATTTGCTTTGGAAACTTCATGGAAAAGCAAATTATCGTGCTGATACAGCACTTGGGCAAACACTCAATGTCTCCTCTGGGTCTGAGCGTGGAACAAGTGACAGCCCTTCCCCGTGCTGGTGTATCACTGCAAAGCCCTGACCTGACAAGGACCCCAGTGGTCACCGAGATGGGATGTGCCTGAAGACAGCCTTGGGCAGCACCTTCTCCTGAGGCAATGCAGGGACCAGCAGAGCCATCCTCACCTGAAGCAGAGACTCGCCTGGTGCAGCCACGCGTCCCGTGTGCGCAGAGCAGCTTCAGACAGAGCCCTGATACACCCACATGACAGCTTGCCTCTGCCAGCAGCTACACACTGCACAGGATGTGCACAGCTTGTCTCTCAATCCAGTCTGAACCAGGAACTTGCTTCTGCACCATTGATGATCACCAGATTGCAGTGAGGTCATGTGGACCTTGAAGTGAAGCTTCCAAGTTGGTCCTGAACACTTTGATGTCCAAATCATAGTCATTCCACACACAGGTTCCTCTAAGGAGTATATGGGGTGATGTACACATCTGAAACCTTATCTTCCCAGCTGCATGTCTACAATTTGGGCTCTGCATTTTGCAGGTCTTTTCCTATAGGACACTGGAGAATCCAGCCCTGAAGGCCATCAGGTTAGAGTTGCTGTAAACCCACATATTATTAGCAGCATTTCCTTACACATCCAGGGAAAAATACCTTCCAAAGCTGACAGTTGCATGGGAACTCACCAGACTGTTCCCTGACGTGGGATTAAACAACATACTGTGTAGCAAGAGAAACAGCTGTTTGTTCTTGAGCTGAGCAGTGACTGTCTCAGATGAGGGTCCGGAAGAGGAGAAGGGCTGCTCAAGATGAAAGCTTGCGCTTCAGCTGTTGGGGGGAAGAAATACATCCCTGCTCCTGTAGAATATTTCCGCTCTGTAGTAAAAAATCAAGGCAGCGGCTAGTCCAGCAAATACTCCAGCACCACTGCAGCATGACAGCCAGCAAATGAAAGGGGAAACATTGCCATCATAAAATCATATCCTCCTAGTAGAAAAGGCAGGCTAGGGAACAGATGTCCCAAGATCTGTGAGTGTATCGGATCTGTTATGGGTGTCTTTTAGCCTAGGATACAAAAAGGGGTTTCTAAGGAGGAGCTGCTGTTGGAAAAAGAGGGGTGGGAGAAGCTCTCGCCAGTTGGTGCAGCTCTGGTGTCCCACCAAATGGAGCATGGGGGTGTGGAAGGGAAATCAGAGGTTGTGGGCCCCCAGCTGCGGGAGGGGACTCGGTGTGTAATGTGGTACCGTGGTTTTGGAGCAGTCAGGCCGATGTGGGGCACAGAGCTGGAGAGCAGCCTTCCTCCCATGTGTCCTTCTTAAGAGGTTTTGAACAGGCTCTTCAGTTTGCAGATTGAGATACAAATTTGTACAAAGAAGTGTGATAACTCTCCCTGAAACCTGATTTGATTTTCTCCCTTTGCTATCTTATCTGGCGCGGAAGAGATTTAAGGCATACCAGATTATGAAGTGTTACCCTCTCTACTCAACCAGAGTATCTCTGGCCAGTCAGGCTGCCAGAGCTAAGCTCCAGGTTGCCTCTGAGTTGAAATTTTTGAAGGTACTTTTCACCTGATCGCTGACTTGCAAGAGACAAACACAGAGTCCTATGCCTGGCAATTTCTTTACATAAATAACAATTCTGCAAAAGAGCCCTTTAATGACATCAATTATACGTAACTAAGTGCACTTTAAAGGCTGATTTCTTTTTTTAGGGGGTTGTTTTGAAGCGTCTTTGAATTCATTAAGAGTAATTTTCCCTTTATAAACTAAAAGGCAAGTTTCCCACGGAAGCTAACCCCCCTGACAGGTACATTGTTCCACTCTCAGGTCTAGTTATTTACTTGCCAAACACATCAGATGGATACAGAGCCTGAGAGCAGCTGCACAGATAAAAACCACCCAACTCAACCTTCCTCTTCCTCTTTCCCAGCCGGTTCTCATGCACTGCCTGCACACCGGTGGGTCAGACATTGAAAAGGGGATGTGCCATCCGGGGCGTACTGGGGGCTGGCCCCCTTTTTGGGGGTCCCCTGGTGCTGCAGGCTATGTTTAGCCCAAGCAGCCCCTATGCTGAAAGGAAAGAAGTAAGAGCTGAAATGACATCACTGAAAGGTTAAATAAAGGTGTGAAGGGGAAAGGTTTGTGCTTGCTGTCCATGAGGAGCTGTGGTTAACTCTCAGTAGAATCATCTGGGTTGGAAGAGACCCTTTAGATCAAGGAGTCCAACCACAGCCTCACCCTGCCCAACCCACCTCTAGACCATGTCCTCAAGCACAACATCCACACACCTTTTACATCCCTCCAGGGATGGTGACTCCACCACCTCCCTGGGCAGCCTGTTCTGATGCCTGACAGCCCTTTCCTAAAGAAATTCTCCCTGATATCTGACCTAATCTCTTCTGGTGCAATTTCAAGCCATTCCCTCTCATCCTATCGCTTGTCACCTGAGAGAAGAGGCAGACTCCCACCTCTCTACACCCTCCTTGCAGGTAGCTGTAGAGAGCGATGAGGTCTCCCCTCAGCCTCCTTTTCTCAAGGCTAAAAAGCCCCAGCTCCCTCAGCCGCTCCTCACAGGGCTTGTGCTCCATTCCCTTCACCAGCTTCATCTCCCTTCTCTGGACACACTCCAGCATCTCAGCGTCATTCCTGTAGCGAGGGGCCCGACACTGGACACAGCACTCGAGGTGCGGCCTCACCAGAGCTGAGTGTAATGGAACTATCACCTCCCTGGTCCTGCTGGTCACACTGTTCCTGGTACAGGCCAGGATGCCGTTGGCCTTCTTGGCAACCTCATGCCTTTGCAGGCTCCTCTCAGCCCATCCTTCCACCCAGCTCACATTCCCAAGAGCATTAAGCCCACCTGAAAACACGGAAACTTGGAGTTTTAACTCATGATAGCGTTCTGCACTCTGCTTGCAAACCTGCTGGAGCTGTGGCCACAGCCACAAGACTCCTTCCTTCCTTCCCGCTTCTCCTGCCAGCAGGAGGAGGGCCTGTCCCAGACAAAAGGCCTTTTCCCTTGGCGGAGCGAAGGAAACCTCTCTCTTGGATTGGGAATGCAAAGCGTCGTTCTTGGCCAAAGATCTAAACCTCGCCTGTTTGCGCTACATTGTGAGAGGCTGGTTGTTATTGTCCCCGTTCACAGTCCCTCTGTGCAGGGAATGGGGACAGTCACCCCTGCCAGCTCACATGGGCCTTGCAAGAATGATGGCATTAAAGGCACGAGGCACTCAGAGCTTACAGACGTATGGATCTTTATGGCAGAAAGAGAAGGGCCTGATCAGATTGCTCCCTCTGCCACGTGAGCCACTGTTCTACTTCACAGAATCACAGAACTGTAGGGGTTGGAAGGGACTTCCAGAGATCATTGGGTCCAACCCCCTGCCAAAGCAGCTCCCTAGGACAGGTCACACAGGGCGGTGTCCAGACGGGGCTGGAATCTCTCCAGAGAAGGAGACTCCACACCCCCTGGGCAGCCTGTCCCTCACCCTCACCGGGAAGAAGTTCTTCCCCAGATTGGGGTGGAACTCCCTGTGCTCCAACTTGAGGCCATCACCCCTTGTCCTGTCCCTACAGCCATTTCCCCCTGTGTCCCACCCTTCAGATATTGATAACCATTGATCAGATCCCCACTCAGTCTTCTTTTCTCCAGGCTGAACAGCCCCAGCTCACTCAGCCTTTCCTCACAGGGGAGATGCTTCAAATCTCACTGGCGATACAGAAGAAGGCTGTTCAGGCAGAGCAGGATGCCGATGCACCGTAGGTTGCTGGAGAGTTTAACCTAACAGCCAGCCAGCAGCTGATAAGCTGCTTGTAAACTCCTGTTGGAAAATAAAGACAATCCCATTTTACAGTAACCAGATGTTTAACAGAATATTAGTATGTACCAGTGCCTGAGGCTATCGTTTTATAAAGGGCTGGAGAGGGCTCACAAAAATGTAAAAGCAGGAGCAAGTACACAGCTTGGAGGCTGCTGGAAGCTGTGAAAATTCCATGTACCACCAGACAGATCACCTTTTGTGCCTGGTATCATGGGTCTGATTGATTGCTGAGCATGATCCATAACTTACCTAAGCAAGTTCCTGGCTGCTTGGATTTTTCCCTGTGCTTTATTATCCATAATTGGATAACTTCTCTCCAATTTTCTCCTTGGAACACTGAAGATAAGGTTTCTGTTTAATCATCCCACTTTAAGTACTTGCAATCAGACAGGATATTGCTGCTTTTAAAATAAGACAATGACATTTAATGACTTTCATTTCTTCCTATACAAAAGATTAATTTATATGCTGGAGTCATCTTTTTTCATTGGAAAATTCTCCACTCTTTTTGAAATGATTCAACCTGATTAACAACTTAATTCTCCCTTTATACCTCAGATTTTGTGGCTTTCACTGTGAGCGTTTGCTTGTCATCTTTTTACCAAGTCTAATTCAGCTTTTGTCTCTGAATTGGTCTGATGTTGAGATGCCAGACAAGTTGTGAGTGCAAACATGCCACCAGTGTGCAAGCGGTGGGGAGGAGGTGGGAAGGCTGGCTCCGTGCTGATGGAGCGGCAGAGCTCCTGGAGATGTGTCCTTAAATCTGCAGGAAAACAGGAGGATTCCATAGAGGATCTAAGAGATCCAGGTGAAGGATTGGGGGAGTCTGAGCATGTTCTTGGGAAAACACAGGGCAGGAGCAGCTTTGAGAAGCAGAAAATGCATCACTGGTGTTTTTCAGGCAATGGGGGCGAAGCACCAGTGGGCAGAGGTCCGTGGGGCAGGTGGCAGGGAGGGGAGGCAGAGGGGGTGTGAGCTCAGGAAAAGAATTTGTCAGGTAGAACACACTCTGCTCGTCTGTTTCAAACTGTGCCAGCGCAGATCATTTAACCCGCCGGCTTTAAACTGCCTCCTTGTACTGCACCTGGGTTGGGATAGGCCCTGTTATCCCTGTGCTTGGGGTCGCCAGTGGATGAGAAGCTGGACATGAGCCACCAATGTGTATGTGCAGCCCAGAAGGCCAACCCCATCTTGGGCTGCATCATCAGAAGTGTGGGCAGCAGATTGAGAGAGGGGATTCTGCCCCTCTGCTCTGCTCTGCTCTGGGGAGACCTCACCTGCAGTGCTGGGTCCAGCTCTGGAGCCCTCAGCACAAGGACATGGACCTGTTGGAGCATGTCCAGAGGCCTCCAAGGGCTGGAGCAGCTCTCCTGTGAAGACAGGCTGAGAGAGTTGGGCTTGTTCAGCCTGGAGAAGAGAAGGCTCCGGGGGAACCTTATCGTGGCCTTCCAGTCCCTGAAAGGTGCCTGTAAGAAAGCTGGGGAAGAACTGTTCCCCAGGGCATGGAGCGATAGGGCGAGGGGTGGTGGTTTTAAACTGGAAAATTTAGCAGATTTAGGTTGGATATTAGGAAAAAGTTCTTCACTCTGAGGGTGGTGGATCACTGGCACAGGTTGCCCAGAGAGGTGTTGCAGGCCCCACCCTTGGAGACATTCAAGGTCAGGCTTGATTGGGCTCTGAGACACCTGATCTAGTGAAGATGTCCCTGCTCACTGCAGGGGTTGGACTAGATGGGCTTTAAAGGTCCCTTCCAACCTTAGACATTCCCTGATTCTTTGATTCTCTGAATATTCTTCTGGAGTGCTGCTGGAAAGAAGTTTCATCCAGAAGCTGTCTTTCCAGCACATCATGAGGACGCCTCCCCAAGCACAGACATGAAGCGTGTATTCAAAGCTTCATACTTTCTGCATCAATGCTGATGATTTGGTGGTTACTAACTAATTTATTTTGCTTTATCATTAATAGACTGAAGGGATTCTCACTTTCTTCACTGGGCTGGCCATCATTTTCTTTTTGCACCTTTTTGCTTTACTGAGCTCCTATAACTTTGTGATTTGTATGTGGCACACCCAGCTTCTGGGGTGTTTATCTAAGTTATGTTACCTTCAGAACAGTCTCCCAATTTTTCTTCCAAATCCACACATTTCTGTCTCTCTCCTGCAGTTGTGGAATTGGGGTTTTCCAGCCTAGGGGAAGAGGTGTTGGAGGAATCCTCGTTATAAATTGTTCTATTCGGACAAAGTTCTTATTCCCAACAGATTTAGCCCATAATTGTTCTCTGGACTGTGAAACCAGTCTTTCTAATGGACCTAATCTCTAGATGCAGTGTTGGAGTGAGGAAGCATGAACTGCTTTGCCATGTGAGAACTTTTCAAAAGCTCTAATGGCTTTTTCTCCACTTTTGGGTCTTTGCATGAGACAAAGGGGTGAGCCCAGATGCTTTTCTTTTGCCCAGTACAGCCCATGTATGCCTGTGGGTTGCCCTTCCCCTCTGTGTATAACAAGTACAAGAGGCTCTGCAGGGAGCTGGGGCGGTAACACCACGTTTCCACACTCACTCTGGTGCCACACTCACTCTTCCTTTGTGTCATCGCTCCCCATCGCTGCCACTTCTACTGAGTGGTGCTTCCTTTCCAGTTAAGTGGCATCTTGTTTGTGGAGACAGCGCTTTTTTTCCAGCTCACAGATAAAACCTCCTGACACACGCAGCCCCGGGCCAGCCGGAATCTGCTCAGTTTTGGCTGCTCCTGCCCTGACCCAAACACAGTCCCATGTAGCGTGGGGTCCAGAGCCTTGCTGGAGGTGTCCTGGGGAGGTCCCACATTACACAGTGAGGGTGAGGGAGCCCTGAGACAGGCTGCCCAGGGGGTGTGGAGTCTCCTTCTCTGGAGAGATTCCAGCCCTGTCTGGACGCCGACCTGTGTGACCTGTCCTAGGGACCCTGCTTTGGCAGGGGGTTGGACCCGATGATCTCTGGAGGTCCTTTCCAACCCCTATGATTCTGTGATTCTGTGATTTGGTGTGCAGCCTGTAGCTGCCCCTGCTCTCCCTCCCTCACATTGGAACTTCTTCTGCCCCAGCCCTGAGAGCTTGGGAAAGCTGGACGTGCACGTGCAGAGTGCCATTCAGGGCTGTTAAGCAGATGCTAATGACACTTCCCATCCAAGGATGGTGAAGTATTGTAATGATGCTTTAACAGAGCTCAGCAATCAAACACTAGAGTGTAATGGAAGCAGGAATATGTGTTTACCAGAGTATAAAAGCATATAGAGAACAGAATGAGAATGATTCTTCACTTAAGAGCGCACACATGTAAATACACGTACGTGTCACTTGACTGCTCGGTGACACTTAAACCCCAACACAAGCCCTGATGCTGGGGCACGGCACCCGCGGATGGAAGTAATGCAGCAGACAAGATTGGATCCACTTTCCAGATTAAGATCCTAATCTTGCAAATAACTCCAGGCTGCTGAAATCCTACATCCACGTGATGTTCTCCGTGCGCTCTCTTCCACACCCTGCCAGGGATCAGCTCTGCCCTCGTGCCTCAATTCCACCGGGACCTCAGCGACTGCAGCAGCTCACTGGGAATACTGGTGTGGCCCAAGCAAAATGTGTAAGGCACCAAAGATGACAGATAAGGATAAGCTATGTAGACTGGGGGATTAAAAAAAAAATCACAGAATCACCAGGTTGGAAAAGCCCTTTAAGATCATCCAGTCCAACCGTTCCTGTCCTGTGCTAAACCAGATCCCTGAGCACCTCATCTACCCACATGTTAAACACCCCCAGGGCTGGGGACTCAGCCCCCTCCCTGGGCAGCCTGTGCCACAGCCCCACAACTCTGCCAGGGAAGAACTTTGCCCTCCCAGCTGAGCTGACCCTGCCCTGGGGCAGCTTGAGCCCATTGCCCCTTGTCCCATCTCCTGTCCCCTGGCTGAAGAGACCAGTGCCCACCTCTCTGCACCCTCCTATCAAGTCACTGTAGGAGGTGATGAGGTCTCCCCTCAGCCTCCTCTTCTCCAGACCAAATACCTCCAGCTCTGGGGATCTGGCTGGGGATATTTAACCCAGAGGGTTGTTTTTTTCTGGCTAGCGAGGAGCCTCTGATGCTGTCACTACTCTGAGCGTAGTTTTGGCATGGTAATTTCCTTTAAGAAAAAAAAATCCTGTGAAGAGAATGAGAGTTGACATGACAGATTGTATCTGCTGTGCCTGTTGGACCCAAAGGCAGTCGTTTGTGTTTTAAAATTCAGTAATTATGTATGTACACAAATGTTTCTAATGGGCCCCAAACAGTTAGCAACACGGGCCACCGTCCCCGAGCGCCACGTAGCCACCGCGGGAAGGATGAAAATTGAATAATAAACCTGGGTGGAGAGAGATGCCTAGAAGAGAAAACTCAAAATTGGGAAGGGCCCCTGGTTCCCCTGTCATGAGGAAGGTCACTTGGAGAAGTCTGACCGCAAAAGAAAGAGCCAAAGCAGGCAGGAGCTTTGCAAGGCTGGTCACCTCTGCCAGAGGAAAGCCCATGTCCCCTCTGGCAGGAGCAAACAAACACACGCCGTTTGTCTGGTTTAATCTGACAGTGCCTGAGGTGTGGGCTGGCTCTAGGATGGATTTTTATAGCACGTTGAGTGGCTGATTCCTCTCTTAAAACCCAGCAGAGACCCTTGACCGGGCAGGATACGCTGTGGGGTCCATGCCTGGTTAATGAACCACCACAGCACCTTTGTTTCTGCTGCTGCCCGGTGCCCTGTTCTCACTTGTACAATTATTACAAAAATCAGAGAGAATGTTGCCTTGAGATATGATTTCCATACTGGGATAGATTTTATTATACCAGCCATACAATCCCTGCCATTATCATTTTGATTATACGCTCCTCTCATTTGCACTATTGGAACATTATCTGCTGTACATTCATTATTACTTTATAAGAAACTGAAACTACATCCTTAAGATGAATTGGAAGGGAGGATTTCTATTTCCTCAGATAGATACTTTGGCTGAGCACATTAAGTGGCAAACATTATTTGTAAAAGTTTATTTTATTTTATTTACGTAAACTCTAAAAGAAAGAAATAACAGAGATATTTCTAACAGACAGAAGAGCCCGCGGCTAGCTGCAACAAATGACTGCAATTTAGAATTCATGTACTATTAAGAAGTTCTGATTAAATTGTAAGTTCCTTCAGAGGAAGGAAGTTGGATAAATGACAGTCTGGTGTTGGCCTGGTGGGCTTAGTTGGGTGAGAGTTCAACAGCGGCTCATGGGTTCCCTCTGCCCCCTCCAGCCAAGGGGAGCTGAAGATCAGATCCATCATGTACCTGACAGAAGAGGGTGGAAGGTCGGAGAGATGTTTGTGCTTAAGAGCTCAGTTGGGTGGAAAACAATGGGTTTAGAGAGATGCTGGTTCACCTGTATGGCCGGGGAGTGTCCAGCACTGGAATGGGTGAGACCACCTTGCTCTGTGTGTCCAGAGATGGCCTTTGCCCCAAGGAGTTTGCTCCCCACCTTGTCTCCATGTTGCTTTGACCGTGCGGGAGTTCTCACACGCAGAAAGGGAAGGGAACACCACCAGCTATGGAGACTTTACTCAGCCCTCAGTGCAGGTCCAACCCTGCTTCCAAACCAAACCGCCCCACTTCTGCCCAAAGTACCAGGGCACAAATCATGACCTTCTTCAAGGGCTCAAACCTCCCATGACTGCGATACAGCCAGATTTTCACAGCTCCTCTGCCTGAAGAGTGGCAAGATCACCCTACTCGTGTAGCACTCCATCTCTTGGTTGAAGATGTCCCTGCTTATTGCAGAGGGGTTGGACTAGATGACCTTTAAAGGTCCTTCCAACCCAAACCATTCTCTGATTCTATGGATCTTGGAGTTGGGGTGTTTCTCAGCTTCCATGGCCAAGTAGGACTCAGCACTGATGTTTAAAGGGCATCAGTTGTTTCAGTAGTTAGCCCCCAAATCGTGGGTGGAGCTGGACCATCTCAAGGAACCTGCTGATATGTTGCCAGTTTATAAAAGATATTTTGTGACTTCAGTGGAAGAAATCACACTTTTCTGTGCAGATAAGGGAACATTTTCAGGTTGATTGCAAATCATAAATATTTGATGTACTGTAATTACTGGTTCTTAAGTATCACTTTCTAAATTATTATTATTTCTATTAAATGCACAGAAACTTGGGATGGAAGAGAGAGTTAATTCAGTAACTCTTCATTGCTGAAGATCTGGGCTTGTGGAAGGTCAGAAATGAAGTTGTCTTTTGTTTATACCTCACAAAAAGCAAAATCAGTGCTCAGGTGATCCTAAACTTAGCAGGACAGAAGGAGTCATGAGCTATGTGACACAATTTAGACAGTTTTTGCCTGCATAATGCCCAGCTCAGGCTGATATTTCTTGTCTCTGGAGAACCAAACTCATCTAGACACAAAGAGCTTTTAAAAACAGCATTAGTCATCAACTTGTATAAGCTAAAACCAAAAGTAATGCAGGCCCATGAGAGTAAGAGCTGGAGTCCTGCTATGATTTTATGCTTGCCTTTACTCCTCCCAGCTGTGTCATCATCATGTCTTTGGGCAAATTATCTGTCTCCTTCCTCAGTTAAAATAGATATAAAATTTCCTCTTTCATGGGTCTGTGATAAGCTTTAGCTGATGTTTGTCAAGCACACTGAGGTCTCTGATAGGAGGCATCCCATGAAGCATGTTCACCTTCAGGCTGTTTGAAGGAGCAGGACGAGGAAGGAGATGTCACTGAGGGATGAACCACCTGGGAGTCTCTTACTCGAGCCCCATTCTGCTCCAGCAAATCCACTCTTGATGCTCTGGGAGACCACCTGTAGCCAGATCTCTAACTCTGAGGTTTTTTTCTGTGTATTCCAACCATCCCACACCAAAATGTCCCACTTGGCCATGTTGAGCTGCTGGTGTTGAGCCACGGAGCGCAGCTGCAGCAGCCCAGGTGGACGTTCCTCCTTCCAAGCCATTAAATAGCATCCTACATCCACCACTCCTAACCCAGGCATGGCACTGGACAAGCTCCCAATGGTAGGGGGCCACAGTCCCCTCTCTGACCAGTGGTTTCTGGACCAGCTCTGTTTTCCCAGCCTTTGGTTGGTTCTGTCTGACCTCTAGTGCCATCCGAGTGCACGGAATCCGCTGCTCAATTATTACTTACAAGTTGGTAAACAGAAGGAAAATATTCCAACTAATCTGGAATAAGTCAGATATACTTTTTTTCACCTCTGGGGAGATTTTCAACTATAACAATGTAGCTTTGAGCTTCTGACAGATGCTAATGAATTGTTGTTTACATGTTTGATTTACTGCCTAAACAAAGATAAGACATGCTCTTGAAAACACATTGAATGCACAATCCAAACACATCCATTAAATCTGTCACAATAAACATGACAGCTTTCTTCTAACCTAACAACTGGCATGCCTCATTTACATATTAATGAGAAAACTGGGATCAGTCTGCACAAATTGCTTCTATCTTGTGAAGGGGAAGAACTGACTGACAGCGCTGCTCTCCGCAGTGTAAATACAAGGAGTAAATACCTCTGCCATCCTAATGGCTTTGATTTTTATTTGCCAATCGGGCTCCACGGTTATTGATTAGTTGTCTCTGGTGAACTGCAGTGACAGACGTTCCAGCTACAGGGACAGACATTAAAAGAGTTCCCACAGCCTCCCAGGTGCCTGAGGCGTCTGCTGGGCTTTGGGGTTGGCAGGTCTCAGAAGGGTTTGGTTCTACCTTGGAATTACTATCTGGTCTCTGTCACCATGGGGCATATGTCATGTGCTGCCATGGGCTTTCTTGTCCTTAAAACATGCTGGTGCTGTATCCCTATGCTTGCTCTGGAGGGTGAGCTATTCAGCAGGTGGGAAATCAAGGCACAGAAGGGAAACTTAAAATATCCAACGCTGTGCCACTTCAATCCCATGTTCAGATGTGACTCGGGAGCTAAATTCTTGGATTTGCTTGGATTCCAAATTCTGTGGGAGATGAACTAGAGTAGGCTTATGCCCATGCTGTTTGCATGACAGTGCCACCCAAATACCATGGAAAGCTGAACTTTAGAACTAGCAGTGACCCATCAATGAGTTTTTCTTGGGCCCTGGAAACTCATATGAGTGGGGATTTATGCACCATCTAATTTTTTTCTTTAGCACCTATACCCCACCCTACATTTGAGAATCTTAACATCCTGCTTTATGCATCTCTAATTGCCTAAAATGTAGGTGTCTGATCTTGGCTGGATGCTGAGGCTGCCTGTGTGCCAGTGGAGAAGCCTCAGTGCTCTCACTGTGACACCTGTGTCTGTCATCAGGCTCAGGAGTGTTGCTCTTTGCTGCCTGTGGAGGAATCCTGGGAAGCCTCGTCCAACTTCTGGACAGCTAAGGGAGATAAGATGAATTACACCTTCCATGTCACTGACTTTCCATCAGGTTTACACTCTGAAGTGCTTAAATTACCTTCTAGAAGGGCACCTGGATTTCTAAATCACCTAGCGACTTGTGGGAGATTGAGCATATATTGACACGGTGCTACATGGCTGAAGCACTCAAAGCCTTGTGCGGTGTACCTAAGGCAAGATCTACGCTCAGGTTCAGCAGGGGATGCTCAGGATCCTCAGAAGGAGATCCCAAAGTAACTTGGAGGCATTACCATATCACAGGGTTATACCAGGTATACCACAGTGAACCTGAGTTTTCCACAGACCCAGAAGCCGTTGCAGCAGGCACATGAGAAGTTGCGTGCTCCAGGTCTGAGACAACACGAAGATGAAGCAGACCAAAGCCACCCAAATCCTGGCTAGATCAGGAAGAACAGCAGAGCTTCAGAATCCAAAGTTTCAAGAGAAGAGCCTTTTGAGCATCCACACGCAGCACTTCTGCCCACTATGTGGTCCTCATCTTTGAAGACGCTGGAGAGGTATTTGCAGAATTTTGATCTGCCTCTAGTTGTGCACATAAGACAAGGCTTTGGACTGAGGGAAGTTTCCTGCTGTAAAAGTTTGCTCTAAAAGGCTGTATGAATAACACTAGAAGGATCCAAACTGTTCCAGAGGGCTCTGGGGAAATTAATGTGCTCCTATGCTGTTGGTTTTGACGTTAATTTTTATTTTGTTGTCTCAATGAACTACTTCTTCCTTACAAAATTGTGCTCGCTGCTTTATCCTTCTGGGGCCCACAGAACCAAAAAATGCAGAAAGCTAATTTATCTCCTGAAATTTATAGCCCTATTTCTAGATTAAAAGGGATGTGTTTGGTTCCTCTTGGATATAGATTTCTCCTCCTCCTCTCCAAGACTCTGTTATCTGACTCACGTCTCCAGACGTTAGTGGTTTGCCCCTTTCATCTGTTTATGGCTGAACAGTTTGTGTGCTACTGGGGCATGGCATAATAACTGAATTTGTATTAAGTAATTAACATCAAATGAAACAGATTTTTGCTGTAAATGTTACTCCAACCCAGCATTTATGGAACTACATTCAAATGACTGAAAACACCCAGAGAAACCCAGACAGCCTCCCCCCAAAACGAAACAAAACCCCAGCCCCCAACTTTCTCTGGTGACAAAGATCTTCATTCAAATGCAGAGACGGATCCCCCAGCCCTATTCAGGATGAACCCTCCCTCACAGTAAGAGGCTCTGGGGAAGTCGATGGGGTGTCTAGTAGAATAAGCTATTGCTCAACCATGCTGAGCAGAATTAGTTGCATACAACATACAAGCAATGAACTGATTTAATTTCACTGTCAATCAACAAGGAAAAAAGGGCCAGCATAATGCAGAGAGTCGCTTCTCTTCAATCTGAGAAGAGCTTTGGGGGAAATATTGTAAATGTCATAATACAATATGTTAAATATAGTAGTTAAAATACTGTTCTGCAGCCAAATCCTCGTCTCAGACACATACACATCTCCCACTGGCGGGAACGGAAATCATGCAGGGTAGCCCCAAGTGAGGGAGAGCGTTTCCAGGGAGGGAAGGAGAGCTGGTCAGCCTGTCCCTGCCCTCTGAGCTGAGCGGCAACAGGGACCTGTGGATATGAAAATATCCAGGATGCCCATGAAGGCTAATGAGGAATGATTTGGGGAGAGATTTGTAATCTCATGCTCTAGGACTCCAGACTAAATCCTAGGTCATAGCTAGCATTTCTGTTCCTCCGTGCTAATGAACCATGGGCTAAGTAAGCTCAGGAGTGAAGCCAAGAAGACCCCAGTCCTGATCCTGATTTTAACACTCCTTGTTCGTGGTTGCATGCAGATGACTTAAAGCTGCTTATCCCCACACCGTGCAAAACCTTAAATGTAACTGTACCGATAAGGGCAGCAGCTGCAGAGGGGCTGAACACAAGGAGGGGCTGAACGCTCCCCATCTTCTGAGATTGCTCCTCCTCATCTAAAATCACAGCAGCTGCACAGGCAGAGATTTGCTTTAACTAATGCCGTTGCTAACCAGCGAGCATCGGCACCGTGAGCTCCTGTCTCCAGCACTCCCAGCTACAAGCAGCTTCCCATCAGTCAAGGCTTAACAGATGGGTGAGACTAACAAATGGGGGCAAAGCTTTGCTGTGGGGATAGTTAATAAATATAAATAGATAAATATTGTTTTCCTGGGAGTGACAGTTCCGTGTGGTTGCTTAGTCTTTGCGGGGGGACCTCATTGCAGCCTGCCAGTCCCTGAAGGGAGCAGAGGAACAGGAGGGGAATCAACTTTTTAAATAGGTGGAAAATGGCAGGACAAGGGGGAATGGACTAAAGTTAAAGGAAGGAAGATTCAGATTAGATATTAGGGGGAAGTTTTTCACAGAGAGAGTAGTGAGGGGCTGGAACAGGCTGCCCAGAGAGGTGGTGGGTGCCCCATCCCTGGGGGTGTTCAAGGCCAGGTTGGCTGGGGCCCTGGGCAACCTTGTGTAGCTCCAGGCCTGGAGGTTGGTGTCCCTGCCTGTGGCAGGGGGGTTGGAGCTCTATGATCCTTGAGGTCCCTTCCAACCCATGCCATTCTATGATTCTGTGATTCTGAGTTGTGGGAAAACCAGGGTTTTGTAAGGAAGACAAGGACAGAGAGGAAGTATAAGTCTGATGAGCTTGTGACACCAGGATCACCTGGCAAGAGAAGGTGGTTTAAATAAAACACCGTGGCACCAAACGTGTCCTCATCCACACACTCCCTTCGCTATGCCTGCTCCCTGTAAGAAGCTAGAGGCACAGTAAGGCCATGTTATGGTATATTCTTCCTATTTGATCATACTCTTCTAGTGGCTCACAGGAAGCTACCTAAAGTAGAAGCTGCTCAGTAATTAAAAAGCACCGAGCAGTCAGCGTGTGTGGACACTGAAGGCGGTGTGAGACCACCACAGGAGAGATGAGTCATTACAGATCAGCATGGTATAACTAGATGAGTAAAAAGAGAAAGAACGAGGCACAGCCCATCCTTTGGACCTTTCCTATGGCAACTGGGCTAATCCCTTTAAAATCCATTAGGTTTTTATTATTTTGTTGGGTTTTTTTTTTTAGTGTTGATGCCCCAAAGCAAATGAGTTCCACGATTCAAGTAGCCTTGATGGGGGGGGGGAAGAAAAAATGACTCCCTGATATTTTTTTACCTGCTGCTCAAAAGTTTCACTTGACATTCACTTGTTCTTAAATTGAGTAACGCATAATCGCTCCCATTACACCTCCTCTATGCCACTCAGGCTATTACAGAGCTTTATCCTATTCCCCCTTCAATCATCTCTTTTTCTGAGCTGAGGGGGATACGGGAGAACTGCACGCAGTATTCCAGAGGTGAGTTTATCAAGTGGCATAATGATGTTGTCTGGTTTATAGTGGTATTTTGCTGCAGTTGGGATGGTCTGAGGAATCAGGTGGAACCGAGTTTGTAGGCAGACGTAACACCTTTTATTGCACCAACTTACAGAGCTGGAAAAATTAAATGAGCTTCCAGGCACACATGCCTGTAACATTCTAGTTGCCTTTCTGACTGTCTATGAGGTTTCACTGATGTTTCTTCAAACTATCAGCAGTAGCTCTCAGATCTCTTTTCTAAGTGGTAATAGCTGAAGAAGAGCTCGTTGGTGAGTAGACCAGTGAAGGCTGGGGGTTTTTCCCTTTGAGCTTGTCAGAATGGAATTTGATCTGCTGGTTTGCTGTGGAGTCCTTTTGCACTGTGAGACCCTCTGCAGATCTCAGGAGGCTTTACATTGGACTTCTGCATCGTTTTGTGTCGCCAGTTCCTTATTCATCTGTTTTCTGGAGGAAATTTGTAAAAGGAGGTGAACAAAAAATACAGGGCTCGAATTAGTAGACATGCTTCTTCTGCACTGAGGAGCAGGTATTGATGGGCTCGATAGCTATTCAGAATGAACAATCACTCCAACATAAGAGTTTCTACTGAGGCATCAGGAGCTCTTTAAAATTGCAGCTCGTGTGTACTTTTTTCATGCTGGGTCCTGATCATTACAGTTTCCAGCTGAGCAGCTGTCAATTTGGGTTTACCTCACCTGTACGTTCCCAGTTGGGAAATCCTTGTTAAACTCTCCTATTGCAAAGCAATCAAACATGTTTGTTTGTTTGCTTGTTTGTTTGTTTGTGATGATTTGTGCTTTGATTAGGCGTTTGATATTCCACTGGTTAGGGTAAGGTGCAAGCAATCTCTTGAAACGGTGCCAGCACTGAGTCAATATTTCATTAAAACTCATTTATGAGAGAGCAGATGAAGTACCATAGCGAGGTGTCGACGTGGTTCACGTGCATCTATTTGGGTAAGGCAGATGAGGTTTGAAAATGCATTTAGATGCTTGGTATGGTTATAACTGGTACAATTCCTATTGTAGGAACAGTTATAATGATAAAAAGTGTCTTTTATGGGCAACATTTAATCTACTTCCCTAAAAAAAAAAACCCAAAAGTGATTGTAAATACCTGAATGCACTGATATTACTATACCTGTGTGGGTGTTAGAGCTGTACAGAAGAGTGGGAAAGTTTGAAAGAATCACAGAATCACCAGGTTGGAAAAGCCCTTTAAGATCATCCAGTCCAACCCTTCCTGTCCTGTGCTAAACCAGATCCCTGAGCACCTCATCTACCCACATGTTAAACACCCCCAGGGCTGGGGACTCAGCCCCCTCCCTGGGCAGCCTGGGCCACAGCCCCACAACTCTTTGAGTGAAAAATTATTTCCTAACATCTCATCTGACCCTGAAACATCTAATCTGAACCTGAAGATGCCAGGTGATGTTGAGACCAGGCTGTGCTACCTATGGCAGGATTTACTTACAGTATTTTGGGCAAGGACACGTATCTCCTCCCAGCTTTTCCCTTCTACTCAATCTCTTTGCTGTTGGTACACGGCTAATGCAGCCCGTGTGTTCCCCCTTGCCAGCTTGGCTGGGGCGGGAGCGGCAAGGGGCTCCATCCACCACAGTGCTCATCCAAGGTGGCACAATCAGAGTGGCAACAGATTTTAATACAATGAAAGTTGCCCAAAAGTAGATACAAAACCAAATGCAGAACCAGCTGAGGGATACAAAAAGCAGAGTAGGGACTGGGCACACTGCAAGAGCTCTCCGTGAGAGGCGGTGTCTGTTGAAGGGACACTGCCTGCTCATGTTGATGGGTTCACACTTATCCTGGAGACTCAAAGGAGAAAAGGTGTGTTGCTTATCTGAGAGTCCAGAGATACTTTTTTACCCCAAAAGAGATTTTGCTCAGATTCAGGTAGATAATGGCAGGACAAGGGGGAATGGATTAAAGCTGAAGGAGGGAAGGTTTAAATTAGATATTAGGGAGAAGTTCTTTCCAGAGAGAATGGTGAGGGGCTGGAACAGGCTGCCCAGAGAGGGGGTGGGTGCCCCATCTCTGGGGGTGTTCAAGGCCAGGTTGGCTGGGGCCCTGGGCAACCTTGTGTAGCTCCAGGCCTGGAGGTTGGTGTCTCTGCCTGTGGCAGGGGGTTGGAGCTCTGTGATCCTTGGGGTCCCTTCCAACCAGTCTGAGATTCTATGATTCAGTAGTACCATAGTGCACTGTATGGGTGAGAAGCACATCAGAAAGTTGTTGGCCAGATGAGGATGCACCCACTAGTTGAGTTCCTCAGCTGGTGCCCACTGACAGGGAAGGTTTGAGCATCACAGAGAGTCTTGTGTCAAGTGAATGAATGAAGCAAAATGTTCACTCCAGCCCTGACAAACAGTCAGCACTGGTGCTGCTGGGGAAGATTAATGCCTCCCTCTCCTTACCTGTGCCAACATGATGTTCTCTGACACTCAGATCTAATTGTAGGAGCTGAGGTGTAGGAAATGTCACCGTTGCTTACAACGTTATCACGTAATCGCTCTGTGATGATGTGGAGACAAACAGGAGGTTAACAGATAGGTCTTTATCTCCTGCATGAGGAAGAAGGTTCTGCATGTCTGCTGCAATGATAGCGATCACTGTGGTGTGTGCTTTCCTGTGCTGGGAGGGAAATTAGAAAGTGAGGTCAACATACTCAACAAGATGCTGCCAAAACATATATTTCCTCTCTACAGACCTTTCTTGAAGAAGTCTCATGCTAGAGACTGTAATTAATAAAGGAAATATTTATACAGTGTCACAAAATTTACCAGTCACTTTATAAACATAGCTGATCCATGTTCCCTGTCCCAAAGCACTTACAGTCTAAAAAAGGCAAGAGACAGAGAGCAGTTTAGATGAGGGAGGGAGCAGGGATTATTAATGGTGAGAAGAAAGGGGACGAGTTGCAGGCAAGGCTTTGTGAGAAGGGAAAGCGTCATCATGGAAATCAAGGTGGCTGTCAGGAGAGGATGGAAAAAGTTGAAGATTAAGGTGAAAGAGTCTTGAAGGGATAATACAGATGTGGGCACATCTGGGAGCAGATGCTCAGAGAGCGATGCTGGTGGAATGACTGATGAAAAAGCTGTGGAGAGGCTTGAGAGGTGTGGATGGACCAAGGGACAGGAAGATGTGGAGCAAAAGACATTCAGCTGGAGATCCCTGAGAGCTGGGAAACATGCTGTATGCAGGAAAGCTAAGGGAAAGGTGGAGAGAGACAGTGATGGAGAGGGGAAGAAAACAAAGAGAGGCTGAGGGAGCTGGGCTGGTTCAGCCTGGAGAAGAGAAGGCTGTGGGGGGACCTCATTGCAGCCTGCCAGTCCCTGAAGGGAGCAGAGGAACAGGAGGGGAATCAGCTTGTTCAAAGGGCAGAGACTGGCAGGACAAGGGGGATGGATTAAAGCTGAAGAAGGGAAGGTTTAGATGAGATATTAGGGGGAAGTTCCTTCCAGAGAGAGTGGTGAGGGGCTGGAACAGGCTGCCCAGAGAGGGGGTGGGTGCCCCATCCCTGGGGGTGTTCAAGGCCAGGTTGGCTGGGGCCCTGGGCAACCTTGTGTAGCTCCAGGCCTGGAGGTTGGTGTCCCTGCCTGTGGCAGGGGGTTGGAGCTCTGTGATCCTTGGGGTCCCTTCCAACCCAGACCAGTCTGTGATTCTGTGATTCTATGAAAAGCTGAGGAGATGTTGCAGAAAGCGCTGAATGAGTGTGCAGTGGGGAGAGGAGAAGTAGGAACACAAAGCTGTGGAGAGGAGAGGAAGCAAGATAAAGGACAGGAAGTTCGGTCAGCAAGAGTTAAGAACTTTGCCATTGATTTTGGAGACAAAGGAGGAAAATAACTAAGTGTGATAGAGAAGTGAGTGGGATTAGGGGAAGTGCTTGAAGATAAGCAAGGCAAGAAGGTAGAAAGCAAAAGACAAAGGGGAGCAGGCAGCTTGGGGGAAGAATTCATTATGGTTGGGCAACTGCCGGGGGTGACAAAGCAACCAAGGAGGCTGATCCAAGCTTGGCATTGTAATATTTCTCCTCTGCTATGAAAAAATATATAAAAATTAGGATTATTTTCAAGTATTTGGATGGTAAAACTGAGGCATTACAACTGCCTCCACCCCATTACCGTTCGATACGGCCCCATGTGTGTGTTGGCTGGTGGGCAGCCCGGGTTGGGGTTGCAGTAACTACCGTGAGGGGTGATGCTCTGGCTCTGTTATGCTCAGTGCATTGGTCCTGAGCCAAAACCAGCAGAGTTCAGGCAATTCAAATATGCAGTAGTCTCCAATATTCCCTCAGTGAGATAAAGTCTATATATGTCTGAGTTTTGAAGTAGTAAAATGCCACAGTGTTTTTAGCCTTTGTTTGATCAAAGAAAAATGAACCAGATAGACAAGTAAAAAATTACCCAGGAGCTGAAGTCACTGGTTATGTCTTTTATTGCACTATCATACAAATAGGAAGGATGTTCTTTTCATCTGACATAATGAAAAATGTATACCCTTTTCAAACTCACCAGTATTAATTCTGAAGTTAGCCCCCAAAACCCACCCCCCAGATGTTACCTAGAACTTGACAACTTCTGATTAATTTAACAGGAAAAAAAATTCTCTTGATATCAAATACCAGCTCCTGTTCAGAAGGTGAAGAGAATATGAATTTTGCTTTAAACCCAGACCAATTTCCAGACTTCTTCCTCATACTAATAGTTATTGTTCATACAAGATTCATCAGGGTGGAAGTGTTCTCAGAAGAGGTAGCGACCATTCCCTCCTGAGCAGGGCTGGCCCAGGGCACTATCCTATCAAGTAGGCAAAGGAAGATTATTTTTTTTATCCCGTTTTCCTGCTCCAAAATGCATCACAGAGGTGTCAGCCAGTGCTGGGCCCACACTGTGCAAAAGATGGAGGGCACCTTGAGCAAGACATCCTCATCCTCCCTCCCTAGAAGTCTAGTTGGACACCAGAAACGAAGTGATGGTGATTTATGACTTGGGACAGATGCCCACAGTTAAGTGACTTTCCCAGGGTGGTACAGGAAGCCTATGGCAGAAATATAACCTGAAATCAGATCTCTTGGGTCTCGTCCAGTTCCTTACCCAGAAAAGGCTCCTGCCACATCCTGTGTGAGCAAAATCTATGCACGTGTAGCAGCCCCTGCAAAGCAGATGACAAGCTATGGAAACAGCAGGCCGTGGGGTCTCCTCTGGGGTCTCACTCAGCAATTTTTTAAGCTGATGGCAAAAGTCCTGCTGAATTGAACAGCCAACGGTCAAGCCCTGAGGTGCTTTCATGCTAATTGTGTCTTTCATTTCATTTTGCATGATGTCAGTGAAAATGGACTCCTAGCACACAGCCCTTCATGGCTTTGGACCTAGTGATGGCCATATCTAGCCCCTGTTTATAGCTTTGCCTTTCTACTTATTAGTGAACCTTTACACCTTGGGAAGGAGAAGCATCTGCTTTCACATGCAGATTTTTATGGTGATTCATAAAAGCTTCTTCTCAGCTACAATTTATCACAAACCCCAGCAGAAGTTGCTGAAATTTTAAGCTGGATTTGGAGGGGAAAAGAAGATCCCTCCCCAAAGTACAGTGTAGAGATACGTTACTGTGTATCCCCATATGGATGGGAAATAACAGGACAGGCCAGAACCAGGAAAACATACCACCCATTCCAGCCAGGGACCTGGCCAGAACCAGGACATATGTGATTGAGGTGCTCCAGAGAGCCTGGGGAAACTCTTCTGATGCTCAGTGTAGGTACAGTAGAGAAGTCTGCATCGACTCCACTGCCACCACAGACTCCAGAGTTGATGCATTCACAGTTTCTAGTTGGTAATGAGTTTGGTGGTAGACCACACGTTCCTACTTTTGAGTGTGGTCACCATTGATGAGATATGCCTGATCCAGAAACTGAATGGTTTTGCTGCAGTGTGTAGATAATTACAGTAATGGTTTTATGTTCAAGTAAATGATGAAGTGGAAAAGACCCCCACCAGCCACAGCCTGGGTCCTTGTGATATGGAGATGCATGGAAGCAAGAGGGAAGACAACTTAGGGTCTTAAATTTGCATCAGAAATCACAGTGTTGTTAGAAATAGCTTTGGCAGACCTAATACAACTGCTCCAATAGTTTAAAAAATGTCAGGGTGAGCAAGTGATTGTAAGTGGGTCTCTGAGTGGGGAGTCTGATGTACTCCAACACTGGAGCAATGAGGGCTCATGAAAGAGTCTAGATAGGTTTGTTTTCTTGGTTGTTGGTTGGGTTTTTTTGAAGTCCAAATTAAGAAAAGAGCATAAAATAGTAAACACTGAGAAGAAAGTCTTCTGAAGACAGTGTGTTGTGTGATACTCCATACAGAACGGGCTTTTGCTTACGCGTGGTGTGGAAATGCCCAGCTGGCTGTCCCTTCTGAGCAGCATTAGACCCCGAATCAGGAAAGACAACCCCCCACATCCTAATGATGATTCTTTCCTGATGACTGATTCTTTCCTCATTTGAATATGTAGCTCAAAATGGGTTGAATTGGGTCCTTTTGACCTTTTCTTTCTGTGCCCATGCCACCTGCATGACCCTGACCCCGCACCGAGCCAGAAGCTTACTGCAGAAGTGTGTGAGTTGGGTCCAGAAAGGCTGGAAAACACACACCTTGTACATCACCTTCTCTCCTTCACTCCACTTTGGTGCTCTCCTTGTGCTTCCACACACAAAGGTGGAGGTCTGGTCCCACATGCTCCAAGACAATGGAAAAGCTCCCACTTCGGGCGGTGAGAGAGGCTGTGTTTGCTGGGGAGGGAGGGGAACTTTTTTATCAGAAGACTCTTTTTTTCCCTGTTTTCCCCCTCTTTATGTGTCTCTGTAAGGAGCAAACAAGGAAGGAGATGGTTTTCTAGGAATTACTCTGCATGAACCTCTCCTGACCACAGTCAGTTTCACCAGTAGATCCTTATCCAACCCTCTGGGCTGGAGGTTTCCTGCAGGTGGAGGCAGAAACATCCCATTTTTTTTCTATTTCAATGGCAGATTTCTTTTATTTTCTAACAGTTTTCTTGCATAATACTAATAATCCCCACTGCTTTGCAGGATCCTTGTCGTAAAAGACTTCTGGGATGGATTAAACTCCTTGGCACCTCCTCAGTGATTAATCAATCTCAATAGGCGTTTATTGCTTTGTTCACTACAGCGCAGGAGAGATTATCCCTTAAATATACTTGACTCTTTTGGTACCATTCAATTACACCAAAAAGAGCCCCAACACATATACAATTATTTTGAACTACTTCTCCAGCGAGGAGCAATTGATCTTTGAGAGTCTCTTCCTCTTCTTGTTATGCTGATTAATAGCCTTGGAGTTAGTCCCTGAGAGGAAAACATTTCCAAAAATAGATGACAGTTTCCATCTTCGTATTTTAATCCCTCAAGGGCCCTTTACATCCACGATGAAGCCTGGAGGAATTTTCCCATTTCTCCCCATCTTTTTTAACCTCGTCACCTCCATGCCAAAGCCACTCAGCTCCCAGCACAAGGGAACCAAATGGGAATCACCAGCACCTCTTTGCTCCTTTCCTCCTTGGAGCAGAAGTCAGGTCATGGGGAGATGGATGTGTCCTGCAGAATGGAGGGAGCTCTCCTCCTGAAGGCTTGTGGGCACCAAGGGCCATGGGACAACCTCTCCCTGGAAGCCAATGCAGGTCCCTCCTATGACAGCAGAAGGAATGTGTTCGTGTGATACAGGTTTTTAATGCAGCTGAATGGTGATGCTCATCTCACTCTCCCATTAGGGAGGAAATAACTCAAGTGGTTCACACCAACTTGCAGTGACGTAATGCAGGAGGTACTTCATGGCACCTTCACAGCAACGGCTGGGGAAAAGCTGGGGAGGTGCTTTTTACAAGGGCACGTAACGTTAGGGGGAGAGGTGATGGCTCTGGAAGAGCATGGATTTAGACTGGATATAAGGAAGAAGCTTTGCACTGCGACAGTGGGGACGCCCTGGCACAGGGTGCCCAGAGAAGCTGGGGCTGCCCCTGGATCCCTGGCAGGGTTCAAGGCTGGGTTGGATGGGGCTTTGGGCACCCTGGGCTGGTGTGGGGTGTCCCTGCCCATCTCAGGGGACTCAAACAAGATGATCTCTAAGGTCCCTTCCAAACCAAACCAGTCTGGGATTCTGTGAAAAGCACTGGTGGTTTTGCCTGTTCCCTGTTACTGCTCCCCATCAGCACAGATCTCACAGTCTGTATTTCTACAGTACCGTTGTTTTGGGGTTTGGTTCACCCATGACACCCTGTCTGCTGCTGAAGCTGTCCATCTGGGATGGTATCACCCAACATGGGTGTCCTTGCATGAAGGAGAGGGTCACACTGGGCCACGCAAGCTAGACCTGTTGAGCACAGTCTGTGCTGCTGGAAGTTCAGGGCAGGAGCTGTGGGTCAGGGGAAAAGACATTTCAGCTCCCCTTTGGGCTACCCTGTGTGTGCCTGCATCCCATGGATGGATGCCGATGTCCTCACGGTGAGGCACCACTCCAGGGGAGTGCCAACACCGTGTCAGAACCCAGTGGCCATGGCATGGGACAAGCACATGGTGTTTCCCAAGCAACATGGTGTTTCTCCTCCAGTGCTGAGAGAAGCTGGAGCATCCCCCTTCCCTACTGCAGTGGAAATTCCCAGGTGAATAATCATGGGAAAGGGGGAGAAGGTGGGTGATGAAGAGGTAGAGGGCAACATGATGGATTGCAGAGTGCAGCCAGAGGAACCCATCTTCCTGCTGGAGACAAGCCCATGTGATTTCCTACTTTGAAACACAAGTCCTACATCTAATTGTACATTTACAGCTGCTCTCCTGGCGAGCAGATGAGTCTGCAAATAATTTTGGGGTTGTGTGTTGGAGTTACTCTTGTCCTAGGAATATTTTTTAATACTGTCCAGTACCAAAGGAGAACAGCTAGAGAGAAGAGGTGATTGGAGATCTCAGACCTTCCCGTTGACCATGAACAAATAAAATCTACTGTACAAACAAAGAAATGCTGCAGGAGCATCCACTGGCAAACCAGGAAGAATTGGAACAAGCTGCCCTCTGGATTGTATGCTTCCAGGGGATCAGTGCCTCTGAGCAACCAGTCCTGCTCAGGGAGGCTTTGAGGAAGCTTTGAGGCTTCACCTCCATCACTGAGGGAGGCTTTGAGGGAACTTTGAGGCTTCACCTCCATCACCGCGCGACACAGCAGTGTGCAGCTACTTCAACGAAACACTTCACAATGGAGATGGGCAGACATTCCCATAGTGGAGGATTTGGTCCTGTGGTAGCCAAGGTTCAGCATCCTCCCTGCACCATCCCTGATACCTGGGAAACACAAGCCCAGGTTATCACCACCCCAAGCAATGTTGGGCCGACCGAGCTCCCTGTGTGCTGTGCAGGGCCACAGGATGAGGCCAGCGTGGGATCGAGGCCAACATGGGATGAGCCAGCACGGGATGGGCTGCGGGCAGGGAAGGGATGCAAGCGATGTGGTGATTTCAAGGAGGAATCAGCTCCTTTGCTGCAACCAGCATCAGAGCTCAGGTCCCACTCATGGAGCCCTTTGCCCTGGCCAGGGGAGGTGCAGAGCTGTTGGCTTTTCCGCGTGGCGGCTGTGGGAGCGCGGCTGCCGCACGTCTCTTCCCTGCAAAGGAACAACCCGGTGTCCGTTTGCACCCAAAAGAATGATCTGTTGTTACTTTTCAGGAAATGATTTTTAATATACTTTATTGAAGCGAGGGGAAAACAATTTAATTGTGGGAGCTGCTAGGAACCATATTTAACCTCCGAAGTACTAAAAGGAGTGTTTTCAGATAAGTTATGGTTTTTAATCTAAGTTAAACCATTATGTGCATAAACGCTGTGTTTTTGCTATTCTAATAACTGCCAGCTTGGACTTCCCAATTCTTTTTTTATCATCTTTTTCCTCTCCCAAGACAGACTGCTCCAGTTGAACTTGAAGCAATATTTTGTGTTTTATTCATCTTTGTTGCTCTCCCACAACGTGCAGGGCACTACTGAGATCTGAGCCCGAGTTCCCTCAGCATATCTGAGGAGGGAGGTGATTGTGCCCCTGTGCTCGGCATTGGTGAGGCTGCACCTCGAGTGCTGGGTCCAGTTCTGGGCTCCTCACTATAAGAAGGACACTGAGGTCCTGAAACGAGTCCAGAGAAGGGCAACCAGGCTGGGGAAGGGGCTGGAGGGCAAATCCTCTGAGGAGCAGCTGAGGGAGCTGGGGGTGTTCAGCCTGGAGAAGAGGAGGCTGAGGGGAGACCTTCTCCCCACCTCCACTGCCCTGCCAGGAGGGTGCAGAGAGGTGGGCGCTGGTCTCTTCAGCCAGGGGACAGGAGATGGGACAAGGGGCGATGGGCTCAAGCTGCCCCAGGGCAGGGTCAGCTCAGCTGGGAGGGCAAAGTTCTTCCCTGGCAGAGTTGTGGGGCTGTGGCCCAGGCTGCCCAGGGAGGGGGCTGAGTCCCCAGCCCTGGGGGTGTTTAACATGTGGGTAGATGAGGTGCTCAGGGATCTGGTTTAGCACAGGACAGGGATGGTTGGACTGGATGATCTTAAAGGGCTTTTCCAACCCAGTGATTCTGTGAGACTGTGATTCTGTGATCTGTAACTTCCAGCTTTCCTAGGAGTTTAGAAACGCCTGGATAAAATCCCAGCTTTTGAGAAGCGCATGCAAGTGGTGGCATTTCATCCGTGCTGGATGGCATCCAGTGGTCTGTTGTTAGTTCAACACTCTGATTAATATTTTACATATACTTTACTACAAATTAAGTTTCTTCCCTGCAAAGATTAATTACTGAATGAGGAGTATCGAATCCGTATTAATTCTCATCATTCATTTGGGAAGATAATCTTGGTAAAACATGAAGTTAATTCCATGACAGCAATGGAGAGGGTTAAGATTTACACTGATTTCCCTGCCCTTTGAATAACCATCCTCAGGTCTGCAACAAAACACTTGACAATAACAATTTTGCCTCTCAGAGGCAAAAAAAAGAACATTTTAAGGAGGAAAACTTGACTTTTTCGTTTATCTGTGCATAAGCATCACTGAAATGCTTCCCCAGTACTTCATATATCCTTTGTGCCTTTCATGCCAAGACCCAGAAATGTTTCCCAGCCGTTAATTTATCACAGTTTCACAACAGCCCTGTCTGTAGGTCGGGTCCCAGTGCCCCGGCTGAGGCAGAGGCACATTGGGCACACGTAGGTTAAGGCAGGGAGGGAAGGGCAGAGGAGAGACGGGAGCCCTGGGGAGCTGTGCTGCTTCACCCCGGGCACCTCTCGCTCTGGTCATCCTTACAAGAAGTTTATTAATAACTCCTGTTTATTCCCACATCCGTTGATCTTTGTTATTAAAAAATACATCAGAAATACACTCTGTTCCCAGCAAACAATAATCCAGAGACAGTAATTTTAAGCCAAAACTTGATTTCCTTAAGACTTTTCTCCACCTTTTCCAGAGAAATGAACATTTCTCCTCACACTAACCCCTTTCCCAACCTCTTTTCAAGGGCAACTATGGCACCTAGTCCCTATCCCGCCACAGCACTGGCAGTGTTCCCCAAGGAATGCCAAAAAGCCACGAGCGCAGGTTTGGAGCCACAGGGTGCAGGGACCTCAATGGAGCTGTTACTTCTCCACTTTTATTCCCAGTCTTTCCTAGTTAATCCTTAATGCCGTTTACTGACTCTTCTAGTAGTGTTGACTCAACAATATTAATTTGAAAGTTATCCCCTGCACTATGGAATGGGAGATGAACGGCTCATCAGAGCAAACACCTTGCTCAAAGGGCAGGAGCTGTTGGCTCATGCACCATGGTTTTTCTCTCCTGCCCCTGTATTCCCCTGCCCAGGCTGCATGAGGCTCACATATCTCCTGGCTTGCTCGCTTGTATACTCTTCCCCCAGAGACAGGCACTTAGCTAGCATGATTTCCAATTCCTGCTCTCTCTGCATGATGGTGGACCAGCTTCTCTCTCCACGAGCCCACCTCTCTGCAGAGTTCCTCCCTATAGATGGTAGGAAGACAACTTTTTTCCCTGTATGATTTCTTCTAGCATTTTCTCCCATCTCAGCTCTCTCCCAAAGATATTTTAGTTATTTTCAGCCCCTAAAAGATCTGAGATTTTTTGGATTCTGGGCCTTTCAGTGTCCTTCAAGAATGTTATCACTGGGGTTGCTATGCTGAAGTCAGTGGCAGTCTACCCATGGCCTCTGTCGTGCTGAGCCCAAACTGTGGAGTTAGTATCCTGTGTGCAGGTCTGTTCTCAAGGACATGCTACCAGCATTTGTCTTCCAAGTGGTATTAGCAGGTTTGGTCTACAAGCAAAATGGTTTGCCACAAGAGGCCCATCACTGAGAAGACCTGTCCCCACATGGGATGTGTCCCCACATGGGATGCTCTATCAAACACTAGAGCCATTAGACCCGCTTTGGTTGCAGTCCCTCTGCCTCTTGCTGAGATGATCTCTCTCTTCAGCACCACCTACACATTCAGTGGCTTCCCTTCTGCAATCTTCCCCTTCCATCACCCACGGAGATGTTTCCACCTTCATTACATGAGCTGGCACATGGCCATAGAGATTTCCCACAGAGCTCCTGGATAAGGAGAAGCTCGCTTGGAGATCATTTGCTCTGAGCTGAAAGGGTGCTTTCAGCAAGCAAGCATAACAGAGAGGTGCCCCCTAAAAAACCCAGTGCCTCCTAAAAAAATTGCTACTGACACAGGAGTTTATCTCTGGGACATGATCAGTAAACTCTGCTGAACAAGACACTCTCTTTGGGACTAAAACCATAAGCTTGTAAACTCCTCAGGAGGCTGTGGCAGAGAGACAAAATATGAGGGAAGAGGAATCCGTGCTGCAGTCGTAGTTGTACTTGGTAAGTCAAACAGGCATTGTCTGACGCAGCCTTTTTCCACTGCAAGTCAGCTTATGACAACGGTTTCTACCAACACCAGCCGCGTGCTGGCAGACTCCCTGTCTCTTCCTTGAAGATAAAGATTACAATAGCATCTGGGTGGAGGCCTGGGCGAGGAAACACTTCCCACAGCATCTCTTGGGATGTTGTCCAGAGCCCTGGCAGGCATGCCTGCGGTGCCCAGGGGCAGAGGCTCCTGCTGGGATTTGCAACCAGAGGGCAGGTCTCATGTCTCAGGAAGAGAAAAGTCTACCTGGAGACAGGTGGGTCACTCCACCTGTGGTGGCTGCAGGGCTCTGCCACCGCACTGGTGGGCGTGGGAGTGTGGAGGGAAGCAGGTCTTACTGTTTCCATTCATAGCTGGAAAAATGGAGATACTGAGAGGCTTTGCAAGGTTGTGCCCAGCAGTAGAGGACTTGGTCCTGCTTCATGCTGAGCCTTCTTTTCCCAAATCAGCCAAGTCCTGAAGCATGTGAGGATCCCTAATGAAATCAGCAGGATCACTCCTGTGCTTAAGGTTAAATGCATGTGTAAGTGCTCCACTGGACTGGAGCCAGGGCTTGGGGAGCACGTGCTGCCCCCTCACATCCTGAGCAGCTGCTCTCCATCCCCAAACCTCGGACCTGGCCATGGGTCTCTGGGCAGATACACTGTGGGATGCCAGATGCATCCCATGGCATTGCAACCCAAGAGCACAACCCTGTGGGTGCCTTGCAAAGTTTGGGAACCCTGTGGTCAGCAGAGCTACAGGAGAACCCCCTCACCTCTGTGCCAGCGAGTCTCTCTGGTGCCTCCCCCCAAAATAAGCTGCACCATTGCCAGCAGACAGTGACAGATGCCTGCCCTGGGTAGATGAGACGACCCCCCAGACTTTGCCAAAGTAAACTCTTAATGTATTGCTTGTCAGTCCTGCTGTCAGATATGCTCACGCTGTAGTGTATTCACATTTTTCCCTCCCTGACCCTCAACATCTCAATTTTCTGTCTGCCTTTGAAATCTTGGCTAATTAGGAGGCTACATGTTCCCTGTGAGACTGGCCTTTTGTGCAGAGTTTGTAATTAGAGTGACTGTGCAGCGCTCTATTAATTGCAAGAATTGTGATTTTTAGATTAATGAGTTAATTGCTAATATCTGCATACGACATTCCCTCAAGATGTATTACATTACAGTAAATAAACCTTGTGTCTGGAATGGCAGACATTAAAGGAAACTGCCGTGATTAGTTTGAATACTTTAGATAGCTAAAATAATATTTACTCAAAACACAATGTGTGTAAAACTGGATTTTAGAGCCTTTTCTTTCTCCCAGCCCCCCTCGCTAGATAACATTTATCTCCAGTAGCTTGCAGACAGGAGCTGCCAGGAAGGATGCTCTTCCCACTGAGGTCCTCCACTGCTTCCCCAGCCTGTCCTAACCCAGTTGAACCTTTCCCAGCTTCCACCAAGGGCCCTCCATCTCTGTTTAAACTCCATGTCTCCCTCAGCCTTTATCCCTCCCGCTGCATTTTGTCTTTGTCTCCTCCTGAAGGGATGCTCCAGCACCCTGCCTCAGTTGCCCTCATCCCTATACCTGCACGCAGGAGCCGGGGAGGAGCTCAAGTTGCAACAGGATGGAGGGAATTATCCATATTTAAACTCTCAGGCCGCTTAAATGTGGAAAAATCCCATTGGAAATAGAATAGCCAGAGCCAGCCAAGACCTTGGTAACAGCTGAGTGATTTTCATCAGACAAGTAGCTGTTTGCTGAGAAGTGTAATTTTGGGACAGCTGAAACTATTTGCAAATTCATCACCATTTCAGGAACCAGTCCTATGGAGAAGAAAAGCTCCAAATGAAAAAGTTTCACAGTATTCTGGGTTGATATTTTCTAGATGAAGTAGCTCTTTTTTTTTTTTTTTTTTAATTTATTTTTTGGTTTTGAAAATAAAATTTGATTTAGATATTGATCTAAATTAAACAAAAACCTACAGAGGATGAAAGCAAACACCAGTTTGCACAACACAAACCCATCCGGCTTGGCTCGGAGCAGCTCTTTCCTTTCTCTACTTTCTGTTTATTTGTTTAAGCAAAACCTAGGCTCCATCTGAAACAATTTCCCAGGATTTTAGCTTAGTCCACAGACTGAGTTATTCACATCTTACTTATATTGCACAGAACTGAGGGGAGAATGGGTTAATTCTAGTAATGAGCAACTTACTTTCTGCCTGGCTCGGTATCGATATCCAATATACTTCTGAGAGGCCCAGAGAAAAGTTAATATGGAAATCTGTCATTGCATTGGTGTTTTCCAAAACTCCTGTTCTCTCATGTGCTGTGAAACATCAGGGCTGGATGGATGAGGAGCGCTGGGTGCGGGGTGATGGGGCCAAATCATCAGTGCTGAGCTCTGAAAGAAACTGGCATTGAGACAGTGGCAAAGTGTGTGACAGGCCTGCTGCTCACTAGCTTCCCTGGCAAGAATCGTCCCTGATTTAGCCCCCTGAGCCATCAGGACACTCAAAGCATCCTGGATCAATTCTTAGCATGCTGAATCCATGAAAAACTCCTCAGCCAGGAAGGATGGAGCAGGTGAGAAAGGGAATGGCAGAGAAGTAGTTGGCCAGCAGCAGATCCCCTGCAGCATCTGTCTCTGTCGTGCCAGCCTCTCCGCTCTACTTCTTGCCCCCACCCTGGGGCAAAGATCCACACCAGATGCCTTTGCTGGGTCTGGTTTTACTTACCTGGGAGGAGCCACCAGACACAAACAAGTGGAGAAACTTGGTCTTTTCCCCCTAAGAACTTGCATTTAATGAAATAGAGAAGTCCACCAAGGCTGTGACCATGCTAAGGCTCCAGGCAGCCTTGATAACCTTTTACAGACCTGCACCTAGGGAATCAGGACTGCTTAGAAGCTGGCTCCCTGTGCCATGACTACATAGTGCCTGGCAAAACCTGATGCAGAAGAGTATCAGAAACATCTCCTACTGCAGCCTCCCTAGAACCAAGGCAGAAGAGCGTAGGTACAAAAATGCAGGACCCAGCAGAAGGTTGGTGGCATCACATGTCTCTGAGAAGGTGCAAACAGGAGCATCCACCCTCTCTCTGTCTGTTGGGAGATTTTTTACTTGACCACAGATCCTGGGTGATGGGATTTCCTGGGGATTTAACTGCACAGGTTGAAGATATTTCTTTGCCTGCCCTTTTCTGAAGTCTAATCAGGAAACAGGAACAGAAGAGACCAGATTTTCTGTGCCTTTCATCTTCCTCTTTAAAGGGCTGGATTCCTCCAGCTTATTTACTGCCAACAAAAAAGTAAAAAACACTTACTTAGAAATGAAGGACCAGTCCATCCCTGCAAAGGTCTGTTGCTTTAATACCATCTCTCTTAAAGCAGCAAAAATCTTTGTGGAGACACAATTCAATTGCTAAAAGAAATGCATACACCAGTGCAGCCTGTTCCAATTTGGAAAGCAAAATAAGCAAGATGGTACGGGGTGTGTTTACACCAGTATCATTACATTGCAGTAGGGCTTCCAGTGTATGGCCCTTTCAGCCTTCCCTCCTGAAAGGAGCATACAAACAGGAGGGGAATCAGCTGGTTCAAAGGGCAGAGACTGGCAGGACAAGGGGGATGGAGTGAAGCTGAAGGAGGGAAGGTTTAGATGAGATATTTGGGGGAAGTTCTTTGCAGAGAGAGTGGTGAGGGGCTGGAACAGGCTGCCCAGAGAGGGGGTGGATGCCCCATCCCTGGGGGTGTTCAAGGCCAGGTTGGATGGGGCCCTGGGCAACCTTGTGTAGCTCCAGGCCTGGAGGTTGGTGTCCCTGCCTGTGGCAGGGGGTTGGAGCTCTGTGACCCTTGGGGTCCCTTCCAACCCAGACCAGTCTGGGATTCTATGATTCTATGATCCGCTGTCACTGCTGTAGCGGCAGAGGTGACGTCCTCTCTTTAAATACCCAGTTAGAGATGGTGGCAGTCCTGACTGGTGATTGCATCCTGTGTTTGGTTGCTCTGTGTTATTTAGGCTGCAGCAGTAGGTACGAGGCTCACACAGCCCAGGCCCCTTTGTACTGCACCGCGGCCGTATAAACGCCTGGCAATCCGCAGGCGCTGCCTTATCTGCATTTACCTCGCGCTGTCTTGAGCTGACACCGCTCTCGCTGCATCTCTGGTGACCAGAGAGATTTAAGACACAATTGTACTATCAATGAAATGCAACTTTTGCCTTCAAGGCACTTAAATCCTTGGAGGAACCTCATTCAAGGCTGCACCGCATCAGTTTTACGCCAGCAACTTCCTAATTAGCATGAAGCCGAAAGCCCGATGCCCTGGTGAATAGGATGCTGGCCGGGGACTGCGGCAAGGCGGCTTCTCCCTGATCTGCTGAGGGACGTTGTGGGAGTCACGTCATCTCTCTTTTCCCCCAGTGATTCCTTTGCCTCTCTAGCTGGCAGGCACTTTGGGACTGCGATGCTCTTCCCAAGGACAGGCAGTGAAGAAGGCTGAGGTCAGATCTGTTGTGCAGAGTAGCTCTGGTCCGCCTCTCCCCAGCTCTTCTCTCTAACTGGGGTCGCAATGGGTGCTTCAGGGTGAACTCTGAGACACGACAAATATCCCTTCTAGCTTCCAACAAGTCTGGATTCCCCAAACTCAAAGTCCATGTGCAGTAATCCCTGATGGGCCTGTACTCCATGACCTTATTTCAGCCCCATTTATCGCATGATGCAGTTTGGCTCCATGGTGTTTTGGTGGCAGGACGTTGCTCAATGTCATTTGGTACTATAAGAAAACACTCTCTGATCTAAAACCTGACACAGAGTGGTGATTTGATACATCCTTCTGTTACAAGAATTAGTGAACGCTTGTTCCCCCTTCCCTTTCCCACACCCTTCAGGGCTTTCCAGACATCTGTCATACCCCCTTCGGCCAGCTCTTTTCCAGCCAGATCTCAGATGATGCCCCAGGCGCAGCTGTAATTCAAACAGCGAGTGACAGCTAGAATAAAGCAGCCAGGAGTCAGGTCCAGCCTTGCCTCTGACATGGCACTGAGGAGTACAAGCCCACAGCTTTCCCTTCAACCACCAGTAAGGGCCACACAGGGCGATTACTGGTGTCAACAGCAAATTACCTGGCAGACTCAGTTCACCCTTTCGTTTTGTTACCCAACTTGTTTCTATTGACATTATAGTGTTAAATCTCCTGATAATTGGCTTACAGAACAATAACAAATGCAGAACTAGACACTGGGTGCTGTTGTGTCCCCCATTAAGATATTAAAGTAGGCTGAAAGCATGGGCAATTGAAGCGAGCCGACATTTATGGAAGGTGAACGTTGAAGAAGCCCGCAGCAGATAAGGAGTGGGGAGCAGGAAGGGCTCTATGTGTCTTTATCTAATAGCTATTTGTTTAGAAACACCTGGCACATACGTCAAATTAGTGTATCCAAATGCCCTTCAAACTTTAAACCAGACAGATTGATTCAAGAACCTTTCATTAAACTTTCCTGGAAAGATTAAACATCAGTCATGTGTTACAGCAGCAGAACGATTCTGCTCACGCAGCGATGACATTAAGATGTTTCATAGAAGGGGTATAGAAGCGTGTGGGTGCTCTGTGAGCCTTTCCTTGTCATTCCTGCCTTAAGAATATCAACTGAATAAAACAGGGAGGGGGAAAGAAGTAAAACACCCCAACTTCTCTGCATAATGATTTCACACTCACGCAAGGGGTGGGGAGGGGGTGGGGAAAACCCCAATAGGATTATTGAAAGGGAATTTTCTTGGGTGTTTGCATCCTTCTGCTCGTGTTTGCAAAGGAAGGGCTTCCCACCGACGGTGAATTCAGTGTCTGTAGCAGGGCAGAAGTAATATGTGTTGCCTCTTTCTAATCATCGATTCAATTCAGGAGTTCTCAGCATGTAACTCCTTTTCTTTCTCAACGGGAATGAATTTCCCAGGAAGGGATAACACCAATATATTATGAAAAACATCACCCGGCCCCTAAATTTGTGAGACTTTGTGAAAATCAGTCAAAATCTATATTTAATTTAACGTGAAGGAAATATGATAACGAGGCCATAGTCACATCACAAAACAACTGTTGCTGTTATGATCAATGTCCTATTGAATTGAATCAGTTTGTATATTGTATCAGAGTTATCCCATGTGTTTTGCTGGTCTTACAACACACAGTCGATGGGAGCGGAGGGTTGACGCATTCGGATGAGGTGTGTGGCTATCCCATTCCCTGCAGGCAGCCCCCTCCACGACCCCACGCTTGTCTCCCCATCACATCCACATCCCAGCATTTAACCAGGGAAATATTTAACTCCACCAGAGTCTTTTCCCCCCACGGATCCTGCAAAACGCAGCGTCATGATTCTGGGAGGGAAAAATCTTGCTCTGTAACCTCTGCTGCACAGAGCACTGAAACAGTAATATATTAACATGAGGTCGTAGCCTGACAAATGCTTTTAAGTCGGCATAAGGCAGCGCTGCCATAAAACCAGCCCTGCACTCCCTGCCCCAGCTGCCTGTTCCCACCCACGTGAACCTCTCCCCACGCCAACACGTGTCTCGTGTGGCTCCCTGGGTGGGGGAACAGATCCAGCTGAAAAGAAGTGCTTTTTTTTTTTAATTTTTACTTTTTTTTTCCCCCTCCTCTCCCTGGGATTAGTGTTCAGCTGGATCCGCTCCCTGATCCACTTCACCTTGCAGCTGCACCAAACGCTCGTGGCTGGCAGCGGGAGGAGGCAGCATGGGCTTGGGAGTGCGTGGCCAGGGCCCAGAGGAGCCAACTGCTTCTTGAGGCACAGCAGCAGCAGCTGAGCACAAGGCTGCAGACCAGCTATTGTATCATTAATTTTTTTTTTAAGATAGGCTTGGTTTTCTTGCAAAATTTAGAAAGACCTGAGGGTGCCTCTGCACAGACTGCAAATAACCCACACCTCACCAACCAGGAGCTCAAAGTGCACCCATACCCACAGGCAGGATGTAACCCAGGATGTGCAAGTCCTTTTCCTGCAGAGCTTCTCCTGGAGGCACCGGGCAGGCAGGGCAGGGCATGGGAATGTGACTTGGGGTTGCAGACTCCCCCTGTAGAGCACGCATCACCACCCACACCAGTTTGGGATCAGAGCCAGCGGGACCCAACACCTCAAATACCAAAGCAGCATCCATGTGAGACAGAAACCCAGGGCTATCTCCACTATAAAACCCACTCAAAATACTCCCATGGAAGTGGGGGGAAAAAATATTGAGTATTATTCCCGCTGACCTCCAAAATCCAAGCTGCCTTGATGGGGTTTTTTGTTTTCTTTTTGTTTGTTATCACTTTCTCTCTGCTGAGCAAGATTCCCCATGCTTTTAAACCAGCCAAAATACAGACAAGCCTGTGCACCCTCCTTTCTCTGGGTTCCTGCAGAGAACTTGTGGCATAAATGAGTCCTGTTCATTTATATTAGCTTACACACTGTTTTGCTATCAAACTCCAGAGTGAAAACCTTCTAAATTTGCACTCCAGTAATTAAATTCTAAATCCCAAGCCTAAAACAGGGGTGGGGAGGGGAGTTGCTGATCTAATAAAGATCATACACCACCTTTAGGAGTGATGTGTGTTCTTACTGGTGTGATCCTTCACACTGGATGACATCCTTATGGTAAATCATAAGAAAAGCAATCCGAATCTCCCTCCTAATGAACTTAACTTTTCCAGGATTGATACCAAATGTGGCTTTTTTCACTTCCCACTAGAAGGAATCATGCTCCATGATGCCTGTACACCCGTGTCAGTTTGGGGCGAGATCAAAACTGTAAGAAAAACAACCTGCCTTCAAAATGCTTAGTTACAGAGCAGTTTGCCAAATATGCTTTGGAACAAATTCATCCCTGGTTTCCATCAGTTCCAGCAGGGAGCTGAAGGATGTGTTTCTCCCAGTGTATCTGAAAGTTAAACTGGAGTACTAATATTAAAAGTGGAGTATGAAGGGAAGGGAACTGATCCATTTCTCCAGGCTCCGAATTAACACAGATGAAAATCTCGAAGGGAAACTCCTTGCTGCTTTCCTATTCCTACTAACTGTACCTATATTACAGACAGTTAAACCAAATTCTAGGCTTAGGGTGCTAGATCAACAGGACTAGTAGTAAACAAATATTTGCTGCTGCTGATTTATAAAAAGCATGAGCACCTCCTTAGCCACAGGTGAGTATTTTAATGAATATCCATGCTAAACTAGCCAGGGTGTCCATCCAAACCAGCTATGGTTTAAAAAATGGTAAAGCATAAATGGGATGTTGACCTGGGTGCTGAGTTTGTGGCGGTACCCAACATACAAATTTAATTTCCAGCCACCAAACCCAGTCTCTCAAACCTAGGCAGGGCTTGTGTCTGCCTGTTCCTACGTAGCACTGAGTAACTAAGTTGCACGAACGCTCAGAGCAGTAAAATAACTGGTCTATTCTAGTCAACAGCTACGCGCTCTAAATCTGCAGAGAGATGCACACGCTCAAATTTATGCACTGAGAGTCACCCAGCTGAAGTCAATCTGACTCTCACGCTACATGAAAGCCGTGCAGGAGCATCGTCTGTGCAGGATCAAGCCCGTATTTCCCTCTGCAAATCAACGCCTTCCACAAAACCCCATTGTAAAGTTTATTTTTATCTTTTTTTGTAGTTCCTTGCGGGGTCCTGAGAGGTACCAGCGTAGCAGGGAGGAGCTGCACGCCAGCTGACGTGTCGCTGTAAGTGTAGAGGGAAAGTGTGATTGTGCTCCCTGGCTGATGGAGTGCCTCGTGTGACGTGTGTTCGGCTCCTCGAAGCCAGCATGTGGGTCAGGAAACATCACTGCTTTCCCAAACCCGCTGCCAACAGAATCCAAGCTCCTCATGAGAGAATCCCGTGCTAAAAATAATGCCAAATTGATCCTATACCTCTACTACAGGCGGAGGGGTCACAGTCTTTGCGGTGTGTTTTAGTGAGCAGTTAAGCTGCAACGCTGGACGAGCGCAGCGAGTGCTGCAGTGCACGAGCAGCAGCGGGGAGGTGCGTTGTTTCAGCAAGCAAGGTGAAGCTTGGCTGACAGGGAAAAGGGGTGTCACACCCTGCACCCCAAATATCCAGTTCCCATACTGCAAGGACTCATAAGAAGTGCGTATTTTTAGAGATCCTTTCATTTCACACACAAAAAACCCTAATATATATATATATATATATATATATATATATATATATATATACATACTGGGGAGGGCTTAACTCCTGAACAGTGCAAGGAACTTTTCAGTACAGCTACCAAGAAGTTAAAATAAATGAAAAAGATTTATTTTCTTTGCTTTGCAAGCATCCCTCATAAGTTTTCAGGACTATCCTTTTCCCAGCAGGGATTATCTGCACAACCACCCTTAATTATTCCGTAAGGGTGTGAGCCACAGTCTTTTAATATACAGTCAGAGAAGGGAGAGATGTCAGGAATCTGCCTTTTCGGTAACATCTTGAAACATCTGTCCAGAAAGTGGATAAAATACAGAAATAATCCAGAGGAAAGAGGCCAGAAGAGAGCTCTGCCCCATGCCCACCCGGGCTACAGGACCATCCTCTTCCTTTGGCTCTTGGGTCTTTCCCATGCCCCAAAACCGGTGCTCTGCAGCTCTGGGAAGCTGCAAGACCCCTGCTCCAAGCTTGTGCTGAACTCCTGCACAAACCAGTGAGGTACTGGAGGAGTTTAAGCTCCTTAGAGGTTGGGCAGCAGCTAAGTGGAAGTTTTAAAAGCGGTAGTTAGAAGTTACAAACCTATTGTTTCATGCCCCCCTCTGAACCTCTGGTGAATTTTCTTTCCTAGCATCTAATCACAAAGGCTCCTTCACACGTGATGAATGGTCCATCGCAATGCAGATAGTTGGCAGGAAAAGCCACGTGCCTGAGTATTGCTCCCTGCTAAACTCAAGGAGGTTTGCTTCAGCGCTTCCTCTTTTACAGCCTGTCAGCCCATTGCTCTGGTAAGGAAATGATTATTTGTGTCTTTGGCCTCAATGTATGCCACTTTATTTATATCAACCTAATTTATCAGGAGTGATTCCTGTTTTCCTGTCCCGCATTCCCATACATGGTGCACACTGTGTAACAAAGCCAAGGGGCTGAAGTAAAGAGAGGTGGAGGTTGTGGTTTAAAAAACACCACAGCAGGTCCTTGTTTGGGACAATTGCTGTTATGACAGTTATCAGAGTTGTTATGACAGTTATCAGAGTTGCTAATGATGGAAACCAAATAAATCCAGGTAACGTGGAGCCTGATTTCCACAGTGAGGTTTCCTGCAGCCAGGCAGGGTTTGCTCTTCAGAGAGACTTTTACCAGCAGGAAAAGGGCAGAATTAGACTCATCTTCCAGCTGAATGCTGCTAAATTTTATTCAAATCAATGTGGAGGTGCCTGGCTGTACCCCGCAGAGCCTGGATATTGTGGGGTGATGACCACAGTCGCAGCCATCTCGGTGCCTTCACCATGGGGAATCCCAGAGAGCTGAGGCTAGTGAGGCTTCAACTTCTGTGGGACAGAGGTAGCAGCTCCTAGCAGCAGCTGCTTTGGAGGACAAATGATGGGCACGGTGTAAACATCCAGTGAGGGTCTAAAATGTGCTTGATAAGAACCAAGATCTTTAGGCTCTCCACCATGGAATTTTGCCCACAAAACCCACGAAGCTCACTTATTAATTTAGAGGGACAGTCGGTCTGGTTCAAGGGGTTTATTTGACTAGAAAAGGAACGTGCTTTTTCACAGGCTGATTGAGCAGCACAGGGTATATGTATATACACATATATAATGCAGAAGGCCTGATGATTATACAACAAAAAGATGGGATCACCACCTGCCCACGTCCTTGCGATAAGCAGATGAAGAATGTCTGTCAAAACATTAATTCCCAAATCTAGGGGGGCACCGTGGGATAGCAAACACAAACAGAGGCACGTTGGAGTGTGCTCTCCTTAGCTCGCATTCAGCCCAACGCCCCGGCGCGATTATACGATAGTCACATCAAATTGGGCGCTCGGCGGGGATGGATGCGTCACCCCCCTCCCCTCCTCCGGCTTTTAAGATGTCAACAGCGCGGGCTGTGCGCGCCCGGTGGCCTTTATTCCCCGGCCTCACAACATCAATTGCGAGCCCGGGGCGCGGCGCGCGGGGCGCGGAGGGCGATGATAGAATAATTGCCCAGTCAAGCGGACGGACGCGGCCAGGGATGCCGGCGATACAAAGAGGAGCGGGGCGCAGGCCGGACTTCGGTACCGGATCCCGCTGCGTGCCGCCCCCCCGTCCCCTCCGTCGCCCCCCTCCGGTAGCGGTGCCCGGGCTCGGCGCTGCCGGCTGCGTGCGGACGGCCGGGCCGGGCGAGGCTCGGCTCGGAGGGATGGATGATGGGGGGGGGGGTGGTGTGCGGAAACCCCGCGGGCGCGCTGAGCGCGGGTGGCCGAACAAAGGCGGCCGCCGGCCCTGCCCGTCGTCGTGTGTGTGTACCCCCCCCCCCCCCATCCTCCTCAATTCCCCCGCCCCCTCTCTTCGGGCCAAGCGCAACAGGCACCGCGCCCCGCGGAACCCTCCTCCGCCCGGCGGAACCCCTTCCCCGCGGGTGTGCCCGGCCCGGCCCGGTCCCGTGTATGTGTGTGTGTGTGTGTATGTGTGTGTCCCCCTCCTTCTCCTCCGCCCCCCGCCCCTTCCTCTCTGCGTCTGTTTGTACTTTAGCTGATCCACTAATCCCCCGAGAGAGCCTATTTGTAGTGAAGAGTATCTATAGGGGGCGAGGCTGGTCCATGTGGGTTTGTGTCATTGGTTTGCAAGGAGAGACCCCGCCTATTGCCCAAAAAAAAAAAAAAAGAAAAAAAAAAAAGAAAAAAAAAGAGAAGAAGGGGGGAAAAAGGCAGCGAGAGCCTAAGAGCCCCTACCTCTCCTTTCGTTCCCCCAGCGTGGAAGGGGGAGCGTCCGCTCCGCCCAGCGCCGCCCGGGCACTTTTCCCCCTTTTTCTGGCTTTTAAATAAAAAAAAAAATAGAGGGGAAAAAAAAAACCAAACAGAAAAGGGGGGGGAATAAAAAAGAGCCAGCGACCCTCCCCCCTAAGTTGCAATTAGCATCCTCCCCGCTGGTGCTGGGCGCCGCGGCGGGGCTCCGCTGCCCCCGTCCGCTCCCGGCGCGGCGGCGGGCGGAGCAGGAGAGCGGAGCGGGGAAAGAGGGGCGGGCGGGGGGGGGGGAAGGATTAAGTTTTTTTTTTTGTGCGGTGTGCGAGCGGGTGGCGTTTTTAAGGTGGATCTCCGGCAGGCAGAGCCCGGCGGCGGCGGATGCGGGAAGGGATGCGGCGTTGAAGCGAGGTGCGGGGCTGCCGGCGGCCGGGCCGAGCCGAGCCGAGCCGCGGCGGCCGGGAGCAGGTAAGAAGAGGAAGGAGGAGGGGTGCGGGGGGGGGAGAAGAGGCGGCGGCGGCCGGGTGCCGTCGCTTGGGCTGCGCTACGCGGAGAGAAGGACAAGGGAAGGCGAGGACATCTTTGCTTGGATATCCCCGGGCGAGCCCGCGGTGGGGATGGAGGAGGAAAAGAGGAGAGCTCGCGTGGAGAGGGGGGAAGGAAGGAGGAGGGTGTGTGTGTATACCGGTGGGTGTGATGGTGGTGGGAGGCGACCGCGCAAGTTGCGCGGGTGGCGGGCTGCCGCGGAGAAGCGAGATGAAGTGGGAAATCTTTTGTTGTGCCGGGCCCCGCATTGTTTACTTAGTGCCGAGCGCCGCCGACAACATCTGCCGGTGGATTAACGGGGCGGGGGCGGCAGGAAAGTTTGGGCGAGGGGAACCCCGCTGCGCGCCGCGGCCGCCGGCTCCGCGTTCCCCCGGCCGCCGCGGCTGCAGTGACAGGGGGACGCGGAGCCGGCGCCCGCGGTCCCTCGGGTTCGTTTGGGGTTTTTTTTTTTTTCTTTTTTTTTTTTTTAATTATTTGTTAGGGTTTCCGCGTTCTCCGTTTAAATGATTTAAAAAAAAAACCCTGAAAAATATTTTTTTTAAATGTAATTTTTAAAATGTTTTGAAATTGAATAGTAGTATTATTTTTTTGGACGGATAAATCGGACTCGCCCGGCAGTCACTTAGCAACTCTCAGGGCTCAACCCGCGGAGATGCGCGGTGCCGGGTGTCCGCGGGCAGAGCGCTACGCGGGCCGCGCATCACTCCGTCCTAGCGGAGCCGCGCTCCCCCCGCACACCCCGCAGGGCTCAAACCGCTACATTTCCAAGGTATTTATATCTTTTATTAATTTTTAACCTTGGATATTTTAAAGCTTCCGCCGATATCCCTACCAAGCGAAATCAGAAGCGGCGCGGGTACGCGGATTTTACGCGGGTTTGCTTTTTAAAAAAAAAAAAAAAATTAAAATTACTAATAAAATAACACACCCAGAGGGAGAGAGAGTGGCACACACACACAACTTGCTGGACTTGCTGAGGGGGAGAAGAAAAGCCTTTTGTCCTGTCCGGGGACGTGCCCCCAAGGTAAATCCGGCTGGGGCTTAGTGCTCGGGACTTCCCCGGGTCCCATGGCCCTGCCTGGCTGTGCTGGGAGGGAGGGAAGCGGGAGATGGAGATCTCAAAGTAGTAGAAGTAATTTCTTCTTTCAGCTACACTTCTCCGCTGCTTTTGAATCGCCTGCGATGAATGTACGTGGCTCTAATTGAAGCCCTTTAATCATTCACACTTGATTAAGTGTACCGTGACCGGAGGAGAGGAATACACCCGGCTCCCTAGAACGGGAGGGCTGGGATGACATTTTAATCCCGTGTTTTAAACAACATTAGGGAAGCATGGAAAAGCGGGAGCCGGTGCCGGTTAGGTATAATGGACCGTTGTTTCCATACAGATGGTGCCTTACCGATGGGGATGAGAGATACTGCAGGTATTTTGGGGGTGGGGGGTGGGGGAAAGGCACGTACTTTTCAATTTGTTTAAGCAGAGTGAAGAAAATAATGATAGACGAGATGCCTGGTGACAAAATGCTTTTGTTCCTGTTTCCATCCGTGCGTGAGGGCGCCGACCTGCTTTAGCATTCTTTAAAGGTCTCTTTACCAAGGAAAATTGAAGACGGTCTCATTATAAGAGAGTGTGTTTGGAATACGATGAGGTGTTTATGAATTCAGAGGTGATTGGTGAGGCGCAGGCGTTTCAATTATGCATCCTGTAGTTTAAAAAAGAAAAAGAAAATAAGAATAATAAATTCGTGGCGATGGGTTCCCTAATCTGTTATTACCATAAAGCTGATTTGTGCTCACGGAGCTGGCCGAGGGGATGGGTTTGTCTGCAGGGCTTGAACCTTAAACAAAGATTTGCATTCTTCTCCTTGCAAAACTTTCTGCTGCAGGGACAGCCTGAAGTTGCTGTAAAAGCAAAAAAAAATCAGCTGTCCTGAAGTGTTTTATTTGTTTTCTGGGAAATCTGGTGTGGCAAATGCAGGTGGGTGTTTCTAGAAAGGAGCTTTTTCTCCTGGGATGGGTTTGGGAAACCCACCTGTTAGTTATTAGTGGGACGGAGTTGGCTTTTGCCATCAGCAAACCAGGTGCACCTGGGGGCTGTGGGCAGCGACTCCCTTCATCCCAGCTCAACCCCAGCTCTTCCAGTCAAGGACAGAGGGAGTATTTTTTTCCCTTTAAAAGCCAAAACCGAGTGTTTCTAAAACTAAATAGAACGTAGGGTCAGAGTGGCCGGTGAGCTCCTCCTGCGCTGGGAAATGCAGATTGTGGGAGCCTCTGAGGCTTCATTTTTTTTTTCCCTGGAATTGCAGACTAAGATGCTTCTTCAGTCCAGACTTTTATCATCATCTTAATAGCTTGCAAATCAGAGGTGATGTTTTCTTGCAGTCAGCTTCCCCAGTGTTTAAGGTAGTTTCCTCCCTACCCCAGCCCATTTGGGATCCCTGAGGTTCGACCGGACCGGGCAGCTCTGGAGCGTGATGCTCTGCAGAGCTGCTGCTCCCAGCTCTGTTTGCTGACAGCTCCCTCTTGTCCCGACCTCCTTTTCGAGGGCAGGATTGTGCCCTTTTCCTCTCGTGCTTTTCCTAGATGGCAAACATTCCTAGGAGTTTCCTTCCAGCACAGACTGCCATCTCTAACGCTGTCATTTCAGTACAGAGATGTATCGCGGGGGTCCGATGACAATAATCCTCCTAGCAGGGAGAACACCAGGCTCAGAGGATGAGGTCCTGGGCAGGGCTTGGAAGTAGTGTACTGAAACCTTTGGAAAAGTTGATTTATCCGTCGGGCTGGCTGCAGTTCAAGTAAAACTCCTTCACTTCAGCTGACTCTTGCAGGAATAAGTGTTCTACTTTAAGGGGGAAAAAACCCGATTCTGGGTTTTCCCAACCTTTTGGGAAAGGTAGGTTCACTTTGGTGAGTTTTTTTTAGTGCTCTTTATTAGCAGTGGGAATTGAAAGTGGCTTTTCCTTTCAGAAGAAATGGAAAAGCTCCTCTATACGCAGCACAGACAGTTTGGAAGTGTTGTGTTAAAATCCAGTGGATGACGCTGTCTCATAAATTCTGATAGGTGTCATATTTACCCCTCACATCAGATCTAGCAAGTCTTTCTTGGCTTTATATTGTAGTAAGTTGCAGAAGTACAGAGCGGAGCTGCTTGTGGGGAGCGTTTTGAACTGATGGGGAGCTCTTCAAACTGGGGTCTTAACACCTGCCCTAGAAATCTGAGGGTTATCAGAATACCCAGATCCCTCACCCCCCAGCAATTTTCCCTCCCCCTGGATCTGTTTGCAGCTCCCCCTGCCCTTGCCCATTAAAATCACACCTTTTTGTGTGTTTGGCTACCCCACAGAGCTGGAGGCAGCACCCTGAGCTGGTCTTGGGGTTTGGGTACAACAGAGAGTAAGGAAATGTGATACAGATCTTGCTAATTTTTGTACTTGCTCTCTGGCCCTGATAGGAACTACAGTTTTTCATAAGAAGGATAAAGCCCTGAAATATCTTTATTTCCTCTGCACGACCCACTTAACTCTAAAAATGATTCTTGTGGGGAGGATATTTAGATGATAGTCTGCAACAGAGGAGATGGCCTGGGGGCTCACAGGACTCTGCAGGGGGGTTGTTGGGGTCTCCTCTGGCAGGGAACACTGCAACTTTGGAGGGGAGGCTTTGGCAAGTCACGGCTGGCTTCGCTCTCACCTGGGATAACGCAAACATTTCAGCTAGGGATTGGTGTTTTCCCCTCTGTTGTCTTGGTGCTGGGAGATGTAATTCCAAAACGCTGCCTGGGAACACCTAGGCTGACTCTTTGCTCCTTCTTCCATCTTCCTGGGGTTCATTTTTTTTTTTGTCTCCTCCTCCTTTGCCAGAGGAAATAAAGCTAAGTTTTAGGTGAAAGGATGAAAAAGGACATGATTGTCCTTTGCCTCAGCAAGGGTACAGGAAACAAACCCTCTCATGACACCCTGCGAGTCTTCCCGTGCTGCTCAGCCCTGCCATGGTTGGCTCTTTCAGCGAGTGCTGGGAAGGCACCAGGTAACACCGTGAAGTCAGGACAAGAACCAGGTGTTAGGTATTTAGTTCTGCAGTGACCAATGATGCTGTACATGTGTGTGCTCCCCATTCTTGCACCCTGATGTTTTCCTATTTTATCATGTTTATCTTACAGGAGAGAGGGGCCCGAGTCCAAATTCTCTCTGGTCTCAACCTAGATTTGACACCATGCTCCTGTGTTAAAACTGCAGGATAATCCCTTCTGCATGGGCTTGGGGTTCACTTTGGCTGGTTGAGTTTGTTTTGCTTGGTTGGTGAGGGGATGCAGGGCAATGATGTGCAGGAAGATCTCCAGCCAGTGCTGTGGGATTTTTGCTCCGTTGTGATTTGTTGGTGCCTGGGTTATATTGTTAGTAACTTCCATGGAATTCTTACAAAAAAAACAATTGCAGCTGGAAGAGTCAGAGGAGGAAAACATGGGATGGAAGCAGAGTGGCCTGATGGAGGGGTTTGTATCTGGAGGTTGGTGCTGGCAGGCTGGAGTTGGCTTTGGCTTGGCCACGTGTCCTGCATGAGAAGTGCAGTGAGGAGCATTGCTGGTGTTTTCTCCAAGCATTGAAGCCATGGTGCAGCAGAGGATGTCCTGTAGAGGTGCCTATGTTACTGCCTCCAGTCCCTTAATGTCCCATTTTTGGGTGTTTCACAGTTGTGTTGTCCTGGGGGGATGAACATTGAAGTCCTTGGGGCTGGGCATGCAGCTGGTGGCAGCCCTGGCCACAGCGTGGGGAGGGCTTGGCATCCTTAGTGCTGACTTCCATGGACCCACCAACCCCTTGGAGCTCATGGGTGCTGCTGCATGGTGAGGTTGCCAACTTCTGGGATCTTTATGGGGTTTTTAGCCCATCCTGGCATTCCAGCCAGGAAGCGGGGTGTGCTGGAGGCAGCTCATCCCTCCTCTGTGGTTTTGGCAGGGGAGGACTGCCCCAGGATGCCATCGCTTTCCAGGGTGCCCCTGTCCCACCACTGACAGGAGCTGTGTGTGCTTGGATGATGTGGTTATTTTGGATCATTCAGCCTTGTTTTTCAAATACATGGTCTTCTGGGTGGGTCAGGGTTGGCATTTTGAGAGGCACCCATAAAGTCCCATCTGTTCTGGGACGTCAGTGTAAAATGCCAATAAAACCCAAGTTACCCAAATAGGTCAGTAGTAGATTTTAATTATTAATGAGTTGCTCCTCTAACCTTATCTGGCAGCAATTTCATGTATACTTACCTCAAGCTTATGAAAACCAGCGGTCCTGCTGAAAATTAACTGCCCTGCTTTCTTCTGGGCTTCCTCCCATCCTTCCCACCAGAAGCAGGCTTTATACAGTTAAACCAACCTGCTCAGTGGTTGAATTTTGGGCTCTGCTTTCCCAGGTCCTCTCCTTAATCCCCCCTCCCAGCCGTCAGAACAGCTAGGAAGGACCTTCTCATCACGGTGGCCAAAGGAAGGTTGACCAGATCTCACCCTTCCTCAGCCCTGGGTGTAGAGAGCACAGGGTGTCTCAGCTGCGAGTTGCTTCCCTGAGGTGCTGGTAGGAACCTCACTGAATTGATTCCTCACATGAGGACTGCTACGGCCACTCCCGTGTATGTGAACTTGGGTAATGTTGTCAAACACCCAGCCACTGTTTTTTTGTCACAACACATACCAGTTATTACTTAAATAGACCCCTGAAGCACAGCGTGGAGGGAGAACATGTGGATTAGAAACAGAATATTTAAAAGGAGTCAAGTCTTTAATGAGTCTGGGAATAATGCAGGTGGATTCTCTGTTGCTAAATAGAACTGATAGATAAGGGGTGATGCCTGTCATTTCTAGTTATTTATTTCTAGCAACCCATTCACTTTTTTTTGGGGGGGGGAGGGGAAGGAGCTTCTGTGCTGCTGAGAAGGCTGGCTCAAAATTGTGGGATACTCCAAAACCATCCCAGCTTTTGGTGGTTGCTGTTAGGGCTATGGCATGGCTCTGCAGGGTGGAGGCAACCCTGGCTGGGACTGGGATTTAGCCCCTTTGAAATGCTGGTGGGCTTTGGGAGGAGTGATGTGTTGGCCCTGGGAGGGGCAGAAGGAAAAGATGGAAGTCCATGAGTTTCCCTGCTGCTGCTGGAGCCACCAGCGTCGATGTCGGGGCGGAAAAGAAAACTTCCTGATGACTAGGAATGCTTTGGGCATGGAGACCTCATAGTTTCTGTTCCAGATAGGGCTTTTAATGAAAAACTGGCCTTCTGCAGTCCCCTTGGAAGAACTGCCTCCTAATGTCCCTCCTCAGCTCTCCTCCTCACTCTTATCAGCATGCCCTTCAGTTTTACAATGGCTTGTGTGTGTGAGGATGACCTTTACTTGTGTTAGCTAGAAATCCCTGTAAATTCCTGTTTAAAAACATCCCAGACCCAATGGAAGAGATAATCACAGAATCACAAGGTTGGAAAAGATCTTTGAGATCAAGTCCAACTGTCAGCGGTAGTAACAATAATGATGGTACCTGTAGAGCTGTCCTAGAGTGCCAACTTCTTCATTGTTTTTATACTGGAAGCTGGGTTCTGTGTGAGAAGGGGTGTTGGGAGAAATTAGCAATTTAGGCAAAGTAATTAGGCTGGATGGCTCGATGTTACACTTCAGAGTTGAGAGACTTGAGCTTCGCTGTGATGAGTTGTGGATGAAATTTAATTTCAATTCAATAGATGGAGAAGAAAATGACCTTTTCATCAGCTTTCATGATCTTACATGTACCTGAAGCTGCACGGTCCTGCAGCATGAACTCATGTAGGTTTTGTATCTGCTGCTTGCCTGAGCTGGTACCTCTCTTAGTACAAAAACTTGAACCTAAAATTCAGGTGTGCTGAAGCTCAGTACTGGAATACCTGTGCCAACTTCAGCCTCCACTAATAACACCAGCGTTATCTCCTGTGTGACTTTGGGTGCTCCTGCTCTGGCAGGGGGTTGGACTAGATGAACTTTTGAGGTCCCTTCCAACCCCTAACGATCTGTGATTCTGTTTCTCTGGTGAAATACCCATTCTCCCTATTTTCTCTTCCTGGAAGGAAACCGGATTTTTTAATACTCTGTAATATTAATCCGAAGTGAAGCACCAGAATGGTGTATTTTTCACATCTGTAATGTTGGAAGAGCAGAAAGTGTGTGTATCTATCTGTGTCTGGTCAACTAAAGTTGTGAGGGTTAGGAAGAAGCAGCACAGATGGGTTTTTGGGGAGACAAAGGGCAAATTTAGTTTTGTCTAGCCAAAATTTCAACATATTTCTTGAATTTGTGCTTTCTTGGAGCCAACCCAGCTTCCCTAAATACTCCAGCCTTGCTTGGAGTATGAATTCTCAGTCTTGCTTAGCCTCAGGCAGTCAGGTTGTGGCCGGTGATGTTTTTGTTGTGGTTGTTTCTGGAAAAATGTTAGTTGAATGAATGATGTAGGAAGAGGAAGAGCCCAGCCAAGTGGGTCTCTGCTCGCCTGCTACACCCATCATCCTTCCAGCCTGCGCTCTGGGCTGCGTAAGGTGCTGGGCACCCAAGTTGGGTGTGCAGCCTGTACGATACAGATGATGTGTGCACATCTGAGTGCCCTAGGGGTAGCGGAGAATAGAAATCAGAGCGTGAGGAACGAAGCGAAGGGATGCAGGGAGATGCTGTGGCTGGTGGTGAGAACAGCCAGCAGCTTCTGTAAAACTTCAGAAATAAAACTAGGGTACTGCATGAAGCTCATAGAAGAGACAAAAGTCTTACACAGCCTTTGTGTGGGGAAAGTAACCATGCGTTCAGACCTCTGTGCTGATGGTGAGGCAAGTGAATGGGGCAACAGCAACTGCTTTAGTCAGCCCCCTGTACATCAGCCCTGGTGTTGCTCATTGGAGAGGCTTAGAGAGTAAACTGAGCCACTCACGTGGAGATTTTTCACCAATACTGGAGACTTCCCCAGCGCTGCTGATGTATTAGTACAGAAAAGCAGCAAAGGGGCCAGGCTGAGTCAGACAGACCTGGCAGCTTGATGCAATTCCCTGGGCAGGCGGTTTGAATCCTTGGTAGGGACCAGTTTAATGGAGGAGGGAAGGACTGAGACCATCTCCATCTGCGTGAGTTGAGGGGCAGGACACCCTTTTGAACTGACATTTGCATTTAAAGAGCTCGTTGTTGTGATTGATAAATGTAACTGTGGGGATTTTTCTTTACTTAAAATGCAGCAAGAAACTGCTACTTGCTGCAGCTCCGCTGGTTTGGCTGGGGATAAGCAAAGACAAACTGGCAGAGACCCAGCAAAGTGTCAGTTCTTAAGATACAGCTGTAAACCCAGGAATAATTTCCAAACACCTATTTCTACCAGCCTCTCTGTGCGCTCGTTTTGGTCCTTACGCTGCTGAGCGTGTTTGTGAGTGACCTGTGATAAGGCAAGAGAGCCACCAGAGCTAGAGCTTGAAATGTCACCAAGATTGGGAGAGCAGTAAATAATGAACAGGAGTGACCGCTGGTAAGAGCGATTTGTATTGCTGGGATCCAGGCAGGTAATATTTCTCAGATGGCCAACTGTAAATTTCTCTATCCACGAGCGAACAAGGCAGGCTGTACCTCCAGGATGCTGTCTGGAGAAATCATGTCTTTATAGAGCAGCAAGGAGTCATGAGTGAGTGCAGCTAATATGATATTATGGCCAAAGGTCTTGTGTGCTCCTTGCCTGCCAGGCTGGAGGAGGGACATCACAGCTGCCGTGTCCCCAGTGCCTGTCGTGGAGGGTCTGTGGAGGGCTGCAGAATGCTGAGGGACTTGGGAAGGGATGTAGGGGAGGGCACAGGACCTCTGTCTGCTTGACTTATCCAGGAGAGTGTTGGATGGTAAATTGATGAAGGCAATTAGCATTGTTGTGGAGAAAGTAAATTGAATAACAAAGAGCTCTTGGGGCCAGGATCCAGTCTTAACAAGACCTGATAGCTGGAAGATGAAGCCAGGGAAAGCTGGCACTGCTGATGGTAGGAGAGACTGTTGAACGTGCTGATGATTTCTCCACCTTTGGAAACTCCAGATTCAGGGGTGTTTGTTTGTTGGAATGAACGATGCTCAAGCAGGGGTTAATTTAGGTAAGTTAGCCTGCACTGCGTTGGGGTGGAAAATCACAGTGACCTCAAAATGTGTGAATGAGAGCATCCAGATATTTGCGGATCTCAAGCATCAGTGTCACAAGTTCTAAGAGGCTAATTTGCTGAGAGGGGACGTTTATGTTAAGGTGGAGATGGCAGGATGGACCTTTAGTGATCAGGAAAGATGGCATTTCCCATCACTTCCCCAGAAACATTCCTTGTGTCCAGGACAGAGCTGGGTTACCTTTGGTGTCGCCACCAGGTACTTAGCAGGAGGTAGGAAGCTGGCAGGGGCCGTGTTAGCTGGTCTTAGGGCTAGTGCCTGAGTCAGATGTGAGTTAATTTAGGTGCAGGAAGGAAACGGGGGAGATTAATTCTTTTGATAGTCACGTGCAGAATTCATGCAAACTCTGAGTCAGCTCTTGATGGCCACAGGACATCAGAAATAGCTCCAGCCCTGGTGGGAAACATCTGAGCAGAAGAATACAGGAGTGTGTTCTGATTGAAACGGATCAAACACTGATTTAAAATTTAATTGTGCATCAGTTGTGTTGTGCTTGGGACAACAATGTGTGTGTGCGAGAGTGCACATGGGGAGTGTCCAGCAGAGTTACTCCACTTTAGGTGAGTTTCCACATTGGGCTGTCTGTCTTATTCAGCACTCATGGATGAGCTTAAACACTGTGGGATCTCTGGGCTGTGTTGTGCTTCTGTCTGCAGGAGTGGTGTTTGAGATCCACTGTGTGCATGTACTAAAAGCAGGACAGTGAGATGGGCTCGTGGGGTTCCACAGCCTGGCCTAATGCTGTGAATTAAGGGCGTGTGGATGTTTGGCTTTGTATGATTTAGCTTAAACAAACAAACATGGCATTAATCTCATTACCCCAGCAAATGGAATAAACCTTTAAGGCACTTAAACCACGCCGATATTAGTTAGCTGTCAGACGTGTCTCCAGGCAGCGCCTCCACTCCGGTGTGTAGCACTGCTCCGGTGTGTAAATGCCAGCGGGATGGGGAGTGACCCTGGGGGTGCTGGTGGGGCTGTGGTGGTGGGGACTGCACAAGGCATCAATGTCTCTGCATTACTCCTTTATCCTTCCAATGTGAGAGATGCAACTGCAGCAGTCCTCATGGGGAATGCACTAAAACCCCCCTAAAACTGCCCTTAAAAGCCACGTGCTCCTACATACCACATCTTTAACATCACTTAATCGGATGGGACAACCCTAATCCTGCGGAAGTCAGCAATTATTTTGATTTTTAAATACCTGCACTGCACTTTCTTTAGAGGAAAACCTAAGAATCATACCAGCACTGATGTGTTACGCTAGCCCAAGAATTTTCTCTTTCAATTGCATTTGTTTGGGCTTTGTTTAGGCAGGGAAATGACTGACAGACATGTCATGTTTATGAAATCAGGAGTACCTAGCTATTTTCATACAGATCTCTTAATAGAGATTAAACACAAAATAAAGCAGAATGCATCAACAGCGATATTCCCATAAGCAATATTGTAACTTGTATGCAGTGTAATTATATTTTGTACACTTGCCAATTAAGCAGTTACGCTTTAGAGAAAAAAATGACTTTCAAGAGATGGAAGAAAAGCCTCACAGTAAATGAAATAAAGTATACATGTGGTGGAGGGGAAATTCCAAGATATCCTGCTGTGTTCAGGTTGCTGTGTGTGTAATGATACTCTGTGTCCTGTAGTGGGGTTTTTGGGGGGACTGGAACACAGCAGTCAACCAGTTGATGTTTGTGTGAGGTTTCAGTGGCTGTCCTTGGGAATCTCAGGTGCCTTCAGCGGAGTTACTGCTCTGAGGAGCTCAAATTAAGCTTTCCTTACACCTAAAGGAAACCAGGCTTGATTTCACAGAATCACAAGGTTGGAAAAGACCTTTCAGATCATTGAGTCCAACCGTTCCTGTCCTGTGCTAAACCAGATCCCTGAGCACCTCATCTACCCACATGTTAAACACCCCCAGGGCTGGGGACTCAGCCCCCTCCCTGGGCAGCCTGGGCCACAGCCCCACAACTCTGCCAGGGAAGAACTTTGCCCTCCCAGCTGAGCTGACCCTGCCCTGGGGCAGCTTGAGCCCATTGCCCCTTGTCCCATCTCCTGGCCCCTGGCTGAAGAGACCAGCGCCCACCTCTCTGCACCCTCCTGGCAGGGCAGTGGAGGTGGGAAGAAGGTCTCCCCTCAGCCTCCTCTTCTCCAGGTTTTCCTCTCCGTCCTAGTGTCCGTGTGTGCGGTGGTGAGGTGGGCACCTGCTACCCAGTGGTGTGTCACTGAGCGACAAGTGAACCTGTGAACCAACACCCCTGTGGAAGTGTACCTAGCAACGCCTGGCTTCCAGCACATGGCCAGGTCAGGCTGCCCGGGAATTTCGGGGAACTCTGTAAAGTCATAAGGAAGTTACCAAAGTACTGTTAATTACTGAACAGGCCCAGTATCAGCTTGGTTAATTGATTATCATTCCTAATGTAAACTCAGTGCAAGGTTAGGGAGTTCAGGTTGCTGATGGAAGCGATAGGAGATATTTTTTTATTACTATACTGCAAGGTTTTTATTTGAGGCTTTCAAAACATCTTGTGGTGCATTGGTAGGTCGGGTGAGCTGGCTGAGAGGGTGCACTGAAATGGGGAGAGGGGACTCTCATGGTTCTTGCTGTCCCCTTGCCTCACCTCTAAACCACTAAGGAGGTTTTTACTGGTAGCCCATGGTGCTGCTTTCCAAGCCCCTTTCTATCCCACAGAATCAGGAATATCTTGCTTTTTAATGTCAAACACATGGCAGTAAAAAGCCCTTGGAAAACTCCAGGTGAGGTCTGGAGGGAGGAGAGGGCTGCAGGTGGTGTCTCCCTGTGCTGCGGCCTGGCAGCCATCCCGGCCTTGCCGTAAGCTGAGGGACGTGTGGGACATGGGACCTGGCCACAGCACTGGACTCCCTCCTGCCTGTCCTCAAGTCCTGATGCCAGTGCATGTTGTGTAGTGGAGAAAGGAACTGAGGGCAGTCCTCACCGAAGTGTAAAAGGGTGGTTACAGCATGATTCCCCCTTTATTTTCAGCCCAGAGCATTGTCTCCCGTGATGTGCATCTCAGCCCAAACCAGCTACTTTGAAAGAGATAAATCCCAAACCTTCCAAACGTCTCCTCCATCCTTTCCTGAACTCAGCAATCCTGTAAGTCAGACTGAGGAGCAATCCAGGCTGGCTGGGTATTTGGATCTGAGGTGTGGCCATGTTTTTGTGGCATGGGGCTGGGGGGAATGGTGCTGCTGGAGCCATGGGAGTGGGGCTCTGCTCGCCCCTGGGCTTGCACACTTGTAGCCTCAGGAATAGACTGAGCGGCTCGTGTTTTGCATGCTGCAGTTGGAGTGTCCCTGGCAGGGCTTGTTGCTTCAGTGCTGCAGGTCCGCACAGAAGGCGTGTGCGTGTACAAGCTTGTGATGAGAGTTCAGTTTGAAGATGACAAAATAAAACAGTGAAATAAGAAAAAAACCCCACCCCTCAAAACAAGCATGATAGAGAACAGAGTTACCAGCTGCCTTCTGTCTCCATTCCCCTGGACCCTGGTTAGCAGGATGACCTTCCCATGCCTGTTGTGCCAGCTTCTGCCTTTCCCAGCTGCTTTCGGGGGAGGATGAGGATGCTCCAATGATGCTCTTGGCCAGGCTGCTGCTCGCCCACAGCGTTCCCATGCCTGGTCCCCAGTGCCAGCAGTGGGTCTCTTCCCTTTTACTTCTGATGCTGTCCCTGCACAGCACGGTACGAAGTGCTGGATACAAGCTGCTGACTGCAGGGATGGGGAGGGGGTTTATTCCCCTCCAGTCCTGTGCGTTTGGTTCCTCAGGAACCTGGCAGCTGAGGCAAGTTTTATTTCCATCAGGGTTTTTTAGCTCAGTGCTTCTGGCCCTGCTGTTGATGCTGGCCAGCCCTTTGCAATCTGATGGTGCAGAGTGGTGTGACACCCCCAGTCTGTGCCTGTGTGTGGAACGTTTTCCTTGCTCATCCCCATTGTGGGTCACCTGGTGAGGGTTAATTACAGGGTGAATTTTAGGGAGAGTACAAGAAGTGTGTGCCCCCTGTGTCCTGTATAGGGGCACTTTGCACCATGCTGCGTGCCTTTTTTACAGCCTTTGTCACAGATTCCTTCCTGTCTCTATTTTCAGCAGTGTTGGGAGAATCATCCCACTATTATAATCACCTCTCCTTCACATCAAGTGCTCCATTGCCTTGAAAAACCTTACCACAAATCCTGCTGATACCAAACGAGTCTAAATTGGATTTGGTGTGATTTTTAAATTTACTTACTTATTTTCCCCTTGCCAGTCTGGGACTAGCACACCTGCTGCTTGAGATGCAGGACTTTGGTCAAGTTTCCTTGTCATACCTTGGGTTTCTCAACACCTCTTAACCTTTCCTCCTCTCCCTCCTGCCTGCCCGAGCCTCTCTGCTAATTTTATTTTGAGGAGCAATAAGCACAGGTATGCTCAGAAGACGATTATCCCAATGGAGTAATTACGTTTTGGTACTTGATTTGATTTGTTAGTTGGGAGATTGGTCTGAAAGCAGAGAAGAAAATGAGTGCATTGTTGGCTGTGGGAAGTTTTATTTATGAGTTTTAAGTTCTGTTTAAAGGAATTCCCCCTGTGACTTAAGTAGCAGCACAATTTATGGCCTTTCACATCGGATAGCTGGGGAGGTAAATGGAAGGAAGGCAGGAAGAATAAAAAGAAATGATACTGGGTTTTGTGGGTGTGAAGTTTCTGTTGTGGAATGCGGGAAGTGATGGGTTTCAAACATCCAGCCAGGCAGATCAACAGAAGTAATGTATGCCTTGTGCTGGGAAAAGAGCATGGTCCTGATGAAGGCTATGAGGGTCATCAGGGGCTGGAGCATCTCCCCTACAAAGAGAGGCTGAGGGAGCTGGGCTGGGTCAGCCTGGAGAAGAGAAGGCTGTGGGGGGACCTCACTGCAGCCTGCCAGTCCCTGAAGGGAGCAGAGGAACAGGAGGGGAATCAGCTTGTTCAAAGGGTAGATAATGGCAGGACAAGGGGGACGGAGTGAAGCTGAAGGAGGGAAAGTTTAGATGAGATATTAGGGGGAAGTTTTTTACAGAGGGAGTGGAGAAGTGGTGGGTGCCCCATCCCTGGGGGTGTTCAAGGCCAGGTTGGCTGGGGCCCTGGGCAACCTTGTGTAGCTCCAGGCCTGGAGGTTGGTGTCCCTGCCTGTGGCAGGGGGCTTGGAACTCAAAGGGAGATCCTTTGGGTCTCTTCCAACCCAGACCCTCCTATGATTCTATGATGTACTTTGTGTTACGTACGCTACAGCTGGAGAAATGCTGATGTACACACATGCCCTGTGTGGGGTTTGTGTGACATTTCTATCATTACCCGTAACTGCCTTCATGGGATAGTCCTTATGGCCTGATGAGGGAGGGAGAAGTGGTGTCTCTGCCAGACATCCAATGTCAGGAGCTGCCCGTGCTGTTCAGAGTGGTGGCATGTGGCAGATGGAGCTGAAGGTGGCTCTGCTGGGCACAAGCCAGAAGATGCTCAAGGGAAGGGGCTACTTGGGGGGTGAGGACAGGTTTGGGCAGGTCTGACTCCTGTGGACAGGGCTTGGCAGCCATCATTGGAAAGCTCGTGTGTGGAAACTTGACCAAGAAGCCAATCTGAGTGGAGTTAGTGTGTCTTCTGCTGCTGTCATAGAGGAGAAGGAGGTTGGCGTGGCCCTTCTTCAGGCCGACCTCCTGAGATGTGTCTGCCTGCCCGGGTCACTCATGTGATGGAGCTGAGTTGCTAAATAGCTGTCTTCCAGAAGCAGGCTCTTAGCACCAAGCATGCCTTACCACTTGACTATTAAATCATGTCACTCCCTGCTCGGCGTTTCCATGGCGTGTCCTGGGTCAGCAGGGTGCAGTAAAGTGGAAATAAAGGCAAACCTCCTGCTCTGGCTCTGGCAAACGTCGGTGATGAGTGCGCTGATTCTGTCAGAGGGAATCAGGGATGCTCCCACGCCTTGGAGCGGCGACGGGGGCCAGGCTCCGCTCTCTGCTGCGCTGCTGTAGTGATGCTGATTTACACCAGCTGGTGATGTGGTCCAAAATTGTACTTCAGAGCAGCTCAGACATGGTTCAGACTTGCTGTGCTTTCAGGAAGCCCATCGGGCAGGTTTCCTGCCTTTTCCAGGTGGCATGTTCTGGCGTTGGCAGTGGCTGGGAAAAAAGTACTGGCCAGAAAGCAGCCCACTGCTATCTTCTACGGCTTCATTTCATGACAAGTTTCAGGGCTTTGAAGGTATTCTCCTCAGGCAGAGACCCACTTGCAAGTTCTGCATATTAAATGTTTGGTGCTTGGTTCCTTCACTTTTCCTTTGGAAGGGCAGACAGGGAAAGGAGTCCTGCCTGAAGCGCAGACTGATCATTTGTGTGGACAGAACCTATAAGAATGTTGTAGTATTGACAGTCCCATTGGTAGTTTTCTGATCTTTAAATACTGCATGTAAGCTTGAAGTAAGCTGGAGTTGGTGGTGATGATGGTGATTCATGTTACAGCGGCTGCCCTGTGATCTGCAGTGTTATGCACCAGAAAGCTGAGAGCATTCAGGTAAAGGTGTTCAACAGCCTGTGACACATGCTCACAAGTGAGGAGTAGCCATTGTATCACAGAATCACAAGGTTGGAAAAGCCCTTTAAGATCACCCAGTCCAACCGTCCCTGTCCTGTGCTAAACCAGATCCCTGAGCACCTCATCTACCCACATGTTAAACACCCCCAGGGCTGGGGACTCAGCCCCCTCCCTGGGCAGCCTGTGCCACAGCCCCACAACTCTGCCAGGGAAGAACTTTGCCCTCCCAGCTGAGCTGACCCTGCCCTGAGGCAGCTTGAGCCCATTGCCCCTTGTCCCATCTCCTGTGCCCTGGCTGAAGAGACCAGCGCCCACCTCTCTGCACCCTCCTGGCAGGTCAGTGTAGGCAGTGATAAGGTCTCCCCTCAGCCTCCTCTTCTCCAGGCTGAACACCCCCAGCTCCCTCAGTTGTGTTGAGTATATAGACTATGAGGAAGATTTGATACAGGCATCGTGGCTTCATCTTCTGCACTTCATTACATTTCCCCATGGTGGGAGCAAGGAATGGGAGATGTATTTTATTTCCCAGTTTGAGGGTGCTTGCTCACAGTGGCCCAGCTCCTAATGTTGCTTCATGGGGGAGAATTTACCTGGGGGGAGCTCCATTGATGTTAGTGAGTGCTGTGCTCGTGCACTTCATTGCCCTGGTGACAGGGGAGGAGAAATAATCATTAAGTTCTTCATCTTCTTAAAAAATTGAATCAATAAAATGACCTTAGGACATCCAGTATGTCAGCAGGATGTGAGCATGAGCTGCCATCATCGCTGCTCTTAGCCATTCACTGTTAGCATTGAGGGTTTCCCTCTGCCCATCTTCTCTGTTGCTTCAAAGAAAAGGGAAGAAAAAAAAAAACCCAATTTCCCCCAGAAATGTGTTCTAACTGGGGAGAACAATGAATAATCTCAGGCTAGATGTTGTGATTATAAAACAAAGCCTACAGGTCTCGAACGTAAAGTTGTCTGGAATGAGTTGCAATGGGTTTTCTTCATGGTGATGATGAATGGACTCTTCCATTTCAAGCCATTAGGCACAGTGCTGCCCTTGATTTAAACTAAGTGCAGTTAATATTTTGGGTAATAAATTTCAGGCATGCCAGTAAGAAATCACCCAACGGTACCACGGTTCCTCGCGTAAAGCAACTGCAGATTCCTCCTGGTCCCTGTAGAAAACAGGAACCTCGCCTCTGGAGAGAGGCTGAGGGAGCTGGGCTGTTCAGCCTGGAGAAGAGAAGGCTGTGGGGGGACCTCATTGCAGCCTGCCAGTCCCTGAAGGGAGCACAGAAACAGGAGGGGAATCAGCTTGTTCAAGGGCAGAGCCTGGCAGGACAAGGGGGATGGAGTGAAGCTGAAGGAGGGAAGGTTTAGATGAGATATTAGGGGGAAGCTCTTTGCAGAGAGAGTGGTGAGAGGCTGGAACAGGCTGCTCAGAGAGGGGGTGGATGCCCCATCCCTGGGGGTGTTCAAGGCCAGGTTGGATGGGGCCCTGGGCAACCTTGTGTAGCTCCAGGCCTGGAGGTTGATGTCCCTGCCTGTGGCAGGGGGTTGGAGCTCTGTGATCCTTGGGGTCCCTTCCAACCTAGACCAGTTTGTGACTCTCTGAAGCAGGTTCTTCTGCGCCTGGATACCCCTGGTTGGGAAGGGCTGGTTGCGTGTCGGTGGCGTTCCTGCGAGCACGGCGGGGAATTACTGCGAGCGCAGCGTTGATGGGAGCTGTTGTGACACGTCTTTTGTAGGGGAGTCTATCGAAAGGGAGTGAGGAAAGGGCTATACTTAATCAGTATAAATGTCAGTGGCATATTTTAATAAATTCTTGATTTGGCTTGGACTGTTTGCAATTGCATATTTAAAAGGAATCTGCCAGCCCCTTCCGAAGGTATGTGACATTTAAAAGATCTGTAAAGAAGATTGGTTTGACAGCTTCAAATTACATTTGAAAGAGTTTTTTCCCTTTCAAAACAGAAAATGAATACTTCCTATTCGAAATGTCACCGCCACGACATAAACATGTTTAATCAAATTATATATTTAATTTATGTAAAACATCATTTTTTATTCATGCAAGAGACTCACTTGTTACATTTTCAGCGGCTCAGGAGCTCCTCAAACTTGGTGAACTGCTGAATCTCTTGAATAAATCACTGCTCAACAGTTCTTTCTCAGATCTCCCTCCTTCCATGTACTTGTGTTTTGCCTCTGGCAGAGCCAAGGACTTGCCCAGGTCTTGCTGGGGTGAAGGGTGCAACTCCCAGGTTGGTTAGGGTGGCGATGGAGGACTTGTGGGGTTGCTGCTGGGCACCAAGCTGGTCTCTTGTCCTCTGTGGGCATCGCAGAGGGTCAGGGCTGTTGAGCATCATCTTGGCTGGTCATTTTGAAGCTGCTGGGATGAAACCATTGCAGTGCTCCTAGAGGAGAGGGAAAGCTTTTGGATTTGGTGCTCTGGACTCCAGCTTTCGTGGCACGTGCATCAAGGGCAGTTGTCTGAACGAATCCAGCAGGTCCCCAGCAGATAAGGAGCTTTGACTCCTGGCAGGACTGCTGGCCTTTCTTGTGCTGCCTTGCACGTGCTTGCTGGAGCAGCTCTCTGCTTGTCTCTGCCTCTGCCAACCAAACCTCATGGCTGGAGCTCCAGGCAGCTGAGCCAGAAGTCCACCACTGTCTGCCTTCGAGGACGAGCTGCTTTTCAAGCAGGAAGATTGAGCAGTAATCCCAGGCAAGTCCTGAGAGCAAAAGCCTGCTTTAAGCAGACAAGTGTCGTCAGGGAGGTGTCACCCGGCTCAAGACAGATGGGCATCTAGGGGCTTGGGCTTCCTTGCTGAGAGAGGAAGAGGAATCAACATCCCAACAGCAAACCCAGGGAATTCAGCAATACTTCATGTGTTTGCTGAGCAAATGCAGGCACTAAACTCATGCTTGTCCCAGAAAAGGTCAAAGCTGCTAGGTCAAACCTGCCCAGGAACAATTATAGCAGGGTTTTGGAAACCTTTGAGTGTGCCCTGTTGTCTTGCATCCCTGTTTCAGGATGACCGGGCAGGCTGTGGGTCAGCTCCAGCCGATGTTGTGCAGGTTCTAAAAGCCAGGAAGCAGCAAAGAGTGTAGTCGTGTTCCTCTGAAGGAGGGAAGAGCGGGACCTGCACGCACTTCTGCTGAGTCCTGGGCTGGCAGCGGGGTGTCCTCATGCATGGGCCTTGGAGAAATGTCTTGCTGTTGGAAACTCTGGCAGTACTTTCCTCTTCCATTTCTTAATCTCATCAATGACTGTGCTGATCAGGGAGGTGTTAGGGCACAGGGAGTTAATTGCAATTCACCAGCACAGCTGGGCAGATCCTGGTTGAGGGCAGGCCCAAACTAGTGGGGATGTAGAGGCGTGGGGTAAGTCAGAAGGCAAAGTTTGGTCATTTGTTGGGTAGAGAGGCACCCTCAGTCTCTCAGAGAAGACAGGCTTGCACAGCAAGGACAGAGCAGTGAGTGCTGGAGAGCAAAACCCAAAAACCTGCTGGTCCTCTGGTAAATCAATCCTCTAGCAGGAAAAAGTGTCAGAAGCCTTGCATCTAAGGTAGGTCATGTTCTCAGGATCTTCTAGACCTTCTGTGTCGTCTTCGTGTTCCCAGCAGGTATATTTGTGTATACCTACTCATGTAGGAGATGGCCAAGCTAAAGCAACTTAAATGAGGGTCTTGCACATAAAGACCCCCACCCTGGAGCAGGCCTGGAGACTGCTCCGTGAAGATGTAGTGACTGGGGGAGCTCTGACTGTTGGGCCTCTCTTGAAGAGGAAGACTTTCTTAGGTAAACCCAAAGGTCTAGAAGAATTTGGGTCTTTTAGCTCTTTTGCTAACAGCAAAGAGGGGTTGAGTGAATGGAGTAATATTGACAAAGCTGTAATTTAGGTAATTAGCCAGCTGTTGTGTGTGTTGGAGAGGACAGGGAGAATTTCTTCCCTGGTTTGCTTCCCTTAGAAAGGAAAATGTGTCTGTCTGAAGATGCCTGGGAACTCATGGTTTGCAGGTAGCTAGAAACATTGACAAGTGTGGAGACACCACCTTTTAGGGACCCCAGAGGGAGATCCTGAATGTTTTCTGAGCCCTCCTCCCTCAGTGTACCTCCAAGCATTGGCCTGATACCGAAATAGCACAGGGGATAAGAGGGGAGGCTTTGTTTGGCTCCTGTAAAGTTTCCTGATCCTTCTCTGGGAATTGAAAGCACCTTTCTTCAGTTTGGGAGACCCCAAGTTCCCATCTGGGCAGGGGTCAAAGGGCTTATCCTCCAACTCCGTCTTACACCAGGCTGGAATTGAAACTTGGGCTGAGCAGAACAGTCTGGATCTGGGATATATTTTCTATTTCACTTCTGAAAAGAAAACCAGGGAGAATATTCCCAGCAATATTTACGGTTCAAGCACAGTAGATGGGTGTGGAGATGTTGGAAGATGGAGAGTAGTAAAGGGCAGTGATTTCCAGTGTACTCCTCCTTTATGTTTTAGGGGAAACGCTGAGCCTATGGGTTTTTTATTACCTGCTTCAGCATGAGATATGTTCTAACATTAAGCTGTATATTTCCATTGAAATATATGGCAGGAATAAAATTCCAGATAAAAGGTAACTATTTGACACTCTGTATAGTTGTTGTCGTGCTGTTAAAATAACACATTGACTACTAACTTGATACGAGGCAGAGATGAAGAGGAAGCTGTGTCAGCAGGATCTTCTGAGGAGCCCTGTGACAGCGACACGCAGGCGCTGCCTTTGCTCACCAAACCCTTTCCTTGGCACTGCTGAGGTTGCCCTGAAACATTCACATCCTGTAAAAGCTCCTTTTTCGGAGTAAAATAACCCACCTGGCCTCTTCCCAAAGAAAATACACTTGCAGTACATCTCAGCAGGGCGTGAGGTCGATAATTTGGTTTCCCCTTGCATGTGCTATGCCTCAGAAACCTGGCAATGAGGAGAAGGTGGAGGCAAACTGGAGTTGGTCAGCTGAGCTGAGGACATTTCAGGAGACTGCAGGTCCACACTCTACGCTGGCCAAAGCCTTGATGTTGGGTGTAGGATCATCTTGAGTGAGTCGGCTAAAACTTACTTTAAATGTTGCAACATATGTTGGACCCATCTGTCCTAATCGTTGTCTTTTAAGCTCTTGCTCACCCACTTCTTGCCATCAGTGGTCTTTGTCCCATGAGGAGACATCCTGCAGTTGCCATAGTCTGTGCAAACAAGGCAGGTATGTGCAGAAATACCTATTTTGCTAACGTGGACTATTTTAGAGAGACTCATAGGGGTTGGAAGGGCCCTCCAGAGATCATCGGGTCCAACCCCCTGCCAAAGCAGGGTCCCTAGGACAGGGCACACAGGGCGGTGTCCAGACGGGGCTGGAATCTCTCCAGAGAAGGAGACTCCACACCCCCTGGGCAGCCTGTCCCAGGGCTCCCTCACCCTCACTGGGAAGAAGTTCTTCCCCATGTTGCTGTGGAACTCCCTGTGCTCCAACTTGCAGCCATTGCCCCTTGTCCTGTCCCCACAGACACTGAAAAGGGGCTGGCCATTTCCCTCTGTGTCCCACACTTCAGGCTTGCTTTGTGTTGTTGCCTGGACTGTGAAGCCATGTGAGATGCAGGAAAGAAGGAGATCTCAGTTACCAGAGTGTTTTTCTGCATGAAATGCAGTATGAGCTGCAGTTGTTCTTGTGGTGTCTCTGGTTAGTGTGTGTGAACATCTTCAGAGCTTTTAGGATGCTGTAGAAATGCTGAGCTTTTTGCTGTAGGCAGTGGTCTTGCCTGGACCATGCTGCTGTGGTCGCAGATGTTCCTGCTCAGCTGGAGGTTGCCATGGTCACAGTTGACATATGATGTGGGTGAGTGCACCTCATCCACTCCAGTGCTGAGCTTGCCATTGAAGGGGTAGAGAGGATGATGTGTGGGGCAAACCTGGCTGACCTTGCAATGAGACTGGTCAGGAAGCACCCACCAAACTCTCATGGCAGCTCTGCCATGGGAACAGTGAGGTTGGACATCACCACAATGTCCAAGATCAATGTGTGTTTTAAATGCTATTTAAGAAACAGTACTCAGGGGGTACCTGGGTAGGTAGTGGTGCATTGCCCCAGCAGAAGTGCTGCCTGCATTCCTGCTGTTTTTCTGATACTGGAGACGTTCATTTCTGCTGGTGGCAGGACATCACCCTTAGCTGTGCTGGTGTAGTTCTTTTGACAACTTTTACTGTTCTTACTTTCCAATGGTTCGTGCAGTAAAGCATCCCGCTGCATGCTCCTCATATGTATATGTCCCCTGGGTGTCATCTCCTCCTGCTGCCCATTTCCACTCAGTTTTGGAGGTGGTGGGTCAAGTCTGGAGTCATGGTGTTCCTGCCCAGGCTTCCCTGGCACAGCCCCACGCTGCTGGAGTGGAAGCTCAGGCTGTGGTGGTGGTGGCAGGGAAGCAAAGAGCTGTGGTTCTGCTGGATGCTGCGCAGCCCGATTTCAGCACCTGGGGTCTCACTGATTCTGAAGTGCTTTGAAATTCTTGGGTGATGTTAGAATTCCTGCTCATGTGTCAACGTGGCATCCCATGGTGGTGAGCAGAGACCCATCTCCGCTCCAGGTGAAGTCACCTGGGGGGCTAAAACCACCCTGTTCAAAATTTAAAAGCCCTGGGCATTGAGGGCTGTAAATATGGGCTGTTGGTAGAAGCTCCTGGAGATAACGGTCGTAGCATCCAATGACAGACTGGAATGGCTCAATGGGAAATCAGCTTTTTTAGTCAAACAGAGAAAAAAAATGTTCATTTCTCCCTCCTGACACAGTTGTTTCTTTGCTCAACGTGTTGTTTCCTCACTTCTTATACACACATTTTCCTCACTATTTATAGCTTTACATGTGTGCAACTCAAAACCTGCTGGTTTGAGGTGTTCTCATCTTGGATTTTCCATAAACATTCCTGCCTGTTCAGAGACCCCTGTGTGCCCAGTTCATGAAAGCAACCCCCCTGGGCAAGGATTTTTCTAATTCCCTGAATATAAGGGGGAAGTTTATAATGAAGCATTGACAGGACCTTCAGTGTAATCTCATACGTGGGGCTGTCTGTAAGCACGGTGAGAGTTCACAGAATCACACAGGGTTGGAAAAGACTCTAAAGATCAAGTCCAGCTATTTGTCCTGTGCTAAACCAGATCCCTGAGCACCTCATCTACCCACATGTTAAACACCCCCAGGGCTGGGGACTCAGCCCCCTCCCTGGGCAGCCTGTGCCACAGCCCCACAACTCTGCCAGGGAAGAACTTTGCCCTCCCAGCTGAGCTGAGCCTGCCCTGGGGCAGCTTGAGCCCATTGCCCCTTGTCCCATCTCCTGTGCCCTGGCTGAAGAGACCAGCGCCCACCTCTCTGCACCCTCCTGGCAGGGCAGGGGAGGTGGGGAGAAGCTCTGCCCTCAGCCTCCTCTTGTCCAGGCTCAACACCCCCAGCTCCCTCAGCTGCTCCTCAGAGGATTTGCCCTCCAGACCCTTCCCCAGCCTGGTTGCCCTTCTCTGGACTCGCTCCAGGACCTCTATGTCCTTCTGATGGTGAGGAGCCCAGAACTGGACCCAGCACTTGAGGTGTGGCCTCACCAGTGCCCAGTACAGAGATCAGCTGTGGATTCATACCAAAAGTCCTTGTTGGCTTCAAGATACTTTGTTGTGCTGGAGTTTTCTCTTTTTTGATATTCTTTTCCCTGGCAGTGTGTTAATGGGACTTCCTGGCCCCTGGAACTGTTTGATGTACTGCAGGCAGTAAGCAGCACCTCTGGTCACCAGACCCTCTCTGGAAGGTGCCATCAGTCCCATCAGCTGTGACATGTGGCTGGATATAACAGAGTGCAGTGGGGCTGAAACTGCTCAGAGTGCCCCTATGCACCCATGTCTAGGGGCCATACGTGTCAGTTGTGAAAACCTGAGTGTTCTGGCAAACCGGTGGGAGATGGGTCCATGGGAGAGCTGGACCACAGCCTGCACAGTGCTGTGGTGCTCTCAGTCACCTCAGACCTTCTCTCAGCATGACAGCAGTGTTTCAGGTGCTTGAACTTCCTTGGGCACCTCCATGGACAGAAATCTAAAGTTCACTTAAGTGCAGCCTTTACACTGTTCCCACCTCCCAAGATTTAACTTCAGAAGGCTTTGGCTGAGCCTTGCTGGAGCTTGACCATGGCTTGGTCAGCTCAGCATCTCTTCAGTTTGCTTTTGACAACTGTTAAAAAAATGTTAATTCAGAACGGCATCAGGGTATATCCTATCCCAGGCTTGGCTTCTGTGCTCCCTGGGTGCTCCAAATTGCTGGTCCCATCTCTCAGGGTCTCTGGTTGTACAGGGATGCTGGAGGAGGATGTGTTTGGAGAATCGTTCCAGTAACATGGCTCTGTAATTGTGTGCAAAGATTGAGCTGGGAGCTCTGGATCAGGGAGTGTGTGTGTCTTCTCACATGCTAACAGTGTGCTCTTCCTGTTTTCAGGGAAGGCTGTCTGACTGCTTTTGGTTCCTGACCCTTGGCAAAGAGTGTCTGAAAATGACTTACCTGGCTTGCCTGGTCAGAAAATAACCCCTTTGTCTAAGAGTAACTCGAATACAGCTTTTAAAAGGTATTTCTCTCATGACAAATGAGTCTTTTGTCAGTGTTCATCTCTTCTGCCCTGATGCTGCCTCCTCAGGTTCCTTCTCCAGCATCCTCTGTAGCTACCAGGCTCGAGGTGCTGCCCAAGACGTGATATTTGGGTGCAAAATCCTTGCTTCAGGTATTTTGAAGTATCAAAAGGACCCTCTGGAAAGAAAGGCTTGCAGCGGGAACTGGGAGGGATGTGCAGCGACGGTGTTGCAGCTGCTGTAATGTTGTGTGAAATACTGTACCCTTGCATTATGTTTTTAGGGAAAAAAGGGTGGTGTAGCAAGCTGACACTTTCCCCTTGGTGTGTGGCTGGCTCCTTCTGAACATGCTGGACCAGACCTAGTGCTGCAAGGGGAAGCAAGGCAGCAAAATAGTGATGATGATGATAATAGAAATTACAGATCGGAGAAGAGTGCAGGTTGGGCTTTAGGGAGGAGATTGCACCAGACCCATCTGTCAAAAGACCCCTTGGTCCAGGATGCCCCTCTGCATCACCCATCTGGCCAGACCACCTGTCCCGGTGTGTGCAACCCAGCCCCAGCTGCTGCTCCCTTCCCAGCCCGTCTGAACTCCAGTTATCTCCTCCCCTGGCACAGCTGTGGGAGGGCTGCAGGGAGGATGGAGGTGGGTGCACTGCCTGTGCCAGGCAGGTACAGCATCGGGCTTCTCATCCAGCTGCACCCTCCTGATGTGTGTGAGTGCTGCTAAAGGCATCACTCATATTGCATTTGCAGAGAAAGTGCAGTTTTATTGAACATGGGGATTGAATCCTTAACTGACTAATCAATTTTAGTAGTAAGTTAAAATGCCTGGTATTAATGGACAACTGCAGCCATTAATCAGGGTTACAGTAGATTAACAGTTGTCAGCATTTATGCTAATAGTCCTTACAGACCGTGGGCTTACGGATTGCACTCACTGCTCTCATATTTTCCCAAACACATACAAGACTCCAGCTTTGCACCTGTGGATTATTCCCTCCCTTCCTGGGCTCCTCTCTGGAAACAGGAGCTGAACCCACACCGGGATGTGGCTTTTCTCAATGCTTGGTTTCATGTCAAAAGAGATGGAGAAGATTTGTTTGCTCATCTTTTTTGACTGTCTAATTTGGGCTGGTTTGTGACTAAAGCAAGACAAATCACAGAATCGTAGGGGTTGGGAGGGACCTCAAGAGATCATTGGGGCCAGCCCCCAGAGTGCTTTAAAATGAAACTATTTACCCATCTCTGGCCGCTCCAGAAATCCTCAGGCATTAGAGAGACAGTTCAAGGAGTTTGGGTGGATGTAAGTAAGAAATGCATTCACTTACCAAATTCACTTTGCTTTCTGTGTTTTATTGCACTAAGAGGGTTTTTAAGCAAAATATTTTTGCTCAGATCCAAACGAAACAGAAACGAGCCTTAAACCTTTGGGGGTTCTGTGGGCATCTGTTTTATTGGGATATCTGTTTTATTGGGATATTTTTCAATCTAGAGCTGGGATTTCCTAAAATCTTTAGTCTGTGATCTTCAATTAGCTGATTACTATGGATTATATGTGTCCTTCAGATACCTCATCAAGCTGTCTAATAGCTGGATCGTATTGATTGTCCTTCAATTAATCACGGCCCCTATTTTCATTTATCAAACCCAAAATACATGTAATTAACTCTGAAGTGATATAGCTCACCGTAAAGTGATTTTGGTACTGCTATAGAGATAGCTTGGTAAATTACACTAATAGGAGATGCAAATTGAAATTAAATTAAAGGTATCGTGTCCATCACAGAAGAATAATTAAAAAAAACCCCTAAAAGTGAATGAATGCAGTGAGGAATCCTTTGTGATGGGAGATGCAGATGTTTGTCGTCTTATTTGTGTCTTGGGGACTTGCTGTCCTTGTGACAATTGCCACCAGGTCTCCCAGGGGAGATGTGGGAAGTGCCCCAGTTTCTCACCAGGTGGGCAGAGGGATTGGGGAAGTGCAGGGTGAGAAATTGCAGGTTTATTTATGTTTTCCAGCAGTGGGCCAGCTCATGGAAAAAAAGGAAACCCCAACCCTGTAACCAGATGACATCGTTTTGCTTTAAAGGCAACTTTATTAATTTGAACATAATCTCTCCTTCCCCCAGCACTGGTATGGCAACTGGCTCGATGTGCTTCGTTCCACGACAGACTGAATTGTAATAAATAATATACAGTATCCCCAAAGCAGCTTGCTGCAATTGGCATGATATTTATGAACAGCGAGTTTCCGAATTGCTCATCACGGTTGAGACTTTAAGCTGTAATTTTATTCATAAACACAACTGTGTGTAAACTCGGGGAGAGTGGAGTATTTGTGTCCTGTCGGCGTTCCTGCGATGGACGTGCTCCATCCTCTGAAGGGTGGGTGCTCATTATCAAGGAACTCACAAGACTTGGAAATCACTTTCTCCGGTAGACCTTATGGTTGGAATACATTTGTGTCTGGAGCAGAGAAGTTGCCCAGGCTATCTTAGGACTCCTCACCAATTCTTAGATGCTGCTCAGGACCTTACACTGAAAAAAAGTGTTAATGATCTTGATTATTTGATTTATTTATTTATTCAGATACCCATAATAATCAGAAATCTGTTTTGTAGAATGTGTTGCCCAGCATTTCCAATACTTTCCATTCAAATGCTGTCTTGTGATGATACAAATTAAAAATTACTCTTTTCTTTGAGCTTGGTTTGGTTAATCCTTGGAGAACAGGAGTTGGAGCTTTGTCAGTAGTGCTGCTTCGCCACCGCTTCAGCTTTCCTGCCTTAGGCACTTTGTTATCAGACATTAATATCTGCAACAGCAACCAATTATCTTGTAATTTTAACAAAGGCATCAGAAAGAGAAAGTGCTTGTTGGTTCGATGGTCGTAAATACATAGATCACAAGCAAAGAGCCTTTACTTTTATTATGCAAAATAATGACTATGTAGCTGTTAATGGAATTTACTTTATACTATGACAATTTATACTTCTGCATGTCTGGGGAAGAGCTTTCCCACCAGGCTGTTTTGACAGCTCTCTGTAATAATATAGGAGAGTGATGTGTCTAACGAAGTCTCGGAGAAAAATATCTGGTTTGCATTTCAGAACTTGTCATTCAATATGTTTTGCAGTAGGAGATAGCATGGGAAAGATGCCTTCCATCTCAGGCTGCCACCGCATCCATGCAGCATATGTAGGGGCTGCCACTGCCTCCCCGGAGCAGTGGGATGGGAGAGGGGTCTGTCCCGCTCTGGTTTCTGCAAGCTGGGTCCCCCCTTCTGGGAAAAGTTTAGTTTTTCCGAGGCTCTGTACAGTGCTGTGTTGTTGGTCTGGGATCATAGCTTATGCTGGACTGCGTGATTGTGATACCTTCTTTTTTTGCCTTCAGTAATAAAACTTTCTTGGCAAGCCTGGCTGTCTCAGGTGCCATTCGCAAGCCCTGTGCTAACCCTGTGGACGGTGAGATTTTAAACTGAGGTTTCTTTGGCTGGAAGGAAAGGATCCACAGGACCTGTTCATGAGCTGCACAGGGAAAGGGGCTGGTGATGGAATGACCTCCCGTAAAACAACTGGTCCATACAAGCCTATGCAGTGAGGGCTGCTGGAGAGCGCTGACTAACGTGTATGTACCTAAACGCTGCTGCCAAAATAGTAAATGAAGAGTAGTGGGATAGGGTTCCCATATCTCTGGAGGTGGGAGCGGGCTGAGGTGTGCGGTGGTGCTGATGTGAGGCAACTGTGGCTGGTGATTGTCCAGGAGCCTCGCAGAACCCTGGGGGTCTGGCTCTTGAGGTTTGGGACCAGAGGGAGAGCAGTTCTCACCCTGCCCTCCCATATCCCCTGTTAGGGGCTTGCAGCCTGCCCCAGCCCTTGGTCCAGCTCAGCTCAGCAGTCACAGCCAACGCCAGCTTGCATGGGAAACTGCCCTCCCCGGTGCGTGGGGCTGCCTGGTGTGGAGGTGTGTGGAGAGGGACTTTCTGCAGGGGTGGTGGAGCACGTGCAGCCCCCACCGCGGCTCGCTTCGGGGCCTCTCCAGGTGCGAGAGGCCTTTCGGGGCGCACGAGCGCTTTATTGCTCCTTAATTAGTTTCATTAACTCCCCTCTGCCTTAGCAGGGGCTTGTTTACTGGGAGATGAGGTGGTTCCTGCGGCACTGGGATCTCCTGCCGGCTCTTCCCACCCTGGTGCCGGGACAGCGAGGGAGCTGCGTTTGGCCAGGGCCGAGTTGAAGCGATAGGTTAGGCTTTGTTGTTGTTTGTCTCTTCTTTTTCCTCAGCAAGCTTTTCTTCTCCCCTAATCCTCAGAAGCAGCCCAAGAAATGACATTTATGCATATTTCATAATGTGATTTCTGTAGGCATACGGAGCAAACAAATCAATTTCTCAGCAGCACGCTGTTTAAAAGAAACAGCAACAACCTGTGGGATAAGTTGCAGAAGCTGTTAAAATTAATTATAAATGGCAGAAGATATAACATTTGGGGGGGAAAAAGTGCTAATGTGCGAAGAATAATAAACATTCAGTAGATGAAAAGGAGCTCTCTGTCATCTGATTATTTAAACTTCATATATTTATAAATATCACAACACGTTAAAACAATGTACCGCTCGCTACCAACAGCGCATTACCATTTTCTTCTGGAGCTGCAACAGCCTCCTCTGCTATCTCAGATGCTGGCATTCTCTTTGCCAGGCTGGAATTTTATTTTGGATTCATTTCTGCCTGGCTGTAAATATATTTTCACAAAAGAAATAGCTAGGAGCCCGTCAGTGGTGAGCGTTGACGGGGTTTTACTGGTCTACAGGCTTAAGCTGCTCCACAGAAGCCCTGTGCTATACATGGTCATGCTGAAGTGTCTTATTTATTGGGAAGCTGGTGTAAAATTACCAGACAAAGGTGGGGTTTTAATGTTCCAGGCGCAGGAAGAGTAGAGGAGAGCCTGCCAGTATGTCTAGTTTGTTTGGGGTGCAGTGCTCTTAACTCCCCTGCACAATTAGCACTGGGGTTACCTAAAACCTATCACCCCAGTGGAGCTATGGAGCTTGCAGTGCTGTGGTTTTTATGTATATTGAGAAATGTGGTGGCATGGATGAGATCTGCCCTGGTACCCAGGACCGATGCCACCAAAGTTAGCCAGAGTGCTGTTTCTGTACCGTGGCCATATGCTTTGTACAGCGGTAAACACCAGCACCATGGTATTAACGTCTCTCAGAGTGTCTGCAGTCATCAGTTGGCAAAATAATGCTCTAATCAGAAGTATGTTTTTTATTTTCATCCTGTTCTTACAGCTGAGATTGATGGAAAATAGTTGGAAGAGAGGATGTTCCTGCTTGGGATGTCGCATGGCACTGGGTTTGGGAGAGTTTAGGTGGGAGGCTGCTCCTGGCTGGGCAGAAAAGCTGCTGTGCTGGGCAGAAGGGCTGTGCAGGCAACAAAGGGTGAAGAGCATCTCTCTGCCATGAAAGGGGCTCAGGGAAGTGGACAGGATACAGAGATCAGTGTCAGAGTGACGTGCAGCTCATAGTTAAGCTTTGCTAAATTACAGCTGGGTTTTGTCCCAGATGAGTTGGGCAGGGCTTTGCCACTGGCTTCTGCGGCACAGGGTTGGTTCTCCACCATGAACCTCCCCACATCTTTAACAGCCTCCCACTGCACTTAGTTCAAAATCTACCATTTAAAAAAATTCCCCTTTCCCTGATGGTGCAGACCTGATAACACAACGTCAAAACCAGTTGGTCCCCGTCACCCCATGGCCTGTCTGATGCGATGTGACACTTGGTCCCTAACATATGTCACTCCGCGCTAGCATGCTCTTGCTCCTTGGGGTTGCAGGCAGGAGACCCCCTTGTGAGGGGCTTGTTTCCCTGGGTGTCCCCTCCAGACCCTCACTCCATCCTCAGGAGCATCGTGCGCCCACAAAGCCCACCCAGCACAGGGATGCTGCACCAGGAGCTCGGCAGGGAGCCGAGCTGTGTGCTCAGGCTTTGCAGCCATGACCTGGTCGGCGGCAGCAACGCGGCTTTGTCCCAGCACAGGAAGGGAGCCAGGGCTGGGGAGCGAGGCCATTTGGACTGAAAGGCTGTTAGATTCAGGTCACTGAGTTTGGGCTGCTGCGTTTTTCTGACAAAGTCTAAAAAATGCAGATTTGGAGCAACCCTATGTTAATGAATTCCGACTGCTTGAATTTCGCACTGAATAATGGCCGGAATTACCAGAGATAGTGACTTATGAGATGTGATTGAATATCAGCCTTTTCTCCAGATTAAATTGATAAAATGATGTAATATCACATTATTTTTATTAGCAGGCTCTGATACAAAACCCTCCGTGAGGCTGAAGATTTCGTTATAATAAAACAGAGGTACTAGAATGACAAAAATACTCAATAAATTTTTAAAACATAGTATCACATTTTAAAGGCAATTTTGTGCATATGGCGAGCGAATGCAATACCTCTTTACCCTCAGGCCGCCCACTTTCATACATTAAAAATATTCTATTTAAATGCAGATTCTGATTTGCTATCTGGCATGGCATTCAAGGAGAAGAGACAGGAGACAAGAGAGTGTGCATCTCTTAATTTAATTATGGGTTTCTTTAGACGTGCAAAGGCTGGGGGGAAGGGCTGGGGAGGCCATGCAAGAATTACTTAAAAAAAAAAAGTAAGGGAAAGGTTCAGTTTCCAAAAATCTGTAGGAAAAAAAGGTGATTTCAGTCTTGAAACAGAGTCCAGTGAGATCTTACAGATGTAAATGTATATATATTTGGGTGTGTGTATGCGTTCGTGGCCAGGTGCATGTTGCAGGCTCTTGCATCCCTCGTGCCAATTGCTGGTTCCCAGTGCCATGGCTGCACGACTTGAAATCAGTTCTTGGTTGAAAGTAACTACTTGCTCAGACCAGAAGGATTACTTTTAGCTGGTTTTGGTCCAATAATTTAATTTATGGTGTGGAAACATCTGCTGTGGCAGTGGGGTGTGGGATGAGGGGCTCTCCGGTGCCCGGGGCTTGGCATCATCCAAGTGGATGGGGTTTTTTTGGAATGAAAACCAAAATGTTGGCTTTTTTATAACTGTCTTAGAAAAACTGGAGGTGTTCTGCAAGGGGCAAAAGTCATAGTAGCAAACAGCTTTGAACACTGTGGAATTGATTTTGCTGTTTGATGATGTAAAAGCCAGGGAGGTTGAGTTGGGGTTTGGTACTCTTTTTGTCTTCATTTGTATGTCGTACGAGTGAAAGCCTATTTTCAGAACTCGAGAATATTTGAATTTCAGTGCCCTGGAGCAAATAGGTTGAGTGGTATCAGAGATTATCAGATTTAATTCATTTATTTTAAATGTAAATTGATTTGAAGCCACTGGGAGCCGTTAAAGTGTGCAGTCATTGGCCTCCGCACTTGCTGTATATTATTTCTCCTGCCATCCACCTCTGTCCAGCCCTTCTCCCAGTCTTTTATCAGACTGGTTTGTTGATCCCATCTCAGAGACACACCTGAGTTTCGGGGCTCCACGCACCTCAGCATCACATGTACAGTGTGACACCTCTTTCCATAAGTGCTGGACCGCTTTGGTGTTGCTGGTGACGTGTTGCAGCTGTGTTCCAGCCCATAACTTCCCCGAGTGTGAATCTCTCTCCCTATCACCCATGTGTGGGGCTATGCTGGCTCCCTGGGCACAGCTTCTCTTCTCTGCTGACTCCAGTGCAAAATACCTGTTTTCAGGCACTGATTCACCCCGAGGCAGCTTTCACATTCCTGTAACTATAAATGTAGGACTGTACCAAATAATGCCAAATGTGTATTTTTAAGTCTACATAGAGAATTATTTGATCTCTGGGAGCGCATCGCATTTGCCAGCTTTTCTCTCAAGCACACAGATATTCAGATCATCCACATGATCTGTGGTAGTAAAATTGGGAGTTGCAATGGAAGGGAATATTATATTTTTTTCCTTTAATTTTAGTCTCAAAGAATGTGTCCTTCTGAAGAGAAGGTTGTCTAGTATGCTGGAGAAGAGTTCTCAGAATTAGATAAGAGTTATCCCCTTAAAATGAGCTGCAAAGAGAAAGCAAGCCATGGAAAGAAACGCTTGGGACTCTAAACCCCACCTCTGTTTTCCTAGCACAAATGCAAACTCTTCATTTCTCCATCGTTGTGAGTTTTGGGGGACAGGGTGGGATTTGCTACGAGGTGGTTTGGATGTGCAAGGGCTGCTCCTGCACTTGGAGGCAGTGTGGAGGATGCTCCACATCTGCTCCTCAGACCTTCGGGGCTGCATGAGAAGATGCTTAAAACATGCCCTGCCTTTTTGAGGAGAAGTCAGTCCCTATCCTCCTTTGGTGTTCAAAAAGAAAAGCCATTAGAAATGGCCATAAGCCTTAAAATAAATGTTAGTAGGTGATAATAAACAGCTGATTTAAAACACTCGGGGAAGCACTGATGGTATTATCTTCCTGTGAGTGCTTAACATGGGACTCCTCGATTTCAGACTGATCAGTTTTGCTGGGTTTTGGGGTGTTTTTTATTCCAAACATGGAGCGAGGAGGGGGATAGAAAATCAGCAGAATTGGTTTACATATTGCCTTAACTACTCTCACAATAGTGAAAAGCTCTCATCAAGTATGTATCAGATTATTTTATTATGCCAACATTAATATTGGAAGCACACACGTAATCTGGAGTCAGCAGGTTCATACACTACTATCTCATTAAATTTTCAGGCAAAAGCTGCAAAAATTAATTGGAGGCGTGTAATAGTTTAGAATGTGAGCTGGCTTATGGTAATATAAATTACATGAGGAGAAGACAGTTTTATATACTGAGAGAGGGAAAACTGGTTTACTTTAATGAGAAGAGATAGAAATGTGGAGCTATTTTTTCATTACAGATGCACTCTAAACTGTTTGGACTTACTTGATGAATAGAGTTAATTCTCTGCTACAGTTCCAATAATTCATGTTGCACAGTTTAATGACTTCTAGATAAAAACAGGATTGAAATGTTAATTTCTATGAAGAAATTGGAGCACTCTCATACATCAAGCTTTTTTTTTTCTATTAAACTACTAGTTAATTTCGCTAAACAAGTCTCTTAGAGATATTTCATGCTACATAGATTTTTGTATTTCTCACCTGCTTCGCTTTATTCCGTTGGCCACAAGCTTTGGATACCGCTGGGTGCCACTGAGATGCACAACGATATCTGTTGGGCTTTATGTGCTGTTATAAAAATAGCAAGAACTCTTTTTTACACCACACATGTTGGTGTTCAGGCCCTTTGGTCTTTCCTCCTGAATTTTCAAGTTGATGCTAGTGATCTGTCCTGAGAGGATTTGGATTCATGTGTTTACCACCCTACCGAGGGATGGGGAGAAGAGCTGGACCTGAAGGTAAAGGTGTTCAGGACTCCTCTGCCTTTGCAGACTGGGTGTAGTGGATGGGCTTCATCCGAGGAGCTGTGGGGCACGGGGAGCGGCTGTGTGCTTGGTAGCGTCTGGTTGATGTGCTTGGACCTTCTCCTTAATGTGTTGTGACTGGTGGTCTTCTGTGTGCTGCCCAGAGGTTGGGTACTGCTGACTGACGTGTAGAGAGAACAGAAATCGCCATTTTCTGTCACGCATTTCTTGTTTGAGGAGTCCCTCTGGTAACTTGTGCTTCTTTCTTCTGGTTTGAGTCCATTTTCATTGCTGGGCATGGCAGTCCTTGCAGCAGCCCCTTAGGCTGGTTAGATGAGGGTGAGGGAGGTGCCAGGACTGTAGCAGGAGTGCTGGGCTCTGCTGGCCTTCTTCCTTCAGGTGCTGGAGCAGCCTTCTTGGTAGAGTCTGTAGGCGCATGTGCGGTACAACAGATGACATCATTTTGATGTTTCATCTTGGCTCTTCTTAGCTGAATTGTACCCCTGGCTTCTCTGGAACCCCAGGTACCCACAGGACTTGTGCCCATGGTGGAGATTTGGGCTGAATGTGGCTGACTTGGGGAGCTTGTGTCCTCTGTGGTGCTGAGTGGGTCATTGCTGCCCACAGTGCTGTCCCCACATCCCCTGCTCCATGGCTGCTGTTCTTGTACGGCACCATAAACGTGCGGGGAGATGAAGAGCTAGCATGGCTGACCAGAGGAGCTCAGCTCCCACACCCTGACCACATAGCACACCCCTTGCTGTTGGCACATGCTTCTTGAGAGCAATTTTTCACCTTCTATATTCAAACAAAGCTGGGTTTGATACGCACAAGAGAAACTTTCAACCTTGAGCTTTCAGTGCACAGTTTCCTGGGGTTTGGGTGTGCGTGGAGGTGAAGAAAACATCACCCAGGTAAATTATCAAGGTGAACTGGTCTGGTGACTCAGTGGCTGTGGGGACACAACTGTGGAGGTGAAGGTGACCTCTCCTAGGGAGCTGGGCATGGTTGCACCAAGTCCTCTCCTGCACCTCCCTGGTAGCCATCTCCAAACCCTGGTGGGTTCAGGGGTTGGTGCCAGCCTTTTCCCCAAAGGAGGAAGAATCTGTGGGCTTGGTGACATCAGCCCAATCCCCATCCAGGTCAGAAAGCCTGGCCAGAGGTGGGAGGGAGCTGTGCTCTCAGCCTGGTGTGCCCCGCACCATACCTTGAGCTGCTCGGCCTGCAAGGCCTTATATACACGGGCCTTGTACCGCATTGTGCCGGCTGGTGTCTGACACCGGATTAAACAAAGCGTCATGTGTGCGAGGTGTATGGTACAATTATTTTAACCCGTTTTGCTTTCTAGTGTGGAAAATCTGCTTAAAATAGGACTTGCTAAAGTCATTGTACCATATACAAAAGGGTTATTAAAATGCACACTCGAAATAGAAAATAGGATTAGAAGAGACACTTTGGCTTTGAGGCCTTCTCCAGCCAAAAGAAGGCCTCATGGCCAAAATGTCTCCTTTAATCTCATTTTCTGTTTTCCAGCAGGAATTTTATTAGCTGTCCTCACCCCCTCGCAGCCCCCCCCCCCATCGCTCTCTGCCCGCACGCTGGTGTGGCACTGCTTGGCTTCCTTCCCACAACGGCAGGCTCATAAGACAAGATATTTTTCTCTTGGTGGAATAGCAAGCCCTCATATTTATAGTCCAAAAACATCCCACCAAACCCCCATGACCTGTTTCCTTTAACCAACTTTGGGTTGCATGTAGTATGGTTCCCATCTATCAGGACTTTTTGCTCTTCAGGCCTGGTGAAGGCTTCTCTTCCTTCTGTGTCTCTGGTGCAAAACCCACCTGGAAATCCAAATTATTTCGTGCAAAGCGCTGCTTTTTCTGTCTCTGGTAATTTGATAGCAGGTACCTGTGATGTGGTTATCTCTGTATCTGTGTGCTTATATATCTGGGTATCTGTTTATCTATATATTAGATGGAAATGGAAAAGTGGCATGATATACCAACTTAATGTTTTAAACATGTGCTGTAATTGAAATGTGACCTTTCCTGGAAAATATTGAACTTAGTTGCTTCACAGCCTTCTAACATTTTGGTTCCTAAGTGGAGATTTGAGTTGAACATGTGAAAATTGGTGCCCCAGATTAAGGGGGAAAAAAACCAACCCAACAAATCTTGCTGTAATTCTTAATTACAGTTAATTACTGTATTTCTTAATTAAAGTCTTAATTTCCAACTATTTAATTTCAGTGAAACATGCTGAAAAGAAGCAGTCCACAGAGAGCCCATCTGAAAGAAGCAGGTTTCATATTTTGGTATTTTGGGGGAATCCTGAACGCGCTGAATTTTATTTCTGTAACTGGGAAAAGCAGCGAACTTGGGTGGTAATCACAGCAGGGGAATTCAGGTGGGAGGAAATAGACTGTTCGGATGGATTTACATCCAGTGTGCAGGTGGGAAAGAGGTGCCCAGAAATTTAGGCAGGGAAATGTTTGCCAAGGGTGAACCAGCAGCATCTCCAGTAGGTTCCTCACTGGTTGGAATAATACACATTTGGAGAAACTGCTGGTGGCCAGGTTTTTAAATGCAGAAATCGGTTTGGATGTTTATTGTCTTATTACTGCCTACACTGCCCTGCCAGGAGGGTGCAGAGAGGTGGGCGCTGGTCTCTTCAGCCAGGGGACAGGAGATGGGACAAGGGGCAATGGGCTCAAGCTGCCCCAGGGCAGGGTCAGCTCAGCTGGGAGGGCAAAGTTCTTCCCTGGCAGAGTTGTGGGGCTGTGGCACAGGCTGCCCAGGGAGGGGGCTGAGTCCCCAGCCCTGGGGGTGTTTAACAGGCGGGTAGATGAGGTGCTGAGGGATCTGGTTTAGCACAGGACAGGGACGGTTGGACTGGATGATCTTAAAGGGCTTTTCCAACCTTGTGATTCTGGGGTTCATTGGCACTCGAAAATCCTTCTCAGCTAGTAATGTCGCCATGAACCCACCTGAGAGCTAACGTGAAGGTCCAGCTGCAGCATCTGGGTGTCCCCCAAAGATGCACGTTTAGAAATGTCACCCCAAGTCATGGCATCCCTGCTCCCCCAAGCACTCTCTCTCATGCGTTTTATTTTTTTCCTCCCAAAGCAAAAGAAAAACATTAGAAATATATATATTTATATCAGGATGTTCCCTTGAAAGGCAATACCAAGGGCGAGCACGTTTCTGCTTCAGAAGGGCTGATTCTCCCTGGGTGAAGGATACGAATGGTCAGCTTTAAACCTCCTAACAAAAGGTTAATTTTTCTTCCTTGACGTCTTGCTGACTAAGTCAAACCCCGAACACGAGGTCGTTCGCTATTCCCTACGTTTCCAAAGACGGCTTTATACACCCGTGATATCAGTTTTGTGTCTCTTGGCAACAGATTGGTTCTGGCACCCTGAGGACGGGGCGCCTTGGCATTCTTGAGCTGCCAAGAGACACAAAGCGGATACCAAGGGGTATTGGATGCCTTGCTGAAAATACATTAAACTCCGTTCTGTGTGATAATAATGTGTTTTGAAAAATGAGCTGCTTTTTTTTTTTGGTTTTTTCCCTGAGCTGGTCCTCCCCCTCTCCCATTCATTGGTATGGTTTGAATTCCTTGGCTCGCACCGCCCTTTGTGGATGGACGCGTCTATCTGGAACGCTGCTCGCCCTCGCCCAGGGGTGATGCCTCCATCGCAGAGCTGTTTGCTTTCCCTTTTCCCTCTGTGCAGAAGGAGAAAAGGGCAAGAACCACAAGATGAAAACATTAATTATTTTTCTTTTCTTCAGGGAGAGTGCCTGCCTTAGAACAAGCCCTCAGTCCAGCATTTTGTTGAGGTGCTTTCCTCAAAAAAGAAAAAACAAAAAGGTATAAAAAGAGATGATTCTTTATATTACAGGGTTGATTATGATGTGTCTATTAGACCATCTTGGCAAAGTCTGAGGTGCCTTGTATGCATAACCAGGACAAGTGCTGAAACGGTGTGGAGTAATTTATGATGCCTGGCACAGCCAAAAATCTATAGTCATTCACTCGGTGACTGTAATAAGCATCATCCTGCTTAGCTTTGAAATCTCCCTGTTTCGTTATCACAGGTTACCTGATGTACAGTGGTGAGGAACTATGCCAGCTGGGAAGGTGCTGCTCAGGCATCTGCTGGGGATGGGAGGGATGAAGGTACACCTGGGACTTCTGCCGAGAGCAGTCGCCACACAGACACAGGCAAAGGAGTCACGATGACTGAGGAGCGGGTTCCCACTTATGTTTGGGTCTGTGGGCGCTGTGCTGTTGGCTTCAGCAGGGCTGGGATGAGGGTTTGCGTGAGGACAAGGTGTGGAGGACCCAACGCTGAAGGGGCAAGTGTGGGGAGAGAGGAACTTGAAGGGTAAGGGCAGAACATGACTTTCAGAGGTGTGGAATGTGGAGGTGCTGGAGGAAATGGTGTGGAAGAGCCAGGCAGTGAGGCCGTTTTGGGGTGGCTTGCATGCATGTGGCTCTGCTTTGGAGGAGCTTGCTTGGGTACTCATGGCTGTTCTGCCTCTGCCCTGGACTGTGCAGAGCTGCATGGGACATGTCCAGTGATTACCTGAGAGCCGCAAAAACACATCTCTGCTTTATTCACAAAGATAGATCCCCATTCCCTTGGTGTTCGCATCACTAAAGACCTCTTACCTGGTGTTACGGAGGTGCTCGTTCAGGGTGTGCGAATGAGCTAGGTCTGAGAAGGTCTGTCTTGGTTTTCAGCTAAATCCTGATTTCCTGCAGACTAGGAACAAGTGATCTTTGCCTTGCTTCCTTTCAGGTTCAGTTACACCGTCCTCTTTTTGTTATATTCACAAAACTTGAGACTTGACTGTCACCTTCCAGTTTTAAATAGAGCATGTGGGAAGATCTAAACAGGCAACGTACTCCGTGTTTAGTGGGGACTTGCTATGCTTGCCAGCGTGTACTCCTGTATTTATTCCTCTCCATTAAATTATATGCTCAAGACCATTTTAAATGTGCTATGTATCCAGTGTTAATTTCAAGGAGCCAGATTTTTAAAAATACATACACTTAAATGGTGATGGAACCCATAAAAAAATCTATTTAAAATCAATTGTGTGAGAGAAGAAGTCAACAAACAAAAGGGCAGAGACAAGCATATCAGCTTTAATTTAGTACTGGATTCCCTTTGACAGGAGCCATTTAGATAGAGGGCAAAAAATTATCTCACTGAAAAAGGCAGTGATTGATCACATGTTGGTAAGTGAATCAAGTCTGCAAAAAACAGAGGCGATTAAGGGACAAAGAGGAATTATCATATTACAATGTTGCTGCCTGTCAAACCTTCCTTGTGTTGTGCATTCATGTGTCACGTTGTGACATTCGATCAGCGCTTAACTCCCTGGGACAAAGGGATGGTCGTTAAAAATCTTTAAATGCTGCTAGGAATTGTGCTGGGAGTGTAAATCCGTGTTTTGACTGCTGACAGAGATCTTTATGCCCGCAAGAATAGATACAGGGGACCTGGCTGACAACTTATTAAGTAGATCTTAACACCAGGGCGTTTGCTCCACTTTGTTGTGGGGTTGCTGGCCAAAACGGGATGGGTTGGGAGGTGCTGGGGAGAGCAGGCTGGTGCTGCTCCTGGGGGAGGTAAGAGGGGCTAAAAGTGGGTTAAAGCAAACCCATCGTACTCCAGGGAATGGAATGCAGTCCAGGTGGCCTGGCAAAACCTACTAGGATAAGTAAGGGGGCTGAGGGGGAAGGAGGCTTCTGTTGGAAGATGCAGGAAAAGGAAAGAAAACCCAGGAGCACAAAGCTGTAGGGAGAGGCTGTCTGCTCGGGTGGGCTTCTGGGGGCTAACGACAGCCCTTAATCATACTGGAGATGGAGGAGACGAGACTTGCAGTTTCTGTGTCAGCGTTTTGCACAGGCTGGGCCTCTTCCTCTCTAGACCACATCAGCTTCTTTCAGGCGGCAGTGTCAGGGATGAGTGTGCGGGACACAGCTGGCAGGCACACACCGATGAGGAGTGACAGTACAGGGGAGCAGGGCACCAGGGAGACAGACTGCTGGGCCTCCATGCTTGGTGGCATCTCCCATGGCTCAGTGTCTGCTGCTGTGAGGTGCTGCTGTCCTGCTCCTGGGGGGCAGGAGCTTGTTGAGTTGCAGGGTGCGTTTGTAAACCTTCTGTAGAAACACAGCAAAAATCACATCGTATCATTAAAATAATGTATTATAGTTTAAAAAAAAGTAACAAATCTTTAGGTTTTTGCATTTTGTGGCTGTGGGTGGTGCTCCCAAGGTACTGCTGGTGTGGCTCTGTCCTTTCCTGCCCTATGGCCTCTCCTTCTGACACAGCAGGGTGCCCCCAAGGTTGCCAGTGTGAGACCTCCATTGGAGAAGGCCCCTTTTACCCCTTAGACCCTGCTGTTCAGGGTCATGCTTGCACCTCCTTTTCTTGGTGGTTTTCTACCCCCAGTACACATGGCTAGCCAGGGTCTTTTCCTGCCTGGATCTGCAAACATGTGTGGAGTCACATGATTTACCTACTTGAGGGGGTGGTTACAGAAGAAAGAGAACAGTCAGCTGCCTCACCTGTGTACCAGCTCTTCTGACAAAATCACAGTTGAAGATACCTATGTGACAATGATGTGATAAGAGAAAAGCAGAAAAAGCACATACCTGTATTTATTTTTAAAGTAGTACATCAGCACAGTGGTAGAGCTCAGAACCAGCACAGGCAGCTTGTGGCTTTCAAAGACCCTCTGTTTAAGCAAGTATTTTTGGGGTAAAAAAGCTTGCTCTGGGTTAAAAACAGAAACCAAGTAAAGTGTCAGCTTTTTTTTTCATAGAAAATGACGTTGAACTGCTCTGAGTATCCACATCATGACTGCAATGTCTGAATATTTTCATTAATAACCTAGAAAAGAGGCGGACAGTGAGTTGGTGGCACAGTGGGAGACTGCACAGCATCACTGCTGGGAGGCAGCCTGGTGAAGAAGATGGCAGAGCTGAAGTTAAGCAGAGGAAAACCACAGGGCCAGGTGAAAGTCACCCCTGCCAAACGCAAGGTTAGGCAGCCGGTACGAGTGACCTGATCTTCTGGTACACGTTGCTTTGCTTCAAATGAACTGTAACCACCGGGGAGGAAGACGCGAGGGTCGGTGCGGACAGCTCGATGAAGACATCTGCTCAGTGTGCAGCCACGGTCACAAAAGATCAAACAAGATGTTAGGCCATAGGAAGAATGGGTGAGAAAACATGGAAAATATGATAATGCTGTGACGTGGATGTCCCTTGTGCCCTGCTCTGGGTATTGTGTGGAGGTTGGCCCCTTGCTCTGTAGGCATGAGAGCCAGGGGGTTTTGAGAAGCGGCAGCTGAAACGGTCAGAGCTCATAGTGTCACTTCTGCAGAGCTGAAAAGATTGGGACTGTTCTGAAAGATCATGTGAGTAAGAGGATTCCTCGGAGAGGTTTTGTAAACTAACACTTGACATATTTAACCCTTCTCAAAATACAAGAGCAGAGGAAAATCCAATAAAACCAGAGGCATGCATCGAGCACTCTGTGAGGTGATGTTTCTCACATGGGGCCATTGGGCAGCCCCCCACACCACCCTGGCTGTGGCCATGGCTGGCCTGCTCCATCTTCCCTGCTCCTGCCATCAGAAGCATCATCTCCTTATCTATGGACAAGCATATTTTAGCCTGTTTGACACATTCTGGCAGCATGTACTGAAACTGCTTTTCATACCATGCTAGAAATACGGTCCGTCACAGCATGTTCTCCTCTGCTACCAAATCCTTGCTGAGAATCTGAAATATTTTGAAGTCATATTCAATTAATGTGACTTCATCTGGAGCACAGGGCTTCACTCGGCAGCATTTTCACCAGCTTCACAGTTTCCCTTTGTCGTGGAGAAAGGCTTCTTGCAGTCTGCTCTGGATGCAAGCGATAGGGAAGCCTCATACAGGGGGTGAGGGATCCCCAGAGGGATGTGGTAAGAGCGTGTAGGGCTGTACAGGATGGTTAGACTCCAGCCTCTTCCTTGCACTTTTGCCTTTGAACTCTGAAAGAGTTCTTGAAGTGGGGAGGGATGATGACTGTTTTCAAATAGGGATACTAAATGGATATATTTAAAACAGCATTACCTCAGGAGAAACACTTGCAGGGTCTCCACAAGTTCACTGGTACAACACTGGAGCAGCACCATACTGTTAAAAGTGCAACTGGAGAGAAACACTGGCTCGGTTTAAAGCTGTGGTGATGCTGCCCCTAATGCGAGCATGCTGGTGGGAGCAAGTGTGCTCCACTGAAGGAGCCTGCTCTGCAGAGATGGCTTCCATAGCTGTGTTTTACATGTGTTGTCAGCTTCTTCTTTATTTTAAATAGTTGCAAGTATTTAAGAAGTGCAGCAGTGTGCCCCTGTAATGGAATCGCTGGGGCTTGTTTTCTGGCCATGAGTCGGAGATGTGGTCTGGGAGCTGTTGAAGAGAGGGCAGATGTTGAATACCAGCTATATAATTACATCTGAGCCTTAATCAGTAAAAGATTAATTAAAGTCACCTAATCCATACAAAAACTGTAGAAGCAGAGCTCTCCAGTGGACTGGAGGGGTTCATTTGGGACACTGGTAAGAGTTATCCCAGGTAGGTCATGTCTCGTGGCCCAGATACATGTGTCACCTCTTCACTGTGATCCTGCCCCAGTGAGCACACTCCTGGCTGGAAGACACAAAAAAGGGTCCCCGTCCCATTAGGTGCTAATTGCATATGAGTTAGCCATCACTGGCAAGCCCAGTGCTGCTCTGGGCTTGTGCATGGTGTGTGAGATGGTGGAGGGCTCTTGGGGGACAAGGGCTGCTGGATTGCAAGGATTCAGAAATGATTTTTAAAAAAAACCCCACACAGCTACTTCTCTGAAGAGTCAGGAGTGGCTCCAGCAAACCAGCCCGGTGCTGGGAAACAGCTCGGATGGTGGAGTCTCCTGCCGGTATCGCTGCTCTGCCAACAGCTAATCCCCTGTGAGAGCATGGGAACAAAACTCTGCTCCTCAAGCACAGTCTAATTAGTATTAACCCCATATCGCTGCAGAATTCACGCTGTATTTTTCAGAGCTTACGCACTAAGCAGACCGCTTTGCCAAGGATCATACACCGGCACACGGAGAGCAGAAGTACGACGCTTGGCCCATGCCGCCGGGTTTGCTCGGAGGTAAACAAAACCCTGGCACCTCTGCAGATGACAGTCTGCTTTGTTTTCTGCTCCTTCGAAAGCGCTGCGTCTCCTTGGGAGGGGTTGGAGAGCCTGTGGAGGTGTGGGGACCCACACTGCAGCTCGTGGTATGTGCATAGAGCCAAACTGCAGAGCCCCGACCTTAATTTCGGTGCCAAGCCAAATGCTTTTGTGCCCAGGAGCTGGATGGGTTGCTTGCTTGGTAAAGTGGGTTAATGCCTCGCTGGGCTCCGACGTGCCAACGGCTCGGTCAGTTCAAAACAAACAAAATTCCAGCTTGGACTGAGCTGGCCCAAGACAAAATGCTTTGTTTTGTTTTTCCTCCTGCAGTTTTGGGCACTTTTTCCCCACGTGAAGTTTTATAGTTGGCTAGAGCTGCGTGTTGGTGATGTCAAAGAGCTCCAGAGGAAGAGTGGATAAACATTTTGGTGTCTAGTGAGGGGAAGTTTGCATTTGGGCTGCCTTCAAATTAGGTCTACGCTTCATCTCTGTCCAGGATTTTTCCCATTTCCATTTCATAATCTGTGTCCAGTACAGCCAGGTCTCTGCTGCCTCGGGCAGTGAAATTGGCTCTTGTTTCCAGCGTGGAGGCTTACTCTGTTCTCAAAGGAAGAATTTGAAAAGGAGAAGGAAAAAAAAAAACCCATAGCAGAGGATTAGCTGCTGGGGATTCAGAGGGGAATGCTGCTGTTCCATCAGCTGTGTCGCCCCTCTCTTACAGTGGCATGGACACCGTGAGTCCATTTGCTCTTCTCATCACCAGTAAACATGCTACAGCTTTTTTGCAAGAGCAGGAAGGCATGAAGTCATCCATCGTGCTGTCTGTATCTGCATTTTGATTCCATAGAACTCCTGTTTTCTGGTGATTGGCAGTTATGTGTGTACTTGTGGGATGAAAACTGGGTATCTCTATGTACCCTTTGCTGCAGTTTTTTAACAGATGCTTTTTAAGTATTCCTGCCTGTAGTTACAAAAAGCAGATGTTGCATTGAAGGCTATGGGAATTACCAATGATGACCACAGAGATTTAGCCACTGTCTTCACAACCGCTAAGTCCCTGGAGCTGCTTTAAGCAGACCCAGGGTGAAGGGGTTGGAGGTGATGATCTTTGGAAATAGATGAAAAACACCCACCACACAAGTGTTTGCACTGAGGAGAAACCTACAATGTTGGCATCCAGTGGGCAAAGGTAGCTTTAAAATGTCCCATTTCTGGACAAGCTTTGGTCAGCGTTTGTGTTGTCCAGAAAATGTAGGAGATGTTTCATGGGCTCCTCTGCTTAAAGAAATGGTTGGGTATTGATCATTGCTCCCATTGTTTGTCTTTCAGTGTTCTTTGGGTACTTGTTGCTGTAGTGGGTGTTACTCTTAGGTGATGTGTAGATGGGCAGCCTGCTCCTAGGAGTAGCTCATGCACATGAGGCATGTCTCAGACCCCACAGCCTGTTTGCTCCTGTGCATTTGTTGCCACCGGGAGAAGATTTCCACTAGCATTGTTCTGTCAAATGCTTTTTATTTAAGTCTCTTAAGTTCTGTAACCAATTTGCCCCTTCCTTCTCAAGTCAGTAGCTTTTATTATGAAAGCCCTGGTGTATTGATGATAACTATTGGGGAAATTCCCTCAGGCTGCTGAGCAGGAATCTGCCTTGGTGACAGAGATGCTTCCAATCTTTTAAGCAAAACAGCCTGTAAACTGTGCCATCAACTAACAAGTACGGATCCCTGCTGTGTTATGTGTGGGATCCTGTAGTATTTTTATTTCCAGGGTGATACCCTCACGGTAGCATGTGGAGCTACAGCTGGGCCGCCAAGGAGCATCCTGCTTTGGGAAGATGAACGGAGAATATGTTCCTCAGGATTGCCATGCCTAATTAGCCTCAAGTTCTGGTATTAGGAGATGTTAATGAGCTGGAGCATATAAACTAACTGCAGGAAAAAAACCCTTTTAATGGCTACGCCAGCGGTAGGAAGAGTCATGCGGCTGCGGGGGGAACTGACTCACTGCTCGGACCCGTGGCCAGCGTGCAGGGACCTTGCAGCACATGTGGGTGTAGCCCATCTCCTCTCAGTAGGAAGCCAGAGAGGAGTCTCTCTCAGCTTGGTGATCATAAGGAGGTGTGGTCATGTTCTGTAGAACCATCTAATTAGTGCAGGGATGGTCTCTTGTTTTGTATTTTTGTAGTTTTGGGCACACAGCCCTGGTGATGACCAGCATACCCAGTACTGCAGAGCAGTGGCATGCGGCTTCAGCTATGCACTGCCTGCTTGTATTTGTTGGTGGCTCTATTTATCTTCATTTTTCTGTAGTGAAGATGAAGGTTGAAGAACAAGGAGATTTGATTTAATTAATTTGCAGTTCTACTTCATTTTGGCTCATTTGACATCGTCCATGAGAGGCAGGTTGAGGAAGTTGTACTTCCATTCTCTCCTCTCCATGCATCTCCATTACACATAGCTTTACCATACCAGCTATTTTATCCATTATTCCAAAAAAGTGCCCTGTTTCTGGGCAAGCTAAGCTGCCACAATGTAAGATTTTTATTCTTCATACTGGAAAAAATACCTCTTTTTGTCTTTGCCTTTTTTTTTTTGGTGGTTGTTGTTCTCATTGCTTGGAAACTGTGTAAAACAGACATGGAATAAAAACCCCGTAAACCAGCTTGCCAGGCTCTTAAGTGAATTGATTGCGTTGAAGAGCAGAATTGGAGAGGAGCCAGCACAGAACCCCCTGATCAGGCACGAAGGGAAGGGATAACGTGGCCATGGTGAGGATGAGGCTGGAGAAGCAGCTGTGAGAGGAATCATAGAATCATAGGGGTTGGAAGAGGGACCCCGAGAGATCGAGTCCAACCTGAAGTAATTGAGGTGTGGAGGCAAACGAGAGATGTTTGATGAAAGGATGTCAGTTACCCACCAGCGTGGGGTGAGTCATGATGTGTGTGTCAGGTGGGGAATCTGCAGAGAGGGGTGCTGCTAATGCCTCCGCAGAGCTGGGACACCCTGCCTGTCATGCTGTCTGTGCTGCTAGATTGATAAATTTAGGCAGGGATTTAAAATAAAGCTTATATTCAAAGGAAGAGTGAAGTTTCTCCAACATCATGGCCCAAAAGAGTCGGTTGGTGAGGTCCCTTCCAGCTGCAGAGCCCTGGGTTCCCGTGGGGTGCTTTCCTTGGGGGACTGAGACCTCAGTAATATTTTAGCCATAACCTCAGTGTAGTTACACTGTAGCTCTGGATTATTCTGTTGGACTTGGTGGATCACATCTGTGTGTGCTGCAGCAGCTAGCCTGTGGTCATACAGTGAGTAGCCAGGGATAGACTGCCGCCCACCCGTGTCATCAGCTGCCAGTGAGGGGGGCAGCTCCCAACGGTCAGCTGCTTCAGCACATGGCCACTCAAGATAGGCTTTAGATCAAAGTTGCTGCCACAGCTTGAGAGATGCGCTCATTTATCCAGGGTGGAGGATGAGCACTTCATTTTGACAGCAGCAAAATCACAGCAAGAATGCCTTGCTCAGCTGTTGTTAGGGGCAATGCAACGAGCTTCTCATTGGAAGATGCCTTCCAAGCCTGACTTTGCACTCTGATGTCACTGAAGATGGCGTGAGGCCATGTGCAAATGGTATCCCGCTATAAATCCTTCTTCTGGAGTCTGAGGTGGTGGCAGGACTCATCTGTGTGCCCACAGCTGCCTGCAGGAGGGGAGAGCAGTGGGACGTGTGGGAAAAACACCCGGAGCTGGCAGCCACTGCAGAAGAAAGCAAATAGAGAGAAGCCATTCCCGTTTCAAGGTGTGGCATTTTGACTTAGTGAAAATATTTATCTAAGAAATCTAATGGGGAAATAGAAAAAATATCAGTTTATGAATGTTCCAAAGAATATGAAGAAAGAAAGAACAAAGGCCTGGGAGAAATAACCACTGTATTTTCACCCTTCTAATGGTATCCGGCAGTGTGTTTGGGGATGAAGGACCTACTGTATTGGTCTGATTAGAACATACTTACAGAGCCCAAGTGTAACTGTTACAGGCAGGGCTCATTTTCTGACATTCCATATTCTTGAGCTCTGGAAATGTAACACCAGCTATTCCCTATCCTTACTGCATGCAGCTTTTTAAGTAATGGGCCAAATAATGATTGCAGATGCTATAATGAACATTTTTTGTTAATGATTTAGAGCTCTACTTGCAAAATAATTAGTTCTGCAGAGCTCTGTGGTACAATACAAGAGGAATGCTCTTCTGAGTTCTAATAGCCACAAGTTAATTGAAACTACAGAGCCTGGCAGGCACGAGGCAGTGCAGGGGTGAGCCTGGGAGCCTCAGCCCTGGGGTTATCATAGCTTGGTGGGCTTAAATATTGGCCATGAACCTGATCATGGATGCTTAGAAGAACCTGCTTGGTGCCTGATGACAACCTAAGTGGGTTGTAGCTGCTGCCTGTTAAAGTTGGGCTGTGCCCTTCAATTGCATTCCTTTTCTGTAGGTCCACAGAAGACCTGCTCCAGGGACCCATGCAGTAATAACTGAGCTCTTGGGGATGGGGATCACAGGGAAACCTTCCTGCTTTCTTACGGCAGCAGATGCCAAGATGGTACCTGACAAACCAGAACACCAGAGGGGCAGATGAATCCTGAGAGCTTTTAAAACCACTTGTAAGAATCAGCTTTTGCTATAGAGAAAAACCTGACGTGGTCCCTACAAGACCAGGACGGTGGTTGGGTGCTGCCACGGCTCCTGGCTCACACCAGACAGGACTGGTGAGGTCCCTTGCTTTTTTTTTCCCCTTTGTCTGTTTGGATTTTAAGCTCATGAGCAGAAAGGTCTTGATTCACACTTGGCACAACATGGCTGTGATCTCAGTGGCAGATGCCAGATGCTGCCAGAATACAAAGAAATAATGAAAGTAACCCAAAATGTGTGAGTCAGCAGTAGGTGTGACGGGGGTGCCTCCTCTGCTTTGTCTTTCTCTGCCTTTTCTTCCTCCATCCACTTTGCCTTCAGCTTTATTCTCAGCTTCTCATTTCTCCTCCTATTTTCTTCCCCCAGCTTCATTCCCTTTTGTCTTTCTTTCCTGCCTTTTGCCAAGCTTCTTACTGCCCACTCCTGCGACGTGACTGTGGGGTGGGGGAGTGATCTTCCCTGTGATGCTTAGGACAACTTGACTTTTCTGGTACCTAGAAATCTATTCCCATTCTGCTTCCTTTCCCTGGTATCCTGGGTACCACTAGTGCCATCTCAGCAGTGGACATTTCATTCCTTCTTCCTTCCTTCCCTAAACACAACGCTGTGTGCCAGTGTCACTGCAGAAGTGTTAACTGCAGTCAGTACCTCTTTGAAAAAACACTGAATGGCTTTAGTTCTTCATTGTGAATCACTCATTTTATCTCCTCCTAACATTACGCTACAGTTTCTGTAGTTCTGGAGGTCACCGGAGCTTTGTAAGTGCAGCCAAAAGTGTTTTAAATAGTCATTGTGCAGCGTAGTGATGCCATCAATCTCCTGTGCCATTATTCTATCTAGAAAGTTGGATTTGATAGCCATTTTCATATTTAAAGTGAAATTACTGGCAAGCTGCCATCTCCTGTAAGGCACAGAGAGTGGTAACTTGTTCATAGAGGTTCATACGAGTGTAATGGTATTACCTATTGGTTTGGGATATTTTTCAACAAATCAAGAACTGCTGGCAGCCAAATGGTTTCTGAAGAGGGTCTTTTCTCTTTAACTGGTCTTATTTTATCCTTTCATTTCCAAGCCTGTCTCTAGTCTAGCTCTAATAATGATTAGATCTTTTTAATTGGAGTCTCGAAGCTTAAGTTACTGTCTTGCCCAGAAATACTTTGCACTTTGGCTTTTATATATGTGGGGGGGAGGAACCTAGAAAATAAGTGGAATGTAAGTCTGTGGCATATTGAATTAATTTCCTGTTCCACTTCTGCATCAGCTAACCAGACAAATAACCAATTTGTTAAGGGCTCTGCTACTTCCTTCAATCACTTGCTCACAATGCACTTTTTACGTTTTATTTCCTGGTTTTTCCATTTCAATTCCTCACCCCCCACCTCCTCCCCAGGTCTCTCTCTTTCAGTGCCAACAGCAACATACCCACCAAGGGAGGGCAGGGTGTGATCCTTTGCCTCCCAGCAGCCCTGTCCGCCCTCTTACTTAGGTTTTCTGTAAGGTCCCTGACTGGAAGTGCAGCGGGCTCTCTGACAAGCATCCCTTTGCGTTCCCCTTGCCGATTCTTGCGGACCCAGCCAAGGATGCTGCTGGTGCTGCCTCGTTATTGCCTGGCCTCACCTCATCGGCAGCAGCAGGAATCACAGTTTATTGAGGTGTTTCTGAGAGCACTGGAACAGGAATATCACCACGGCACAGGGGGCAAGAGGAGGCTGTCAGTGGTCTGTGCTGGGCAGCAGGACGAAGCAGTCGTAACAAACAGAGCTGTCATTATTTTCCTCTCCCGCCACACGATGGATTCTTTCAGAGCCTGGTACAGCACTGGATAACTAAGGGCAATGTGTCTTTTTGCTCCATTTTTGGGGGTTTATAATTGTACTTAGGAAATTGATTGCAGACACTCAGCCAGGGATGTCTTTCCAGAGAAACTGAGGCAACGGGGAACAAAAACCAAGCACCAGTCTGTGTTTGTGGGTCCCTTGGAGATACACAATCCTATAGGAAAATCTGTGAGAAAGAGAGAGATGTGTAATTTGAGAGTTCTGCAGCAGAAGTTAAAGAGGGCTTTCAGTGTACTCTGATGGATAGGAGAGGAAGTACATCAACTCAATTGCAGTATTGTGTAGAGCATAATAAATATTTTATTACCACAGACTATCATTTAGTTACTAAACGGCGCTAGGGCAGATTCTGCCCTCGGATGGTGCCTGCACGCTTGCTGCTCTGTGACTATCACACAGATTCATTCCTGGGGTTGAGGACAGTATTGGGGTCAGGTACTGCAAAACCTGTGTGTAAAATACTCAAGCCCCATGTAAGAAAGCTCTTCAGGCTGGCACTGTAGCAGCACATTGGGGCAGCAGATTGTGAATCTAATGGTATTTCTTGTTTACCACAAGAATACTTTAGCCTAAGGCTGGGATTTGATAAATAAGATGAATTAGGCTATTCCGCTGCTGATGATACAGGATTATATGTACTCTGAAATACAGCACAGCCTTGCCTGCCCAAAGGAGAGGGGTGATGGTGCGTGCTGTTTTGTAGTGTGAGCTGCTTAGGTGCAGCTGGTCAAAGAATCTTTGGCTTTTAAAAGAATCTTCAGGAATTGGAAGTATTTCTAGGTTTCAGGGTGTTCTGCAGGTGTTTGCCGTGCAACACGTGTACTTTCCAGTTGGAAATAAAACTCAAGCAAATTCTCCAAACAGAAGAGGTCACTGGCAGCAGAAATCTCATCACTGGTGAGGTTTCTGAGCAGCTACCACAGAAACTTACTGCCTGGTTCTCCTGCTGTCATACAGTAATGGTTGTAAATTTGTCACGCTGGAGGGAAATGCCAATATCAAACTGAGAATTAAGTAAATGGTTTTGATGGGGATTGAAAAGAAAGTATTCCCTGCTTTAAGCAAGTTTTAATTTAACCTAATTATACCATAAGGTAATTGGTGTTTAACTGATCCTGATAGGTAAAAAAGCAGGGGTAAGGAGAGAGGCACATCCTCACCCAGACACGTTAAGAGCTTTGTGGGTTGGCAGGGAGATGGGAAATTCATTCCTTCGCAGGTTTACACGTGAGTGACTTTCCATGTCCCTTCATGTGCATTTCCCTCTGGGACTTTTTTGGGGCCACGTTTAATACAGAACCACCAGGACACCCATGAGTTATGGGATAATAATTCCGTGTCAGATACTGTGAGAATGAAGCTTATTTTACAAGAATTCCCTTTGATGGAAGTAGGGCCCCTAATTCAGATTTGAATGCATTTTAAGAGACATATACATGCACACAATAAAATCCAGGGAGAACAATTTGCATAGAAAAGCCAGGAAACAGCTGGGTTTACAGGCAGCTGAGATTTTTAGGGTTTGTTTTCTGGGGGAATAGGGGTAGAGTCAAGCAAAAGAATTTTAAACCCAGGCTGCTTTTGAGGATTTTGCTTACTATTGTATGTATTAGAATAATTTTCAAAAACACAGCTGTGTTCTGGCTCCTGAGACCAGTTAATTTTACCTAATATTGATACTGAGGTGGTTGTTCTTGGTTATTATCAGCTAACAGTAATGGTAAGAGACACCCGCTTGTCTGGTTCCTCTATGTGTATGTATTTGTTCTTACTTTAAATTCTTTCCCATAGATACAATTCAGCACAATCGATGCCAACAATATTATTTTGAAAGCAGATTAGATTAAAAATCTCATCCCTTACCAAGCTTCCCACTGGCACATGAGGTGATCCTTGGAGAATTAAGATTTGTGTCAGGGACAGAAAGGCTCACATGAGATCGCTCAGCCTCTTGCTGGCCATTTTTAATTTAAATATTTGATGGAAGCGCCTGTGCAGGCTGAATTCCATCGGTGTTACATACTTCTGGAGGTTGGTGACTAACACCACAGCAGGGAAAAAAGTATCTGAGAAGAAATTTTCTGTCCAAGGATGCTGGTAAGCGTTTTTGTTCCAGATTGTGTTGCTGGTGACTTGGGGTTTTCCTAGAAGGAGGTCAGGACTGTTCGTATCCGAGCGTGGGCTGAATCATTTCCAAACCCCAGCCGACTGGGTTCTGTGCTGGGAGTATCTTGGGTTGGGTTTTGTTGGCTTTCTGTAGAAATGAGATACCATTTGGTGATAATTTAAGCCTGATTCTTGCCTTTGTGGAGCCTGAAGAATGTTTTCCAGTAATGTGCTTTGAGTTGAGGAGGCAAGAAGATAGTGCAGACAGCCCTGGATTGGAGGGGTGGGACTTGCTCCCTGTGCTGCTCCCCAAAACCATGGTGCAATGGGGCACAACAACTTCATCCCTTTTCTTCCCTCATCTCCTGGACACTCTGAAACACAACCTGTGGGGTTCAGCCCACAGCATCTATAAATGAGTCCTTACTTCCCTGGATTTTGGTTAAATTTGCTGGTGCTCCTCCCTCTTTGCCCCTCTGCTGTGATGCAGGCAGTTCTGGTCATGCACAGGAGTATCTGTGGGCCTTGGACCTCAAAGTCTTCAAGGTAGAGTCCTACCTTGCTTTTTCTATGTTGCATGAAAGCAGGTCAGTGCAGAATCACAGCCAATAAATGTGATGTCTCAGCGTCCCCCTGCTTTGCCTGTGATCAGTCTGTTTTACAGCCAAGGGTAAGTCCCAAGACTAGAAAACTGTTCAGGTGCCAGAACACCATGGTTCCACGTGGTTTATTTAAGGTGCTAACTCTGTAAAGGTATATTAGGGTCATGTGGTGTCCTTGCCACTTCATGTATCTATTGTAGCAAATAATGTAATGGAAAATAAGCAAGGCTGTGACTTTGGAAATGAAGTTTGGGAGCCTCCCATTGTTACTGCTTTTGTTGGTTTTATTTAAAACAGGACTTGCTCTTTTTATAGATTTATTGCCCCAGCCTAGCTTAAAAGGGAGAGGGCATGGGGCAATCAACAGTGATTTATTCCTTTAATGCATTTTAAATAAGTAGACCCCCAAGAATGGAGTGATGGTGCCTAATTATACTACACTGGTCACAAAACTTGGGCTGTTCCTGCTGTAGGCTATTTATTTAACACCTGGTGAGCATAAGTGAATCCATGGCTAGGGATGGAAGCTCTGACTTACTCTAGTTTTTACTCTGGTAGCAATTTCTCTTTCAATATCTGAAAGCTAAGAAGCATTTCTAGCTATGTCTGGTGAAGCAGATTGATCATGTTATCTTCCAGTTAAGGCACCGTGTAGAGAAGTCTCACTGAGCGTTGGCAAAGGTTGGCTCCCACTGTCCTGGAGGAGGAGGAGGGACCGAGGGGTTTCCCCAGCTCACTCTGTCAGTAAAGAGGTGCCAGGGCTCACAGACCTTCCCCCTGTTTGCAGGGCTGCAAGTCCTGGACCTCTGCACCAGGGTCTCCTCTGGCTCCACTCCCACATCCATACGCTGCCTCTCCTCTACCCTTGTCTTCCCTCTCCTATACCCTACCCGTGCTTTCTGTGGAGGAAAGGCTGCCTGGAGAGACATGGAGCTCCTTTCCAGATTGCAATCTCCTCAATTAAAGTAAGCGAAATCGATTTGAATATTGCATTTCCTTACCAGGACCTCCTGCTAATTTCTATGTTTTTTACAATTGTGTTTTCCTGGTTTTGTTTAGGTTTTTTTTTCATCTTTATCACTTCCCTGCTGCTGACTAAAGGAGCTACACAACAGGGGAAAGTGTGACTAACTCACTGCCTGCACGGGGGAAAGAGTGAGACTGCTTCTACACATGCTGGTGATAAATGCACAGAGTAAACAGAATGGAAAAGTGGGGAAAAACAGCTTCTTTTTTTTTTTCCCTTACAATCTCTTTTTTTTCATAGCAATGTTAGTCATTTCTTCCAGCCAGCACAGGTTAAAACAACTTCCATTTCTTGCAGAAGAAGCAGGATCAGCTTAAAATTCATACTTCCTTCTAAAACAATTTCTAATATCTCTTCTAAGTTGTAAGAAAGACCAAAAATGGTTTTCCTCTTTCTTTTTTAGTGTGTCCTTTGGTTTGACAGCAAGTGACATAGACTTTTTCTCTTTCTCCCATGTGTTCAGGTCCTGTGTCAGCCTGGTGGGTATTTCCTATATCAGCTGTGAGGGAAAACTTCTAATCAACAGGAAGAGGGCAGGGGAATTCACCCAGGCAAAGGTCTCAAAACTGTTTTAAACTTGGGTTGCGATGGAGTAGATTCCAGATGACAGTGTCCCTTTAATTAAGCAATATAATGCTGTTGATTTCAAGGCCGATGAAATCAATGGAAAGACGCCATGGGCTGCCAAGGGCTATGGAGCAGGTCCAGCCTCCTTTTTGTCATATAGAAATGATGCTTCAACAATTTTAAGAGCCTGGGGAGGCCAAATCAGAATCACAAGCGACCTGCTCATGTATTAGGTCAGCAGCAGGGAAGAAACACAGGTCTGAGCTCAGCCCTCACTGACTTGGGCGCAGATGAACGGGCGCAAAGTGTTCCATCAGAGCGGCTTTCATGTTCTGAATATCCCAGCACAGCTTTGGAGAGGAAAGGGAAATCTATTCTGCGTGTAAACACAGCGTTGGGCTGTTTGTTTAATGCCTTTGTTTACTTTGAAAGTTAGTCCCATACTAATGAATTTGTAAAACCTACATTATCCATAAAACTGTCACTGGTACGAAATTTAGTAATAACTCAGGTAATGTATTTAAACCACTAGTGAGTTTGCTCTATCCTTGAGTTGATAAATTGTATGGCTTCATTTGGTAGGAATCAGCAGTTTTATGTGGCAATTAATTTTAACAGCAATAGAGAGCCAAAGGACTAGATTTTTACCCTTGGTTTTCTTCATGTGTACGGGAATATCCTAATATTCCCAGGTTGCAGACCTGGGCATCACAAGGAATATATCTCTTTATAAGTGTTATGGTTGTGCTGCTCCAGTTCGCAATCCAACTTGCCAGTTAAACCATTTTGAGGGTTTCTCACCCTTTAAAATACATGTCAGAAAGATGTCAGATGGCAAAACCCATCTCTCCCCAGCGTCTGTGTCCATTTACCCCCTTTCTTCTGTATGAACTTGTTGGTTGCCTGTTGTATTGTGTAAGTTACCACCATCAGGGATGATGCCAAAATCACGAGCTCGATGCCAGAGATGAGGAAATAAGTTTTTCTAAAGTGATTCCGGTTGTTTGTTTTCCCCTTTCTGGTCTCTGATACCCAGCTCAGAAAGGTCCCATTTGTACAGTTGGCTGCAAGCCTATAATTGTGTAGGATCTGATTTGGGAACTGAAAAAGCCTTAATTCTAATCTTAGCTCCTGCTACCAGATTTACATAGTGGTAGCAGGTCACTTTACTTCATAATTTATGTCTGTAACACTGACTGCATCCTCAGCACTGTACAAAAAGCAGCGTAGTTCCCCTAAAGCTAAAATTTGTCTTGTAGCAATAAAAAATACCAAGGGAGGTAATTTGAAGGGGATTTATTTATGATGCTGTTAAGTAACATCCACATTTTGGTTTTTGCTGCTTGTGAAACCAGTTGAAAAGCGCTGGGCTGCAAGGGTGGGTATGGGCATTGCTGGGCAAGCAGCATGGACATTGTTGAACCCACGGGGTAAACGAGGGGTTCGTTTTGAGGTATCCTCCTCACCATCGCTGCAGCAGCAGGGAGCTCTGCAAGGTAAGCCCAGCACCACAAAGGATGAGCAAGGAACGGTGCACGTAGCTCCTGAGCCTTTTATTTCAGGTGTTGGTTTCCCATCTAAGACCTCAGAGGCATTGGTGGCTCCATGAGAGCCGCTGGCTCGTGCCTGTTGATGTGTCTGCATTTGGAACATCATTTGTGTTACAACTGTGTCAGTTCCCAAAGTGGGGTGATGGCCCCAAAATGAGGTTCAGGGAAGTTATGAGCGAGGTCGTGAGCCTGACAGAAATTTCATTTTGTGGGATATTTATTCTGCTGTTTGGGGTTGTGTGGAGTTACTGGTCTGTAAAATGAGGTCGCAGCCGGGAAAGAAAGTTTGGGAGCTGCTGCTTTAGAGCTTGGGTTGAAATTAATTATTTGTATACCGTGGAGGGTTGCACTGGTTTTTAAACAAGACAGCTGGGTTAGAAAAACAGTCCGAATTCATTGTGAAACACGTTGTGTGATGGCCAGCTCTTGAACCTTGCACTCCCTTGGTGCGCTACCAACCAGAAATTTCAAATTGGCTGCTTAAAATTGGCTGTGCAGTCGCCCAGATATTTCATCATGTTATTTCAAAAAATCCCAGTGGCTCCAGGTGCTCTGGAGCCCTGGAGTTCGTTGTAGCCGCAGCTGGAAAAGTTGGGTTGGTGTAGCTTGTAGTACCCACAGATATTTAGGCAGCAGAAGTGCCGGATGCGAAAGGGAAGGCTGGCCTGGCTAAAACCAGCTTAAGAAGAAAAGGTCTGGCCAGTGCAGAATTGGATGTGAAAAGTGTGATACTGAAGGTATCAGCTTTCTGCCTTCAAAGGAAACTATTCTCTTAATTTTTCTAAGATTAAAATGCCTATAAAATAATGCTCTTTTAAAAAGCCAAGTACTCCTCAAACATGACTTCAAAATGCCAAGTCTCAATTTGCAGGAAGAAGAATCCATGGCAAAATTTCATGCTGAAACCCTGTGGGCTGTCTGGGAAACAAAAAACCCTGATAAAACAGCAGAGCCAGGTGATGGTGTGTGCTTTTCAAGGGGAATTTCTCTATAGGGCCTCCTTACCCGATAGCTCCCTCGCCGCCCGTTGCCTCTTCTTTCTACTGGTAAAGCTCTCTGATCTCCCCACCATCCTCCTCACTCTTCTGATTTGATATTGCATGCAGGATTATTTTTGAGGTGAATGTTTATACGCCAGGAGTGTTCATAAGACTGAGTCATTTATGTATTCTTTTGAGTCGTGAAGTGCTGACTCTGGACACGTGTTTGTTTTTCTACTTGTTGCTTCCCTCTGAAAAAGTCCTGAACTAATATTTAATAGTATTCTGCTTAGGCTTGGTATACTAATTAATTTTCAAATTACTGTGCTTTGGGGATATTCAGTTGAAGGAGCAGGCGTAGTCCTCCCTCCACCGTCCATTCCCAAGGGATGCCACACACAGGCAGCTGCTGGTTGCTACCACTCCTCCAGTTGCAAACTCAGCATCTGATAGAGAAATTCCTCTTCACCTCATTTTTATGGTTTGACTTGTGACTTTATTATTGCATGTTCTAAGTTCCAAAGAGGAAAAAAAAATAGCAGGGAGGGGAAAGTAGGGTTTTGGTATGCTTCCTGCATCTTGGGGACCACATTCTGTGCTAGCTGTTGATAAGGAGGTCTTTAAACCCACAGGTTTTAAACCAGCACGTGGTTAAGCACCAGGGAAAATATATACCTTTTCTGACTCTTAACGGTTGGACTTGATGATCTTAAAGGTCTTTTCCAACCAAAACGATTCTGTGATCCTAAAGCAGCCATTCCCTGGCAAAGGCTGTGATGTTTCTGAGCAGTCCATGCCAATATGTTTGGCTCAAGGGAAAAAATATCCCTGGCTCGGGGCTGACATGGCTATTCACAGCTGCTGCTGCATCACCAGAGTCCTGCCCCCGTGCAGAAGGGAGGCGTGAAGAAGTGCTGAGGACTTACAAGCAGCAGACACTGCTCTGCAGCACAGTTGTTGGCTTCCATGTTCCTTCAGCCATCACTGCAGGGAGCCAGACACTGCAGGCTGATACCTGTTAGTGGGCTGAAATGAAATGCAGTCTGTGTTGGAACATTTGGATGGGCACCTTCAGCTGCTTTTCCTGTTTGCCTTGCTAGGAAAGGTGGAGCAGTGCAAGAAGTTGTTCATCGTGTTGGATGCCGTGGAGGTGTGGATTCCCAGACAGGTCCTAGGTAGCTGCAGAGACAAGGATTTACTTGTCCTATTAGGCTGTATATCTCTGTGGGCATATGCAGTGCTGCAGGTCAGACTTCGATTAAAACCATTTCATTCCTTGCTCTCTTCAGTCTACAAGGCATGTTTTTATTAAGACTTAAAATCATCCTGTGCTCTGAGAGATGCACCTTCCTGGCCCCCAGTGAGGAAAGAATTCATAGCTTAGTCCTCACTCTGGGAACAAGCCCTGAGTTTATCTGATTCACAGATTCACAGTATGGCAGGGGTTGGAAGGGAGCTTTGGAGCTTATGCAAAGCCAAGGTGGACACTTGCAGGTACGAGGCATTCCCAAAGTTCTGCGATGTGGCCTTGCCCCTTCAGCACCCACCATACCTGGCTGTGGTGATGATGGCTGCCCACTCCGGAGACAGCTTATCCCATCACAGGCCCCATCCAGCCTGTAAGACATGATGGCATTTGTGTGGCCAGCTCTGTACTTGGTTGTCTCTCTGCTCTTTGAAAGGATGAAGCTTCTTTATGGCTCCCTCCTCTCTCTCACCTTCATTCCCCAGTTTCCAAGCATATCCATAGAAGCCTTGCATTTTTGGGCAACTGTAGAAATTGTTCATCTGCCAACTTCTTTGGGTGGCACTCTGAGAAGACCATGGATGTAGGTGTTTATGTTCAGAAGTCACAGAGCTCCTGCACGCTTGCAGTAGGTCCACGTTCACGCCGATATTTTATAAACTCCAGCCCATGAGACCATTCTTCCCTGCTAGCACTTAAGATGGTGTCTACAAGTGTTGGCAGACACAGCACTGACTCTGCTGCAGGCTGCCCCAAAGCAGTGATTGTATTTGCCTGCTTCCTAGCAACTTTGTGTGCTGGTTCAATTACAAAGGGCTCGGAAAAACACGCTCCATCTGGTTTTCCAACCCCAGATGCGACCACCCCAAAGAGTGATCTAATTCTTCTGTATTTAGACTTGAAAACTTCTCACCAGTTGGTGGTGTGGGAAATCAAATAAGAGTCCTGAGGAGCAATAAGATCCACATGCTGGCCTAATTGCACATGGAGCTAGAGTGCTGCTCCTGCTCTAGTGTATTTGCAATGCTGCTGTCAAAGGCGTATTGTTAGGCTGAGGGAAAACCCACAAATCTTAATTGGAGTAATAATTTAATGTGGTCCAATAATTAGCTGTTCACGATAGGGGCCCCTTCGTGTCTAGTGTGACGTGTTGCGTGGTGTGAGGAGAAGGCAGGCAGGACTCTCGTGGGCAGCTCTGGTCTGTAGACCAGTGTTTCTGGAATGGGATAGTATCTCCACATGCTTTTCAATGCGGTCATTTTAGTTTACATTTGATCATCTGAGAATGTCGGTTTATAATGTTGAGATTTTAATTAAGCCATAAAAATACTGCTGCTCTCCACCTCTGTAGAGCGAATCAGGCAGGCAGGGTGTGCTGTGGGGAAGGGGAGGCAGAGTCCAAACCGGGGTAGGCACTAAGCAATAGGAGAATGCCACACAACCTTGACAGAAAGCTGGAGCCTCAAATTTTCTCCCTCCTGTGTTCTGCAGAAGGCAGTGTACCGTAATTTCTTGGTTGCGAACTTTTTGTCTACATAGTGTTTGGGATTAGAGCCTCATCGTTTTAAGGTTGTATTTAGGCATCAGTGGCTCATCCTGCCTGGCCAGTGCTGCACTTCCTTGTGCGTAAGAGCCGGTGGGGGAGCCAGCGAGGGGAAGTTTGAAACAGGTCTCCTACACACTTAAAACTTCAGGCTGAGTTTTAATGAAGAAGCACTAGGCTTAAATATTCCTCCTGTTTATTCCAGTGAGCCCAGATTCATGGTGGTGGTTGTTTTCTGTCAGGGTTTCCTGTGGGAGCCTCCCCACCGCTCACAGGAAGCATGGCTGGGCCTGCCGCCATCCACCTTATGGTGCCGGCCTGGCCCAGGCAGTGGAGGAGCGATGAGGAGCAGTGCCAGCCCGCTGCCAAAGGGCAGCCGGGCCACTGGGCAGCCAGGGAGGTGAACATGGCTCTCTGATGAAAAAAAAATCAACCCAAAAAAGCAACTAAATAAATAAAAAGGCACAACCTCTTGGGACCCACGTTTTGTCAACAAATCAAGCAGGTGCTATTTTAAGCTGCTATGTACCTAACACTTCCTGTTTTTCAGAAGAAACTTCTTGTTTTTTTCATTTTTATGTTGACGGATTTATTTTAACTGCTTGTTCCTGAAGCGGAGAGAAGGATTTTCCCTCCCGCTGCAGTGTACCGGGGTGGTGGCCTGTGAGGAGGGAGGCTCCTTGGGGGGCTGCCAGTGGTGGCCCTGTGAGGAGCCCGCAGGCCTCGGCCCTCTCCTGAGGATGGCTTGGGGGGCTCCTGGGTGCACCCCGGGGGCTAGGAGGGTGGGCAGCTGGTGGGATGGCTGCCATGAGGTGTATGTTGTTTTATGAACACTGCTAAGTTAAGCCATGTGTGGTTCTCTTTCGAGGAGTGGTGGCCTAACCAATAAGGACAAAGTCAATAGCATTCATTTCCTGCTGACCTTTTAACACAAACAGATGTTTTCTCTTACAAGTACTGCAGGCCACTTCAGTCCCTGACCTCATCAAGTGGGCTGCTGCCGTTTTCATACTCGGCAGTCTATAAAACGGCTTTTTTAACCTGTTTTGCTGAGACCTGCCTGCAGAAGTGGGTCTACTGGTCTGGTCAGGACACATGTGCCTTTAATGTTTCTGACTTTCTTTTCCCTGGATGGACCAACCACTTCCTCCTCATTTTTGTCCTCCACAGAGGATGGCAGATGTTTCCTCTGATGGGCGCTATCAGGCAGCCCGAGGGAAACGAGTTTCCCTTCTTAATGTTTTCCCTTAGCAGTCCTCACACAGGTTGGACTGGCAACCCCACGGCTGGAGCGTTAAGTCCATTACCTTCATCCTTGTTTGTGGTTGTTGAACAGAAAGGAATGGATCTTGGAGCCACCTCCAAGCTCAAACAGTAAAAGGTGGCAGTTGCAGAGCTAGGCTTTCATGAGTGTGGTTTCCCTTCACTGCTCACTGCAGTGCTGGAAGTATCCTGGCGCTTGCTGGTGCCTCAGCCACTGTTGCCCTGTGGGTCTTAGTCCTGCCCAAATTATCTCAGCTCTGTCTCATGTTGATCTGCTTGGAGATCACCTGGGTGTTGCTTTTTTGCCACATGGTCTTCCATGTCGGATCTCTTAAGTCTGCTGCTGCGGATGGTGCTGTGTGGGGATCTGTGCAGGAACTGAAGCAGTTTGGGAAGCAAGTGTGGTAGGAATGAGCAGTCAAAGTTTGCTCACTCCTACCGCTTTTAGTTTGCTTTAGGACAAGGGACATGCCAGTCTGAGTGTGACTTGTCTGTAGAAGGATTCCTAGTTCATCCGGGAGACAGCTAAAGGAAGTTTCCTGGTCAGAGGCTGCCTTCTTCTGCCAGTCCTGCCTGGAGACCTCAGGAACAAGCTGTGTGTGGCATGAATTAATTTGAGACCTTGGTATGTTGGTGGAAACCTTTTTTTATAAATTGTCTTTCCAGTAGTGTCTCATCTGGTGTCTCTGTGGCTCGAACGACAAAAGCACAGCTGTGATGCAGGAGGACCAGGTTTTTTTGCTGTGCTCCATGATGCACAGCTTACGTTCCTGAGTTAGTGGTGTTCAGTTTGAAGAGCAAATCCTTTGATTGGTCTTCTTTTGGTTTCAGGTGGGGGACATTGGAAGTACGAATAAATACCAGTATGATTTTTAGCGATTGATTTATGCCATCTGGAAAGGGATGTATGTTAATTTAAAATTCATGGAATTACCTTTATAGACTTCTTTGGTTTTAATACCATGCTGAGTGTAGGTTGATAGAGATAGCCAGGTTGTCACTTCCTGGGATTTTGCCTTTTCCTAATGAGATTTTTTTCTTTTGTATTTGTTCTTCCCTTCTACTCTCCATGTGTATTTAGTGGAAGTTCAAAAGTTTTCCTCTTCTATCCAGAGCAGTGGGTCTCTACAGGACAAATAAGGGAAAAAAACACCCTTTAAAGATCTGTGGATTAGGTTACCCTTTTTTTCCCGTTCAATTAAAAGGAAGAGTATGCAAAATTGTACAAATTCCTGAGTATTAATGAAACATTACCAATTTTATAGTTTCAAGTTTAGAGAACATGACTCATGGGCATTTTTAATAAAGAACTGCACTCAGTGGAGTGTGATTCACGTTAGTAAATCAAGACACAAGAGGCAGCAAAAAATCCTTTAACCTGATACTCACTCTTCCCCTGAGTATTTTGTGAAGCGGGTGGCTGAGATTTCCCCTCCACTCCGGTGCCTGGAAGTGAAGGGAGCAGCAGGGAGGGAAGGGACAGGGATGGATGTTGATGAATGGTCCCACCTTTGCTTCTGGGGCAGTTGAGATGTGGTAGGAACAGTGCATGGTGCCACCTGCCCTGCTCTGGTGCTACACATCTGTCAGACCCAGTAAAGTCTGGCTTGCAAGTTAGCTGCTAACATCTTCTTGGGCAGGCTGGCTGGACAAAAGGATTACATCCCAAACATCACCACCTGAGAGGCAGGAATTCTGCCCATCTTGTGTGTTGATTTTTATTGGTCAGAATAATTAGGAGATCCTAATTATTGTAAGTAATCAAGACTAGTAATGGAAGAAAGGGCGCTGTTGGGCACCTTTAGCAAACACACCTGGCTTTCACTCACCGGCACTCAGACCTGAGCATGTGTCCAGCACCGTGCTGAGCTATTCTGAATTTTGAGGTCAACATGGCAAGAGAGATGTCGCATCTACAGCAGCCTGCTGCTGGTAGGGACTTTGAGAGAGGAGCCAGCTTCTTTGGCTCTACCTGAAAGCAAGGAGCATTGACAAAGCCCGCTTGTAACACAACCCTTGTGAGAAGAATTGTTCAACAAATAGCCAGATAATCTAGTTTGCCTTTTCTGTGATGTTTTCCTTTGCCCTGTGCTGGCAGTCAGCCTTTCCCAGGTTTAACCTTGCATACAAGATTTTATCTTGCGAGCCTGCTGGTTGTGGAAAACATCACTGACTTACCAAGTGGATTACTGGGCAAAATCGATTTTACTTGGTACATTCATATGCTGAAAAGCAACATAATAGCGTCTGCCTTGCTTCCACACCAGCACAGGGTGAGTGCCCCAGCATGTGCTGGAGACCCTACACGAGTCTGAGAGGAGACTGAGGGTTTCGGACCGGTATTCATCACCGGTGTAATTCTGATGGCATCGTTTCAGCTGACTGAACAGGACCTGCAGAAATGCCTTAGGTATACATGCTGATGTATATTTTGTGTCTGTCTTTACTTAAGTGTTAAACGTTCCCTGTGAGCAATGAGAGCAGAGACCTTACCCGTGCTCCTTGTAGCTTCTTTGGTTGATATATGATGTTTTCCCTCCTTTTTGTCAAAGTGTCCTCTGTTCCAGAGATAATGCAATTGCTATGCAGTGCCGTGCAAATACTCTTCTGTATTTGTATCTCTTTTCTATTTAATTATACTGTATAAATGTCCTCGGTAAATTTGATAAGTTGGGTGAAGGATATTGATTTTTGAGTCTCTCTTGTGCAGGGTTCCCTGTAACAGCAGCAGCCGTTCAGCAGGCCTATTTCCTGAGGAGGTTTTGAAGGTTCAGCATTTAAGTAGCTACAGGATAACAAAGGAATTTCTTTCTCTACACTCCCGTTTGAGCTGCTGATTGCAGGGTTTAAGGCCACAGAGAAAACATAAGCGTTGGGTGCGTTTTTTCCAAAGCCTGAGAGTCATGTCATCAGCAAAAGGAAGGTGAGAAGGGAAATCAAGATACAGAATAGACCCATTGCCTTCATTCCTGAAATAAAGCCTGCTGCCAGCTTTAGGAAGAAATAGGAGAGGGATGCTCCCAGGGTCAGGTGAGATCCTGGAGCAGCAGTGTGGAGGGGACCTTGGGACTGCAGCTGGGCATCCTCCCACCTCCCCCCGCACCATGCCACAGCTGATGGTGGGGCAGAAGGAGTGGGAGAGACCAGCAGGCTCGCAGAAAGGAGAAGAGGGAATCTGCAGGGTTAAAACGGGAGGACCAACGGTCTATTTTTAACTGCAGTTTTGAATGTGAAGTGTCACCGATGTTAAAAAAAGCTCCTGGTAAATAGTGGGAAGATGCACGCGATAGTGGAAAGCCAGCTGCAGCTTTCTGAACTGTTCACTGCTGTTTGTGAGGAGGCTGCGAACACTTGGTTAGTGTTAATGTTTTAATTTTCCTTTCCTCAACCTGAAGTCTCCCTCCACAAGGGACTTTCTTTAAACTGTGCTTAGCTTTCAGCCTAACATGATTTTTATTCTTCAAGAGGAGAAGGGAGAAATGTAGAGATGTGTGTGTTTTCCTATTGCGCTCCCATTCTCTTGGAACATAAAATGTTTTCCTTTCCCTTTTTTATTGTGCTGAAAATTGGACCCTGATTTTTTTCTGGCTAATTTCCATGTATTTCTCATGGAGGATTTTTAGTCTTGATCTATAATGCAGGCCTGTGGCTGTTCCTGCTAAAAGTTTGGTCCCACCAGGGCTTTCATTATAAATCCTTACTTTCAGTAGCAAATCGCTTCTTGCAAATGTTACCTCATGGAGCCACCCAGCTTGGGTGGGATGGGGGGGGGGGCAGCATCCCTGCACCTCTCACCTGCCTGCTCTCAGCTCCCCAGGATTTGGGAACTCAGGGATTCTGTGTGTTTCTTGCTCACTGAGTTAAAGCAGGAGGCTGGAGCCATTGCGGTCTATCATGTCAGTGATCCGTGGGATAATGCATCCCCAAGTAGTGGCCGTTTCTATCCATTGTGTCACCGATCTGCGCATTAAAGGGACCCCGAGTAGGTGTTGCTACAATAAACCATAACAGCTCTATAGGAGCCGTCACACTTCATTGCATCAATAATCTGTGTATTAAGGCGTCCTGAGCAGGCCTCGGCACACAATGGACCGTTATGGCTCCAGATGAGCCTGTATAAATTTAGGTCAATAACCTGAGTGTTGTTAAATCCCAAAATAGCCTTGCTACAGCGAGCTGGCAAGGCTTACAAGAAAGATGTGTAGATTATGCAAACCTGTGGTGGTTGCAGAGGATGCTCTGACTTAGTGCTAAAGGTTAGTGGCGAGAGAATTATTTCATCTTATTTATTACTGTTATCTGAACCTCTCTCTGCTCGCTTGTCTCACTCCTTCCCTCTCCTTTCACTCCTCTGGAAATTAAACTGCGTGAGCGATGCTGCAAGAGCAGCTAAGGCAAGATGTGGAGGGATGGAAGGAGTGGGGAAAAGGTGGCATGTCGCAGGTGAGCCGTCCCAGAGCTGCCTCACATCCCTCTGAGCTCATTCCTGCAGGATTTTTTGGGAATACTTGCACATTTCCCCCCTGACTGCATTTTATGCCTGACCCTGTGGCTGTGCTGTCTCTAGCTTGAGTTGTGCATGAGGGGGAGCCCCAAGGACAGGAGGGTGCCCCAGGGCTCGACATTCCCTTGCTTACTCAGAAAGCCACCCACTATCCTCATCCCTGACCCATTTCTTCATCCAAGCCCTTCTTGCTCCTCAGTGCCCAACACCTGTCCACACTCTCCTTCCCTCCACGGTTTTTAGCATCCGGCTCCTTCCTTCGTTTGTCATTTCCCTCAGACAAGGCCCTTTTGTAGGTAGGTGGTGGGGAGAGGAATGCCTTCAGCAGGCCGGAGAGGCGGTTGCATTGTGGGTGTACGCCTGAATGGAGCCATAGCCTTGAACTCTTGAACCCTCCTTTTTTTTTTGTGTAGAGTAAAGCTGCTATGTGCTGAAAACAAACAGGACTCACTTCGCTGGAAAGAGCTTGTATAGTGGGAACAGATCTCAGACTACAAGAAACGGGGTTTTCCACGTTTCCACTCTGAGACTTTCCATTTGAGGTTTTGCCAGCGGCTTGGGCGGCAAAAGATGAATTAGCTGAGCTGCTCAAGGTATTACATGTGTTTCCCCCTTTGGAGACTTGTTAGAATGTATTTTCTTCAGCGATAGTAATAAGTATTACAAACAAAACACAGATTTCCCCTTTGAATATTGCTTTGCACAGAGCATCATCTACATTTAAAAAAGTATGTTAAGCAACATGAATAGCTTCAGGCTATTTTATTTCATGTTGCTAAATAAGTCAATGCAGATGAGGACTTTTTATGTAAGAGTGGCTTGTAAATATAAGCACTAAGATAAGGGCAAATTATAACTCCAGAGATTTCCTAGAGAGAGAAGAGTGTCACTGCTTCTTTTTGCTATTCCCAGTCCAGACAGAGCTGCTAGGACAGGCTCTGGGAGATTTGACAGAAAAAACCTTGAGATAGCTCTGATCTAATAGAAGCATAGGGAGTTTGTTCTGTATGTTTGTTGTGTGAGTAGGGGGCCGTCTCCTGGTCTACTGCACCATGGCGCAGCTTGGGCATGAGGAGCTTCACCTCTGGTCTTCAGGTGAGCTGGGTCTGTCCTGACTGACTGGTAAGCTCTGCTGCCAGGTTCCTCCTCTGGCACTCAACTGGGACATGAAGGTGTGGGCTGGTGTACATTGCTGTGGTGTTTCCACCAAGGTCCCCTCCACAGTAGATAGCCAAGAAGAACATCCTGTGTCACTGCTCATCACTGGAGCCACTTGGGTCTTCATGTAACTTTTCATTGTCTGAACCTCATTGTGAAAGAATTAAGAACTGAGGAGTGGGTAATATTCCACACTAAGAGACACTTCAGTTGTACACCCTCTAAGTCTGTAGGATGTGCTGACTGGGATGAGGGTGCCATCATGTTCTTGGCTTACATCAACCCAGCGATGCAGCCATGCCTGGTCGCAGCTCAGGATACGAGGTGGGCATTGCTGCAGGAGTAAGGGGCCTTCTGACTGCCAGACAGAGGTGGTGCAGAGGAAGGAAGCACTGTACTCACCAAGTATCGCATGAGTTCTCTTGTAAGGACACACTCACCTAGCTGCTTCTTTTATTGTTTCTTTTATTGAGGAGCCAAACAGAGCCAAGGACTTGGAAGGGTCATAGAGACAAGTGGCTTTGCTTGCTGTTTCCAACTTTCAGTTAAGGAGGAGTTCAGGAGGAACTCACAAGTACTGTGGAAGTGTATACTACCTGCAGATGTTTAATAAATCCTGCAAGGCAGGAGCACTGGGTTCTGCTGTGGTAAGCTGTGAAACACACAGCCACTGCTTCTGCCATCCCAGCACTTTTGGCCAGGGACCAGCGAGGGAAGTGGGCTCACCAGATTGGCGGCACAGAGTCGTAGGGATGGGAGGAATGTGAGGCTTTGCAGGGGGGAGCAGGACGCATGTGTGGTGAGAGGCGGGTATGGAGGTTGGGAGGATGTGGCTCTTGGCCACATGAAGATTTTGGTACACAGGAAGTTTGGCCACCCTGATTACAAACATACGTATGTTGGGAGATGGATAGCAAGATATCTGTCTCTTTCCTAATTTGATTTGTATTTAGATGGAGAGAGGAAAACCACTGAAGCAGGGAAATGGGTGGCTCTGTGGTTTCCTAGCCAGCAGAAGCTGAAAACGGTTTAAAGTTCACATTTAGCAATACAGTAGTAACTAGAAGGTACAGTAGTAACTAGAAGGAGACAACTGAAGGCAAGTGCCCATCTCCTGCCTCGTGGCAGGTGAGGAAGCTGGATTTCCCTTTGTTCAGCTCTGGAGATGGATGAGCTCTCCACGCTAGCTCTAGAGGTGGCAGTGGTGCTGTGGCACAGTTCAGAGTTTTTCTTGGTTAATCATTTTCAAAACTGAAAACATAAACTGCTGTTAGTGAGAATAAAAAGGGTGAAGTTTGTGTTGAAGTTAGGGAGGGGAAGAAGTGAACGGAACAAAACTAAACCTTGGAAGCAACAATAGCTACACACCAAAGTGTTTATTTAACCAGGCCTTTTTTCATAGTTATTTTATCATCTTCTCCTCTTGTCCTTGCTCTTGCTTGCTGATGTATGTACAGCATATGGAAAGGTTGAAAAGTGGCAATTACTAAATGAGAGGAGATAGAAACTGTTTTCCAGCAGCTCCAGATGGGCGTTAGTGATGCTGTTCACAGCCTGTGTGCCGGCACTTCACTCTGCAGTATAAAATGCCCTCTAATGGCCAAGTAACTGCATAACTCATCCAACAAAACAGCAAATACTATTTTTTTTCTCAGGCTTTCTAACTTGGCTGTGCTGATTTGGTACAGGAGCACATAAATGCTTATGTAGAGGAGAGCTTTCGGTTACCCAGATGTGCAAGCAGCAAAGATTCACCTCATCCCAGCGTTAGCCTTTGTAATTAGTAAAAATACCATGTAATTTAAGGAACTCTGGTAAAATGTTGAATGATATTTTTATTTTTCAGTATGGCAGGGATCTTTGGAGGCTGTAAGATTATTTGTTTATCAGTTCCTCTTATTTTATTCAAAAAGTTAAGGGCAGTTTCCCAGCCAGTTATGTGCTGTAGTGGTATCAGTGTGTGCATTATCAGCGTCAGATACTTAGAAAAACAAGATAAGAGAGGCTGAAGGAGGCCCATGATTAATTAGCAGATGGATTAGGTGCTCTTGAAGCTAAGTGGATAATTTGGGTTCAGCTCCTGGTTATTGTTTTGCCCACCACCAGGCCCCTGAAGGCTGTCAGTGCAGGGTAAGCAGAGCATCCACCTGCTTCACTTCTGATGCCAGGAAGAGAGAAGACAGTTATTTTCTTTTAAAGCAATTTTCTTCTTGTCTGTTTGGGTTCCTTGTTTGTATTTTAGCTTTAGGAATGAAAAGAGTGCCAGTTCTGGCATTTCCTAGTTTTACTTGAAAACTCCCAGAGGATCTGCAGAGGGCTGTTACTGCCTGACAAGGGAGGGTGCCTGGATCTTTCTTCACAAAGTCAAAAACTAGTCACTAATGTTGGAAAACAAAATTGGGAAAGAAAAAGCTGCAAAACAAAGCAAGTATCTCACTAACCTGACTCTTTGCTTGTCCCATGGCTATTGTGGCATCAATTAAGATGGAGAGGAAGAAAAATGTGACAGACCCATATGACTTTTTTTCCCTTTTCCCCTTTGAAGGATACATGTATATGTTTGTGATATACATTTGTGATTCTTCTTTTACTGAGTCAACAAGTAGATTTCGTGGAGTAGAATTGATGAGGGGCACTTGCTGTGACTTTCAAGGGCTGAAAGGAATGCAGAATCAGACCCTCTGTGCTGTCTTTGAAGCCTTATTATTTTAGCACAGGCTGTATCTCGTTGCATAATGCTTTAAGATGTGGTCTGCATCGTTATGTAGCGTGTTTAATTTAGCAACAGATGTGCAGGCTCATATGCCGTTATGGTACATTTTGTTCACTCATATAATAGCAAGTTCCTCCAAATTGTTACCAGCTCTTCAGCTCAAGACTCCTACAGCATGTTATTCTCCTTCTCTGTGCAGTGAAGAGCAGAAGAACTCTTTATTTGCCATCAGCAGGTGTGAACGTGGGAGTGCCAGCTTTCCATGAAGCACGTTTAACCCGCTGTGGTACTGCCTTCGCTGCCAGGCTGCAGCACCCAGTCAGTGAGCTTTCTCCAGCAGTTTTTGGGGGTAAAGCACCAGGTAAGCAGGGAAGGTGCAAGATTTTTGTTGTTAGATTTGTGGGCAATAACACAGCGAGTCACCTAAACAACACTTAGTGCCACCCATGGTGTCATCCAGTCACTCCCACAGAGAGGCCTTAATGCAAAGCATCGCTGAACGCTCTGTGGCAGCAAAATCATACTAAATAACTATTAAACACTGAATCTAATTAACAGTGGGTTTGGAGTGAGAGTTCTGCCTTCATCATTTTGAAGGTGCCTGAGGGCCCATTGGGTGGGATGCAGACTGCTGGGAGCCTGGTACTGAGGTGTGATTTACAGCAGCCAAGGTAGTTTTCTGAGGAATTGGGAAAAAGGACTTTCCCCCCTAGTACCCTATTTAACACCCCTGGTAGCCTATGTGATGGCTGAGATTGTTTATTGGAGTGGAAGAAGTCTGAACCCTGGCCGCACAGAAACTGTGTGATTCCTCTTTCCAAATGTGAAGGTTTAAATCTCTCAGGCATTTAAAAACACAAAACAAAACCAAAACCCCTATTTTTTATTTTGGCTAATGAAAATCTATGTTTGTTCTCACTACCATATAAATGTTTAATCCATTTTTTGGTTCCTGCTGGGCTATTGGGCTTAATGGTGTCTTGGCACTGTGAGTTCCCCATGTTGCTTTATTGTGATTTAAAAGAAAACATCTTTTAAAAAAAAAAGGGTTCACAGGAAGGATCGTGTCATCCATCTCTTCCCTTCCTTGCGCTTCCCTCCTCCCCTGCGGTCATGCCAGGGCTGTAGAGAAAGGAGAAGGTGATGGGGGCTGAGCAGGGGTATCGCACTCAGGGATACGCCGCCAGCACAGGGAGGAAGGATGACACAGTGTTCGCCAAGTGATCCTCCTGCATTGTAGAGGCTGCTTTGTCCGCTTCCCTCCCCTGTCATTATCTCTGTGTGTCTCCTTTCTTTTCTCTGCGTTTCCTTTCTTGCGCCAAACTCTGCTTCTCAGCCCCTGCTGCCCTCCCCACGGCAGCTGCCGACATCTGAAATGATCAGCTGTGGAAAGGGGCAGCTCGTACAGAGGAGTTAATACCCGGTGACGCTAACGCCAGGCTTAAACCCTTCACAGCTCCCAGGGCTGTTCTTCCACTGAAATCTCAATTCAGCTTTGGAAAACTGGACCTTAACACAAAGGAGGCTGCAGGGAGAGCTGCCCTCGGCACTGGCAGGTACTGACTTCATGATTACAGATTGCTTCGGCATCCTGCTCTGCTTCCACCTCAGTGGAATGATGTCCTGCAGTAATCACCAGTATAAAACCTTCTCTGGGAACCTCTCCTTTCCCAAGAGCCTAGGAAATGTCCAACAGTATCATCAAAACATTTAGACTGGATTTTTCTTTGCTTAAGTAAGGAGTTGTACACACAGAAACTCAGTTTAGATGTAAGGAAGAATGGAAGTTTTCCTTTGCTGTTTGGAAGTGAGAGCTTTTGCAGTTCATGGAGCTGGGAGCTTTCTGTAGTAGGGAATCTCCATTTTGTTGATGTCACGTTTCCTAGAGGGTAGAAAATGTAGTCGGAAAGTGTGAGCAACAGATTTCTGACTGTAAGCAACAGATTTCCACTGAGGGTCTGGGAGTGTGCACGTGGGGGTTTTTTGATTGTTTAGAAAGGTGCTTGTATTTGAAGTTAAAGAGGCGTCCCACTTAACCTATGACCATGTATTCATTGGCAGAAGTGGTGCGTTCGTGCCACTTGTTCATTCACACCTTGAAAGGCAGCAATCACGGGTTTATTGCATCCAATAATGAGGAGCTGCGTGTTGGGCAGGACTCACAGGTGTGGTTTCACATGCTCCCCAAAGCCTGCGGGGCTCTGCGCTTCACTTTATCACGAAAAAGGGTGTAGGAAACACCACAGCACTTTCCTGGGGCTGTGCATGGAGAGGGAGTGTGAGAAACATGGTTTTGTTCCAGAGCCGTGGCTCTTAGTCACTTGTGGGATGCCAACGTGGTTTGATGATGATGCTCTAAAATAGATGTTGCCAGTTTGCGGTACTGAGCTACCTACATGTGCTGTGAAAAGATGATAAAACAGTGCCAGTGGAGAGAGAGCTTAAAATAAAAGTCACCTTTCTCTTGATTTTTGTCAAATAACGTATTTTATTTTGGAAAATCACCTTTTCTTTCTCTTCATTTCCTTTCAAAAGCAGGAAAAATAAGCCCTAATAGAGCTTTCTCTGCTCTCATTTTCTGGCTCATGGATTGTGGTATTTAACAGGCGGTATTAAGAAGCCATTTCAGTGTGTTACATTGGGATTGTTTGGGGTTTTTTTTTTCCCTTCAAACATCATATTTAAGTCTGCTCCTTCTTTAAATCAATAAATAACTGCTGGGCTAGCCTCTGGTCCGAGGGTTTTAAAGAAAATTTACATTTTGAAAGACACTGTTGGAGGCTAACACGGCCATGCAATTACTGTATGTAAATCACTTCACTTGTTTCCTAATCTTGCTGAAGATGAAGTACAATTTTGGTGCGTGCGCCTCTCTCTCTCTCAAATTTCCTTACACAATGAGGTTTTGTTGGATTTTAATTGCTGACCATGATTTTGGTTCTGCCTAGCCTGATTGTGTTTATTTTATTGCGAAGGACATTTAGCCTCGTGATTGTTTGGAGACTGGGTTGGGTGTAGAAATCGTGGAGGGTAGATTGAAGTTGGACGCGCAACTAATTGCGTCCTCCATCCCACAAATGGAAGAACTGCTTGCTTAATTATGGCTTCGTATGAAGGCTGGGGAGTATCTGCTCGTTTCTGTGCCCCACACATCTGCTTTTCTCCGTTTCAGCCATGCCTGCCAAGTTCTGCTCAGCAGCTCCTGCCACATTTTTAATAAGTTTATCAGAGTTAGGCTTTTATTGCTGGTGGATATCATCATGGACACCTGTCAAAGAAAGATGGAATAGTTAACATCATTAGGAAGGAGTTCATTCGTGGACATTACATTAAGTTGTGTGGGGTTCTGATAATAGGAGCAGTAATTTCTCTGATTGTTATTAGTTTCTTATGTAGAAAGTTTTCCTCTGGGGACTAATGCAGGGAATTGAGATGGCAGGAGAAAAGAACTTTAATGGAAGCATTCGTCCGTCAGAAAATGCTCTCTGTCAAAATTAAATACACTTTGCATATTGATGTGGTTTGGGAAAATAAGGGGGAGAGTTGTAGCCCTGACATAATGAACCAATTGGACCTTTTCTGACCAAAATGCCAACTTCTCTCTCCTGACATGACTTTTTTCATACCCTGGTTATTTCACCCTGAAAGTGGAGTGGGATACAATAGAGGTATAAATTCACTTATATGCTTATAAGTGTTGATCCTGAAAATGCTGTTGGCTACTCTGGCTTTAGCTACACTAACAGTTTAATTTTTATTGTAAGAAATATTTTGACTGTAGCAAGCTCCTGCCTCCGGAATGGAAGTTTTCTGCTTCTTTTAGAATGTTGCATTAATTATTAATGTGAGTGGGAATCGTGCTCTTTAGCATCCCTATGTTTAAAAAAAAATCAATTAATTATTGCTATAAATCTCAGAGATTATGCTGCAGTTGCACTGCTGGGAAATTGGCCATTAACTACCAGGAAATCGCCTATCTTCCCTTAGTCAGAATTCAGTTGTACCAACACAACCCTTTTCCTTTTATAAATTAACTATCAATGTGATGCATAATTGATAACCATTTATAATGATAACAATAATCTCCATGAAATTGTCATCTTGGTATGCAGCAGCTTTGTTACAGCCTTTACCTCTCGTGTGCTCAGCCTTGCCTGTGGTGTTTGTTAACTCTGTTTTCAGGGAATTCATTGCGCCTCTGGTGTGGTTTTAGGAGAGCCCTGAGCTGTTGCAGAGGAGTAAAACACAAGGTAGAAAGATCTGACCAAACTGTGTGAATCTAAAGAATCTGAAGTGTTTGGAGAGGATGGGTTAAATGTTGCTACCGCTGCCCTACAGAACGGGGGAACCAGAAGTCAAGGTTACAAACATTGCCCAGGGTCAACTTTTTGGAAATCAGCCTGGATTTTCCTGGGTTTGGGGTGTTGTCTCCTTGTGTGTCCTGTGTTTTGTGAACCTGGCAGTTTTCTTAGTTTGTCATGAAAATTACATTTGCAAATGATGCTGTGTGAAAATTCATGTGCCACAAAGGAGCTGCTTGGGGACCAGGTTGAACAAGTGGTACCAAGTTTGTGATTACTGATGGGTTCCCAGAGTTTGTTTATTTTATTTTTAACCCTTTCTAGTACTTTGTAGCCTAAGTGGTTGAGACTTGGCAGTGAGGAAAGGATTTCTTTCTGTGCTTGTGCTCATCCCTGTCTCCCTCTTCCCCTTCTCTCCTTGCAAGACCTCCAAAAATGTGGTGGTGTTTTGCTGTGTTTGTAGAAATCTCAGTTTTCCACTAATTCTGCTCTTCTGGCAACTTTCAGGAGGTTTAAAAGGGTGCTGGGTGGCTTGGGGGAGCCAGGAGCCCCTTGGGCAGGCTGCATCTCTGGAGGTTAACATATAAAAGAGGATATTGAATCCCTGGTAAGTGTAGCCTAAGATGGTAAAAACTCAGTGTGTTGCAGTGATGAATTGTTTGGATTCAGTGAGGCTTCTTTTATGTCTTGGTTCCTGAATACTGTTGTGGAACTTGCTATGGAAAGCTCATCCCTGGATTTCACAGTGAAGTTATGGGGTAAAAGTGCCATGATGGCACGTTCAGGGTCTGTAGCCTGAGCTCAGGTTGGAATGTTCAGGTATTAAAATGAACCTTTGGATCTCTGTAGGAACAAAAGCGTCAGACCTGAGAGGATCCATTTAGGGTCTTCCTCAGTGTCACCAAAATCATAGAATCACAGACTGGTCTGGGTTGGAAGGGACCCCAAGGGTCACAGAGCTCCAACCCCCTGCCACAGGCAGGGACACCAACCTCCAGGCCTGGAGCTACACAAGGCTGCCCAGGGCCCCAGTCAACCTGGGCTTGAACACCCCCAGGGATGGGGCATCCACCCCCTCTCTGGGCAGCCTGTTCCAGCCCCTCACCACTCTCTCTGGGAAGAATTTACCCCTAGTACCTCATCTAAACCTTCCTTCCTTCAGCTTTAATCCATCCCCCTTGTCCTGCCAGGCTCTGCCCTTTGAACAAGCTGATTCCCCTCCTGTTCCTCTGCTCCCTTCAGGGACTGGCAGGCTGCAATGAGGTCCCCCCACAGCCTTCTCTTCTCCAGGCTGAACAGCCCAGCTCCCTCAGCCTCTCTTCATCGGGGAGCTGCTCCAGCCCTCTGATCATCTCTGTGGCTCCTCTGAACACTCTCCAGCAGTCCCTTTCTTGTACTGGGGCCCCAGCTCTGGACACAGGACTCCAGCTGGGACCTCCTGAGGGCAGAGCAGAGAGGGACAATCCCCTCCCTGTCCCTGCTGCCACCCCAAAATGCAGTAGAGCCACCAGTTGCTGTTCTTGCAGAGCATTTCCTATGAATCAGCCGCACATGCTGCTTTATGGATTGCTTTATTTAAAAATGTGTGTGCCAGAAGTGACAGCTCTGGCACCCAAAGTTTAATGTCAGGCCTTCAAGTGTGAAGGTAAGGACAGGCTCCAGTGGCAGCTGGAACATGTATCAAGGTCTAGTTGCAAATTCAAGGTCCGTTGATGACTTTTACAGGGCAAGGCTTAAATAAGATGTGAAATTGGTTTGTGTGTGTATGTGTGTGAAAGTACTAGCAGAACAAAAGCTACTTTCCTTTTTTTATATACTCCCTAATAATCTTTCAGTGTCTGTGAGCCTACAAAATAGCTTAATGGATTTTATCTGCTAGGAATAGATTTTTTAAGACAGAAATAAACCCGGGATGGCTGTACAGCTCTTCAGCAGTTCTTGTGTAAAATGCTGTTTTTTCTGATGGTGGGGGAGATAAAGGGGCTGTAAGTCTGACTTGCAGCATAAGATGTGTGACCAGTGGGACGCTGGGGTTGGAAGCACTGAACTGGCAGCTGTCCTTCCAACCTGCAGTTGGGGCCAGGCTGGTCTCACCGGGTGTGCTGGAAATCCTAAGGAGTCCTTTCCTCTCTCTGCAGGACAGGCAGTGGCGGTATGCACGCCAATCCCTGTGAATTTTCCTGAGTTCCTGGGGGACTGCTTTGCTGTTTGAATCAGAAAGTTACAAAATACCCTCAAGAATGGCACTTGTGGATAAACACAAAGTCAAGAGGCAGCGACTGGACAGAATCTGTGAAGGTAAGTGTATGCTCCAGTTGTTCTATAAAAGCTGACTAATGGTTAAGGTAGAATATCTTCATTTTTCCTTGTTGTTTACAGCACCTGCACATAACCAGAGCCAAATCCAGGACTAGATCCCATCCTCTGTATTAGCTTAAAATGTCAATGTTGAACCATTTGCAAGGGATATGCTGGTTACTCATTTGAAAGCCACCTGTAGTCCCGTGCAGTTTGTTTAATTACTGGCTCTTCTCCTTTTACACTAATCTCTACTGAAATGATCTAGTCAGTCCCAATTTGAAACATAGCTTAAACTTATACTGCCTTGAGGAAAGTGGTGTGCTCTGGTCTCCTGTGGCCAGCAAGAGCTGGGACGCAGAGACTGGTGCTGTAACTTTCATCCCTCCCTCTCTCCTAGCAGTGCCAGTTCCAGTGTCCACATTTCAGACACAAGCCCCCAGTGCTGCTCTCCTCAGGTTGGCTACAGGGCTGGGGGAGCTCTGGGTGAGGCATTTGGGTGAAACTCAGCCTCCTCCACTTCCACGCAGCCTCTCCCACCCTTCCCCAGGTCAGGTTTTGGATGGCTTCTCAGCAAAAGGCAGAGATTTGGCTGCTTCAGAGTCACTTCTTCACACAGCAGATGTGAAAGTAGACCATCTCTCACAATACTATCATCCTATGGAAAAATTAAGTCATTGTTGGAGCATTTCTTACTATTTTGGGAAGACAGACGCTTTTCTTTCACGGGGATGTGGTGATAAGGCAGATTTGCTGAAAATCATTCTGTATTAATAGTATGTTACAGTGTCACAGCACAGGTGACTTACCTTCTATTTACTCAGTTTTCCAGCAGAAAAAGTCTGTAGGAAACATTTCTTTGTTACAGCTCACATGGTTTAAGTTGCTTATGATAGCAATCAAGTGATGGCCACCAAGCTCTGACTTTTTTGGTGCATGCTCTGATAATTCTCTCATGCAAACCCACCCCCATGAACGTTTTACCAGCAGCAGACAAAGCAGAACAGTGTTATTTTAGGAAGAATATCTTAAGTTGTATCTCTTAAAGAGTTGCAGTGTTTATCTGCTCTTAAGGAGATGGATAGTGGCCTGCAGGGTAACAGTTTTCAGTGTTGAATGGCAGTGAGGTGAAATAGGTTTTGCTTGTGGATGAAGGTGCAGGGCTTGCAGGGGAGTTGTACTGATCAAGGGGACAGGGTGAGTTTTGCCTTGATTCTCATGTCTTCTGTATTGCTTTCTTCAGTCAAAGTAAAACCCCCTTGCTGTTGCTTTAAACTTGCTGTGAGTTACTTAGCTCTATTAATTTTACCCTTTTAATTTTGGAAGGGGAGGGGGAGGCAAAGCAGAGAAGATGAGAGTTAGGAAGGAGTATCGGGGGTACGCTGCGATGTGGAGCTGCACATTCCTCCTCCTGAATGTCATAAACACTCAGGTGTAGTACGCTATCTCATCTTCAAAATTGACTTTGAACTTGACTTAAAAGAGTTTTATCAGCTGAGCCTGGATTTTCAAAAGCTGCCTGCCTGGTTTGATGTTTACTATCAGATCTAGTTGCTGAGTGTACAAGAAATTCAAAAGGATCCTACGACAAACTTGCTAACAGAGCTTTAGATGTGATTGAAGTTTAGATTATTTTCCTCTGATATACCAGCTCTTTTCTTCTCTCTTGCTCAAAAGATATTCTTTTCTAATCTGTAAATGTGCAGAAGACATAACTTTTTAAAGTATACTTTGTCGTTTGCCACTTGTTTTGTGATTTGATTGAACTGGTGGGATTCGCTGTTTGAAGACACCGTTGTGCTCTATTTATAAGCAACAGATTCGGAGCGAGTGTAAGCTATGTGGTAAAAATTGCCTTGAAAAATGCAAAAAAAAAGGTCAGGATTTTCCAAATACTAGACTTGTAGGACAGTGGAACACTATACTGGCATCTCTGATGGGTACTTTTTATTATGGGCTCCTAATCTTTGATTATAGTGTAATAAAGCACTGAAGAGGGCAGTTCCATCTGCTGTGAAAGCACACTTTGAAGAAAAAAAAAATAGGAGGATCTCTCTTGGTTTTCTCTTGAAAGGTATATGGAATAATTGCTAGAAGATGATGGGAAATCAGGGAACTACTTCAGCAGACTGGTGAGAGCAGTCTTTGCTAACAGGATAGTGGTCAGTAAGAACAATCTCTACTGCTCCATCAAGCCAAGTGCAGTGTGGTCCCAAGAAGTCACTTTGAATGAGTTCCCATTCAGTGGAAGCCCCTGTGCAGGATTTATCTGTAACAAGTGGACAGGGCCCAAAGCTGTGTTTACCTGGTGAAAACCTAAATGTTTTCTAGTACAGAGGTGGATTTCTGTGCTTTTTATCGAGCTGTGTACACTGTACTGTCCGTTCTACTACTCACAGCACAAACCTCTGGAGAATTTGCTAGGAACAGACTTTATTCCACACAGCAGGATGATGACAGGTCTGGAGGTGAAATACCCTCAGGCTATGTGTTGTAATCACTACCCATACTGCCAGAGGACAATACTTAACACTTCAGGTCTTAATTGCACTGTAAGAACTGCCACTGAAGAATCCTTCTTCACATGGGCTTCCTGAAAACATAGTGTGTGGAAGGAAATAGCTTACAGACTGCCACAGTATTAAAAGGGTGTATTAGGAAGCTGCAGTGTTTGTATTGCTCTGTTAAATGTGCATCTGGCATGGAAAAATAACTCAAGTCATACAAGGGGGGTGGTATCCTTGAAAATGTCAATTCTCAGCCTTTATAGGCAGGTTTATGAGTCTTACAGGAAGAGCAGCAGTTTAGTCTCATGATGTTACTCAGCTTGGCCAGCTCCTCACTTTTTATTAATACATAGTTATGGCATCTTTGTACAACAGCATTACTGAAGGCCTGGAGCATCTGCCCTACGAGGAAAGGCTGAGTGAGCTGTGACTGTTCAGCCTTGAGAAGAGAAGACTAAGGGGGGACCTAATTAATGTTTATAAATATCTTAAGCATGGGATGCAGAGGGAAATGGCCAGCCCCTTCTCAGTGTCTGTGGGGACAGGACAAGGGGCAGTGGCTGCAAGTTGGAGCACAGGGAGTTCCACACCAACATGGGGAAGAACTTTTCCCCAGTGAGGGTGAGGGAGCCCTGGGACAGGCTGCCCAGGGGGTGTGGAGTCTCCTTCTCTGGAGAGATTCCAGCCCTGTCTGGACACCGCCCTGTGTGCCCTGTCCTAGGGACCCTGCTTTGGCAGGGGGTTGGACCTGATGATCTCTGGAGGCCCCTTCCAACCCCTACAGTTCTGTGATTCTGTGATTTTCTTCCTAAGCAGGCTGTTGTGAAGAGGTGAGTTTTCTGCACCAGGTAACGAGTTTTGCCCTACAGGAAAAGGCTGGTGGGATAGACGTGCTGACTTGAGGGGATAAAGAAATTGTATGAGGGCATTTAGAGCAGTCTGTTAGGGATTAAGTGGGTGTGAGATGCCCATCCAAATGAAGCTAAATCGGGGTGTGCTCACAGTGATCCTGGCTTACCCATGTCTGTCTGTCCTGATTGTCCCGGAGAGTTTGGGTGCCGATTCAGTAATTGGATCCATGTGGGTGGAAAGATGGATCCTGTGAGGGGCTGGGGCTTTTGAAAATAATGTATGTGTAGTGGTTTACATAATTCCTGTTTGTGGAATTGTGTCTAGTTACATAGCAGGTCAAAATATGCTTTAGAGGTGGAGCTGCTGGTGCTGTATTTAGTTAGACTTGTCCAGCACCCCCTAGTTCAAATCCTGTTCCCATTAGCTTGTCATTTTGCCACATTTTAAATGTGTTTGAGTTGAAATTTTCCATTCCATGATGAGTTTTATACCTCGGGGTGAATTAAAAATAAAAAAGTTCCAGCAAAACTTGTGGAGCCGTGTCCGAGTGGGAGATGGAGAGGGATGTTGTTTGTGCTGTGCTTGAAACAAAGCAGAGCCCCAATCCTGTATCCACAGTACCCTCCTACTCCGTTTTGGGTACAAAGGGTCTGAATTTGGCAGCGAGTCTGCTGTGGTGTCAGGAGTGTGCCTGTTACTGTTCCCAGATTTGGGACAATTTCTTAGCCTTTGAAGGAAATTAAGTGAGCACAGGCAACGCAGCAGAAGGTCATGCCATGTGCTCTGTAGCAGTCTTCTGGGCACAGGGGTGATGTGTGCAAGGCAGGACCTCTGCCAGACTTTGGGCCTGTGAAGGGGGAGGCAGGTTTAGGTGAAGATGAGGGCAGAGTGAATTGGAGCAGGGAGGTAGGACAGTCTGTGCAGTGAAGGTGAGACCAGCTCAAACAACTGGCCCTCAGGCTCTGCCAGAAATAAGGTTACCTTTCTAGCCTTCATGGCCACCTTGATTTCAAGTTGTTATGGCCATCCCAAATTGTATGATCCTAGAGGTGTGTGTCATTTCTTCCAGTGCTGTAGTTTCCTCCTGCTCTTGAGGGGCTCTCCAGGGTCTGTCTTGGCTCTGCTCAGCCTCCTCTGCCTCTCTCTGGGCAGCAGGAAGAGAGTGAAGCTCCAGGTTGAGGAGGAGTGGTGGCAAGCCCTGCTAAGATGGCAGAATGTAGGCAGGATGTGCAGTATTGTTGATAGGCTATCTTCCTTGATGGACTGCTGGAGGGAAGGTTCAGCCACAGATTCTGGATGCAGATGGTTGTGTCCCTGGCTCTGTGGTGCCCTGGTCAAGGTGGCTGGTTGTAGTGTGTGACTCACAGCAGCAATTTCAAACCCTGTGCAGCACTAACCCTCAGGGCAGAAGCTCACCCACCTTTCATCTAGGAGCCAACAACAAGGAGAGATTAGGTGCAATTTTTTTCTGTGCTCCCTGTGGCAGAACATGGCATGCAGCATTGCCTCCAAGGAACCCCAAGCTGAGGAGACCCTGGCACTGCTGTTACACAGCATCCGTTGCTCCCGTGGGGCTTTGGTGCCCACACGAGGCATTGTGTGGGGAACGAACTTGAAACATCACTTTTGCTGCCCATCCTGCTGCTTGCTCAGCTGTTCTTTATCCTGTGTGTCTGTGAATGTGGTTTTAAAAATTTTTGAATAATACTAGGAGCTAAGCAGGTAATGAGGAGCAGCCGTGTGGCAGCTGCTGGCAGTGTCTTTGGGAACAGGCTGGCTGGGAAGGCAGAGGAGAAGGTGCTATGGCACCGTGCAAGGTTGCATTGTCATCTCCTCCTGAAATGTAGGAACTTAACAGGGACGAGGCAGTAGCCGTGGCAAATCTGGGATGTGGGATGGACCAGATGTGGGATGGTCTGTGTGTGAACCAGGGTTTTCCCAACCCCACTGAGTTCCTCTCTGATGCTCCCAAGTGCTGCCTCTGCCCCATACCACTGCAACTGCTATGCTGCCATCTTCAACACCGGCGCTGTGAAATCTAAATGTCTGGCTTTATAGGTTAAAGTTTGCATTGACATTTATGAGTCAGTTAAGCTTTCAGCACATGCCCCAAAAGTGGCAGCCCTGAGATGAACAAGAAGCAAAAAGCAAAAATAATTATAAGGCCAAGTGAGCCCAGGCATTTTCTGATGGAGTTTGTACTTCAGGATTTGTCATTATCCAGTGGGAAATCATGTCCTTAGGTGTCAGTTTGTGCCACCAAAGCTGGCTGTGCTTTGCAAAATAGCAGAGCTGTTTTCAGTGCCAAACAAGCCATTCATATTCTTTGTTTTCTTTCAGGTCCTTTGATATGTCTAGTGGCTAATAAATGCCAGCACAGTCACATAATACTTTTCAGTGCTTAATGCATTAATCTCTCGGCTCTTTGACTTACTGACGTATTTAGACTCTAGTGTCCTCTTCAGATGAGGCTACTCTGGTGCTACCCATAAGTAATTAGACAAGGGGAAATGGCTTTAAGCTGAAGGAGGGGAGATTTAGATGAGATCTGAGGCAGAAATCCTTCCCTGTCAGGGTGGGGAGGCCCTGGCACAGGGTGTCGAGAGAAGCTGGGGCTGCCCCTGGATCCTTGGCAGGGTTCAAGGCCAGGTTGGATGGGGCTGTGGGCACTCTGGGCTGGTGCAGGGTGTCGCTGCCCGTTGCAGGGGTGGCACTGGGTGGGCTTTGAGGTCCATTCACACCCAAACCATTCCTGGATTCCAAGATCCTGTGATACTGATGGCTCTTGGATAGGTCTGAGTCCTCTGATGCTGTAGTCTTGGAACGCTTGAATAAGCACCTTCCCAGCCAGTTGGGATGGTGGTTGTCTCTCTGTTCTCATGTTTCCCATTGATTTTTGTGGCCATTCAAAGGAAAAGAAACAGGAGCACTTGAGGGATGTACATGCATTTTCAGGCTGAAGCAGGAAACCCGACATGAACTAGAATCATAGAATCATAGAATTGTAGGGGTTGGAAGGGACCTCGAGAGATCATCGGGTCCAACCCCCTGCCGAAGCAGGGTCCCTAGGACATTTCACTGAGATAGGCGTCCAGACGGGTCTTGAATATCTCCAGAGAAGGAGACTCCACTACACAACTAGGAATGGCCTTTGTTCCTCCAGCAGCCAGTTCGCTTGATTGCTCGTTATTTGTTTGCGGTGGTGTCTGCTGTTTGATGGATTTTGAGCAAGCCCTCATTAAGGAGTGTGTCTGCTCTGAAGAGCTCACAGCATAGGGCACCTGATGGCTGAAACAAAGTATGTATGGTCTGAAAAGGAGCTGATGTCAGTAGCTGCTGCTTGGAGCAAAATCCACACATCCTGGGGTGGTCGGGGTCCATGCACGTGTCTGGTCATGTCTGTGAATCACTGAGCTGGGGAGGTCTCCCAGCTGCAGTTGCTGAACTGTCCATAAATAACCCAACAATCAAAAACCTGGAGAGTTTTCTGTTGGGTTAGGGATCTGGTGAAGGTCCAGCAGGATGAGGGGAAGGTGCTGGGGAGCAGGATATGAGTGGGACGGGGAGTGGAGGAGGTGAGTGAAGGTTGGTAGCACTAGTGGGGTCCTGAAGCTGGCTCACTGCTTTGCAAAGGTGCGAAGGGGTCTGTGAAATGAGGGAGGGAATTTGAGGAAGGAAAGGATGGTTTCATTGTCAACAAAGTTCTCTGGCTGTGGCTGGTTGAGACTGGTTAGGTCATTTCAAGGGTGGACAGAAACTCTGTATTCCATGTTTCCATCTGATGGAAGTCAGTAATCAGGAAGTCATATCCAGTAATACTTGAATAAAACACTGCCCAACACTAGGTACTCTGCTAAATACAAGCCTGGATCTATGGCAGGGTGCTTTTTACCTGCTTTTTATTTTAGTGTCTCATCCATAAAGTGGATTTAATATTCACACTGTCAATTACTGCTTGTGGTGCACTTTCTTATCATTAAAATCTTATCATTAAATAAAAAACAACTACCCTCCATGGAAGTGCCCCTGAAGAATTGTAATGGTTCTGGCTTTTCAGCAGTATTTGAACAGTGTGTCCTTGAAGTCTGGGCTCACACACCACTAACAGCAGAATACAGAATAGGTTCTCATTCAAGAGCTACATTCGCCCTAAAAAAACAGAGGAATCCTGCCCATGGAAGCAGACAGGAAACCTCCAGGGCAGTCAGAATGAGAGTTGTACAAGCAACCTGAACTTGGACATTCTCCCATTTTCTAGTCCTCAGATTTTGGTAACATGGCATTATGTAGGAAATAACCAGTTATAAGACATTGTGGTACATGTAATCCCAGAAAATAAATTGTTTCAATGCTCAGCATGTCTCTTCCAAATCATTACACATCTGAGGGTCTCAAGAGATGGGGCAACTCTGGAAAGGGGCTGCCTCTGATTCTTGCCCCTTTGTGTAACATAACAGTGGCCAGTGTGAGTACGTTTGATATTTGGGTGGAGGAATTTTCTTCCATTCTTGCAAATTTGAATGCCAAGTAGCATCTGATAATACTTATTATTACTGCTTAGAAATAGAATCCTATTATCTCAGGAAATTCTTATCACCACTAGTCATTGGGTGAGAAACAATGAGTTAAAGACAATATCAAGCATGGAAGAAACTGCTTGTCCTGAGTAAAAGTGACTTATTTAGACTAAACATAGACCTTTTCTTTCCTAGTGGATTTAAGTTTCTTTGTTCCATGAATATAAAACACAGTGCAAGGATTTCCACCACCGCCCCCAATAAAGCTTTTTCTATATATAGAGTGGTTTTTTTTAAAAGTTTCTACTTCAAAGCACGTAAACCATCAGGCTTTTGAGGAGGGGTGGCTTACCACATTTTGCCTAAAGAAATGGCAAAGTTAGCTTGTCAGATCCTCCCCTGTTGCACCCTCTGCGGATTTATGGTAGCTGAAGAACTGTCTGGCTGCTCCTGGTGTTATGTTCTTCTGAGAGCCCATAGGAAATTCTTTGGCTTTTATGGAGGTTTCACAAAATCACTTCAAATTCACAGGAAAGCTGTTTTGCATCTCACTTTACCAATGTTGGCAGTGGAAAGAAGGGCATCCAGCAGTGGTCTTCGTTACCCATTCACTGATAGAGGCATGGCAGGTCTAGGGAATACTGACCATTAATAGGTTTTTTTTAAACTATAAAATGAAAAAAACCTTTAGAAACCTATGGATGAAGAGAGTTCAAGCAACCTCAGTGGGTTCACAGACATTATTCAAGCTCATTGACCTCATTCCATGATCTTCAACCTTTTTGCTGTGCTGAACCAAGAGCTCTCTGTATTTACAAGTGGACATCCTCTGCTCTGTGACAGAGGCACAGCATCCCTCCTGTGTACAGGTACATGTCCTGGCAGCATGGAGGCAGAGGCTGCTCAAGTAGTCTTCCATATATTTCTATACGCTGACTTTGGTGCAGTCTATCTCCTGGGACATGCCATAGGGAGGATGTGCATGACAGGAGGTAGGACCTGAGCCAGATATGAAGCCAGCCTGACAAAATCCCCCAGGCGTCCGGTAAAGAGTGAGACACACTGAGATAAGGTTACAGACAAAAATTTCATGAGGTTGGTATGCAGCTCTTCTGGAATAGCTGTGTGACTCAGGCTATTGCAAGGAGGGCTCCCTGCTCCTGGAGACTGGAGTGCCACATGCACAGAAATAGAATAAAATACTTCTGTTGTGTTCTCCTTGTGTTTAAACCCACATTCATGGTAACTTAATATGGGTCTAACTCTTAATTCTGCCTTGTATTTTTCCATCTTCCCCAGCCTTAAGAGGTTCCATGTAACATGCTTTATAACTTCATGTCATTAATTAAGAAACAATTACAGCTGATGACTTCAATACCATCAACTTAATTTTCATCCTTACCACATTTCCCATTTAAGTTAACTGGTTTATGGATTAACATGTTGTCATCATATCTGGGTTTTTTTTCTCCTTACTCTGAATCTTCTCCCACATTTAAAGATTACTCAGAAAAATTCTAATATCCCCAGACTGAGAAGCCACGTTTGGGGTTGTTGGAGCAGTGCCCTCAGGGCAGCCCTGTTCTCTATTCCCAAGCTCCAGAGTCTGGGAGCGTTGTAGAAGCCGCCTCCAGAATCCAGGAGGTAGAAGTTGGCTGCTTTACCTCTTCCAAATATGCGATGGGAAATGATCAGTCCTCAGGGACAGATGAGAACAAGATGGATTTTCCTTCAAATACCAGAAAAATCCCCTCATATTTAACTCCTAAGGTAGAATCCTTCAAGGACTGACAATGTTTGGATCTGAACCAGATTTGTAGGTTTGATTCTGCCTTTACTGAATATTTACTAGTAAATATTTTGACAGGAGTGGGACATCTGGCTGTACTAAAATAAAGCTGCAGAGAAACGTGTTACACAACTTTTCTTTTTATTTTTTTGCTATCCACAAACAGATGTAAGGGATCGAAGTGCCAAAACAGTGAAGGTTTTCATGACATCTTTTACATCTGAGAGCTTTCTTCAAAGAGCAAGTTTGCTAGAGCTGGTTGTGCATTTTTGTTGCCTTAACATTACATGGCATTGATCACTTCTTACTGACGCTTCTATATATCCCATTAGCTTAACACTATTAATTGGTCTTCTTTTTTAGATTGTCTTTTTAGAATTAAAAAGCCCAACACTCTCTGCTGCCATCTAGCTCCTCAAAACTTACTAATAAACAACTTCGGCTCACAAAATAGTCTATAGTTATTGATTGACATCCATCTTTGAGAGACAACAGTGTTATGGCCTGCTAATGATACAGGTACTTGGTTGAATATGCAGATGAAGCTAAGGAAGGGCCGTGGGACTGGCAGCTTTGGCCTTGGGTCATCCCCATGGGGGAGAAGCTGCCCCTCCTAACCGTCCCCATGGATGGTGAGGGACCCCAGTAGGATGTACCAACAGATGTGGACCCTCCACATTTAATACTTGGATTGGATTATTTCAACAGAGAATGCCAATCTTCTTAAAAAGCAGTGTATAATAATTTTTTTTTAGCTAAAGCAATACTTCCTCCTGTTTTGTTTTGGTTTGAGTTTGTGGGATTTTTTATCTGCATTGGGTCTGCCAGAGAAGTGTGTGTTTCAAGCTGTTGGCATCATCAGAGGAAGTAAGGCAGAGTGACACCCTGAACCCCAGCATGTTTATCTCCTCAGGACCGTGTTACAATCTAGTAATTAATTATTTTTTATGCAAAGCCCAGACATGCATGGCAGAGTTCAGAATTACAATATATATTCATTTAACAATGGATTTCTGTACTGCTTTCTGGGACGGATATAATTCCCATGCTTTTCATTACACATGCTATTTAAATCTTGATCCTGAATTCTTATTAAAAATGATGAGATTTGACCTCAAGGTCTAATACCCAGTTTTGGAGACAAGGTGCTTGATGTGATTTCTAGAGGATTATTTTTAAGAGCATTCATAGATTAGATCTTTGCAAACAGTTGAGGGATGTGCCCATTGAACCTTGTCTACTGGCTTTTAGACTGCAGTTCAGCATCCAGATTGATTTCTATTTTGTAGTCCTTGAAAGTGTGTAGTTTTGTGGTGTTAGGGACACATCTGATATTTTTATTAGCCCTTTGTTGATGCAGGAACGTGACAACGCTCTTTGTGCTAACTTTCATTGGAGTCTCCCCATACTTGAAGGCAAAATTGTTTCTGCTTGAAGTTTCACGAGCTCGTAGCGCTCCCTCTGATGGCTCAGTGTGTCGTACAGCTGGGCTTCTTGTTTTTAACTGTGAGTGGATTCCAAATGATTGCTAGCTTCCCACCTTCCTTACCTGCAATTTGATTTTCATCCCAGATGGCAAAGCACCAGGCCTTGGTCAGGGGTGCAGGATAACGTGAGGTGTGATGAGCTACCGCGTGCTCATCGAGGTGCTTTTGGCGCATAACCCTGTTCTGTGATAAACATAAGGTAACTGGCAGTAGGGTACCCTCCAATGAAAGATGGGTAAAGTGCCTCCAACCAGAGAGATGTTGGCATGTGGCAGGGGGTTGAAACGCGGTGCTGGCTGTCTGAGAGGCTGGGAAGGAGCCTGCTTCCCACACCAACCTCCTTCCCAGCAGGGATCAGTACAGAGAACCAGCGGAGAGGCAAGCGGTCAGGTCCGCAGTGATAAAGTAAAAGGTCACTGTAGCTTCATTATGTGAAATGCCTCTGTGAGCCTGCTCAGCACGGCGCCAGCTGGTGCGAGGGGAAGAGGCTTTGCATCCTCTCTCCTCACAGTTGACATGTGGGGTTTGGGGGGATTCTTGGGAAATTACTCAGAGCAGCCCTGCGATACTGTGTCATCAGTTCTGAGAGTAAACGTCTGCTTTATTTGGCATGGGAGGCAGGCTGCTTTGCTGTGCCTCCACGTTTATTTAGATACGATATTGACCTTTTATTTTCCATATGCTCGGGCCCATTTGTGTGTAACCAGCGGGAACGTCAGTTGAACCCAGTTAGATTCCAGTTTATGCATAACATTTTGAGGCAGGGTGTGCTAGTAGTGCATTCCTGTAGCTTGTAACTCATGTGAGCCAAGGCTTACAGCACACTTCTCTCCCAGCACCAGGGGGCTGAGCTACAAATGGACGTAAGCCTTTGTTTTCTTTGCTTTAAAGTCATCAAAATACAGAGTTCCATGAGGCAGTGATTGTTTAATAATCGGCTGATCTTAAGAGGGTTTTGTTGTAACGCACCAAGTTGGTATTTGAGAGTGTTTTGTTGAAGTTACAAAGCATCTATGCTTTTGGTTTGGAAATTGGTAAAAGCATGTGGCATGGCTTCAAGCGCTGAGTGCTTTCAGATGCTGTTCTGTTCCTTTGATTATTGAAAATTATTCGGGCACAATCCTGCTAATTTTCTCTTTGTACTCCTCTAATTTCAGGAGACTGTTAGAAAGTCCATCTAAGCAGAGTGCTTATTGCCACTGTGAGAGGGATTTTTCACAGAGCCAAATTTTAGCAAACACAGTAATTTCCAAGGATTTGGAACATTTTCTTCCTGTTTTTCTTCTCCCAATTTATTTTTTTTCCTAATTTGTATACAGGCGTTTGCATCCTTTATGCTACATGCTATTCCTTTTCCTCCCCACAGCATCCATTGTATGCCACAGTATAGTTTCACACCAGCTCATTTCTGCTTCCCCAGTGTCCCACAAGCTGAATGTAGGAGGATGATGTTCAGAAAAGCCTTCCCAAGCTTTGGGGGTCATTAGGCACAATCACACACGGTCCTTGAGAGCCCAGGCAACGAGGGCAGAAGCATTTATCCTACCCATAGCTTTGTACCTTGTCACCTGAAAACATATGACAAACACTGATTAATCTTAACACCATCTGAATGTGATAGGTGTATATTATTATATCCCTCTTGATGGAAGGGGAATCTGTGGGTAAGAAATAAAGCAATTTACTCACTGACAGTGGCAGAGCCAAGTATAAAGGCTGGGTGTCCTGATACCTGCTCTCTCCATTAATACAAGCTGTATTTGTTCTCTAGAGGATTTTTCACTACCAGGGGTAGGATTCCTTTGCCTTTAAAAGAGAAATACCCTTTCCACTACTGGTGCACCTTGGAGCTTTTGCCAGAAATGACATTTGCCATATTCACTACATTGCTTCAGTTCCGCTTTCTCCCAGAAGGAACTAATTTGGGAGAAAACATCAACATTTTGCTACATTTAAAGTCTTTTTTTTCCCAATAAAAACAAGATTTAAACTTGTAATTGAAAAGCATTTTAAAATAGTAAACTCCAAACTAAAACCAATCTGTACTATGCTGTTGCAAACAGTTCTTTCTCCAGCAACATGCTTTCAGAACTTGAAATGAAATAGTTTAGATCGATGCAAATGAAACTCCACATCCAACCTCCCCTGAGTTAGTGCTGCAGACACCAAAAAGCATTGTTTACACAGTTGTGTTGCAGATGGAGCATCCTGATTGCTTATCACAGGTTTCATGTGTAAAACAGGCATTCTTTTCATGGGAAGGAAACAGCACTTTCTAGTTCTGCCTAAGAGAACTTGTTTCATATCCAATGTGACTGGTTTCCAGAAGCAGGTCCGTGCCAACCCCTTTTGAATGTGGTGTTAAATGATGGGCCCACCTTTCTTCTACTCTTGTCCTTACCTTTATTTCAGCCTAGACTACGTCTGTGGTGGCTGTATCATAGCAAAGTTTACCATGTATTAGATGACCAACACTAAACAGAACCTCAGGGCTTTAAGTCAAAACTCTGCATTTTCCACATGATCTGAAACACCAGAGCATTTAATCTCTTAATCAGGGCTTTTTTTTACCCCCCTCCCCCTTTTTTAAACTTTGTGTGGGTTTTTTTTTCCTGAAAATACCTGTAGAATTAAAGGGAGAGTAAATTTCCTGCCTATCCTGCACTGCTTCCTCTCCCCCTCACGTCAGGAATGTGGGTGCCAGTGTCTCCCATTCCTGAGAAGCACAACTGAGATCACTTATGTTGGGCTGTGCCTTGGTGCCTCCACATCCTCTCTTGGCCGTTGTTGCTTGGGTCCCAATTCAGGAATAGCTATGGAGTTAGGGGAATTTGCTTAGGTGCTGCTTTTAAAAGTGCCCAGTAAAAGAAATGTAGAAGACCCTTACTGCCCATCTATCCATATTTCATTCCCACCATTTCTTACTAATTTCTGGATTCACTGGTGGTGTAACATTTCCTTTGCTGCCATGGTGGCACAGGAGGCTGCTCATCTCCATGGCTCCTGGGCACATCTCCACCAGTTTCAGGGCTAGCAGTGGCTCTTGGGTCAGCAAGAGGAAGGACCAGCAGAGCCTTTCAAAGAGAACATCTGCCCCATGGCTGGAGGGAAGAGTACAAGTCCTACAGCCCCATCCCTGCAACCATCTACCTGTGCTTAGCTTGGAGCACAGGAATAGTTGATTTGTTCCATTGAGGTCAGTGGGTATGGGATAAATCATCCATATGCATGAGTGTTCCTGTGGCAGGTCTGAAGTTAAAGTTTCCTGGCTCCTGTGGAGTGGAAGAGCAGGTCCTTCTGCCTGAGAGTAGCAGGGTTGCACCAGCGCAGGGTCAGGCTGGTGCAATGGCGTGTGGGTGGTTTTTGGAGCCCAGACATGCGGCTGCTCCTGCGGTTGGGCTGGAAGGAGCCCGGTCTTCTGGTCCTGCTGTCGCCCATGTGTGCTGGAGCCAGGCAGGGCATGGCCCCCAGTTACAGAGCTGTTGGTTTGGGTGAGGTCTCTTTGTCCCTCATGCCACCCAAGGACTTACTAAAGCTTTTGTCTTTTTCAGAGGTAGTAAAAGCTCAAAGCCTCCCCTCTGACTTCCCTCACAGTTGGTCAAGATCAGCACTTCTGACATTTGATTTCTCTGCCATGTTTTTTTCTATTGACAACCAGGGCTTAACATGGTGGTTTATCAGTGGTTCATTAGTGATCTCTTTGGAGACGACGGTTCAAGATGCCCTTCATGTATAGACCAGAATCTTATTGTTTTTTTCATATACATTTTTGGATGGCTTTCTTCTGCTGCTTCAGAACAAGCAAATGGCAGAGATCTCACAGTATCCAGTTGGGAATACATTTTATTCTTTAGCAAAATGTTGTTGTAATAAAATGGGTTTGTTTGTTAAAATGTTCTCTGCTTTATTTATAAGCCACAAATGTGTCTTCCCATTTTGACTCTCACAAAAGAAGAAATTTTCCAATGTGCCTTAAGTTTGTTAGTTAATTCAATATGATGCCAATCAGATATTCTCTGAGAATTGCATAAATAATCTTTTGGGGCCCGTGTTGCGTATGTCTGTGTAATATCCAACATCATTTTAAAGACTGTGGTTCTTGGGGATGGAATTGGAGGAGAGGATGTCTGAAGAGGATTTATAATATTTACTGCAATAAAGAAATTTCGGGATTACTCAAAGATCCTGTCAGTATTTGGGTCAGAAATATAGCCCAGAGGTATTAGTATGATAGGCAAGTCTAAGCATTAGACTGTATTAGTGATTTAGCTATCATAATAGCACAATAGTCTATCATGGAATGGCTGGTGCACTAAACATTGATTGTGGATTAGCCAGGAAAAAACTACTCAAGCTGTCTGGCAAACAGACCAGGGAAGGTGACTGTTACTCCTTTGACTGGCTCTGTCCTGGATGGGGCATGTTGGAGGTGACAACATTTGTGACTGGAGCAGAGAAAGGCCAAATAATTTCTGAAATTTTTATTTAATTAAAAGGAAAACGTGGCTTCACTCATGGTGGTGAGCAAAATAAGTAACAGTTGACCTCTTCTTCTTTGAAAAGGGAAATTTGTGTGTGAGCAGTGTGTGATAATTTAGATAAGTGTTTTCAGGAGCCATTTTAGTCTCTCCTCTGAAAATGATAACTATTTATGGAAGTTTTTATTACATTTCCAAATAATAATTTTCTCTGGTGTGATTCCATCTAAATCCTTTTGCCTACTCTTAAGTGCAAAAAACTCTTAATCCATATGAATACTGAAATACCACTAGATACAAATTGAGTTCTGTCTGATGTTTCTGAGTGTTTTCCCATCTCACAAACATGTAGTTTTTCCTTCCAAAGGAAGCCAGAGATAATAGGCAAAAGTCTACTATTCTTATTTGCTTTGTAAGACCAGGCTTTTAGATCCTTTGATCCTCCCCTCCTTTTCTGTGACCTCTTCTGGGGTCTTAAAATTACACATTCCAGATTACACCTCCACAATTTTCTGTCCTGGGATGATGAAAGGATTTATGTATTATGATAATAATGTAAAGAATCCTTGCAGAGCCCAGTTAGTACAGCTAATTTGAAACTATAACAAAAAAAAAGTAATTTCCAAAGCAAATTACAATATTCATAAAGTGTTAAATAGATACCTAACTAATTTCTAATCACTCTTGTATTCTTGCCTGTCTTGCATTAGCCTTTTTTTAGGCCTGCCTGCTTGCTCCCATTTAATTTGTCTTTAGCTGTGTGCAGTGGATTAGCATTTCATCAGGGTGGATTAAGATTGAGCTGACACTGAAGCTTGCTTTTTTATTTTGACATGTGAGTGTGTGTGGACAGGCGGATGCGTGCCCCTTATCTCACTACCAATTCCTGGTGGGTGCTGGTGCAGCCAGGAGCCCTGAGCTAACGAGGAAGGATTCAAGTGAAACGGATGAAATGCGTGTTAAAAAAAAAACTTTAAAAAAATCCAACCCTAATAAATCATTCCCTGAGGAGAAATTGCATTGAGGTTGCTGGCTGGGAGATTTCATCGGGCTAAAATGATGTCACATGGAGCGAGGGCTTTAGGGGTTTTATTTAGCTCCTAATCCCCACACAGCTCGGCCAGTTGTCCATGTGCTACGCGCCGTCCCCAGCGGCAGAGGATAAAGCATCTGGGCTGAGGGCGGCCGCCCTCTTCGGCGGCTGCACTGCACAGGAAGGGTCTCTTCCTCCGCTGACCTGGAGCGAGAGCGGGCAGCAGCGGCTGCTGCATGCTTTGCCTGATAAGGTTTCCAGAATTAATAATTCAGGCAACACTTTGAAAGGTAAAACCACCGGTCGGTGGTTTCTGAAGTCCCAGGAGGGCTCAGGTGGAACGCGGTCTGGTTTTGATGCGTGCCAGAGAAGCACTGAGAAGGAAGGCACCTCCTCTTCGTTTCGGCAGGAGCAAGCAGCCGTCTGGAGATGCCCATTCCCAGCAAGCACCCCAACATCGGCCGCTCGCAGAGCTGGGACGCTGCCGGCTGGTATGAAGGCAACTGGGAGAGCGAGAACAGCTTTGACTACCAAAGGCCACCGGGCCGGAGGAGTTCCCTGACCTACGGCGGCGAGGGCAGCTGGTATGAGCCACCAAGAGCAAATGATATCATCTTGCAGGGTGGCGTGGAGCTGAAGCAAGAGGCGTACCCGTACCAGGATGCCACCTTTGCCCCAGGGCCCCTCAGGAAAGGCTCCGTCCCTGACTTTGCCTACTGCGACCGGCAGGCAGCCATGGCGGGCCGGGGTTCCCTGCCACCCCAGGATTACTACAGCGACCCGTCCCTGGCAGCTAGATCGCCCAAGGACCCCCGCTGCTACCGTGAGCCCGTGGTGAGCAGGCCACTGTCGAGCTACGGGGCGCCCGGCAGCCGACTGTCCTGGGACCAGGCCCTGGGGCGCCCACCCGCCCCGCCAGAGGCTGCACGCCTCTACAGGGACCCCAAGCTGGCCCTGGATGGGCAGCGTATGCGCGGCAGAGACGTCTCCCCAGCACGGTATGGTGCAGAACCCCTCGGCCCGCGGTATGCAGCAGAGCCACCTGTTTTCCCCGGCCGGCAGGCCTATGGCGATGGGGCAGAGCGGCCCCCTGAGCCAGCAGGAAGCAGGCAGGCAGCCCCCACCTGCCTGGTGGTGGACCCCACCAGCAGTGCCGTCAGCGGCTACGGACCAGGCCGTGAGAGCACCAGCACCAAGGGACCCTACGACAGCTACGAGGCAGCGGTGGTGACCCCTTCCCATCCACCAGTACCCTCAGCCTTCCCTGGAACAGAGGGGAAGAGGAGCTTCGACCCTGAGTTTGTAGCACTGTTGCGTGCGGAGGGCGTCTCAGAGAGCACCTTTGCCGCACTGCTGCAACAAGGCTTTGACTCCCCAAACCTGCTGGCCATGATGGAGGAGAATGACATCAAGTCTGTGGCTCCAAACCTGGGGCAGGCCCGTGTGCTCTCCCGCATCGCCCACAACTACAAGGCAGAAATGCAGCTGCAGAGGCAGGAGAGGAGGAGCGGGACACTGCGTCCCAGGACCCGCTCCAACAGCTTCAGCCACCGCAGCGAGCTGCCGGGTGACTACGGGGTGCCCCTGAGCTCAGGGCCCACCACGGATGGCCCAGCTGCCTCACAGCCCCCACCTCCGCTGCCGCCACTCTCCCCGAGAGGGGGGAGATGCACCGCCGGCCATCCAGCGCCCCAACCCAGCACCTGCTGGAGACCACTGCCTACCCTGCCTCTGCAGGGGCTCCTCAGGGGCCGCACTTCCTCCCCGGTTCTGGATACAACACCCCCCTGCCTTGCAACACTCACCCACGTCCAGCCTCCGCCTACTCTGCTCCAGCCGGCATGCCCATGACCACAGCCAACCCCCATGCCAGCCCCAAAACAGCCTATCCCACCACCTACACCGTGCCCATGGAGCTGATGAAGAGGGAGCGGACAGCAGCAGCATCACCAGCACCCAGCCCGCACGGCAGCCCACAGCTCCTCCGTCGGCCAGGAGCACCGGGAGATGGCAGCCTGGCACCCACAGGACCTGGTTTCACTGCCCAGCTCTCCCCATACCCGAAGCTCAGCAGGCGCACGGGGCCCCCTGTCATTGTCTCCACCATGGCATCGCCTGAACCAAGTAATTTCCAAAGGGTCTTCACCCTTACGGTAGTTTAGAGCCACCTTGTTGTTTCTTACCTTATCCCCCCAAAAAAACCCCACAGTCAAGTATTTTGGGGTTTCACACCTAAGTAATTAGACACTTTCCTATTTAGAAAAAAGGCGGTGAGTTGGATTTCTTTGCAGGGCTGTGCTGGCTAAAGATGTTGGTTCTTACTCTGTCTTTAAATTCCAGGTATTTTATTTGTTTAACCAACTTCAGTTAAAAGTGAGCGGTGTCTCAGATACTGCTTCCAGGGTTAATCTTGCTGTTCCTCTTGTTTGTAAAGAGTGGGAGATTAGATACTGCACTGGCTGAGCAATTAGGACTACAGGGTTTGCTGCAGATTGACTTTTTACTGCTGTTATCAGGCACAAATGTGTTCCTCTGAGGAAATGGTTTGCATTGTTTTGACTAAATTCATCAGATAGCTAATGGTGTTACTCGAGAATTGACTTACCTTTGGCCATTACCTAAGTCTTTTCTTCTTATTATTAATTTGCTGTTTTATCAGGCATTCAAAATAATACCCTTTATTTTCTTCTAGAGATGCCTGTAAGTGAAGTGATATAGCTGTTAAAGTAATAGGTCTGTGCTTAAAACTAAAAGCCTGTCATTGAGTAGTAGAACAATAAAAATGAGTGGTGGCTCCTCACCTTCCCTTCCCCTTGGAGAAGTGCTGGGGCCCTTGGCCACTGGGATGTAAAGCTGACTAAACTGAGCTCCTCCTCTCCAGAGATGTACGTTGATGGTAATGCTTAGAGCCTGACAGAAACAAACCCCCAAAACCGCATCGCTAAGTAGGAGGAAATTTGACAAACCCATTCATTTGTGGCTTGACATGTTTGAAAAAAATAAGGAAAGCAATCCCTTGAAATGGTTTTGCTGGGAGTGACTTCTGGGAGCTGGGAATTTTCTCCCTGTGCAGTTCAGCTGAACTCCCATGCAAACAAGTCTGGGAACAATGTGCCGTACCAACGTCCAGGCACAAAGCTTTAATAAAAGGATACCATTTATAGGCATAGGGACGGTGCCAAACTGGTGATGCCATTTCACAGGAATCTAAATAAAGAATGATTTGGGGAGGGGAAATGATAAAGTTGTCAAAATGCAGACGCAGGGTGCACCCCTTTCCCTGGCTCACTGTAATTACACGGCTAGGAAGTAGATGCTGTTCCTTTCACGCTTACGCATCCTCTGTGTAGCTGCTGTGATTTATTGATTGCTAAAAAATGCCTCAATATTAGGCGACGCTTTCTGTGTTGACAAGGATCAGATGTGAGAGTAGTGCATCCAGGGAATATTTTTAAACAAATGACTTCCCCAAGCCTGGAGAAGGCGGCAAACCAGCATAATGTGGGGAACAGAAATATGTTCATTTATTTGCAGTACGTCAGTTTGAGCTGGTCAGTACCAGTATCCTGAAAGCCCTGGGGTGAGGGATGGCTGGAGACCATGCATTGGGAGCGGTCTCCTCCACCACGAGAAGCAGATCCTTCCTTCATCTATAAACTACAAACCCAGTTCTCTAAAAATCCAGATATTACCCCTTCCCTTTAAAAGAATTATCGGTGCGCAGCAAGAGGAAGCCAGCAGCATTTCTGTGCCGCCAAGCTTCTCACTACTCAGCCCTCTCTTTTTTTTTTGTGCCTACGACCAACTCATTTGCATGAGGATGACATTTGTTGCTCCAGTAATTTCATCTGATAATGGCCAGCTTGCAAAGCGGATCTGAAAACATATTCCTTAATTATGTGTTGCTAAGCAACGGGAGGGTTTGGCCATAATCACAGAAAGATTATCTTCTCATTGAAGTCCCTGAAAGGTTTAGCTGAAGTAGGACCTGTGAAATTGTCTTCATTTTTATTTGTTTCCCCCTTTTTTTATTTTCCAAATAGCCTGAGAGGTTTTGTTCCTGTTAAACTGTATTTTTTAAAAGTAGAAGCCAAGGTAAGACACACTGCAAATGGAAGGATGTGGATTAAAAATGGAAGGCGTGGCGGTCTGTGGATGTTGGAGCCGAGTCGAGGAATTACCCTTTAAGGAACCATTGCTAAGGGGACATACACGTGTGGTGCTAAGTGAATATTACAGATGTGTTAGCATGTTTGTTGAGCCTTGAGCGGGTGACAGAAACTTGACTAAATCCAGGAAAATGGTATTTGCCAGCAGGAAGAGACAGGTTGTGTTTTTAGGAGTAACGAACCTTCTCCTGGCTGTAGCTTTGGCTGTGGGTACTTGAGTAGCAAGATGAAAGCAAGCTCAGTGCCTCTAAGTGTCTGTTAGTATAGGTTAATATCTACTCAGTCAGCAGAGGGTTATAAAATGCATATTTTAGTGTGTTGATGTTTTGAAGCTTGTTTTGTGAACAGGGGTTTATAAAACCTTATTTTGGTTAGTTTTGAAGTCTTGCTAGACTGTCTGTTGTAGTCTTTCTGCAGTGAGTTGTTTCTGGATACCCAGCTTGTGGTTTTGTGCTGAGCTTTATCACTCCATACGGGTTTTGCACAGCTACTGTTTACTTGGAGTTTGGGCAGAAGGTTGTGAGAGGGAGGTGTCTTCTGCCCAGTGCTTTTGATGGTAGAGGCAGCATCCCAAGCAGGGATACAGGCACACACCATGTGCTGATGGGCCCCTTGCTTTGGTACGGTCAGACGAGGGAAAATCTGGACAAGATTTACTGCTGCAATTTGTGTTTTGTAAAATAATTATTAAGAAGTTAGATAAATTGCCCTTTCAGGGAATTGCAGAGTTGTATAAAGCACAGAGTTTTATGTGTGAGCACCATGGTGCTATGGTGTCAGTGCAACTGGGCACAGGAGCTGAGAGTGACATGCCTTGAGCCCAATCAGGTTCCTATCCCAGGAGCTCCAGAACCATGGCTGGGGCAAAGCTGGAGCTCTGCATCAAGATGCATCATCATCATGATGTATTTTAAAAAAGGGTAGATCAGGTACTTAGAGATATGGTTTAGCATAGGACGGGAATGGTTGGACTTGATGATCTTAAAGGTCTTTTCCAACCTGGTGATTCTGTGATCAAGATCTTGTGCATGAAGCTGTCAGGAACAGCTGCCTTGGAAAAAACATCCTTGGAGCTGGCTGCTCCTGCAGCCTCACTGTCCATACCATCACAGGTAGTGAACGTACCAACTCACCTCAGTGACAAGTGGGGAAAATAAACTGGCAAAGTCTGAGTGACAAAAGGCTGTTGGCTTCTGATCTGCTGCCAGAGCAGGCTGTGGCCTGCCTCGTGCTGGAGTGGGTGGTAATGCGAGGAAATAAATAGTGGAGGGCAGCAAAGCTGGTAAGGACAAACTGCTCTAATGGGCACTGATCAGATTATGGGAGCTCCACCTCCAAAATATCTTCAAATGTATCTTAAAATTGTTGTGTCTTCAAATTGTTATGTTTGGAAGTATTTTTAAGTATTCAGTTCATATTTTTGTATCCAGTTTTTCAGTCTTAAAAAAGTTTGCTGGTAAGAAATCTTTTATTTTGGTTTCTAGCCTAGACATCTCCTGAGTGAGGAGTTTGTCTAGATTCCTGTTTCTGTTGATGGACTTGGGGGCTCCAGTGAGGAATGGCGATTCAGTACAAATAAGATCTTGGATGACTTTTGAAACCCTAGTTTATGTATGAAGATAGGCAAGCAAACAGTCACAGAAGGGGAGATCCTTCCCAGAGGGATGAGGAACAGGTCTGCCCTGTACAAGTCAGGCAGGTATCATAAGGAAGGAGGAGCAATATTCCTCGACTGTAAGATTTGGTTGAAAGCCTGACCTTCTCCTGAGCAGGGAAAGCCAGGCTAAAGGTGGCTGCTTTCCTTGGACACATAGTTCCCCCCAGCATGAAGGGGGACTCATTGAGAGTTGAGTGGTGCTATTTCAGACACAAGGTAAATCTCACGAGCATTTGTTGAGGTTGCTCTATTCCTTCCCCAACGTACCATTCAGAAATCCACTTCAGTTTTACCTCATGATGTTTCCTGCACAGATTGTAGCATGTAATCACAATGTATACATGTAAGGGAGCTCAATTAACAGTCCAGACTGAAACAGCACCAAAGGAAGCTCAGTGTACTGAATAAATCTGATTTAATTTGCACATTGACCTGACAGACCATAGCAAGTCCTTGGAGCCATTCCCAGCTAATGTGTTACGCCAGGTAAAGTAAGTTTGCATCCTGTTTGCTGGCAAAACCACAAACTAGTGACTTTAACTGGGAGCGTAACTTCTGTGCAAAAATACTCCATTGAAATAAGCACGTGTCTTGTTAGTGTCTCTGCTGTCCTGATGGCCCCAATGCCATTTGCAAGGCATTAACATGCAATATGATAAAGGTATTAGCTGGAAATACTCAGAGTGAGTTTGGGAAAGTCTTTAAAAGGCTCCTAAAGGACCTTTGCACATTGACCTGACAGACCATTGCAAGTCCTTGGTGTGTTACTGCCATGTGCATACTCACCAGCCTCAGTTCAGTAGGTAGCTCTGCAGATGGGTATCACACGTGTGGATCTGAAAATTGAAGTCATCAGAACTGCCTGCACTAGTAGGGTAAATAGCTGAAGAACAGAGCGTGTGAGAGATGTGCTGGGAACTACCTGGATAAAATATTGGCTATCTTGGCCAATATGTGCACACGAGTCAGTGACTGCAGAGAATGTCTCTTAAAAGACTTTTTTAAAGGTCGAGATACACTTTTTTTATAATGGTTTTATCAAAAGTAATATAAAGTGTCAAACTCATTCCAGTTGCAATTCATTGACTTCAGTGCCATGGCAATAAAGATGATTTTGGCCTGTCGGAAGAGAACATGTTGTCAGATGCACAAGTGTTGTCATCTCCAATTTACACTTCCCTTTTACCCCGTGTCTGGAGCTCTCTATCACTGTTAGGACCCATATATCCAGATGATTTTCTGACTATGTTTGCTGACTTATTTTTTTTAAGCTTTCTCATAAGTCGTTTCCATAGCTACAAACTTAGTGTTCATGGAGGGGAAAAAATTTAAAGGTTTCTGATCATTATTGTATTAAACATTTGTCATGTTTCTTCTCCTTGTCTTTCTCATAGTGTTAGGCTACAGACTGGTTTAATGAAAATGCTGCACAACTGAATTGTCTGTTATTTTTTAAAGTGAAGTGTAGGTGCTGAGCTGAATCCTTAAAAAGCAGAAAACCAAAATCATTAAGCTTCTGATCTAGAATAAATGTTGCAGACATAGGACAAAGGTTTATGGATAGCAACTTACAGAAGAGTTTTTGACATCTTCACCTAAATACAACCTGACATTGACAGCTTTCCGCTGGCTTTTGGTAAAGAAAGCTAATATTTCATCTCTTCTGTCTGTGTTTTCTAGTGTCTTGTTAAAGGTGAAATGTTACTTGGCAGTGGGGGGTCACGTATATTATCTTCCAAGGTGATGTAGTTCCACCTCACTGTAAGAGCTGGGCAGCCTGGTGTTGCCTCAGTGCAACCACGTGCATCCTTAAGAAGGGTTTGGCCAGAGGTGGGGTTGGTGGTGTGGTGGGACCCTCACCCTCTGTGCTAGAGGAGCCTTGTTTAACAAAATGGGAGGTTTCTGAATGCCTGTGCCTGGCTGGCGTGACTGCCAGCGCCTTTTCCTGGGGCCTTGCCTTCTGCATTCACAATCCAATTAGCTGCTCCGGAGCAGATGAAGCGGATTAGTACCTGGCTTTCCTTCCTCCGCCCTCTCGCCCAGCGCAAAGGGTGTCAAGGCCAACAATCGGCTTAATACATGGGTCCCATGGCACAACACAACACGGCCCAAGCCCTGCCTGTGCAGGGCCACCCTGTGCCCCTTTCCGTGTGGCACAGCACCCCTGTGAAGTTGCTGTGGTTTAGTCCCTCAGTGTGATGTCTCCAGGTCTCAGGTAGTTTGGCAGACCCTAGCTTAGCCTCATTTGCCAGGCATAAACTCATCAATTTCATGTTTTGCTAGCAAAAGAATGTCTGCAGACCCCACTGCTGCATGCATGAGCAGCGTGCCCTACATTGGAACAGCCAGCACCATCACTGCCAGACATGGGATCAGCAGTGGAGACTTGTGGTTCCTTCCCAGGAGCACCCCAAGCCCTGGGAACGCATCTCAACCACCACACACAGGGCAGCCGAGGGAAATGGCCTCTCACCATGCCTTGCATGTGGAAGAAGAGCCGGCCAAGGAGAGGCTGGGAGAAGAGTGAGAGTACAGCGCTCTTCCCACAGCTTCTGAAAGCGTCATAGTCCCCAGGAGGAGGGTGAGTTAGGCTCTGTAATCCGTGAGATAAGCAGGTTGTCACTGTAAGGAGACCAACAGGGCTTACCTGCAAGGTTGGAGTCAGTGACATCCTAGGTGGCAGATACAGATATGAACAGGCAAGATGGCATTCCTATATTTTATTTATATATGCAGCTAGATATATGCATGAAAATGGGGAGAAAAGCTCTCCAAAATATAATCAGTGTATCAGTCAGTATCCATTTGGATGAGTACTGCTGCGGAGTCTTCACTTTTTGCCAGAAGTGACTTGTTTTGTGTATGAAGCAATTTATTATTTCCTAGGCTGTCATACCAACTTGGCAAGTAAATAAGCAGAAGGGACCTTGCTTAGACAGCAAACACAATGATAAGTCATTATTTAGGATATTTTTTCAGTGATAAAAGTCAGAAAAAGAAGGTCAGAACTGAGGTCCTGCTGAGAAACATTGGGCATGTGTTTTCCAGATGTGGAGGTGGTACCTCTGGCTGGGTTACCTCCATGCCAAGGAGCCACGTCGGGAGTCATGGGGTGGTGGGATGCAAGAACCTGGCGATGCCCCCTTGGCTTCCTTACTCGTTTTCTTAACCCCAACACATTTCCTGATGCTTGTTGTAACCCTGCAAATCCCTGAGCAGTTTCAGGCTGCCTCCTACGCGCTCCCTTACCCACTCTAAAGATTACCAGCCTTTTCTTAAGATGGTCCAATCTCTTATTGAAGTCTCTCACTATTACCCACAGAGTGAAAAAAACCCAGGGATGGAAATGTCATGTTCTCTGCCTTCCTCTGAATGCTTTATAATAAAGTTTTAAATGACTATTCAAGAAGTTCATGCAAGTGCATAGATTTTGCTTTGTCGATAAAAGGAATCTTGATTAGTGTGTATTATCAGAGAGAAAGGAGAGCATTCAGTGTGGACAGCAGAGAGCTTATCTGTCTCTAGACCGTCCTGTTGGGACACTGAAGTAATCAGTAAAGCCCAAATACAGCTTTGGTTATCCCACTGGCCAGCAGTTGCTTTTCCTCCTGATCTCGGCCTCTCCTTGTCATTGAATTCTTGCTCAGGTTGAGTGTGCCTGAATGAGAGTGGAAGTTCCTATCTCACTGCCTGAATCGTTTGGCTTAAGGATCTGAAATTTCCATTTCATTCTTGTTTGTGATTCTGTTTCATCCGCAGTCCGGGCTAAAAAGGCCAGAAAGTGGAATTACAGTAATAACACCAATGATTAGGGCCATGAAGATGCTCAGAGGGCTGGAGCAGCTCCCCTACAAAGAGAGGCTGAGGGAGCTGGGCTGGGTCAGCCTGGAGAAGAGAAGGCTGTGGGGGGACCTCATTGCAGCCTGCCAGTCCCTGAAGGGAGCAGAGGAACAGGAGGGGAATCAGCTTGTTCAAAGGGCAGAGTCTGGCAGGACAAGGGGGATGGAGTGAAGCTGAAGGAGGGAAGGTTTAGATGAGATATTAGGGGGAAGTTTTTTACAGAGAGAGTGGTGAGGGACTGGAACAGGCTGCCCAGAGAGGGGGTGGGTGCCCCATCCCTGGGGGTGTTCAAGGCCAGGTTGGCTGGGGCCCTGGACAACCTTGTGTAGCTCCAGGCCTGGAGGTTGGTGTCCCTGCCTGTGGCAGGGGGTTGGAGCTCTGTGACCCTTGGGGTCCCTTCCAACCCAGAACAGTCTATGAGTCTATGATTGCACTGTAATTGCAATGCTGAGCAACCTACCGTGCTTTGCCTTGGAAGCTCTCCTCATGTTTTCATACTTCACTGAGCCAGGAAAGGTGTTCTCTATACTTGCCACTCATCCTAAATGCACATGCTCCGGAGCATCACTGTGGCAGCTCCCCTCTGGCCAGAGGGTGAGCCTGGGTCTCATTTCACTAACCTACAATGAGCAAGATACAGAGCTACATCATGTGGACTTGCAGACACATCCTTTGGCTCATCAGCTCTTATTTTTTATTCTGGTTTTCAGTTCCCAAAGCTTGCCTGAGAACAGCCAACAAAAAAACAGTATTCCTAATTTTGGGAGAATTTCTTTGTGGACAGGCAGCTTCCAAAATAGGGCAGAGAGTTGTACTTCCATTTGAAAAATGATAGTTTTGCCATTGATTTCAGGAGAAGAAGGATTTTGCCCTCTCCTGCAAAAGCAACCAGCTCCACATAACTTATTTTTATTGCTTTTCTTAAAATTAGATCTACAAAACCAATGGTTTCTTTAAGCAACAGAAGCTGTAAATTTCATGCATTGAATGCCTGTGCATTATTAAAAATAATAGGTTATATTTGTCAAATGGATAATGAGTAGGTTTCTTTTTCTGTTTTTCAGTATTTTAATGAGTACAGCAAATGTTTGCTATTTATTTGCTTTCAGATTTTACCAAGGAGCTTTGGAGATAATTGTCAAATTTCCAAGTGTGTATCAATATTTCATGAAGTGCTGTTTTTCCTCTATGTTCAGGAGTTGGGTCATTAGCACTGGAGCTGTTATTAACAGTCTGAAGCAAGACATAAATAGGGATTTCACCCAACACTTGCAAGTTTGCAATTGAAAATTTCCCAAACAAAACTCTAATGGAGGTAAAAGACGTGTCGGTAACACTGCTTGGGTTCAGATGATGTGTGTTAGATCTGTTAGAGGATTCCTTGCTTGATCTCTGTTTCTGTGGTTTATGGGCCTGATCCAGAGAATGCTGAGGCTGTGTGTCTGTGTGTCTGTGTCTGTGTGTCCATGTGTGTGTATTTGGCCCCACGCCCAGCACTTGTTACAAACTGGGGTGTACCTTACAGAGATAGGATATCCATCCACATCATGCTTTGGAAAAAAGAAAATCACCTTTCTTACTGCCAGCAAATTAAATTCTGCTGAATTATTCAAGCTCAACTTGTTTTTAAACGTATTACTGGTCTGCACTGATGATGACTGGTTTGGCTTTGGTTATTTCGGCGTCGTCATCCTTGACTTGGAGGTGTTAAGAACTGGTGTGCTGGTTGGGATGTTTGGCATTTAAACGTGTTCTAGTTGTGCAGATGGTCAAATGTTTCTATTTTCTTCATTTCTGATATTTCAGTTTCATGTGAAATCATAATCTTCCTGTTCTGATTAGGCAACTTACCACATGAGTTGGTTATTTTTTAAAACTTGGCTTAAAACTGCCCATGTGTTAGGCTGGCTTCTGCTCCTGTTAAGGAACAGATAAACCAGTCCAACCAGCTCACTCACTGCGATGCTCTCCGGAATAAAACACCCCACAGCTCGGAAGATGAAAAGCATTCCTAGGTATGGACCCCCTGAGCTGTGCTCTAGAGAGGGTGCTCTACAAAACCAATTGATAAACTCTTGAGGCCCAATTTTGACCATTATAAATGGCTGGGTCTGGAGCTTCAGTGTGGAGATCTGAAAGTGTATGGAGAGCTGGGAGGTGGCTGGAGACAGCATCCATGTCTCCTGAAACAGAAACAGTGCTTCAGAGTTGGAGGTGATTAAAGCAGAAAGGGTCAAAACCAGAGGCTTTTGCATTTCTGAGAATGAAGCAGGAAAGGGTTTCTAGCTGGGAAGTCGTGGGAGGTCTGAGAGCAGGCTGAGCCCCCGGCTGCCCTGGAGAAAAGGACCCCAGATGAGGGGATGGGATGTGCTGTGGCAGCAGTGCAGCAGAGCCAAGTTTGGGAGGAAGGGGGTGACTTGGCTTCTCTGTCACGAAAGCGTGAGCAGTGGGCAGGGAGTAGCAGCTTGTCCCTGGAGAAGGAAGGACGGGGTCCCATGGGAAAGGCAGAGCTGGCTGTTTAACAGAGAGGTTTGAAGAAGATCCTCAGGAATGGCAGAAGGTGATACAACTGGCATATCTGTTCTAAATATGGGATAAGTTTGGGATTAGTGACACTGCGGGCTACAATAAACCAAAGCCAGAGCGTGTCACTGGTGAAAGCTCATAGCAGTTGAGGAAGAGAAATGGCAATTGTGCAATATTGACCCAACAGGAGTGTCTGAAGGTAATGAATTCAGTCATGGTTCAATATTATGAAGTTCCAAACTGTAAATGGATAATTGTCAGAGGGAAGGTAGTGCTCAGGGTGGAAAATGGGTGCTGTGCCTAAGGAAAAGCTCCTTGTAGAGGATTTGCTGCTCTAAGAGGTGTGGAAGAGAAATCCAGAGCAAATCCATTCAGCTATGATGTTCTAAGGTGTCCCATGGAAAAGAGGGAGTTTGGGAAGTTAGTAGTAAATACAGCTTTTTAAACTTGTGCTTAGTACTGAAACTGTTTCATGGTAGTAGGTGAGCTTTGTCCTGGGAAATACAAAGGGAAGTCCCATCCTACTCCAGCTTCTGTTCCCAGTACAGCAGGGGAGCTGCTTGAGCAGAGGTTGGAGACAACATACAGCCATGGTGTTAGGTCCTTAGTGGTGGCATATAGAGAGGAGTGGTTCTGAGGAAGGTGAACCCACCATTTGGTACCCATCCATGTGCGCTTGTGTGTAGCTGGCAGGCCAAGCTGGGAGAGGGGCAGGATCAGCAGGGACGCTGGCCTGTTGCAGTGGTGAAGAAGGCAAGCATGTTGTCAGAGACATGGAAAGCAGATCTCACAGAAGGGTTGGGAAAACCAACAATGGCTCCTACAAGGCTCTGTGCTCGAGAGGTGGTTTCTTAGTGCAGATCTGTGTTATGCAACCAGTTTACGGTACGGGAAGCTGCAGAGCACTTAGTGAGAGCCAAAGGAGATGCTCCACCATTCTCCCATGGGGATAGCGAGCTGCTTTTGCTCCAGGAAGGAAGAGCCATCAGATGCCAGTAAGGGAAAGCACTGCTTTAACTCTTCTGAAAAGCCTTCACTCCTCCCAGAGCCCTCAGGCTCCAGAACAGCAGCTGGACTCTGAAGATAAGCGGTTTGCAATGCAATTCCTCTTTTGCTTTTGGTGGTTTTATGGTTGTGAATTGCCTTCACCAGGTGCCAAGTGTACCCGATTCCTCTCCGTGATGCCCCCTGTAATGGGGAGAATCTGGCTGTACTCTGCATACTGGGACAGTTTCCTGGGGAATCTCCAATTTCCTTTACTCCCACTCTGGGAAGTTATTAGGCACGCTGAGTTAATATGCCTCTTACCTATTTGTTTGTTTAATCCGTTCATAAGGCATGCAGCCAAAGCACTGCAGGACTGAACAAGAAATACGTCCTAAGAAATGCTGGACAGACAGCCAGCAACCAGGCTGTGAGCACTGCTGAGCACAGGCAAGGCTGGAAACAGCCAAAGAGAGCAGCTTTTCTTCGGTGCAAACACATCTGGAGAAGTGGGAGAGGAAGGAAGAAAGTAGGAGAGGAGAAGAAAGGAGAAAATACTGGAATAGGCAACAATAAGCCAACCAAAATACTGCAACAGGACAGACGGTGCCCTAAAGGTAGTCAGTTTCTAGGAAACTATTCCATGCTTGGGAGCAACGCTGCTGGTAACATTCACAAAATGTTTGTGTTTCACATTTTTTATATGCTCCTCCTCTCAAGTTGGCGTAGTTACCATGCTTTGAGTGGCTGCCTCCAGCTTCTACCCTTCCCAGAGTTAGAAATACTCTGATTTGAGTCCATCCAAATACAGCGGTGCTGTCATTTCAGTAAGTGCATCGTGAGCCCCTGGGGTTTGAGCAATGATTTTTAATGAGAATTTGGCAAAACAGCAAGCTAAAATTGTTTGGGGTTTTTTTTAAAAAATTGATTCTCAGATCCAAGATTTCATTCCATGTCACTTAAGATTAATTTTCTCATTCGTAAACAGAATGTGTAACCTGTGCTTTGCTGCTTTGTATCAAGCCACGCAGAGCTGCTGGCTGTCAGATGTGAGGCAGTTTTGCAGGTCATATTCCTGCTGCAGAAGTGTTTGGGACAAACGCTCCCAGGAGCACCTCTCCCTGTCTGGTTTGGGATGATTCTTTTTCAGTCTCCTGCATGGAAGAGGATTGCAAGGGTGTCCTCTGAGTTATGCTTTTTTGGAGCCACGCTGCCAAACTCTCAGCCTTCCTGCTGCCATCGCTCCCCTATCATCTGCCTGCAGAAAAACACGAGCAGCCCGTGCTCAGGCACACAGGGTGGCAGCCTGCTATGGTGAGGAGTGTGTACAGCCCTGGGAGGCCACAGCTTCATGTTCAATTACAGTAAGAGCATCTCAAGTGCACCCTTGGAAACGGGCCATGACCCATGTTTCTCCTTGGCCAGAGTTTGTGCTTAGGGGAGGCATCAGTATGTTGGTTTTCCGCTGCAGCCAAGAAGTGTTTTCTCCTCTTGCCTTCCCAGTTTCCCCAGACACACAGCACAGCTGCATCTTCCCTGGGAGTGCTGTTTTGGCATCGACCACTTGAATTTCCATAGCGGGGTGCTCGATTGTCTCAGCATGACAGGTATCAGCTTCTCTCCGATCGCAGGTGTCAGGTGCTGGTTGGATTGACAGACCCACATGGAACCAGCACAGGGGAAAGCTGCAGTTTTCTTCACTTTTCTTTACAGTTGCCCGTCTCTCTGTCAAGATGTACCCTGTGCTGACTTGAGAGATGCACACGGTCTGAAATGTCTCTTCTTAAGAGTTTATTATGCTTTCACAAGGAGGTTTGGTCTGCTGTTTCAAAAAGAAGCACACCACCTTCCTGGTTAGTGTTTGCTGTTTGCTACATGGCTGGCTAGTTCTGCAACACCGGGTCTGCACGAGGACAACCAGGCAAACCCGGCCAGCAAGCTAGGAGCAAGGTGTAAGTTTCCCTGACTTCCTTACAGCTGGTTGTGTAGTTGGATGTCTCTCTGCTCTCCCAACTGCTCTCCCGCTGCTAGGGCCAACTGCTGGAGTGGGGCAGAGGGCTGAGACCACCGCCACTGCTGCTGGGGTTTTCGGACACTGCAGAGGCTGGGTGGACTGATGCTCAGTAGTCTCGTGGACAAGGTTGCATGGTTGCAGCCTGTGATGAGAAATGCTTAGCTGCAGTGGGGATGTCCAGGGGATAGAGTGACAGCTCGTCAAAACTAGACAGTAGTTCTCTATTTGACATGTTGAGGTCAAAAACTGTCAGTTCCTTGATTTTTTACGGTGTCTTAAATCGCCTGGGGAGTGTTTTGAGCCTTGTCAAAATGAATTAATTAAGGCCAAGTCATTTTCACAAGCTTGTACTGCTCTGATTCAGCAGCAGGACCGTGCTTGATTTTCAGCCTAATAATTACAAGTGGTTTTGGAGGATCTGGGGGGCTGATAGAGCCGGTTTCTGTTTCCTCCAGAACTACATGTGCTACAGTTTTTGACTTGCTCTTTGCCTTGGCTGTCTCTAACATTGTTTTCCTCCTCCTTACTAATGCTGCCAACTTTCTAATTAAGGAAATCACTCTGCAGCCATTGTGGCTGTTCATTTGAGTTCTTTGTCTATACCAAAGTTTCCACCTCCCCAAAAGATTTGAAGTCACTCCTTACTGAAGGAATAAGATAGGAGCTTTGTCTTCAGGCAGGCTTTTCCTTTAACTCTGTTAAGAAGCAGGCATGCTACGCTAAGCACCACTGGGTCCAGCACATTCACTTTGTAAGAGCTTCAAATCCACCTCTGGCTATGACAAATACTGCAGAGGTTATTTTTCTATTGGGTTTTTATTTGAAAAAAAATAGTTATGAGAAATAAATACCACTTTGTGCTGGGCTTTACTGCTTCCTGGGCTTGGAGCCTGAAAGGATTTAAAAGTCATCACGCTCGAAGGGAAAGTTGCAGTGTAGGAGAGGAGGTGCAGCAGTGCTCCAGCCAGCTGTTGTGATTTGGGAAAAGGCTTGTCCTGACCAGTGAAAGGGAGAGTGGGACTGAGCCAAGTGGGCAGCTACACCCAGTGATCTTAAGAGCAAATTAGAAACTTGGCAGGGGTTTATCATTTCCTTTATATTGTGACATTAATAAACGCAGATCTTTATTATCTTAGCTGTTATCTTCTGTTAACGAGCAGTGTCCTTTCTTTCTGCTGCACTGGTAACTGTATGAAGAGGATGGAGACATATTGTGCTGTGCAAAGGTACCTGGGTGTGCAAGGAAGGAGTGTGGGCACTTACTGTCTGTGTGCCAGCTCCTCTTGTCAGCCTGGAGTTGGGCGAGCGTCCTGAAGACAATGCCATGTTACTGCATCACAGTTCAGTGCTTTTGATATTTCACAGAGAAGCACAATAACTTCTTTTTTCTGAAGTACACAAACTTTGAAACATATGCACTGCGTCAGGATTAATTGCTCTTGCCAGTGAACTCAGAGGAAATGCTCAGATCAGGCCTGGACATTCACCTGGAGAGAACTCGCCATGTGTCTGCTACTCTACCTTTGGGTCCCTGGCAACAGCAGCACCTTCTGCTTTTCAGATTCGTTGTAGGTTAAAAATAAACCAGCTGTTTACACCTGGTTGCTGTGGCAGTTCACAGCTCTTTGAGAAAAGCAGCATTTGTTGCAATAACTATTAGAGCATCCTGATGGTAAAACTGGATGCAAGGAGGGATGGTGATGGGTGGGACAACACGGAGGAGGATTTGCCCAGAGCTTGCTTTGCACCATCAGCCTGGGGGTGGACAGGGAAGCTGGGGCAGGAGAGCACACCCAGCAGATACATGCATAGTGTAGGTACTGCACGGTTTGGGGGGAATACACCCACACCCCTGCCTGGCCTTGTGGCTCTGGGGAAAGGTGAGCAGCCAAGGAGCGGCCAGATTTCCACCCTTTGTCCAGGACTTCTGCACAACTTGGCTTCACTGCAGAGGGCCATGGTGGCCCAGTGAGCAGCTGGGGTTGGGCTCGCCATCGCAGTAGATCTGCTTTCCATCCTAGATAGGTCCCATATGGAAGGGAGCTCTCTACTAGCCAAAATAAAGCCACTCAGCAAGCTGCCAGAGTCAGTTACAGCATGTAGGCTGTTACAGGCAGAAGAAACACGATTTGGGGCAGAGGATACAAAATACATTTGCAAGGCATCTGAGCCTGATGCTAAGGCATTCTTCCTTTCAACGTTGTTGTTGCCAATAGTTTCTCTTGTGCTCAGACCAAAACTATTTTGGGTGGAACATTTGCTCCCTACTTTCTAGCAAGCCTGGTCCCAGGAATGAAGAATGGATTCTTTTCACTGGCTGCAGCTGGTTTGAATGATCCCCACACTGAAGCCATTGACTCCAGGCACTCCTCATGTGAATCACAAGGAAGTAGCAACTGCTTTTTTATTGATGTGCCTGACAGGGGCAGAAACACCGAAGCAATCACAAGTTGGCTCAATGCTTGAAGCCAGGCACATGCCAGGGAGTAGACCTGATGTGGACATAGAGCAGCAAGCGTGGTTCACCAGCGAAATCCAACGCAGAGCAAGATGTATTTCTGTCATGGGTGTCTGTGGAACATCCTCTCCAGTGCTTCTTGCAGGGCCCCAGGGCATTGCACAGCAGCAGAAGATCCATCGTGCTCATTGAGCCAGAGCTCAGAGAGGAGTCCTTCAAGATCTGTGACCCTTGTGTTGCATACAAAGCGGAATAGTAGTCTTGAAGCCCACCACTGTCTGTTGGCTAGACCTTGAACAAGGCATTGAGAGGGATATGCTTCAATGCACCTTTCTCAAGGTCTGCTTCTTTTGAGGTGCAAAAAAATAGCTTGGTTTAGAAAACTCAAAATAATTTCTGAGCCCTGTAACTGAGATCTTTCGGGTGATCCCTCTGTTGAAAGGAACTTCTAACAAGCTTCTGCAGAAGAATTATCTTCTTCCTTCTGATGGAAGAGGATATTGGAGAAACAGACTTTATCTGCTTGCAGAGAGAGGACAACAGGCCAAGCAAGTTGACCCATTTGTTGGGCCAAGAGAGTGAGGTGGAGTGGGAAAGTTCTCGCTGAAAGTAATGCCATGAAATGGAAAGGGAGTTGGGGTAATTACAGAGCCACCTCTTTACTCTTAAGTGTTCTTTAGAAAGCCAGCTGGCTGTGTGTTACAGACTTTTTCAAAATATTGGGTTTTTCCTTGTGCTATCAAAGATACTAATTAGAGGAATAGGTTACTTTGAGCAGTGTACAGTGTACCTCTTGGGTATTTGTGGAACGAACCATGAAAACATAGACAAATGTGTGTGTGAGACTGTACAATGCTTGTTTAGCTGGGTTTCTTGATGAGTACCATGTTTTGGTTCAGCTCTTTGCCATGTAGTCTGCACCTCTTGATTAGAACAGTGGGGTGGTTTCATGTCAGTGAGCTAATGTGTGAAGGGCTTCGGGATCCCCTAGGACACAGGCACTACCTAACATCATTTTTGCAACAGGAACCTTGTTTTTTGTGATCCCAGGGAGTTTTCTTCACCCTCTCAGCTCATTTGATACGTTGTGTGATCTGTATGATGTCATGAAACTTCCAGACTTGCAGGTAGGGGTAGGATGCAAGGGTAGGATCCATCTTTGCCTGCTGCTTTCTGCTGCAAGGCAGAAAACTTTGTCACCTTTCTGAACCTTAAGGGCAGGATTCTCCTTTTCCTCTCCCTCCCTTCATTTCAGAAATGAAAGCTGGTTACTTCATTTTTGCTGTGCCTCACTCTCCTGAGAGGTTTGTGGCCCAATTTTAAACTTTTTTTTTTAAAAAAAGCAATTAATTGTGAATAACCACTGGGTGTACAGCTACAGCTTTTCAGTTGATAGGTGATGATTGGTTTTATTGAACCAATAAAATATAGAAAAGTGTTAGAGGAAAAGGGCTTCTGCAGAGGTATCGTTCAGGGAGATTTACAGCTTTATAACTGTAGGCAAATTTGGAATATTTTTCACTCTCTTCAGTGTATGTTATTAGATAAACCCATAGGCTGTGCTTACCTGCACCAGCATCGACTTGCCTCTCTGTGATAGTGAAGAGACATAAAAATGAAGACATTCTCAAGCCGTTAGAGCTTAATGTGGTTTCAAGAGCAGTTTCTCTGCAGCTTGGGGGTTTATTCATCACTTCATGCACTGAGGATGGCTGCAGGAGATGCCTCCTGGCAGGTGAGGGAGTTGCAGTGTAGCTACCCTTTGCATGCACAGGAAAAGAAGGTGCTTTAAATATGAAGATTATTGACCAAAACATCAGCTCACACACACACACAAAAGGATATCTTCCAACATCCTCATCTCCCTCCTTTAGCTCTTCATCATACAATGAGCCAGGGAGTGATTTGGGTTGGAAGGGACCTCTAAGTCCACCCAGCTCCAACCCCCTGCCATGGGCAGGGACACCCTCCACTTGCCCAGGTTGCCCAAAGCCCCATCCAATCTGGCCTTCAACACCTCCAGGAAGGGGGAGCTTCCTCTTGCTGTACTGCTGAGGTTACCCCCATCAGAAAAGCCATACATCAGAGCCAGGGCAGGCCAGGACTGTGCTGCCCCATGCTTTGATGAGGTCCTGTGTGCCCCACACTGTGGCCAAATGAATGTGGTGAACTTTGGGGACTGCTGGGATGCAGCCTGGAGCGGGGACAAGCTGCAGCACTAGGGCCCCTTCCCAAGGCAGTGAGAGGGTGGGTATGCATTGTGCTCCAGGGTGGTGGTCAGAGACCTCCATGGGGCCCTGCGTGGTGAGGAGAGAGGTGGGTGTTGAACTGCTGTAGCACAGGAATATCTCATCGTTCTTGGAATAGAAAAATAAGGATCTGCCAGCGTGTTATCTAGATTAATGAAGATGAAATGTGCTGTATAAATACATCAGAAGCGTGGTTGTGCTGTTATCCCTTGGGCTACTCTGGCTCACAAGGAGAAAAGGTTGATTTGTATTTGTAGATGATTTTGCTTGCCCTGCCAATGTTCATTTTTGTTTTATTATGAAACCCAGGGAGTGTGTATTTCTTTTGCTTCAAGATGTAGCAGATTAGCAAAGATTTTTCTAGATTATTGTAGCTTAAATAGTTCTGGTTTAAGATAAATTTTGCACCTATCATTACTTGTGGGGGTTTGTGATGCTATTTTAAACACTGATGATAAATTAGGGAGGTTGTGAGCTCTGTTACTCAAGGAACTGTGCAATATTTGGGCATTGAACGTGGTTTCCATAAACCAGAATGCTCTTCCAGACTGAATGCCCTCCAGCCAGTGCAGGAGAGGTGGGGATGAAGTGGCTACAAGGGTAGGATTTAGGAAATGATGAGAGTTTAACCAAGCCTTGACTCTGGCCCACCCAGGGCATGCAGGAAAATCCCTTGTGGAAAGTCTTGACAGGGTGGTTGTTGCTCATACTGACAGGGCTTTCGAGGTGAGCAGGTACTTGTGGTACTGGAGTTAGTGCTGGTGTTCAGTAGGCATTGCTTGGTCCACTGCCTTCATTTATGGTGTGAAATGTGTGGTCATGGATTATCATTAATCAGAGGAGAATGTCTCTTGAGTCAGGGATGAGAAAAATGTTAGGTATGTGTTCACCCATTCCTAGCGTGTGTTACTCATCCAGGGCTCAGGAATGGTGTGGCTGGAAAGACTCCATGGGGGCTTGTTTCAGCCTCCAAGAGCCTTGAGAGGGCCAGAAAGGTGAAATGGAGTGGCCAGAGGCACCACAGCTTCCCACCAGTCCCTTCACAGAGCTTCCTTTCACTGTAGCACAAGAAATCAGGTCTCGGCCGTGACTCAAGATCTTCTTGGAAGAGTTTTGGGTTGTTTGGCCACGTTCAGGTCTGGAGGCTGTTGCGGTGATGTATCAGGAGAGGATGTGTGGTGGCTGGGGCTGAGGTCCCTGGTGCTGGTGGCCAGGGGGAGCATCCAGCCCTCAGGGACACAGCCCCTGTTCTGCAGCGAGGCAGGAATGCTATCAGCCAGGAAAAGCCTGATAAAGGGGGAAATGGAGAACATGAAAGTTAATCATTAAACTTCTTCTGTTATCTTTGTTCAGCCAGGAAAACTGAAGCTAGACAAGGTTTGCAGAGAGAGATAGTATCTTTTATTAGACCAACTTGTATGGTTAGAAAAACACACGTGCTTTTGGGACCACACGCTTTTCTTCAGAGCTCCACAACTGCACATTACCTTACAAATAAACCCCATTCCATTTTCAGGAGGTTTCATGGAAATTTGAAATAACTGAATTTAAAAGCAACTCACAAAAACATCTCTCATTTGATTTTGATCTTTTAAGGAAGATTTACTATTCCTGAATTGCTAAAGACTGGGTTTTTTTGACTTGAAGTTTACCAGTAGAAGAGAAGACTCTACACATAGAGTCAACGTTTCCCCACACAGCCTGAAAAGTGGGCTATTTTGTGTGCCTGAGAAGTCTGCACTATGGACGTGCTCTTATTTCCTTCTGAGATACTTAAATTGCCCTTCTATAACTTCAGGGTGCTCTCAGCATCCAGTAATTATTAGTGAGCAGCTCATAAGGCTCTGCAGAGATGCAAAGTCAGAACGCTTTAAAAGGCTGAGTTTAAAACACACAGGTCTCTGCTCTGACCATCACTTTTTTTCCATCACTGTAAAAAAAAAAGTGATTAAATGATAATATTCTAAGGTTTGGGAGTTTGCTACTCATCAGAGTATTGTTATTAATCAGTGTGCTTTCTGTGTTCCAGGAGATAAGATGCTATTATTAATAACATCTCCAGTGAAAGGTTTTGTACGTTCACCCTGACCTCGTGAAATCTTCAGCTTACAATACAGTTTTGTGTTGAGTTTTTCCTTTTTTTTTTTCCTTTTTGGAGTGCTTTTTTTCTTTTCTGATAGCCTTCTACATCCCCCAGTATACCAATTTAAGATTCCCTCAATCCAGCTTAGTCTCAGCTGTATTAATGCATCCCTGGAAGGCACAAATAGCTAAAAAGGGTGGTATTGTGTGACATCTCTAAAATCTCTTTTTTTCAGAGGAGTTGGTTAAAGAGATAGATGTTTCTTGAGGGGGTTTATGCTACTTTGTTGGGTGTTTTTCCCAGCTGAGTGAGCAGCCTTGCAGGTAAGTCAGAGGAGGATGTCAGGGTGGGAGATGCTGCTGGGCCTCGTGTAGCCCCATTCCCATTGAACTCCCTGGCAGAGCTTGTTCCTCTGGGAAGGTGGCTGCAAGCCCAGTGTGGGATCCTTCTCCTTTCACTGATGCATCTGGGGAGACAGCTTTACAGTGACACTAAAAATAATAAGATATGTTATTTAAGGAGCAGGAGTGAGTTTGTTTTCAATACTTTTCCTAGGACTTTACATATAGAGCTCTGTCTTCTTAACGTGGTCACGACCAGTAAATCCTGCCTGAGGTAGAACCAGTCTTTTCTAATACATAGTTTAAAACCCCAGAAAACACTGATGTTCTGCAAGATTGAGACCGTATAACACAAGGGACAAGTCACAGCTGGTTGGTTGTTCCCCCAGTGCTGCTGCTGCCCACAGAGTTGTGCCCAGGCAGAGCTCCTGGGCTGGGCTATCCAGGGGACAATGCTCCCAGATGATAGCTTTGCTTGTCCTCTGTAGCTAGCAAAGCCCACAAGACAAACAGCCTCCATAAACTGTCCCTGTGAAGGGTAAAGTCAGTTCTCATGTGCATCCTGGCTGTGTGGTGTGGTGCAGTCATCTTTTTTAGCTCCCATGAGAGTGCACCTTCTCATATGGCAGGTAATTGATAACACACCTTGAGGGGATATCAGCCTGATCAGAGAAAGCATTTCTATTGAGGACACTGAAATATGTGCTGAGTGATGAGCTTGAGGGTTGTCCTCCACCACGGTGGGTTTCCTGGTGGCCTCAATAACTTCCTTGGGTGAGAGCAGACAGGCCAGGAGCTCAGGGATACCTTTGGGGGACCTCCTGCCCAGGCTGGGGCCAATCTCAGCACCTGCAGTAATGGTGAAGTACAGATTTTATTGGCCAACCCCTGGGGAGCAGGTTGGGTTTGGTGATTGCTGCCAAGCCCAGTGTTTTGTTTGCAGTGTTTTTGTGGTTCTGGGCTGTTCTAAATGTCAACAAGAACTCAACACGTGCCCTTTTTTCAGTGTAACTGCGATAAAAATCCTACAATATACTTGTAAAGCATTAGTTGTAGAAGTAAATCAACTTTAAGAGCAAGTAGGTTGTAGTTAAGTGCTTTTGAATGTTAGTATTTAGGGTTTTTTTTCTTGCTTAGTTATGATCTAGTCCTGTGAGGAAGTGAGGGTGTTTATCTTAGGGAAATGAGTGGGATTTGCAGGCATTCAGCACCTCTCAGGACCTTCCAGGGTTATTCCCTCACTCCTATATTTCCATTCTGCCAGGATTGGTCTCAAATTCTTGGAAGAGCAGTGACAGCACGGTAGCCTCCAGGTACAAACCCCAGGAGATGGGAAAAGAAATGGGGAAGAAGGTGAAACAAGAAACTTTGACGGGGAAGAGGGGTGGGGATCTGGGAGCAGGGATGTGGCCTGGAGCAGCCATAGGGAAGGAGAAAGTTCTGAAAGGTTCCAGCACCCTCCACAGAAATGTTCCACGTTCCTAAGTGAAAGAGTGTCCGTTTTCAGTCTCCAGAAGGGATGACCTTGCAGCAGGGTCGCTGAACAGACGGTTCCAGCTGGGCTTGTGTGCTTGGCAAGTGCCCAAGAGCTATTTTAATAGGTCTTAAAAGGGACAAGGCCTTGGCAAGACCTGTGGGTTTTGGAGTGAGCTCACACTGTCTTTTTCCCTTTAGTAGCTAGCAAGTGTCACTCAGGCTGTGGAGGAGCCCCTGGGAGCACAGAGAGTGTCTCACAGGGCTCAGGGACGCTCCTCGTGCTTCACGTTCCGCTGGTGCGTGTCACTGTGAAAGGCATCGCTGGCTGTCCACAGCCTGGGACCTTTATGTCATTTATCACTTTGAACAGACGCTTGAGATGTCCAGGTCGACTTGAGGGACTGAAGCCACTGCAGGCCACAGCTTCAGGTTCCCCTGGGTGCCACAGCTCCTGCTGCAGCCCACCACCCCTCTGCAGGGGTTTGCAGGAGACACCCAGACAGCTGCCAGCCCTTTTTGGCACTTTGCACTTGGCCAGAGATTGCTTTTGGGAGGCTCTTGAAGTCACTGGGCTCTCACTGAAGGCTCCTCATTGCCCTGGTGGAAAAGGTGTCGGGTAAAGCCTGGGCTGGATCCTCGGTGGCTTGTTCTCCTTGCTGTAAATGAGTGACTCAATGACAACAGTGGAGGGGAGGATTTATTATCCCAAAGGCTGCCCAGGCTCCCACCCCAGCAAAGTGGTCCTGTCTGCCCAGCTTGCTGTCTGTGCAGTAGGAGCATCACCACACACGGGGGATGCTGTAAGCTAGAAGTGAATGGCAACTGCTGTCCTCCCCTGAACAGAAGCTCCTCCAGCACCATGTTGACCCTCCTTTGGGATCTACAGAAAGCTTCCAGCAGATCTCAGAAATGCCAGTAGTGACAGGCAGCACATAGAAAGCCTTATGTTTATCGTGCTTAAAAGATTGATAACACTTTCTGTCCAGCATAACAGGAAAGACTAATGTCAGTGGTTAACACCAGCATAATTTAATTTCTACAAGTATCTCACAACATGACATTTTCTTTGTTTTCCACTCAGAATTGCCCATCATTACTGTACAAATGCAAGTTTAGAAGGTACCAGTGGCACTCAGACTGATTCAATCCCCTTGGTTCCTGAAAGCTGAGTCCAGGTGCTTGTTTTGATGGATTACTTTTATATATATTTGAGAGAAGTTTCCAGTCTAAACCATAGGGCTGTCAGGTGTCCATTTGTACAACTGAACCAAGCTTGCCCCCCCAACAATACCAGTACATTGTCAGCCACCCTGCTGCTGGTCTCGTGGTGGTCTCAGGCAGCGGCGTTTCAAGCTGTCCCTGTGCCAAGGCGGTCGCTGACAGTCGGCAGGCTCATCTTTAGCCTTGATTTTTGCATCTCATCTTCCAAAATATCTTTAAAGCCTCTGAATCCCTCAGGGGAATCTGAAGGCCAGGCAGCCTCCTGCCCAGATGGCTAATATCAGCAGCTCTCCCCAGTGGCCTCGTGTAAAGTATCAGCATCGTTCCCCTTGGTTTTATTTATTTATTTTATCTTTTTTTAACCAAAAGAGCCAACAATGAAAGCTGTCCGTTTGCTGGAGCAGCTCATTTGGGTTTTACTGCTGGAGTTTGTTTCCATTTGGATAGAAGGAAAAAGATTAATGGATAAAGAAGATAGGAAGGGACCCAAAGCAGAGCTAGCGTGGGGTGTCATCCCTCCTGCGTGATGCCGTGTGGCTGGGATGTGTGTCTGAGGTCAACATCATACGTATGAAACGTAAAGGATACATACTGCAGCTGAAGGGGCAGTACTGGAGAGAGTATTTTCTCAGGTTTCTGGATAGTATCAGGAAAGCCAGCTGCTAAGCACTATAAATGCAATCTCCTTTCAGCACTGGGCTTGGTCATGGATGGTGTTTGAAGGGGAGTAGTGTATTTGGGTTTTTGGTACCTTCTCTGTACTGTTCTTAATAGGATCTCCAAAGCTCAGCCCCTGTGTGGTGGGACAGTTTGCAGGTACATCTGGTGTCTGAATTGTAGCCACAAACAAGCCCTCATTGGGTTTTTCCTATTTTCTACACATCCTTATCTTAAAAAATAATAATAATACAAGAAACCAAGCTCATCTAAGCTAACATTTTTCCTTCCAGGTGCTTCTTTTAGCTTTCTTGGTAGCATCCCTCACCACCCCATATGGCCTCTCCCATCTGCTCTGCCATCTCTCTCACATGCCCTGGCAGCTCCCACTGCTTCCCTGGACTTGCCATCCCCTCCGATCCCATCCGTCCATCCCCTGCTCACACTCCTGCTTCTCGCTGTCCCCAGCCAGCCCTCAGGGCCAGCACATCCCTCGGGGACCCCCGTCTCCCATCCCCTTGCGTGGCCATTAGGAGTTTCACCCACAGACCTTGTGTAGCTCTCCTTGAAGTCATTCCCACTAACCCAAGTGTGAGCTGGAGCAGAAAGTCACAGGTTGGTGTTTGCAGACAGAGATTTACCCACCTGGTAGCCTGAGAAATACACAGCAAGAGGCTATGCATTACTATTATATTACTTTTTTATTGTGTTACACCAGTTTATACACTTGTAGCTGTATTCAGAGTGCTCCTGGATATGATTTAGGTCAGTCCAGAGATGACTTTGTATAAGAAAAGTTGTTGAGCTCCACTTTCCTGCCCTGAGACAGCGGCCCTGCGGCATCGGCAGTGGGTTGTATGTATCTCCATGCTTTAATGGGGCTAGGCAAAAGGAGGTGAAGGGGTGTATCCATTTCTGGCATATGCATCTAGAGGAATTGAAGGAGGAGTAAGGAACTAGCACGTGTATGTACTCAGTGTGTTTTTGCTGAGCATTTCTCTGCTGTAGTTCAGCTGGGGGCTGTAATCACAGTGTTCGTATTGGCTAATAAGGATATCGTGTTATATGGGAATTTCCTCTGGATTTTTAAAAATGCGTTTTTAAAGGAAGCCCTGAATAGTTTCTGAAAAGACAGCTGGCAGAAAGCCAGCTCTGACGTGCTGATGGGAGGAAATGTGCTGGAGAGGTCAGGAGTTTGCACGGGCTCTTCCCAGTGGCAGGTACGAGTTACTCCCTTTCCTGCCCCTCATGGGGTAAGATGGATCTTGCTGCCTCTTTGCCCATTTTTCCAGACCTTGGGAGTTTCTCTGAAGTGTCATTTCCCTCACTTCAGGGAACTGCCTTGAACCTGGGAGTTCTTCCAGCAGGCTGAAGCCACCTCTGCTTTGCCATCGCTCTCCTTCTCTGCAGCAGCCCTGGCTGGGAGCATGGAGCCCATCAGCTCCAGCTGCATCACAGAGATGGGTCAAACACCCAGGTCTCTCTGAACAGGAAGATTTTGCAGTTTTTTCCAGATAGGAACCTGGCAGTCTCAAAACTGCTTTGCTTTAAAAAAACCCACCATGATTCTCTATAAAAAATAGCCATTTGATGTAATTTTCTAAACTGGCTGTGTATTTGTCTGGCTTCTATCAGTACAGTACCAAGTGCCTCCAGAGTACTTACAACTGTGAGATAAAGACTGTGTTGTAATTCAGTTTTCCATATACATTTATTATGAGAAGCGTTTACTAACAGGGGAAGTTGGGTGAAAGACAGAGCATCACTGGTGAGTACGCTGTGTCAGGGGGTGGTCCCTGGTCCTGCAGCTTCTGCAGTGCTTTCCAAAACCATTCCAGCCTGCACAGAAACCTTCTTTCAGCACTTGTTCAGTGGCATCTTTGCCGACTCGTTTACACCTTTCTGATAGCAAGTGATACTGCTACAGCTTGTAACCCCCAACCCATGTGCTGTCTGAGACCCACAGAGGTTTCCCCTCTGTGCAGCCCTGAAGCAGGATTGCTGCTGGGTTACAGCCCAAGGAGAGGGTGGCCCAGGGCCACTGAGGAGTGGGGGACCGCTGGATCACCATGGAAAGGCACTGCAGGACCCCAGCTTTCTGATTTGTAAAGTGGGACTGATGGCTGGGACAGTAAATCTCTGGAAGATTTGGAGCTCTCAAGCAATGGCGATGTAAGTTCAAGAAAAAGATGTGCCTAAGTCCTCTTGTCTGTATTTGGAGACTGGATTTTAGGGAGGCAGATGGGTCTTTTGATGCTTATGTTACAAGTTAGGACCAGCTTCAGGAAATAAACGTTTGTTCTGCTTATTCCTGATCCTGTCCTCTGATTCCAGGATCCTCCTGGGCATCCTGAAAGCATCCAAGGGGGTCAGCAGGACCCTTGCCTAGTAGAGGGCTACACATGCAAATGAACTACTGTCCATTTTTCCCTTGGGCTGACCCCCTGGTTCAGACCCCCTCATCGCTCTGTGGAGGGATGTTGAATCAGCAGGATGGCGATGAAATGGTGATGGAGAAAACCAGATCTGCACAGGTTAAACTCATTGCTGACAGATTGCCTCATGTACTACACTGGTCCCAGGTAAAGCACAGTAGCCACCACCACTGGTGCCCAGCTTTGGCTTCCATGACTGGAAGCTTGATGGATCTAAGATACTTTGCACAAAGGCTGCCTGGATCCCTCTGTTCACTTACTCACACTGCTCTTTAGGCAGGCAGTGACAAGTAGTAGGATGCAGCACTGAAAGTAGTGAGATGCACTTTTTTCCCCTTATTTCTTGGATGAGGATTGTCTCTTGCTGTCTAGCAATGGCAATGATGATGGTGACTGGAAAGAGAAGAAAACAACTGCTCCAAGATGGGAGCTGCTGCTTGCTCTGGAGATACAGGTATGAATCCCTGGTCACTCTGTATCGCCCTCCTTCACCATGTCCCATGGCAGCACTTCTGCAGGAGCTTGGGACTGAGACAAGGGTGATAGGGTGCTGCTTTACCTAATTGGGACAAACTGAGCAGGACCAGGAGACGAGTGTCTCTGGGAAGATGGTGGGTCTTTCCAGCAAGCGAGTGTAATTTCTGATGCTAAAAACCACTCGATTTACACATGGAGAAAGAATCTGGCCCCCCATTTCTGGGTCCTAGATGAGATCAGCACAGCTCTGCTTTCCTCCAGTGCTTTGTGTTTGTTTTTGTGGTGCTGCTGCTAAAGGCTATCAGCCTGTTTCTGGAGCCTCCTTCAATATCCTCCGCATGGAAAAGGCATGTTTTCATTTTTTTAATTTTTAAAAAAAAAAAAAAAAAAACCCCAACCAACCAACCAACACAAAAAAAAAAACCCACCCCAAACAAACATAAAACGCAGCGTGGCACAGATTAAATCCATTTGAGAGGACTCAGGGAAGAAAAAAAAGGCGGTATGTGCAAGTCAATAGGAGGAGGGGAGTGGAAGGGGGGGAGAAAGCAACTGTGACATATACAAACCCTTTAGTGTGCATAGCATAAGATTTTTTGGCTGGCACTCACATGATTTTTATTCAAGGGCTGGGAAAGAACTATGATTAGTTAAAAGCTTCAGCAAAGTCTGGAGGGAGTGCTCTGAAGAGTTGGGAGCCGCTGCGCAGAGGTGACTGTAACTCCTCTCGCAATTCCAGACTATTCTTCCGTGGCTCAGGACAAAAGCCTTTTCTTTTCCCTCCGTGTTCAAAGAGACATTTGTACTTGAGATGTTGCAGCTGTGGGCCTCGGGATTGCTTGTTTGAAGATACCCCCTTCGTAGAGGAAAGGAGAGGCAACAACAACGCACTGAAAAAGTGGTAGTATTTTATCGTGTGTGGGTTCCCCCCCTTCTCCTCCCTCCCTCCTCCTCCTCCTCCACTGCCATGTGTGGTTTTTAATAAGAAGAAGAATGTGGAGGCAACATTTTCCAGGCAAGGGGAAATTTCCTGTTTCTTTTCTGTTTGTTTAATAAAGTGTGTAGTTGACTGTAAAACTGTAGCTACTTTGTCGTGAAGGGGGAATTCAGGCGAGTGTCAGGATGGCTTCTCGATGCACTTTTATATGCTGCAAGTGAACATGTTTAAAGCCTTTTTTTTTCTTCTTCTTCTTTTTTTTATAGTGCTGCGTGGCGTAGGCAACTGAGATTAATAAGAATTAGGCAAATGGCTTCTGCTTTTGTTTCTATGAGATAGTACCAGCCGTCTTGCGGTCACACAAAGGCTGCCATTTAGCAGGGAGCACTCCCTAATTCTCTTGGCAGGGGTGCCATTGGGATCGGATACAAGTGGGTGGCAAAGGGGAGGAGCGGCAGGAGAGGACAAGCAGGCTTTGTGTATTAAAAATGAAACAAAAGCACTTTATACGCGGGGCTGCGTGCAACAAGCGGGCGCTGCCTGTGAGCTGGGGTGGAGTTTGAGTTCTTGGTGTGACTGCAAAACCTGGGGTTTTTTTTTTCCTTTTTTTTTTTTTTCTTTTCTTTTTTTCCTTTTCTTTTTCCATAAACCCTTCCTCCTCTCCTCCTCCCTTCCCAAGCTCTCCCCATGACGCCGGCGAGGGTCCGCGGGCAGCTGAAAAACGCTTAAGAAAAAGACATATATTGAACAATACTTGCTGCAACTTTGCAAGAACGGCTGGGGGGTTATCAGCAAAATCCCCTTCAGATGGGAAGGGACCCGCCAAATTTGAGAGGCTGGTGGGAAGGAGAACTGATCCCACCCCAGCCCGGAGGAGAGCTGGTCCACTGCCTCCTTCCTGCACCACCTCCAGCCCACTGGTGATGGTGAGGAGGCTGTGATGGGCTCTGTATCCACAGCAGGGTTCCCCTTGGCAGAGCAGAGCAAAAAGGGTTAATGGCTGCGATGTTTTATCCGAATTTAGGAGGGGGAGAGTGCCTGGCTGTTTAATTACTTTCTGATCCGTGGCATACCTTGTTCTTAATGAACCGGTGGCGCGCAGAACAAACGTGCTTGGGTAAAAAGACAAGCACACTGAGTTCAGCTTGGTTTGGGGAGCCCCTGTGAGTTGGTTCCAATGTTTTTGTCTGTGCAGGAGGTGGGGACCAGGATGGGGAAGGACAGATGCAGGGTGGTGGAGAGGCAATGAGAGGGGCAGGCAAGGAAAATCCACCACAGTTTAAGTTGCAAACCTGCCAGTGGTTTTTATTAAAGCGTAATTTCCATACATTATGCAATACATCTCGTATTGATTTGCTTCAAAACTTTCCTTGTCAGGCTGAAGTAAATTCCCTCATTGAAGCAGGAGAAATGAGAGACATTCCTCTCAATTCCTCGTAGCTTCCAGCCAGCATTCAGCCTCAGCAACTGCACTTTTGTGTGCGGGCGAGGGTGACATGCCTAAGAAGCCTGTGTCATCATGCACAATTACATCCCTAATCCCAAGCAAAGACACAGATGCCAAAATTTTTTTTTTTTTAAAAAAAAAAAGGAAAAAAAAAGAAAAAAAGCTGTGTTTCCTTTGAGTTTCAAAGAGGCTTATGTAATGGCAGCATAATAAACCCGTTATTTTGGGGCTCGGATTAAATGTCAAAGTTTCAGATAATCCCTGGGTTTGTCTTCCGTGTGCTGTACTTGCAGGAAGCCACCTCCAGCTGCTGTTTGCCCACTGCCCTGCCCCAGGATGGTCCTGGTCACTGGTGGCACCAAGCTCTGAGCTCAGCTTGACCAGCCAGAGAGGCGTGTGGCTGCGTGGTGTGGGGCTGGTGGCCACCACGGCTTGGAGCCCTCACAGCCAGCTTTGGATGCCCTTTCATTTACAGCTGCAGTGTGAGGTGGAGGTGGTGCTCTAAGCCTTGGGGATCGTGTGCATTAGGAAGCATTTAAGTCAGTGTTATAATTCACTCTCTTGTTAACTTGAGAAAATAATCTAGCTGCAGTGTGGTGCTTCATGTAAGGATTGTGTAAGCACCCTGAGATTTGTACATGTTTTATTCTTGCTTATCTGCTTATGGCAAGCTTCTTTCTGTTACCCGAATCGTCTCAGCGCTCTACCCTGCCTGCTGACACAGTTGTGCTTCCATCTGGATGAAACGCATGCAAACGTCACCTATTACTCCCAGTACGTGTTAATGGGGAGGCAGAGAGAAGGACCTATTCCAAAAGCCTTGATGTGTGATGCTGAAAATCATCAGCTGGCTCTCCTGGGTTGGTTGATTCTTCATTTCTTAAAGCAGGTTCAACAGAACAGGACTAGAGAGCCAGTAAACCCTCTGTTAAACCCACCTGCTTCCATGGGGTTCATTTTTCCTATGGAAAAGAAGCATAACTAGGTGCTAGCCAGCATTTCATACGCAGCAGGGTAGGTCCCTCCCTGGGGTAACACTCTTGGTGCTGGTCTGGGAGAAGTTGCTTTGGCCCTTAACGCCCACCTGTCACATACACATCAGCTGGTGGAGATCTTGCTAATACTTCATCCAACAGCAGTCTGAACAGAGGAACATTGAATTTCCAGAGCACTGGAATAGGCTGCCCAGGGAGGTGGTGGAGTCTCCTTCTCTGGAGATGTTCAAGACCCGTCTGGATGCCTATCTGAGTGAAATGTCCTAGGGACCCTGCTTTGGCAGGGGGGTTGGACCTGATGATCTCTCGAGGTCCCTTCCAACCCTTACAATTCTATGATTCTATGATTCCCCTAAAAAGAGAACTGAAAAAACAGTGCATTGCTTTTCTCATTAGATTCTGTCCCTCATCTTCGTTATTCTGGCATGTGACACTGGTCCTGGGGTTGACCGCAGTCCAGAGGGCTGAACAGTACCCAGCCCTGCGTGTCAGTGTCGCTGGAGCCTCCTGTCTCCCTCCAGCAGTGCCACAGACAGTAGCCTATGTTCTGTAATTCTTCATGTGTGGTGTTTGACCCCTCAAAACACCCAGAACCATCCCCACACGAGTTTTCTCAGCCAAGCCCCATGCTGGTCCAGCTCAGTAGCATCAGCAGCATCAGTTTGACTGCAGGTGACGTGAAGCAACAGGGAAAAGCTGCTATCCAGAAGTAGTGAAGGCATTTACTGTCTGCTAGCCCCTCAGTGAAAAGATGGCTCAACCACTGTGCTGAAAGGCCGTACAGAAGTTGGCTGGTAGACCTGGAAGGTTCTTATGCAGAAAAGGGGGGTTCCTGAGCAGAGGGGCTTCTCTGAGGCTGCTTGTCGGGGGAGTTGATGATTCAAGCCCAGACCCTCCAGGTCTGGCCATCCCATGGTGCAGCAGCAGAAATCAAACACCACTTTGTGCCCACAATACCCATTCCACCCACCTCTGCTTTTCCCAGGAACTACCTGGGCAGCCAAAAGAGATAGCTGAGGTATTTGGCATGATCCTAAGGTAATAAATGCCCTTATTGAGTGGTAAAAGGAGGTACTGAAATTTTTAAGTTACTCATCCAAAAATGAACCTGTTAATCCCTGGCAGAGCAATAAATAGGATATAAAAATCAGCCTTCTGCAGCTCTTGGTGGCTCTTTGTTCCTTTCCTCACCTCAGCCTGGAGAGCATGTCCTTGTGAGATGAGAAGAAAGCAGTAGGACTCAACAGACCCCTGAACATGTACATTTTCATGGCAAAGTGTGAGTGTGTGGAGTATGCTGGCTGCCATGGCAGAGCGGGGTCTGCAGCCCCTTCATCCTGCAGGTCCTTCACACTGACTCCAGCCACACATCCCAGAGCATCCTGTGGGATGCAGGGATAAGATCCTGTTTGGTTTTACAAAATAAGCTGAGCTTCGCTGTTCCCACCTTGAAGCCTTTTGGTAGCTGGTCACAGGATATAGGTGTGTGTGCTGAGAGGTCCTGCTCTTGCTGTGCTTTCCAAGTAACCTTTTCTTCTAGTGAATGTCTGTTCATGCTTGTCTTCCTGAGGTGGTCAAAATGGTAAAGTCATTCCATAAAAACACAGATCAAGTGCCAAGTGCCATTTTGTCTGTGGAACAAAATCCCAGCTCTCCTTCCAGCAGGGGAAAAAATGACTGCTGGCTTGGGCTTCACTCCTGAGATGCTAAACAAAATGGTTGAGGAGGCTAAAGCACTGGCTTACGCAGTCTGCTTGAAACGTGGCCTGTGTGGGTGAGGAGACAGACCCCCATAGAATCAGAGAATGGTCTGGGTTGGAAGGGACCCCAAGGGTCACAGAGCTCCAACCCCCTGTCACAGGCAGGGACACCAACCTCCAGGCCTGGAGCTACACAAGGTTGCCCAGGGCCCCATCCAACCTGTACCTGAACACCCCCAGGGATGGGGCACCCACCCCCTCTCTGGGCAGCCTGTTCCAGCCCCTCACCACTCTCTCTGTCAAAAACTTCCCCCTAAGATCTCATCTAAACCTTCCTTCCTTTCCCCATAAAGTCATAGGTGGCCAAAATGGGTTTCCCCATCCCTGTCCTGGAGGAAGATAAATACGGACCTTGCCATCACCCCCAAAATGTTGTACAAGGTGGAACCATGTGCTGCTCTGTCCCACCCGACACAGGAACCATGCGCAGGCACCGCAGCTGCCGGGGTGAAAACCTCCCTCCTTCTGCTTGCAGGTATTCGCCCTCAAATCATGAACGGCCCCATGCACCCCCGGCCCCTGGTGGCACTGCTGGACGGCAGGGACTGTACGGTGGAGATGCCCATTTTGAAGGACTTGGCGACGGTGGCATTCTGTGACGCACAATCAACTCAGGAGATCCACGAGAAGGTAACGGGAGCGGGCTGGGCTGAGGGACACTGCCTTCCTCTGCCACCTCCTCTTGAGCAAAGAGCCTGCAAACTGCTCTTTGGGTCGCCCAGCAGGCAACACCCACAGAAGCTGCTGCAGGTTAAAATTCAGTGGGGGTGTTAGAAAAGGCAGGAGTTCTTTTTTTGTGAGGTGGGAAAGTCACCTTATCTCTCAACATCAGGGTTTTAACATCAATATTAATAACATTTCTCTTTTTTTTGTTGTTTGCTTGAAGTCTACTTGCTCAGTGCAGCAGTGAGACCCCTCTGCAGCTCCCTGGGGTCTGCTGACACCATCCTGTGCTGCAGCTAGTGGGTCTCCTCGGGTGCTGGCTGCACCTCAGTGTCTCCTTTCTCCCTAGCAATGAGCAGCTGAGGTTTGGGCAGCATGCAGGCAGATGGGTGTCGTGTGGATGGGTGTTTCTGCTTGGAAGCTCAACTACTTGTAAATATTCTTTTAAAATTACTCTTTGTGCACATTTAGATAACTCAGTGAGTCAAAAAATCACTTCCAGGATCTGGGAAAAGGAACCACAAATAGCATCAGTGCTGATACTTTGAGTGTTTCAAATACTAAAGGCAGGGGAAGAAGGTCAGAGTTTTTGATGGGACATTGATAGATGAGCCAGTCTTGGAGAACCTGGATAGGTCTTGGGTTTCCAGAGCACTGAGGTAGCTTATGGTGAGCACTAATGAAAGTAAACCTTCATTGAAGGGGAGAAAATAAAGTCTTTTGTGACCAGGCAGCCTCATGCAGAGCTTTTTAGGTTCTCTTGAAAGCATATGGGAAAGGTTAATGGGAATGGCCTCGGTGTCGGTGGGTCAATCCCCCAGTGATGGTTTTGGTAACACCTGGAAGAATCATCTTGCACCGTGCCTGGGTCAGGCAGTAGGTCAGAGGTAAAAATGAACAATTTATGGTGTAATATTCCAGATTGAGGAGCTGCAGGTGTCTCCTGCAGGTGTCCTGGTGGCTCCTGACGCCTCTGTTGTGTTGCAGGTATTAAATGAAGCTGTGGGGGCGATGATGTACCACACCATCACGCTGACTCGAGAAGACCTGGAGAAGTTCAAGGCCTTGCGGGTCATCGTTCGAATAGGCAGCGGCTACGACAACATTGACATCAAAGCTGCAGGGGAGCTTGGTATGTCTCAGCACTGCACCCAATTCCCTCCCACATCCCTCCAGGTCTTTCAAATCCACACAAGTACCTGCTGCTTCCCACGGGAGCCTGCTGGCAGAGTGGAGTTGCAGGCAGGGCTTCCCGAAGGGCCTGGAGCCAGCCCTTGGAATGACAGGTAGAGTTTAGGTTTTTCTTGCATGTAGGGAATATTATGACAACAGAACTTGACCATGAAGTAAAAACGAAGTGGTGCAGCTTTAGAAGGCAGCATTTAGGCTCATACTGTGTTACAGGGGCCCTGTCTGAGTCCTTTGCTTCTCCACTGTCCCTAGTTCCCTTGTACTGATGGGTATTTGTATGGTGGTGCTATTTCTGGTACAGGAGAGTTGATCTACCCTTAGGAAAATTGGAGGAAGGGTGTTGTATTACATTTTGTTGAGCAAGATCAGGCTCTTGATCTGATCTGGTTCTCAGAGTCATGCTCGTACCCGCTGGGAAGGAGACGTATGGGGCAGTGGAGCAGGAATTGTGTGTTGGGTTGTTGCTGCTGCCTTTGCCATCTCATAGAGTCATAGAATGGTTGAGGTTGGAAGCGACCCCAAGGATCACAGAGCTCCAACCCCCCTACCACAGGCAGGGACACCAACCTCCAGGCCTGGAGCTACACAAGGTTGCCCAGGGCCCCATCCAACCTGGCCTTGAACACCCCCAGGGATGGGGCATCCACCCCCTCTCTGAGCAGCCTGTTCCAGCCCCTCACCACTCTCTTTGTAAAAAACTTCCCCTTAATATCTTATCTAAACTTTCCTTCCTTCAGCTTTAATCCATCCCCCTTGTCTTGCCATTATCTACCCTTTTAAAAAGTTGATTCCCCCCTTGTTTATCATCTCCCTTCAGGGACTGGCAGGCTGCAATGAGGTCCCCCTGCAGCTTTCTCTTCTCTAGGCTGAACAAGCCCAGGTCCCTCAGCCTCTAAAAGGTGCCTCAGGACCATGAAAAAGAGATTTCCTGTGGGGGCATGTTACATGGGCTGCCAAAATCCAGAGGGTTGGAGGAGCCTCTGCCTCCTGCTGTGGGAGTTTTCTGCAGACCCAGGGTGCATGCAGGCTGTGTTGCATGGCTCTCAGTGCTGGGACCACCCAATTTCCATACTGGTTTGGATGGTCATAGAGACCATTAGAAGTCTGCACACCTCCAGCTGGAGTACTTGAATTTAACAGCTGTTAGAGCCATTTTTGACCATCTGGTCCCAAGAGTCAGTCTATCAAACAGTCTTACAATGGTGTTTAGGCTACTTCATATTAAAGGTTATCTCTGGGGAAGTGAAGAATAACAGCCATCTCACATGAGCCATTTCCCACAGATAATTGTGATAAGAGACTTTCAAACAGTCATCCCTAAAAAAGCAATTCTCAATATAGGGAATTATTTTGAGAGGAGAACAGTGTCTCCTCCATGTAATGGTTTCTTCATGTTTGTAGCTCTTATTGTTATTATCCATTATAGCAATGTTCTGAAGCTTTGAACATCAAGAAAGGAGAAATATAAGGAATAAAGTAATGGGATACTGCAGGATAAGCCTTCTTATTGTGCTTGGCAAATTGGGTGGACGAATGATGTGGTTTGGGGTAGAAAATGTAATGGCTCCTCACAAATGTAGTGTAAAGTTTAATTGGTGTTGCTTTCCATAAGGTGGTTTTTAAACTGTGCAGTCAAGAAATGACCAGTGTTCACACACAGAGCCTGGCTGCTGCCTGTGCCTCACTGGCCAGGCTGGCAGCACTGGTTTTGACCCACTAGAAGACACCTCTAGAAAGAGCTGCTGGTGTGAAACCATCCTCCGTGGGTTTATAACCCCCAGTGCCAGCAGCTCCTGCTCCTGGGCACACGAGTAAATAACAGCAGGAGAAGCTTGCAGGAAAGACAGCCTGGGGCCATATAGCTCTATAAGCAAGCAGAAAAGGGACAGCTGCTGACAGGGGTGGAGATGGGGAAACTTGGAGGAGCTGCTGGCTGATTGGGGAGCAGTGCCAGGGCCACCCACTGCCTTCCAGCCTTCTTGTCTCTTCTCTTCCCCTGTCAGCAGCCGTGGCCTCTGCCTACAAATGCACTTAAATGTGTGGTCTTCTCAGGAAACTCTCCCTCCTGCTTTGCTAGGGACTTGGGCAGGTGGTCAGAGAGGTTTGTGGGCTGCACCCACATCCCCGAGGTAAATGAGGAGTTCCCTCTGTGGAAGAGGTGGTGTGAAGACAGCATCAGCTTTGAACTCATGAGGAGCAGAGCATCATGACCCTGTCACCTGAAAGGGAGAGGAGGCAAACAGTGTCTCTGGGGGTCACAGAATCACAGAACTGTAGGGGTTGGAAGGGACCTCAAAAGATCATCAAGTCCAACCCCCTGCCAAAGCAGGGTCCCTAGGATGACACTGGTTGGCATTGGTTTTTTCTCTCTCTAGGGTCAGTCAGTTTTCTCCCAGTTCCTGTAGGTCTTTCACACAGCCAGGGGGTGAAAAGCAGGTCTAAAAACAGAAAAGCAGGTTCCTGGGAGCAGGGAGATGAGCAGGGGTTGGGAAACAGATTTTTCAGTTTAGAATCTATGCCTATTACAGTGAAAGGGGATTTTCTGAATACCTTACTCTGTCTTTATCTCCAACACACTTTTTCATGGTTTCTACTCCACAGTCCAGTAAAGCATTCCAGTACACATCCATCCTCACAGGGGTGTTAAATCACATCTTTGAATCTGGTGGGATATAAACAGGTGCTCAACTGCTCTGCTGAACAGACATGAAATGAAGGACACCCTTACACATGGTACCAAGCCAGAGCCTGGATGGGGCAGTGGTCAGGGAGGCATTTTCTGTGACCTTCATACTTGGAGCTCCAAGTGGGGATGTGGCAGTTTCAAATGAACCTTTTGTGGCTGAGGAACAAATGGCCTGTTACTGAGCCCTGTGCTGGGGCAGGCAGGGGAGTGCTGTGGCAGTGCCATGGTGGGAGAGCTGTTCCAGCTCTGGTCTCCACTGTTTGAGTCCCTGCTTTAGTTGGTGTTTGGTGGTGGACAGGGAAGCTGGCCATGCCACGGTGACCTTGTACACCAGCCTGCTTGAAGGCACCAGGTTATGGGTCCCTAAATAAGGTAGTAGTTGAACTGTCTTCTTATGGGAAAGGAGCAACTTGAGCAGTGTGACTGAATTAGTTTTGAAGATAGATTAAAGTAAACAAGAGTAAGACTTTCTCTGTTGCAAAATCACCTTCTGCTCCCAGAGTTACTCTGTGAAGTTGTCCCACCTCCAGTCTGCACTTGTCCTCACTGCAGAGAGATGCTGAGGCCCAGGCCACCCCCCAGCACTACCAGTCACAATGGCATCTGCAAACATCCCAGGCTGCTGTACCTACACCCTGCCCAGCCTTGAAAGCCCGACTCAGAATGCTTAAAACATCCGACAGGCGGGTTGGGTGACGTGAGGGGGAAGGACCAAGACCCCCTTGGCTTTGCTGTGGGATGGGAGGCCAGGAGCTGCCCCCCTGAGCCACGGTTGTGCTTTGTGGTGTTGCCTCTGCAGGGATCGCTGTCTGCAACATCCCCTCGGCCGCCGTGGAGGAGACGGCCGACTCCACCGTGTGCCACGTCCTCAACCTGTACCGGCGGAACACGTGGCTGTACCAGGCGCTGCGGGAGGGCACGCGGGTGCAGAGCGTGGAGCAGATCCGGGAGGTGGCCTCGGGCGCCGCCCGCATCCGGGGGAGACGCTCGGCCTCATCGGCTTCGGTAAGTCACAGAATCACAGAATTATCAAGGTTGGAAAAGACCTAGAAGATCATCCAGTCCAACCATTCACCTATTACTACTAGCTCCCACTAAACCATATCCCTCAATACAACATCCAGTCTTTCCTTGAACACCCCCAGGGATGGTGACTCCACCACCTCCCTGGGCAGTGCATTCCAGTGCCTGACTACCCTTTCCGAGAAGCAGTGCTTCCTAATGTCCAGCCTGAATCTCCCCTGGCGCAGCTTGATACCATTCCCTCTAGTTCTGTCACTGCCTACACGGGAGAAGAGGCCGACCCCCAGCTCACTACAACCTCCCTTCAGGAAGTTATAGAGAGCTATAAGGTCTCCCCTGAGCGAAGGGCCGGCTGTGGCTGACAGTGCAGGGAGGAGCACTGCCAGAAAGACTCTGCGCTGCTTCCCTGGCCTGGGAAGGACCTAAAGTGAGCATTTGAAAACGGAACCACCACGGTGGATCGGTGTGGAGTAGGGAGAATATCTTCTGGTGATACTTTGGGGAAGGTGCTCTAGATTGTGAACACCGGCTGAGTCCTTGGAGGAGTGCTGGTGAAACCCCTCCGTGCCCCAAAGGGGACCGCACCTGGTAGTGCTGCTGTCCTCCCCCCCAAAAAAATCCCATCCCGAGCCACAGCTACACCAAGCCAGCTCTTCTAAGCCATTCTGCCCTGCGTGGTGGCAGTGCTATGTTAAGCAGTCTGTCTTCAGTTCACCTGTAGGAATAGAGACTTTGAGCATCAGAAGCAGCATCAGCACCTCTGCTGACAGGCCTCTTGGACACCCCTCCCTTTTGGGAGCTGAGGCCAGCCATGGTTAGAGGGTACAAGAGATGCATCTGGGCACCCACCTGGCCCTTGGTGGCCAGACACATGCAAAGTGGCAGGAACATGAGTGGGAAAGATCTGGTGAGGTGTCAGTTTAGGGGACAGTTCTGGCTGCTCGAGGGTAGCTGCCCATGAGGGAGTGTTGGCCAAGGACTGTACACGAGTGCCACAGCAGTATTCCCACTTGCTTTCTGTGCAAGCAGCTTCACACTGTCATCCTGCAAAGCCCTGGGCTAATTAGTGCAATAAGCTGGTGTGAGTGTGTTTAAATGGGGAAACTGAGGCAAGATGGATGGGCAAAGTTTCAGCAGGAGATCTGAGTTAGCCCTGGTCCATCTGACAGGGTCGGGGTGTGGGCGGCAGTGCATGCCTGGCTGTGTGCTCCCAGCTGAACATCCACACAGGCACCAGCTGACACCATCCTGCATCTCTGGGGCACTGAGACAGGCGGGGACATTGCCCTGCACCACCAGACCGGGGCACAGCACCTCTTCCACCTGGAGAAGTTACCAGATAAACAAATAGTTGGGGCCCCTGAAGCCTGCACAGCCTCGTGGTGGGGATGGGCAGAGGGGTCTCCAGCAGTGCTGCAGCCATCGCTGCCCAGCACAGCAGCCACACTAGCTCTGTGCTTCAAAGCCATGACAGTTGTCTTTGTCATGCCCAGTTAACCCTCTGTGCAGCGAGGGGCTGCTCTAAAAACCTACGACAGGCACGTTGCCTAAAAAAGGCAGCCCTGTTCCCTGTCCTTCCCCAGCTCTTCTTGCGTGACACGGTGCCATGGAAGGTTGCTTCACAGCAATGTCCAGAGCTGCACATGGGTAGGGCTGAGGTGCACCTTGTGCCTTTCCTGCCAGATCTACATGGTCACAGATGGTGCCATGTGTTTGAATGGCTATAGAACTCTATGCAATCATGGAATGGGTTCGTTTGGAAGGGACCCATGAGCTGACAGATGCTAATGGCCTCACTCATTTTGTTTGCTCTTTTAAAAAATGTTAACATAAGCATCTCACATTTGTTAGAGCCACACAGAGCTCTTCCTGTGCGAGGTGGTCTGGGTTTGCCTTCCTGCCAGCATCACTTTGCGGGATGTTTTGGAGTCCAAGAGGCCCCAGGGGACCCAACGGCAGTCCCAGGCCAGGCTTTGGGGTCCCACCATGGAACAGCTCAGCTGCATGGAGCCTGGGAGGTGGAAATCAGTTAAATGAAGCCCTCTTTCTTTTCACACACAGGTCGCACTGCACAGGCAGTCGCTGTCCGAGCCAAGGCCTTTGGCTTCAACGTGATATTTTATGACCCATACCTGCAGGATGGGATAGAGAGGTCCCTGGGAGTCCAGCGGGTCTACACGCTCCAGGACCTGCTCTACCAGAGCGACTGTGTCTCGTTGCACTGTAACCTTAACGAACATAACCACCACCTTATCAACGACTTCACGATTAAGCAGGTAAGTCCCCTTCCCTGCACAACCAAGGAGAGTGCTCTGCTCTTTGGGGGGCAAACCCCAAGGATCTGTGCCAACCATGGGTCCCTCTGTGGTCACAGCCGCAGCGAGCCGGTGCCGTAGTACCCATGGATACCTCTGAAATAGCTGGATGCACCCAACAGCCCGACTGTCTCCCCACAGTGCTTACTGGGAGGGAGGGAGCCCTTTGTCCATGGGGCAGAGACAACGGGGAAGAGGGGTTTGTTTGCTGATACCAACCAGAGACAGGCTGTCCACAGAAAACTCACATGTGCCAGGATTGGGATTGCTCTGGGTCAGGAGCACAGCCACCCAGCATGAAAATTGGGGTAGAGACCCGGCTGGAGGCACGCCAGGGCACCCACCGCTGCAGCAGGGTGAGTGTAGGGACTGGGTGGCTGCACCAAGCTCACTCCAATCTCTGTCTCTCTCCCTGTCCACTGGCAGATGAGGCAGGGGGCGTTCCTGGTGAACACGGCGCGTGGTGGGCTGGTGGACGAGAAGGCCTTAACTCAAGCCCTGAAGGAGGGACGGATACGAGGGGCTGCGCTCGACGTGCACGAGTCGGAACCATTTAGGTAAAGCTCTGACACCTGTAGGCCAGGGGCACACAGCACCCCCAGCCTGGGCACAGAGCACTGGGGCTCGGTCCTGCTAGTTTGAGGAGCAGCTGCGGCACCTCGAAGCATCCCTTGGGTGTGGGCTGGCTTCAGAAGGCAAACAAACCAACCCTCGCTAGGCTATGAGAGCTGGGCTACTGTTACTGGGCTACTACTAGTTTCCCCAGGCTACTGCAAGCTGGGACAGGGTCAGTTACAAATGAGAGTACAGCTTCTCTCACAGCCTGGAGACAGGGCAGTTCTAGCAGTTTGCTTGTGTTTTCTGAAACATTATTTTAGAATAGAAAGTGTGCTCCTACAAAAGGGGAACCCTCCTATCCACCTGCTCCCACCCTGTGCCGGGTGACCCATGACTGTCCCCACACCCCCACGCTGCTGTGGAGATGCCCCCCAGGGCATGAACAACACCCAGCAGGTTGGGTTTTCAGCCCTGTGGGTACTATTTTGGGTGCATTTTCAGTTTGTGCCCTGCACCAGAGCTGTGCTTTCTCCCCATCATCTCCATGGCTGTTTTGGGCTGGCAGGATGCTGCTCCAGCCCAGGTACCACTAGCGAGGGGCTGGGGACCACTGCTTGCAAAAGCAGTGGGAAGGCCATGAACTTTTTGTTGTTCATAACATAGTTTAGTTGTGGCTGACACACAGGACACTGAGCTGCCATCCAGAGAGACCTGGGCAGGCTGGAGAGCTGGGCAGGGAGAAACCAGAGGAGGTTCAACAAAAGCAAGTGGAGAGTCTGGCACCTGGGAAGGAATAACTGCTGGAACCAGTACAGGCTGGGGGTGACCTGCTGGAGAGGAGCTCTGTGGAGAAGGACCTAGGGGTCCTGGTGGATGACAGGGTGGCCATAAGCCAGCAGTGTGCCCTGGGGCTGAGAGAGACAATGGGATCCTGGGGGGCATCAGGAGGAGTGTGGGCAGCAGGTCACAGGAGGGGATCCTCCCCCTCTGCTCTGCCCTGGTCAGGCCCCACCTGGAGTGTTGTGTCCAGTGCTGGGCTCCCTGGGATAAAAAGGACAGGGATCTCCTGGAGAGAGTCCAGAGGAGGCTACAGAGATGATGAAGGGCCTAGAGCATCTCCCCTGTGAGGAAAGGCTGAGGGAGCTGGGGCTGGTCAGTCTTGAGAAGAGAAGACTAAGGGGGGACCTAATTAATGTCTATAATTATCTTAAGTATGGGATGCAGGGGGAAATGGCCAGCCCCTTTTCAGTGTCTGTGGGGACAGGACAAGGGGCAATGGCTGCAAGTTGGAGCACAGGGAGTTCCACACCAACCTGGGGAAGAACTTTTCCCCAGTGAGGGTGAGGGAGCCCTGGGACAGGCTGCCCAGGGGGTGTGGAGTCTCCTTCTCTGGAGAGATTCCAGCCCCATCTGGACACCGCCCTGTGTGCCCTGTCCTAGGGACCCTGCTTTGGCAGGGGGTTGGACCCGATGATCTCTGGAGGGCCCTTCCAACCCCTATGATTCTATGATTTAGTTACTTCTTAAACATGAAGCTTCTTGTTTCTCTCTACTCCCAGTTTTGCTCAAGGCCCATTGAAAGATGCTCCTAATTTAATCTGTACTCCACACACCGCTTGGTACAGCGAGCAGGCATCACTAGAGATGAGAGAAGCTGCTGCTACGGAAATCCGGCGTGCCATCACAGGTACCCAGCCCCACTGGGAGCTGGGGTCAGCTCTGCTGTGTGCCCAGAACCTGAGCCCTGGGAAAGAGCTCTAACCCTGATTTTCTTCCCAGCCAAAGAGCTCAGAAACCAAACTTCACTTTTCTGTCACTTGGGTGTTTGTGGGTTGGTTGAGGGGGTTCTGGTGGGTTTGGGGTTTTTTTAAATCAACGGGACACTTGTGCAGCATGGCAAAGTGTCCATGACTGGGAGAAGGAGGACGGTGATGGAGTGATTTCTGCCCCTTTCAATGGTCCTGACCCAAAAGGTGGTGCCAGCCATAGCCAGCTGCATGCCAGAACTCAGTCCCACAGCAGGGAGGGCACCTGTGTCCAGCCCGTGTATCTGAGCTTGCTCCAAGATGGTGGGCACAGTACTCCCAACACTGAGTGGTTCTTCTTGCCCCAAAATTGCCTCCCCCCAGGTTAATGCAGCTGGCAGAGCTTCCCAGCTGCCAAGCCCCTGCTTTGAAATCAGCAGGCACACGGCAAGGCTTTCCTGACAGCAGAGCTGGGACTCAGGGGAGGGAACGGGTCTCCAACCCTGCACCTCGTGACAGCCCAACCATCCTCTGAAACAGGGGCTGTGGGGCTCTGGGTCTCCCTTCCCCTCCATACTAACAGAGTGAAACGGAAAGATTGCGGCATGTTACGAGAGGGTGATGAACTTGACACCTCCTCACCTTCATCACCCACTGCAGGGCGCATCCCGGAGAGCCTAAGGAACTGCGTGAACAAGGAGTTCTTTGTCACAACAGCTCCGTGGTCAGTAATAGATCAGCAAGCGATTCATCCAGAGCTCAATGGTGCCACGTACAGGTAAGCGGGAGAAGAGGCCGGCGCAGCGTCCCCGGCGGAGGTGGTGGGATCTGGGGTTCCAGCTGTAATGGGAGTAGGAAAACCTAAGGAGCAACTCCTGCATCGGCTGGGAAGGGGGATTGCGCTGTCGCCCTCCTTGGGGACCAGTAGTCACATCGCTGGGATTATGAGCCCTGCCTGATTTACCCACAGGCTTAGAAAGCCTCCTGTGTATCAAACTTGTGTTCTGGTGGGCCAGCCGTCACTTGTGTGGTGGCTCTGTAAGTGGCAGGAGCCCCAGACACAAGAAGAACCTTCCCAGCAGGTCCAGAGAGGTTTTTTGCCTCTCTGCTCTGCCCTGCTGAGGCCACAGCTGGAGTTATGTGGGCTCCCCAGTCCTGGGAACTACTGGAGAGAGTCAGGGTGGGCTGTGGGGATGATGAGGGGTCTGGAGCATCTCAGTGTGAGAGAGATGGAGAAGACTGATCAGTGCTTATAAATATCTAAAGGTTGGGTGTCCAGAGGAAGGGCCAGACTCCTCTCAGGGGTGCCCAGCAACAGGATGAGGGACAGTGGGCACAGACTGGATCACAGGAAGGTCCATCTCAATATGAGAAAAAAGGTCTTCAGTCTGAGGTGCCTGAGCTCTGGGACAGGCTGCCCAGAGATGTTGGGGAGTCTCCTTCTCTGGAGAGATCCCAAACCTGCCTGGATGGGATGCCGTGCACCCTGCTGTAGGTTACCCTGCTTGAGCAGGATCCTGAAGCAAGTAGGACATGACTTCTAAACTGAAGGAGCACTTGCTCTGAGCTCCTGTCTGCCCACTGACCACTTCGGCTGTGAGCCTGGCCCAGCTTGTGGGTTGAAGCCAGGGTAAAAGCTCCAAATATAGGTCCATAGGCAGGTGACCTAATTTCCACCTAAATCCCTGAGATTAGGGTTACTTATTGCTCCACTTTGGATGGCTCAAAGGACATTGAGAGACATCAGGCATGAGGGCTCATCTGGAGCACTGGCAGCCTGCATCATCTCACCATGCCAGAAATACCCTGAGATACCAAAAAACCCTCTGGGGCACGTCAGGTCATGCTGTGGTGCACGGGTGGGCAGGAGGGCATCTGGCAGCAGAGCCCTTGAGAGAGCAAGGCCTCAAGCAGTGTGTGCCACGTGCCATCACGGCCCTGCACACTCACAGCACAGCCATTGCTCACTTTGGAGAGTGCAACACCCAAACCTGGCGGCAGCATCGCCCCTCACCTGCTCTGAAGCACGTGGGCAGTGCCATTACCCAGGGACAAGCCTCAGCTTCCAGGCTTAACCTCTGGCCCTGCAGCGTGCTTCATCCTTGCTAAGCTCCTGGGAGCCATGGCCCTGCGCCCCTGTAAGCCAAGGTCAGCTGCTCTCCCCCACTTGGGGCTGTCAGACCCCAGCCAGCCAGCAGACCTCCAGAAGGATTCAGGCTTGTTGCCCCCACATCACATCTTCCTGGAGACAACTCAGGAAACGCTCCTCTCCCCCTTTCTCCAACTCAGTGTGATTTTTTGGAGTACGTGTCACTCACCCTGCTCTTAGGAAGATGGAACAGACCCAACCCCGGTTTTCAGCTGTGCTCTCAGCTACATGAGGACAATGCAGCTCAGCCTCCAAAGAGGGAAAGCTTACAGACCAGGTGGAGTGGTTCAGGAGGTATTAACATGCAGGGATCAGGGCAGCATGCCAGCAGCTGGCTTTTCTGGGAGCACCCAAGAGGAGTCCTTACCCATTTTTTCAAGCAAGAAACCTCAGCAACCTGAGAAGGTACAGAAGCCAACACAGCGCTGATATCCTAGTGGAGAATACTGTGTCCAGCCTGCACCCCTCACCCTGGTCATGTGGGAATGGTTGTAGCAGACACAGTTACCCAGCAAAGGCCAGGCTGGAGCTTTGCTGGAAGGACAGAGCCAGGCCTGACAGTGACAAGGAGCAGGGATGGATCCAAAGAGAAGAGCAGGCAGAAGCATATCACAAGGGCAAAGCAGATGTACAGGTGCAGGGCTGACAGGCACCCAGTGCTCCCTGGGCTTTACAGACAGCATCACACAGACAGGTGCAGAAGGGGAGTGGATGGGGTCCTGAGAGCCCCGAGCAGTGAGTTCAGGCAGCACACTGGCTCAGGCCCTGCTGCTGCTGGCCAGTGACTGAGCTACCAGAAGCCCAAGTCACTCCCCAAGAGGATTCCTCACTCCGGTCTGTACTTGCTTGAAGGCTGACCTGGTTCCTTTGGTCAAGGGCATTTTCATTATGCTAAAGGAAATTGATTTGCATCATAAACAGGCTTGTAGGAGTCAGCCTCAACTCACAGGCATGAAGCACAGCATTTCTGGGGAAGCACTCAAAGTCATTTCTGGTCAAACACCTTTTAAAAAAACCCAAAAAAGCTGAGGGGTCAGGTGTTAACTAACTTGATTAGCAGCACAATTGTTGTCTCCTCCTGCAGTTAAGCACCAAAAGTTGGTATGACAGGGCACAGCATCACAGCTCCTGTCTGTGCTTTTAGTATTGAGTTCAGGCAAGTGATGCAGTCCAGGCTTAAAGCTGTCTGACTTTACTGAGGTATCATAAGCAATTAACAGCACATATTGACTCTGGCATTGTCATCTTGGTCACCTCTCTCTGGAGCAGGTGGGGTTTTTTACATATACAACACAGTACTCCAGAGAAACAAAGCTGTTTCCTCTCTGGCCCCTCAGGGGCAGCACCCAGGTACTCCTCTGTTAGGCAGAACTTGCTCCAGGGTTAGAAACCCAGACCCAAACATGGGCCCTTTGTGGCTGCAGAGCCAGCGGTGCCTTTGCAAACATCCCCTCGGAGCTGGAGAGCCGAGCCGGCACCTGTGCCAGGTTCAGGTAACTCTGGCTGCCAGACATTGACCTCACGAGGTGACAGCAGCAGCACTGGCCGCCCCAGCTGGCAGTGCTTGGATGGGATGGGAGGCAGGGAGGCCACAGGCCTTAAATGAAGAAGAGCAAATCTGACCCCAGCAGCACTGGTTTCCCCTGGAATTGAAACCTCTGGCAGAGGAGGGAAGAGCTCTGCTGCTCCTTTCCTCCATAACCACTGCACAGCAGCTGGGGCACTCGCAGTCCATGGTGAGCTCTGAGGTGACCCCCCGCCTCCTTCTCTGTGTCCCCTCTCCCAGGTACCCCCCTGGGATGGTCAGCGTCGCACCGGGAGGAATACCGGCAGCTATGGAGGGCATCATTCCCGGAGGCATCCCCGTTACCCACAACCTTCCCACGGTGGCACATCCTTCCCAAGCTCCATCTCCTAACCAGCCCACAAAACACGGGGACAACAGGGAACATCCCAACGAGCAATAGCAGATAATTTAAAAAAAAAAAAAAAGAATTAAAAAAAAAAATCCTTCAATAAACTTGGGACCAAGAGACACTGAAAAAAGTTATACATGGACTAAAAGAAGAATTTGATACAAAATTTGTAATGTTGATTTTGGACAGACGCATCATTGATGTTCCAGTGTTAACGACAGCGGGAGCAGTCAAGACTGGGGAGAAGCCCTGAAGAAGTCACCTGCTTGCTGAAGCGCTGAAAACTAGGATCTGATACATTAATGAGCGACTTCTGTTGTTGTGTGTTAAGTTTCCTTCATCTGTGCATCAATCACATGAATAAAAATAGATTGTTTTTCTTCCCCACCCCCACCCCCCCCCCTCACCCCCCTCAGTTCCGTGGGAAGGACGGGGCTGCATTTGGACCCCTGCACTGAGCTACCACAGAGGAAACCAGCGTGTGGCTTCAGCCTGTTCCTTACTCTGGTGGCTGGTTCCCTCTTCTATCCACACTGACTTAGAAGTGGAAGAAAAAAAAACAACCCAGAAAAGAGGAAAAAACCCACCAACCCCCACTAACCTTTTCTTTGCAGTGTCACAGGGCCAGTGCTGTGTAACAGAAGTTCTCCTGCCAGGTTTAAGTTCAAACCATTCCAGCCAGGATCCAGGGGATGGGGAAGGCAGAAAGGGCTCCTAGCACCAGCCCCCTGCCCTCCCAGGCTAAGGAAAAAATACAAACCCAACTGCTGGTCTCTTCTCTACCCAATACACTGAATAAAGTAGCTGTGCATTCACCTACGCCCTGCAATGATGCAAGAAAATTTAAAAAAAAAAAAAAGAAAAAAACAAAAAAGAAAAAAAAAAAAAAAGAAGAAAGTATTAAGTTTCACACACTATTTGTACTCAAATATATTTTCTCAGTTTTAAATCTGCAGCTATTTTATCAAGTGGAAAAAAAAAAGTCTTGAGCTGGAAAGGGTTCAAGAATAATGTTGCATTTCCTTATGTCTCAGGAAACACTTTTTATGGTAACTTGTCAGACTGTCTATGAACAAAACCCACTTTTTTAGACATTGATAAAAGTCTTCTTTTCTTCACGTGATATTTTATACAAGAACACTTCAAAAAAAAATGTGTTATTAGATGTGACTGATTTTAACAAATCCTATTAGATTTGTATCAACTAGCTACATGTTATACTCATAGTCTTTTGTGAATCTCATCGCCTTTTGTTTTGGAAAAGAGCCTTTGTATGGGTACATCCCTGTTCCTGTGACAAGACAAGGAAGCTTAAGCTGTCCCAAACAGAAGAAAACAAAAAGCAAACCCATGGCTATCAGAAGTATGTTTTGTTTTAGTGTGTTACCGTTCCTGTATTTGTTTCTTGTAAAGGTGGACATTTAGCGTTCGGTGCAGTTTTCAATAAAAAGTGATAAAATTTCTATAATTGCTGGAAGGGAAGAGCTGTCCCTGCCCTCTAACACTTTGCCTTAAGGACTGTGGGACTGCAGAGCGAAGCACAGGAACGGAGCGGGAGGTCAGAGCGGGTAAGTTTGGCTCAAGTCTGACTTTGGTGCCTCTGGGACGGGCTTGTGTCGTGTGTGGGGAGCGCTGGGCTCTGTCCTTGCCTTCCAGTCCCAGGCTTGGAGAACCACGGTGGGGACTCAGGTCAAGCTCGCTGCACACAGGGCAGTTTGAGTTGTGCTGCTGGGGAGGCGCTGGCTGAATCTGGGCTGAGGGGGTGCTGCCCACAAGCTGCAAGCGTGTAATGTGTGTTTAAAAATCAAGCAGGACGTTACGCGCAGCCCAAGTGGCAAGAGGTGGCACTGGTTTCCACTGAGCTACAGAGGCAGCTGCACCTCCAGCATCCTACAGTAACGCTTCGTTTATTGTGCATTGCATCCTACGGCAAAGGCTGGAGACACATGTGAGGGGAGAGCAGCAGCAAAAAGCCCATTCCTTCATTACCACCCTGTCTTCTCCCCTGTGACGTGGCAGCACACACAGCCTGGGACAGGCAGAGCTTCCTCTGGAAGGGGCTAAACCGAGCTGAAACCCCAGAGGGGGCTCGGTTACAAAACTGTCTTGTTTAGACTTAAAACTAGTTAACAGCTCCAAGCATGTTAAAAAAAGAAGTCACCATTAATAATGAGTGACCATGCTTCGTCAGTGATGGATGTAGCACCCCAGTGATGGTCTGGGAACAGCAGGAGAAGCCAGGACAGGTTATTTGGGAAATGCTGAAACAGTAGAAACAGGAGAACACAGATGTGGGGTTGAGGTTTAGAGCCAGTGTAAAGAGAACACTTGTGTAAAGATACACCTGCTCTGGGGTGGCCACCTGGTGCTGACCAGCAGCAGGAGCCAGATGGGTCCAAGTACCTTCCTGCCTCATAGGATCTCTGACACCAGATCTTCCTCGTGTGCCCACCACCAGCAGACTCTGCACAGGACAGCACGTGGCTTAGCAGGGACCCCCAGAGAACAGCAAACACTGCAGCTTTCATCCAACACCCAACCTCAGCCAAGGACGGATGCAAACACGGGCAGAGAGCTGCTACTGAAGTGCTACAAGCTCCATGAGAAGCCAGGAGATCCCGAGGGTTGCAAGCCAGAGGACGCGTTTCAGTAACACTGCCGTTCAGAAGTGTCAAGCTCCTGCAGCACAAACACCAGTGAAACACAGGGAGAAGATTCACAGAAGAGGAAAGGGAAGAACATCATCACAACCGAGACAGGCTGGACCCCAGGGAGCAGCACACCACAACTCTCAGATGGATTGCTGGGCTAAGACACAGGAGATGAACAGCTCCTGCTGAAGGTTACAGTGCTGACAGATGTAGCTTCAGGGGAAAAAGCAAAGCAGCTTGAAGATGACAGAAAAAAAAATCCTAAAAAAAAGGGTTAAGGGAAGTCAATGAACAAAAGGAGAATGGGGGGGGAAAAAGAGGAGCAGTTACAGTGTCTCTAAATGCACACCAATGGAGTAAACATCTAGTAATACTTGCCAGAAGCCATGCAGCAGAACTTTGGAAGAATCCAGAAAGACTCAATTTTAATATATTAAAACCAAAAGAAATACAGGGAATTTGCACTGAAGAATTCATAAATAAAACCAGAAAAACCAACCAGGTGGAAGGAGGTAGCAATGAAAACCAAGATCTCTGCTAGGAGAGCGTGTGTGAGAGTAATATGAGGAAAACAACATTGAGGATCCAGATTTTTTTTATATATATATACTTGGCTAAGGGGGCAGAACTTGCTGACAAGCTGCAAGGTGGCATTTGCAAATCTTGGTAAAGTTTCAAGTATGTAATTAGAGGAGAGACCCCATTAACATACACTGACTGCCGGGCTAGCGCAAAGCAGGGGTTGCATCTCTTTAATCTACAGGTACATGAGGTTTGGATTACTTTGCTTTTGGAAAAGAGATACTTCACCAGTTCCAGAATGACCCGTGAAGCATATTAAACCTGAACAGACCATTTTACAGCACATCAAAACAAAACAGTAATGACCAAGAAAGCCAAGAGCTCCCAAGTACCAGGGCTGTCCTCTCATACCAGAGCTAGGTCAGTACTTCCTTGAAGGAACAGGGGTGCAGGAAGCAGAGGGGCAGGAGGGTGTGAAAATTCCACCTCAAATAATTCCTTTTGCACACCTCAGAGAAGGCAGGAGCTTATCCTTATCCATTCCAGGGGTGCCCTGCCCACGGAGGCTGGTCCTAGGTAAGCCAGGACCCAAGTTTAGAGCAATCTGGTTTCCCACCCAGATCTTCTAAAGCTGAGTCCTGAGCTAGAGGGACCTCCAGGAGCACGGTGGGTTACACCAAGACAGATAAACGATGCCAAGCACACCATGCAGGCCAGCTCAGATCCTCAGCCCAGCTCACTCTGCTTTCAGCTCCCCTGACAGAAGTGCTCTAAGCCCTCAGCTAGACATGGTATAAAAGGGTTTCACTGCAATGTGAGAGGGAGGACCAAAGAAAACACCAGTTTAGAAAGCAAACGTGAAACAGGACCATAGGCTTGCGAAGAACCTCTTTAGTTTTGCCTGTGTGGCTCAGGCCAGTCGTAGGTACATGGCAGATCAGCATGCATTCCTTTACCTGAACATTTGCGCATGCACCCATCAGAGGAGATCTAATGGCCAAAGGAAAAACAGGTGAAGACACTTCATCATAAACCTCAGTGGGATCTGTGATGGGAAAATTACCAAGTTAATACAGTACTTCATTATTTCTAGACTTGTGGTGTTGTCACCAAGTTTATGTAGGAGTTGTGCACATTTCAACACCATCTAAGCAGCATCTGGAAGAAAAAGCAGCAAGTTCCTCAGGGTTTCCATAGCTCTGAACTACATAAAAATAGGTGCTATGGGGGATTCTTTCCAAATTCTAATTAAAACAAAATTTCACCTACTGCAAAATTCCTTATTCAACCACCACACCATCAAAAGTGCTTTTCAAGACAACCTGAATTGCACCATAAATGTAAAAACTGGCATTAACCTTTAGTGTTTTAAGTGAGATTTTTAGATAAACTTTATCCATTACAGGTTACATGGCTAAAGTTATCAAATATAATAAAATTTCTACTGGAGAATATACTCTGAACTTACAATCTTAGGAACTTACATAAGTTTAAGTATGGCCACATCAATCAACATGCAAGAAATTCCCATGTTTACATACCAAGAAATATATAACACAGTGCTTTTTAAAAACAACTTTAGCATAGATTCTTCTTTTTAATTAGAACTGCCGAGTGTATTCTCACTAGATTTAATGACCAAAAAGGTGACTCTTTCTTTAGGAAGGTGTTTTTTCATTTGCTGAAGTCGATGAAGGAATAAATGATAGAATTCTATCTAGTTTGTATCACAGCAAGACAGAGTTCTGACAATAGGAAATTCTCAATCATATCCAAGTTCTCAAATTTCACACCATTTTGTTTAGTGTATGCTCATTGGAATAAAATCCTTCTATTTTAGGTCACTTCTCTGAATAAATATTCTTACATATACTGAAAGGAATCTATTAACTATTAGAAGGAAAAAAAAAGCAAGGAAAAAAAGACTTTTTTCAGGAAACAAATCATTTCACTCAATGGAAAATTTAGCTTCTCTTCCAGTTTGTTCTGTAGAGTTCAGATTTTATCACAAGGGGACAGCAGTAACTAAACCCTGTGTAAAACAGTGGATGTATTTTAGCTTGGGACTTGCTGTGGATATTCTGTGCAAACAAAAACCTCACGATCTGACCTGGGCACTAGTGAGATTTCACGTTAAAAGGGCCTTGGCAGGGAAACGTGTCAAGAGTATCTAAAAGGTGATGCAGAGTAATACCAAGTTCAACTGTAAAAGAATCTCAGAGGGAAGAGATACCCATCTGACATGTGCTTTCACAAGTGCCCTTATTTGAAAAATTCCTCTGCAATAATTAAATGCTGGTATACTTCTCCTATTACACAACCTCTTACACAACCACATGCGGTACATTTATAGACAGATTTACAATCAGAAAGAAAAAACGGTTTTTTTCTGTCTTGATAATAAAATTAGCAGTTTTCTGTTTTGTTTTTTTATACAAACTCTAGTCCTGCCCGTTTCGCTCTCTTCCTGCAGCAGGTGAGGTCCAAGACTCTCTCCACACTGGTTAGAAAAGTCCTTTTAGCCGTGTTTCCCCCAGAATCGGGTCGTTCCACAATGAGCTGCTAGAGCACAACGCTAACTCTGGGTCAGACACTCTGTGCTGGTCGTTTGCTTTTGAATTGCATCATCATCATCATTCATCATCATCATCCTCATCTTCCTCGCCGTCGGACAGGGACGTGCAAGGGCGGATCTGTCGGTAGCGATCCAGCCACTTCTCCACCATCTGGGTGACCAGCGGATGGTTGCGCCTCCGAGAGCTCTTCTGCATGGCCACCAGAACCCCTCCTTCTGTCACGCAGCAGTCCAGCCACTCACGAAGCAGCTTCTCCTGCTGCTCCTCGTTGCCTATCTTTGGGGGGAGAGAAACCGCGTTGAGAGTGGGGCTCGACACACGACCGGCACGGATAAGCAAGCCAGCGGCGATACCCTGAGCTGCCCAGGCTTGGGGAGCGGTGCTGCTCCTTCTCAAAGCGGATGGAGCTGGTTCCTTCCCCACAGCTGGGAGTTTCCAAAGCCAGACTGAGGCACCCTGCATTTTCCACCAAAATCCCCAGGCTCTGGGAACACTCCCCAGCTCTTCTTTGAGTTTTTCAGACGTGTATTTCCAGTACAGCCTTCCCATATGTCAGTTATTGCTGAGCAACTACTTACTTGTGGCAGACACGTTATTTAAGGAGAATAAGCCCTAGAAGAGCTTCAAGGAGTTTGTGCAAAGCAGTTTTTAGGAGTCTAGCAGTTCCTGACAGGAAACTTTTCTTCTCATAAGGCATAACAAACATGGTGGCTTGCTGAACAGATATCCCTCTCTAGATTTAAAGCCCAGATTTTTCTTCCTCTACCTACAGGATGCTGACTTCGTGTGACTCAGGCTTTCCCAACCCTCCCTCCCTACATACACACTTAACTGAAGTGGCTCCCTGTCCTTATTGGAGGTATTTAAGACACAGCACGATGAGTTTTGTTTTAAGAAGAGGTAGAAGTGTGATGGAACTACTAGCCAATATCTACACTGCATCCTCTAAAAAAAAAAAGCAGCCTACTTCAATCTCAAGTTGCTGTCAGAAACCTTATTTCAGGGTCCTTCAAGGTACACGTGTATTCACGTGCTCAGTGTAGTTACATTCAGTGTAGGGAGCTATAAACACCAAATCTGTGGGAAAGTCTCTTTCCAAACCAAATCTGTGGGAAAGTCTCTTTCCAAACCACCTCAGTGAGGGGAAGGGAGCAGTGTCAGACAGAAGAGCGTACACCACTGCCTATCATTCTCTGAACTGGAAAAACATACAGGGCCACAGAGATCACCGACACCACAGCTCAGAAGCAGCTCTGACAGCCCGCCAGTGACACAGGTACTCCTTACCTCCTGAGCAGAAAGGAAGTGAATGTGCAATAGTTTCCTCTCGCTGTCCACCAAGGGTAGAAAAGTAACAGTAATGTCATCATCAGTGTTCAAGTTAGCACCAGCACCTCGATTGCCATAGCCATCGTTCTCCATGGCAACCAGAGCAGAGAAATGGCCCCTCGTGTAGCCCAGAGCAATAGGACTTTTCCAACAAAAACTCTGTTCCCATAACAAAGGCAAATATACACCTAGGAGAAATGAAAACAAAGGGTGAGACTCGGAAGGACAGCGTTCAGTGAGGAAGAATTCTGACACAGACCATTGGCTTTTGGTTAAACACAGCAGGGGTGGCACACGGTGAGCATCTGAACATGCTGGTTTGGTCTGCACCAGTGCCAGTCACACTGTGCAGTACAACTGCTTGCTACTGGGTGAACGGGAGGCTAGTCAAGTATCTGCAGCATAAAACCCGTTCCAGTTACAAGCAATACCATGCTGCCCCTCCCCTACGATCTGTAGTGTAGTGAGTGACAAACCCCAAGGTGAGATAAAGCAGTCTTTTAGCTTTGGTAATTCCTCCTAAAAACAAAAAGTTGTAAAGAAAAAAAACCCTACCAGATTCTGCAGCACAGAAATAAAAGCCACAGTCAGACACCTGTTCTTACCAGAACAAAAACTCCACCACCTGCTTACAAAACCTATACTTACCACACTGAATGTGTCCCAGCACCCAAGTACGTCACCCATCCCAGAAACAACAGGGCTTGCCATAAACACAGCACTAACAGACTAAATTAACCCACATCAATTACAGATATCTACTGTCCAAAGCACCCAGCTGCCAAGAAGCTGATAGTGTTGCTCAGACGTGAAACATCCTTGATGTCATGGATCCCAAAAGAAACAGGGTTTTTTCTCCCCACCACTTTCAGCACCAGAGTGGGTAACTGGCTTGAGGCACAACCAAGGCTCAAAATAGAACTCCAACTCCTTTCTTCTAGGAACAGGAGTGTAATTCTTGGTGTGTGCTGCTGCAAGACCGCTCCAGCAAAAAGCGTGGCTTACCTTGTGAGGGTTTAAAAATAGCCAGGCCTAACCCTGAGCAGGCAGGTAGCATAGCAACCCCTCCGTGTGCAGCTGCTGCCGGGGAGCCGGGAACAGGCGCCGGAGCAGCACGAGGCCCTTGGCTTCCCCTCCTGTGTCCACAAGGATCCAAGGGCTGCACCGAAACGGCAGGCTGAGGCACGAGGGGGCTGGAAGTTTTACTCACTGAGGATTGGGACTCAACCTTCTTTACTGTTGTAAAAGGTAGTGGGGGCTACCAGTAACAGTGTTTGGCCTGGTTTTTGCCACTCCTGAACTCACAATTGAGCAATACCTACAAGTCTTTCTGTTTGAGATTCAGAATCACACGAGTTTTTGCAACACCCAGATCTAAGGGTAAATTGTTCACCACCTTCTTAGCACTCCCTTCAACCCACCCCCGTAGAAGGAGCCTCACTAACTCAAGGCTAAACACAAGAGACACAGGAAAGGGCTAAGTGTTAACCAAAAGGTTTCAAGCCTTTACCTTCAGGGAAAGAACCCAATGTTTGGTCACAATTCAAAGCCTGACTGAAAGCAATGCTACATGTAACAGAGACAGTCCCCCAGTGCCTGGAAGCTCATTCATTCTTCATGCACAAGTGGAGAATCAGCTCAGACACTTTTTTCCAGTCTTAACTCACCAGCAAAACAATCAAGCACAGAGGGTTGGAAACGTACTCATCACAGACTGGTCAGGGTTGGAAGGGACCCCAAGGGTCACAGAGCTCCAACCCCCCTGCCACAGGCAGGGCCACCAACCTCCAGGCCTGGAGCTACACAAGGTTGCCCAGGGTCCCACCCAACCTGGCCTTGAACACCCCCAGGGATGGTTACTATCATGTGGTGAGGGTGCTATCAATATGCACATCGGTTATGTCACTGAGGCCTGTCAGAACTGAGCATTGACTCCCCCTTTTCTTACAGAAGTTGGGATCACAGAGCTGTATCAGTCCCCTCCTTCCATGTGCCCCTCCCCAGGAAACCTACACAACATGTGTCTACCTCAACATCACCTCTATGCTGAAATTCAGCAACCTTTTGGTGATTATTTCCACTATTGTTTTACCTTAGTAACAAGTGCCCCACCAGCTCCCCAAGCCAGACAGCTGCGTACACTCCCCATTGCTCTTCAGTGTCACAGGGTGAGCTCCACAAGACAGGGATTTCAGGCATTACCTGGGACAATACCCAGTGCTCCCAAGATTTATAAAAGCTGCTGTGCACACAGGCCATGGAAAATACAGAGCACAGGCTGCCACCTATCCTGGAAGCCATCCACAGGGGATTTAGTTTCTCCAACCTGACCTGATGATCATTTCAGTCACCTTTTTTCCTGTTTAATTTTAAAAGCTGTATCATGCCACTAAACACATGCAGCTAGACCAGGAGTGCACTTAAAGCTGAGCAAACTGATCCTTCACTATCAAAGCCTTAATATTTAAAGAAGAATTAACGATCGAGTGCCATCCAGGAAACAAGGAGGCTGTCAGATAGGGGACTCACAGCAGTTACACCAAGTAGGAACAAGGAATCCCTGGAGAAAAAATAACTCTGATCAGAGAGATGATGTGGGGGGTTGATGGAGGGCCATCCCAAGCTACTACAAGGTGAACCACATTAATAAGCAATTAAAAAAGAAATCCATTTCCCCCATTGCTATTGTAACCTGCAATCTAGCTACCTTTCTTTGGGGTAACCCAGAATCTGTCTGGAGACTTGGAAGGTGGGGGGAGGGGGGCTGTGTGTGTTAATGTGACCTAAAACACAGGCAGGGTGCTACACAGCAAGTCAGAGGCATGAGCACTCCTCAGTGCTTCAGAGGGACACGCACTGGGCAACGCTCCCACGCCAGCCCAGCACAGCAACCCTTCCACCACGGACAAGGGGACCCGTCTTGGCAGCCAGAGCAGCTCTGAGCACGGCTGCCCGGCCTCAGCTGGCTGCTGGCACTTCAGCAGCACAAAGGGACCACAAACGTGGTCAGACAGGGCCTGAAGTAACTGCAGGTAGTGTGACACCTGACACAGGGCTCCTGGATTCACCTGCTGGCAACCTGCCTGTTTCCAGGTATGGACAGATGTGGTCATGGCAAGGAAGTCTCAAGTCATAAAGCCATGTCTGATTAAAATTCCTGGAAGTGTGTGTCTGGCAAAAGGTTAGCCCAGACACCCAGTTACCTTCTGGTTCAGGGAGCAAGAAAACAAATCTCAGCATATTTAGGCCACTTAACACTTGTCTGCTCCAATGCCCAATGCATAAAATGGAAACACCGTGGAAGCCACTCAGCCTTGGAGTTAAAAGTGACACAAACCTGCAGTGTCAGATCAGTATCACAGCAGTAACAGCTCCTCCTCAGCCTGCCTTTTTTCATCTCAAAGAAAAGGCAACACAACTACTAACAGTACCAAATTTTACACTCTTCAAAAAAGTATTTTACTTCCTCAGGTAAATTTTGAGCAGTGACAAGACTACTTTACAGGCTTCTCAGATTTTCTGAAGACTCTGAATAGTTGTAGGAAGTTATATCCTTGACATGAACACTGCAGCCTAGAGCTCTTCTATGGATTACGAGGTTCCCACCCTCCAAAGTCAGTGTACTTCTTTTAAAGTCAAAGAGACATTTCAGAAAGCCTTGTGCTGAGTTATAGATAATAAATAGCAATGTACTGGGTAAAACTGTATGGCAGTAGTCAAGCAGATCTACTTGAGGCCAGGAAGCTGAACCACGTGGAGAACAAGCAGCCTAACACGCGGTAAGACAGCCTGATCCAACAGTTCTTTCCACACCGGGTGTGTTTACTGCTGAGCACGTACAGATGCTCCCAATCCCCTTCTGCATTTTTATTCCCAGACAGGCAAACATTAAACTGTTAACTCAGAGCATGGAGCACATCACCCAAACACGCATTTGGCTGGCAGAACAGAGTATGTATCTTTAGAACTCCAGCAACACACATCTGAGCAAGACTGGACTGAATCAGCTGAACATCTCTGTATTTATCTTAAGGATAGCTAGGCTATTTGCCCAGACTGAGGGGAAACAGTCAGAAAGAACCTGATCAAACTATGCAAAGTTATAGTACTACTTGAGAAACAGGTCAGTGTTTACATCACACTTGCTGTGCAGTGTGAATTACTGAAACACAGATAAATTCTGAAACTTCCTTTTAACCACATCATGGAATTCACTTTTGCAGAGAGAGAGATTTTCATCATCAGTCAAGCACTACTTGTAACTGAAGTACCTGATGCCAGACCTCAGACAGTAACTTTTGTTAGAACATTTCTGAACAGAACTCCTTTCCTTCCACAGCCCTGGCTGCACACACTCAATCTACCACCTCTTCTCATCAACTGTGTTAAAAAAGTAAACCCTTCAAACTCTATCATTCTTCACCCTACTTTAATTTCTCTCCCCTTCTTTGTATACCCCTGCCTCTTGCTTTAACAGGGTACACAAAGAAGGGAGGAGAAATAAGTGACCCTTACTTCCTGCTGTTCCCAAACCTCTCCTGCAGTGCTGGGGAGTGACAGGACACATCCCTTTGTCCTCAAGCTCATCCAGCAGATTCTGTTGTCACTCCAGTGAGAAACTCTGCCAACACAAACACCTGCTGCCTGCCTTGCCCCCACCTTTATGAGCCTCCTCCAGGAAACACTAAACACAGTCTAGTTCCTAAAACGAACACTTGCAATCATTAGTGCCACAAGTACTAATTTATCAAGCCTCCTGTGTCTTACAGCAGTACAAACCAGACAACTCTGGTAATTTCTCACCACCAGAGTATTCCATATAAATTATAGACTAAAGGCACGTGGAGTGGAGGTCAGAAGATGTTTCTACCGTGGCTACAGGCAGCAAGCCCACCACACAATGAAAAATTGCAAGTTTTGAAGGCATGGCTTGTTCTTTTTCATTGCTAAAGCAAGCTAATTCATAGAATCCAGGAATGGTTTGGTTGGGAAGGACTCTCAAAGCCCCCCAGTGCTACGGGCAGGAACAACCCCCACCAGCTAAGGGTGCCCAAAGCCTCATCCAACCTGGTCTTGAACCCTGCCAAGGATCCAGGGGCAGCCCCAGCTTCTCTGGGCAAACTCCATCCTCTTCCAGCCAGCAGTTTAACACCACTCTCAACTTCCTTTATGATTTACAGTTGAACCTTTTTTAAAAGCAAGCTTGAAAAACTGAAGGCTTACCTTGAAAGCGGGTATATCCTAATGTTTCTCCTCGGAAACTCTTATAATATTTTACTCCATAAACTATAATTGGTCTTCTAAGAATATGTGCAAGTACAAAAATGTGTGTCTGCTCCAAACTCGCTCCAGGCTGAACCAAACACAAAAGAGACAGACATTACTTGAAACAGAATTATCATTTTCTACTTTGATATTTGAAAAACAGTCCCCAAACTGAGACATCAAAGGCTTTTAAGAGTCATCTAGCTTTGACAGGAAAACCAAAGGGCTGAAAGACTATTACATATCAGTTAAAAATAAGCAAAAGTGTTTTCAGCTTGCACAAGAACTTAATCTGTCAGTGGTAATTCCTTGTCCCGTTGCCCAGATTCAATCTAACATATTTCATTCCCAGTTAGAAATGAAACTCTACATAACCCTATAATCTTTAGTCTAAAAATAATTCACTCCTCTGGGAACAGGCTAAGGTAAATACCTTCTGATGATAGGAAAAGAGCGCATCCAGAACAAATCACAAGAAAATAACTCCTCTTTTAAAGAATAAAAAATAGTTTGTTGCTAAAAATATTACTACAGTTGTGATCTTATAGCAGTGGAAATTGTGGTTTGGCAATAGCAGCTTGCTGAAGTTTAGGCAGTGTAAGCTCACAGATTTATTTGTAGGTGGGTTCTAGGAGATCAGCACTGCAGGAGCCAGGAGGCAAGACATTAACCCCATGCACACCTATTACTTTATTCTACAGACTTCACTCTGACACCAAGAGTGCCACATGTTTTGTGCTGTACTGCTTAACAGCAAGCTCCAAAGTCACAGTTTCAATGAACTTTTCCATCCTGGCAGAAGAGTCCACCCAGGAATACTTAAAGATTGCTGGCTTAAGAGGAATGTTTTCCTTTACACATGAAAATTCTTATTCCTAAAGAACACTTTGTGTTCTTGGAAGTTGGGTTTTTTTCCCCAGAGATTCAAATATCCCTTCTAAGAGCCATCTGATAAAGAAGTTTTCATACCTGGCTTGCAAGAGAGAGTATGAATGCCCAATCTTCCTGCCACTGTTCCTCTCGCAGTGAGAAATGTAAACCAAAGCTTTGGGAATACCACGATTCCCACTCTTTCCAGCGTGTATAGAACCTAAAATGTTAGGGGGAGAGAGAGGGAGAGAAGACAAGATATTTACTCAGCTATCATACACATAAAAGTAACATCCAACACTTGTAATCCTTTACCCCAAGTCTGCAAAAAGAGAGCACACGTCAGAAAATCTGGATTCTGGTTTAGTTTGGTTTTTAACCTTCAGGAGACTCTACTTGGTGATCCCCACTGAAGAAATCACTTGGGATCACAATGTCTACAGCAAACATGCTGTAATAGATGTATGTTCCTAACAGGCTCCTGGCTAGTTTGATGGTTCCTGTAATAGGGTTTTTCTGAAGCCTTATTTAGGATTATTGAAGTGTTGATGTCAGGGAACACAACTGAAGACATTCCATTTCCCGTAGGAGGAGGTGCTCGTTCTCCTCACACAAGCACTACAGATATTCCCTACCGTTGACCATATCATGAGCTAATTACATACAAAGCAGTTGGTATCAGCTGAAATAGGTGGTGGTTAAGAGGCAGAATCTGTTTTGTATCAGATTTTGGAGCAGAGTGTGGTAATTTCACATGACAAGAAACAGCTACAAAGCAGCATGGGTAAGAACAGAGTCTGGAGAGTGGGGTTAATCTGATTTACACTGAAAGTTTTAAAGGCATGGGATTTCTGGTTTTCTGTTAAAATAGCATTCTGCATGTTTTTTAGTCCTAATGCTTTCTCTTTCTTAATCAACTACACAGAAAAATGACCTACGCCTTAAAAAGCAGATGCTGGCTTTCTGAAGTTTCAACCTGAGTCCAATCATCACCCCATGGGAGGGCTACACCATCACTCCAGGAGCAAGGCTTTAGGGAGGAGTGCCAGGCCAGTGTGTGAACAATGGCCTGTACTATGAACACAAGGAAACCATTCTGAAGTTCAGCTTATTAAAGAAGCCATTGAAATTAACTCATTTAATTAAAATCTGAGAAAATGGACAGTGTGTGTGGAAGAAACCTTTCCTAGGCTTTCAGTAAAGATGTATTAAAACTAAGTCTTGGTGTGTAAACCAGCATCCCCAACAAGGCTGGCTTTCCCAAGTACAGCCAAAAACTTAGTGTGGCTGGAAAGACCTGTCAGTAAGACACTTTGATAGGTCTGTGTGCTCACTCAGCAATGTATCTACAGGGAACCTTCTGGACCTGTCTACATTCCAGTTTCTAGCCAGATACATCAACTGCTTCTATCCATGCAAGCTGGCATTTTGCCTGTTTTCCCCTAAATATCTCTACCTGCCAGATCTCCTGAAAGAAGTTTAATCAAATTCTGTAGGGGGAAAAAAAATAATGAAAAAGCAAATAATAAAACCACCTCTACCCCCTGCAGAGCTCTACTGTGAGAGTGTTTTACTAAAGAGGTCTCTTCCCAGAGTTAGCCAGCCACAGAGTTATCTGCAGATGCTCACAGAAGGTAGCCTTGTAGGCAGAAGTCAAGGCTCAAGACTTTGATCTCATTTAAAACTTTGTTTAACACAAGAGAAATGAATGCATCTGTAAAAATAAAAAGTCAGTCTGAAAGCCAGCCTGGGTTGTATGCCTGTTCTCCAGCAAAAGCTAATGGTGGAATACAGAAAGGGACAAACCAGAACACACTTTTGTGTTCACTAAAGTAGTATAATCGTTTAAAAGGTGACTGGAAAAGGCTGTGCAGGCCAGAGCCCCTGGGAGCTTCACTGCTGAGCTCTGAGTAACAGACACTACACCATCTCTAGTAAATCAATTTCTCTTTGTTCAGCATCTAAACAAACAAAGTGAGGCCAAATGAGGTGCATGAATGTTCTGTGTCTGACTATAAAAATACCCAGGTTCAAGTGTCTTTTTGAAGGTTCTGAAAAAGATTTGTACCTAGTGGAATTTAAGTGCACTGCTGTTCAGTGATTGCATGTAAGTGCCTATTCCTTCAGCAACTATCACTAATGCCAGTGACAACAACATCACTTCTAATCTGCTACATGTCCAGGCCCACAGAATTAAAAGTAAACGTATCTTCCCACATACAATCCATACAGCAATTACAGTATGACCAATTCACAACTTAACTGAACTAAAAAGGCTTCTCACACCCTCAGTTTAAAAGGAATTCTAACTCTAGTCTGATCTAGTATCACCACTAACACGTCAGTTGATGAACACGAGCTGAAGAGCTCTACCAGATTTCATACACCCTCAATAACAAGTGTTATGTTAGAGGCACCAGTGAGCCAACAACAGTTAAACACATTTCAAAAGACTGGTTTAAACCCCAGTAGCTTGCAGCACGGTTTTGGATACTGCCCTTGTTTTTGTTACCATAAAGAACAAAACCTGATCTATCATAAGTTTCTGTTCTGGCCTCAGGGGAACTGCTTGTGACGCCAGGGACATTCCTGCGTGGTGGAGATGCACGCTCCATATAAACAGCTCTAAAAGCAGCGACAGACCCGGTCGGAGACAGATTATTGGGAGAACTGTTATGGAAGCACCATTGCCTTGCATCCAGCTCCGGATGCTCATTTTGGGAGCTTTCTCCTAGCAGCAGGAAACAGATCATAGAAGGTGATGTAGGTATCCTTAAAATTAACCTTGCTGTCAACTTCCCATAGAGCACAGAGCCTGTCCCCTTGCTCTCCCAAGTATTCCTGATGAGAATGTTTCTGTTGTCACCGACTACAGGGACGCAAGACATCTAGTCGCCTCTGTCTTCAATTATTAGCCTTTATGGGCTATCTTTCCCTTAGTCCCAGGCAACACCACTGGGAGTCCAACTGGGAGAATTTTTCCTCTGGCAGAGGCAAGCCACAGTGTCAGACTAGAGAAGGTTGCCAGCATAAACCAACAAAATTGTTTTACAGCACGATAAATTAATTCTATGGCCCAAGGACAGCTCTAGTTAACCGTGCTTTACTGCCGTTATTTTAGCAGACAGGATGGAAACAAAACGAGCAATACCCAACGAAGCTGTAACTAAGCAGATGGAATGAAAATCCTGAAAGGTTTATACAGGAATAAAAGGCTATCTTCTATTAACAATCTTCTGCAAAGCCCCCACCAGCGGCAGCAAGGCATGGCATGTGCACCATTTACACTGCAAGTCAATTCCAGGCTTAGCTGTGGTCAGCGTGTGCTTGTCAAGCACACAGGAGAAAAATATTTTCCTCTGCTTTAAATGCTCTTTGCTGAATATCACATACCATCAGAGTTCTGAATGTTCAAGTTCCCAGCAGCCACCGTGTTTTAAATACTCTAGATCACCACATGAATCACGCCCTGACTCAATGTCTTTGAGGCACACAATCCACTGTGAATTGGGGAGTAGTGGCTGTGTTTCTTTTTTAATGCTGTGCTGCTATCAGCTCCTCTGTTACATGGAAAGCAACCCTCACAGCTGATGTAAAAGCTAAGCTTACCAATGTGAGCAGTCATGTAAACTGTCGTGAAGAGCTTTCCGCAGCACTGAATCCTTGTCGTAAATGCCCCAGGTGGCTTGCAGCACTGAGTCCAGCAGGCAGTCCCCTGCAGTCCGGTTCCAAAGTGCATATAACCTGCTGTCCAAGCGCGTACCCAGTTCCAGTGACCAGTTAATAATGGGAGATTCTTCTTCTAGCTCTGCAACATGACAATAGCCTCTTTTAAAAAACGAAATTGGTTTGAAGTTTCAGAGAATCTGAACGGCACATTAATGGCATAAGCTCAACAACTTACCCATTCACATGAATAAAACTAAGTTTTCCTTCATTCTACAGAAATAGGTGAACTACAATCAATGACTAAAGGCATTCCTTGGGCAAAATACTGTCAAGAACAGATGGGGGGGACGGACACCCACAACCCACCAACAAACCCTAGCCTTAAACAAAACACCACCATTTTCTCTGAGGATTGTTACTGAAGTGGAAAGATTGTTCAGTTTTCTTTGAAGAGCTGGTGACTAAAGACTGTAAAGCTTTAAAGATCTTTAAAATTCAAAGATACCTTAAGAACAGAATTTCTACAGACTCCATTCTCTATCTCTCTCTGCCTGAAATAGCACTGTGAAGGTTAAAATTAAAATAATCCTAATTTGAAAGCATCAAATCTGTATATAAAATGACTTCAGGCAACAAAAAGCCATAAACAGACACACTCGGCTGGAATTCAACAACAGAAATATTTTCTAAAGAAAAGCAAGGAGAGATACTGGCCATTCTCAGAGCATTTACCTTTCTGAACATCTCTATCAAGTACTTCATCAAATAACTTTTCTTGGACTGTGGGTGGTAAGTCTTCGATATCTTGAAAAACAGGAAGCATATAGAAGAGTCACTGAACCAGCTCAGGAGAACTTAGGCAAGAGCTTTCACCCCATCACCCCCAAGGTCTCCTCTGAAAAGCTGTTAATTATTTGCAGATCTGTCATTTGTAACTACAGGTTTCCTAGAGCACACTCAAGTATGTATGTGTGTATGTATCTATCTATATCTCAGACTGTCATACCTTTCATGCAGAAAGGGTTGTCACAGCACTCAGAGTGTGAATGGATTTCTCTGAAGGAAGAAGTGGAGAACCACTTTGGGGTGGTGTTGGGAGGAGAGCAGTATTTTCAACCCTGCAGGATTTAGCACACCTGCTATCCTAAGCAGTGGTTTTCCACCTATCTGAATTAACTCCTCTGCCCAGCAGGAAGGTAGGGTTCCTGTTCAGAACACCCACTTCCTTAGGCATTTCATGCAGGCTTCAACAAAATAGTTGAGAGAACCCCAATGGTCTGCAGGTCAGAGTCTGCAGGTCAGGGAACAAGAAACAGGGAAGCTAGGACATAAAATGCCACTACTGCCAACTGTTTCAAGAGCTTTACAGCCAGAAACTGCAACTGTGGATCTACCTCCAGAGGGAAAAACAAAAAAAACCCAAAAATAAATCCCAGGTCAGGAAATAGTATAATGGGCAAAACTTTTGTGACTCCTCTGTCATGTAAAACACCACACACTGCCACACATTTTAAGGTAACTCAAACTTTGCTACACACTAAAGATTTGTTCATGGGCTGCTTTTCAGTGCAGGGTAAGGGGGAAAGGGCTGCTGCACAGACCAGCAACTAGCAAAACTCTGCTAACTTCAGCACAGCTGTGAAGTTTAAACCCATGAAAGTTAAGGGTCTAAATCACATAGTTAACCAGGAACATCTACTATCCTTCAGGCAGGCAAAGGGATAATGACTGGGCTCTATGTGGCATTTCAAGAGCAGAAAGAGTTCTTGATTCCAGTGTTTGCCAGTCCTGCTCAGATGTGCCTTACCCCAGGGCTTGTACAAGTGAAGTCCACACTTGGGCACAAGAGCTGCTATTCAATTTGGTGCAGGCAGGCTGTTGTGGGTGGGTCTTTTTTATTTGTATGACTGATTGGGGTTTTTTTTAAACTAAAAATGGTTTACAGTGGCCAGCAATCAAGTCAGAAGTTTTGCACTCTACCATCCATGCACTGGCTTTTCAGGAGAATCCCACCCATTTGTTTGAAATACTGAGTGGAAACCAATTCCTCAAGTACATCATATAGGTAATTTCTAAATGGGATTGCATGATTTATACCGCTATCCTTTGAAACAATGCTGCTACCACCACCATAAAGTCAAAGTATACATCCAGAACAAGCAATCCTCAACAGGGTGGCAAAAGAAAGATCTTCCCTTAGGGAGAAGCCTTCTGTTAACTACCTGCAGGTAACGTAAAGGTTACAAGGTCAGTCAGGAAATAGCAAGCAAAATCTCCCTTTCGTTGATGAAGAGATGCAGCGATTTCACGACGAATTTGTTCTGTGACCTCTGGACACACCATGGCAGGGATGCACTTTGCTGCATGTTGTGACACCTGTAACATAAGAGTTACTGCCCTCAGCATTATTTCTAGTCAAACATGAAGTCTTAGGAGCCATAACCACCAGCAGAGAGGCTTTTGATAGCAAGTAACACAAGAGGTTTAATTATTAGTATGCTGAAAGGTTAAATGTTCAGTAACTCTCAATGAATTACTGCCTCTCACTGGTCATGCAGCTGCTAACAAAGGTAGTTTAAAATTCTTGAAATCAAGTAAATTAACAGATCACCACTTCCAGTAGGAAAAATAAATACATATATGTAACAGATAACAACAGTAAACATGCTGCAAGAAAGTTATACATGTGTCCAGTCTATATTCAACAAAGAACATCATTACTGCAGGACAACAGAATTTCCTACAAAGAATCTTAAAAACTACTAAGCTAAGATCCTTCAATTCTTCCAGATTCAAATCACTGCTGACAGAAGGAAGGAACTCTGTCTGTGATACAGGTCAAGTGATGCAGGGATGACACTGGGTATATATTTAAGACATGCATTTTCACTAGTTAATATCCTAACCAAGGGAAGTACCACTACTAAGCATCTACACAAATGGTACACTGAGTAAGCATTCCTAGGAACTGAAACATCACCAAACAGCAAAATAATCTGTTAGACAGTATTTCAGCAAATCAACTGGTTTTTAAATGTGTAACTCTAACCACCCAGATAGCTGTGTAAGCGGCTACTGGTATTAGCCACGTATAAATAGAAACTCTTCTCAAGGCTCTAGCTACATTTGTCTTGCTTCATCTGTTTAATCACTCGACTGCATGCATTCCCATCATTGTTATGTGCTTTTCCATGCTACTTCTGTCAGGAACACACACTTTCACAGCCACATTAAGCTTCAGGAGAGCAAAGGAGGCAGAATAAAGGAATGGCAGATGCAAAATAAAAAAATTTATCTCTGGTCAGGTGAAGAACCAGAAGTCTGAGATGACAAAAACAGACAAAAAAGGTAACAGAATTCCTTATGGGACTAGTAAGAGGGCAAATATGACCAGAACTGAGATGCACCATACCAAAACACAGAAGGAAGTGGTACAGGCAAGAGCAAGAGGACCACAGAGTGGGAAAAAAGGTCTATAATATGGGCTAAGAGCAGAAAAAATGTGGCAGTTTTGCAAAGCAAGACATTTCCCTGTCTCTAGAAGAGAAACTCCCAGGGAAGAAAGACCAGGTAGACTTATTCATTAATAAAACTCAGGAAAAAAAAGTCTACGCTATCATTAATCACAGTGGTTTGCTCTCAGGCCATTTCCTCTCCCCACCCAAAGCACAGGAAGGCTCACAATAGCTTACTTCCACCACCAGTAAGGTCAGAACGGGTGCCAAAACTCCTCATTAATGAGGCAACCAAACGTCCTCAAGACCACCCCACACAGGGAGTCTTAAAATAGCCTGGCTTCTTAAGGAGGAGCATCAAAGGCACAAGGCAGCAACTCTAGCAATATCAGTCTCTATCTTCTAGCAAATAAAGTTACATGTCACCAGCTGCAGACAATGGTACAGTTACATAAGGTTCCTATTCAGTCTGTGCAGGGGCCAAAGCCACTCACCTCTGTGAGCAAGATGGCTAGCATATCCTGTCTCTGAAAGCGTATCGCCAGGTGTACCAGCGTGTACCCCACGTCAAAAGCAGAAGGGCGATTCAGCAGGCGAACTTCATCTGCAGTAAGCTGGCGGGCAATATCTCCTCCTGATGACTTGTAAGCTTCAACTGCAGCCAAATCACCCTCTACAACTCCTGAAGAAGGAAAAATTAAAAATAAAAATCATTTTAACTAGTGAACAAGCCATTCTAGATCAAGCTACGTTAATTAACACAGTTCATCTCTATTCCAGTAGCGATCTAACATACAAAGATCAACTGCATGCCATGATCATTTTTTAAACTGAAGACTACAAAATATTTACACTTACCTCCTAGACCTTTTCCATAATCCACACTAGTTAGAAGATACAGCAGATCAAAAGCCAACTACAAAGAGATGTCTATGAAATAACTAGCATAACTTACTAACATTTGATTTGATCAGCAGTACTGAGGGAAAGCCAATCATTCACAGGACAGAGATTACTCTGTTTATTATATCCTCTCTTTAAGTTAATCTGACAACAAACTACTGAATCTAAGAAACAGATCTCAAGAGGCTTTTGGATTTTTTTCCCCCCAAAATATGGTTTAAAACAGTGTTGAAGAGGGTACAGAGCAGAGAGGTTCTCTTCAGCTCACCATCTCTGCTACTAAACTTAGAGTTATCATTCCAGGTACTCTATTAAAGTTACACACATATGCTGTGTGTACTTTCTAAAGGAAGGTGGAGGAACACTAATGTCTTCTAGAGGCCCTGGGAGTCTCTAACTTCTGTACCATGCTTCTTATCCAGACCGTTCATGCTGAAAGCGTTCCTTAGCTGCAACTATCGAAACACACCACCAAAAGGTGTGGTGCTGGTATCTTTAACAGTACTGGTTCTAACATAAGACTTCCTAAATCTAGAAATTCCTTCAGTTCTGAAGGATCCATTTTAGACATGCACTTCCTAAGGGAACAAAGTAATGCTGAACTGTGGGGAAAGAGAAAAGTCATCTCCGAAGCACTGTTAATGGAAGTAAATTGAATACTTCTAACTGACCACTGAGAAACAGCTGAAGAAGAGCTCAGATCACAGAAACAAGACAATTCTCTCCCGTTTTTCTGTAGCTACACCTTCCTGCCAACTCCAGTCAGCAGCTGAGCAGAGGCCACGAGGCTGTAAACTGAGGCTCAAGGCCATCCTTCACTCAATTTGCTTGCTAACACTCAAACGTGATCAGAAGGGTAAGGTGTTGCTCAGGGCACTCGCTCCTCTTCAGGTGTAAGATTCAGACAGCAGAAAAAAAAAAAAAGACAAAAAGAGACACAAATACAAACACAACAAGAAAGCAAACAAAAATCCCCACCAAGCCCAAAAAACCCAGCACAACAAACTGAACTGTCTACTATCAGGGAAGCACAGCAACTGCTGGGTCGGTGGTTAATCCAGGATTTAGGAAAGCATTCTGAGCTCTGCCAAGAAGTCTTATCATTTTCAATGCTGAGATTACAAAGCTTTCAGAAGCAACACAGGGGGAGGAAAGGAATGGATTATCAGTGCAAGACATTTGCCTACAAAGTTATCAGCTCTGCTTAACAAGGCTCTACAAATAAAAGTTAAGATTATTCATTTCAACAGTGGTCTAAACAGAGAAGTTCCAGAACACAAACTGTACTGCACATTTGAGTCATACAACATCTACACGTCCATTGAGGCCTCCAGAGTCCGACCAGGCCAGGGCAGAATGAAAACAATACAGGGCAGCAATCTATCTGGTTTCTGATGTATGCTTCTGGCCTGCCCATGCAGGAAGAAATTCACATTCCGCTCCAGCATTAATGTCTCATTCTGCTTAAGTACCTGCCTGTCTACTCACCCTAGATGAGTTAAAGAACTAGTCAGACAAGGGTGATGTCTTTCTGGTTTAGCTCTCATTCCACAGGGGTTAGAACTTTACTGATGGAAAAACTACTTTCTTTAAAATAAAGGAGCTCCCAGAGATGGAGAAAAGCTACTTCAAAGGAGGGGAAATAATCAGAAATTCATTGATTAAAGTTCCACGACATTATCCAAAACATGCATCAAAGGAATGCACATAGGATGTGACCAGCACAGCTGTGCCCCTGTTGCAATGTTTCCACTTGGGTGGAACTAAAGCATACTGAAGCAAAAGGCAGGGTTTTGTCAATATACACTGTATCCATAACAAGAATGCCCAGTGTGGCACTGCATTTTCACACCATCACCTCTATGTCGCCGATAAGGCAATGCCAAGGCTGCTCGTGATACCTCATTCCAACCAGACGCAGCCAACTGACTTGCTGGAGGGTTTTCTGCGTTGCTATCTATGTGTGCATATATATCTCAGTCAGACAATGTCTCATGACCTGCCCTCTTAAAACAAGTTGCACAACAGCTTTAATACAACATCACCTGTTAGCAAACCCAAGACTCCCCAGAGGATGAAATATCTTGATAGAAGAGCAGATTCTTTGCTGTCTTGTGACACCTTTGATTTTTTAATTATTATAGTAATTTAGGAAAGACATCTTAAAGACTGATAGTCACTTCATACCCTTTTATATTTTAAACATTTGTTGATACAGGGAGGAATCCTGTTGCCATATCTGTACCTTTCCATCACCCAGTGACAAACATACAAAAGACCACCCAAAACTAGGGTGGCCACCCTGACAACTCAAATATCCCAGCCTAATTTCAGAACATCCCAAAACCAATCTTTCAATGACAGATGATCACACTCAAATACAGTTCCAGTCATCCAGTCCATCCACACACACTACAAGTAGCAGATGCTACTACAGCCATAACTCAGCACAGGGTCAATTCATGTTTGTAATTATTCTTTTAATCCCTCACTCTCAGCTGCTGAGGCAACTTATTATCATCCCACTCTTAAGCAAAGCAACAACTGAGGTCTAGGACTGATGCTGGGAGGCGGTCACGTGAGGTTTGGCAATGCCTCCCAGCACTAACTACTACAAGCTGCAGGAAGGATCCAACCCAGTGACATGTGCTGTGTGCAGTACTGCCAGTTCTTGCAGTTTATTCCCACGTCTTGCAATACTTGACATTCCTAAAAAGTCTCATGTCCCAGAATTAATTACTAAAATCATTATATAAGCTGCCATTTAAAAAAGTACAGTCCTAAACCTCGCTGAGGTTTAAGCTAAAGATCAATATGCACATCAAAACAAGGCAAACCATGCATGCTCTCCAGGCCTTATTTAAAAAACAGAGATTGTAAATGTGTTTAAAGTATGGGGTTGGCAGCACTGCATCTGGAAGTGAAAAACCAGGGATGGTATGCTGAATGACACATCAAACCAGCAGTTACAGCTCATGGATTGATGGTGACGTACTCATGAGCTTGCATCATAACTGGTCACCCTCCATCCCTTAACCCAAACAGCCAAGTGACTCTTTGGGGTGAGGGGAAAGCTAAAAATAGCATCAGGAAAGTTTTAGATAAAGTTCAGACCAGATCGTTCTGCTTACCCTGATTTGTAACTGAGTCTCAATAGATAAACATGACACCAAAACCAAAAATTAACCATACAGAGTTGTTTGGTTTGGGGTAGGGTTTTTTTTTGCACACAGAGCACTTTACAAGTGTTTCCTTCTAAGAAGCTTCCTCTTGCAAACCTGGTGTAGCATCTGGTGCTAACTGCACCAAAATCCTGTGATCCGAGTACCCCGAAGCACTGCCGCAGCCCCCATATTCTGTGGTCATTACAAACCCCCTTGGCCCCTCTTAGCCACATCAAGAAAACTCCAAATTTCTCTTTTCTTGTTTTCAGCTGCTTCAAAAGAACAGGGAAAATTACTGACAGCCCATCAGGTGCCAGCCTGCTTGCAGCACCAGGCAATACAATCCACAGCTGCAGTGAACGCCAAGCAAAAACACAGTAATAACAGGCACACTGCCAGAAATCTGAACCAGAAGATACAAACCTTGTCCCAAATCTATGGGGTAAAGTTGTCTCCACATAACTGCCTGTAGTTCCTAAATCCAGTATCACCACTCCAAAAATGAGGTCTTCATATCTTTTACTGACAATAGGAGGCACATTCCTACAATGGCTCTGATTTCTGTCAAGTGAATGAGAGCCTCCAATTCATTAAGTCTATTTAAACAAAGCGTGACAAAACACTATTTACAAGAAATATCACAGAAATATTTACTGACGTTATAATTCACTACATTTCATAACACACAAGTGCCTGATTACTTACACAAGTAGTCTTTGAATTGTGTTTTGATAGGGTGCCGTGCCAGTTGGATGATTCCCCACTGACACCCACTGCATTCCTCAGACTGCTAAAATGTCACAAGGAAGAGTGGCATTTGCCTGAAGATTGTCCCCACAGTGCCCACCAGCAGCTACACCTCTTGGGAGGGCACAGCTCCCGTGAGTTACAGGAGCTACACAAACAGAATCCTTGTGACTCCGTGGCTACTTCTGACCCACAGCAAGAACAGCTTGGCTTTAAAATCAACTCCAGAAGTGTTAGGTTGGTATGGCGACTGAAGGCATCAGCCTGTGCACCCCCTCCAATGAGTCTTGCAATGCTTAATGCACAAGCACCTGACTACAGCCTCAAATCTTCAGTGACAGGACAGAGCACCAAATGCTGCACCCACGTCCTGAAAAAACACAAGTGCAAGTTAACGTTCTGTGTTTACAGATTCCACCATGTCCCATCCACCATTCAGCATTTCCTCTGCCTGAAAACAGTCTTTCATGGCACTGGGAGCACAGGGGTTTTTTACCTTCTAATAAAGCCCCAACTTTTACAGGTTCCATATTCCTGATACATGTTATCTCATTATAGAAAAGAAGATAAACAACAGAGATTAAGAAGAAATTACTAATCACCCAATAACAACTCCTTGTACCATCTTGATCTTATATTTTTTCTGCTGTGACTGTTACAACCATCTTCCTCATCAGGTATCAGACATTACCTCTGCTTTTATTTAATAAGCCTGTAATTAGCCCAGCTACCAAAACCACACTACTGCAGCTAAGATGCTACTGAATTCAACATTCATTCTTGTTCTATTATCAAAAGAATATTCATAGGTTTGGTAGTTAAGAAAAGCTGGAAAACACACAGGACCTTACAAGCATATCTAGAAAAATGAAACCCTGTTTGCCCTAGCTGCAGGGTTTCAGTGACTCCAGGACAGCCGGATGTAGAAGTTCCCAGAGAAAACACAGTAGCAGCAGCCTTTATTTACTTCACTATCTCTCTGATAGCTGTGGAGCGCTCTGGCTGGCACAACCTGCAAGTGAACTAGGAAAATTCTTCTGAACAGATTCAACAGCTCTGCCATTTATTGCTGGGGCAGCAGACAGGCTGGGGGAGACAAACTGGGCAGCAGCATCACCTCTGCCCCTCAGGACACGGGCCCGACAGCTCCACAGACAGCTCCACACAGCAGCAAGGTTTCAGTAATGCAGAGAGACTAAAAGCAAGTGAGAACAGAGAGAAACAACCCTCACTTCAAACACATCTGCTGTCAATTTAGTTATGGGTTCCTCAATGATACCTCAGTTGAGCTGCTGTGGAGATGAACAAGCTATTATAGAGCAGCAACAGTGGGTCAGCCAGCCTGCAGTAGGCTTCTGACCCTCAAACTCCCTAAAAGCATCATGGTGTTAAGAGGCACATACACAGTCCTGTGTGTACTACAGGGCAGGCATTCCAAGCCTTGGAAAGGCTGAACAGGACTAAGCTGAAGTGAAACAAGCAAAAGCAAAGAGAATTCATTTCAGTGATACACCCACTAAAAAAAAAAAAATACATTTTTTGCTAAATTAGTAAAGATGTCTGTTAAGATAAAGTATCTAAAGAACAAACCAAAGGTCTGAGATTTCTTTGATTCAAGGAGGTAGAAATGCTACGGTAAACAACATGTTCTCAGATTTGAGTAGACTACAAAAGGAAACACTTCATCTTAAGGAGGTCATCGTGCCTCAGATGTGGGACAATTGTAATAATCAACTTCACAATTCCTTGAACTGCTTGGTAACAGAAGGCAAATTTCTCAGCCAACCAACATCCACCAGATCAGAAACTTGGAAGCCCTGGGCCACTTCTGCTACAGATACAATCGCAAGTGGTCTACACCATATATATGCTCTCCTGTACTCACCTACAGACCCATCCTAAGATTGGTTTAAGTGCCAAGCTGACCTTCCAGCAAGTGAAACGCTATCAGGTGACCCATAAAACTTATTTCTGACACTTCTTCAAAGTCTTACTGGTCCTTCAGCACTGAGAGCATGGAGAAGCTGTGGTCTGACCACACAAGCTGGATTTTCTGGAGCTCAGCCCTTGCCCTCCTCCAACTATTCACCAGGGGTGCATCAAGTGGCCATAAAGTTTTAGTATCATTAACTATTCCGTTTTGGCATTTTGAGCATCAAAACCTGTCAGTCTGAGAAGAACTCCTCCTTGGAGGAAGAAGTCTAAGTCTTCTGCAAGCAAATATGACACATCAATTAATACAAAAGATGACTGTCTGAAAAACCTGTATGGGCTTCTAACCACACCCTTCAGTCCATTCTCCTCTTTCATTTCCAGGACCTCCCTTGTTAGTATTAGCACACAGTTAACAGCAGATCACTCTCAAGGTAAGGGCAGCCTGAGACAGAACCTTCTGTATACTAAAGTTTTTAAATTCTTCAAACCCAGCACCTTGCATCAGCTTAAAACGTAGCTGGCTTCAAAGGCAACATTCACCTTGAACCTGAAGCCATCCAACACATGAGTACAACTACTGCCTATTCTTCTTCCCAAGCAAGCAGCTCTCACCCCTGCATACAGTTCATGTAGTTTATTTCTGAGATATTATTTCAAGACAAAGCAGCATACACGTAAGAAGAACTGTTGAAAGATGCCCTTATCCCCTGTCCCACCTGTCAGAGGTATCCACACCCCTTGTCACATTAACAGCTGACCAGCTGCTTGTAGGGTTGCACCCTTAAAGGGAGGCTAGACAGTGGAAAATCATGACTGACAAAGTTACCCACCAGTGCTTCCAAGGCAAATTTAACTGCTTTTAACTTGATCATTTATTCAATCATTTTTAGCCCAAAATATTGCTCAGCATTTAAAAATAAGTAGTCAAGAGACCAAAATAAAAGCATGTTTCAGGAGCTGAGATTCACACGTGGAGTGTTATCTCCTCTGAAGGATTTGCACATGCATGTAAAGGACTTAGGATAGATGTATAGGACACAGATAACACTACAAGAAGATTCCTTACCCAGGTGAAAGCTGTAAGCTTAGATCCTTACCTGGCACAGCAGACACACATGCCAACTCACACTTCCCAGCATCACAGAGGGACAGGGGGAGGCCAGGCTGTACAGCTCTCACCAGGGACTGCTGCCCCCCAGCCATCCCAACAGGCACTGTGTCTGCTGCATTTAGCCCAAGCCAGCATGGCAGGTATCATCTGTCAATGAACAATTCCTGCCACACATCCCCAAACAGTTCAAGCTACCCTAAGCTGACACCAGCAAGGCAGGGTGCATGACCCTTCCAGGCCTCTGGCAGCTTTTCCCACCCATACACTTCCCACTCCCTTACTATAGCATACACCACACCAGCAGGGTTTAGGCTCTACCACGGGTGCAAGGAAGAAGCCAGACATGGTTTCAGCAAAACCAACACACACACTAACCACAAGATACCCCATAATCGAGCTCAATGGGTTTCATTTTTAGCAAGATTCATTTCCAGACACATTTCATTGTACGCTGGCAGGCAATCACATGAGGAGGACAGAAAGAAGCAGCTAGCAGTGCTTTGGTGGCAGCGTCACCTTGGTCTGTCAGTGCCTTCAGACTGCCTTTACTGACAGCAGAGCGCCACATGTTCTGAGACACACAGATCAGGAGGTGGCCTCCATCCCTCCTGCAGCTGCAGAGCACTCTGGGACACTGCCCAGGCACTTTCATACCTAAATCAGGACAGACCATTTGGGTAACACATTGGGCACTATTTCAGAAAACTGAAGGGAGAAAAGGACAGAGGGGGAATAAAAAAAAACCCTCTAAGAGAGATAAAGTAGTTGACAAATGAAAAACTGAGCAGACATATATGTAGGAATACCAGGAATGAACTAGCAGTCCTTTTAAGGATGTACTGCACAATAAGATTCATTGCAGATTGCTCTAAATATTTTGCATTTGTTTAAGAAACACACTCTGAGTTGTTTCTTTCGCACAGCTAAGAGGAATGTGTGTGTCTACTTGGTTTTGGAGCCACCAAACCCATCCAGCCCAGGAAGACTTGCCCATGATGGTAGCATACTGACCTCAGTCCAAAGCGGGGCATAATCCCTTGCAGCAGTTAATAAGCAGGATTGGAGCAGAAAAGTGGAGAAGAAACACAGTTTACTCAATCTGTAGGCTACAGTTCAAGCTCAGGAGTTGATGAGACAACCCAAGAGTCCTCAGCAGTGCCCGCATCAACCACGCTCTGCCAGCACCACTGCAGAACCCAGTCCTGAAGTGTCAGGAGAAGGAAGGCTTCAGCAAGTCCTGAACCATAAGCCCCAAGCAAACTCTGAATGCTGGAAAGGTTTTATAGCCACGACCACCCTCACCTGTCTGCACTACTTCAATCCACAGTCAGCTATAACCAGCTTCACCAGGTCCCACAGCAGTACAGCTCTGCTTACGCATCCAATTCCTTAAGTCCCACATGCCACCAAGCCTCTCTCACAGCCTCTCTGGCATAGATACCATGAGTTACAGACAAGCTCTGCTCTGCCCTGCTCAGGCCCCACCTGGAGTGTTGTGTCCAGTGCTGGGCTCCCTGGGATAAAAAGGACAGGAATCTCCTGGAGAGAGTCCAAAGAAGGGCTACGAAGATGATAAAGGGCCTGGAGCATCTCCCCTATGAGGAAAGGCTGAGAAGATTGGGACTGTTCAGCCTTGAGAAGAGAAGACTAAGGGGGGACCTAATTAATGTTTATAATTATCTTAAGCAGGGGATGCAGGGGGAAATGGCCAGCCCCTTTTCAGTGTCTGTGGGGACAGGACAAGGGGCAATGGCTGCAAGTTGGAGCACAGGGAGTTCCACACCAACATGGGGAAGAACTTTTCCCCAGTGAGGGTGAGGGAGCACTGGGACAGGCTGCCCAGGGGGTGTGGAGTCTCCTTCTCTGGAGAGATTCAAGACCCGTCTGGATGCCTGTCTGAGTGATATGTCCTAGGGACCCTGCTTTGGCAGGGGGTTGGACCCGATGATCTCTCGAGGTTCCTTCCAACCCCTACAATTCTATGATTCTATTTTAAATATATATTAGTTCCCACCCCCCAAGAAATGGGCATTACCTTGGACTTCACATTAACCTTGTACTAGCACAGCAGAAAGCACTGGTGTCCTTGCAGAAGCCATTTGTAATTTCTCACTGTAATTCATACTGGTGCTTGTAGCAAGTCATGTTATTCAACAGCCATACTTCTGGCTGTTCTGCTTTGATTTTAATAAATTTTAATTAATTCAATCAGTTCTAAAACTTCATCCTTTTGAGAAAGAACCATTTGACAAGATACATCCACTGCTGCAAAAGCTAAGTAACAAAAATAACATTCAAGTAGGTTTACTTGCAGAGTTTGAAAGGGGAAATGCCACTAATCTTGATTTGGGAAGAATACCCTCCATCAAGGAAACTATTCAGGCTGAAAGACAAGAGCTGCACTCCTCACATTCTGTACAGCCTAGATTTGTGAGGAACAGAAGCCTTGATGGAGTGTTTATTTACTGAGGTGGGTAGAGCATTAATGGGCATCTCCAGTGAAGCAAAAACACCCACAAACATGCATACACAGGTACCTCTCTAAATCCACACAAGATACTTTGTGTTTCAGCTAAAAGAACAAGTGGAAAACAAGAGTCTGATACATGTTTTTAAATTTAATGTTGAGTTTCATTCTCTAGTAAGAAGAATTTTATACTAGACTGGAGATGAGAAGAGGCAGTTCAAGTAAACAGCTGTCCCAAAGCATCAAGCATTTTCCTCTGTACCTTCTGAAAGATAGTATCTTGTAGGAGAAAAGAAAATAACCAGTCTGCCAAGAATTACTCCTACTCCTCTAATCCTTATTTTTAACTTCAGGGAAAGCTACACTTTGTACATCCAAAAGCTTTAAATTGATCTTATGTGGGAGAGAAGCATCGAGTCAAAGCAAATGGTCCCTCCACAAGCAACCAAGCGCAAATTTGGAGGCGTGCAGGTTGAAGTTCCCAAATTCTAACTAACCATCACCTGTCAGCCTATGGTAACAGGCTACAGACCAACTCTTACTCCACCAATTTTCACAAACTTACTTGACACTTAACAGGAACTTATCCCATTTTATAACTGGGTTTGGCTAAGCGTTCAGCTCAGCTGAAAGTTCAAGCATTAACTCACTACATCACAGGAATTCAGTTATCTCAATGTTAAGAGCAAATGCTTTGGGCAGAATTGTTCAATTGGTAGTTAAATTGCTTTAAATATGTCACACTAAGACAACAAAACAACCAGCACAGATGGGGCTTATTGCTTTTAAAATTACTGGTTAAAGTGGTATACCTTTCCAGTATACATAGGCTCTACAAAACACCCAGAGACAAACCACATGAGAGTCTGAGTGGTTTTCAATCAATCTTCATAAGGTTATTCCTGCCACAAGGAATATTTGGAAATAATATTACAAATTCTGAAATCAAGGATTGGAAATTAAAAGCTTTGGGTTGCTGGTATTCCCCCACTCTCCTGGTTAAAACGTTGAATTATAGTAATTGAAGTTACAGAAGGGAATCCATGACATCTTTTGGCAGAACAACAGTAAAATAATCAGCACACAACTCCATTTGCATTCTGGCTTTCTCACTGAAATCCCTCCAATACACCTCCAAACTATTTTAATTTTAAAAGAAACATCATTATTTACTTAAATTTCTTTGAATGTAGTTTTGAGATTCACGTATAGCTGTCTAGTCACACTTGCACTAGCAACACTTTCAAAACTCACAAATATAAACACAACCATTTCCACACAGATTAAATCTGGAAGTGTGAAATATTTAAGTTACATTAGAATAGTAAAAAAGTAAATCATCACTTTTTGAAAAGCAGATGGAAAAAATACCCTAATGTTTAAAACAATTGCTCTGAGAATGTAAGGTAAGATGCTTGTAAGGCACAGGAATGGCCTCCAACAATACTGATTTGAGGTGTTTGATATTTTACAAAATGCCACACAATTTCAGTTGCTTCATTTTGGAAGGAAAAAAGCACTGTGTCTGCTAGCAGGTAAAGAGCTGAAGGTCTCAGGAAATCCTGAGGTATCTAACTACTTTCAAAAATAAACTACTTACTAGCTCAGAGAAACCAAACACATAATACCCAAAAGGAACATTTTCACCTGATCAAATACATTAAATAAGAGTTCCACAAAGTAGCTTTTCAGTAATAACAGCCATGAAATGATTTCATGAGACGTTAAGGAGCAGTATGAGACATACTAGTAGTGCTAGAGTTTCAAATGAAGTGTTTTACTCTAAAAATAGTTGTGTATTTCAAGTGTTTAGCCTGCTTGTATGCTAGGGCACAAGATACCTGCGTCTGGGAAGTTCCAGCACAAAAGTTAACTCACAAGGTCAATAACTGAAGAAAACCCTGCTCTCACATGTCTCTGTTCTCTAACAGCATTGGGAGAATTATCCAGAATTTCCTTAGGAAAGCACTAAAATACAAAACAAAATTGGTGTTTGATTTTTTTTTTTTGAAGCAGTTGACTACAAAAATACTTTCAGAAAGCCTGTAAACATTTACAACACAGTAACTCTATTAATACAACATTATTACTTTCAAGGTCAGTATTACACATGCAGTTTCTTGGAGCTACATATTTTGGTGTTATTTTTAACATCTGACAGAGCATCTTGTACTGTTGCAAGCTCTACACTGTTTACAAATACTCCCAAGCTGCAGCTGCTGATTCTACAAGCATATCTTGCCATAGCTAAAAGGAAGAGTAATATTAATTACCCAGCCACAGCATATTTTACAGTACTATTAGAATTACATTGTGCTGCAGACTGGTTTTGCAATCTTTCCACCTTCAACAGACACACAGAACAAGAGGATTTGGTTACAACGGTATCCATTTCTACAAAAGGTCAATAAAGTCCAAGAGTAGTTGGGCAACAGGTCTAACCCTGTTCAGATCATGGATGAACCCTGCACCCTCTCTCAGCAGGTGCTATTTCAGGAACTTCGACATTTAGGTTTAGCTTTTTAAAATAAAATGCAGAGATTAAGAAAAGCACTTTCAGAATCTTTCAAAAAATCTTCAAAACCTAAGTTTCCATTTTAATCCTTCATTCTCCCAAAATAACTAACCACAGGCATAGCAGTGTAAGGTAGCAGCAAACAACTTACCAACGCAAGCATTTAGAAACAGCCAGTCGGTCTTTTTCATTCTGTTTTTTATTTGCTTTAGTTTTTTGAAGTCAACTTCAAGTTCTTCCTTGCTGCCAACGGCTCCAGCCAATTCAATTCTTTGGAAGTCCATTTTCACATCAGATTCACGTTTGGTTGTAGGTGGAGATCTTCTTTGGCTATTACCACTACTACAGCTTCCCCTCCATCGAGCTCTGTCTTGCTCATTTATGATTGAAGAAGCTTCTTCTGTGTCTGCCAGTTCTATTGCTTCGATGTTGTTAGGTCTGGGATGATCACACACAACACATTTCCTGGCCTTCGCCCAGTTTTCATATGTACAAACAGAACAAGTCCAGTGCTGAGCCCTTGTGTTTAGTTTATTTCTGTCATTATATTCCTCACATGGATCAACAGAAAAAGGGACCGGCCTTGAACCAGAACCTGAAGACTGAGGAGACTCCGTGGGACTCCTGGTCCTACGCTGGGACAAGCACTGAGTACATCTTATCGCTCTTGGCCAGTTCAAGTATGTGCACATGTGGCACGACCATTTATTTGCACTTTCCATACTGTATGATGATTTAACCCTCGGTCTTGCGCTAGAATCGGGACATATCAAAGGACTACTCCCTCCTTCAGTGCTCGTAGGATCCCAGTCTCTACCAATATCACTTGAACCACTTTTAAATGGATCTTCTGTGATAATTGTTCCACTAGGTCTCTGAGCACGACACATGGTACATTTGATTGCAGATGGCCAGTTTTCGTATGTACAATACTCACAAGCCCATTTAATTCCACGCTCTGTCATCATGCACTTCTTGAAATGAACTGGGTCAGGCAGAAAGCTAAGTAATCAGAATACATCATTAGTACACAATGGTTGCATAGGAGCTCTGTTTCAAAACAAAAAAGAAAACAAAAAAGAAAACAAAAAAAGAGATTTAACCCAGTTGATATGTACCACATCAAATATAAAAATCAGGCTAAGCAAGCAGACAATCCTTTTTACTCCAGCATTTGTTGCAGAACTTTGGATTTCCTAGTGCACAAATTCAGTCCTGCATTTCTGGAATGTCTTAAATTTGAACAGAGGCTTCCAAAACAAGTTCACAAGACAGATAAACTTTAAGCACTGAGAATACTGGAAAAATTGCCAGTATGGCTACAGAAACAAGTCACAAAATATTAAATTATTGAAGTTAGACTCAATATGAATACAGCAGTACAAGAAGGAACACAAAGTCTAGATCCTACGATGTCTATTGCAAGATTTCACAGGGTTTGGAAGGAACATATTAGTTGGGCAGTTACACAATGAGTAAGAAGTTCTTTTGGAAAAGTAGGGTATAGGAGTTCACATAAAATGCATACATTTGAGTATTTTATACACATGCTTAACTAAGATAAGGCCTTGATTGGACATCACTCCTAAGAGTAGCATCATGAAACTAAAACACCACTTGGAAGCAGGCATAAGCTCTGTGTGATGACAAGCTAGCATAGTATTTACATTCTACCAATCCAGATTTCAATCTGATTTCAACTCACTTTTTCTCTAATGAAGAGGGGATTCTGTCTTCATTCTGGCTCAGACCTTTTCCTCAGATTGCCAAATACGAAGGATGAGCCTAAGCAGATAACTATTCCTGTAAACAAAATGAAAACAGACTCATTACAGGTCTCCTACTGGACCTGAGTAATCAGAAAGTTAATTATTAAATGCCACACCTATTCTGATCCCAATTTACTTGTTTAAACTCAATCATGACCGGCTGAGACTAACATACAAGCTTGTTAAAATAAACCAGTATTTATAAAGAACAAGTCGCCACACAAGTTACTGATCTGCTGAAGTGAAAGAACTAGATCCAAGCAATGCCAAGTTCACACCACAACTGCTATAAACACTCTTACTGCAATCTGAAACTTGGGATGGGGAAGGGAAAAAAAAGCTTTGATACCCTCCAGTTTGCGTAGAGGGCGTAATACAGGGAAAGGGTGAGGCAAGTAGATAAAGGACAAGTAGAAAAATATACCCAGTCTATTTCCTCCCTTCCCCCAGAAGCCTTACCCAACACACAAGGCTCAATCATGTACTATTTTTAAGCATGCAAAACCGTTTAAAGTAAAAATCTGTCATATCAACTGACTGCCTACTGTCCTTCGTCATACTGCAACTCTCCTGGCTAACAGAACCACCCCGAGTCTAGTAAACAAAAGCTCAAAAGAAGTTAAACAGGATCCAAAACTAGGCACATCCAACTAAAAAGCAGCTTATACCTGTTCTCCGATTCGGAAGTGGGTTATGAGTTGGTCCATTTTTCACTGGAATCCCTTCCCACACACCTTGCTCTACACCAAGGCACAGCTAAATGTCGGTTTGTCACTCTTATCCTTACACCACGCATTCCAGCACGCCAGCGTAGGTTTTTTCCAACAGCCCAACTCTGATCTATTCACCAGATCAGGTGGCTGCATGAATGAGGGGCTATCGCATGGCCAGGACAGAGGGGAGGGCAGGACTATCCTTTTCAGCAGCAATCCATATTTATGCTGCATGCAAGCCGATGAGCAATCAGGAACAGATAAAGCATTCTCGTAAAGCCCGGGTTCTAATATTACTTGTTTGGACAGCCTGCAGAGCACTTCACTCCCACCTATATGTTATAAAACTGTGTCAGACTAAGGAATGTGCTGAGAAGGCAATTAGACTTCCTACCACTTCCCCTCCACCATTCCTCATACACATCCATGCCCATGCATAATGGGAAAGAAGGAGAAGATCACATTAGGGTGCCCATGTCTAAAAATGGAAGTGAAAAATACAGGCATATACACAAGAATACAAAGTCAACTTGGTTTTACTAAAAGACTTTTCAGAAACTTGGAGGAAAAACAGTTTCTCTACTTCATAAACTAAAACTTTGCTGAAACACCTTCTACCCAAGTACACTATATGCTAGATTTATCTATACCATTTGGTCACAGCTTCCACACCCACCCCTAAAGTAAGGGGGTTTTAATGACTTCCATGTTTCTTAAGCAGCTTATTATCTCTATAAACAGTAGAGAGGTTTCTAACATATTAATATGTTCTCGTTAGGCACTTAAAACACCCAAGGACAGTTTTCAGGAAAGAGAAGGAAACCCCACACCATCTGTGCCCTGCAAACAGCCACCATCAGAACCACTGAGGACAGTTTCACTTGCTCTACAAAGGACAACCAGAAAGTGGCTGTCCAGATACTCCAGTGCCCAATAAAAGCTTGAGAGTAATTTCTACCCAAGCAGAAGCTGGCATGTTTTAAGTAGGTAATGCTTTCAATCAAAAGCTAGATCAGCATACAATGTGTGATGAAGCCCAAGAGGGATCTCTAACTGTAAATGGTCTCTTACCTGTCCTAGTTTGTAAAGCCTTAAACCCAGCAGTTCCCACTGCAAACAAATCCCAATCCACATTTGGGATGGGGCAAGAAAACAAAGCATCATCTGTTTTCTTGATCTTAAGACTGGGAAAGGAGATTGCTGCTCAAGTTAGAAAGCTGCTGGCTGCAAAAGCAATCTAAACAAATACCAAGATACTATTTATGAAACTAAATAGCACAGTGCATATGTCTTACAGAAAAGCTTTCACATATATCCTGAGATTAGGTTTTTAGCTGCAATTATTCTCTACGCTCCTTAAAAAGCTAGATGCTTTCAGACATAATTCTTAGAGAGCCTGAGTATCTGCAGCTTTGAAAGCCTCCGAGATATGAGCTCACTACCTCCAAACACGAGGCCTCAGGTTATTGTGAAGTAAAGAATATAAAGAGGCTCAATGGAGCAATGCAATTTCTCTTCTTTGATAGCTCTGCCAACACCCACTACAGCACTGCCAGATGGGGAAAGTCAGTGCTTTCACTTATTAGAGTTGGTTTTTTTAAAATCAGACCCATCTGATGTCCTGGTGCCACGGAACCATCACCCAGCCACCCAACAGTTCAGAGCTTGTTATGGTTTTTTTTCAGAACTAATTCCCTGCCACTGCGTCTCCAAGTTCACTTGTTATTTTAGATTCTTCACAGAGGAGAAGTTGAATCATGCAGTAGTAGCTCCTCTCAGAGAAACAGCACAACAGGGGGTAAAAAAAAATAAAAATCAGAACATTATCAGACTACCTTTTCACTAAATCAAGCCAGTCAGAAAGGTCACCTAGAACAATCAGATATTTTTCTTTAGATTTGTTTTACCTTTTAAGAACATTACTCCTGGGTGCATGAGAAAATACCAAATGGCACTCTGAAGTAGGGAAGAAGCAATGAGGTCCTCAAATAACGTTTTTACATCAGGACATGTTACACTCCCCTCAATTTAATTATTCACTGTGTCCAGAAGTTATTTTTTTCCTTTGGCTTAAACAAGGAGCAATATGGAGCTCCATTTCACTAAGCAATGAAGCTCTTCCCCACAAACAGGCCAGATGCTAATTTAGACCAGTATACAGTAGGATTTTTTTGCTGGGATGGTTATGTCAGAAGCACATCTGTGCTGGCAGAAACCTTATGTAATTATAGTGATCAAATCAGTGCTCCCACCTTGTTTTGCTCATGTGTACAGATTTTTGAACAAAGCTAATTGCTTCTGTATTTGAAGGGAAAAAAGGAATTTTGGTATCAACTTGAGCTTTCAGCCAGACCTGTAAGGCAAAAGAAACCCTTCCCCTCTCCTTCCTCCCAGTGTAACAGCCTCTCTTAGGCTGCTCCAAAAGGAAAGGCAGACTGATTTCTTTTTATTTTCAAACACTGAAGCAACTTTCCAGAGGCACAAAATAAGCAGAAGCATCTTGTTCTGAAAAACTGCAACTCAAGCAAGAGATCAAACGGCAGCACTTCACCAACTGCATCCTTTATGTATGATCAAAGATGGCATAGCTAAATGTACATCTACCAAGAAAGTGTCTCAATCTGACAGCTGTAATTGCTCACTAACAGCTGGATAATGTTGCTGTGAAGTTTATACATGATGGACAAACAGCTTTTGACAAAGACTTGCCTGTGATTAACCCTGCATAATTTGAGACACTCTCAGCAGCATTCCCCCCTTGTACATCACTACCTGACGTTCTCTTCTGATTACACATACAAAATCAGCATACTTCAAAAACTGAGTTCATTTATACACAAATAATCTTTCTAATTAAAGTTGTAAAAGGGAAACCCATTAAAGTCACACATCTGGAATATCACCTTAAATGGTTCTGATAAAATATGCAGGAGTCTGAATTCAGATAGTTGTAGCTGGTTTTGCTCTGTAAAACTGCAGAACATTTTGCAACCATTCAATTTCACTGTCTCCAAACAAAAACATTTATAAACACCCCACTCTCTTCCTGACTCTAACCATGGCATCACACAAGCTATACCAAGGGACTTTAAAAAATTGCCAATTTTTTCAATAGAGCCAGCAGAGTGACCCAGAGAATAACATAGCTGTACACAACCTTAAATCAAAAAGGCCAATTAGCTTCTTCCAAACTTGGAAGCTCTCTGAAAACCTCCTCAGTGGTTTCTTACATAAAAGACATTGGTATTTAACTGCCTCAAATTCACTTGTTACCAGGGTCCCAGAACTCTTGTGAAGTGTATCACACTGACAATCCACTTCAACAAGAACAACTTAGATTTTTTAAATAACCTATTGGAAATCCACTGCCAAGTATTAAGAATTGATTTTCACAAGAAATTTGCCTTAGCTAGTTTTCTGAGGTGGAATTTTACTGACAATTCCTGCTCTTAACTTACTAAACTTACTTACTACTCCACCTTCAACCACTCTTGTATGACTTCTTCCTCAAGAACTCAGGATAAACCTTAACAGATGAGAATATTTAAAACTTGGACCTACCCTTCAAAGGTTTGAAGGGAACTAACAATAAATTCCATTGTTGTCTCTACAACTTAGTTTAAAAAACATTAAAGAACACTGACCTTGTCAATGAACAGCCAAATCAGAGCAGTGCTGAACCTCCAAGCTTTACATTAAGAGCAACAACTGTGTATTAAAATAAATTACTGCAAAGGCTCAAATGCAGAGGTATTTTCTGTGTGAGCCCAAATACACCAAAGTGAGGAATTTAACAAGTAAGCACAGTTTGCTTTGGTTATTAGGACAGTTCTTTAAAAAAGGAACCATCCCAAACAGGTCAGAGAGAAGGAGAAAATACTACATCAGCCCACAAAAAGAGCGTTGGAATAATTTTCCACGAGCTGCTCTATGAGGGGGGTTTTGCTTACACAATTTCTATGTCTTTAACAGACACTAGCTGGCTACTTGCAGCACAGGCAGAACAAATTGGGGTCAGGCTGCAGCACTCACTACAGAACACAGAACCCTCTGCACTACAGATACAAAGCAAGAGCTACGCTGGAAGACAGAAGCTTTCGTCAAACTACTTTATCCTTCCCATCCTCACCCCAGGAGGAGCACAGCACTCCAAACACACAAGGATCATCTCTGCTCCTCTGAGTAGCAGAGCTGTTGCTTGGCTTCCAGTAACAAGGATAACAGGAAGAATGTTGCTGTCTTGAGAGAGGCACCGTGGAGTTTGGATCAGCTCAAATCTCAGTTCTGTTAAAGAACAAATTGTTCCTATGTGAATCACCACTATGACATTAATGGAAAAATGTTTTAACTATAAACTTAGTAGTATAGCATGCATAAACTACTATGTTAAATGAGTTTTAACTTTTTTCTTCAGTTTTTACAGTCTAGCTTATTTTCTAGGTATGACCTCCTTCCTTACATACAACTTTTCATCTACTTTTATAAGTGGGCAGTTAGTTAAAACACAGAAGACTTGATCTTTCACAAAGGAACGCGTTGCAAGAAATGCAGTTCTCAATCTAGAAGAAAAAACCCTAAGAAAGTGAGAGGTAACTTTTGAAAACATTAGAAGCCTGTTCACTGGGTGAATTCTGATGGGCTTTGCTTATGTACAATTCATTAAAAAACCTGCTTTCCTTTTGCTTTACGGATTCCCATCTCATTTCAATGCATCTTAACTCTACTTTATTCAGAAAAATCCCACCAACCTTGCTTCGGCTTTCTTTTCAATATTCAGTCTTCTAATCCAACTGCTATCATTTCACATAAACCTTAAAGCCTGACTTTGCAGAAGAAAGAGAATTTATATGGAGTTTTAATGCAAGAGGATGCCTAATTCTGCAAACATTGTATGCAGGAAGAAGTCAAACATACAGGAGTTAGAGGGACATCTGAAATACCAGAACTGACAGTGAACTTGATAGTTTGGCCTACATCCTAACCTAAACAGGCTCTTCCACAAAAGCTGAACACTCATCACAGAATTAACAGATACCTGACAATACTAAGCATTTGCTCTTTTTGATGCCTTTTTTATTTTCACATTTACCTCTTGAAGCATTGCTGTGCTCTGGGACCACTAGTTAATCCTGCAATGCACAAGTTTACTCATCTGAAATGGGACAAACTACATACAGCTAGCTCTATTAATTTTGTAGTTACAAAAAAACATAACCACTGAAAAAATCCTACAAAAAACAATAGCCACAGCTTGCCATTCAGTCCCCTCTCTTATTTCAGGAGAAAGATGCATTTTCCAGGGATTTTTTGCTTTGGTTTAAGCTTCATTAAGAGTGAGCAACTATTTAGATGAGATGTTACTACATATTAGGATGCACTAAATATGACTGCTTACTTAGAAACCAGGACCATTTGGGAAAATGAGAGAGTAAGCAGATCAGCAGTTACATAATACAAAGCATCTCCCACACAATACTAATCAAAATCCAAGCAAAGTGACTCAAAATAATGAGCTATGATAGAACATTCACATAAATACAGCCAGTAACATTTAATGAATCTGATCACCATGAACAGTCAGCAACAGAATACTGAGTCAAGCTAGAATGTACACTACAGTAACAAACATATGTGCTAAAATACACAGAACCATTAAAATTTCATCTTTTACAACATTTCTATCAGACAAAGCACACAAGCTGAACAAGAGGATTCTTTATAAAAAGTGAGGTCAAACACAAAAACAGTTTATCTGTGTTTAGACTATATGCCTCAAGCATGAGACTCGTTTTTGTTTACATCTCAGCCATCCTCACAGAAGATGAAGAAAACCAGATGTCATGCCCTGAGTAAAAACACACTGTGGAATCAGAAATCAAAACCTTAAAACACTTTAACCTGTCCAACAACTAAGGAACACTACATTAAAACTTGTACTATTAATTATCCTCCAGACCTCCTCGATATTGGCTAGCCATAAATTACACCATGACTAGATGCTAACAGAGTCACCATTTGGTGGAGAAAAACCACCTGCCTCCAAAGAAGGAAACGCACACTCAATATCCACTGCTGTGGAGTTTCTTCCTAATTAATGGCAAGGCACTTCCAGATACAGTTAAGGACCATCTTTGGTATACAAATTTGCAATTGGGCTGCATTTAAGACTAGTTCTAGTTCAAGTGAGCAGTACAAGCTGTGGTCATTTTATCGAGCTCTTAAGATAGTGGCTAGACAGCAAAGTATCAAAAAAGAAAAAAGGGAAAAAAGAAGAAAAACCAAAGAAAAAAATGAAGCAAAAATGCAATTATGAGCACCCAAAAAACACTACTATGTTGCTCCTTAACACAGTGCAAAGAATTAGTATACTAGTACCACATATCACAGGGAAAACAAACCCAAACTCCTTTAAGAGGAGGAGTGACAAGAGGGTTTTTGTTGGCTTTGGGGTTTTTGTTGGTTTTTTAATCTTGGGATTAGCAATTTGTACTTTGCTCACAATACACATCCAAAAACTCCAAATTAATCACTGCAAGGTACTCTTGAGCTGCTCTTTCAGAATAACTGCTCTAAACCAGTAAACCTGGTTTCGGGGAGTGGGAGCAACTTTCTACTGGAGATAACAACCTTCTTTAAATAAACCATTTAAAAGCCATGAGGTGACAATTATTTTTATCCCTGCCAAGTTAAACAGTAATGAAGAGGTCAAAAAAAAAAGTAAATAGTCCAGCAGACCATCCCAACCCTTCAGCAAGATAAAAACAAAGCTTCCCAACAACCAGAGAAAGGGGAAGCCTTTGTAGGTGACATCTAAACCCACAGGCCCATCCAACAGAAGACAAAGGACAATCAGACAATGCTAAAACACCTAGTACAAATTGATAAGGAGTTATCACGGTAGTGTGAACCGAAAAAAACCCAAAACAAAATAAAAGACCTAAGGTGAAAACAAATATATTCTCAACACTTAAGGAAACTGCAGAAGCCTTAAGACTCAGACCTGTGGACTGAAGCTGCTCCAGGGGAGTGCTGAGATAGCAGCAACTAATAAATAGGTCAGTTGTCTACTGAATCCCTGCTTAGATACTTGGAAGATGAATGGAGACAGAAGAAATACTTTCAAGCCCATTAGCCTGGAAGAATGAAAAGTCAACACCTTGACAATGCACTTAAGAGTCATTACAACCACAAGAAATGGGATTCTCTCATAAACCAACAATCACCTGCATAAAGCCAATTTCCTACTTTCTGCTAGTATTATCCACATTTATGAAATTTATGAGTCATTTATCTTCTTAATAATCTAAGTGTGCACCAAGAGCCACATGGTTTTCAAATGAATATACCTACAAAAGCTCATGCAACTTCAAAGCTACTAAAAGATTCCTTGATCATAATAGTTCTGATTTACTGAAAACAAAACAGAGCACTCCAGTTTATTTTTCTTTCCAGAGTCAGGCAAACCATGGTTCTGATGAATTTCTTTAGCTCAGGAAAACCTACTGCTGAATATCCAGCAGACAGCGAAACATGGAAGGTAACTTACAGAAGTCTCTTCACATCTGTAAACTCACCAGTAACTCAAGACTTTGTATCACTAACATCACCTATTCAAGGATACATGCTGAATAGACTCAGAGAATCACAAGGAAGATTTTTAACCCTTCACATTTTTTTTTTCAAAAATAATGGCAAACATAACCTGAATAAAAACAGCAACCTATTGGCTCCTAGCATGATGGAAGGAGACTAAAAAGAATGAAAAAAAATGGTAATAAAGAGAAAAGGTCTGCAGTCTTGTTACTCACAAGAGACAGCTTCAGAAAGAAGTTCTATTTACAGAGACAGAGATGGGTCCATCCTTCCAGTCCCCCATCCCCTGCACAGAATACAGCTGGTATTCGTGTTGTACCCAGCTCTCCTCAAGGATTTTCAGCTCACCTCTGGAATCAACCTTAAGGACGGATAAAATTCTGTGTCTTCCCTGGCATTTGTCTTAGAAGCACTGTAACTTTTGTTAATTTAAAACGCATATGTGGTTACAAGGAAAATTAGCCAGCATTCTCAGAAAGAAAAAAAATCCACCTTACTAGAATAAAAATAATGTAATAACATCCTTGTTTTAAGAACGAGCAGAACAGATTATACTAGGATACATTCAAATAAGCAAGGGGAAAAATACCAACTTAATCGTACTGGCTGTACAGCAGAAGATGCTAAAGGACCGCGAGCTTGTCTGCATCACAGGCAAGACACTGCTCACAGCAGTAACCACCACTCCTTCCAGTGCATCTCATAAAAGACAACCCCACGAATTTAAAAAGTATACCATTCCTCCTGCTTTCTTGAACCAAGGTCTCCTTATCCTGTTGAACACAGCTCCTTCTTCAAACATCACTGCGTTCATTCCCTACTCCACCCCCTCCACACCTCTCCTCTTCACCAAAATTGAGTTTGTGCATAAATGGGGCAGCAGCACAGGTAAAAAAAAAAACCCAAAACCTAAAAAGTTTTTGTGAAAAACACCAAGCTGACCAACACCTTCAGTTTGCCTACCAAAATCTGCCCACACCACAAAGAAGGAAATACAAAATAATCCAAAATAATCCATGTTATTGTAGACTAACATGTTCTCAGAATTTATGAGGTAGGACAGTTCTTCTAAAGTATGTTAGCTGTTAGAGGCCAGAGAGGTCAGTCCTATTATTAATCCTGTATTTCAAGAAAATTCCAAAAGCATTAAGGAGATGCCTATGAGAAACCTTGCTTCAGGAACTGAGGATGCAAAAACGAACAGTCACTAAATCAATCCCATTCTGTGCATGTTAAAGCAACGCCAGCTATGCACAAAGCACTCTGAAGAAGAGTAAGTACCAGCAAAGTACCTGAATTACAAATGTTTGGGATCTTAATTAGAAGATAGAAGCTTTCTTTTTAAGGTAATACAAAAATCCATTCAACTGACAATACAGAGTTATAATTATCTGTTATTTAACTGATTTTACCAAGCTATGACATTTGACAAGGAAAGTGGTAAATGCTTCAGCTGCACTGGAAGAAGGAAAAAAAAAAAGAATCTCTTCAACTCTGCCTTATTTCCCTCTTCCTAAGTAGTACTACTTGAGACACATATATATATTTATATAAAAGAACTCTGTTACAGTTAGACCAGCCATTTTCAGCTGCCAAACTAAAGTTTAGTTCCATTTTAGTACTAGGAGACTGTGGTTTGTAATGCATGTTGTTAAAATGATGGTTACTTGTTGACATCAATTTTGAAGAGCTCAAAACAAGTCTTCAAATCTGGGAGTGGGGAGGATAAGGGGCACAAGATTACCAACAGGACTAGTAGTGCAGTCTGAATGCCTTGCTCTGATTAGTAGGTGGCATGTAATGATAAATAATGTATTGATCTAAAGTTCTGCACAACCTCAGCCCGGTGCACAAACCTGATGTGGCAAAGAGAAGCTGAGGAGAGAAATGTTAACATCTAAATTGATAAATACCACACGAAGGAGCCAGTAAATCTCACATTAAAGTGCCAGAGGGTACATTTGATTGTGTGATTGACTGTATTAAAAATAACCCCCCGTACAATCAGTAAAGTATTTTCTACTTTGACTTGTGACTTACTTAGAGATCTGTCCTGCAAAGAACACCAAAGATGGATGGGATATCCTGTCCCCAAGGAATTGCAGATGGAATGACATACAATTAGAATGGCCTTACACAAGGCTAAGTAAGACTGAAAATGATGCCTTGACCAGTTCTGCATTTTAACCAGACTCCAATTTAAGTCATGCTTCTGTGATGAATCCCGTTGACGCTTTTATGCCAGTGTTCCAATTAAATTAATGTTTTTAATTATACTTCTGAGAAAATGCTAATGGATACAACTCTACAGTAACAGATTATGGCCTTGTGGGTCATCCCCATCTGCCTGTCCTTACTTAAGCCGCCTAAGAAAAGTAAAGGTAATAATTTCCTTTTTCTTCAAGAGAATCACACCACATAATTAGAGTTTCACAAATGCTACAAAATGCAACGCATCCAAAAAGCATTATTCTCTTTTAATGCCATGACAGACTTAAATCAGAAGGGCTCTTTTACATACGACATGGCTAGACTCCACACGCATAGGCACGGATTCACCTTGGCCTTCAGAAGGAAGCAAACAGAAGTTCCAGAACACCTCCTGCTCCTTACCAATTTCCCCCAGTCTGAATAACCACTAAAATTGGAGGAGGGGGAACCCCAAACAGACAACCTAAAAAGAAATAGGCTTCACAAATCTCTTCTGGCATCGCCAAGGGCAAAATGCTAGATAAGCAGAAGGAAAAGCAAAATAAAGCACAGCAAATCTCTCCTGCAGTACTGTTACAAGGTTCTGCTCATACCAGAACGAGCTTTAACACAGAAAGAGAAAGAAAGTTAAGATATTACACAGAAGGCATCTCACCTTTCCATTTTGGCATCAATAAATGTATCGAGGCACTAAACTCACACACCAGTTTCGCCGCTTACGACACAGCGGGTAACTACTGAGCAGAGACAGTTCAAGCACAGCACAAAGCCCCTCAAACATTTGTTTACTACACCAACTCCCAAGAATTCCAGAAAAAGTTGTCATTATGATCACTGAAAGTCACTGTGGCAGCAAAAAGTTCTCAGCAGCCGTGCTGTGTGTGCCATGCTGGAGACCCAGATTCATCCTCTCCCATCATTTATCCCACCTACTCCTGGGACAGAGCGCTTGAGATTTGGGTTGAGGGCTGGGAGGTGTGCCTTCTGTCACTCCCAAGGAAGGACTCGGACACATCCGTGCAGGAAGGAGTCACGGACACATCCATGACCTCCCCAGAGAAGTTTACCTTACCCTGGCAGGAAGCTGCCGCAGTGTGGGACGCTGAAGGCAGAGGTAGAAAGGCTCTGGGAGCATGGATTGCCAAAGCTCACCTTGCTCATTAATTGAACTTTGCTTATTGAAAAAAAAACCCAAACCTTCGCTTCACAAAGCCAAGCTCAATTATTAAATAACTTGCCACGCTGCTTTATTTCCGACAAAGCCTCAGCGGTGGGTCATACCGTACTACAGGCAGCACTATGGAAGTTCTGCTATCCAAAACACACAGGTACGAGCAAGTAGCCCCCATCTCTTACTCGACCGCAGCACACAGACCGACCCAGGCACATCCGAAAAGAAAGGACGAGAAGAAAGAGGAGAGGGGGAGAAGAAGTGGGAGGCAGCAGAGGCATGATCTCACCCCAGCAGCCGGGGGTACTGCAGCTCAGTGCGTTTGGAGAAGCAACCGCGATAGAAGGAAAAATAATCGGAGTTTCCTGCCTTTGTACCGAGCCTGCCGGTGCCGTAACGCCGCGTTCGAAGGCGGTCGGCTGCTGGGACGGAGGGAGAAACGCCGCATCCCGCGAGCAGCCCCCTTCCACGCGGGACGGTGACTCCAGAGGGCCCCGAGCCGGTCACGGAGGCGCGGAGAGGGCGATTAACCGTACGGCCCCTCGGCCGGGCCACCCCCGGCCCCGCAGCGCCCCGTTCCGATCCGCCGGCGGGCAAACCCCAGCGGGTCACCGGCCAGGGAACCGAGGCGGGCCGCTCGGCTCGGCTCGCCCCCGCCGCCGGGCCCCCGCGGGGGGGATGGGGGGGTGCGGGGGGCAGCCTACCGTTCCTCCCAGCGGCCCCTTCCTCCCCCCAGCGTCGCCCGGGGAGGGGGAGAGGGGCTTTACCTCACCGCAGCCCGCCGGGAGCCGTCCCTCAGGCACACGCTCGGCGCTGGAAGCCGCCTGCGCCCCGCACCGCCGCCGTCGCCCCCCCCCACCCCCCGGCCCGTGGCTGCGGCGTCTTCTCCCCGCTCAGGACATGGTCTCTCCCAACGCGGCGGGCTGCCGCGGGCACGGACGGTCCCACTCGACACGGCGGGGGGAGGAACCTCTTGCCCCGCTCCCCGGCCTCTTCTAATGGCGGCGGCCGGAGCGGCCCAAAGCAAAATAAACCCCCATACGGCCAGCCGCCCGCACGTCAGCCTGGCCTGCCGCCTTACCTGCCGCCCATTGGCGGAAGCCGCGTCTTCCCCTCCGCCAATCGGAGCGTGCTTCTTTGGGAAGAACGGGTGATGTCATCCCTGCCGCCGGGGCGCCTCGCTGCGGGGGTGCTGAGGCGGGCCCCGCCCCGCGCGCCCCGGGGAGCCCCGCCCCCCGCCCGGTCAGCGCCCGCCTTCAGCGGCGGCAGCGCCGGGAACCGGCTCGGCCGTCGCTCTCCCGCCCACCGCCTGCCCCCCGCCCTGCCTGAGCATCCCCGCGGCTTGACAGCCACGGCCGTGGGTGCTCCTGGGGTAGGAATCCCTCACGGCGCACGGCCGGCGGCAGAAATTCTGTGGCGTCCGATCCCCCAGCGCCCTGACAGGAAGCGTGTGATAAACACAGAGAAAACGGGACCGGAGGGTCTCCTGCCCGGGCTGTACGGCCCCAGCCTCCGGTACAGCCCCGGTACAGCCCCAGCCTCCGGTACAGCCCCGGTACAGACCCAGCATCCGGTACAGTCCCCGCAGTTCCCTTCGGTTCTCCCATAGGAAAACATTTCCGAGTGCTGCGAGGAAACGAACCGCCGCAATGTCCCCCACGGGTCGGTTCTGGCCGTTCCTGGCTCGGCACAGTGTGGGGTGGAAGTTGGGAAGCTGGGGAAGGGGCTGGAGCACAAGTCTGATGGGGAGTGGCTGAGGGAGCTGGGACTGTTCAGCCTGGAGAAGAGGAGGCTCAGGAAAGACCTTACCTCTACAGCTCCCTGACAGGAGGCTGTGGGGAGCTGGGCTCAGCCTCTTCTCGCAGATGACCAGTGACAGGACAAGAGGAGATGGCTGCAAGTTGCACCAGGAGAGGTTCAGGTCAGAAATGAGGAGAAATTTCTTCTCCAAAAGAGCGGTTGGGCATTGGGACAGGTTCCCCAGGGAGGTGGTGGAGTCACCGTTTCTTGGGGTGTGCAAGGAAAGGCTGGATGAGGTACTTGGGGACATGAGTTAGTGAGTGATACAGGTGGTAGGGGCACGGTTGGACTGGATGATCTTGGGGGTCTTTTCCAACCTTAATACCTCTGTGATTCTGTTCACCCCAGCCTGAAGGACTCTCCAGCCAAGTAACGCTCGAGTGGTGCAGAACATGTGTCTCTTCTGGGGGAAAAGGCCAACAACTGCTCTGCCAGCCCTTGGCTTCAGGCCTCGTGCTGGCCGTGGAATCGTGGGGTGGGGTTTTTTTGCTTTCTGCTCAAAACTTGTGAGTCTGCATCTTCCTACAGTTGCAGTTGCAGGCTTGCTGACAGACAAGGCGTATTTGCGCTTCCCTCATGGGTTTTGCATCATTTTTTTCCCCACCACAGTCCCTACTATTATTCCTAGGGTTTCTCAGAGATTCTAGCACTTTTTATTTCCACAGCTTCATTCCCTGTTCCCAGCCAAGGAGATGGAGGGGACTCTGTTAGCTAATGCTTCAGGCTAGGAGCGATGTTGGGAAGCTCATCTCTTCTGCCTACCCGGCTCCATCCCTTCTCCATCAGCATAAAAGCAAAGCACCCAAGATGTTCAGGCAGAGCAGCGATGCCTTGCATGAGAGAAAATCCCTTTGTCCAGCAGACAAACAACCAGAACTGGAGTCAGGACAAGTAAAACATAATTACTTACATAGACTGACATAGAAATTTGTCTCCATTTGCAATTAAATTAGTTTCCTGTAAACATCAAATACCGTTGGGGGGAGAGTAATGTGATTTGTCTCTCCCAGACTAGTTATTTACTAAATTCTCTTTCTGACTCCACTGAGCAAGTCCGGCCCTGGTCTGTGTTTTGTGAATGATACCAAGAGTTACCTCTAGAAAAGATGGAGGCAACTGTGTTTTCTTTCACACACACACTCACACACACACCCCCCACTGTAAGGTCCCAGTGAACTTGTGTCCTGGTTTCAGTCAGGATAGAGTTCACTTCATTTGTAGCAGCTGATGGGATGCTGTGTTGGGGAGTTACAATGAAAGCAGTGCTGAGAACACCCTGATGTTCTTAGTTGCAGTCAGACAGTCAAGGACTTTCTCAGCTTCTTCCTATTTCTCTGTCCATGAGAAAGGAGGGGCGAAGCCAGGACAGGTGACCCAGATGGGCCGAAGAGAGTATTCCATGCCAATGACGTCCTGCCCAGGAGAACGGGGGGCTGAGGGGAGGAAGAAGAGGGGCGGTGGCGGGACACGTGCTGCTTGGGGGGACGGTCGGGTTCCGGGACAGCTCTGGGTGGTCCGGCCTGAGTTGTGTGGGTCGGGGAGAAACTGCATTGGGGATCAAGAGTTTCATCTTCTTTTGCTCTAAAGTCCTGTTAGCATTGGGATATTTGATCTTCCTGTTCTCTCAGTAAACTCTCCTTATCCCAACCCACGGGCCTCTTAGTTTCTTGGGTTTGGAGTTATTTCCCCTTCCTTTTCCCTTCCCTTGTTTCCCCCTTTTTCCCTCTTCCCCTGCTCTTTTACTTTAAGGAGCAGGCAGCTGCGTGGATCTCGGCCCACAGCCGGGGGGAAACCACGACAACTTGGCTAAGTCATGTAAAAGATTCCTTATCTGAAGGAATCGTGCCATCTCTGGGCTTACAAAGAATTCAAAAATGTATCTCTTGCACTTGTCACCTGGGCAAGATGATGGAAGAGCTGTCATGTAAGTGAACAGCAAGGAGCGGGGTGAATCCTAACTGCTGCCACAGCTGTACAACGATGGGAAATTTCCAGGAATAATTGCTATAAGTTAGACAGCATTAAAAGGTCTGAAAATAAAAGGAATATATAATTTGGGGGGAAAACATCACTTCAAATTATTCCAGAATATTTCCTAAACCTGTCAGAAAACCATTCAATGATCATGGAAACATATTTTTAACCAAAACCCAGCACATGAGGAGAGTATAACATCCTTTCACAACACAAAAAAGGGCTTTAACGAAGCTGGACTCATATAATTTCAAAGACCTTTGTTGCATAGGCCAGAAAAAGTTATGACCAACTGACAAAAAAATAATATATATATTTCTGAGGAATTCTAGAGAGAAATAATTTTGATATCTGCACAGTTTCTTCTGCAGAACAGCAGCATTCCCAGTAACGAAGCAGATACCTGCATGGTGTATGAAGGCACAAGTATGTGGTAAAATTAAGTATTAAAATAGTTACCAGAGCTGTTAGCTCCACAAGTGAATCCTGGCTGTGTCTCCAAATAATTGGACATTTTTAATGCTGGTGATAATATTCCTGAAGCCAAGTCCTTGGCTTTATCTCAAAAACTGCTGGCTTCTCCTGCCAGGTTTGTCTTGCCGGAGCTTGCAGTTTATGTGAGACTTAAACAACAAGATACAAAAGGAATGACCTTAGAGCACTGATGTTTACACGTATATTTCATCCAGTGATAGCGTTCAGACTAAATCTACATGACTTGATAACCCAGCTCTTGATAGATTTGGTATTTCACCATCTTCTTCTTTTGAGAGTGTTAGGAAGATGATTCTATTTTTGCTGGAGGTAGCAGTACTAATTTCCTTTCCTTCCACCCCAGATTTTAATTTTATTCCACCAGTTTGAGGACAAATTTTAACTCCCTAGTAAGGAGTTTGGAACAGTCATACTAGCTTGACAGCTTAATATGTTATTTTGGGAACTTTGCTTTGCAGAGCTGAATTTGCTCCTGCCTTGAAGATGATGTGCCTTCACTAACTGGGTGTGCAGCTGCTCTCTGTAACTCAGAGCAAACCCATAGCAAAACCAGGCTCCTTTGTTCACATCTACAAATATCACTTGTACACACCAATCTGCCAGCTTTCCTTTTATTCCCCCCACACACACACACTTCTCCAGCATCACAAATCCCTGCTCCTCTAACACCCTCTGCTTTCTCCCCAGCTTCCTAAGTCTCTCCTTTTAGAGTGAGCAAAAGCAGCTCAGGAAACAACTAGTAGTAAATTTCCTCCTCAGAACAACTCACAGATGTGCTGAATTCCGAATGGCGTGCACAAGCCATGCTATTTGCAGCAGTATTGGTGGAACCCAGGTAAGAAACCCACCCAGTTCCTCCCCTTGTCAGCCCAGAGCTGCACCACCAGTGCTTGTGCAGCAGCCAGTAGCACAGACTGCCTCAAGCAGGAACCCTTTGTGCCTCTGAGGTGCGAGCCTTGCTGGCAGCCAGCGAGGCAGATGGCTGGGAAGTTCCTTTCCTTTTCTGCAAAGGATTTATAAATTTAGGATTTTTAAAAATTTCTTCTTCCCCCCCCCCCAAGAATAACCCAGCATTGCAAATCACTGTTATTAAACAAGACCACTTTGCTCCACGCTGCCTTACAAGGTGCCCTGTTTCTACTGCCCTGATGCTCACCGTTAGTAAAAGCTTCCTTCCCTCAACCCTCCCTGACGTTTCTGTTCTGATTCACCCTGCTTAGAACCAACCAAATGATACCAAAAGCTATAATTAGAAGGAAAGCATCGAAACCTTGTTGCAGCAGCATGTTTCTAGATGCTGCATAGAATAGCTGGGGGACCAAGTGAAGCAAAATCATGCTTCAGGTAAGCAAAAAGACAAACACCAACTAATTTTATGCTGGCATGGAGTGCTTTTGTGCTGCAGCAGAACTGCCTCAGCCCCAGTGCAAAGATTACATCTAGTTAGCAATGTGTAAGTGCAGCTCTTGCTCTTATGTAATTCTCTTTACCCTGGTAACTACTCGCTCTCAGGCAGAGTGCTTGCTCCCATTAGGCAATTCATCCCCAGCTTACCCAGGAGCAGAGCTGTACGTGCTCACCAGATGGTTATTTCTCACTAGCTGAACTTTGAATAGGCAGAACTCCCTTACTCACGCTGGCTCCTCAAATCCTGCTCTTGTTGTTGCTTTGTTCCATGTTTTCAGGCTTTTTGGGATCAGGGAAGACTTTGTGACTGAACTGAAACACTCAGCTGAAGGGTGAGGAATAGAAATGCACAAAAATGTGAAGGAAGCACAGGTTTTGAAGCTATTGAGAGCAGGATATTTTAAATGGTTGACTGATTTCTTACCATTTTTCCATCCTGTCTCTGAGTCAGCCTCAGCCTTCACACCCAGTAAATCTCAGACTCAGGGCTCTTTTTCCCATTTGAGTTTGAAACACAAAGATGCTAAGCTATAGCTAGATCACTTTCCCCCTGGTCCAGATGGGGATGAAGTCAGAGCATAATGCCCTGACCAAATCCGTTCTTCTCTGCCCCAGCTGTTGGGTGAAGCGAGCTTCACATGTTTGCAGCTGGCCTCTGAGCAGGGAAGGCAGGCAGGGTCCTTCCCTGCCATTACTGGTCACAATGGGAGAGTTACTGCCCTCACACTAGCCCTGCTCTGGCTTCATGCCTGCACCCACTGGAAAACAACTTTGCTAATTCTGCCTTTTCTGTTGGCTCAGGTTTTAGTCGTTTAGTTGTTTTTTCTGACTTCCCCAGGGGCTTTGTGCTAAAAAGGGATGCCATGCACGTGGATCAAAGCCTTCTCCTCTTAGTCTTTCTTTACTACAAACTGAGAGTTTATCCCATATCCTGAGCCACCAAATGCATCGGTACAAGAGGCAGGGAAAGAGTAACCCAAGAAGAGAGCAGTCCTTTCTGCCTTGCTCCCTGTGTGCCTGGAAAGAAAGAGCTATCTTCTCCCAGAAGGTAGTCAGAGGTAGAGCCACAGAATGGTTTGGGTTGAGAGGCACCTTGAAGATCATCAAGTCCCACCCCCTGCCATGGGCAGGGACACCTCTCACCAGACCAGGCTGCTCAAGGCCCCATCCAACCCAGCCTGGAACACCTCCAGGGAGGGGGCAGCCACCACCTCCCTGGGCACCCTGTGCCAGGGCCTCCCCACCCTCAGAGTGAAGAATCTCTTCCTAATATCCAATCTAAATCTACCCTCTTCTGATTTAAAACCATCCCCCCTCATCCTATAACTCCAGTCCCTTCTAAAAAGTCCCTCCCCAGCTTTCTTGTAGCCCCTTCAGGTACTGGCAGGCCTCTATAAGGTCTCCCTGGAGCCTTCTCTTCTCCAGGCTGAACAACCCCAACTCTCTCACCCTGTCTTCACAGGAGAGGTGCTCCAGCCATCCGAACATCTTCATGTCCTCCTCTGGACCTGTTCCAACAGTTCCATGTCCTTATGTTGGGGACTCCAGAGCTGGACACAGTGCTCCAGGTAGGGTCTCAGAGGAGTGAAGCAGAGGGGCAGAATCCTCTCCCTCAACCTGCTGCCCATGCTCCTTTTGATGCAGCCCAGGACACGGTTGGCCTTCTGGGCTGCGAGCGTGCATTGTAGACTCATGTTGAGGTAGGAGCAGCTCGCATTGCACAGCAAAACACTCCCCAGAGGTATGGCAAGATGTGTGCTGCTGCTATCTCCTCAATCACCCCAAAATGTATTTCAACAGCAAATAGAAAAAGCTTAAAAGTAGGGAGCATTCCTATTGAAAACTTCATCGTGCTTCATTGTTTTCTTGGTTTTCCTCTGGTTCCACAGGTGGCAGAAGAAAGGGGTGAAGGATTAAATCCATCAGGACAGGACTTCCCAGCTGAAGGGTGTGAACCATGAACCAAGATGTGGAACTGCTGGAGAGGGTTCAGAGGAGGGCTATGAAGATGATTTAAAAGCTGGAGCAGCTCCCCTCCAGAGAGAGGCTGAGGGAGCTGGGCTGGTTCAGCCTGGAGAAGAGAAGGCTGCGGGGGGACCTCATTGCAGCCTGCCAGTCCCTGAAGGGAGCAGAGGAACAGGAGGGGAATCAGCTTGTTCAAAGGGTAGATAATGGCAGGACAAGGGGGATGGTTTGAAGCTGAAGGAAGGTTTAAATTAGATATTGGGGGAAGTTCATTACAGAGAGAGTGGTGAGGGGCTGGAATGGGCTGCCCAGAGAAGGGGTGGATGCCCCATCCCTGGGGGTGTTGAAGGCCGGGTTGGATGGGGCCCTGGGCAACCTTGTGTAGCTCCAGGCCTGGAGGTTGGTGTCCCTGCCTGTGGCAGGGGTGTTGGAACTCTGTGATCCTTAGGGTCCCTTCCAACCCATGCCATTCTATGATTCTATGAACCTCAGAACCTTTCCTGGGTTGGGCAGATGCTCAGTAGGTGAAGGAGTCTGTGTTGGATGACCAAGAGAAGAGCAAAATGCACGGAGAAAACTGGGAAACTGGGAGGCAATGGGGTGGCTGTGCTCCAGCGTGATCATTCAGCACGGTTCTGGAGACGTCAGGGAGGCTGTGGGATCTGCCTGTCCCAGATGGTGAGCACAGCATGGCTGCTGCCACAGCTCTGAGCATGCATCAGCAGGTTTGTCACAGCAAAAGAATGCAGGGGGAGGACAAAGAGGAAAGGAGGAAGAGAGAGAAGGAAGGAAAATGTGGAACAGCATATTAAAAACAAAGGTAAAAGGAAAACTAGGGAATTGCAGAGAGTTCTTTGAATGCTCTCCTAAAGTCAGGAGGGGAGGACAGTGACAAGTAGCAATGCAACTATAAAAGGAAGCAGCAGTCTGGGTCCCTTTTGGGGAATGGAAGACATTTGTGAGGACTTGAGACAAAAAAATCTATGAGAAAAACAGACTAAAATCCATAAACTAAATGCTGTATAGACATGTCAGGCCAAGAGAGGCTGGATTCCTCTGCACAGCGGCCAGCATCTCTTTTACCCTCAACAATGATGCATTTAACCCCTACCAAACACCAGGACCCCCACAAAATGCATTTGCCAGCAGAAAAAGAATTGGGTGAGCGAACCTCTGACTTCTCTGACGCCACTACCTGAAGCTAGATAGCACCACCCCATTATACACCCAGGGGTTTTGATGCTTAGGTTAGGTAGCTCCCTCCTCTGAGTACTGGAACCTGAGATCTCCACCGATGGCAGCACCCCTCCCCAAACTTCATAGATGCTGAAGTTTGGCTGTGGAACTGAGAGGAATGTGTGGAACTCACACATTTTTTCGACTTTAATCACAGAATCACAAGGCTGGAAAAGATCATGGAGTCCAACAGTTCCTGTCCTATGCCAAACAATATCTCTTAGGTGAGCACACTGCTTTTCCTATGTAGCAAGGCATCAGATGGCATTAATATGCCCCAAATCTGAGCCAACATTAGCAGCCATTCCCTGTTGGTGCAAGGGAAAGGGAATTTATTGGAGAAGAAGGCTACCCAGAGAAGGGCTGATCTCTGTTCAGTTTAGAGAACACAGCACATCCTGCTGAGCATAATCAGTGCCAGCTAATCAGATTATTTGATGAGCCAGAGGGAGCAAAATCTATCTTCCAAGTTGACGTAATCCACCGATAGACTGCTTGAGGAGCCTGGATATGTTTGTGGCGTGTCTCAGAAGCCTTTGCCTTACCTATTCATTGAGCCTTACCCCTTTTATGAGCAGATCTAGGATTAAACATGTACAGTGCAAGTAAAAAAAAACTAGAAAACAAACCAGGTAAGGGTGAGACTTCAGGGGAGAGCAGCTAATGGAGCGGGGCCGGTTGCTACACTACCGGTTTAGCAAGACAGTGGAAAAATATCAGGGACACCAGGGATAGTTTAATGCTATTAAGTGGAGACCTTATAAGGATGGTAGCTGATGAAGCCAAGCAGTACACAAGTCTGGAATTACAATGCAGAAAGGATAATTCTAGGGAAAGCTTTGGATTTTGGAAGAGGATAGAATTGAATTTTCATTCAGGCTTAGCCCGAGCCGTAAATTCTTATTACTTTAATACCCTCACCTTATTTTAGAGATGTGTTCTGCAAAAAAATCTATACTTTCTCCCAGCATTTCTCATCCCAAACAGGCAGCTTCAACAACAGGACAAAAAGTAGATTTCAATCTTATTCCTACTTTTAATTTTACAGAAAGCCATTTAGCAGGATACCTCCTAATGCTCTGCCTTGTTTACAGATAACAACAAAGGACAAATAAATCAGAGAAGCAGCAAAATAAATCATTTTCTAACCAGATTACTTTCCTGGAAGGGCAGTTCTTTGATTGCTTTTATTCCTAAGTTTAAAAGATTTGAGTAATTATACATTGAGCGACTATTGTTTACTCGTATCACAGAAGCTGCTGTGCCTCCCCTTCTTGTATGTGATGCTAAAATGATGGGTAGAAGCCGAATAAAATAATTGCAGAAGAACATTGTCTGGGATCACTGTCTCCCTCCCACTGCATAAAGAAGTGCTGAAGCAAAGCTAAGACATTTATCGAGCAGCAGGAGCTCATTAGCTTGTTGTCAGTACTTCTCCCATTGATGGCTCTTACGTGGGTATCTCGTAGGAAAGCAGCATTATAAATAGCCTTTTTGTAGCACACATTTCTGCTTTCATATTAAAAACAACCCCATGTTTGTTGTCTTCCAAATAGTCCTTGCCACCCTGAGAAATAGAGATTTTATGATTCAGGAGTGTGTTGCTCTGGTATTCCAACCACACTTCTCAACTGTGTGTCAGCTTGTCTTGCCTAAGCTCCTTGGAAGCTTCAACAGTCTCTGTTTCCATAAGACAGACAGCTCTGGAACTGCCCATGTCCAGGGACAACATTAACTTTACAAGGTTTTAATGCAAAAAGGACAATTTGGAGTATATAGTGGGGTTGTATGGAGCTGAAACTGCTTAAATATGACAAGTTAAATCTTCCATAGGGGTCAGGGTAAGGGCTAAGTAAGAGGGAATTTAGAAGTATATTTAAATGAGGGGTAAGTAAACTTCTGTCTTGGTGATTGATGTCATAAGCCAGCCTGATCCATGTATAATCATTTATCTGTACATCTCATTACTGGCCAAGCAAAACAGAAGCAGAGAGGGCGAGCCGTTGACTTAGCATTTGCCCAATGCAATTCAAGTTAATCAATAAAACCAATTTTAGAAAGTTAGGCAAAATCTTGAGCTCCTGCTGAAATAACTGGAAATTGGTGGAGCTGCTCATTCTCAGGAAGGTCACGTTCTTCTGCTGGAGACTGAACCATTACAAACATTGAACTCCTTGATGGGGGGAAGAGGGGATTTCCCTGGGCATTGCACTGCTCTTCTTGCAATGGCAGAGGTTTCATGTAGCCCAGTTTCCCCAGGGCTTCCCACCATAGTCAACTGCTGCAGTCCAGGAGCCTGGGCTAACACCCAAGGCCCACTGAGAAAGTTCAGATTTGGACCTTTACCTGCAAGTGGTATTTGATTGGTATAGAAAAAAACACATTATACTGAGTGCATGTGTAATATACACAGCTGATGTAGATGGAAGCCAGGCTGCACGTGTCAGAACCAGAAGAAGGCTGTTCAGATGAATGAGGCTGATTATTTGCATCAAATTAGGAAGCTTATGTCTGAAATGGAGCAAAAATCTGTTTGCATCAGTGCTTTCCTACCATTCTGCAGAAGAAACAGAAGTTCTGCCATTTCCTTTTTGGGGATGTTCCTCTTCCTTTGCCATCCTGGCTTTGAATTTTATCCTGAATATACTTCCTGCCCAGATGGATTAGCCTTCAAGTGGTTTCACGTTGTTCTCAGGCACCCAGTGGTCAAGTGGAGCTGGAGCTCCCTCTGAGTACACAGCTCTGAAGCTGAACCTTATTAATTTCTTGGCTGTTTTCCTCTTGCATCAGAGAATATTCCAAATAAGGTCTCACTGGTGTGTTGGTCAAGATCAAAATAGCTTCACCTTATTTAAGTTTGATAACCCCTTGAGAAAAGTCCCTTGGACTTTGACTTCCCTTCAGAGCTGTTGACTGCCTCAACCTATGCTCCTGTTAGATCTTCTCAGTTAAAAAAGCACAGTTCTGTCAACTCTCAGTATTTTAATGTTTTTCTTGGAATATTTGCTTTCTGTCCTAGACTTCCTGCCTCTAGAGTCAAGTGATTAAGTCAGCCTCCAAGGTTTTATTTTCAAAGTAGATTTCTAATGCTCAAGGCAGTGAAGAAAAGCATAAACCATGGACTAATTGTGACCTTAGTGCAACCTGATGGTTCAGAATCTAGAAGACAAAAAAAGAAACATAAATATTGGTTCTTAAATCTCATTATTTAAAAATGTATTTCAGATGGTTTTGACAATGACAAACTGGTTAAGATTTCCCCCCCCTGCTGTTTTCTGACTGCTGGTGCCACAACACAGAAGACATTTCTCCTTGTGCCAGTGCTCAACTGATACCCCAGCTTTAGGTGGAGGAACAAGCAGGCTTGCTCTCACCAAGAGGTCAGTCAGGCTATCTTGACTGCGTGGCTGCAGAAGTCCAATAGATCCAGGTACAAAACTTCTTTGTACTTGTAGGTACTGTCTACAGTTTTACAGAGCTGTGGTGTTAAGTGTGTATCGGATAATGTCATGGAATGGTAGAATGATTTGAGGGGAAGGCATCCACAGAGGTCTTCTGCTTCACCCCCAGCTCAAACCAGAGACAACTTTAAGTTAGGTCCAGCTTAAAAGTCCAGTCTTGTTGCTCAGGGGTTTGTACAGCTGAGTCCGAATCCCTCCAAGGATGGAGATCTCACAGCTTCTCTGATCCCTGCTCCAGTGTCTAACTGACACATTGTTTTGGGGTTTTTGTTCCCAATATGTAGTCTAAGTTTGCACTAGTTGTCTCCAAAACCTGTACACTCTGTCCCTTCTCAGTGTTGGCAGCCTGTATGAATGTTAATTTAGTAGTTTTTCATGACTAGAGATCATGAAGTCCCAAGTTTGCTGAGGCTGCATCAAAATAAACCAGATTCTAGACTGGAAACACAGGCCTTTCACCTGGAACACCAAGAAAAGTGTTGGCTGCTTTTTCTTCCAGTCTGATAGTGGAGGGGGCATGAGAAAAGTCCTGATTCAATTTATATTCCTCATACAGGTCTATAATTAGAACCAGATAGAGGCCAGTGTTTCTTTTCTGCTGGACTTTCCAGAGTTCTAAAATACTTCATTCTACGAAAGAAAAAGTATTGAGAACTTGCCAGGAAAAAAACCCACAACACCTTCTGTAAAATAAAAAAGGAAATGATTTCAGAATTTAGGGTGTTTGTAGTTTACCCAGAAACTCAGGGACTGGCTCTCCAAAGCTGTGTGATCTCCCAAGGTCTCCAGTGTCCAAGCCAGGGATCCCAGGATCCCCATCACATCAGAAGGGAAGGTATCTCCAGAGGTCTTATGCTTCAGCCCCTGCTCAAATGTGATGGGATGCCTCTGATGTGATGGGGATGCCTTGTCATAACACAGGGCTTCTCCAGAACTCCACTCCCATCAAGTCCAGACCATCTCCTGGTACTTCCTGACAACCTCATTAGCGTAGCTCAAAAATATGAACAAAAATGAAACTCGTTAGCTTGTGGCAACCAGTTTGGTTTCAATCAACTGCCATTGACCACAACATCTGCATTTCTGGAAACTGTCTAGTGAGCAATATTTCCCATCTAAAGGGAAGTCCTCTGCTTATCACCTAGCAGACATCTTCTCCTACAACTGATTACCTACGAGCTGTTCTGAGGACATCCTATCTCCTAAATGCAAGGAGAAAGCAACGTATGCAGCTCACCACACTTGAAAAGGTCTCAGTACATTTGGCAGCATCTAAACTAGGCTAAACAAGTTACATCCTAGGCACACTGACCCCTCAGGGGAATACAGAGAGTCTAGTTCAGGCTGCAGTCGCAGTATGAAGACCTAATTTGGTCCTGGTGTTTTCATGCAAGCTGGGTTTTACAAGGTCACCCCCAACAGAGACAAGAGGGTTTTTTTCACTATTAGAGCAAAGACCTTGAGTTTTGAAAAATGCTCTTGCCTTTCATCATCATCTGCATGCTGGTTTTTTTCATCTTACACTAAATGGTTGGTAGGAGAGGCTGTAATTTGTGCAGCACTCCTGACAGCTATCTGAGGAGTTATGTGGAACCACCTTCATTTTAAATGCTGGTTTTAAATAAATAGGTTCTAAAAAACCCCACTGTATTGCCCTAAAACCAGAAAGATAACACAGGCTACCTGGTATGGATGGAAACCTGAGGTGCTTTTGGTGACATATGCAAACACTCAGCCTCAAAAATGATGATTAAGAGGAGATTAAGAGAAAAAAAAAAGGTAAAAGGATGTTAAAGTAAGACATTGTGATATTTAGGCACATTCTCTCCCTCTCCTTAGGTAGCATATTTTTAAAAGGTGAGTCCTGGTCTTGTATAATGATCCTTAGTACTGAGCAATCACACAGGAAAACAGTGCAGATCTGCCACTCACTAATTCCCCTTCCTCGTGGTACCCATTTCCTTGGGTGCTCTGTTTTCCTCCATCACCGTGACAACACTTCCCACTCCAGAGGAAACATTTAGCTCTCATCTTCCTAGAGAGCAGCAATCTCCCTGTTTCCATAATTCAGGCCTTCCTCACCCAGAACTCACCATATCCTCTTCAGTCACCGGGTCTCTCCTTTGTGGGGACATTTTAAGGCTCAATAACTGGATTTGAGGGAAAGATGTGATTCTGATGCTTAGAACATCTTAAAGGGCAGCTATTCTTTACAAGTGAACCCCAGGAAATATTTGATCTGTTTATGCTGTGAATTGGGAGAACACAGGCTTCAGCATCCCAAAATACTCTATCATCTCAGAGAGGGAGCTGATTTTCCCTTCCTAGCTATGGATCACAAACGTTAAGCAGGAGGAAAGTAAACATCCAGTTTAGCTCTCACCTCACTGCCTTCTCCAACACCTGTATCACATACTCTGCTTCTAGTTCATCTAGAGTTTCTCAACAACATCCTTAGGAAAATGAGCCCATCGTGGGGTGTTTTTCACTTGGGCATCTGCAGTGCACCCATCCTTCTTGGTTAAAGTGCTATATGCTAGATGGATAAAGATCTCAATTAAAAAAAAAGGAATTATTTCCTAACCTTTGCCTGCCTAGGGGCCAAAGCAAGTTGTGTGATGTTTAATCTGATGTTTGCACAGCACAGTGCTGGAAAAAAAAAGCACAGTGGAACTCTGAGGGGTTCGTTCAGCCACCCCTCAGTCTGTTTTCCAATGTAGCTCCATGGCCATCTTACCCTTTGGTTTTAAAAAATAAATAAATAAATTTTAAAATGTTTTGTTTTGGCACAGTGACATCAGGGATTGTGGGTTCTGGGTTGGGAGGGGGTGCTTCCCGTAGGATTTCTCATGGAAGCAAGGTGAATCCCACACTGATCACGCTTCTGCTGGCTGCAGGGAGAGCAATAAGGTCAGGGCTGCTCTCCTGTGTCTATCTGGTAATAAACAGTAATAATAGACTCTAAGCTGTCATAAGAGGATGTGACCAAGCCTTGTTTGGGTAATGGAGAATTCAGTCACGTCTGATGACTGTCAGCTGAGATGATCTCAGAGGGAAGGGAATCTGGCCACAACAAATAGCTTGTTGCCCGCCCACAAACATGATTTACCCTTCCAGGGTGATGTTCCTGGCTTCCCTCCTGCCTCCAGCATCCCTTCTGTGCTGTACTTGAGACTTTGCCTTAGCCAGCACCATCCTTGCAGGGAGAGCCTCAGCTCTCCCGTTCTGGACCAGGTGTTCAGCACTGGCTGGGGTTTATTTTGCCCTCGATGGGATGTAGGCTCCATGTTCTCACTGTTCCGCAGCTTGTGGGTGCAGGGAGAGTTTTAACCCCTTGTAAGATATCCACCCTTAAGGATTACCCTGCCTGCACGTGGGCTGCAACAGGCTTTCATAGAATCATAGAATGGTCTGGGTTGGAAAGGACCTCAAGAGTCACACAGTTCCAATCCCCCCGTCACAGGCAGGGTCACCAACCTCCAGGCCTGGAGCTACACAAGGTTGCCCAGGGCCCCATCCAACCTGGCCTTGAACACCCCTAGGGATGGGGCACCCACCCCCTCTCTGGGCAGCCTGTTCCAGCCCCTCACCGCTCTCTCTGTAAAAAACTTCCCCCTAATATCTCATCTAAAGCTCTCCGTAGGGGAGCTGCTCCAGCCCTCTGATCATCTCTGTGGCTCCTCTGAACCCTCTCCAACAGCCCCACATCTTTCTTGTGTTGGAGCCCCAGCTCTGGACACAGGACTCCAGCTAGGGAGGGACAATCCCCTCCCTGTCCCTGCTGCCACCCCTCTTCTGGTGGAGCCCAGGATACCATTGGCCTTCTGAGCTGCAAGAGCCACTGCTGGCTCATGCACTGCTTGCTTTGGGCAAGCGATGGACCTTCTGCAAGACTTTTTGGGGGAGCAGTGATGCCCTCAGCTCAGGCTGAGCTCTTTCCCCAAATTGCAGGGCAAGCAGCTTCCCTGTCTTTGTTTAGGAAGCCACACTAATTACACAGCTATTGCCTTCTCCATTAAAGCAGACAGCACTAATCCTAATGCTAGCAAAATCTCAACGTTTCCAACTTTCCTCAGGAACGGTGAGGGAAGAATGGCTGCTCTTGGAGCAAGCTCACACCCACGGTGCTCTTCTGTGGTGGCACTGGGCAAGCAGCAAACACTTTCCAGTCACCAAAAACTCCTCTTTTTGCTGGCCTGCTTCCCTAGGAGCTGGGCCAGAGCAGCCTGGAACAGGATCCACGCTCCTGCTTCCTACTGTGACAAAGAAGGTGCCACAGGAAGACACGAGGAAAGTGAGTCAGCCCTGTGATCATTAATTAATTAGTGCCCTGCTGCTCCTCCAGGCAGGCCAAACAGATTACAGATGAGCACAACTGACACAAATAAGTAGTAAATTCTGCTCATAAAGGAATTTGGGAAGGTATTCAGTCCCCGAGGCCCCAGAGTGTGATCCGGTCAGCTCCCTTTTCAGGATGCCCTTGGGTGCTTAGATCCATTTGACTCACATCCCTACATAATCTGGGGGTTCCCCGTCACCTATGGGTGCTCAATAGCACTTCTTCCCAGTGAGACAAACACTTCTGTCTCACCCAGGTGTCAACCCGGATGGGGGAAGCTTTAGGGTCTGCCTAAACCACAGCCAGGGCTGCCACTCCCCAGGGCATACTCTGGGTTTCCTGGCAAAAGACAGACCACTCTGCCACCAGCACCCAGACCAGGAGGTAACAGCAGTCATTTCATTGCCACGTCCAGGTTTCTGCCAGCAGAGGACTGGGGGAGTTGGGAGGACAGCATCACTACCATCATGGTCAGGAGCCTTCAAGCTTGCTGAGACCATCCTAAATGGGATGGGAGTGCCCGCTCTCTCCCCTCCCTGCATTTGGAGAACTGTGTATCCTTGAAACTCTCCCAGCCATACACAAGTGCACATTGTAAGCAAGCCAAATCTCACCTGGATTCTGGATTTCCCTGCCCATGGCAGGGGGGATAGAACTTGATCTTTAAGGTCCTTTCCAACCCTGACTATACTGTGACTGGAGGATTCTGCACACCCTTATCTCTCCAGATTTCATGCCTTGGACAGGAAAAGCAGCTGCCTGCCAGAACACAGCCTTCCCTGGGGCCCCGCTGCACCCCATCCTAGAGGAGAAAACTCACCAGAAAAGGCAACTTTGCTACAAAACAAAATCCAAAAAAGGAATCTTACAACCCCCACCTGCTCAGAGAAAAGCAGCCTGAGGTGGTGGGCTCAGCAGGAGGGTCCCTGCTGCCAGCCTGACCTCGCTGACCCCCTCACCTTTCCATCCCACTCCCTGGAGTTGCGGGCAGAGGGGAGATGGGGACTGGGCCCAGCAGAAGACAGCAGATGCAGAAGATGCTCCCAAGAGCGTGGGCTGCCTGCCAAAGAGCACTGCCAGGTGCTGGCTGTTTAAATTGCTTAATATATTCTATTAAACACAGATCGGTATTGGGCGTGTGGTCTCCAGCCCTGGCTTGGAGCAGGAGCTTGTCCAGAGCACACAGCACCCCGACACGGCTGCCCCGAGGCACGGACTCCAAAGCACAGCCACATCTCCTGAAGGCAGAGCTCACTGCACCCCACAGATCACCTTCTGCCTTACCCCAGGAGGTGTTGAGGGGGAGCAGATAGTACAAAACCAAAGTCAGCAGGGAAACTAAGGCACAGTAACCCCCTGCCCTGTGCCTGCACAAACCTGGCTGAGGATGGAAAAGATTTCAAGCCTCAGAAAAAAGGTGCATAGCCCCAGAGTCACTTTAGAGAGGCTGTGGGAGGGTAAGTCACTTGGAGACTGATGGATAAGGCCACAAAGGAGGACCCAAACCTTGTTGTTACTCCCCACGAAGGCGAGGCCTGTCACCCTTCCAAGTGCTGTAGGCTCCTGCCCAAACTCCAATCGCTTTGTTGTTGTTGAGTTACAATGGTTTGTGATAAAATCTCCAGCTATACAGTGCCTTTCCCTGGCACAGATTCAGAGCAGCAGATACACCTCGATGCCTGAACCATAGCAGAGCTCCCCAAGGCCTCAGCACCCAGGGCACTGCCACCAAGTCCCCATTTGGCAGCAGCCACAGAGCACTGAGGATGGCAAAAGTTGCCCATTAACAACTTTTTCTGGAGCTGGGAGTTAGGGATGATGGGCTGTACTTGGTAAGTAAAGGTTGTGGAGTCTCCTTCTCTGGGGATATTCCAGACATGCCGCCCTGTGTGCCCTGTCCTAGGGACCCTGCTTTGGCAGGGGGTTGGACCCCATGGGCTCTGGAGGCCCCTTCCAACCCCTACAGCTCTGTGATTCTGTGATTACAAATGAGCAGAGCTTAGTAAGATGTCTGCTCTGGGTGAAGCCAGGAACCACAGCTTGCTGACAGGGTGGTTCCTGGGGTAAGCTTACACTCGTGGATGGGTGCCTCCGCGCCTGTTTTCTGAAGCCCAGATAAGGCTTTGCAAGGAAACACCCAGAATTACAGCGTGTGAAGAGGGAAATGCTAAAACAAACCTTGTGGTGGGTCACTGCAACCCCTGGTAGGTCAGACAGGAGATAATCTTCCCTTGTTTACCCCTCGGTTGTGAGCCTAGCCAAGGCCACAACTAATCCCTTGATACTTTCTCTAAGTCAGACCAGGGAAAAGGTTCCCTTTCAGGGTTTCAGTCATGGGATTTTTCCCAAGTCCCATACTTCAGAAGAAACTCTCAGAACTAGGCTGGAAGCATCCCCTGAGGAAGACCTTTAAGGCCACTTCCCAAGTCCAATTTACCTGCTTTTAACACCAGTTGAGACACCGTGACCAAGAGATGGGCTTCAGGGTTTAACCCTTGACACAGAGGCACCAGGGAGACGTGGAGCAGAGTTTGAGGGGTTCTCCCACCCAGGGGTTAACCTTCTCTTTTGCTAGCTGGAGCATTTCAAAAAGCCTCATGTGGAACGTGTGGAGGACAGATTTAGAGGATCAGCCTCCCTGTTTTCTTCCACAGAGCAGGCTCTCTTGCAGCAGTTGTTATGTTTAGCTGTTTTGCATGACTGAATTTCCATTCCCTAATGACACATGATGGCCCAGCTTGGAACCACCATGGCTTTCATACTTTAAAAGGACTGCTCTCTCCTAGACTTCAGAGATTCCAGATTATAGCTTGTCAGATAACTCCCACCCTGGGTCTGAACTGCAGCTCAGTAGTTTTTCTCCCTTTGCTCTAGTATAAACCATCTGAACAACACTGTGCAAAGCACCAGGTCCTGTGTATCGTCTCCTCAGGAGACAATTAACTCAGGACAAAGGTCAAAACCTGGTCCCATCTTTTCAGGATTTAACAATCCTTCCATCACTGTGACACTTTAGGTTATTAACTGTTTAGTTTACCTCATTTTCACAAGATTTCCAGCCCAACTGCCAATATCTGCTGTGACACCGATGTTCAATTTAGGCATGTCTCACTCAGATGTCTTAGAAGGCATCGATCATGGACCATCCCAACTTCTGCTGTGAGATACGTAATACCCACAGATGATTCAAGGGGACCTTTCTGAGATGGATCCTTCTCCCCTTGGAAAGCCCGTGGATGGGATGAAGCATTCATCAGACCCCATACTCAGACTGAGCCTTGGCTGGTACTTACTAAACTGTCCCATCCTCAGTGGGATTTTAATGCTTTCTTCTGTGTTTCTCTGCTGAAGCAGCAGTAGCTGGATTTCTGATCATCAAAGGGCAGGCAAAGCGCAGGGTCTGGTCGGGTGCCTCTGCCATAAGTTGAAAGAATCACAGAATCCCTAGGTTGGAAAAGCCCTTTAAGATCATCCAGTCCAACCCTTCCTGTCCTGTGCTAAACCAGATCCCTGAGCACCTCATCTACCCACATGTTAAACACCCCCAGGGCTGGGGACTCAGCCCCCTCCCTGGGCAGCCTGGGCCACAGCCCCACAACTCTGCCAGGGAAGAACTTTGCCCTCCCAGCTGAGCTGAGCCTGCCCTGGGGCAGCTTGAGCCCATTGCCCCTTGTCCCATCTCCTGTCCCCTGGCTGAAGAGAGACCAGCACCCACCTCTCTGCACCCTCCTGTCAGATACTTGTAGGCAGTGATAGGGTCAAAGTTTGTCTCTTCTAAATACACAGAAACATGATTTAACTGCAGGTCCCATGGCACACGGGGAGCCGCTCGTCCCGCTGCACCCACACCTCCCACCACCCTGATCAGACCTTTTCCAAAGACATGTACTAGCTCTTTCCCTGTTCAAACCCCTAAACTAATTGTCAGGAGCTATTTAAAGCCCTTCACGGGCCGGCGCACCACGGGTACAAACAAAACCCTTCTAGGTCAGCCCAGCCTGGCTGTTCATAAACAGGACACAAAAAGAGGATGGTCACATTGGCCAGGGAAGCAGAGAGCCTCTTGCTCATCAAGAACATCCCCAGAGGTTTGCGTGGCCAAGCTCAAACGGGGCTTTCATTAATCTGCCTAGGTCATAGCTGGACCGGGCACCGCAGGTTTGGAGGTGTTGGTGTCCCCAGAGACAAATAAAAGAGGTGAAAATACCCCTTCAAACACAACTGGGCAGCAGGGAAGAGGACCTCGATGTCTTTTGGGGTTTGTAGGATGCTGCGGCGCTGCTGCAGGGGTGTGGGTAGGCACAGCGATGCTGCTCAGGGTTGTAAATCAGCGCTGGGCTGTGCATCCAGATGAGGAACATGAGAACATGGGCAGGGAAAACAAGTGAGCTGAGTGAGCCACAGAGGCACCAGCGCTCTGACTCTGCCCAAGGGTTTACTCCCTGTAACACACACTGCAGAAACTCTGTGCCAGTTGCAAGGGGAATTAGGAGTACAGAGGGTTTCTCAGCACAAGCACTGTGCAGTGCACAAATGCCAGCAGAAAGTCTTCAAAGCAGCAGTAAGGTCACTGCTATAAATAAATCATCCTGGCCCTAAGGAGCCCTGTGGAGCTTCCCAGGGAAACAGGCATCCCAGCAAATTGGATCCACCCTGAAAGAGGAGACAGGTAAGGAGGGCTCCTTTCAGTGCTGCAGGAACTGGGAGTTTAAATGGGACCAACAACAGCTACTCCATTGTTTAATCTCTCTGATGAATAATGCAGCACAGTCAATGACATGATGGGCCATGTGTTCCAACCCACCAAGACCAAATACCAGCAATGCTTGCGGGCTCAGGACTCTGTTCTAAGAGGGGAAGCAGAGATGGAGCCACTCCACAGGAGTTGGATTTGCACACGTGGGTGCACACGTGCAGTGCCTGGCACACTTGGCCAGGTAGGCATCCAGCACCCACATGCAGCCACTTGGCTTGACCTGGGTATCTCACCTCACAGTTCTGCCAACACCCACGGAAGAAAGTGCACTAGGTAACATCCACCCAGCCCCATGGCACAGCACATGGGCCCAAAAATGGGAGAAATTAGCTGAAAACAAGCAAAAAAACCCCATCTGGCTGATGGGGTGTCACGCAGGAGGCGACATATGAGCTGCATGCTGCAGGTTACGTGGGATGGATAGCCCAGGACTGTGGGGTGCAGGTCTGGCTGCAGGGCACGCTGTGCCACTGCCACAAGTAAAAATCCTCCATGGGTGAAAGGAAAGGGCAGCATGTAGGGAATCAGCACTACAGGCTTGGGGGAGACTGGCTGGAGAGCTGTGAGGCAGAGAAGGACCTGGGGTGTTGGGTGACTGCAGGCTGAACATGAGCCAGCAGTGTGCCTGGGTGGCCAAGAAGGCCAATGGCATCCTGGCTTGTGTCAGAAATAACATGGCCAGTAGGTCTGGGGAGGGGATTGTGCCCCTGGACTGGGCACTGCTGAGGCTGCACCTTGAGTGCTGGGTCCAGTTCTGGGCTCCTCACCATCAGAAGGACATGGAGGTCCTTGAAAGAGTCCAGAGAAGGGCAACCAGGCTGGGGAAGGGGCTGGAGGGCAAATCATATGAGAGGCAGCTGAGGGAGCTGGGGGTGTTGAGCCTGGAGGAGGCTGAGGGGAGACCTTCTCCCCACCTCCCCTGCCCTGCCAGGAGGGTGCAGAGAGGTGGGTGCTGGTCTCTTCAGCCAGGGCACAGGAGATGGGACAAGGGGCAATGGGCTCAAGCTGCCCCAGGGCAGGGTCAGCTCAGCTGGGACGGCAAAGTTCTTCCCTGGCAGAGTTGTGGGGCTGTGGCCCAGGCTGCCCAGGGAGGGGGCTGAGTCCCCAGCCCTGGGTGTGTTTAACATGTGGGTAGATGAGGTGCTCAGGGATCTGGTTTAGCACAGGACAGGGACGGTTGGACTGGATGATCTTAAAGGGCTTTTCCAACCTAGGGATTCTGTGCATCAGCCAAGTGTTAATATTGATGCATCATGGAGCTTATTGTGACCTCCTCTGCCAGGAGAAGCCTCAGCACTGAAGAGAGAAAGCACCAGGAGTTGTGCAGGGTCCGTGTGTCTTGGGACCAATTTCTGTGGCCGTTACACTGAAACGACTTCTGTTCTGCTGGGAAATAATTGGATTGGAACAGAATGAACCATAATTATTTTTAAAATGGACTACTGCTCCATCCTCTTCCTAAACCTTCTGCTGACCTTCAGCAGCACAGATCAGATCTGCCCAGCACCTTCCAACCTCAACCCACTTTAAAATATTAATGCTTCTGTATGACACAGCATTATTATCCCCTTTCTGGGGCTGGGGGAAGCGTGGCAGGGAGCTGGTCTGAGCTTTGGGAGTCATGGGGAGCAGGGGGTGATGTGCTACAGTGGATTGGGGTTTTAAGCAAAATCCCTCACCTCAGAGTGCCAGCTCCAGCCTGTACTGAGCAGAGAAAGGACAATGATGTGCTGAGCAGAGGAGGGGGCTGGGGCAAATCCAGGAGCCCAAATCCCATCCCAGCACATGGGAAAGCTGACCAAACCCATTATAAGATAGATAGGCTCTTAGTATGATGTCTATCCCATATTTTGGGGAGGAGAATTAAAATGTACATTATGGTATTCCCATGGCAAAATGATCTGTGCTAGTTTTTTTTCAGTTAACATTAAATAATAGCTACATTGGGATGCAAATGAACCTCTGATTTTAATTATTTTTCTTTGGGAGAGAGAAGGGATGGGGAAGGTGAGAGAGACCTGCATTAAAAAGGGGGACCATGTACTTTATGATTGTTTTCCCTAAGGAATGAGGAGTGGTAATTAATCTGAATATATGGTTGGACTGAGCAGGTTTTTCCTCTCAAAAATGGTTTAAATAGAAAAAAATTATGACCAGTAACCAGTTTAGATTCTCTAAAGAGCTCAACAGAGCATGGGTGGTAGACGCATTCACATCCTACAGTAGCACTAGATGGATGAAACAACCTCCTCCCTAACTTCCCACGTCTCATCAAACACTCTGCAACCAAGAGATGTTGCCAGTAGTAACGATGAGCATTTCACCTGTTTGAAGGTCTCTCTCTCTCTCCTCTGCTTTAGCTGCTCCCTGGGCCCCGCCGCACGTGGCATATCGCCAACGGATCTGCCCTTCACAGGCTGTCCTTTCTTTTCCACCAGACGTGTGATCGGAGCTTTCTGGACCCCCCAAGGGCTGGTAGAGACCTTTACAAGACATATGGGTACTGCATTTCATGCTACAGTCATCTGGCACCCCAGCAAAGCCAAGCCCCTGATGTCAGAAAGGGGATGAAGCGGTTGGAAGGGACCTACAATCATCTAGTCCAACTGAAGTGGGATGGCAGAGGTCAGTCTGTTAACAACAAGGAGCTCCAAGAAGAACCTGAGCGAAGCTGCCCAAGGACTGGGTAGCTCATCTGTCCTTCTAGTACTGAAACCAGAGACTCCCAGGTCACATTCCGAAATCAAATGTGCGTCTGTCTTTCATCAGACATGAGCAAAACAACTCAGGGACCTTACCTTCACCCAGCCATGGCCAACAGCCAACCTCCAGTCTTCAAGTAGATCCCATTCCCCGGTGGTCGCAGCACTTCCCTACTCACCCCAGTGAAAGCTTTTCTTAAGATTTCCTTACGACCTACAAACCAAAATGAAAACTGCAGTGAGCAAGTGATGTTTAGAGCTTTATATATCTTTAAAATCATAAGCTACCTTAAAAAAACAACCTGTTTCCATTTTTACCAGTGAATCTTCTCCACGAATACGCTTTGTGCTCCTCCAGCCTCCCCCCCGCCAAGGGAAGACAGCCAAAGCCTCGCTGCAGACAGCAGTTGTCAAGCCAGTCTCTGATTTAAGCAGGGGCTAGGTCATTTAATGCTCTACAGATGGCAAACAGCACATTACACTTCACTGGGAGATAAGCTGGCAGATGCTGCCGACGGCCGGCAGCAGCAGGCAGGCTGCCACGTCACACCACCACCACCGCCACGCTCAGCTCCAAGCACCCTCCAGAGTCAGCACCTGGCAAAGACCCAACCTGCTTCTCCACAGGGATCCATCCCACACATCCCAGCTCCCCATCTTTGGGGTTCTTCCATCATGGATCAGCTGCACCATTGGTCTGGCTGCGCTGTCAGCACCAGCTTTTCCCAAATGCCATTTGGTTTTCCTCAAGGTTTTCTCTCTGCATAGAGCATCCTGAAAGACAGAGACCTAAGGCATGATAAACATGCTGATCTGTTCTTCCAGCACCTGCTAAAAGTTGGGCTCAACTTCATGCTATTTAGTACTTTCTGGGTTTTCTCACCTTCCCCTAAAAACCACCTTTTTTTGGTTGCTATTCCACGTCCATTTTTGAAATGCCAACTCCAAAAGACTTGAGTCAGTGCCTTTTATAACGGTGACTAAAAAAAGGAGCAGATTAAATATCTGCAGAGAAGTTTGATGGAGCAAAAAGAGCATCAGCACAATAGCAGGTGTCAGTCTGTGGAAGTATTTCTGGGAAAGGGAAAAGCACAGAGCGTTCGGATCGCAGACATCTTGATTATAATCCCTCCCTCCCCCCCATGACTGTGCAGTGACAGCAAAGAATTATCCAGAGGTATTCAAAGTGATTACTGGGAATAAAAGGGAAAAAGTAAATTCAAGGCAGCCCAGCACCTCCTGTCAGGTCAGGTCTCAAGCCACCAGCATCCTCCTCCATAAGATAACAATGTTGTATTCAGGATCTACTGTTGTATTCTGCATCTACTGCACCTACAGATGTGGCTGGCTTTGATGCAGTTGGGTTTTTACCTTAAAGCATTTATCTGCTTTTTTCCAGGCAATGTGCAAGGGTTCTCAGCCTTTGGGCTCCTCTTGCAGAACCCAAATCCCCTTTCTTCACTTGACCAATACTCTGCCAAAATGCAGCCCTCTGATTGCTGCTGGGTGGTGGTCATGGAAATCCAGCCCCTTTCTTTGGTACAGTTTTCAGTGGGAAGGGAGCTACAACGCTCACCCAGTCCAATCCTTCGCGTAGGAATTCTCTTAACAATGAAATTCCCTGGTGTAAAGGAAAAAGCAGAAGGCACAACGACCTGAAGGCATCAGAATAGGGTTATATGTACAGAAAACACCCTCAAAGATCTGTTGTGTCCATCTCTCCTGAGACAGTTGGTGATGAGGGATGGGACTGGGAGAGCGGCTGCTCTGGTCAGTTCACAGGACTCTGACTCTCCCTGTTGGATGGTCACTCCAGCATGAGCAGACTCCATTTCCAGTGCAACCCACATCCATGGTGAGAGTGACCAAGGCCCACAAGCACAACTCATGCTCAGTCCCACACCCCAAAGGTGTCCCATGAAGAGCCCTGCCAACCACAGGACTTGCCGTGCTGTAGGCCGTAGCTCCGCATGTCTGCCCCTCAGCAGGGCCTCCTTCGCCCTCGCTACCTGCTGCCTCAACACAACCCTTGCAAACGCTTTCAGCTCTGCCTGGATGTCTTCAAACCTCCCCCAGGAGCTCTTCAAACCTCCCCCAGGAGCTCTTCAAGCCTGGGAGTGCTCCAGAAGAGCAGTCCGCATGGAGCAAGTCGTGTGGGGTCTGTGCTATGTCCTGGGTGAGCAAAGCCCAGCAGGACCAGAGGGTTAGCTCAGATCCACAGTGCTTTCTCTTGCCTGCTTCTGCACTGCAATTGCATCATCGCTCAGTGGAGGGAGGAAATTAGAGAAGAGCCAGATGCATCCTGCTCTCTGCCTGGCTAACCTAATTTTGCCCAGCCACGCTCGGAGCCACAGGTCGGCTTCCCAGCTCCAGATCTGCACCTTCACCTCCAGCCCAAACTGGCACACAACCTGTTGCTGCCAGGTGGGAGATGTGGCTTCCCAGCAGACTCCAAAGGATGCTGCTGCATCTCTACAACCTGCAAGACAACCTAAGCCTTCAGCCACATAAAGCTGCATTGTCTGTGTTATTTAAAGCTTAAAGCTTCTCTTCCTCTCCATCAGAAGAGGGGTGGCAGCAGGGACAGGGAGGGGATTGTCCCTCTCTGCTCTGCCCTCATGAGGCCCCAGCTGGAGTCCTGTGTCCAGAGCTGGGGCCCCAATACAAGAAAGATGAGGGACTGTTGGAGAGGGGTCAGAGGAGGGCTATGAAGATGATTTAAAAGCTGGAGCACCTCCCCTACGAAGAGAGGCTGAGGGAGCTGGGCTGGGTCAGCCTGGAGAAGAGAAGGCTGTGGGGGGACCTCATTGCAGCCTGCCAGTCCCTGAAGGGAGCAGAGGAACAGGAGGGGAATCAGCTTGTTAAAAGGGTAAATAATGGCAGGACAAGGGGGATGGATTGAAGCTGAAGAAGGGAAGGTTTAGATGAGATATTAGGGGGAAGTTCTTTCCAGAGAGAGTGGTGAGGGGCTGGAACAGGCTGCCCAGAGAGAGGTGGTGGATGCCCCATCCTTGGAGGTGTTCAAGGCCAGGTTGGATGGGGCCCTGGGCAACCTTGTGTAGCTCCAGGCCTGGAGGTTGGTGTCCCTGCCTGTGGCAGGGGGTTGGAGCACTGTGATCCTTGGGGTCCCTTACAACCCAGCCCAGTCTATGATCCTCTGCCCGCTGGACAGGCTTCCAAACCTCCAAGGGGAACTATTTCAGCTGCTCCCCAGCTCTCTTGTGAGCCTTCAGCCACCCTGAGCTTAAGCTGTGATCCAGGTGGTGAGAAAGAAGAGACCCGAGCACAGGATTTAAAGAATCTAAACAACCCAACCAGAACCAGACTAACAGCAAAACAGCCACACCAGGCTTCCTACTAAACCAAGACCTATAAGCATGAAGAGGATGAATACAAACCCTTGTGGGGAGGAGGGTGTGAAATGTATCTGAAGTAGCTTTGCTAGCCAACAGAGCTTCCCTGAACACTCTCACTAACCCACCGGCGTCATCTCCAACGCAGTCTCTTCTGTTGCCTTCAGAAACTTGAATGAGTTTCTCACAAACACTACCAGTCCACTCCTGGTAGCACCCCTGTGTCAGTTTGTGTGACAAGGTTTTGGTAGCAGGGAGCTACAGGGGTGGCTTCTGTGAGAAGCTGCCAGAAACTTGCCCTGTGTCTGACAGGCCTGGCTCAAGGACGGACCCACCGCCGGCCAAGGCTGAGCCCATCGGTGATGGCGGCGGTGCCTCTGGGGTAGGAGAGCTAAGGAAAAACCCAAACAAAACAGCAGTTTTGCTGCCAGAGAAGGGAGTGAGATGTGAGAGGAACAACTCTGCAGACCCCAAGGTCAGTGCAGAAGGAGAGGGAGGAGGTGCTCCAGGAGCCAGAGCAGAGATTCCTCTGCAGCCTGTGGAGAAGACCGTGGTGAGGCAGGCCATGCCCCTGCAGCCCATGGAAGTCCCTGGTGGAGCAGATATCCACTGCACCCCATGGAGAACCCCACACTGTAGCAGGTGGAGGCACCCAAAGGAGTCTGTGACCCCATGGGAAGCCTACGCTGTGTGGGAGGAGTGTGAGGAGTCCTCCCCTGAGGAGGAAGGAGCAGCAGAGTCAACATCTGATGGACAGACCCCAACCCCCATCCCTGTCCCACTGTGCTGCTGGGGAGGTGGAGAGGGGGAAGTGAGGGGTGGAGTTGAGCCCAGGAAGAAGGGAGGGGGATGGACGGACGCGTTTCCTGACTCTGATTTGATTGGCAATAAATCATTTTCTCCAAGTTGCATCTGTTTTGCCCATGACAGAACCTGGTGAGCAACCTCTCCCTGTCCTTGTCCCAGCCCACCAGCCTATGCTATGCCCTCTCTCCCCTACCCAACAGAGGAGGGGGTGATAAGATGGGGCTTTGGGGGGGCACCTGGTGTTAAGCCAAGGTTAAACCATCACAGTCCTGAAACCTGCCAGAAACACCGGGCAAGTTCTAAAGCCCCAGAAGCAGCCTGTCACACCTCTCACTTTGCAGCTAGAAAAACACAAATTCAAAACAACAACCATAAAGAAACCCCACTTTTCAGCCTTCCTGTCCTCACCAAGAGCCAAGCTGGCACCTCAGACACAAACAGGTACTTCAACACTTGAGTCTTTCACGTGCATCATATGGAAATGCCCACAACATCTGATGCAGCCTGTCCTGGAGACAGATAAATACCCTAAGTGGTCTTCTCAGACATCACTTCCAGCTACAAAAGCTATCCACCCAAGCAGTTCCATGGACCCACAGTCCTAGAACGAATGCATCAGCAGCTGAGATCACACAAAATTCCCCCTCCCTGCTAGAAACCACCCTGAGGGCAGTTTGGCAGCTCTGAGCCCCCTCTAGATTGCTCTTCAGTCCAAAAAAACCTCCAAAGTTAAAATCAAGCCACTTCTCTCTCCTGCATTCCTGAGGGTCATCCAACTTGCTGGATGTAAAACTTCCCCAGAAAGCAGTTTGAGAGCTGCCAGTGTCCTGAGCCAGCTCTAAAGCTTCTTTGCTACCACCACCTCACACCCTGGAGCCACAGTGATACCACCACAGTGATTATTGATACCACCACAGTGATTATTAAAGAGAAATAAATCAAAAATCCCCAAATTCTTCGAATTTAAACCCAAAACTTGTAGAGCTACTTTAGGCAGGATGCTGGGGAGAAGGAACAGTCCCACTTGTTGGACCCGATGATCTCTCGAGGTCCCTTCCAACCCCTACAATTCTATGATTGTCTGGAGCAAATTCATGTTTGAACGTCTTGGTTCACTGGGTTGTGTTGGTTCCCAAACCCAACTGGAGCCCACAGCTCCAGTAAGGTTGTTTTTCCATGAATTAACTTACTTTGTCTCCTAAAAATATGCTGGGAACAAACATCCACTGCCCTGTGAGCTTTCTTCCTGCTTCTTGAGCATGTTGGTCTGCTGCCTGAGATTGGCACAGGGTTTGTTTTTGGGAAGAGATCTTCCTTGAAGGGATCAAGCAGGGCCAAGCTGCGAGACGGATCAGCCTCAGGGTCACCTGGGGTGAAGAGCACTTAATCCCAAGTCCACGTTCAAAGCACACGAGCTATTTACAGCCTCCCAACGTTGATCTCCAAATATAGGTGCTGATGCAGTGAGACCCTCCGGCACGTGCTCCCCCCGCTCAAGCACACAAACTGTCCCATCGTGGTATGTGGTGTAAGGTGAAGCCTGGAGATGCCAGCCCTGGTTCTGCTCTCCTATGTAATTATGTAAATAAGTATGCAGAAGGGGGTGGAACTGACCTGGGATCCTTGTGAGCATCAGGCAGTTCAGTTTGCCATCGGCACTTGGGATGCGTGCACCCACCTGAGGAGTGACTGGGGTGGCACAGCTGATGCTGGGAAGGCAAAACTAACAGCCCCACCAGTAAAAATGCTCAACATGGATGGCCTGAGGCCATCTCTCAGACTCACAAGTGCAAACCTTCCTTATTTTCAGTGTGTTGTGCACAACTGCCCCCCTTGGCTTGGAGGAGCAGGTGCAGAGAGGGGTGTGTGGAGGAGCTGGGCTTCATCTCAGCAGCAGTCCTGCCTCCTCACAGAATCACAAGGTTGAAAAAGACCTTTCAGATCATCCAGTCCAACCGTCCCTGTCCTGTGCTAAACCAGATCCCTGAGCACCTCATCTACCTGTTAAACACACCCAGGGCTGGGGACTCAGCCCCCTCCCTGGGCAGCCTGGGCCACAGCCCCACAACTCTGCCAGGGAAGAACTTTGCCCTCCCAGCTGAGCTGACCCTGCCCTGGGGCAGCTTGAGCCCATTGCCCCTTGTCCCAGCTCCTGTGCCCTGGCTGAAGAGACCAGCGCCCACCTCTCTGCACCCTCCTGGCAGGGCAGTGTAGGCAGTGATAAGGTCTCCCCTCAGCCTCCTCTTCTGCAGGCTGAACACCCCCAGCTCCCTCAGCTGCTCTTCATGGGATTTGCCCTCCAGCCCCTTCCCCAGCCTGGTTGCCCTTCTGTCCTCCCTCACTGGGAGCACTGGTGTACCACCCAGGCATGTCAAGAGAGACATTTCTTACTCTATACCCCAACCACAGCTTCCCCCTCTCCAGAGGTGAGCTCCCTACCATGAAGGCATTTCCCCTGCAATGCATGGAGTCACTGCCAGGGTGGCCCTGGAAAACCAGCCCAGAAGCATGCAGGGGCCTCTGAGTGGCCTTGAAGGGATGATAAGGGTGAGCACAATGGTTATTTATTATTCTTTTTTAAGTGGAGGTGAGCACTGCTGTGGGCACTCAAAGTGGGGGTTTTAAGTATCATGAACTGGGAAAGGCACGGATTGCCTGGCAGCAGGAGGTGGCCATCTGGAGAACGGGGCTCCCAGAAAGTCAGGGTTTGCCCCAGTTCCCCACACGTGCTCTCAAATCCCACAGGAGGAATTTTAAAGAAAATAAATTTTCTTTTTTTTTTCTTTTAAATGACTGATACCCAGTGTTTGGGGCTGGCTCACTCTGCCCGTGCCATCAGGAACATCACCCCCCACCTCAGGTATTTCAGTAAGTCTCCTGCTTCAATATTTGTGGTGCATTAAACAAAACAAAAGCCACCCCAAAACCCCCAAGCCAAGCCTGCTTGGGATTCTCACAGCATCCCTGGAAAGCAGCTCAGGGCTGTTCACAGAGGAACACGAGTCATGCCCCCAGACTGCATGGGCTGAGCTGGAGATGCCAACTCTGCTGCCACTTCTGTGCCTGACTTGGAGCCTGACTTGGGTCTGCTTTATGATTTATCCCATGGGAAAGAACACACAGGGCTGTCCTGCAAGGAGAGATTTGCCTAGAAATACATGGGGAGCATGGAGAAGCGAGCAAGGCATCTTTTAAACCAACAGCAGAGCACTTGGGCTGCTGCCTGCCCCATATGATGGCATTCTGGTACCCAGGGTCTGGTGGACTAAAGCACAACCAGAAGATGCCAGCAGTGCCATGGTAAGGATGGCAGGATCATAGAATCACAGAACTGTAGGGGTTGGAAGGGACCTCCAGAGATCATGAGGTCCAACCCCCTGCCAAAGCAGGGTCCCTAGGACAGGGCACACAGGGCGGTGTCCAGACAGGGCTGGAATCTCTCCAGAGAAGGAGACTCCACACCCCCTGGGCAGCCTGTCCCAGGGCTCCCTCACCCTCACTGGGCAAAAGTTCTTCCCCATGTTGGTGTGGAACTCCCTGTGCTCCAACTTGCAGCCATTGCCCCTTGTCCTGTCCCCACAGACACTGAAAAGGGGCTGGCTGATTCCCCCTGCATCCTCTGCTTAAGATAATTATAAACATTAATTAGGTCCCCCCTTAGTCTTCTCTTCTCAAGGCTGAACACTCCCAATTTTCTCAGCCTTTCCTCACAGGGGAGATGCTCCAGGCCCTTCATCATCTTCGTAGCCCTTTGCTGGACTCTCTCTCCAGGAGATTCCTGTCCTTTTTATCCCAGGGAGCCCAGCACTGGACACAACACTCCAGGTGGGGCCTGACCAGGGCAGAGCAGAGGGGGAGGATCCCCTCCTGTGACCTGCTGGATGCTCCCTCAGTGCTCAGCATCACTCCTGCAGCCCTGGGTTATCACCGTGTCATGGCCTCATTCCCCAGACCTGCTGCCTCTTGCTGCTGCAGCAGGAACAGAACATCCTGATGAGGCTGCATGAGGCCAGGAGAGACCCTGGGTGAGGTGCCCGTGCTCGGAAGGTGAGACAGGATTAGCAGCACAGCACGCACAAGAGATGCTAATCCCAGGGTAATAAGCCAGAGTGTTGCTCCTGCCCAGCAGCAGCAGCAGCGTGGCCAGAGACAGGGTTGACAGCCAGGTCCTCAGCAGACCTGGTGTGACCTCTCACACTTCTGTGGGGATGGAGGTGGAAGGCTAAATTGCTCTGTGCTCAACGCTGGAAAAGAGAGCGCTATTTGCCTCCAAGCCTCTTACACTAAGTATCACATATGCCCCTGGAGACACAGCACACATGGTCAAGGTAAGTGCTTGGGAAGAAGCAGCCTGATGCAAGCCTGCTGCTGCAGCCACAGCATCTGCTATAGCCCATCCTGGAGATGGATAAAAACCTAAATGCTCTTCTCAGACATCACTTCCAGCTACAAAAGCTATCCACCCAAGCAGTTCCATGGGCCCACGGTCCTAGAACGAATGCATCAGCAGCTGAGATCACACAAAATTCCCCCTCCCTGCTAGAAACCATCCTGAGGGCAGTTTGGCAGCTCTCAGCCCCCTCTAGATTGCTCTTCAGTCCAAAAAAACCTCCAAAGTTAAAATCAAGCCACTTTCCTCTCCTGCATTCCCGAGGGTCTTTCAACTTGCTGGATGACCAGAAACTTCCCCAAGAAAGCAGTTTGAGAGCTGACAGAGCATCCTGAGTCAGCTCTAAAGCTTCTTTGCTACCACCACCTCACACTCCAGAGCCCTGCTGACACCACCACAGTGATTATTAAAGAGAAATAGCCCGATGCCAACCTGCTGCTGCGATCAGTGCTCCCTCCTTCCCTCCCTGTGTGGGACCAGTGAGGCTGGTGGTGAGGTTTCTGGTGCAGAAAACTGACTTGAGAGCAGCTGTTGGTGGTCTCAGCCAGCCCTACACTGAGAAGGCTCCAGAAGGGCATCCCATAATGTCTCCTTGGTCATCCCACCACATCTCCTGGGTCTCTCCTTAGCATCTCCAAGGATTAGGAAGCCAAAACTGAAGTTGGAGGCATACCATATACAAGGACGCTGGAGTTTCAGCTTGCCTGGCTCAGGGCAGGAGAGCAGGGCTCCCAGGAATGTGTCTTTTCAGTTCCCACATGCTGGGTGGATGTTGGCACCACCAGGCTCTTGCCCAGAGCTCCCTTCCATCACCTGTGCTGAAAGCAGGAGAAAAATCCACACATACACCCTGGCGCCGGTAGCCAGCCAGCTCATCCTTGAAGAGCAGCAGAGCTGAGCAGTGAAGGGTGCTCTGGGGAGATCTGGTGGACTTTATTACTCAGAGCAGGGATTTGTCTCTTGCAAAAATAGCTGGTACTCACAAAAACCCAAGGAAAAAACCACAAGTTTTGGAACAAATACAACTTAGACTATGAGAGGCTAAAAAAGATTAGATGAGTGACAGTTTTCCAAAGGAAAGGAAAGGAAAGGAAAGGAAAGCCCTTCTCACTGTCACTAAGAGCTCAGGCTGTTGCCAACAGATGCCAGGCATTTCGAGTCACAAGCAAGGTGCTTCAGCACCAGCATCCCACTGAGCTCCTGCTTGGCTCACCTCAGTGGTGGATAAAAGTCTCCAGATTCCTGAGGCTCAGCTGCTGCTCCAACAGACACAGACATGTCCAAACCCCCATCATCGTAAGGTCTCCTGGCAGAGGTGCACCTGACAGCAGCAAAGCTATCGCTCCACAAGCAGGAGTCCCTCTCTGAATAGCACACAACATATTTCTTTCTATCTGGAGATGCCACTGGGATTTGTTACCCCAAATTTCAAATTAAGTTATAAAAGCATTTTAAATGAAAAAGGGAATGAAAACTCAGGGCTTTGTAGTAGGTGATTCCAAACAACTAGATTGTAAAACTCTGAGATTTGCTCCTTTCTAAGAGGGAGCTGAGGTATCAATGGGTCTTACAAGAGTCACAGAATCACCAGGTTGGAAAAGCCCTTTAAGATCATCCAGTCCAACCATCCCTGTCCTGTGCTAAACCAGATCCCTGAGCACCTCATCTACCCACATGGTAAACACACCCAGGGCTGGGGACTCAGCCCCCTCCCTGGGCAGCCTGGGCCACAGCCCCACAACTCTGCCAGGGAAGAACTTTGCCCTCCCAGCTGAGCTGACCCTGCCCTGGGGCAGCTTGAGCCCATTGCCCCTTGTCCCAGCTCCTGTGCCCTGGCTGAAGAGACCAGCGCCCACCTCTCTGCACCCTCCTGGCAGGGCAGTGTAGGCAGTGATAAGGTCTCCCCTCAGCCTCCTCTTCTCCAGGCTGAACACCCCCAGCTCCCTCAGCTCTCTCAAACAAATAAGGCATGAAGCTGAAGAGAAAACAAAAATAAATAGACTTAAATTCAACTCAGCATTAATAAAGCTTGAGGAGGGATTTGTTTAAGCTTGAAAACCACATTTGGTTTGATTCAGCACCATGTTTGGGCTTTCCTTCAGACTGCAGAGGGCTGGTGAACAGAACCCTCTGTTTGCAGCATCAACAGGCTGGTCCAGCTCAGCAAGAGCTGGTGGCTCAGGGAAAGCAGCTGGAGAAGGGGCCACGAAGGGCTGCAGGTGGGATGGGCTCTCGCTTGTACAGCGTGGATGGAGCTCTGCTCCCATGGGCTTTGGGTTGTGTGAGCAACCGCAGTGAACGTGCATTAACCTGAAGCCAAACATGATTCTGCATCTGGGAGGGAATCACACAAATGAGATCATTCCAGCTTCATTTGCATTGACTTAATTAACACAGGTTCAGAGTGCCACTGCACTCTGCTGGGGATAAGATCTTCCTCGCTCCCGTGGCCCCACGCTACAGCCAAAGGAAACCCTCATTCTCACTGCTGTCATAGAATCCTAGACTGGTCTGGGTTGGAAGGGACCCCAAGGGTCACAGAGTTCCAACCCCCTGCCACAGGCAGGGCCACCAACCTCCAGGCCTGGAGCTACACAAGGTTGCCCAGAGCCCCAGCCAGCCTGTTGTCCTGTTACAGTTTCCATTGGCACGGGAAACGAAAGCCTGAGGTCTATCACATGCATTACAGTAGAGTAATATAATAACTGGCCTGCCCAGTTCCAGGTCTCACAGACAGACAGATTGTAAGCTATTCAAAGCAAGGACTGGTCTTGGTAGGTTTGGTCAGGGCAGAACAGGACCAGTCAGGGCAGGACAGGTGGAGGGAGGAAGAGCAGCGGTCCTGCAGAGGGGGTGGGATGCTGAAAGCATCTAACTTCATTGTGCCCTCAAACCCAGGTATGGAATGGAAAAACTGAACCACAGGAGTTGTACCTAATGACAAAGGTGTGAGCAATGAAACAGAGAGAACCCCCTCCCAGCTAAGCAGAAAAGCCACAGTCTGGCACATCATGGTTACAGGGGACTTGGTACTGAGCTTGCAGAGGGGAGACCCTAGTCCCCGGAGCGAAGGATGGAACAAGTGACAGTGGAGTTTCTTGGACACCTAGGGAAGGAGTTTCCATGCCACGCTGGGTGTTACAAACTGACACTGGCTATAGCCTGTATCAGCTTAAGGTGAAGATCAAAGCAATCCTACTGCTCTGCCTCCTCAGCCGTGGCTTCTCTGCTGTCACAGAGGGACTTACCACACGATTGGGTCCAGCACAAGGAGCTCCCAGTGTCAGGAACCATTGCTTCAGAGGGGCCCTGCCCAAAGCCCAGGGGGTTAACTCAACACCAGGTGTTTTTCCAAGGACCCTTCTCACAGCACTGGAGCCCATTTGTTTCAAGCCTTGCCAAATCAATCTCCTTCCACAGGAACATCAGCAAAGAGGTAATGGCCTCGATAAATCTCTCCCCTGTCCCCATGGATGGCACAAAAAGCACCTACACACACCCTAGGAATGATCTCTGGCTGCTCAGTATTTTCTTAGTGCTTCACCTGCTTTGAATCACAAGCACTCTGATAAATGAACTGAAGGGTTCCCCTGCTCCTCCACTGCATGGGTGAGTACCTCAGGATGAAGTACCAACATTGCAGGGTGATTTTTCATGGTGATGCTCGCTGAATCACTCCAGAAGATCTAAGCCTTTCCCAGCATGGCAGCTCAAAACCTGCTTACTTATTCTTGCAGACTTGCCAGCTCTTCCAGTGCTGAGGCATGGGTATGGTTTTGGAGATGAGCTCAACAGGCAGAGTTTGAATTTGGATATAAAAGATTGAATTAAAGATTTTTAGGCCAAAACCATCAGCTCAGCAGGATGCCAAGGGACATTTCCCTGGGAACAGCAGCGCTGGGCTCTGCACATCCACAACAAGGTAGCTGTTTTTATTTCCTAGGGAAAAGCACAGTTGTTGGTCTTGCTAGCTTAAGGTCCCTGAAATGTGCCAAAGCCAACAACTCATCTGGGTTTGGACAATCAGCCACCAGGTATAAACGGCAGAGGGAAAGCCACCCCTGCCCTCAGCCACCTCCACTGAGCAGCCAAGGGATTGACCAGGAGCTGGTGACAAACCTCTGGCTAAAATAACACCCTTAATCCCAGTGAAGCGCTTGGATCAGGCATTTTAGGATAAGCAGGTGGAGAAGAGTTCTCCATCCTTTGTCCAAATTCTCACAGTCCTGTCTGCACAGAGGAGCAAATTCCCACTTAGCAGCTGCGCCGCTATCGATGCAGCTGTCTTGGGCTTCTGAACTGTGCTGTTCAAAGAACTGCCCCTGGTTTCTCTGGGCTCCTCACATTACCCAACCATCCTTGGCAGCAGGGACACTGCATTTCTCATGCTTTCCTAGAGTATATGAGGTCTGTCATGGATACAAAGGGCACCTGAGCGTTTCCAAAATTAGGGAAAAAAGCATGTGACTCACAGTGCTTGCTAAAGAAAAGGCCTGAGGAGTCTGGTGTTACCAAGACAGACAGGCAAAATCTCTTCAGATCTGGGAACAATTACAGTTCTTACCTGAACGAGAGGCATTCATTTTAGTTGGCAGGCATGGGCAGGTTCATCCCATCCACCACACAGGGGTCATCAAGAGTCAGCCACCACCTCCCGCATCGTGGCAATGAGGCTTCTCTGCCACAGGTGGACACCAAAGCTTTCTGTTGTACGGTGTTTGAGACCCTCAGCTGGAAGGGCACTACTGGAAGCGATGTCCCAGCATGTTAGAAGATGCAAGAGACAGACTGTAAAGAGAGACCGTGGGAGGACTCGCCCTGAGTTCAATTAGCAGCTGGGGAAGCAAGACTCCCACCATCAGCTCTAGAGCTGATACACACCAGTGCTCCTTGGAAGCAGAGCTTTCCCTTCTTTCAAGGCTGTATTAAATGTAATATCACCATGTTAAGAGTTATTATTAGCAAGCAACAGCTAGTTTAATATACTCTAAGCCAGCAAAGCATTAATCTTCCTGCACACCAAAGCCATGTATTATTTCTCCAGCATGACAGCCAGCCAGTGATTGGTGCAGACCTGCAAGGGCTCAGGGAAACCAAGGCTGAGAGGTTGGTTTGGCAGCTGCCACCTGCTCCAAACCAAAAGCTGCTTGTATGAGTTTACTGCTGAATTTGGGGAGGCCACAGTCCTACTCACGCTCCCCTTTCTGCATGTCCAACAAGCAGTTGGGTTTGGGTTCCCAATCTTGGGTTCCTAATCCTCTGATGTCTCCCTAGGATTGGGCTGCCTTGTCCCTGAAGCACCCATCTCCCATATGGTCTCTGAATGACTCCCTGTACTTCTGCCATGTTTCTGCACAAGGTTCACAGGCAAGAACTCAACAGTGTTCAGGAAAGCAGTGCATGCACTTGACCCACTCATTCTCTTCACTAACTCCTTGGGTTTATTTCTCTGAGCAACAAGACTCCTTTCTCCTCTGCCCCTGCAGAGTCTCACCATCACACCTTGGCAGCCTCTTCAAACTGACAGCGAGGGGAAAAAAATAAGCTGTTCCCTAATCTAGCCTTCCAGCCTAGGCAGATCTCCTTGGTAGGTGAAGAAAGATCTCAAAATAAGCCACCGCTTGCTTAATCCACAGCATGCTTAGGGAAATACTTTTGGGCTAGCAGCTCTGTCCAAAGATAGTAAGTTCTGATGATCAAATTGACTCATTTTATGTTGTGTGACCCAGGCTATGTGATCCTGCTCTGGAAGGGGGTTGGACTAGATGATCTTTCCAGGTCCCTTCCAACCCCTAACCTTCTGTGATTTTGCCTTTCAGTTGAGGTGCTGCATAGCATCCAAGGGCTGTGACAGTGTTTTGTGTCCAGTTCTGGGCTCCCCAGTATAAAAAAGACAGGGATCTCCTGGAGAGAGTCCAGCAAAGGGCTGTGAAGATGATTAAAGGCCTGGAGCACCTCCCCTGTGAGGAAAGGCTGAGTGAGCTGGGGCTGTTCAACCTGGAGAAGAGAAGCCTGAGAAGGGATCTGATCAATGGTTATAAATATCTCAAGTGTGGGATACAGGGGGAAATGGCCAGCCCCTTTTCAGTGTCTGTGGGGACAGGACAAGGGGCAATGGCTGCAAGTTGGAGCACAGGGAGTTCCACACCAAGAACTTTTCCCCAGTGAGGGTGAGGGAGCCCTGGGACAGGCTGCCCAGGGGGGTGTGGAGTCTCCTTCTCTGGAGAGATTCCAGCCCTGTCTGGACACTGACCTGTGTGCCCTGTCCTAGGGACCCTGCTTTGGCAGGGGGTTGGACCCCATGATCTCTGGAGCTCCCTTCCAACCCCTGTGATTCTGTGACAGCCACATGTCACAAAGTGATGCTTCCAGACTCCAAGATACAGATGACACTAATAACAAACCTGCCAAAAATCTCATAGCAAATAAGGAAACAGAATAAAAATCGATGACAGATGCTTACTTCCCAATCCATTGCCAGCACCAAGGGTAACCTGTGCTTGGGAAGTTACCTGCTTTCATACCTCAAGGTGTCACACATGGGTTTTGCCTTTCCCCAGCAGCAAACCACAGCCTGAGAAGAATCAGCCTCATGTTGGCTTTGCTCAGCACCAGCTGCCCAGGGACAAGTCCAACACCAACATCACCAGTCCCAATGCTTTCACCAGACATTTATATGGATTTTACAAAATAAAAATGCTAGAAAGCCCAAACCTAGGTGCAGCTAACACCAAACATCAGTTACCATCCAACGTGATAGATTTAAGCAGCAATTAAGAGATAAACATACATTCTCTCCCATCAAGTATTTGCATTTCACATGGTGTACAAGGGGACCAGACACCCTCACAGTGACCTTACCACTTCTTGGAAGAGTAGATTGGAACCTTACTACTGGTTTACTTCAGCCACAAGCTAGCCAAATAGCAAGCAGTGCCCTCAGTGCTGCCTTTCAACCAGGAGCTTAGACTAGAAAATTACAGCCTCAGCATTTGAGTGATGCAATTCTGCTTGGTGAGCTTTTCCCACAAGTCTTGAATAAAAACATTTGATTTAAGAAGAGTCCATTTATGGCTAAAATTAACTATTCTTTATATTAGTACTACAGGCCCCCCCTCCCCGACCTCTGCTCACAGCTTCAAGACAGCAACTCTAGCAGCCTCCCAGTCTTGAAAATATGTGAGAAATTACAAGACAGCACAAAAATATTCATTGGAACAATGTCCATAGTGGAAATAGGCTTTCTGAAGGAAAAACCCTCAGCAGTTCTATTTTCCCTCCTTTGGAAAAAATAATTGCCCAAGAGAAAAATGCTGAGCAGGAAAACAACTCCAGTAAAAGTTTTAAAAACTTCCTTATAATGGAAGAACTTTGAAACCCTTGGATGTTTGTTCTAGTACTGATTTCTCTTGAGGGTTTTCAGATTTTTCTTGCCCAACACCTCCAACAGAGCCAGAGGAAATAAATAAGTGACACAAATCCACATTAAGGAGGCAACCAACTGCTCTCTTTGGTACCAGGTGAATACTGAGAGCCCTGATGCTAGCAGAGCCTTGTGCACCACGGGGCCTCAGGAGAGCTGGAGATAATTAACACAAAACCCCACAGAAGCAGCAGCTTTCCCAGCCTCAGTAGCCTTGAGGTACTTCTGCAAAGCTCGGTGGGCATCCTTTCCCTAATAAACCTGGAAAAGGCCATATGGCATTTTATTTTCACTGGAGAATGCATGGGGGAAAAGGTTAAGAGCTGCATTAACATCTCATTCCAAGACCAGGGACTTCCCCTTTCTATCCTCCCAGGTTTCCACTGGCACACAGCCTACTGCAGGGTTTAATCCTAACCCACCTGGCTCAGGTATTAGGTGCCAAGAGATGCTGATGTGATCGAGATCCCTGTCCCCTCTTCCATAAAGGCATTCAAGGGACCTGCTTTAATATCCACCTTCCTTTGCAGGGCCTCTCCCAGGAAGCTGAACCTGCAAGTCACTCAAAATAGAGGAGAAGATTGAGCCTCTCATGCACCCTCCACAGAAGCTGAAGCTCTTATAAAGCGAGCTCTCCTGTGCCTCTGCTCTCTCCAATTGCAGAAACCCAAGGAAGGCAGGAAGGCTCCCTTTGGCAGTGTAATGCAGCAGGAGAGTTACCCCCACGCCTGCACACACTGTTGATCTGCCTTGAGGGTTCTCTGCTCTCCAAGGAGTTTGGGAAGTGCTCCTGGCCCTTCCAGAGAAGCAATCTGTGTTCAGAAGGATTCAGAGGCTTTGGATGTAATTATGGTTAAATTACCATCAGATGTATGGGAAAGGGGAGAAGCTTAGCTTCTAAAAAAATAGAAATTATAAAAGCCTGGGAAGTTATTTCATCTGAACCAACTGCACAAGAACAAGAGCAGTGAAAGAGTTTGCAAACCTCACAGGGAAACTATACACACCCCCCACTGTGATGTGCCCCAAGTATCAAAATCAGCAGCCGTTCTCACTATGAAGGTGCAAGGACCATCCTTGAGCTGTTCTAGATCTACATAGGAAACAAAGGTCCTTGTCCAGGGTGTCTGAAGACCCACAGTCATCTCTAAGCAGTGGCCTGAACTGGCAGCCCTCAGGCAGGAGGTCCTTGCTGTTAGACACAGGTACCAGTTGCTGGTTTAACCCAGGGAGGAACAGAACAAACTGGCTCCCAAGCAGGAGCTGCTAAGCCTCTGAGGCCAAGCCATTGCTTCCTCCAGACTCTCAGCTGCAAGACCTGAGGGTTGCAGTTGTTTCCCAACACCACTGAGATTTTCACCCCTTCTAGCCCCTCTGTGCCTCCCAAACAGCCTCCCTCCTCCCCAGTTCTGCTTGAGGCTGGTAAGCACAAGAGACAGCCCCCTCTGCTTCCACCAGCCGGGATAACACAAGACATTCCCGGCTGGTTTTGTTGACAGCAAGGGAAGCTCTCCTTTTTCCTCATATGAGGAACTCCAGCTGAGACTCTGCTACACAATAGAAGGGTATTTACAGGTAAGCAAGGGTCAAGAGTAACAAACCATGGGGGTCAACTCGAAGAATCATAGAATGGTTTCAGTTGGGAAAGATAGAGAGTCCAACTGTCCATCCAGCCCTACGAGGTCCAACCCCAGACCATGTCACCAAGCACAACATCTGCTCTTCTTTTAAACCCCTCCAGGGATGGTGACTCATCCACCTCCCTGGGCAGCCAGTATCTAACAACCCTTATGCTTCAAAGGAGGTGTGAGACGTGAAGCAGGGGAGAGCTTTGCAGGAGTCCTTCAGAGGTGCCCAATGCAGGGTCACTTTCTGACCACATGGGTCAAGTAGTTAGCAATTTACTAATGAAACTAATTCAGCTTCTGTTTCCTTCCTTAGCCTGTAAGCTATAGAAGTGAGCAATATAAAGGCATGTGTACATGCAAACACACATGAGCATATAAGGGCATATGACAGAGAAATGTGTATGTGAGACCACCATGGTTTTATTCACCAAGAGAAAGCTGGGGGAAGATTCTTCTCAGAGGAAGCCAGAGATGGACACCTGCGAAGCTGATCTACATACTGCTGAGAGGCAGCTGTGGAAGAACCAAGCAAAGCACACCTACTGTCAGAAGGCTTACAATACACCTCAGGTGTGTGCAGCACTGAGAAAAGCAAGCTTACAGCCTGAGACTCTAACCAAGCACCAAGGTGTCCCTGTTCACCAGACAACCCAGACTAGGGGTACAGAAAGCACCAACAACTGTGCCAGCAGACATGGCCCTTCGCAGAGGGGCACTTGCAAATAAAAATTCCACCCAGGACTTCTCCCCCATGGTGATTATAAGCAGAGGGCAGTGGATATGAGAAGATGCTGCTGTCTACTCTGACCTGAGGTAACACTGATGTCTCGAAAAGCTCTCTTCTGCTACAACCAAAGGTATTCAATCTAAATAAAAGGAGGTGAACAACAGAACATGAAGTGTATGACCTGATACTAGTTACTTTAACTACAGTCTGAAGGTCCTTTCTTTCCATTTAAAGGGAAACCTAATCAGTCTTCACCTGCTTATTTAATGTTTTGCTGCTACATGAAGCAGTAACAGCTCTTCACATTTTAACTCAGGACAGGTCAGAGCTGGTGAGATCTCCCCAAAACCTGTGTAGCCATGAGTATGTCAAAACTAAAGATACTCACACTGCCTTCTGCCAACACATGCTGCTCCATAAGCAAGGAGAGGACTTGGAGACTCCTGGAGTGTCAATCCTAGCTAATTTCAGAACTATTTGGGGATGCTCTCTTTTGTAAGCATATGTGAGAGTTCTTAGTGAGACTTCCCATATGGTACATGCCTGTTCTTCTAGCTATGAACAGCCAGGGGGAGAAAAACCAAAGTCAATTTGGAAAGAAAGGAAACAGGAATTCTGGGTTTCTCACAACAGGAAAATAGAAAATATCTTCTTGTACTGGAGGAAAGGACAGGGTTTTGAACTAAAAGGCACAAACAGCAGTTTTTAGTGGCTTTGCCTCAATTTTGCCTACCTGTTAGTGAGCAGACTTTGCTACCTGCCTTGCTGCTGGGTTTTGTGCTCCTGAGAATCACCAAAAGAACCTCTTTCCTGAGTCAGATGTGGAAGCCTGGTACTTCATGGGTATGAATTTTAGTTTTATGATTAAAGCTGCTCTCTGTTGCCTTCAGACAGATCACAACCCAACACCATGAGTTTTAACAAGGCTGGAATGAGAACTGCAAAGTCCATTCACATGTGTTTTTACCAGAATATTATCTGAATTTGAAATAAATGAACACTCACCCCTTGTTCCTTGGGGTGAGGAGATGGAGTAAATCAAAGTACCTGCAGACAGGCAGAGGTTACATCCTCCTTATGTTCTCTCCACCTCCAATCACCTACATAGTGTGTGCAAAACCAAGCAGAACTTAAGACACTTCTGTGATTAGAAGGATCTTTGTAGCAATATAATCATGAGAACACCCAGCAGGTCCATAATGCTCATGGTACAGTGTTACCTTCTCCCCCCACCACCCCCAAATCCCCTGTTGGTCCTAACAAACAGATGAGCTTCCACAAATCACTCCTGTTTCCTGGCAAGGTATTCCCCAGAGAGGGAGAACCTGAGAAATAGTAAAAATATAAGTTACAGGATTAAATAAGATTTTATTGTCACATTTAACTGCTTTGTCAGAGATGTACATTTTGCAGGTTTTTGTGCTGAATAAAAATGAAATAAAAATGGGTAGTTGCCATCTTGTCAAGTCTGATTTGGACATACAAACATCTACACAACCTGAAGCACAGGTGCTCACAGACACCCAAGTGAGAACACCAGAGGAGCAAGTTCTCCAAGACAAAACAAAGGCATCAAGTTAAGGCTAATGAGAATAATGCCAAATGGTTAAAACAGACCTCTAGATGTTTAAAAGGTGGAAATGCTCAAGAGAAGTGGCAATTTTAATATTTCATTGTTTGTTTTCCAAAGTAATTTTTGCTTAATTTAGTAAAGGTAAGGAGAGGCTAATGAACAGGCTTTTGCCTACATATAACACAGATAGAAGTTTCTAGACTTCCATGAATCCATATATTTCAAAACCTGCTTTGTTCTTCTGGGTATAAACCAAATAAGTGGTTACTGACACCTGGAAGCAATAAATGCTTAAAATAACCTCAGCTAAAAAAAATATGTGTATTTTCTCCTCTACAGATCAGGGATAAAGTCCAATAATACAAACTTCTTAGTGGCACCATTTCACATATTTTTTTGGGCAACATTAGCATAGAAGCAGTATTTAAATAAAAATAAGTGCATCCAAACATGAAATTCTCTAAATATACCACACTTCATTTATCCCAAATGGCAGTTTTCTGAAGAGAGCTGTAATTCAAATTAAAATAATCATTTACACATTTCATCCAGAGGAAAAGAGGTAATAAACCCAGGGGACTCCCCAAACAATCTTCTCCTACCCTATCCCCTATTACATGTAATAAATTCACCTAGAAGTGTAAATCCAATATTCAGAGGCAAATAAAATGCAAGAAGCCATCTCTGATGTTGATAATTTGCAGGCTCCAAAGTCCAATCATGATGGAATTTACTACTTCTGTCAGTCATTTACTCCTCTATGTGCATTTTGGATTTATGTTAAAATAACAAATGAGACAATAAACGAGGCTAGTGTGGCATCAAGTCACTGTAAACCCAGCAAAACCAGAATAATTCTATTTATGACATTCATTTGGATGATTTAGCAGTCATCCCACCCCCCACCCACCCCCTTTACAGAAAAAAAGGCAACCATCTTGAAGTGATACACACATTCTGCCAGTAAAACAGAGTTGAAAGGAACCCCTTCTCTGTTAAAAGAGCATGCTGCTAGAGGAAGGTGGACCACATCTGCTCCAATTGGGCTTCTTGGAATTACCAACATTTCTCTGCTTGCAAAGGCCAATCTGGCTTACCATAGAAAGCTATTTTGAAGGCTGCTGATAAATTTTTTTTCCCTTTCAAAAATTAAAATTCAAGGCATGATAGTGCAAGAGGTAAGTTTTGATTTGAGAACATTATTTGTAGACTAACTGTGCTTAGTTACTACATCCCAATTTATTGTCTTAAAGAGAAAAATACGGCAACAAAAGCTACAAGATCTCTAGAAATTCCATTTTGCCTAAGTTTACCAGTACATCCATGAACCTCATCAGTATTAGTACAACTTGATTATCCTAATGATTCCATTATAAAACTTGCAAAATATATCACCCAGGTGAATAAACCATCTAGTGCAAGTCTTCTACATGTTGGGTGCACAGTAATCCTGTGTAGTTCATTTCCTCCAGGTTAAATCCCCGAAATCTCTCTGTAACAAGGATGAAAAAGAAACAGTGTCATGTGGATTTCCCTCCCCACCCCACCCCCACGATCAAATCTGAGAAGTCTGAGTGTTCCTGGAGTCACCATCGGGGTGTGCTGGAGGTCGTGAATCCCTTGTCTGTGAGTATTCACTGTCAGACGATTCTGTAGGTTCAAGCAAGTTTTCATAATCACTGTCTTCTGATTCATCAACATTGTCACCAACTGCTCTTTGGGAAGATGGCATGGATGCTCCATTACCAGAGTATTTCAATCCTGCATTTGTGGAAACATAACTGGAAGAACCCACTGCTTGAGGTCGAGGCATAAAGACATTGCTTTCCAGGAGACTGTGACCCACAGTACTGTCTTGGTTGGTTGCACTGAAACTGGAGTACGGAGGGGGAGGATCAGAGACATCTGAGTCTTCAAGCGTGCAGCCTTCCACAGCAAATCCAGTGTAGGACATTCGTGGAACAAACATAGGTTCCAAGTTATCTGCTAGCATTTGCCTGCTTAAAATTGCTTGCTGCATTCCTACAAAAGCAGAGAACATTGCAGTACTTAGTGCTCACTCTGTGGTACGCTTCATGTGATCTGGCTGTGATGCACTGTACCCACTCAGCCCTCAGCTCTCCCTTCTTTCCTGCTGGTTCTTGCTACACATTCATCCCTGGCATTGCTTTCAAACTCCAGCACTACATCTTTTCCTCTCAGGCTCTGCTACTCAATCTAAAGTTCCTACTGGTGACTACATGAGAGGCTGTCCCTAACCAGCATGTCCGGCCTCCCTCATTGCTACATCCTACTCACTCATTACTACATCCTACTCACTCATTACTACATCCTACTCTGAGCTTGACAAACATCTTCCCTAAACACAGCAGTACAGCCATGAAACTCATGAGTATCAACAGAGCTTGATTGTTCCACGATCCCATTTCAAACCCAAACTGTATCAGGAAGCAAACAGAAGTGCAAGAGTGCTACATTTTCCTGTGCAGTCACCCTGTGCAGTTCATTTCCTCTGGTTTAAGTCCCCTAAAAACACAGCTACAGGAAGCTGACATATTCTGTTGCTCTTTCCACCTCACCTTCTCTCTGTATTGCTCCTCACATCAAAAAGCAGCTCTGCTAGGGCTCATCGTGCCTGCTCTGTCTTACTCGGTACCGAAAGGCTGACTCAATTTTGATCTGGCAGTATCAGCTTCTCCCATTGATGCTACAACTTAAAATCACATCTCTCTCTCTCACTATGCCCCCTGTGCTAGGGGACAATCTCAGGAATGCCAGCAAAGAAGTGATCTTGTCTTCTTCCCTCAAGTGGGTATTTTAAAACCGCTCCCAATGTAATATATACTAATATTTTAAACCCAGTGTCTGTCTTAGAGTAGCCACTGTGTTAGTGAGACCACTGTGCATCATGCTCACCTTCTGCTAAAGCATCAGTACTCACACAGCATCTCCTGTTTGGATGGCTAACTAGCTAGCTGAGCACCAACCATCTTTTGAACCTGTGTTTGTGTCCAGCACAGCGATCCACAACGAGGGATCTCATGCTAGGGTAGGACTGGTGTGTTCCTCAAAGCAGGTAAAGCTGGACATGATCCCTGAAACCTGTTTCCCTATGGAAAGCCAGGCACAAAGGGTAAAGCCACCACTCCCATGTTTTGACTTTTCAGTTATTGTCCAGTTAGGCAGCTGCCAGAAATAAATCAGCCCACTAAGGGTAAGCTCTCTTCCCAATCCACGTGGTTTTAACAAGAAAAGCAAGACCAAAAGCCACAGATCTACCTTGGCTTTAAGGAATTGCATAGCATCTCCATGTTTCATAACAACCAGGCAATAACATCAGCATTATGAGATTAAAAAAATAGCTGGTTAAAGAAAAGTTACAAGGGTTAAACAGTCACATTGGAAAGATGCATCAAGATGAAGCTCCCACAGCTCTGCATCAGAGCTATACTCACATTAATAATCCAAACAATGAATTTAATCAGCACATGCTTAATAAAGTTACAGATGGCACTGTGCTAGTAATAGCTGAAAGTGTAACAGAGGATCACACCAGGAATTCCAAAGTGATCTCCAATGAGAGGATCCAGAGAATAATTTAAGGAAGACATGCACAGGAATAATGAACTGCAAAATGAGGAATGGTTTCACCCTTCTGCAAAGAAACTTGGGGTTACCAGTGATTTATCCTCTCTCCATCAGCAGAGGGGTGGCAGCAGGGACAGGGAGGGGATTGTCCCTCTCTGCTCTGCCCTCAGGAGGCCCCAGCTGGAGTCCTGTGTCCAGAGCTGGGGCCCCAACACAAGAAAGATGTGGGGCTGTTGGAGAGGGTTCAGAGGAGTCACAGAGATGCTCAGAGGGCTGGAGCAGCTCCCCTATGGAGAGAGGCTGAGGGAGCTGGGCTGGGTCAGCCTGGAGAAGAGAAGGCTGCAGGGGAACCTCATTGCAGCCTGCCAGTCCCTGAAGGGAGCAGAGAAACAGGAGGGGAATCAGCTTGTTCAAGGGCAGAGCCTGGCAGGACAAGGGGGATGGATTGAAGCTAAAGGAAGGAAAGTTTAAATTAGATATTAGGGGGAAGTTCTTTACAGAGAGAGTGGTGAGGGGCTGGAACAGGCTGCCCAGAGAGGGGGTGGGTGCCCCATCCTTGGAGGTGTTCAAGGCCAGGTTGGCTGGGGCCCTGGGCAACCTTGTGTAGCTCCAGGCCTGGAGGTTGGTGTCCCTGCCTGTGGCAGGGGGTTGGAACTCTGTGACCCTTGGGGTCCCTTCCAACCCAGACCAGTCTATGTTTCTATGTAAATGGAAATGTCCATGTGCATTAAGTGTGCTCAGCTGTTGAGAAACAAGTAAGTGTTGTTTCAGTACACACTGCAATGGTTAAGACAAGCAGAATACTTTATCTAGTTTAAGAAATAGGGGAAAGCTGGAGAAAGAGGAGGACTCATTAGAGGTCTAGATATAATGAACCAAGAGGAAAGACTGAAATATAATTAGAGAAGTTTCAGTCTTCAAATGTACATGTACAAGAGGCTGCTGTGGAAAGGGAAGCAGAAGGCAGCTTAAATTGAGTAATAGACATTAGACCCAAGGAAAAGCTTCCTTGCAGGAAGGTTTGTTAAGCACTGGCAGAGATTTACGTTTTCAACTAGTTTGTAACTGGTTATTAACCTCCAAACAGCAGTATTGACACCAGCATGTGTAAAAGCTGCCTTGCAGCTAGGTGACAGAACAAATGGTATCTGCTTTACTCATTGTAACACTGTGCTGCTGTGGAAAAAGCAGAATTGAAGGTTGAGGAGTTCCTTTAATTAAGTCAATGAGCTCTCTCTTCAGTAATAAAAAGAGCATATTCCCCTCAAGTGGCTACGTAACAGCACTCCATTTTTGGTCCATGAGATGAGTACTGCACTGGGAGACTTCCTGCTATCTGGGAATATCACAGCACTCACTATACCCTAGAACATGTAAAATTACTCCAGTGATCAGATGAGTAAAGTCTCAGCTAATTTTTTCTGCTACAGTGTTAGAGGCACAGCCTCCCCTTACAAATTTTTGGTTAACAACAAGCCTGAACACAACACTACTGCAGGAACTGGAATCAAATGCTCCATTTTCCTCCAGCTAAAAGAATGATTAACTGGAACATTTAACTCACTAAAGCAAGGAAATTCTCCCAATATTGAGAGAGTGGGAGAACAGAAGGCCAGCTTCAGTATTTAGCTACTCACATCTAAAAATATTGCAGAGATACAAGCTGTGTGTTTCCTTGTCTCAGCCCTCTCACACAATTATCTGCTCTGGCATAAATTTTCAGTTGGGCATTTGCATCTCACTGGTAGTATCTAGAGGCTAACACTGACTGCTCTTCCTCCCCCCTCCCCATCTTTTGCCATATGGGCTGGGATCAGCTCCAGTCACACTAAATACCCATCTCTGCTTTTCTCTAGCTCGTGTAGTAGCAGTTCCCTGGCTGTTTCATCTACAGCCAAGCAGGAAATAACAGTGACTCATGCCACTTCCATCTTTCAAATGGTCTGCAGCTGATGCTGGCTCTTTACCTTATCTCTGAGGTTCAGAGGAGGAAGAACCTTAGAGAAATGCTCTGACAGATCAAACTTTGCTCTAAAATGCTTATGTTACAATGGTACCTTGCTGACTGGAGGAAATAAAGACACCCAGTGATAGCAGCAGAGGTGCTTATTGCCCAGTTTAGGGTGTTGGCCCATCCAAGCCATCTTTTAGTTACCTAAAGCTGTGTCTGAAACAAGATGCACAAATAATAAAAACCATCTTAGAGCTGAAACTATGAAGTTTTGTTATTTGCTTATTATTTGAAAGCATGGAAAAAAAAAATGAAGCAGCATTTGCTGATATATTTTTTAAAATTTCACAAGCAAATGACATGCAACTCCCCATTTGCTCCCACTCTACCTCCAGTTTTCCATTACACTCACAAATTAAAGTAGATCAGCAGTGTCTCCTTGGAAATGTCCAGGCTGGCCCTTCCCAAATCCTATCTGCTGCTAAGTACAGGTCTCCTGGAGCCACGTTCAGTTTTTAGGAAGGAGGGACAGTGTGGCAGCCAGTCAAGTATGCTCACACAATAGGTTTCACTGATTCAGAAAGTTAGGGAGCAGAAAAAACCCCACCCTAAACCAACCCACAAACCAAACCCCCCTAGATGAACATACAGGCTTTCCCTAGCTAGGTACTAAATGCACACTGTGAAAACTTGTGCTATTAATATAGAATGCAGAACTGACTGTAATAAACCCATGGATTTTTAATGGGATTTATTTGCACCAATTGAGTCAATACTGCACATAAGCCTTCAAAACAGAGCAGAACTTCTGCATTCAGAGCTTCACTAAAGAAGACAACCATCATACTTGCATTACATTGAATAAATCAAATAATGTGGCCAAGACTTTGCAAGGAGGACAATATTTCAGTAGCTTCATGGAATGAAAACCAATATAAATTGAAATCTGTATTGAGAGTACCATATCATTACTGATGAGCAGGGAAATTCTAAGAATATTCTGCATTTAAGTGGTTTCTTCCACTTTCTAGCAGATACTCCTGAAGACAGGAATGACTTCAAAACAGGCTTTTGGGAAGATTTAGTTTAGCATTGAAATACAGCTTCTGAAATACAGCTTCTGGATGTTAATCACATTCCCCCCTACACCAGAAAATAATGACAAAGAAATGCTGGGATTCAGTAACTGAGAATTGGGAGAGGAAGAGAAAAATGTAGATGGTTTCTTTGGAATCAGTGGTGAAAAAGGTCATACATCCACTAAAAGCTACAAGGTCAAAAATCAACTACACCACCACTCTTCACTTAAGCACCCATATTCCTTCACCCAGTTTGCCTGGTGCCCAGTAATACAACTGAACTCTAACTCACCTGGTGCTGGTCTCATATTTGGGGATAGAGTTGGGGAGTGAGAAAGGGAATAAAGATTCCACAAGACCACTGACAGCTACTGGCCTGCAATTACAGCACCCCATTTCTATGTAATCTCTCCAGATTCAGATCTGCTCTCTCCATTCCTGGCTTTGCTCTACTTTTCCACTCCTACAACCCACCTTCTGTGCAATTCCCCGAATTTACTTTCTCCTCCTCTCTCTACAGTTTTGCCTCCCTCCTGTGAGGCTACCATTGGATGACTCCTACAGAAATACCTGCAGTACTCACACTTTCACAGTTCAGGTATCATCCAATGTAAGCCCATCATATATCTGCCTCAATGTGATTTATTCCCTCCCCCCAACATCTTCCTAGGAGCCATTAGGAAAACTACTCACCTCCACAAAACATTTTGTCCATACAGCATCTGCTTCTAAAACAAAGCAAAAAAAACCCCAATCCCAACAACATTAAACTGTAACTTACTTATTTCTTGTTCTTTTTCATTTTTCTTCTGTGTGATTTGCCTTTTTAACTTGTTTACATCAGCTTGGAAAGATTCAACAACACGTTCACTTTTTTCTACATCTATACATACTGCCTAGGAGGAAAACAGAAGATAGGCTAAGATTTGGGGGGAAAAAAGCCATGAATAAAGTTAATACCAGACATGACACCACTACAAAGCACAAAATAAGAGCAGGAGCTAATGATACCAGCACATAATAGTTCAACATGGTTGTTTTCTTTACTGGCTGTTGCCAATTCCCAAGTGCTGTAGGATAGGAAAAGCTTTTCCAAGTAATGAATCATTTCAGGAAGATTTGTAGCAAGATCCAAAGTTGGTTATTCCTATTTGGAGGAGGGGAGCTTGACTCTTTTTGTTATTTTTTTCAAGTTTTAAATAGACTGTTACAATGATGCTCCAATAGTAGCACAATTTTAAACTGTAGCAGAACAGTGCTACTTTTTGTACCAGACCAAATTTGAATTGGGGTATGAAAGAGTTGAGTCAAGAGACATCTGATCTCCTGATACCTTCATTAAATAGACATGACCCATGGACTTTTTCAACAAGGTTTCCCTATGCTGCTTAGGTGTCCTGGTTTCAGTCAGGATAGAGTTAACTTCATTTGTAGCAGCTGATGGCATGCTGTGTTTGGGAGTTCCAATGAAAGCAGTGCTGAGAACACCCTGATGTTCTTAGTTGCAGTCAGACAGTCAAGGACTTTCTCAGCTTCTTCCTATTTCTCTGTTCATGAGACAGGAGGGGCGAAGCCAGGACAGGTGACCCAGATGGGCCAAAGAGAGTATTCCATGGCAATGACGTCCTGCCCAGGAGAACGGGGGGCTGAGGGGAGGAAGAAGAGGGGCGGTGGCGGGACGCGTGCTGCTTGGGGGGACGGTCGGGTTGCGGGACAGCTCTGGGTGGTACCTGAGTTGTGTGGGTCGGGGAGAAACTGCATTGGGGATCAAGAGTTTCATCTTCTTTTGCTCTAAAGTCCTGTTAGCATTGGGATATTTGACCTTTCTGTTCTCTTAGTAAACTCTCCTTATCCCAACCCACGGGCCTCTTAGTTTCTTGGGTTTGGAGTTATTTCCCCTTCCTTTTCCCTTCCCTTGTTTCCCCCTTTTTCCCTCTTCCCCTGCTCTTTTACTTTAAGGAGCAGGCAGCTGCGTGGATCTCGGCCCACAGCCGGGGTGAAACCACGACATTAGGAAACACAGGTGAATCTTTCATAGAATGATTAAAACCAGTTCTGTATAATATCAGTTTGGTTTTTAATCTAAACACATTATACCAGATACAATTTACTTCTTCAGAAATTATCTAAGTCGTTATTAAATGTGGTTTTAACAGCACACAATGCAAAGCACTGATGAGTCTTAAGCAGTACACCACTTGCCATTTACTGCTCCTTCTCCAAAAGGTTATTACTAGTGATCTTACCTACATTTGAAACAGATCTAGAACTGGACACAGAGTTAATTTTTAGAAGTTTATAAAGTTTAAAGCCTCTTCTCCCAGCTATTTGGTGAATAATGCAAATACAGGTACCTCAGCTGCTTTACCAGAAAACTTGTTATTTCCAGTCCTGTAACATTCTCTGTGAAACATTCACCTTAAAGATAAAGGTTTCTCAAGATAGCTAGCACCTAAGTTACTTCTGAGCTCAGTAAACCATGTACAGCAGCATCACTGACATGGTGAAATACAAAGTCATACTTTTAACAGGTAGGAAAGTCAACTCTCCTGTGATGTTTACATTTTCCATTTCCCCAGACACTAATGCAAACAAGAAGAGCATGAGAAGATACATGTGCTCTGGGCAAAAACAGCGTTACAGAACACCATTAGCTAATGGAACAGACCTCTGAAAATATATTTGTGTGTGTCCTGAAAGCAGTCTGCTTTCCCCATGGGAGTTACCCACCTTACAAGGCAGGTCAGATAGCAGCAGCTTCCACTGCCAGACAGGAGTTCCCCTGCACAAGCAGCATCAGGGGATGGCTGGAGTGATCGCTGCCATGTTTGCTGCTCTATGTGCCAACCAGCAAAGCTAAGCTGGAGCAGAGCCACAAATCCCTCCCTCTAGGGCAGATGTAAGGGGAAAGCCTGGAAATAAGCTGTGACTACAGCACAATTAGCAGATGTGAGTGCTCCTGAGCAGGCTCAGCTATGCTGTTCTTCATGTGGGACAAGCTGTGAACTGACAAGCTTATGCTGAGTCGATTTGACACTCCAGGCACTTTCAGATGCTTTCCTGCACTGGGAGCAGGAGCCACTCATGCTCCACACAAAGCATTCACAAGTTTTAACTAACAGATGGAGCCCTCTTTGCTGCAGACTACATACCAAGAGCCAGGAGTCATTTTTAAACTCACACAGGCAAGCCTTGGAACCTGTGCATATCCCTACCGCCTTCAGCAAGGCTTTTAAGGTGCACTCCTAAAAACAGCTAGCATCCCTCAGAAATCACTAAGCATTAAGTCACTCTGACTTGCAAAAGAGAAAGAGAATATTCACTTCAACTGCTTTTACAGCAGTCACTGTAAATGCAGACATTAATAGAAACAGACATATTTCATTATTGAAGAAAATCAGACCTTCCCCTCCCCCCTTTCTTCATAAAAACCCTGTTTCTAAGCTCTAAAAATCTTCATCTTCTGTACTCCTGGTTTAAACAAAGACCAAACAAAAGGTGCCACGTACATACTGAGCAATAAGTAGTTAAGGAAGTTACCTGTACTTTTTCCTGAAGTGCATTATAAACCTGATATATAGCCCTGATGTCCTTCATCACTCCATCTTTGTCAAAAAAGTCAGTACTAAAACATAGAAATAATTAGTTAGAAAAGACAACACCAATTGCTAGCTCATGCTGTCTGAGTTGCTATTAAATAATTAATTGCTGTAGCAATACAAATAAAATTTAGAAGAAAAAAATACTGTCAAGAACCAAAATTTGGACAGTAGCACAGTCAACACCAAATTCCTTCTGGAACAGCAAATTCTCATTTGAATGAGATGAAACTTGTGCAGAAATCTTCAAAGGAAATCTTTAAAATCTTTAAAAAGAGCTAATCTGCATTTACAATATTTAATTTAAATGACTTCACACGACTTCAACACTTCCAAATCAAAGTTTTAAAAGCAAATTTGCTCACAGTTTTCCTTGTGGAAAAAAAATAAATCAAGTATGAATCCTCCAGTCAGAAGGTCCACAGCACTGACTGACCACGTTAACTCTGCTCTTCTGATTAGTGCAGAGTTGCCTTTGGTTTCCCTAAAAGTTGGGGTTCTAAGCAGTAGTAGTGCACTAGGAACCCATGGTTGTCCTTCAGAACTAGGTGTTTCCTGCACAAAGTGTGTATTTTTACTAGTTTTTTGGAAGGTAAAGAACATACAGCTTGATGACTGAACTTCATTTGCAACAGAAAAATCCTTACCCATGTTCCTTAATAACTTTGGCATAATTCTGAGAAGTATTTGGCACTGAAGAAACTTTGTATTCCTGTTGACTGGTGTTGCCTAGATTAGGAATAGTAAGTGACACCCTTTGATTATACCTGTAGAGAAAGTTTAGAAAGACTTCTTAATTCCTATTCCAAAGATTATTTACAATAGCCTTGATAGTATCTTATCTCTGATAATCACAACTCATCTAATTTTACAGTTTCTGGGTTAGGTTTATTATAAAAAGCTGCAGCCTTCCAAGCAGTTTAGAGAACAGCAACAAGAAGAATGAAAATGAGGATTCTTTTACATACAGAGAATGCTTACCTTCTGTTTGGTCTAAAAAGCACATATTCTAAAGCATGTGTTGAGTTATTTGCAGTGGAAATGAAGCTGAAGAGAAGGAAGACAAGATCAGGCACTCCAAGGATGTGTGTCAGCTGTTTATGGATGATGTGCTCTCTATAGGACATTTGCTGCTGAGTGTTTCTCCTAAATCTGTACCATCCAATGACGTTCTGTAATCAAAGTCCATCAGAAAAAAAAGCAAAGCATTAATCAAGAGATACATATTTACCTCTGATAATGAAGTTACTAAACTGTGGCAACATGTGAATTAGCCAATAGCTTTATTACAATAAAATCAGATGGAATTACTTGAGGATTTGAACCTATTAAATAACCTGAAGCAAGCACCATCCTGTTACAACCTGACTATTAATTGCTCAACCTTACTGTGTACAAACACTTGTGTGTTCCCAGTGGAGCTCAGGATCTCACTTCCAATATACTTCAACTCTTTCGATTTTTAGCAACAAACTTTGCAGTACCTTCACATTATTAGACATGTGCAATTTTCAAACACAGCAGATGTGGGGTTTCTTCAGCCTAAATCTTTCAACCACATGGATTTGTAAGACATTCCCAGTGCTTCACAAGCATATTTGCAAATTCATGTCTGTTCACAAGACATATGGGACTTACCTGCTGTATACAGTGATAAAATTATCTCACTGTGCATTTAATTGGGGAAAAAATATGCCCACCAGTGAAGACTCATTCTATTTCAAGGAGTATTTTGCACACAACATGCATTAAACTCCTTTACCTTATATAAGCAAACATTTCATTTAAAAGATTAATTAAAAAGGACACATCCTTAACAATTTGGTTTAGGGAGAGTCCCAGGAACAGGCACTATTCATGTAGTGATGCATTATCACCACGTGTATCTATTCAGTGAAACAAGAGCAGATTCTATACACTAACCCACAGGACTCCTGTGTGACATGAAAAAAATTGGAAGCATGGGTTTTTTTTTACTTTTTATAGTAAAACTGTACAATCACTTTGTCTAAACATAATAAAATGTGTTTAGTTTGCTAACAAAAGGGACTATGAGAGTGTCTTGGATCCCAGGCAGCACTGCTTCTTCCTATTTTCTGACATTATGACAATTAATGTCATTACATCTGTGGTGCTTCACTTGCCAGTTTTAATTTCTCCAGTTTTGCCAATTTTTCCACCACAGATGACATATCTTGCCAGAATCTCCCTGCAAGGTAGGTCCTAACAAAATAAAATTTGACTGAAAACTAGTGGGAGGTAAACATTTATCATCTGGTTTTTGGGGGTTTTTTTGGCCTTGTCTCCTGAAGTGGAACTTAATATGGTTTGTAGTGTTCTGGAGTGGAGCTACAGTATTTGGGATCTGAGGCTGGAAACTCACTCCATCAGTGTAAAGACACATGTCTCTATGTATAAATATCCAGCCAAAGCACCCATGTGCTTCACATAAATGCATTAATATACCTAGAGGAGTTTATTCTGAGAACATTTGGTGGAAGAAACAGCCAAAAGCAGACCATTACTATCATCAAAAGCTGCAGAGATTTAGGACTTGCTCCCCTATAAATCCCCCCTCAGCCTGAGCCTTGTCTGCCAGCAAAAAATCCACAGTGCAGGTGGGTAAGGGGAAGAGAAGACACACTGCAAATTCAGTTGGCAACTGAGCAACTGTCACCACAGTCTTTGCATAATGATGATCAACTCCCACCATAGGCAGCGGTGGAAGACACTCAAGTGACCTGTGGAGGACAGAAATCCCAAGGCAGCAGGTCATGCCCTGACTGCTGGCTCTGCTGCCAGTGACATGCAACCAGCAGCTGGAACAATCCTGCTGCTGCTGCTTTGTAAAAACCAGTGAAGAAGTCAAACAAGAATAAAGGTCTTGTTTTAACCACCCCCAGCTCGTACCAGCTCTGGCACTAACCAGACTTTGAGAGTCAAAGGTCTAACTAGGTCTATGACCCATGACAAATTGACCCATGCAAGTTGGTCATCAGTCCTTTTGCCAGAGCAGGCTGACTGGTGGATTCCCTTCACTACCACAGTAGCTACACCTTCAGCTCTGCATTTTGATGTGTCAGCTCAGGAGAACTTCCAAACAAATTATTCAATAATTAGGAAGATAGTGCAAGTAGAGAATGAAACACTGAAAAAAAAGGTTTGATTCCTCCAAACAGCCAGGAAACTTTAGTTTTCTAAATACCAGTTGTGCTGCTAAGCAGGTGTGTGACAAAGCTATGACAGCACCTGACAATGTCTTTTCCAGTTTGAACTGACAGAGCAAAAATTGCACCTACAAGGCTATACCATTGGAACTCTTCCATGAGCCCTTTAGAACAGGTTTTCAGATGGGCTATTGGTGTCAGCAGCAGAGGACACAACCATCATGCTCACCATGTTTAGCTCAGAAATTTCAGTGGGTTAACACCAGCCCTTCACTTTTGGAGCCTCAAACTTGAATCCTTTGCATTTCTTCACAGAATTTAGACATTTCCCCAAACTGACCCTATATCCACCAACAGAATAGGCTTTGGGTCAAAACAAACCATCAGATTTGTGAAAGACAAGTATTTCTTGTTAACTTCTTTTTCTTGTTTGTTTTCCAAAGCCACTAATCACAGGCTCTAAGGACCAGAGCAAGAGAGAGAACTTACTTTTCTTCGGTCTTTAAGAATCCTGTCCAAACTCTCCTCATTAACCTTGCCTGCATAGTCATAAAAGCTTGAATCAAAAAGGAAAGGAGAAAGGTCAGTACACACTTTACACACACATTTTACATATATATATGGTTTATACTTTGAGTGTTCTTCAACTAGATGCCACGCTACGCGTTACAAAGCAACCTCTGCAGTTTTACCTTGATCAACATAGGTCAGTACACACAAAGCCTACACAAGATACCCCACTCAGGTGCCACAGAGAGCACAGTTTGAAGCCCTGGCTGACTCCACAGCTAAGAGAGAGGTAGTTGCTCACAGGAGATGCAGAGAATTTAAATGAGCTGCCTAAGACTGGCTGGTGCAAAACCTCTAACCCCTTTTAAACCACTAGTAATGAAATACTGTAGCAATAGGATGAGGGGTGATGGTTTTAAACTAGAAAAGAGGAGATGAGGGTTGGATATTAGGAAAAAGTTCTTTACTATGAGGGTGGTGGATCACTGGCCCAGGTTGCCCAGAGAGGTGGTGGAGCCCCACCCCTGGAGACATTCAAGGTCAGGCTGGATGGGGCTCTGAGTGACCTGATCTAGTGAAGGTGTCCCTGCTCACTGCAGAGGTTGGACTAGATGGCCTCAAAAGGCCCCTTCCAACCCAACACATGCTATGATAAATACAAGATGCCTGTAATTATGACTTTTAAATGCCTTCATTGCACACATTAGTTTGATGCCTACCAGCCCTCACATCAAGGGGTACATACATCAGTGGACTGTGTAATTTTAGTTTGATTCACATTCTGCAAAGCCCTGCTTTGGTACTAAGAGGCCTACCCACCAAAGAAGAAAGGAAAGCAGGGCCGCTTCACGTGCAGCTACAAAACAATCTCTTGAGCTCCAGCCCTGCAATTAGACTCACATGACTGGACCCTTGAAGCTAAAACAGTTATACTGAGGTCAGCAAGAACCCAAAGGGCCATGGTCATTCCATAGAGTTCTGCTTATAAAACAGGCCCAAACTCTGACAAGTTGTTATTTTGAGGACAAAACAGATTTAAGAATTTAAAGCTGTCTATGTGGATAGGTTTATCAACTCAAGTAGATCACACTGCATGATAAAAGGGAAAACAGTTGAAAATAGTTTCCTCCTTGACTTACCTGCCAAGTCCTCAGTCTCTTTCAAGAGCTGATAGCACTAACACCTAAAGCAGGGCAGGAAAACGCTCTGTTTGAGAGGTCTGTGATCACAACTCCTGTGGGGGGTGAAAAAACCCCACAACAGAAAATCCTGAGCTGGGTACTTGGCTGGTAAATAAGGGTGGAAATAAAGTTTGCTTCAAGATGCAAGTTACTGTGCATATTTAAGGGTAAAACTAATCACTAATTTGCAATACTACATAATATTTGCATGATCTTTCAATTCACGTTCACAATATTGATATGTTCTTGTAACTAGTGGATATCCAATTCTTTCTGTGCTTTATAAGAATTCTCCTATGAGATGAGCAACTAGTATGTAGTGGAACACCTTCACATGGAAACTGCAGACAGAAATCAGTCCTTTTAAAATCCCAGCTTGTTATTCACTTGCCATGTGTTGGTAAAAGCACTGAACCCAGCCTGTTACACTCAGTGTCAGCAGTGCCAGACTGAAGAATACAGAATCATAGGGGCTGGAAGGGAGCTCCAGAGATCGAATCCAACCCCCTGCCAGAGCAGGGTCCCTAGGACAGGGCACACAGGGAGGCATCCAGATGGGGCTGGAATCTCTCCAGAGATGGAGACTCCACACCCCCCTGGGCAGCCTGTCCCAGGGCTCCCTCACCCTCACTGGGAAGAAGTTCTTCCCCAGATTGGGGGGAACTCCCTGTGCTCCACCTTGCAGCCATTGCCCCTTGTCCTGTCCCCACAGACACTGAAAAGGGGCTGGCCATTTCCCCCTGCATCCCATACTTGAGATATTTATAAACATTAATAAGGTCCCCCCTTAGTCTTCTTTTCTCCAGGCTGAACAGTCCCAGCTCCCTCAGCCTTTCCTCACAGGGGAGATGCTCCAGGCCCTTTAATCATCTTCGTAGCCCTCCTCTGGACTCTCTCCAGGAGATCCCTGTCCTTTTTATCCCAGGGAGCCCAGCACTGGACACAACACTCCAGGTGGGGCCTGAGCAGGGCAGAGCAGAGGGGGAGGATCCCCTCCTGTGACCTGCTGGCCACACTCCTACAGAGTGGATGAGCCTCAAACTGGCTACACTTAACTCAAAAGGATAAAGGAGAATGCCCAAAAAATCAGCATCTGCTACAACAGCACACTGGTACTGATAAAGGCTACAGGAGCTGTAGGAGGTTTCCCCTGTGCTCTGAAGTAAATAAATTCATGGACTTCCTTGTGCTGAAAGCATTCAGTGAAATACTGACTTCTTCCCCTTCCTCCATCAGCTCAGTTACTAAAACAAGCAGTTTCTTGCTGGAGGAGAAGCACAACACATGATGGGCTTTGATATGCGCTGCACGAAGCATCGCCAGGAACCCAGAAGAGTCTGCTAGACACTGGGATATTATCTTGATGTGTAGAGTCTCCAGCATGTAAATCACTGGGTTAAGAGTACCCTCTCTGTAATTATCAGATAGCAAATGATAGACTGCAGCTTTTCTCTCTAATGAAACTAATGTCAATCATAATATATAAGGTACTGTGTCTTCTTAATTGGCTGGAAACCCCTAAATAAAGGCAAGAGGAGATTAATTGGGAATTCCTTCTATAAAGGATTTCTAGACAGCAATTTAGAAGCCATCACTGTGCAACAAATGAAGACTGTAGAGAAAAGCTACATATAAATAGATGGAAGCTGCTAAGTAGAATATATTAGACCTGTATTTAGTTTTTATTCTAGAGCACAAAAATACCCAGTAACCTGAAAGTTTCAGAATAATTAGCTGCTGCAAGTCAGAATAGCTAACTACAAAGTGACTTGTTAAACCATAAAGTTACTAGACATTTCATGACCCACCAAGCCCCAAGCAGAGGTAACAAAAGACTACAATAACTTAATTGGCTTTGCCATTCATCCTAATTATCAGAATGGTATGATTTGATCTGACTGCTATCTTGCCTCCACTAACTACACGGGGTGGAAAAGCCAAGAGAGAGAAATGAGCCTGTAGTAGCTACCTCAGCACCTTTTCTAACCTCCTACAGCTGTAAACTCACACTTTTGTTGTCATGGTTGGTGCCATTTGCAGGCACTTGTGTAGCATCACCAGATATGCCAACGTCAGTAGGTGCATCTGAAATGCTAATACATGTCAGCAAGCAAATATGTTTTTATATTCTGCAGTCAGCACAGAAAAACATCAGAACATGCTTACCTAAAGAGTTTGGAACATGGTTCATGGTTATGGATTTCTGAAACAACAAACAAAAGAGAGAGACATATGTCCAGCTGCTCAAGGTAAAGAAAATTACAGTGGCATGTCTTGCATGAACTTTCCACATCATAACTACTGAGTAAATAAACATCTGAGTCAGACCACACACTGCCCTTAATGTCTCAACACCACTTGATGACACAGCACCATACCCAGAAAACCAGCTTCTCTTTCTGATCTGCCTTCTCACAGAGGAAAATATTTTAACAGTAAGATACACACATGCTCTGATGCACACAGACATCTGAGCTTCAGATACACACTTCTGATACTATTTTATGGTTATAACCTTCTCAAAGGCATTTATTTACCTGCATTCATACACACTCTGCTTATTACAGCAGCAAGGAATAAGAAAAAAAGTAGGGGGAGGGAATCACTGAAATTTTATGTGTGAGAGTATTTAACCAGGCAAGGCAAAGAGAGTCTATTATGAGAAAAGGGTTTAAATGCCACTCCAAATGATTAGCTGCAAATTAGAATTCTTTTACATAAAGTATTAAAAAGTCCCAGCAATATTTTTTTTCTTTGAAGAGGCTGTAATAAATGCTAAGATGCTTATTTAGGCAGCAGAGGTTGTAACATGTCAGTAATCTTGGAAAAGAGTGGGGGAAAAAAAAAAACAAAACAAAACCCACAAAAAAAAAGAGAGTAAAAATCCTATCCACATTCTCTGGCCCCAAGAACAACTTATTTATGGCATTTAGTACTTCTTTAAAGTTCTCCTCTACTCTGACACAGCTCAGCAATTATTCTACCTTGATCACATTACATTTGTCTGGAACTGTGTTTGCTCAGACTGAATGGCACTCACACAGCAATAATATTTCAAGCTGGATATTAGAACCCTGCTGTTGTGTTCAGAAACAACTCTGTTTAGACTCTTCCTTCCTGGAGAGTGACTCACCACCTGCTGTTCCCAAAGTCACAGGCTGCTCAGGACTGCAATCTCAGCAGCGTCAGAATCAGATCACAATTCCCAGTAACAACAGATGACACACATTAGCATCTCAGCAGACTGAGGCACTATCAAAACAGGGCCCTGAGCCACGGCAGGCATGCTGCCTGTGAAGCTGTACACTGCCACTGGCAAGAATTCCTCACCATGCTGCTGGTAAAGTTACTCACTTTCTTCATTTGGAATTGTTTAAAAGTCTATCAAGCCCATATTTTCAAACAGGAACACATGGAAACAAAGCCAGTAAGTTTAACTATTCAGTAAGGACCAAGTCCTTTCAGCAAATATACTGTTTACAACTCCTGAGAACACATACTTAATTCTCAGGTTACTGCATTGCTACATGAGCCTTGTTCTTTTGAATAACAGGAAGCAACAAGCCCTCTCAGAATCCATGAAGGAGTCATTATTCTAAATTAAAAGTTTTAAAAATAGATTTTTATATATATATATATACACAGTACATATAGTATATATACACAGATATGTACTCAAACACTGTCACTAAGCTTTGAGGAAGCCAGGTAAGAATGGTAACTCAGCTGTGACAGCAGTGCCATAAAACTGTCAATGTCAGTTCATGAGTTGAACTGGGAGTTCAAGAGTTAATGTGGATGAATAAACAATGTGGTAAAAAAAAATATCTAGGGTACCTGGGGGGTGAGGAGCCATATGTAATTTCCCTTTTCAAAAAGCAACTGTGACCAAGAATGTGACAAAGAAGTTCTCTAAAGAGAAAAACTATTAGCTCCACTGCTTGATTTATGACACCACACTGAGGCAGCAGTTGGTGACATTACTGTGTTACAATACCAACAACTCAGATCAGTTATCACTGAACAGTAATGTCCAGTTCTGCCTGAACAGACACAGCTACCAGGTACTCCTTTAGACAGCACTTTGATGGTGATCACACACACACACACAAACCCCCATGCCTTTATTTTTTTTGGTCACTCAGCTCAATTAAATTGACTCTGCAAAGTTTCAATTAGTTGCAATTAATTATCAGCCATGTTTCCTTGGGAATAACTGGAACAGGAAGCTACTTAAATCCATCTGGATTCTTGCATCCACAACCATCGCTGCTTTAAGGTGGGAAGTATCCTAAGGTGTAGTGTTGCTACACTACACACTCTCACAGATCATCTCTTCTGTATCAGGACCACATTTGAGAGTCAAACACAAGGTGTCTGCACACTGGCTAAGCTTTTATGCCAACCCTGCCACGTTAACTGGAATCAGATCCTCAGAGCAGGGTACACACATATTCTGGGGTTTTAAAGGAGGTTTAGATGTCTTCAGCAGAAGGTTACATAAATGTAAACAGACAAGGCATTGTTTCAGAGGTTTCCTGTTTTCTATAAACCATAGAGCTAGAAACTGGCAACAGCTTCTCACTTGTGCATAAAAATATCTACTTCAACCAACAACATTTAACAGCAACAGCTTAGATGTTCTTTCACTTCTAACAACAAAGCAGCTCTGTGGCCCTTGTACTTAGAAATAAAAGTAAATTGTTTGCCAAACATTCCTCAGCAAATCTTGCTGTGACAATTTATGATGTCATCAGTGATTATCCAACCATCCATCCTCTCTGCTGAAAGTTTGCCCCCCTTGCAGTATCTGTAAATCAAGCAACACACTGATTTTGAGCACAGGCTTGTATTCAGGCAGCGATACCAAGCAGAAAACTCCACACAGGGCCAAAAGCCAAATGAGTAATTGGTCCATCATGAAACACAGATAAATGTCTTCAGCTAACAGTCTGTTTTCCACATAAGAAGAGGCATAAAACCCCCCATATCTAACAAAGGGCTGTTTCCCTCCCTCACACCTCAACCACAACCACATTTTGCTTTGCAGTATTTACTGCAGCAAACATAATGTTGAGAGACTGAAACACCTTGTGCTGGTCTCCTGAGTGAAGTAATTCTTACTGAGATGTTGTACCAAAGATTGAAAACCCCAACAGCACTTCTTCCAAAACATCTCAAAGTTCTGTTACTTACCAATCACTTGTAGAAATTCAGTGTTGCTGATCTGTGAATCGCTAATGCTAAAGGTCTCTTCTTGTCTCACCTCCCCTAGCAGAAATCCTTCCTGTAATTTAAAGGGAAGGGGGAAAGAAAGACTAAAAATAGAAAAAAAACCACCCCAAACTTGCCAACTATACACAGTGACTTTCTTAGCATTAAACAGAAGAAATAAAACAAAGATTTCCTTTGAAATAGGTGTGAGCTGCAGTAGATACAACCTGTCCTTAGGTTTACTGAGTCTCATCTGTCAACAGAACTTTCAGTGCACTGAAGGAATTGGTTGTCCAAAAATAATACCCTACTGAAAGGTTCCATAGGTAACATGGAACTTAAACAATGCAAACAGAGATTACCTAAAGGAGAGCTCTGCCTCCAGACCCAGCTACACAGCCATGCAGTGCATGAGGAGGCCCAAGCATGATGAACCACACTGCTGCTGCTCTGCTCCTTCAGGGCTAACGGAAAGCTGGGTTTATATCTGAAGAGGCTTACTTGCATGGAGATGGGGATGGACCCTGAGCAATACCGGGGATTACAAAGCTCAGGAGGCAAAGTTAACTCAGCTTCTGTTCTCCATCCCCACCCAAAACAAGGGAGGGGAACAAGCAGGAATGTGGCGGCCCTGCCACAAGCACCGGAACGGCGATGCACGGCTTCCTGGTGCGGAGACAGGGGAGCGAGCTCAGCCCAGAGGCCTGTCAGCAGAAGAGGGATTGGAAGCGACCCCGGTTCTGCACAGCAACCGGCGCTGGCTACCGGAAAGCCAGGGCCGCCGCGGCGCGCGGGCGCTCGCGCAGCTTCTACACACGCGTTTTCTGCCTGCGACGAGCTTCCTGCGCGTCAGGCAGGAGCCCCGCACCCGCGAGGTGCGGGCCCGGCGCCCCACGCCCATCCCAACGGTACCCAAACTCGCGGCCCGCCCGACGGCCCCGACAGCGCCGGGAGCCGGCAGGGCTGCAAGTCACTCCCCCGCACCCTCTCCCAAGCCGGGGCAGGGCGGCACGTCGCGGCCCCCGCTGCCGGTGAGGGACACCTCTCCGCGGCCAGAGGAAGCCGAGCGGAGCCGCTACCACCGGCCGTTACACCCGGCTGGGGCCTAACCGGCGGCGGGGCGGGCCGGTAGCACCGCTCAAGGAGGGAGGCGGACCCCGCAGCCTGAGAGACGCGACGCCCCACCCCACCCCACCGCGCCGCGCCGGGCAGCGGCCTCCCCAGGCACCTACGTGGTCGGCGCTGCTGTTGGCGCTGTAGTAGCAGACGGAACTGAACGTGTAGCCCGAGATGGAAGCCGCCATGATGGAGACCACCGCCGCCGCCGCCGCTCCCATAAGCCACCGCGCGGGCTCGCCGCCCGCCCACTTCCGGCAGCGGCGCGGGGGCTCCTGGGAAGTGTAGTCCCGCCGCACGGCCAGGTCGAGCCGCACCGCACCGAGTCGAGCCGCGCCGCTGCCTCTCGGGCGGTCACAGACCCCGTGCCGTGCCGGGCGGCAAGAAGCGAGCTGGGCGGTTTGGACCGGGCGCTACGGCCTCCTCCCAGGCCGGACTGGGAGGGCTGCGCGCCCCTCACCCGAGCCTGGTGCTCGCCGTGCCCTCGGTTTGCGCGCAGTGCCGGCGGCCGGGCGAGCGTTGCCGGGCACAGGGCGCTGGGCGCAGCCAGCATCTTCGAGTGACGGGTCCTTGGCAAGGTCTCCCGTGCAGGCTTTGAAAGGCTAGGCGGAAGGAGCTGAGCAGGAGCCGGCTGGGCAGCCGGGTACCCCTCTCTCCTACCCCTCCGTGACGGGCTGGCTTGTGCGTACTACCCCCCTCGGGATTCTTCCGTCGCCCTTTTGCTTCGCAAAGGGAAAACCAAACCCCTTCTGCTGCAGTCTGGCGAACAGCGTCCTGTCGGCAGCATCCCACCGTCGCCCGGCAGCTGGGTGGCACGGGGACACCCCAGCTGCCCGCATCTCTTCCCGGTGCCGGTGCGAGAATAAATTACAGCCCGCGATGCTGAGCGGCTTCGGGAGAGCAAACGCGCGGGTGAAAACCCCAGGCCAGCCGCCAGCCAAGAGCGCGAACCCCTCTCTGAAAGATCGCACCGGGTTTAGGTGACGCGAGCGGGCTGTAGCGATGAGCCCCCTGGTCATGCGGGGCTATAAAAGCGCTGTGGTGTTTCTGGAGGAACCAGGTCCTCTCCTCTTCCCCCTCCCGCCCTCCCCAGTCCCAAGGAGCAGGCCAGCAAGAGAGAGTCCTCCGAGCGCCAGAGCGGCGGCCGCGGGCCCTCTGGCCGCTGCGCTCTATGGTGCCGAGTTGTTTCCGGGCCGGGCAGGGTATGGCAGTGGCGGGAGAGCGGCCCCGGTGCCCCGCGGGGCCTGGCCCAGGGCGCGGGGATGAGCCCTTCAGCCCCTCGGTGCTGGGCACCAGAGAGCAGTGAGTGTCGCGGGCGGGGGGGGGGCCGATGGGCTGCGGCGGGGCGGGTTCCTCCCGGTGGCGCCGCCCGGGGAGCAGCAGGCGGCCCAAGCGCTGTCGGGTAACGGGCGCTTCCTCAGCCCTTCCTCCCCGGGCATCCCCAGCGCGGTGCCGGGCCGTCAGCCTGTCCCTGAGCAGGTTGTCCCTGTGGTGCCGCGGTCGCGAAGCGGTACTGCTCAGGGTCACAGCCCTTCTCCCCCTTGCGCCTCCCCAGCAGGTTGAGGGAAGGGGTTCTGCCTCTCTGCCCCGCCCTGGGACAGGGAACACCCCCCCCCGCCCCTTTTCCCTGCCGTGCTACCTCTGTCCAGCTCAGGGGTCCCCAGGACAAGGAGGACACGGAGCTGTGGGAGTGAGTCTTGAGAAGGCCATGGAGGTGATCCGAGGGATGGAGTACCTCTGCTCTGGAGCCAGGCTGGGAGAGCTGGGCTGGCTCAGCCTGGAGAAGAGAAGGCTGCTTCTGGGGAGAGTTCCAAGCCACTTCCCATCCCTCGAGGGGCTCAAGGAAAGCTAGAGAGGGGGCTGGTGCTAAGGGCAGGGAGGGCCAGGCCCAGGGGAATGACCTTCAGCTGCAGGAGGGCAGCTGGAGAGGGACTGGGAGGCAGAAATCCTTCCTGGGGAGGGGGAGGCCCTGGCACAGGGTGCTCAGAGAAGCTGGGGCTGCCCCTGGCTCCCTGGCAGGGTTCAGGGCCAGGTTGGATGGGGCTTTGGGCATGCTGGGCTGGTGGAGGGTGCCCCTGCCCATGGCAGAGGTGGCACTGGGTGGGCTTTGAGGTCCCTTCCTACCCAAACCAGTCTGGGATTCTATGATTTAATCTGAATATTTTCCAGTATTAATTGCAATATCCTGTCCTTTCCCCACTCCCTGCTCTGACTCTAGCTGGGATGCTGCATATGAAAGAGAACTTCAAACTTTTCAAGACATTGGAGATGCTGGTGAAATTTGGTAAATATAATACTTCCACCAGAGTGTTTCTATTATTTCTTTATATTCTTTATACAGCCAGCAATTCAGTGGGTTACCACACAGTTCTGGATGTTGGTCAGATGGGAAATGTTTAATCTTGAAGCCACCAGTTCTTTTCTTTTCCCAGTTTTGCAATGCAGATTTCTGTGTTGCACCTGGAGAACTGTCAGTGCACAGCATGTGAGCTGGCAGTTTGTAAGTTGTTACTAATAAATGTGATTAATTTAAGCAAAGCAAACATGGAATTTGAGCTATAGCAGTTGTTACCCAAGTAATTCAGTAAGAGGTACTTTGCAAGAGCTGGGAGGAGGGAGCAGTGAAATAAATCTGCTGTACATTTTTGCTGTCTTAATTACCTGAGCTCTTGTTTTTTATTAGGTTTGGAGAAGAAAGCATGGTTCGTATAATCAGGTGGTTGGAGAAACAAAAGGTCCCCTGTGACAGCTCTGTGCTTGACATTGGAACTGGAAATGGTGTTTTACTGGTTGAACTGGTTGGTGTATTGCAAAGTTTGATACAAGTTTAAATACAGTGCTCACAACAGCAGTCACCATGACAAACTGTAGCTTCTGTGAAAGACAAAAACCCAGCATCTTAAATTAAATTATGCTGTGGTTTCTTTTTGCCCCATCAAGGGAACACTGGTTACTGTGTATCAGGTTTTATATTTTCATTGGGTTTAAGAGACTAAATGAAATTACCTTTGTGCTGTTGCTACCCCTTAAAGAACATCCTGTCACAAGGACAAGGTGTAATTGCACATGGCTCTCTGGCAGCTTGTGGGACTTGGGGATGGAACTCCTTGGACCCAGAGTGGAACAGAACATGTATGTTGTTCCATCAAATGGAAATACCTACCTTTATTTGCTAGACATGCTTCCAACTTCTCATTTCTTGGTGCTTCCCAGTGTGTGGTACTTCAGGTTTGAAAATTGACAGTATTTAAATCAATCTGCCTTACATATATCCCTGACTTTAAATTTACCTTTCTGTTTACCTATATTAAAAAAAAAATGCATTTCTTCTCATTGCTGACTAAAAAAACCCCAGATAAGGAAATTGAGTTGACTAATGCACCAAGTACCCTCATGTGCAACACCAAACCCTTTCTCTGCTCTCAGTTTTGGTAACAACTTTATTGGTGTAAAAAAGTGGTTAAAACCATGGGGGTCGTGTTTAACCCCATGTGTGTAAATCACTTAAAAAATTGATAACACTTCAAGTATCTACTCCAGTCAGAGTGGAAACCCCTTACCAGGTACTCCCTGAAGTGTTAGAATGTTGTTATTATGCAGTGATACAAGATGTTTAGGAGTTCCAGTAATTTCTTTTCTATTTTTGATTGAATACTGTGGTACAATACTGCAGGAGAGTTGGTAAGGAAAGGAGCTGTCATCCTGTCACAGTTTTTGTTCTACATTCTCTGCTGGCTTCATTAGTTTCTGTAGAAAGGGAAAGGGCTGGGAGTCACAATCAGATTTTTAATGGGATTTCTTCATCATGGACTTTGATTTTAGAAGAGTTTAAAGCCTTTATGGGGCCTGGCTGCTACACTGCAGCCCAGAAGTTATGTCATTAAAAGCAGAAACTGCTCATCTCATGGAGAGAAATTAGTCTAGTAATGATGATTGTTAGATGCAGTGCTTGCTGGCTCTGTTGTTGTTGAAACATCCAACAGAAAATCTCATTTACAAGGCTTCAGTTTTATACTGGCCTCAGAAATCTGGAACTGCTTTTCATTCTGTAATGGGAAAATGACAGCCTGTTAGCTCTTAAAACCTCTTAAATTGCTGTAAGAGCACCCTGCCCCCTCACATTAAGCACCTCAAAGTACTGTGGTTCCTTTAATAGGAATTTTTCAGTCCAATTCCCACTTGAGAAGTGACTCCAAAAAATTACATTATTTATTGTTGCTAAATAATTCAGGATCTCACTTGGTTGATGTGAAAGGTCTTTTTCTTTTTTTTTTTTTTTTGGTGGGGCTTTGGAAATTGAGTTAGGATTCTTTTGGCAAGCACATCAGTGACTGTAGGACAGGTCTGCTGTTGGAGTTGGGCTCTGCAATGTGGTAGGAATGGGAGGACAGGAAAAGGCAGTTAGCCTGCAGTCCTGTAGGGTGATAATAGCACCTCTGGAAAAGGCAGCTACCTGAGGGTAGGTACCAGAACAGGGAGAGGTGCTGTAGTGTACAGTTTGTTAGGGAATACTGGGCTCTGGCACACCATTAGCAGTAAAGGCTGCTACCTGGGAGTATGGTAAGAAAATGAGTCTTAAATGCAGCTAGGTTTGGGTGAGGCATTGTCAGTTCCAGCAGGGAATGCTGCGCAAAAGGGAGGCAGAGTAGCTATGTGAAAAGCAGGTAGTGAGGAGAGTGAGAACAAGACACTGCTGTGTCCTGCCTGCCACTACCCAGCTAGAACATGCAGTGTGTTGCTAAACGTCACCTGCACTCACACTGCAGGGTTCTGCCCACCTGTGAGCTCCAGGAGAGATGTGGCAGGAGGTCCCTCTGCTCTTTCTGCTTGTTTTGGGGATCTCAGATCCATAACTTGCCCCCCTTTGCTGGCTTTGGGGGTGCAGTAGGGTATGGTCCTGCCCTGATAACTGCAGGAATCCAGAGGTTGCTTTGATGACCTAATTCTTCTACCTTCCAAAATGTCCCACTCCTCTAAGGAAATGTTGCTGCCACATGGAGCTCTGACCTCCTCATTGTTTTCTGACTATGGTGGGAGCCAACAGTATTGGAAGAACATCTCAAAAGTGAAGGGTATTTGCCACCACAGTGTGGGTGTCTACCTGGCAGCACCAGTAGCCCAAGGATGGGGCAGCACTGGCAAGCTTGCAAACTCCCTCCTGCTATTTAATCTGCTTTTTCAAGCAGCAGCAGCAGGGTGCTCTGAAATACCCTCTTCAGGACAGCAGTCCAGTTGCAGGATGCAGTGCAGTCCTTTTTGGCTCTTGAGTGAGTGATCTCTTCCTGTCCAACTGTAGTCAGGCCATACAGGTTTAGCAGCATTTAATGTTGTTTATCCTTAAACTTTCCTTCTCTGCCCTGGAGACTATAGGAGTGAATGGGAACTCCCTGAAATGACTCAGGCTCTTCCTTTCCAAACAGAGGAGTTGTTGTGGGAACTACTCTTCCACCCCCAAGTCCTCAGCACAGCCTTCTCTAGAAGCTTGGTTTGCTCTGGGGAGGAACGTGGGTAGAAGCCTGAGCAATATGCTGTTCTTCATCAAATGCAAACAACATGGGCTTTGTCTTTGGCTGAAATTAGTCCCCAGTTAAGAGCAGCTGGCTAGCACTGAGCTCACACTGGCTGCTGGAAGGAGGAAGGACTGTTTAAGTACCCTCACAGTTTACCTTGTTGCTGAGGTATCAGCCTTTGGAGCAAATAGATACACAGCTGATTGCTTAATGCTAGTTAGACTCCAAATATTGTTCAAAACCAAATCAAACCCAAGCCTCCTCCCTCTCTCTGCTGTGAGAGAGCTGGCTGTAAGGTCTTAGCTCTTCCTGTTAGGTTTGGATCTAGCCAGACCAGCTGACACAACATGATACCCAGATCTGGTCGCTTCATCTTCTACCTGGGAGTGAAACTGCATCGCTGCCCCCTGCTTTGTGGAAAGGTCTCTACCATCTCACCACCTGAGCTGGGTTTGGGTTATTGTTACCTGCTCCAGAGTGAGATGAACAGAAAAGTCTCCCCTGTGCTCTTTTATGGGCTGAACAACCTGCCTGAAGATTGCTGATACAGAGACCTTGTAGCATGCAAATGGTTGCACTCAAATAGACATTAGCATGAGTAATTAGGGAAATGCAGGGCTTTGCAGTGGATTTCTGTACTAGTAAAATGTATTACATAGTTTGGCTCTTCCAGTTTGGGTTATAAACCAAACAGTTGCTCAATTTCAAATGTTATCTAAGTGTCAAATAGAGGTTTTCTTCTCATTTTGAATCCTCCAGCATTGGCACATGTTCTCATTGCTGAAAATTGCTGGCTTTTAGGTTACTTTTGGTGCAGATAAGGGAGCCTGTGCCCCTCCAGGGTATTACTTTTCACAGTTCTGTTCTGTTTTCCACTTGTTGACATAAACCAGCTTACACTCAACTGTTCTTTTGATGAGGTATTAAATCATTGGAATTACTTTACCTCATTCCCCCAGCTATTTAGTTCTTGTAATGTTGAATAAAAATTAATAGAAGTTGGGTTTTTTCTGTCATTAAGAGATGGATTATAGATGGGGAATAGAGTTGAATAAAAAATGTCAAGCACACTGATTAAAATTCTCTGCTTCTATTTAGGCAAAGTCTGGCTACACTAATCTCACTGGGATTGATTACTCTCCTTCTGCAATACAACTTTCAGAAAAAGTAACAGAGAAAGAAGGGATGCCTAACATTAAATTAAAGGTAAGTTTTGAGAGAAAGTTTACTGAAAGCAACTGAACCCAAGATTAAGTGATCTAATTGATACTCAGATGTGCTCAGTGTGCTGTATTAATGATGTCTTTTGACAGAGTCATTTGTGAGAGAATGCTAACCAAATAAATCTGCATCTTTACAAGATTTTTGGTCTATTTTTTTGTCTTTCTGTTTGTAGCAGTCATTAGGGTTAAAAAGCTTTCCCTGCTGCCAGCAGGAAGGCAGAACAGTGGTTTGCCATTTGGCAAGTTCTGTATTTTTGCTGCTGCTGCACTCTGAATTTCAGATTTCAGAGAGAGGGTGAAATCCTTAAGGGACAAAATCCTGTCCTGTGCAGCAGGAAATCTCAGAGGCCTTGCTGGAGTAGGACCAGATAACTCCAGAGGTCTCTTCAGCCATCCTGTGATTCCTTGTCTGCCTTTCTTAGCTCACTCTCCACTGTACTGTTATTCCCAGCTCTGCCTGTACGATGCCTCTGTTCTTGATGTCAGTTGTAATTCCCCTGTGGCAGGCACATAGCACCTGGGAAACCAGGGATCAGAGTACAAATGATGATACTCCAGGTGTGTTAGTCAACAACCTGGTGTCAACTGTTATCCCAGGTGCTATGTGCTGGGATTACAACTGACAACCAGGTATGTTAGTCAACAACCTGATGTCAGTTGTAATCGGCTGTCAATTGTAATCCCAACTGTTGTCCCAGGTGCTGTGTGCTGGGATTACAACTGACATCAGGTTGTTGACTAACATACCTGAGCATCATCATTTGTACTCTGATTCCCTGGTTTCCCAGGTGCTGTGTGTTGGGATTACAACTGACAACCAGGTATGTTAGTCAACAACCTGATGTCAGTTGTAATCCCAGCACATAGCACCTGGGAAACCAGGGATCAGAGTACAAATGATGATACTCAGGTATGTTAGTGTGTGCTTTAGATGGATGGGTATCTACATGGGCCTTACAACAAAGAAATCATCACATAATATGTAAAGAAGAAAGCAGCAGACAGGGCACTGTGTGAAGAGCCTGTGAGTTACCCTTCCTAAGCCAACCTGTTTTCAGGTTCAAGGCTTTTTATTTTAAAGTCTTGGCTTGCATTAAAGATTCAGGAGCTTCTGAGTAGAAGATTGTTTTCACAATTGAAGACTTCTGGTCTAGGTAGAAGACTTCCTGGCTCCATCAGATGAATTGTCAGGATTTGAGATTTGTATTGACAAGGGGACTTTTGATGCCATAAGCCTTAACCCTGATAATGCACTGGAGAAGAGGAAGCAGTATGTGAGGTCTCTCAGCACTGTACTGAAACCAGAGGGCTTCTTCCTCATAACCTCTTGCAACTGGACCAAGGAGGAGCTGCTGAATGAGTTCAGAGAAGGTAAGCAGTGAAGCAGAACAGTCTGCCAGTTTATAGTTGTTCAGTGATGTGATGAACAAATTTTCATGCCTGTGTTAGCATATTGACTCTCCTAGGTGAGGATTAGCCAAGGTAAGGTGACTAATAAATACTTCAGCCTCTCTTCCCTCTGTTTTCCTCAGGAATTACAGCTTCTGCATTTCCCAACCTGCCAAGTGAGGACAGGTTTTACACTCTGGAGGAGGAGGATTTCAGTCTAGTTACACTGGGAAAAGAGGGCATTCTGTACCTGGGGAAATACCTTTTCAGTCCTTGTTACCAGATTCAGTTCACCCATCTGTTTGCCTTGAAATTGGGGTAACATTGTGACCTAGATTTAGGGGAACTGGTATGTCTGTGACTGTGATCTTTTATGTCCCCTCCTCAGCAACCTTTAAATGCCAGTTGGCTCTTGCATCTCCTCTCCAAGGCTTGAAGGTGCAGATCTGAACCAATCTCCCTTTCTGGGGAACTAAAATTACTGGCTAGTTACCATCTTTTCCCAGCCAAGATTATTATCCATGGAAGGGTTTCAGCTGTACAAGCAGTGGTGCAGTGTAACTATACAGTCCTATAAACTTACAGGCTTGTGGATTTTCCAGGCAAGTAAAGAATGGTTCACAAAGAGTTATGCAAGAGCAGAATAAAAGGACTTCCTTCTAATAAAGCCATTTTAATTTCTGTTTGGCAGGATTTGAAATTGTGGAGGAGCTGCCAACACCCAAGTTTTGCTTTGGAGGAAGAATTGGAAACAGTGTGACAGCATTGGTTTTCCAAAGGAAAAAGTGAGGCCATCCATCTTGCACAAATGAGATTAGTTGAGAAAAGCCTGAACTTGAAACCTGACAGGAGACCTCAGACACGTGTGTAAATAAGTGCTCTTTTGAGTACACAGTAAAATACAATGTATGGAACTCTGAGGGACTATAAAACATCACCCTAGAAACCTTTCAGCTTTGCATAACTTGCCCATAAATTTTGTCCTTGCTACAACCTCACTTGTTTTTAGGGAAGCTGCAAGTTGGTGAGTAAAAGAGAAATAAGGGATTCTAAATGCAGAGACTGCTATCACTGGATTATATTTGTGTCTGGAACATAAAGATTGTCTGGTATTTAACTTCTGTATTGGTAAGCAGGGACCAGCAGAGGGAAAGGTACAAAGCAAATAAATCTCATTTCTCTGTTGTGTGGTGTAAATAAGGAACAAGCTTTGGCAATGGAAGTGCTGGGTCTTTTATTTTTTCCTTAGGTGAAGGTGAATGTAGCTGTTAAGGTGGGAAATGAATGTAAAAACCATAGTACTTGCAAAAAAAGGCCTGTCCCTGCTTTAAAATCTGATTTTTCAGAGGTTCACAGGCTCAGTGTAGTTCTGTCTCCTCTGAAATAGCTCAACTCTTCCCCACAGAGGGAGTGCTTTTAAAAATCTCACTCTCCTGAATGTGTCCCTGAACTGCTTCATCAGTTATTTTCACTGGTCTCATTAATATGTAATTAATGTGTGACATTACAGCCTCACTGGCTTGTGACATCTCCTTCCTTCATTATTAATTTGCTGTACAGTAATGCCTTCAGAGCCAAAAATGTTTGCAGGGAATTTCTCAGGACAGATTTTAGCTGCACCAATCCAAACCAGTTCAAACTGTTAACATGGATTTTTCCTTTTTACTGGGTTTTTGGTTTTTTTTTAACTTCTCTGTGTGATCTTTTTGCTGAATTTCTTTACTACTCCTGTAGTTTTGTGTTTTCAGACTACTGCTGTGGCTTGAAAGGTGGGAAAATGAGATTTCCTCATGCCCTGACCTCACATTTGCAGGTGACAATAAGCTTGTTCTTTGAAACGTGAAGGAGGGCCTGTTAGGCAATCAGGCTTTCTTTCACAGGCAAGGTCATGTTTGCTTATCACAGAATTGCTTCTCCTGGTTTCCTGACTTCTCCTGGTTCCCAGGGTTCAGGAGATCTTTACAGATCAATAAATACCTCTAGTCCTTTCCTAGGATAGTAAATAAGCCATCATTTGTGTGGTGGTGAGTCCTCCCTCTGATCCATCTGGTGATACTGTCACCTGATGCTGTAGGAATCCTACATCTTTTTGCAAAATGGGATATAGTGACTGGTTCCATTGGAAGAATGGTCTGCTGGTGGTGGTGAGAAGGTTTAGTCCCAACTCTTTGTGTATTTGGTCAGCCTCGGGCTCCTAACTCAAGTGCCAAAACCAAGGTCTTATTATTTGGCTTCCAACAGCCAATGGAAGTGCTATGAAATGTACCCAGTCATTCAGACAGAGGACTTTCTGATGGAGTAGTACAAAGGATTCAAAGTACACTACTGATAACAACCTCAATAAAAAGACCATGACGTGTTTGTAGCCAATTTGGCATCAGGTAGAGTTTAATTCAAGCAAATTTTAATTGGCAAGTACTCTGGCAGGATGTGTTTAGGGCATCTGTTTTATTCCCATCTGTAATTTTTGCTAATGAAGGCATGGTACATATTTCATCATGGAATGAAAATAAAGTCATGGCTGTCATGGATTTTCTTTTAATCAATTAGGGGGATTTAGATATAGATTGATACTCCATAAGACATGTAAGGTTGAGGGCAAGTATTGTTTTCTCCTCTTCATAGGATTATTATTAGATTTTGTTCTCTAAATAATACTCTTATATCATCTGTAAAGCTAAAAATAAGCTTAAAATGGTCAGATAGAAATTCTAGTATCAGAAATCATGCAAGGCATGTCAACCACTTTCAATCAGCATTTTCAGCAAGGCATTTGCAAGCAATGACAGTAGGCACTACTTTCTCTTGCCATTGTGTTCCTGGTTTTCAGATGTTCTGGGTAATTCCTATTATTTCTTTTTGTAACTATTTCCTCCTCTGTGAACACCTTTTCTATCAGGAAGGCTTCTCAGTAGTGGGGAAGTGCTGAGAACCAACCTCCTCTTCCAGCGTATCTCATGATTTGCCCAAGGTCATGGATTATTGAGGGCTTCCACTTCAAACGTTTCCCTGCCACATCTGGGCTTCCTGCAGCTCCGTGGGCAGCAGCCTTCACAGATGTGGCTCCTCTGCTTTACCTTTGTCATTGCACCATCTCATTGTAAGGTGGGGAAACACACACTGATGTCACCACTAAAATGTCATCCTGCTGCCCAAAGGTGTCACAGGCTGTCATTAGGAGCCTTAAATGCTGGTTGTCTGAAGGAAGTTGGGGACAGGAATGTGTTTTTCCATTCTAGATGATCTTTCAAGGTCCCTTCCAACTCCCAATGCTCTGTGATTCTGTGATCTTCACATCTCTGTGTTCTGGGGCAGAATTCATGTGTCTGTCTGTCTGCCCACAGTGACCTGCCAGGAGGGTGCAGAGAGGTGGGCACTGGTCTCTTCAGCCAGGGCACAGGAGCTGGGACAAGGGGCAATGGGCTCAAGCTGCCCCAGGGCAGGGTCAGCTCAGCTGGGAGGGCAAAGTTCTTCCCTGGCAGAGCTGTGGGGCTGTGGCCCAGGCTGCCCAGGGAGGGGGCTGAGTCCCCAGCCCTGGGGGTGTTTAACATGTGGGTAGATGAGGTGCTCAGGGATCTGGTTTAGCACAGGACAGGAAGGGTTGGACTGGATGATCTTAAAGGGCTTTTCCAACCTGGTGATTCTGTGATCTGCTGCTCAGGTGCATATAAAAGAAACCAAGCTCAGTAAAGCTGAAAAGAGCAAGACTGCAGCAAGGTGTTCTTACAGGCATGATGGGCAGGGAGTGCAAAAATGGAGCAGCCCTCAGAGATGGCAAGATTTTGATCCTAAATTTCTTGTGGCCCCTCTTTAGTCTCAAACAAGCACACAAGCTATTGCTTGAAACTAAGGGTTACTGCATCTGCTCTGTAGTTGGCAGTTTCTCTCACAAGCCCAAGCACTTTCAGGTATCACTGGAGAGTAGAAAAAGGCTTGTAAAACATGTTCTAGGAGATTAAAAGCAATAATAACCAAAGGCTTACTATTTAAAACCTGTGCTGTTGGAAACCTGATGTTTTATGAATCATGGAGTCTAGGTAGCAGCTCTGATACTGGCTTAAGCAGTGGCTTCTAGTCTGACTAGCAGGATTGGGAAATGGCACATCAAAGGACATCCTTGATGTGGGGCAGTTGGTCTTGCTTGATGGTTCTTCATGGAAGTAAATGTTGATGCTTTTCAGTGAAAAACCTCTTAAAACAAGAGGCAGAAGAATAAGCAGTGAGTTAGGAGGAGTGAGTCTGCTTGTAGTTCAGGGAGTGCTTCGTGGTAGTTCATGAAGGCTGGTATCTTCATGACTACACAGCTATGTGACTTGGTTTCAGCTGTAGTGCCAGACTACAGCATTTGAAATATGTTTTGTTCCTATCAGTTTGCTACCTGAAGACCATATATGTGATTTCACTGTTGCATAATGAGGTTTGTGGGTAGTAAAACTTAGATCTTCCATGGATCTCAGCAGTGGTTGAGCCCACAGGCTTTTCCTGCAGTACTGGGTTTAGGTTGGGTGATGCTGCAGAGCTGGTGTGCCTTTCTGTGTCTGGGTAGAGCTCTGCATAAAACAGAGGCACAACAGAAGTGATTTAGGTCCCCTTGTTCATTGAAGGGTGAAATTCTCTCAGTTCTTGGGAGCTGGGAGCTTTCCCAGTGCTGACCTTTTCTTCCAGAGAGATGGAGGATGGCTTTTAGTACATAGCCCTGACAAGCAACACCTCCACCAACATCTGCATTTGATGTAGCTCAGGCATCCAATACCTGTCTCCTGGTACCTGCTATTGCCAAGCACACTGCAGTCAGGGATTCTTTTCTGAGCTGCTTAACAGGGAGAGGCTGTTGTATTTGTACTACTTGGACTTGTACTACTGAGAAACCCTGGAGCATTTTACCCTGGACTTTCATGGGGTGTATCAGGGAAGGGAACTGTCAGGGTGAAGTATCTGAAAGAGGAGACCAAGTGACACTAATGACATAAGTATTGATTTGTCAGATAGAGGGGACTTTCTACATGTGGGACTCCACCTAGAGGGGAGGGTAAATCAGTTCTCAAGACAAAAAGCCTTTCAGCATCACAGTACTTTTTGGAAGTAAACACGTCTGTAATTATGTTTATATAAATTAAAAAGTGAGAAATGCCAGACATGGAAATCATGACACAACTGAATGAACACTGAGACTTCAGAGGGAAGGATAATGTTCCCTGACTCCTTAACTTCCCTTTTGGTGACCAACTTATTTATAAGGAAGTGTGTTCATTTAACAGTCCTTAAGGAGCAGGAACAGTCAACTGCAGTGCTGCCTGTAGGCTGTATTTTAAATCTTCTTTTTTTTTCTGGAAGGCTTAGGAGATAGGGAATTAATGCCCTGTTCTTGAACTTCAGTATAATTCTGTGGTTTGAAGTGAAGAATTTCTGGGAGCTACAACATATTTTGAAGAGCTGCTGGGTTCCATCAGGAATACTGACAGAGGTACAGCAGCTGCTCAGCCAGCCATGGCCAGCAGTGATGAAGCATTTAATTACAGGCTTTCTTTCCAGAAAATATTACTTCTTATCAGAGTAATATTTCTTCAAACCATTATCAAGAGCATCAGTTTGAAAGAGCTGTTTGCATTATGGGCTGTGTGTGTCACAGCACCACTGCACCTTGTAGGATTTAGGATTTGGGGTATTTGACACCTGCAGTGAAAGGAGACTCTGAGCTTTTTCTTTTCATGTGTCACACAGATCTGAGGTGTGAGTCCCAGGAGAGCAGGTAAGGTGTGCAATAAACAGTGCTGGGAGCAGACTGCCCCACCCCTTCGTGGTAATAATGAGGTGTTTCAAAGACTGACCAGAGGAGACTGATACAGGAGCTGCTCCTGCTGCATGGGATTTGCTGTCCAGAACCAGAGTGCTCTCCAACCTTGGGCTGACTCCTTCAGAAGGTTCACGTTACCCTTGGCTTTAAGCAATGAGAAAGATTCTTGTCTGAGGCTAGAAATGGAGATGTTCTCTCCTCTCATTCGCACCCAAATTATTTCTGCTCTGCAGAGGTTTCTGGTGCAGGCCCTGACATCTGTGGGGCTGAAGGGTCAAAGGCCTGAATGCACAAGTGGGGTGATGAGCCAAAACCACTCACAGGTAGCAACAGGGCTTTGTACCCAGGTGTGCAGGGGGAAGCCACGTGTGTGAGGTCGACAGATACCCGTGAAGCTGAGCTGATGCTGATCTTGGCTGCTTCCTTGGAGTTATTTTTGTATTAAGGATGAGTTCTTGAATAGCTTTTCTGGTACATTAGGCACAGTGTGCTTTTCTTCAGTGCTGACACTGGCTTCCATGTATTTCCACGTCCCAGGAATGCACTGGCAGCTCTGTAGCCATTGTAAGGAAAATCTGCCTATATATACTCTGCTATGTCCGTTGTGCTGGGTTCCAGGGCAGCCTGGTAAAAGACTGCCAAAATTGATGTTATTTCATACCAGACAAAAATCTTTAAGTATGGTATTTAGCAATATACAGCAAAATTTCCAGTGTTTTGGCACTGGGATTGCTTTCCTAATCTTGGCATGCTGAAAGCTACAGAACACAACTTGCTACAACAATACCTGCTTTATTTTATAGGCCCTTCTAAGCATTTTAACATACTGAATAGTCTCCTGTAAAATACCTGGAGAGCACATAGAAAATAAACAGGCCAGGGCTTTGCATTGCCTTAGGTGATCTGCCTTTTGCATTTCCAGTCCTCTCTGCCTTTTCTAGCATTAAGAGGAAGGCTGTACTGGGCAGCATTGCCTGCCCCTTGGCTGAATGGGTGGTATGGATGTCTACCCGCAGAGGGAACAGCTCTGTTGTGTGCCTGGGCTTGGAGGTATGTTATGGATTAAAGCTAAAGGAAGGAAGGGTTAGATGAGAGATTAGGGGGAAGTTTTTTTACAGAAGAGAGAGTGGTGAGGGGCTGGAACAGGCTGCCCAGAGAGGGGGTGGGTGCCCCATCCCTGGGGGTGTGCAAGGCCAGGTTGGATGGGGCCCTGTGCAACCTTGTGTAGCTCCAGGCCTGGAGGTTGGTGTCCCTGCCTGTGGCAGGGGGTTGGAGCTCTGTGATCCTTGGGGTCCCTTCCAACCCATGCCATTCTATGATTCTACGACCTTAACCCTTGTGGGTAGCAGTTAAATTGAGGAACAATTAACAGACAACTAGGGCTTCCAGTGGAAAGGGGATGAGGTGTTACTGCCTCAAGACAAAAGGAGGAAAAGGAATGCTGGTGTGTTTTTACTTGATACAAATAAGGGGAAAGCCAACCTGTAGCTTAATTTCCATTTGTTAGGTGACAGTATAGCTTGAAATGAGGCCATTTCTTGGTAACTGGAAATTAAACTGAGTGCTGTCAGGCAAACAAATGATGCAGCCACAAGGCAGCATATAAATTCTGGGTAATCACAAGTGCATAAGCTGGTGCTGGAGAGCCAGAGCTAATAAACACCAGTGAGGGAACAGAAACGAACCTCTGCACAGCCACTCCAGCAGCCAAGTACTCACGGGCAGTGTCACATGCCAAGCAGAGCTGGGAAGGTTGTGCATTTATTGGGTAACCTGAAGTGTCGGTGGGGTTGTGAACTGAGAGCTCTCCTTAGCAGCACAGATGGGCACGCACGGCGTGATAAACCTGCACCCAGCCTGAAACACTGACCAAGAAAAGGCAGGCTGAAGACTTGTTGGTTAGATTGTCTTTGATACTTCCCCTAAAACATGAGCTGGTTTTCAAACAGAAGGGTCTAGGCTCTTTCCCCCCAGTCTGCAGTAGTAATGAGCCCCACTGACTGCTGCCCTACCCTAGGGCACCTGAACTCCAGGGGTACTGCTTTTCTGCTTATCCAACATAGCATGGGGCTTTTGGGCATGCCCACAGCTGCCTTGGGGTTTGTGAATGATGGACAACTCACTCTTGGCTTATCTAAAGCAAATTTGGACCCATACATGGCTGACAAAGTGATTAGTGTGTTCAAGTGAGAGGAGGGTTCACGTATCTATTTCATGGCCTGTTTTATCCATCAGCTGTTTCCATCGCACTGGGGCAGCCTGGAGCTTGGCAGTCATGCCCTCTGCCAAGGCAAGGAGGCAGCAAGTGAAGCTGGGAGCTGAAACACAGAGCTCTTGCACGTGTGCAGCACATAAGCTGTGAAATCAAAGAAGGGTTTTTAGGTTTGGTGCAGATCCCATCGTATAGGAAATGCAGTAAGTACTATGCTCCTCATTACAACCCCTTCTGCACAGTGGTGCTTCACCTGTTCAGAGTACCAGGTCTCCTTGATTCAGATACTCTCTGACCTACTGATGGCATGACAGAGAGTGCTTGTTCCCTGGGTATGAAATATTTTGTTAGAAATACTTCTGCTCATTGTACTTAGATTCTGTGAATGTCAGGGTTTCACCTGAAACTGGAGTGTGGCTTCTGAAACCAGTCTCTGTTTTGTGCTGTTGGAGACCTTCAGTGGAGCCAAGATGTCCCTGTGAGTACAGGGTACCCAGCACAGCTGGGATACTGCGACATCATCCTGTGACTGGGATGCTCCCCCTCTGCTGGGCCCTGGGCAAGTCTCTTACGTGTGTTCCTTGCCTGGCAGGAGAAGTAGAAGGATAAAGCTGTAAATAACTGGGATTGTTCAGGTGCTCAGAGTAGCACAGGGTTGTAGGTCGTTGTGAGAAGGACACTTCTGAAATTGTTAGTGACCATGGTGTGCATGACTTGAATAACAAGCTGGAGTAGATAGTGATGCATTGGAAAGGCAGGTTGCAACTGCAGCCAAGTCCTGTGCACTGGAAGTGGAGGAAATTGTGTCTGTCCACTGTGCTTAGCACTGTTACTACTGAATACTTTAATCACTTGGACCCCAGTATAATTTCAGAAGGATTGTTAGCTTTTTCCTACCCACAGAGTTTCCATCTCTGCAAGGGAGGCTCCTAGTCAGGAGCAAAGGTGCTGACATCCAAGACAAAACCCAACTACATCAGCTCAGAATTAATGAACGCTCTTCCACAATGACTAAACTCTCATGCCCAGCTCTTTAGAAGGGACTTCCTTCTCTTCCCCTTCTGACAGAGATCTTCCACGCTGTCACCAGAGCAGGGACCTGTGGTGGATTTTTACATTTTTGCAGTGTTACCAAAAGTATTTTGTGGAAAATGGTTTTGTGCTTCAGCAACAGGCTTTCCTGCATGCTGGTAATGCTCCACATCTGTCTGCTGGTTCTTGGAGACCAAGCCTGCACTGAGCCAGGCAGCCAGGAATGGCTGCAAGCTTTGTTACTGACAGACTCAGCTGGGAAACCATAGGAGAACATTTCAAACTCGATTCCCAAAGTCCTGGAAAAGGAGCTTTTGAGTATTTTATTGCTACCTGTCTCACTACATGATAAGCAAATACCGAGTGGGATGGAAGCTTGGCCCAAAGTTCCTTTGCATCATCATCAAGCCCTTTTTCTTGTTTGCAGCCCTCTCATACTGGCCACTCGTATCTGATTTCATGTGTACTGAGTGTGGAGCTACTTTTGTTGGCATCAGTCCTTGCTACGCTGACTGGAGCTGGTCCCCTGTTAAATTTTCTCCTACTGCTTATGCTTACTTACCTCCCTTCTCCTTTATTACATGAAATCCTAACTGATGGTCTTCCTTGACATTTATCTGGTATCTTGGGCCATGCATCAGTGGGGCAGGACATCCAATGCACTGCTCAGTGACGCAGCTCATGCCTCCCTTGCCATGAGTAAGTGCACACGTGCCCTTACTCATTCCCACTTGCCTTCCCCAGCAGTGTGCCCGGCCACCCAGCCAGATGGATGGAATTCAGATGCTGAAACCCCAGATTTGCTTCCCAATGACACGTGTTGCCCACCTATGCATGCCCACGATTAATGTTTAGGTTCTACTTTGCAATGAGTTCTAAATCTTCCTTTTAGCCCACGTGTAGTTGCCTTGCTCACAGGTTGCACTCGCTCCCAGAAGCAGATGATGGGCTGTGTACAGTTCAGCTTGGAGGGATGGGAAATGGCATGGCTGGAGCAGATTGCTCCTGAAGGCCACCTCCTGAGCAGAGCTGGCTTTGGGTACCACAGGGGACCTGTGGCCACCTTCATTCCCGTGACTCGGGTTCTGTCAAACGCCTCTTCCCGAAAGAAATGCCGGGAAAACAGGAGGATTCAGGAGCGGGGTTTTTTTGCCAGTCCCCTCAGGGTTGGGGTACAGGAGGATGGCGTGTATCTGCGGTGCTGCTGGGATGCAGCTTCCTACCGGGGCCCCGCCAGTTCGGCCGAGCCTGGCTCCGCTCCCCTCCGCCGGCCGTGCCGTGCCACCAGGAGTCACTCTCGGTCTCCGAACGGGCAGCGGAGCCCCGGCCGGGCCGGGACGCCGGTCACGGGAGGCCCGAGCGCTGCCTCCACTCGCTTTTTTTTTATTATTATTATTATTATTATTATTATTATTATTATTATTATTATTATTATTATTATTAATTTTTGCTCCCCCATCCCCGCTCTGTCCGGGCCACGTTTAACCCCGGCGATGGCCGCTCGGGGCGGCGGCCGGGGCTCTTCCCCCCCACCTCCCTCCCCTTACCTCACACCGACACCTCCGGCGCGCCCGTCCCCGCCGCAGCCTCCCGCCCCGGTGCACCCACCGCACGGCCCGGGGCGGGGGCTCCGCCGGGCTCCGCAGGTGCGGGCCGGGCCCTGCCTCCGCCGGCCCCGCTCAGGAAGTGACAAGCGCATTTCCTCCTCCCTCCCTCCCTCCCTCCCTCTCTCCCTCCTCTCTCTCTCTCTCTCTCTCTCCCTCCGCCCGCCCCGCCCGCAGCACGGCGGCGGCGGCGGCAGCGGGAGCGCGGCTCGGAGCGGCGCCCACAGCCGGCCCGGCCGGGCCGCGCCGCCGCCACCACGGTAAGAGCTCGGGCGGAGCCGTGCCGGAGCGGAGCCGCGCTGCGCTGTCACCCGCGGCGTGTGCGTGCGTGGGGGTCCCGCCGTGCCGTGCCGTGCCGTGCCGTCCTGTCCCGTCCCGTCCCGCGGGGGGCGGCGGACAAAGGGCTGCGGTGCGCCCTGCCCTGCTCTGCCCGGAGGGGATGGGGGGCACGACTGAGAGCGACGGTGTCCGCCGTGTCCCGGTTCCCCCCTTCCTCCCCGGAAGGGTGGCACCCCGCCTCCCCCCGCCGGCCGCTGCGCATCCTCGCCCCGCGGGAGCGGCGGGGTTCTCTCCGCTCCGCTTGCCTCCGCCCGGGCGGAGCGGGGTGGGGGGCTGCCCGCCTTTGTGCCGCGCTTCCTCCGGGTCTCGGCCCCCGGGGACGTGGGGTGAGCGGTGCCGGGGCTGAGAGCACACTGGTGCTGCGCCCTTCGGCCGCGGAGGAGCCGCCTCAAGCGTCCGGAGGGAGCGGGGCTCCCGGGGATGCCTCCGGGAGGATGCCCGGCGATGTCTGCCGGCGGTGTCCGGGGATGTCGGTCCGCCTGCTTCCCGGCGGGTGCCCCGGAATATCTGTCTGTCTGTCTGCCAGCTTGCCTGCCTGCCTGCCCGGGGAGCGGCGGGGGCTGTGCGCGGTGATGCCGAACGCTCATCGCTGGAGGAAAGCGTTCCAAGGAGAGCTCAGGTCTCCTGCCCGGCGTGCTGGAACAAGGTCGCCTCTCCAGAGCTTGGCGTGCGGGGAGCAAGCGTGCCTCTCCTCGGATTACAGCGCCTTTGCTTCCGTAATTTCCTCCCCCGAAAGGTTCAACACGTGTTTTCCTTTCTCTGGCCCGGGAATGGCATTTAACGGGGCTGAAACTTGGATGTCTGGGGGATTGGTACGGAACTCCCCAGGCTTGGGGTCTGAGGCGGGGGATTCAGCCCAGGGAGAGCGGGGGATGTGGTTGAGCATCGCTAGAGATGCTCTGCGACCCGACCGGGGCCATCGCAGGCGCTTCCCACGGTGCCCTGCCACAATTTCACACCTAGGGCGTGTGAGCTCACGAGGTAGCTCGTGGTGGTGAAGGAGGGGCACAGGCCTGTGCTTGTGGAGCTTTTCCAGCCGCCCTGTGCCCCCTTGAAGGGGGTCTCCATCACCAAACACCACTGCAGTGAGAGACCCCAGCCCCTTGCTCTGGAAAGCGCCCTGGCAGCGGCGTTGTCCTAGAAAGCCTGTAAATCCTGGTTTTTCCATTCAGTGAACTTTGGGTTGTTTAATTTATACAGTCTGGGAAGATTTCACATATAACAGGGTTTCTCCTTGATACTGTTCGAGTTTAATTTTACTGGACAGAGGGAGTTTGCAGCAGCACGGTGCCTGCCGCCGGTTCGTGCCGCTGCCTGTGCCGTGCGGTCCCTGGGGATGCTGGTGTACCTTGGCAGTGCACCTCCTGCTCCTTAGGAAATCCTCTGGAGTAAAGAGCCAGCGTAATTTGTTATGAAATAGGCTGATAGACCCAGCTTCAGTTGGCGATTGAAACCAGATGTGCATATTTTCCTTTCGAATCCTCAAACGGTCATAAAAAGGCTTATTTTGACAGATTAAAAACTACTCTGCAAATTGCAGAGGTAGCAGCTAGAAACCCCCAGTGCTGTGAGCATCTCTGTCCCTCCCTCACCCACAGCAGGTACCTCCAAGTGTGTGTGGGGCTGCTGCTGCATTCCCTCCCTTCCTAAAGCACAAACACCCTCATCCCACCTCCGAAATAGGCAGAAATATTTACCAGGGCTTGGCTGAGGGCTGGAAAAAGAAAGAAAGAAAGAAACCAACCCCAAAACAACGTAGATAATGTTTCTAGAGAAAATATTTGGGGTGGGTCACGGAGCAGATTAATTAGAGTGATAGTAAAAAGCCTGAATTTCAGAGCAGTTTGCGCTGTCCTTACCTGTCGTGGCTCATTGTGGGTTTGGAGAGCTTCTGATTCCTTTCTTAAAAGTCCTCTGGAGCCTGAGGAGGCAGCTTTCAAAGGTGTGAGTGCGTGGGGGGAAATCCCAACTGAAACAACCTGCTGTGGATTTCTGAGGAGAGGAGGACAGCACAGCTGAGCATGGCACACGTGCCAGTGGTTTTGCAGCTCAACCCCTGGCTCCAGACTTTCTCACTTCCAGGTTAAACCTTTGCGACTTTCAGGTCAGGTCTCCAAGAGCTGTTTCTTTCCTTCAGGAGGAAAATCAGTAGGAGCTCAGGCTGTTGAATCCAAAGTTTTGCATGGAAAATCAGGGCAAGCCAATTAATCAATAATTGACTTCTGTGGGTGAGATCCAGATCTTTGTATATGGAGATCAAGCAGAGCCAGCCCCAATGTAGGCTGATTTTCAGGTAAAAACAAATACCTGCACATATGCAAATAGGGAAACATATACCAGTATAAATCCCTAAATCCACTTTGGTTAATTATATGCTATTATTTAATTTTTTTTTTAGTATCAAAGGCCTGCTTTGGTTTTAGCAAAGGTCTAGGTAGTACAAGACAGGGCTTTGTGCCAGAACACCTGTATTTCTGTGCAGAACTGGCACAGTGGACTGTGTCCTGGAGAGGGAAGGTGGCAGGGGGACAAGGTTTATCCAGTTTACCCATTTTATTATTACTGGTTGATTTCTGGAGTCTCGAAGGGCAGCTGCTTGGCTTGAGGCTGTTCTTTTTCCTTTCTATCTTGTAATGGTGTACAGTTTCTTCTCTTCTTCTTCAGCCCTGGGTGTGTTTAACATGTGGGTAGATGAGGTGCTCAGGGATCTGGTTTAGCACAGGACAGGAACGGTTGGACTTGATGAGCTTAAAGGTCTTTTACAACCTTGTAATTCTGTGATTCTGGATGGAGGTGGTTTGTGCTTCCCTTGTAAAATCTCAGTGCTCTTAAAGGTCTTTTCCAACCTAGTGATTCTGTGATCTCGGATAGAAAAGAGGAGACACCTGCAGTCAAAAGGGCTGATTTGGGTTTGGTTCCCTTCCCCCTCCTATATCACATGGGTTGTAGAACAATTTCATTGGTCCTGATGAACACTAATCTGTGGCAGAGCAGACTTTGGACCGATTGGCACCTCATTCTTCCCCAGCCTGAGATGCTTGGAGCTCTTTGAAGAGCTCAGCCCAGAGAGCCTGGGTCTCCTTCTCACGTGCTGGGAGAGGGAGAGGGGAAGTAGAGCCATTGCATTGGGTCTGCGCTCACCAAAATTAGGGTTCAAATAGTTGGAAAAAACCTTAAGAAAGACAAGCCTGCTTTTTATTCCCACAGCAGCAGAGGAGCTGGGGAGGTTGCTCCTCTGTAGCTCCTCAAGCAAGCTCTCGTCATGGCTGAGGGGTTTGTTTTTTGTGTCCTTTCTCTTCCAAAAACAGGGAGGAGGGGGAAGAGGAAGCAAGGCTGCTGACTCGGGGAAATGCAGTGGAGAAAAAGGAGGTCTGATGGGTAGCAGAGGGCTGTGGCTATCGGAGGCCTCCCGTGCCCGGTCTGATGTGGTGGTGGAGTGAGGTGGTGAGAGCCGTTCCTTGGCAGCCTCCCCCGGCATGTCGCGGTTCGTGTTGCAGGGGTCCCCACGGGGCTGGGCAAAAATATCACCAAAACAACAGCTCTTGTAGCGTGTCTGCTCCTCAGAGAGCTAAATATAGCCTCATCAGGCCAAGAGAAGGGAATTTTCCACCATGCTACTCCTCCGGGCCTGCGAGCTGCCGGGTCATTAAGCCTGACGGGCTGTTGTCCCCTGAGAAGCCTTCCCAGCCCAAGCCCACTCCCCAGTGTAGCATGGTGTGAGTGCCACCGCTCTCTTTAGAGGTGAGACCTTCCCTACATTCCTCGAAAGCAGCCAGGGCAGCAGCAGACCTGAGCCCTGGAGCTCTGCTTTCACACTCAGAGTTTCCCTACGACTGTTGCCCACATTATAATTAGGAGCACAGCCTTTCCCAAGGTCACAGTACACATCTGCAGGCACAGCCCAAGCTGCCCACGGCCCAGCTATTTGCTTAGAGCAGCAGTGCAGAACATGGCTGTGGTACAGTGAACCAGGGGGCAGATCCTCAGGCTGTTTTGTTTTTCCAAACTTTTATGAGTCGGCTGCCTTTAGAGAGACAAGAATTCCCAAGCAAGAGCTTACTCCTGAAGCTCTGCCGAGCTGGTGTGAGCTCTGATAGTACAGGCTGTGGATGCCAGAGCCTTTAGTCCTCAGCAGGTGAGGTCAGTATTGAGAATACAAAAGGTCATCGTGCAATTAATTTGCAGCCAGAGTTTCTCCTGGCTTCATGTGGTGTTGGATTAGATGATCTCAGACACCTACAGACTGGGAGAAGAGCTCCTGGGGAGCAGCCCTGCTGAGAAGGACCTGGGTGTCACGGTGGATGAGAAACTTAACATGAGCCAGCAGTGGCTCTTGCAGCTCGTAAGGCCAATGGTATTCTGGGCTCCATCAGCAGAGGGGTGGCAGCAGGGACAGGGAGGGGATTGTCCCTCTCTGCTCTGCCCTCAGGAGGCCCCAGCTGGAGTCCTGTGTCCAGAGCTGGGGCCCCAATACAAGAAAGATGTGGGGCTGTTGGAGAGGGGTCAGAGGAGGCCACGAGGACAATTAGAGGGCTGGAGCAGCTCCCCTATGAAGAGAGGCTGAGGGAGCTGGGTTGGGTCAGCCTGGAGAAGAGAAGGCTGTGGGGGGACCTCATTGCAGCCTGCCAGTCCCTGAAGGGAGCAGAGGAACAGGAGGGGAATCAGCTTGTTCAAAGGGTAGAGACTGGCAGGACAAGGGGGATGGATTGAAGCTGAAGGAGGGAAGGTTTAAATGAGATATTAGGGGGAAGTTCATTACAGAGAGAGTGGTGAGGGGCTGGAACAGGCTGCCCAGAGAGGGGGTGGATGCCCTGTCCCTGGGGTGTTCAAGGCCAGGTTGGATGGGGCCCTGGGCAGCCTTGTGTAGCTCCAGGCCTGGAGGTTGGTGTCCCTGCCTGTGGCAGGGGGTTGGTACTCTGTGATCCTTGGGGTCCCTTCCAGCCCAGACCACTCTGTGATTCTGATGGTGATCTCTGGAGGTCTGTTCCAACTCCTACAACTCTTTGAATCTGTGAATGTGGTTGAGCCTATGACATTTGACATGTTAGATGGGGAAGATGTTGCATCTTATGTGCCTAACGTGTGCTATATAAGGTAAAAAAAAAAGGTTTGATGTGTTAGCAGTGTCTATAGAAGTGCATTACACTGACCTGGAGGAGCACCCACGCCTGCTTGAAGCATGGCTGTGGGTCCCCACGCACACAGGTGGGGTACCCGGGCAGGTTTGGCTCTGTAATTGCTGTGTTTGAGTGATGTTTTCAGGACTGGTTGAGTGAGTGTGGAAAAAAAAATAAAATATATATATATATCTGTTCTGGTGCATTGAGTTTCTGTACCTCCCCCTTAAAAAACCTGTCCAAGAGAGACTTGGTCATGGTTTTTGCTTTTGGAGGATTAAATATAGCAGCATCATTGGTGTCAGTCCTCCATAGTCCATTTGAAGCATCCCTTGGGCTATATTATTGCCTGGATTTGTGGATCCTGGCCATAGCTTTTGCTTTCAGCAGCCAAAGTTCAGGGCTTTGCTGTGCGGTAGGTATGGGACCGCAGTGAGAGGAGAGTTTTACTTTGTGGCCATTTTGTGCTTCTATATCCTTAATGTCTCCCAGGGTTTGTAAAAAATGAAATCTGGCAAACTTTGATCCAGCAGCTGGAAAACCTGCTCTCCCTCTCTGCTCAAAACCAGCCTGTGAAAGGAAGGGCCAAACACCCTTTCTGTGGTAGAGGAGAAGCAGGGTTTGGGTGTGATGGTTTGTGGGGACAGGACAAGGGGCAATGGCTGCAAGTTGGAGCACAGGGAGTTCCACACCAACATGGGGAAGAACTTTTCCCCAGTGAGGGTGAGGGAGCCCTGGGCCAGGCTGCCCAGGGGGTGTGGAGTCTCCTTCTCTGGAGAGATTCCAGCTCCATCTGGACACCGCCCTGTGTGCCCTGTCCTAGGGACCCTGCTTTGGCAGGGGGTTGGACCCGATGAGCTCTGGAGGGCCCTTCCAACCCTTATGGTTCTGTGATGCACAGAGTGACGCTGCTGTTGAGGCATGTCAGCAGCTTGCTTTGGTCTGGGCTGGGAGGGGGTTAAGGAGATGCACCCCTCGTCCTGCTCCTAAACCCAGGGTCTCCTCATGGATGAGTTAAGGCACTTACTGTGTTTAAGAGATTCTGATTTTTTGGTCCTTGTTCCCATGATGCTGCTCATGGTGATCCCAGACAAGCATTTGCTCTCCTCTGCCTCCAGTTGTCCAACTGCTGTTGTCACCAGTGCCCCAGTGCTGACAGGAAGAGTTCAGGAAGGATAATGGCATTAATGAGGACAATGAGTCATGTCTCTGGCTGGGACAGCCTTGCAGCACAGCTACAAATTCTCATTTCAAGTGATGGGGAAAGTCACAATCACACTGAGTTTTGCATTCCTGTACGTACCTTAACGCTCCTGAGAGAGGCTTCCTGGTGGGCTGGCTGCTAGATGTTGATGCTATGAAATTAATTCAAGTAGATATATTATTAACCCTGCTCCTGCATGCTTTTTGTGTCCCAGCCGTTACAAACGAGTTTTCAAAGGGCAAGTTTGAATTTGATAAACAGATACCAAAAGAATCACAGAAACATGAGGTTGGAAAAGCCCCATCCAACCTGGCCTTGGAGTCCAGGAGGTTTTGCTGGGGAGAGCAGGGGGCAGGTGAAGGCTTCCCTGTCTTTTGTTGGTATGCTGGGACCAAACCTCAGTGCTTGCTTTGGGACGGGGCACTTGCCACCCCCAGCCACTTTCAGCTGGGAGAGGAGACCTTGGCTTCCCTGTCCTATGCCCTCCCCTCTCGCTGGGGTGTGTTAGGAGAGATCCAAGGAGTCTCACAAGGAGTAAGTGATACAAGGGGCTCCAAGGACTGTGCAGGTGAGTAGTTTCTAAAGAACAACTATACAGCATTTTTGCATCCTGGTGTGAAAGGACGATGAGATCACAGAATCCCTAGGTTGGAAAAGCCCTTTAAGATCATCCAGTCCAACCGTTCCTGTCCTGTGCTAAACCAGATCCCTGAGCACCTCATCTACCCACATGTTAAACACCCCCAGGGCTGGGGACTCAGCCCCCTCCCTGGGCAGCCTGGGCCACAGCCCCACAGCTCTGCCAGGGAAGAACTTTGCCCTCCCAGCTGAGCTGACCCTGCCCTGGGGCAGCTTGAGCCCATTGCCCCTTGTCCCATCTCCTGTCCCCTGGCTGAAGAGACCAGCGCCCACCTCTCTGCACCCTCCTGGCAGGTCAGTGTAGGCAGTGATAAGGTCTCCCCTCAGCCTCCTCTTCTCCAGGCTCAACACCCCCAGCTCCCTCAGCTGCTCTTCATAGGATTTGCCCTCCAGCCCCTTCCCCAGCCTGGTTGCCCTTGTCTGGACTCACTTGAGGACCTCGATGTCCTTCTTATGGTGAGGAGAACTGGACCCAGCACTCGAGGTGCAGCCTCATCAATGCCAAGTACAGAAAGCATTCAAAACAGCCACAGTTGATTCCATCACCTCACCGTTAGCTCAGGAAGAGAGTCAGCTGGTCACTGGAGTATCAGTTGTGTTATAGTTGAAATCCAGCGCGATGGATGGCACCTCTCGGGGTGAAAGCATCCTGGTTAATGAAGATTTACAGATATGGTGGCATCATTTAGAAACTATCACCCACATTTTCAGTTGCTCATGGTTTATGTTGGTGGAGGATTACTTTTCCTTTGGAGGTTTTGGGTGAATTGCTAACTGTTTTATTAAAAAATACCCACAACATTCCAACTCTCTGGAGCAGCTCCCCTACAAAGAGAGGCTGAGGGAGCTAGGCTGGGTCAGCCTGGAGAAGAGAAGGCTGTGGGGGGACCTCATTGCAGCCTGCTAGTCCCTGAAGGGAGCAGAGGAACAGGAGGGGAATCAGCTTGTTCAAGGGCAGAGCCTGGCAGGACAAGGGGGATGGATTGAAACTAAAGGAGGGGAAACTTAGATGAGATCTGAGGGGGAAGTTCTTTCCAGAGAGAGTGGTGAGGGGCTGGAACAGGCTGCCCAGAGAGGGGGTGGATGCCCCATCTCTGGAGGTGTTCAAGGCCAGGTTGGCTGGGGCCCTGGGCAACCTTGTGTAGATCCAGTTTTAGAGGTTGGCAGAGGGGTTGGAGCTCTGTGATCCTTGGGGTCCCTCCCAACCCAGACCAGTCTATGATTCTCCAGTGTGATGGATTGCACTGCCAGTGGCCTCCCAGTGCCCCTCTCTTTGTACCCCCGCGACGCACCGCAAAGGTTGCAGGTTAAAAAGGAGCCATGCTAGAGCTGAACAAGAGCCCTGCCAGTCTGCCAGCCCGCCCTCTGCTCGCTCTTTCACCAGTTTCAGTACTTTTCCAAATGAACTCTTGCTGGAGCATATCTTGTGGAAGAGCCAGCCAGCACAGAGATAACAACATCGTGCTGATCGAGAAGCCGCCACAGTCGTTGCTCACGCTGGCATTTCTTGCAGTGACTGGTGTCTGTGCTGTTCAGGAAAGGATTGCCCTTTGCCCTTGCTCTGAAGCTGCGTAGTTTCGACTTCCCACAGCGCTGGGTGGTGTTACGTGCTGCTCTGCTCCGTGTGAAGGACCTGCTCAGCATCTCCTCCCCTCTCTGAAGGCAGCCAGGTCTCTCCTGAGCAGTTACTGCTCCACGTCCCTCCCTGTCCTGCGCTGTGCTCGTGTCTTCAAGCCCCTCAGTTACTCCTGGGGTCTTCTCCAGGCTTTAATCGGGCGTGGTGGAAGGTTCCAGATGCCCTCAGTGGCTGTGGAGTGCAGAGCACGGCAGTGAGACTCTTCTCCTGGAGATCCCAGATTTATCCAGCCTGTGGTCATATCTCCTGCATGCCTTGGGAAGCCACTGTGCCGTGCCAGGGGACGTGCCTTTGCTTTTGAGGTGAGTGTCTTCTAAGCCATTTATTTTTTAAGGTGTATCTTAAGGTGTCCTGGTCTGGCCAGGCCAGAGTCACCTCTCCAGGCAGCCAGCCCAGGTGAGCTGAGTCAGCCCAGGTGAGCTGAGTTAGCCTGGGCTGTTTCCACCCCACCTGACATCACTCCCCCATAAAAGGGACTGTTTGGGGAGGGGTCTCCTGTGTACCTCCAAAGCAGTCTGAGTGCAGCCTGGGCATCAGGTTGGTCCTTGTGTCATGCAGTACTCTGTTACCTTTAGGTCAATAAGGTACTGGGTGTGAGTGCTATTTGTAGTGGGCTGTTATTGTTCCCCTTTCACAGTGCTTTTGTCAGCAAACTGTCCTTATCCCAACCCACTGAGGCTCTGCCTGTTTCTGTGAGTACACAAGCAGCATGTGGTGCTCAGAGGCTGCTTGGGGCTCAACCACCACATAAAGGTGCCAGGAAAGGTTGGACAGGATGATCCTAGCGATCCCTTCCAACCTGATACTCCACAACCTCAACACCTCAGTTGGTTACCTGTGCTGGTTTCTTCTCTCTGTTCTGCATTGTCAAGTTGTTCTCCATATTTAGTGCTTTGCCAGTCTGGAGTCACTTATGGAACGCAGATTTTCCTGTTTCCTTCCCAGTTTCTGCCCAAAATGCTACATGGCATAAGGTGAAAGTCTCATTTCTCTATTCCTGGTTTATTTGTGGGTCTGTTTGAGATGTGTCAGTTGAAAAGTCACCGATAACCATCACCCATCTCTGCGTGTTTAATGGAGTGTTGTACCAGCGTTCCCTGGCAGGAAGATGTCGAGTGGAGAGCTCTTTTCTTGCAGCTCTTAATTGTGCATCCCAGCCCTCCATCCCTCTGCTGAAACTGGAGCTCTGCAGGCTTCCTGGGGCCATCAGGTTGGCTTGTCTGTGTCCTCTGGGAGCAGTGATGGCTCAGGAGACTTCTTGATGCAGTCTTAGAAAAGCTGAGGGCGTCAGTTATCTGGAGCTGATGCTTAAGGAAGTTCTACACTTAGTGCCTGCTGGTTAATACCATTCCAGGCTACTCCCAACATGCTGTTTTACTGTCTCTTTAGGACAGAGTTAAAGTATGTATTGACTGTTCCTCCCTTTGGTGAGAACGTCATGACTGATGTCCCTGCTATACTCTAGGACTGAGGAGTGATGTTGCCAGTGGGACTTGTTGTCCTTAATGCCTATAAAAACTCCTGTATCTTGTTTTCTAACAGAGCCTGATGCAGAGCCTCGTGCATTTTAAGCTGGAGTCTTTATTTAGGGACTTGATGATGATTTACAAATTCTAGGATTTATAAATTCCTTCCCTTATTAGTGTACCAGATACCAGGTGTGATTCCCTTCCTGATATCCCGCTGGCAGCTTTGGAGGCTGGGCTGGGCTGGAGCGTTTAGGTCAGTTCTCTTGGTATACCATTTCAGGAAGGGGCCTTTGTGGTTCACACCATGCTGGTGCTGGGGCCAGCCCCTCTGTCCTTTGGGCTTCCCATTTCCACGCACAGAGGAGTCCATTTCTCCTCCTGATTTTCAAAAGGGATGTATGGAGAGGATCCAGGCATGGAGACTCTCAGGGTGGAAAAATGCAGATTTTGTTGTTTGGGATTTGGGTTTTCCCCCCTCCCTCTGCTTTACTGCATGTTCACACTGTCATAAACGAGCTCGAGGAAGGGTTGGCAGGACAGTGTTTCTGCCAGCCCAAATAAAAGCAGGGACTGTTTTCATTTCCACTTTTTTTTTCCCCTTTTTTGGGGGTTTTTTTTGGGTTTGTTTCCTCATTTCTGAGACAGGCTGCAAAATCTGGGCTCTTAGGGGTGCCAAGCTATAGGAGGACTCATCCTACCCCACTGCAGCTGCATGGAAATTGAGCCCTTCCAGGGGATGAAGCATCCTGATGCTGGGAAGTTTGTCCTCTGTGGGTATTACTTCTCTGTCTGGGCTATTGCCTGGTGGGGCATCTTGCTTTGGGGCAGCAAGAGCCCCGTTGGAGCTGTACCCCAACCTTGTTGGAGCTGTACCCCAGGCTCTCAGGGGTGCAGGGGAAACGTTTCACTGCCCAGCCCTAGGGAAGCCTCGGAAGGAGCCAAATCTGCAGGAGGTTTGGTCTCTACGTGCTGCTGACACCTCACAGGAGCTGGGAGCCTGTTACAGCAACAGGTTCTGTACTATTCCAGCCTCACAAGCGTCTCCCTGCAATATTAACAGCGGCTGGAACCCAAGTCCAAGCTCTCAATGAATGACTCCGTGGAAATGCTGCCGGGCACGTTGTGTTGTTGCTTTGGCTTTGATTTAAATGGGTAAACACAGTGAGGGGGTGTTTTGCTTTGACTCCTTCCTCATAGCAAAAGGCTTCCTTTGAGGGAAGGTGCAGCCCCCAGCGCCGCTCCCCGGCGCAGTTCTGCCCACGACTCGGTGTCCGGCGATGCCTTCGCTGTGTGCCGTGCCCCGTGCTGCCAGGCTTGCCCTGCAGCAGTGGGAAACCCCTGATTTCCCCAAATATTGGGGATGTCTTGTGCACAGGGCTCTTCATGTGGGTGTGGATAACTGTCTCAGAGATGGTGTCTCCATCTGGATGTGGCACGGCCATCCCAGTTGGGATGTTGCTGCGGGGCACCCTTGGCTTTTGAAGGCATTTCCCCCTGCTTGTCTCACACTCTTAAGCTCTGTAGTCCTTGAAGCTTCCCAAAATTGCCTCCAACTTTGGCTGCACCAGGCTTATGTGTCAGGGACAGCCTTGGCTGCGTGGCAGGCGGGCGCTGGAGGAGGCAGGGTGGGTGCAGCCCATCCTCTCCTCATCAGGCTGTGTTAGAAAGAGCCCCCGATCTCCTCCTCATGCTTTCCCCCATCTCCACCAGAACTATCAAGACTGGCTCCTTGGCAGCCCGTGCACGTAGGAACCATCTTCTTGGTAACAGATTGTAATGTATTTAATGAACCCAAGGAAAACAAGAAATCTGAAGGCTGCTGGGCGATACAAGTTTGCTGTTCAGGCTGCCAAATCCGTGCTAATTCAGACAACTCACAGATGTTTGGCTCCTCGTTCCCTAAAGAAATTCATGTGAGATGTAGGGCTTGGAAATGTATTCCCAGCGTGTTGGAGAGACTGAGGTGGCAGCGTGGGTGAAGGTTTCCCATCCCTGGAGAAGTCTTTCCCTATCTCTGTGGATGCACCGCTGTTGTTACCTTCATCATGCCAGTACAATGTTGATGGCAACGGATGGGTAAGCAGCAGGGAAATGTGCCTTTTGGTCACTAGGAGCATTAATAAAGGCTCTAAGTTTGTCTTTCAGGAGCCAAGGAGCTCTCTGAAAGCTCTTTCTCAGCTGAGCAATGAAACCTCAGAGATTGCCCAAGAGCAGAAGTACTTTGGTCTAATGCAAACAGTGGTTGTAGGGTTTGCAGGTGGCAGCAGGCATGCACGGTGCCCTGTCTGAGCTGAGAGGCCATCCATTGAAAGGGTTTGAAGCTCTTAAAATGTCACCTGCCTAGTTCAGGCAGATCATTTCAATTCTTGGAAGGTCCTAAGTGGTGATTTTGCTGGACTTCACATGAGATTCTGCAGGCATTGGGTATTTATCCATAAAGAGGACATGGCAGGAGGTGATGTGAAGTCTGGCAATTGATCCAGTGTTTCCCTCCTTTATGTGCAGATGTTTCTGGAGGGGCTTCCACCCATTCTCCAGCTCAGCCTCCGGAAAGAGAGAAAGAAATCTGACTTGCAGGCAGTATCCAGATCTGATCTGAGCGTGCTGATGGTGTTCTGGCACTTGGCAAACTTTCCTCAGTTATGCAACGAGATGTCCCAGACCTTGCTCGTGCTTGGTCTGTGTGGTCGTTTTTTGGTGCTCACCACTGAGTAGGAAGCATTATGGTTGGTGTTGTAGCACTGAGCTTGCTCGGTGCTCCAAGATGTGCTTCTTCCAGATCCCTGCTTGCTTCGAAGCTCTTAAGGTAAGCCTGGGCTGGCCGAGACGCTCCCCTAACCTTGACAGCATTGTTATCTGGCTATAAGTAAGTGGAGGTGGAGTTAGAGGTAGGTATTGAGAAGGTTTTATGTGTTATTGGAAATTGCTTACACATGAGAAGTGAGTGTAAAAATGGTGTGGTGGGGCTGTGCTGACTGTCTCCATCCCAGACATTTCAGGTTGTGTATGGGAAAGGAATACAAGAAACAAGAATTGGGTTTTGTGTCTGTTTACTAGAGCAGCACGCTCCGAGCGGTAATTAAAAGTAAACCTGGACTCTGCTGGCTTGTTCAGCATCTCTAGTTGTTGAGCTTAAGCAGCCAAAGCAATTCTCAATTCAGCAATTCCTCAGCTTTTGGGAGCGGGGCCAACACTCACGGTGTCTCACAGACCATTGCAAATTCTTGTAATAAATCTCACAACTGGGGAGGGGGAAGGAAAAGCAGAAGGGTGAGATGGTTCGTTGGACCAGCAGGCTGGTGTGCTGCTGCTACTTCAGCTGCTCTTCTCCAGAGACAGCCCTTGGCCTGATATTTCCAAGCAGTATCAGAAATATATTACTCAAATCTCAAAGCAGTCCCCTGATGAGTGGATTGGGCAATGGTTACAGGTTTTCTCACAGAGAATGTGCTGTTTCTACAGTCATTTGGGACTGAGAGCATCCTGTAGGATATGTCTATATGGTCCATATGATTCCATGAGGAAATACTGGCAGTATCTATCCCCAAGCCAGCGTGGCTGCTGGGAGGGCTGCGTGGAGCTCACCTGGGGCTGGTCCTGCTGGGGAAGGAGGATGCTGGTCCCCTGGGGCTGAGCGATACCATGTGCTGCTCCCAGCACCACAGCAGGTTTGGGCTAAGCTTGGCCTGGTGTTGCACAGAGCAACGTGCTGGGGATGCACCCTCAGCCAGCTAAGGAGTGATGCCGTGGAAGGTCTGATGCTGGTCCTCTGCAAACATGGATGTGCAGCCAAGGGAGATGGAAGATCCCATGGTAGCACTCCAAGTGTGTGTGCTCTTCAGCCCCATGTGTGAGGAGTTGTGCAGTGAGCTGGTAGTCATAGAATCATAGGGGTTGGAAGGGACCTCAAGAGCTCATCGGGTCCAACCCCCTGCCAAAGCAGCTCCCCAGCTTATATTGCACAGGTCCGTGTCCTGATGGGTCTGGAATCTCTCCAGAGAAGGAGACTCCACACCCCCTGGGCAGCCTGTCCCAGGGCTCCCTCACCCTCACTGGGGAAAAGTTCTTCCCCATGTTAGTGTGGAACTCCCTGTGCTCCAACTTGCAGCCATTGCCCCTTGTCCTGTCCCCACAGACACTGAAAAGGGGCTGGCTGATTCCCCCTGCATCCCATGCTTAAAATAATTATAAACATTAATTAGGTCCCCCTTAAGTCTTCTTTTCTCCAGGCTGAACAGCCCCAGCTCCCTCAGCCTTTCCTCACAGGAGAGATGCTCCAGGCCCTTAATCACCTTCGTAGCCTCCTCTGGACTCTCTCCAGGAGATCCCTGTCCTTTTTATCCCAGGGAGCCCAGCACTGGACACAACACTCCAGGCGGGGCCTGACCAGGGCACTTTGCATGTCTGATTGTCACCTCTCTGCAGTCTCCTCCTTCACACCTCTTGCTTGCAGGTCGCTGTTTTGCAATGACTAACTTTGCTCTCTTCTTTTCCTTTTCAGTTGCCAGGGAGGAAAAGGCAAAGTCACTGCCAGCACCATGTTCTTGGAGCTAAGATGCTGAGACAAAGCATCCCTCTGCCCCATCCCTGTCCTTTCCGTCCCTTTCTGCTGCTCCTGTGTACGGGGGTCCTTTCCCTGCCACTCCTATTCCCTAGGAGCCTGGGGGCAATAAACCTGATGTGTTTTACTCAACTAGATGGTGTGGAACTTTCCTTAATCACTTTCAGTTCTTCTTGGTGATAGCTTGCTTGCAGATGAGGTCCAACCTGAACATGTAGATCTGAGGTGTGAGCTTGGACTTCAGGTTCTCCCTTGAGGCTAGGGGTGTTTGGATGTGTGGTTTAGGGTTCAGGGTGCTGGGGACCTGCTTCCTGGAGTCATTTCAGTGTTGGGCTGAGGTGGTACCCAGGTGGTAGGAGCAAAGGATCGGTCTGAAATAATAGATTTTTATTTACTTTGTGATTGTCTGTGGTTGTGGGCAGGACCCTGGTGCATCCATTATTCCCAGGAGCGAGGGTTAATCTTGGACTGCTGAAGCCAGGTTGCACGTGGCCATCTGTGGTGGCTGCACCTCCTATCTTCTGTTCCTGATGCAGCCCCTTGAGATGGGTGCTGTTGTGGTAAACCTTGGGCTCCTTCTGACTGTGGGCTTTCTTCATGTGGCTGTAGAGGTTGGCTCTGTCTGGGCTGAACTGCGCTGGCTGCTCTGTGGTGCACAAGTGCTGGGCTGCGTTGGTGAGATCCTCTGTCCCTGCAGGAAGCTTTGGACGTAAGCAGTGAGGTGATGTGGTTCTCAAAGCTGTGCAGGCCTGTGGAGTGATGCTTATCTTACACCCAACCTGTTACTGCCTTTCCCTTTGCTGTGCTGGCTGTTACAAATGTTAAGTGTAGGCAAGTCTTTTGCTTGTTAATTAGTGCTGAAAGTGTGTCTTTGTCTTCTCAGGCCTGGAGAAGTCTAGCCTAGCTGCAAGCAGGAGCCAGAGAGGGACATTTCTTTATTCCTTGTCTTTGTGCTTCAACGATATTGAGTTTTGATTCCAGCTTTTCCAGGCTTCATTTGGTTGGTACTTTTCAAATACCTGGAGCATGTGATGAGCCCAAGCGCTGTCCGGGTGGGAGTGGGGTAGGAGGGGAGCACTATGGTCTGCACTAGAGCCCTTCTGCCTCTCAGCAGCACCGAGCTGGCCCTTCCAGGAGTGGGAAAGATCCTGTGGAGGAGAAGGAGGAAGAGGCTGCAGGCTCAGGGTGAGAAGGGACAGTGTTGCAGCCTCTCTGCTCAGCCTGGGGCAGCTCTTTCCTCTCAACAGAGTCCCAGGGGGAAGATCCTGACGTGGCTTACATCCGTGACAGTTTTGTCCTTTGAAGTCACGTGTGCTGACTCGTGATCCTATTTACTCGGGACTAGTCCACGGGGCATTTTCAGGCTGTAAAGACTTCTCAGGCCCTGAATGGCATTTTTCACGTTTATTGGAGGTTTTTTACCCCATAAATAAAATCACTATTCGCTAATGATGGGGAATAGTGCTCGAGTGAGGAGAGCAAGCTGCCCAGAGCTGAGCACCTCTCAGCCCTGCTGCACAAACCAAATTATTGCCCAAGTCAGGAAATGAACCTGTGCTTAGCTATGTGCAAATTACAGGCTTCAAGGATTTTTCTAAAGTCCTAATGTAATAAATCAAGGCATTGAAGATGCACCTCTTGGCATTGTCCTGAGCAGAGAGAGTGAGATGGGCTGTGCAGCGAAGAGATTAAGCGCAGCCCCGGATCCCTCCTCAGGAGCAGAAGGATGGGTAGAGGGGTATGAATTTTAGTTGGATATAAATCATAACGTGGTACTCTGTAGAAAGCCTTAGAGCCCCACAGTCTTTGATGGCAGTAACCAGTTTTGGCTATTTCCCCCAGTTCCTTGTCAGTCACCTGTAGCGTTTTTGGGGGGATTTGGCTGGCTGTGGCATGCCCAGGCTCTTCAGCAGGCCATCTGCATGGAGAAACCAAGATTGGCATGGCAGGAGGGGAACTTCTGCTTTAACTGGCCAGAAGGAGAGGGCAGTTAAGCCTTAGGAACATGCTCAGCTTGCCCTAGAGGGATTAGGTTTGGTTCTTCAGACTTGTGGGCCTAAACCACTCTTGCGCACCATGCAGCCTGAGTCTGCGGTGTGGCGATGGGAATATTTTTTGTGGAGCCAAAGCATGTTCTGCTGCACCATAGCATTTTGAGATCCTGGGGTGCATCAAAAGGAGTGTGGAGGTGATCCTCCCCCACTACTCTGCCCTGGTCAGGCCCCACCTGGAGTGTTGTGTCCAGTTCTGGGCTCCCCAGTATAAAAAAGACAGGGATCTCCTGGAGAGAGTCCAGTGAAGGGCTACAAAGGTGATTAAAGGCCTGGAGCATCTCCCCCGTGAGGAAAGGCTGAGTGAGCTGGGGCTGTTCAGCCTGGAGAAAAGAAGACTGAGAGGGGATCTGATCAATGGTTATCAATATCTGAAGTGTGGGACACAGGGTAAATGGCCAGCCTCATCTCAGTGTCTGTGGGGACAGGACAAGGGGCAATGTCTGCAAGCTGCAGCACAGGGAGTTCCACACCAACATGGGGAAGAACTTTTCCCCAGTGAGGGTGAGGGAGCCCTGGGACAGGCTGCCCAGGGGGTGTGGAGTCTCCTTCTCTGGAGAGATTCCAGCCCCATCTGGACGCCAACCTGTGTGCCCTGTCCTAGGGACCCTGCTTTGGCAGGGGGTTGGACCCGATGATCTCAGGAGGTCCCTTCCAACCTCTGTGATTTTGGAGTGATGCTGCTGGTGGCAGTGGAGCTGAGCCTGCAGCTACGCCAAGGACAGAGTTTAGGCTTGGGTGTTGGTCCTTCCTATATTTTCACAGAGTTTGGGAGGGAGTTGGAAATCCTCTGCCTGGAGAGGAATGGGCAGCTCTCAGTTTCATTCAGAAAGTATGCAAATGTCATGAAGGCTTCCCTTTCTCTCTCACAGGGATTTAAGAAAACTTTCTGGAGAGCCATAGAGCACCCAAATACTTCTCCAGGCACACAGGGAGTGGTGCCGGGGTAGGAAGTGGGACCTTGCAGGCCTTATTGCTTTTTGCCTGAATTCTTTGAGCAGCAGACTTTACAAATTCATGCAGGGGGTGGGTGATTTATATTCAGAGAGTGATCCCACTGTGCTGCTCGCTAGGTGTATCAGTATGCAAACTACAGCTCCGGCTCCTCATTCCTGCGTGCCTTTTCTGCCTGTAAATAGGTTTTATGTCAGAGTATGTGTCTGGAGATGGAGTATTTGAGCTGGATGGGAGTCAAATGGGTTTGTTTGGGTTGTTTTTTTTTTTGTAAGGAGAGTGATGGTCCCACAACAAGTTGAAGTCTGTGTGATGCTGGTCCTCAGTCACCTTCGTGAAGAGTAACTGCTGGGGGTCAGACATATGGGTATGCAACATTACTTACTGTTCAGGCTCTTTCCAGCCATGGCAGAGCATCCAGTGGACAGGTTGTTGAATCCTGAGGTCTTCTCTGTGCTTTTCAGTGTAGCTGGGGAAGAGAGTATGCTTAGGGGCTGCCAGCTGCGTGGTGCGTGGTGTCTGCTGCAGTAGTGTGGTGGGGGGAAGTGGGACCTCCCTGCTGTTTACCCAAGAGGAGCTGCTCTAGGGCTGTACTCCTTGCTGGCACATCTTAAGGAGCGTATTTGTTCACAAGAATTACCTTTCAAGCCTGTGGATGAAAGCGGGTCATCTGACTTACTCTTTTTTTACAATGTAATCATTTCCCAAGCCCCAGGCTCAGTGGCTGTGATGCTGCCCAGGAAGCAGCTCAAAAAGAAGCTTCTTCCCACCTCTGCACCTGCAAAGGACACAGAGGCTTCTGCTCAGTCTGTATGTTGAAGTGATACCCATGGCAAAGAGCACAGTTTGCTGCAATTTGGGGGTTTCCATGCCCTAGTGCTGCTCCTGGGAGCTCTGTGCCGCTCAAGAGAGTGTGTCCATCCTTGGGCCATGGCCCAAGCCTAAACTCAACCCTGATGGAGGGATGAAGATACTTGTTCTGTTTGCAAATGAGGAAATACATGTCTTAAAATAATTAATGGTCCCTGAAGAGTATCTTTTTATTAATGTGTGTGAAAGCCTCCAGTTTGTAAATATGCTGTAGTCTCTTCCTTGGAGTCAGTGGGGAGAATGCAGAAGGGTTTCTGTCCCACAGTGCTTGTTTGCATCGAGAGGATGTGATGGGACACAACCACGCTGGGTCATGCCATGTGTCAGGACCCTGCTGAAGCAGGATGGGGAGCCACAGATGACATTTCACTGTTGAGTCTCCCTTTCTATTGCTGTCTCTTGGTGGGGATGATTTCAGATTCCAACCAAAGCAGTACCTAAAACAAAAGAGCCCAGGCCAGAAAGTGTGTCTCAGATCCATCAGGCAGCTATGCCAGCTGCCTGCTTGTCGCATGGCCAGCGGTTTGCCACGCTGTCATTAGGGTTGTGTTCATTGCAGGAGATGCAGCAGAGTAGGGAGAGGGGGAGGTATGAGGTGTGAGGTGGTGTGTGCTGCTGCCTGTCCAGCCCAGGCAGGGAGCATCTGCCTGTACTCGCTGCTGCTCCTGCCTGCTGGTTGCTGCACGCTTGGGTGTGTATAGGAGTCTGCTGCAGCAACATTAATCATTACCTTAGGGAAAGATAATTATTCCTGAAGAAATCATACCCTGTTAACGAGGAACTGTGCTTAACTGCTTTCATGCTGCTCTGAATGCTTGTTTGATCTTTTCTTCCCATCTTGCTGCCATGCTGGTGATGGCCCCAGAGTCCAGCCCCACGGCGAGCATCGCTATCTCTGTGTTGGGATCAGGGACAACCAAGATTGTGGCAGATAGAAATAGAAATCCTGAGTGTTTTAAGTCCCTGTCGTGAGCTTTAGTCATCTGTGGGGATCAGGAGGGCACTGCCAGCTCTGCTCCAGGGGCTGCTCCAGCACTGGGGGAAGGCTGGAGTCTCCCAAAGAGCCTCCTGCTCCTCCTTGGCAGGGCTTTAAGCTTGGCTTAGCTTCTGGAAAACAACCTGATGTCCCCAAGCTGACCCCAGCACAGGGCTCAGGGAGTCCAGAGCGTAGCCTTGGGTTGTTCATATATACAGACATAACAGAGGTGTCCAAGCTGTCTCCAGGATCATTGAGGAGTTTGTGGCCCTGGGGTGATGGGGGCACGTGTTGGTCAACTGTTCTTCAGTCACCCCATCCTCCCTTATGGTGTGCTCTTCTTGCACAAACCCTGGCTGTCCATAGGACAAATATGTAGTCTGGGCTCAGTGAAGTGTGTTCCACTGCGATGATCTGAAGTGCTTTGCTTTTCTACTCGATGGCTTCCACTTGGTGACCCGGTTGCCCAGAGGTTTATGATGAAGCTATCAGTAAATTGTATATTATAAGCCCACCAATGTCCCCTAAGAAGCTGGAGACTGTACCAGGTGCCCTTGGGAACAGTGAATCTTCAGAAAATGTATTGATTCCTAATCCTGGCTTTACACTCTGGATGAGCTTTGTCCTCACAAAATACTAGAAGGTGATTTTTTTTTTTCCTTTACCAGCCAGCTGGCCTTCAAACGAGCTGCTCATAACACCATCCCAAGCTCTAATCCAAGTAAACATGGAAAAGATGATTTACGAGCTGGGAAGAGAAGCCTTATCAGTTTGTAATGAGGTTTAATACTGAGTGCCATGTTCTTAAATATTGTCTTTAAATACCACAATTGGGTTGTGATTGCATGTTATGAGATCAGTGTTTTATGCTCTTAGGGTCTCACAGGGGGTGGTTTGGATGGTTTGTGTTAACTGCAGGGCATCAGGATGGTGAAACAGGATTAAAGGGGCGATTTGGGGAAAACACTGATTTGTGTAATCAGATTTGGGTTGCAATCTGTCTGCTGTTAAACAGGAGCAAGTTGATGGGAGGGGATGTCAGGAGGTGAGCTGATGACTTGTGGTGGTGACTGTGCTGTCCTGGATGAGCCTGGCTTGCCACTTGTGTTTTAATATGTGCTCCCTGTTGCCCAGTCTTTAGCTTTTCCTACCTAAAACTACCTAAGAAATAGGTAAGGATTAAAAGACATGGCGTGGCCTGTAGGACTTGGGGACAGGGAGCTCTCCCCCTGCTTGCATGCAATTCTTTACCTTGGTTGGGAATTGGGAAGTAGCTGGCATGGGCTGGGGGCATCCAGGGGATTTCACAGCCTTAATGATGCTATAGAGGCTTTTTTTTCCTGCTGGATGTCTACTCCTAGTTGGTCTGGGGCAAAAGGCTTCTGTGAGATCGCCTCGTCTTTCAAAGCCTCAATATCTTCAATATAGGGGATGTGAGTTCCCTTTTTCAAAGGGGGAATTCAGGAGGAAAAATAAATGTGTTTGTTTATTTGCCTGAAGTACTGCTGTCCCTCAGGATTGCCTTGTGTACCTTACGTGCTTCCAACAGCTCCTGCCAGTGCCCGTCCCGTGAAACACCCCTGTGCTGATGGGGGGCAGGGGAACACCAATGATACTTAACAGTCTAAAATAAATACTCCCCTGAAATAACCACTGTCAGGGTGTTTTTCAGTCAGGCAGCACTCACCCCTTGTCCAACACACCCGCCCTCATCCAACTGCCTCCCCAGGCAAGTCCCTTAAAGCTGTTCCTCTCTCCCTCTGTGTATGCAGGGACTTTTCTGTGCTGGGAGGCTGTTCCTGGGCATCCCCCAAGGATGGGGGATCCTGCACTGAACGAGGAGCTTTGCCAGACCGCGGCTGCTGGCACCCTTCGCCTGGACCCTGATGGACTCGGAGGCAGGACTGCATTACCATGGTGATGATCTTAACCAAAACTCGGGAAAACAAAGGTGCTGACTCCGTAACATGCAGGACTGAGCTGGTAAGCTTTGTGAAATCTTCATTCAAAACTCTTTTTTTTCCCTGCTGAAACCTTTACTGTAGGCTTATAAAATGTTGGGTGGGTTTTTTTCTTTTCATGCTGAAGGGCCAGATCTTTAGATGGTTTGTGTCACTGATTTCTACTGAGCTGTGTTAATAGCCAAGGAGCAGGCAATTAGTAAATGATTGGGGTGCTGTGGCTTTTGCATATGTGAATTGCAGTAAGCATACAGTGGGATAAATGGTAGGGAAAAATAAAACCAACGCCGTAAATAACACACAGGAGACGTTGTGTCACCGACAGCAACCAGATGCTGCTCACCATTAATAGGAGGATGAGCAAGTGGGCTGCAGGATTATGTGGGAGATCATAGAATCACAGACTGGTCTGGGTTGGAAGGGACCCCAAGGATCACAGAGCTCCAACCCCCCTGCCACAGGCAGGGACACCAACCTCCAGGCCTGGAGCTACACAAGGGTGCCCAGGGCTGTAATGATGGAGACAGTGCTGTGGTACTTACCAGCCTTACTGGCAGCCTGGAGAGGTACAAGTCTGACCATGTCAAATGAGAAGGCAACAAAAAAACCCAACCAAACCAAAAAAGGCAAGGGTGGGGAACAGTCTAAATGATGCTCCGAGGGGTGAGCGAGGTCTTGGGGCTGAGTACTGGGGACTGAGGGGCAACATGTTGTCTGTGGGCAAGGTCAGACAAGTAAGGGTGGGGAGGTGTGGGATGGTGGAGAGCATCTGAGGAAGCAACGCTGGCCTCGGATGTTTGTTCCTCTGTCCTCCAGGAGAGATGGTAGTAGTCCAAGGAGAAATTAAAGCAAAAGGCTGTTCCTCTCAGGGTGTGCTGAGCGCCTCAGATAAGGGTGTACAGGAACACAGCAGGAAGCATCTGGCAGGATTAGCCATAAATGGGCATTTTGAGCATAAAGGAAATTTGAACACCAAAGTTTGAGGATGCTGAACTGTCCAGCCAGGCTTCCCAGGCCAGATAGCACAGCGTGCTGAGGTAGAGGCAGGCAGCCCTGGCAGCACGCAGAAGAGAAGAAGGGGAGCAAGTCAGAGGCAGCATTAAATTTTGGCTTGGAAGGGTAAAATTTGGTAAGGAAGGGTATCCATACATCAGAAAATCATCCTTCCTTTAGTCTTGGCTCCTACCAGGAAGGCAGCATCTCCTGTGATCACTGCATGGGGTGATGAGGTGGGAGCCTGAGCATCCGACCCCAGCTGTGCCCCAGGAGGTATGCAGGGCAGGCAGAGGGGAACTTGGTGCAGAGAGGTGGAGGAGAAGTAGTTTCTTCTAGTGCTGCTACAGGAAGGGATGGAACCCCAGGCTGTCCCATGGCAGGCAGCACAGGTGTGGAGCTGTAATGTGAAACTTTGCCCTTGCGTGCTTGTTGAGTGCCTCCCACAGCTCTGGGGTTGGGTCAGTAGTGCAATGATAGTCCTGCTGACACAAGTCCAATTGCTGGGTTGTCCAGGCTGTTAAATTGGGGCAGGTATTCACAAGATGTCTAATCCACCAAAGAAAGCAAGAGTTTTTCCATTGACTTCATGGGAAAAGTTAAAAGGTAAAACCTGAAGGGAATACGTGCCTGAGCAGTGGGCCAGTAGCACCTACCAAGGCCTGATGGGCTCGTTTGCTTCTGTTCCCAGTTTGGTGTTGCAATGAAATTCTTATAAAATGACAACTATACTCAATAGGAGACACATGTCACCTAAAGGTGTCCCTCCCCCTCTGGCATTTGTGGGCAGTAGCTGGTCTCCAGGGCTGGCACACAGATGTGGCTTGGCACATCTGCTGCCTGTCCTCGCTGTCTCCTCATGACTTCTACTGCCACTTCAGAAGGTAGGGCTCGACAGAAAGAAGGTGACCAACCCTTATTTACCTTCTCCCCATCAGCACCCCATCACTGTTTTCTGCCTCCATATCCACCTGTATTAATTATTCACAATATTCTGTATATAAAGTGAGGTCCTTTCACTGGGGTGCTCTGTACAGGCAGGTGACAGCAGTTGGTACATCATCATCATCATTGTTATTATTACTACTGGTACATCATCATTATTAGTAGTATTACTGTTATTATTATTATTACTGTTATTAAGTGAGCAGACACCATGTAAAACATGGATCAGGAGAGGAGATGTGAACATGGTGGCCTAACACCAGATAACACACAGCACAAATGAACAGGGAGGTCATGCTGGTGCTTCCCATGGTGATGTAAAGCCAAGGTCAGATGGGATGGTGTTGCCAGGGAAGACGCTTCAGAAGCAGAATATGGTTGTTTTTGGAGGGAGAATAAAAGAAGAATTAGTATGAAAGTGTGTTTTTTGCTGATGTAGCTGAAATGGCATGTAGCTGCAGATGACATTGATTTATTGTATATAAAACTGTCCATGCCCATTTTTAGAAGTTTGATGATGGCTCTTATGCTGTCAAGATCAAAATTCTTGGGTGGGGGGTGGGAAAGAAGAGTGCAAAAAGCATCCAGGGTTATTTTGTACCCATACAGTGGCCTTTCTCTTATTTTTAGTGCAAGTCAGCACAATCTGAACACAGACTCTCCAGAAGTGCTGGGGTGAGAATGCCTTGCCTTAGAAACACTATATACATAAAAAAATTAGTAAATAGCTGCTTTGTACCAGGATGGGAGGCTTTAATGGGCTTGGATGGGCTTCAGATACCTCTGCTGCTGCTCTCTTGCCCAATCCAGAATTACTGCTGAATTGCAATTCCTGGTTTAGTTTCTCGGGTGTTTCGGGCCCTAGAGATGGGGACCTTGCTGCAGCTCTCCCCATGGGTGGAGGAGCTGGGATCTGCAAGCTCAGCCCTCCATACTGACTCTCTGCAATGTCTAATTAAATTGGATTTCACTGAGGGAAGGTGATCAGGTCTGTCCCCCTGGTCCCTCTGAAACGGGACAGTCATGGGCACCCAAGGCTCTCCTTCCCACCGGGTGCTGCACGGTTTTGCAGGGTGGTTTCTGGTGTCCTGGTTGAGTCTGGGAGAAGTGAATAGTTTTTCTGGTTGTTTGCAGCACACTCCAAAGATGAGTCAAGGACCTACTCTCTTCTCTTGTGGCGTGATGGGTAAGTAAGAGAAACTTCTGTCCGTGTTTACTCCACCTCTGCTCCCGCTGCCTTATAGTGATGGGCAGGAAGATGTCTTGACTTGCAGGATCTCTTTAAAAATTGCTCCCCTGCAGACCCTGAGGCAGGCATTCACCCACTTGCCCTTGGCAGCCAGGATGGAGCAGCACCCACCCCACCACCTACTAGTGGTGGCTATCACGCCCATGCCACCCTCCTTCTCAGCAGCAGTTGTCCTGCCCTTGGTGACATTGCTGAATTAATTAATTAATTGCTTATCTCCTTTCCCCCCTTTTGATATATCTCCTTATTTTCAGAGTCACTCAAACAGTTGAGATTAAAAGCATTTTGGGTCTGAGACCGGGTTTGAGTGTCCAGCCCATAATCTTGATTGTTTGCATGATGGAAGGAATCAATATCAGTATTATAGCTTACATGTTCTACCACATGGCACAAGGTGTTTGGACAGCTCTAAGACAATCAGGAAAATGTGTGGGGGGGTTTGTTCGTTGGGTTTTTTGCCTTTGACAATAACCAGGGTCTGGGATGTTTAATATCTTTCATGTCAGAGGTTGTCAGTTTTGATGCTGAACGGCCACCAAAATTGATGGGGGCTTGGTGCCTTGGCTGGTGAGCCTGAAAAAGGGATAGTGCTGAAGGATGTGCTGTACTGTTGTGCTCTTTGGGTTTTGTATGGGGGGGGCAGTCACTAGGCAAAGTCTCAAAACCCAATTAAAATTGTAGGTCAAGTTTAAGCCAAGCTACTTGGTATGAAAGCCAACACTTCACAGACAAAGAGGCTGCTCCTTTTCTTCATGGACGCAACACTCATTAGTGTTAATGGGAGCTGAGCACAGGCATTGAGGGGAGAGATTTCCCAAGCCCTCTGATAACTCCAGCCACTTGGAGTGGTGGGGGAAGATGGAAAGCATTTGGATTTATCCAGATGAAAGTCACAAGCTTCAGAGTCAGGAAGGGGTAGAGACGGCCCGTTTCCTTTCTCCCACCTGTCAAACATGAGGGAGGAACAAAGAAACCCAATCAGATGGTTTTGTCTTGCACTGTGGCACTGGCAGGCTCTTCAGGTATGAAGAGTCTGTGCCTAATTGAAAAGCAGCTTGTAATTGAAAAGTGCTTTTACAAAGCCTTCTGCATCTTCATAGTGCTGCACTGGCCCTCCTCAGCTGCCAAATGATCCTCTTTCCAAGGGAACAAAGTCTCACCTCCTTGACCACAGCTTGCCATGTAATGGTCTTTGTCATGCTCAGTCAAGAGGAGGCAGGCTCTCCAACATGGAAGGGTGTTGGATGGCTTGGGTTTAATTTTCTCAGTGTCTCCAAATGTGAGCTGTGATCAGAGACCTTTCCAATGTCAAAACTCGCTTGACATTTAGAAGAAGACCTGTGGTTTAAGTGGCAGTGAATGTGAAACTGAGGGAATGTTTCCAGTCCAAGGGCCAGATCCTTGTTGGTGGAGAACGCTGAGATAAATGGACACAGTGAAGTCTGGACTGGCAGTGCAGCCAATGGGGGGCAAAGAGTTGTAGTCCCTTGACTGATGTTGGGGGAGTGGAAAGAAGTTAGCTGAATTTTCTGGGGTTTGTTTTCAGCCAGAAGAAACTGAGGGTCCTCCCAGTTGCTTCTGGGGACGATGGCAGCTTTGGGCAGGAAGGCAGCCTGTAGCTGGTCCCTTTGGCCATGGGATAGCGGGGCAGAGGGAAGCTCAGCTTCTGCCAGGTTACTGTGGAGAGCATCATCTGAATCCTGGAGCTTCCCATGAGCATTGGCTCAGGAGCATTTATCTCCAGGAAGGAGAAGGAAGAAGTTGGTCAGAGCCTCAGGGAGTGCATAACACGCCATGACCAAGAAGCCCAGCCGTCCCAGGATGCAAGCCCAGGGTCCTACTTACCTGTGGTGTAATGTGAGGAAAAAAGAGTCAACTAAAGTCCACGGACTTTGCATGTAGATACCTCATAAGGTCCTAAACACCATGAGAATCTGAAAATGGATTACAGATTGTAGTATCACGTGATATATGAGTAAATGTTATTGAAGACTCGATATGTTGGATGATGCAGCGTTAGATCCGCTTCTCAAGGTGACCTCAATAGTCTGCTGATTTGGAGATTCATAAGAAACACTCCTGCCAGTGTGGTGGCACTAATATTGCTGAAAAGATTGGGTTTATCTTTATGTAGCCCTTCGCTGGGAAGCAGATTAAAGACGCAATGCCTGAACCTATACATCCAGCAATTTCCTTTTCCCCTTCTTCTTGATGGGCCCTTGAAACTCCTGGGAGTACAGGAACTGGCCAGTTGTTGGACAGACATCATTTGTCTGAAAAATAAACCATTGTTTGTCCTTGTAGAGCAGGGTGATGGATGAAGCGTGCTGGTCTGCTTGTCCGTCCTTCGGCACGCTCCTCCAGCGGCATGGTTTGGCACTGCCCAGCAGCACCACCAGTCTGAGAGGCCAGTGTACTGGGGAGGACGCAGCCTTGGGTCTCATCATTGCATGCCTCTTACTTGGAGGTGGCTTTTCACTCTGCGTGGGCAACGGAGGACAGCCAAGAAGCCAGAAGAAAGGCAGGTCTACAGGGGGTGATGCCCCTCGATCGCATTCCTGAAGTGGGACTTCAGGGTGTTTTTGGGAAGCTGTCGCTGTAGGATAGCATCTCAGTGCAAACAGAGAGAGAAAAAGCTGCCCAGGGAAAGCCAACGAGGCGTAGCTGGAGCTGGAAGGCCTCACCAGAGGATTGTGTTGAAGAGCAGGGCCCGTTGCACTGTGGAGGTGGGGAATTTCCCTGCCCTGGTTGGGCTTTTGGCACGAGGAGCCCACAGCCCCCAGGGTGTTTGTTCTCCAGTGGTAGGCTTTGGGGGCTGTTGTTTTCCTGTTGAAGCGCAGCTCCGCCGCATTGTATTTTAATCTTGTTTGTGTGATGGGAATGGCTCTGTGGCACTGCTGTCAGCTAATTACAACCGTTAAATTTGTTCCACATTTAGAAATCATCTCTTGAACATAAACAGGGAACAGTGGAAAAATGCAGGCTGCCTTCCCCCCCATCCCCGTGCCTGGAGACCAGGAGACCAAAATTCAAGCTTGAACAACACAGGGAAAAGAGAGAATTGGATGTGCCCCTGTGTGAAGAGAAATGTTTGGGTTAGGATCCAAACAGAATTTTATCTGCCAAAAAGGAGAAGAAAAATTGATTGAAACCCCTAATTGCTTTACAAGTTGCCGTAATAAATTATGTATTAATGTAAATTATTTCAGGGGAAAAGAACGTGGAGGAAACTTGAGCAGAAGGGTCATGCATTATGTATCAAAAGGAGCTGTAAAAATATGATAGCAGCACATTTGTGTCGCTGTAGTTAGAGTTGTGTCAGCCTTTGGATCTTACACCCTTCCCCGTGGTTATGAACGTGGCCATCGAAATTTACTCCCTGTCACCAGAGGAGCACGGCAGTCGTGTTCCTGTGACCCTCCTGAAGCTCCAAGGTACCTGGGTGTGTCCGTGCCCTGCTCCTGCAAAGCCTGGAGCTCAGAGTTTGGAAACCTGGCTGTGATGCTCTGAGGATGGGTCCCATTCTCCGTGGGGCTGTGCAGAGCCTTCAGGGATGTTTGGAGGACAGCAGCCCTCTCCTTGGTATTTTTTTGGGGTGTGACTTCAGCCTGTGAGTGCTCCATGCCCTGGACCACTGGTCTTGTTTGATGCAGTGAAGGTTGCACAGGAGGACAGATGGATGTTGTAAGGGTTTGTGTTCACTCTTTAAAGTGAAGGTCTTGGTTTTGCCCAAAAGGGAATTGAGGAATAGATAGCAGTGCTGGTGGTGGTTGAGCCTGCTCTCCATGGTCCCAGGATGGGTTGAGCCCTCCTCACGTGCGGGCAACTTCTGGTTTGTCTCTGGATGTAGGAGAAGAGGGGGAAACCAAGCCAGGTGAGGACTGCTGGGCAGCCAGAGCCCGGGATGTGCAGGGTCTCACTGGAGCTAGTTGCTGCTTGCCCAGCCCAGCGAGTCCCGCTGGCGAGGTGCTCGCCCTGTGCCTGCAGCAGTGGCTGCTCTTCGCCCGCACCCTGAATGCTCCAGCAGTTTGAAACCCACCATCTCCCTCCCAGAGCACCCTTGGCAGGCTGTGCCCCCCGCCCTGGGGTCAGTGACACCAAACTCACCAAGAGGATGGTGGGGAGGCGTGCAGACTGGGGAGGGGAGTTGGAGAGGGGCTCAGATCGCACTCTCCGGGGCTGAATTAGGGCTGACTATCTCAGCTTTGCTTCAGAGGGCAGAAATAGCTCAGGTTTGGGTCCCACTGGGGCTGGGCAGCCTGGGAGCTTGCGGCTGTAACCTGAATTTCATGTGCTTCACACCCACCTGAGTTTCTTACGGCTTCGTGCATGGTTTGCTGGAGGGCTCAGGCTCCTGCTGCTGCGGCCACAGAGGGCAGGACAAGAAATTCAGTCCTCCTCGGGCTGCAGATAACACCCCTCTGTGTCCTGGGAGCCCAATTTCACAACTAGAGAGATGCCAAAAAATTCACTCTGCGTTGCCTCACCCTGGAAATGCAGATTTGCAGATTGAAACGCCTCGAAAGAGAGTTGCTGACATGCTCATTGGGTGACTTGAAGTGTTTAATTTGGCTGGTTTTTAAGTTAAGATCCAAAAGATCCAGATGCTGTTTCATCTGAGGACACAGCCAAGAAGGACCCAGTTAACCAGGGGAAGAATTCCTTGTGCCCCACTCAGATCATGCTCTGGTTGTGAATGTTCTCCTGTCTTTTTTTCCAAAAGGCAAAGGAGCGTTTCCCAGGGAAGCAGCTCATTTGAGAACTGAGGGGCTTTCTCAGGGTGGGTTTTATCCTGGAACAAATTACTGCCTCAGGGTAAACTGAGTTGAGGTTTGTCATTTAAGAATGTTAGTACACGCTTCACTGCAGCGGTATTAATGGCTCCACTGCAATTATTGTTATCACAGAATAACTGAATGTTTGGAGTTGGAAGGGACCTCAAAAGATCATCTAGTCCAACCCCCTGCCAGAGCAGGAGCACCCAGACTAAATCACACAGGAACGCATCCAGACAGGTTTGAATGTCTCCAGAGAAGGAGACTCCACAGCCTCTCTGGGCAGTGTGTCACAGGGCTCCATCACCCTCACAGTGAAGAAGTTCCTCCTTACATTCACATGGAGCTTCCTCTGCTCCAGCTTGCACCTGTTGCCCCTTGTCCTATCGCTGGCCACCCCTGAGAAGAGCCTGGCTCTGTCCTCCTGACTCCCTGTTCAGGATGTCAGTCTCAAGTCTTAAACCATGGAACAGAAACCTGGCTGGTGTTCCTCCGTAGGGCTTTCTTGAGTCCTTTGATGACACCCTCAGCCCTTAGACCACCCCGCTTTCAATTTGGTTTGGGGTGAACTGTTTTCTTTCTGCACTGAAAACAAACCCAAAACCCAAATGCAAAACATTTTCTGGGTTACCCAATAGCTTTAGGACAGGTCAGTGGTGCTCAGGGGTTTGGGGGAGTCAGGTTGGACCAGGGTCTCCTCCCTGCCCTGCCAAAAACCCAACTCCCATGGTGCAAGGGGGAAAGCCAACAGCCCTAAGCTGGTGCTGGGGATAACCGTGCCATTACCCATCTCTTTGCGAGGTCTGGAAGATTTATAGCTGTTTGTGCTGAAGTGGTGTGTGGGGAGAGGGAGGGGGTTGAAAGAGGAAGGTGTCCTGTATCCTCCTCACCAAGGCCTTTTGTACAACGTGATGTCTCCGGCTGGAGGATCGTGGCAGCTTGCCATGAAAAATCAGCTTCTATTTCTGTTTCTTTTGTCTGCTGACCCGACCTGAGGAACCTCTCTGCTGGCAGCATAATATGGGGAGGGAAGTGGTGGTGGGGGAAATAATAAAGATCTAAACATAGATGTTGTTATTTAGTGCAGGTTTCTCGCTTTTCATTGTGTTTGTTACAATGAGGACAGCAACAGTTAAAATGCTGTATGGTTATGGAGTGTGGAGCTGAGTTGTTTGTGGCCAGAGCTGTTCCTGCAGCAGCTGGATGCAGGGAGGAACAGGAAAACTGGCCAAGGGTGGTGTAGGGAGCCCCAAATCTGACCTCCCTTGGTTGAAACCAAGCCCAGGTTGGAAAGGGGTTGGTTTTTTTGCACTATTTCATCTTGCCTGTCAGGCTGGTACCTACAGCCGTGGGCTGGGGATGGCTTTTACTTCATCCTACAGTTGCCCCGGTGGGAAAACCCCCAAAACCCCTAAAAACTCTTGCCCAGTTTAGATACGATCATGTGAAACTTGGCAGCGCCGGTGAGCTCACACCGCTTGCTTCTGTTTGCAGCAGCCAGCGACAAAAACAGTCCCCAGCCACGCTCTGTTGGGTGATGACTTTTTTCCACTGCACACCCGGTGGGGATGTCCTACCATGGTTTTCCTGTTGAGTGTTGAACGGTGTAGCTGCAGAAAGCCCCGGCTGCCTGCGCTGGGGAGCCAAACCTCGATGATGCTCTTTGTTTTCTTCTTTTCTAGCAAGACTGAGTACAGGAATGATATCATTGTGCTTAGTCCTTTCTTTCGACACAGTCACCAGTGGGATTTTTGACTACAGCTGTAGCCAGGTTTGCAGTCTTCCCTAGCAGTAGATGTTTCAGCTCGGGGACTTTGGAGGCAGGGGGTTCTTGGGGCTTTACCCAGCCACTGTGAAACCCATCTGACAAAAGGAGTGTCTTTATTCTGACCCCAAACCAACACAACAGGTCACCAACCTGGAAGGCAGATTTGCAGGGAGAATAAATTCTTGTGTAAACAAGTGGAATGAGAGAGGCAGAGAATGTTAAAAAAAGGTGTATTTAAAAAAAACAGGGGGGAACTTATTAAGCAATTTGTTCCTTTAAATAAATGGTTTGATGTGGTGTTCGTTACAGACATGCAAACAGTTAACTGTGCTAGGTACAGCTGGGATTTTCAAGGCAACCCCAAAATGATGCTCAGCCCAAGTTGCTGCAGAAGAGTAGGAGGGTGTAGGTACCTGCTGTCCCATAGCACCTTCCCTCTGTGCAGATAGCTGGGTGGGGGTTTACCTGGGCCACAACCCCCAGCTGGCCTCTGATTTGGGGGATGGAGGGGAGATGGGCTCTCACAACAGAGACTGAAGAACTGTGTCTTTCAAAGAACTGCTGTAGGTTTATCTGTTATAGCATCAGCCATCTCAGAGCTCGTTTTGTGCACCACAAGAAGCTTTCATCATGCACAGCATCTTTGGTTAGTGCGGGAGAGATGCTCAGAGCCCCTGTGAGGATAAGTTGGTCTCACTGGAGCAGTGCTAGTTTAGGAGCAGCTGGGAGCAGGGCAGCCCTATGGCTGTTGGGATGGGGTTTGGTTTTCCACAGGCTTTCATGACCTCGTTTGGATTTCCATGCAATGACAGGCAGATCAATGCCCTTTCTGCTAGGGCCATCCCAACTGCTACCCCATCTCCCTTCTGCTGTTTTTTCCTCCGAGGTCCATCTTGCCCTCTCTTGCTACAGTTCTGTGCTCTTCCCTTCCAGGTTTTGGAAACATCTCAGGCAGTTGTTGATCATAGAACTTAGGACAAACTGCCTGCATCTGAGGCATGATTTGCCCTGGAGAGAAGGCAATGGCCCTCCCATTTTATAACACCGAATTTCCCTTAGTGCAATCTCAGCATTCAGAGGCGTGTTTTTATCTCCTCCTCCTTCTAGCAGTTTTGCTCCTGCTGCGATTATCATTTTGTGTCTCTCCATCTACACCACAAGCAACCGTTCTGCTGGCAGTTTGGAAAACCATATCCCAAGAGTTAATTAATGTGGGCTGGAAAATGCCCCATATGCTCCTCTCTTTGTTTATGGCCGTAGAAAGCGAGTCGCCGAATTAATTAACGCTAATGCCTGTGCATGTGTGTTGGTTGTTGTTTTTTTTTTCCTTCCTCTTCTCCTTTCTGAACCAGAAAATGACAGATGGAGAGATCTCAGCAGGAAATGTCCACTTCAGCTCGAGCAGCCGGGTGCCAGCATCTGGGACTGCTTGTCGGACAAGGGTGAGGAGGGCTCGCGTTGGCCGAGGGAGCCGGCCAGCACCTGCTTCGTCACGAACCTGATCAAAGACCTCAGCCTCAGCGACCCCCACGGCAACCCCGCTGCCCCCCCAGCAAGCGCCAGTGCCGCTCGCTCTCGTTTTCGGATGAGATGTCAAGCTGCGGGACCTCGTGGAGACCCTTAGGCTCCAAGGTTTGGACCCCGGTTGAGAAGCGGCGGTGTTACAGCGGGGGGAGCGTGCAGCGCTACTCCAACGGCTTTGCCACCATGCAGAGGAGCTCGAGCTTTAGCCTGCCCTCGCGGTCCAACCCCCTCTCCTGTGAGCATCCCACCCTCAGCAGCCGGCTCGGATGCCAGCCAAGGAAATTCTCCGCTGGTGGGCACGGAGGAGACCGAGTGGACATGCAGAGGTCCCTCTCCTGCTCGCACGACCACTTCTCCTCGGAGTACTGCCCGCCCTCGGCAAGCAGCACTCCTGCCTCCACACCGGAGCTGGGCCGACGGGCCGGCGGGCTCTCCCGAAGCCGCTCGCAGCCCTGCGTCCTCAACGACAAAAAGGTTGGGGTCAAACGACGGAGACCAGAGGAGGTTCAGGAGCAACGACCCTCGTTGGACCTGGCCAAGATGACCCAGGTAAGTGCCATCCCCAGGGGGACCCTGCAGCGAGGGGATGCTGTTCTCTGCTTTGTGAGAAGATCCTTTAGCATCCTCTGTGGCACACAGGGTAACGTGAGTTTTCTGGGGAAGCGCATCCCTCTGTCCCAGCTGGAAACCTGTTCCCCTCCAAGTGGATTTCTTTAATGAATTCCCACATTTCTCTTCTGTGCTGGTTTTTGCACCCCAAGTCCACCGTGGTGGTGGTTCCTCCTGGTATGTGGTTGAAACAGGAAAACATTAAACCCTATGTTTGTGGGTTCTGGGGAGAGGATCCCTGAGCCTGCTGTGAGGAGGGGAAGGCAGGACCCCGAGGCGTCATGCCCTGGCTCTCTCAGGAGCTGGATTCATACCGCCATGGGCTTCACTTGCACTTAGGCTCTGTAATTTTCCACTCTGGAGATGTTATCATGTTTCATTTTCAGTTGCAAACACAGAGCACAACCTCCCTCTTCAATCTGCCACACAAAGGCAGATAACAGATCTGAAGTGTGCATCGGGGAGGATTTTGCTTCCCGGAACCTCTCCTTGCGAGACCCAGTGACTGGATTTAGCAAGAGGCTGTGTAAAGGAGCAGCACAAGGAGTGTTTCCATTTCACGCTCATAAAATCCTTCCTACTGTAGTTTTACAGTTCGACATTTCCCACATCAGTCATTTACAGCCGTAAAGTCAACGGCCCCACCAGCTCTGTGTGGGATGGAGATCACGGGGAGGGCTCTGAAGACCTCAGGGGTCTCGCTGTGGGAGTAGGGGGTTCTCCCTGGCCACCTCCTAGGATTTGGGTTCGATGTGGTCATCTGCTGTGCCATGTTGCTTGGCTCTATCAGAAGAGGGGTGGCAGCAGGGACAGGGAGGGGATTGTCCCTCTCTGCTCTGCCCTCAGGAGGCCCCAGCTGGAGTCCTGTGTCCAGAGCTGGGGCCCCAGTACAAGAAAGATGTAGAACTGTTGGAGAGGGTTCAGAGGAGCCATGGAGATGCTCAGAGGGCTGGAGCAGCTTCCCTACGGAGAGAGGCTGAGGGAGCTGGGCTGGGTCAGCCTGGAGAAGAGAAGGCTGCAGGGGGACCTCATTGCAGCCTGCCAGTCCCTGAAGGGAGCAGAGGAACAGGAGGGGAATCAGCTTGTTAAAAGGGTAGATAATGGCAGGACAAGGGGGAATGGATGGAAGCTAAAGGAAGGAAGGTTTAGATGAGATATTAGGGGGAAGTTCTTTGCAGAGAGAGTGGTGAGGGGCTGGAACAGGCTGCCCAGAGAGGTGGTGGATGCTCCATCCTTGGAGGTGTTCAAGGCCAGGTTGGGTGGGGCCCTGGGCAACGTTGTGTAGCTCCAGGCCTGGAGGTTGGTGGCCCTGCCTGTGGCAGGGGGTTGAAGCTCTGTGATCCTTGGGGTCCCTTCCAACCCAGACCAGTCTATGAGTCTATGTTTCATCCCAGAGGTGATCATGTTGGGAATATCTCCCTGTATTTCTTCATACAGCGCAGCCAGCAAAGCCCACCCAGTGCAAGGTGTCCCAGCACGCTCCGTTTTGTTGTTCACAGAGAAATCTCTGGCAGCATTTTGTGGGGTGGGATGGAGAAACAGCCGTGGGGTTTCTCCCCTTGCTGTTCCCCAGCAGGATGACATCCGATGCTGTATGTGTGTTTTCCCCCTCTTACAGGAACGCAGTGTTTTATGGCTTGGCAGTGCAGCGTGAAGGAGTGCAGTGGTGTCAGAGGGAGGGATTAACTTCTCCTACTCCAGAGGGTAGCAAGGGTGAGGGCATCACGTATTTGGGTGATTGCAGGGATAAAACACAAAGCATTGCTCCTGTCCTTTGATAAACCATGCCAGCAACTTTTAGTGTGCTAAGCTTTTTTATTAGCTAATAAGCTGGATGCGCCGTAAAACCAGCTTACACGTGTTATTATATTTTACTGTCTGCAAGCTGGAGTAGCAGAGTTTTCCCCTCCTAATTCTCTTGTTGGTTGCTTCATGCCAATGTGTGGTGTCCCACCAGCCTGTGCAGGAGTTTCCCAGCAAGCCAAGACCTACAAAAGACCCAAACTGCCTCCAAACTGGCAGCGGGGAGAGTGAGGTGACCCCTTTACTACCTGCCTTCCCAGGCACAGAGCCCACGAGCTGCTGCTGTGGGGTGGGGACAAAGGGGACTGTCTCCAAATCGGTGTCAGACCACAGAAGCAATGCAAAGCGATGGCCACGTCCCCCAGCTTGCTCAGAAAGTGGCTCTGTTTCCAGGTGGTTCCTCACTTTAAACCCATCATGTTAAAGCTCCTTTTGCCACCACATGCTGATGACTGTGGTTTTCCTTGTCTCCGTTAATAACCCACCAGTGTGGGAGGAGGTTCACAGCCATGGAAATGGGCTGACCAGGCAGAAAGCCCACGGTGCAGAGCATCCAAGGAAAGAGGGGAAGGATGCAGCCCCGAGCGTGGGTGCTGGGGCTGGGAAATGCGTTTGGTTGCCCACTGGGGTGTCTTCTTGCTGTGACCCATGGTTTGGTCTTGTAAAGCTGAAGATTCCCATTGTATCCTGTTGTATCCCCCTGGAAATGCTGCTCAGCACCTCAGGAGGAAGTGAGGTGATGATCATCAAGACCTTTTGGGATGAGACCAAAATGTTGACTGAGTTGCAGGGCCTCGGCATGATGGATCAGTGCACGTGTGCCCCAGCTGCATCTGCTGCAGTGCTCACTGCTGAGCAAAGGGAGGAGATCAAAGGAACAGGACTATTTTTATTCTCCTGGCTATTCTGAGAGCCTGCGTGGTGGTTGCCCTCTCCGAGCAGCCCTTGCGCTGTGGTAAGATGAACATTTCAGAAGTGCTGGGAGGGCAGAGCAGAAGTCATCTGCTCTTCTTAGCTCATCACTTCACGCTTGGCAAGCTTGGAGAGGCACCAAAGGAGAGCACGGAGGAGCAGGGGGTGATCTTCCCTAGGCAACAGCCACAGCAGGCTCCAAGGCTTTGATCCCTCAATAAGAGATTTAATGAGTTTATCTTTGAAAATGGCAATCAGCCTTTTTTCCCTCCCTTTTTTTTTCCCCAAGGCTCCTTGTGATTCTGTGCTCTTAACTTGCCAGCCTTTGCAAACAAAGGCCATGGAGGGGTCCAGCAGGTAGGGTGGGCCCCCAGATAGACCACACTGGTGGGGATGCTATCTCAGCACAGAGCCCAGCGGATGGGGCATCACGTCCAGCTGATTTTGCTGCCAGTGCAAGGGAATAAAGGCTTGCACCAGGGCCAGTAAGGCTTCTATTGTAGCAGTTCTTCCAGCCTTGTGAGCCCTCAGATGCTCCTTGCTGGCTCCCTTGGTGCCTATCAGGGGTTTAACACTGGTGTTGGCTCATCTTGAGCCCTTCTAGGTTCCCGACGAGGTCTGCATGAGGCTTTGTAGGCACAGCATGGGCATGAGCTTGGCTTGGCCTCTTCTCTGAGGAACTGGCTAGCCAACTGGGATCACATCCTGCAATTCTCAGCCCACCTCTTTGGGTTAGCCTTGGCCCCAGTGAAACAGAGTCTAAATGAGAGCAAAACCACATTGGTTCCTGTGCTGGATGGCTCTGTGCCCCATATTACCTCAGTGAGGATCCTCTGCAGGAGGGGGCTGCAAGGATGTGGCAAAAGGATCTAACAAATCTCAGCATCTGGTTATTGGACTTGTGTATCAGGGGCTCCAGGAAGGATGCAGGTACTTTTTGTAGTGATCTAGGATGTTCAAGCCATGGATGGGGAAGCAGGAGAGTGTCTGGGCTCTGGTTTCCATGTTTCAGGAGGAAAAGGTGTGATGGGTGGCACAGCCATGGACCCTCTTCGGTCCCTCCCCAGCTTTGTGTTCCAGTTGCCTGTGGGACAGAGGCCACGGCAAGGAGACATTGGGACATTGAGCCTTGAAGCAGAGCTCATGGCTGGGCTGTGTCAGTGTTTCCCAGCATCTCCCACCTTCAGCTGCTCTGGAGAGGCTCAGGTGAGGCTCTTAGAGGGAATAGACACCTTCACCCAGAGAAGTGAGACACACTCGTGCATTTCCCTTGCTGTAGATGTACCTCAAATTGCTGGGCTCCAACCACAGAGTTACTATTTAATTAGCCCGGTGGGACCAACTGAGCACTTCAGCAGTTAGGCTAAGCCTACTGAAGAAGTTTTACAGAACCCAGCTGTATCAGGTGGCAAATCTGACCAAACTATTTCACCAGGTGAATAGCTCTGAGCTGCCAGCCCTCCCCGTGGGGTGCTGAAAGCTGGTGGCAGCACCCGCACTCCTGGCACAGGACCAACCTTCCTTGCCCTCCAAGGACGCTGTGGGGCAAAGCAACTTCTCCATCACATCAGACCAAGGGAGAAGGTGAGAGTTCCCCTTTCCCTCCAGTGGACACCCAGCCCAGATGCCCATTTATAATTCAAATAACCATGGGTGAGTGACCCAAGGGTGGCAAAAGCAGAATCTCTTGTACACCCGAAAGCACGTCACTCCATGTTCCTGGAAAACCTTCAGCTTGAGCAATAGTAGTGTTTTCTCTGCTGCCCCCTACACCAAAGCTCCCCCAAAGCGAGGAGGTGATGTCCAAGCCCCCTGTCTTACTCAGCTCCCCTCAAGCATGACTTCAGACAAAAATAATTGTCAGGGTGGTTCATTGCCTGCGAGAACCGATACCGTGAGGGAAGGGTCCCCAAGCCCCATGCTGTGACACACCAGCACTGTAGGAATGCGGAAGGGATTTCCTGGTGCAGCATCTCCTTCAATGCCAGTGGCAGAGAGAGCAGTGGGCACCCCCTCTCCCATCCCTTCCTCACCAGGCTGGGTGGCCAGGGACAGTGCCAAATGCTCTGCGGTTGCTAGCACAACCAACCAACAACACCATCACCAAGGAGCTCAACAACTGGCTTCCAGCCCAAGACACATCCCATGGAGCATCCTGCGTTTCCAGGGAGGAATCCCAGCCAGGTTTGGGCACGCATGGCAGCGGGTGGATCCTCACATCAGGGACACGTGGCTGGGTTTGGGGTAACAGGGCTGGAGCAGAGTGGGGAGAAGGCAAAGCCTGGAGTCGTGTGAGGGCCAGGGTTTTTGTAGCTATTGGGTTATGGAAAGCAGCCCTGGCAGGCTGCTCTGTGTGTGGGAGGACTGGCACAGAGGGACGAGCAGGATTAGGCAAGTTATGGTGAGCATTCTTGCCTTTGGTGGGGCGGGCTTTTGGGGTGTGGGGGCACGGTCAGAGCCCTCCCCAGATGGGAACACAGTGAAAAAACAGCTACTTCCTCATGGGCAGTGGAAGATGGGGGTTAAACATGCTACAGAAAACCCCTGGGTTTGGTTGCTGCTTTTAATGCCTGTCTAGGAGCTGGACTGGAAAGTGAGGGGATTCCAGATGAAGAGCTGAAATGATGACAGGGTGTCTGTGTAGCTGCATGTGTCCTCTAGCCTGGTTTTATACAGGATAGAAATGGCTTGTGTGGTCTTCATAGACTCATCAAAGCAAAGGAAAGCCAGTGTCCAGACTGAGCTTGGGAAACTGAGGCACAGGGCATGCCATGAGTCCCTGGGTGCTAACAGCAGAGCTGGGGACCAAGCTTGGGGTGCCAGGTGTTGGATTAACATCTAGCTCTGGCAGTGGGTTGGTTAATGTTTTCCTGGTAACAACATGTGTTCCTAGGCCTGAATCGTGGTACCATAATCAAAGTCAAAATAATGTGACCTGGAAGAAATGTTTTGTTCCTGCCAGGAGGGAGGGGAAGGGGCCATTCCTGGAAGCAATTACATAGCCACATAACTGGGCTAATTAAGAAAGAGACCTAAATGTCAAAGTTCTGCTGGTAGGGAAAATACTTACGAAAACGTTGCCTTTAATTCCTCAAAATCCTGGGTTTGTTTCTTCTCTCTGCACTTCCCATAGCTCAGAGAGGGGAGGTGAGCCCTTATTGCTCTTCCTCTTACTTACTCATGTGGCACCAAAACAGAGATGCTTCAGCTTTGGGCAGACACCAAACCATGATTGCAGTTCTTGTTGAAATAGCAACAAATTTTTATAAGCCCCAGCACCATGAAAATCCTTCTGCTCATTTTATATGCACGCCAATGCTCCACTTTGTGCCTCTTCCACCTTCAAATGGGTATAAACCCAGCGGGTGGTACTCAGCGAATCGGTGATGATGATGATGTGCCATTTAATTGTCCCCAGTCTCCAGGTGAGATGCAAAGAGGCCAGGTTCTCAAGGAGGGTTTTGGTATGTTGGGAGCTGCCTCACACCTTTGACCACCTTTGCACCCCTTAAAATGAGGGCATCACATGTCTCCTTTCAGAGCAGGGCTTGGGCTTGCTTTTCAACTCTTTTTTTCCTCTTTCCATGAGAAGCACAAGCCTAAGGAGGGCAACGTCCAACCCTTGAAACCCCGGTAGATATTCTGGCAGCGTGTTAATTAATCTTGTGGTGATGTGGTCACCTTCCTAGGTGCAGTGCTCATGATTGTGCAGCTCTGGGGATGGTGACCAGGATGTGATCAGAAATGGTCAGGATCAGATTTTTCCATGAATTGGGAGGTTTCTCAAAGAGCTAGTTTTCTGGTTTTTTCCTGATGTGGGTGCACCTAAAAAATATGAGAGATGAGCAATGTCACAAGGGTGATGAGAGGTGGTGGACTTGGTGGCTGTCCTCTTGGCTGGGCTGATTTTGGCAGGAATGGGTGGTTTCACCCTTTGTGAGGCATTAGGAAAACCTGGCTGGGCATATTAAGTGAGAAAAATTGATTTTCTTAAAAAGAAATTAGAGATGCCAGAGGTGCTATGTGGTGGAGAGATACCTGCTTGGTTTTCCTCTCCCATGGCCTGGTGCAATTCTTCTCCAAAGGGGAGTGACCTGTGTGGTGACCCAGGGACTTGCCATCTCCCACCTCTGTGTCCGCCGCTTTCTGACATCCCCATGTCAGCGTTTCCTACAGAATTTGGGGGGTCATATGCTGGTAGGCCTCGCGGCAGCAGGAACACTAATTTTGGTGGCTCGGCCTAGTCATCTACGGCGAGCCGAGCCACAGGCCAACGCTGATGCTGGCAATGCGTGTGCTGGCTGAGCAGATTGCCTCCCTTCACACAGGCTCTGGGGAGCTGCGAGGGAGACATAACAAGTCTGTCACGCCGCCATTTGAATTGGAAATCATCCCCAGCAATGGCAACACGGGCCCTCGATATCTCTGGCCTGCTCTGTTTCCTGCCCTGTAACATTTCGATATGGTTGTTACTGAGAGATTTTAATTGGTGTTAACACACGCCCAGCATGACTCTCCTCTTTACAGACTTTTTAAAAGTGAAACATTTATATATCTATATCTAAAATATGACTTGTTTGTATATGTATTTGTTCAAGCCCAGCCACGCTCCCTGCAGCACTAACCAGGGGTAGCCCTGTCTGGAAACGGAGGATGGTCTTGGGGAGAGGGGTGGCACCATTTCTGATGGCTCCACAAGGTTTGGGATTCTCTGTGAGCTTTCAAAGCATTTGGAGTTTGAAGAGCTATATCTCTCCTAACAAACACTGTGCTACTGATGTCTTCTCCCGAGTTTAACATCTGTTTACTTCCCTGCGAAGGTTGTAACCATGGACACTGAGAAGTCTCAGACCAGCTGGTAAACTACTCCTCCATCAAGCTCCTTATTGTATAGCATGGCCTACAGTATATGGGACACAGAGTAGTTGCTATAGAACAAGTAAGACAATCAAAATACAGCGTGTCCTTGCATCTCCCCAGGGTTACAGGGAGCTTCCTGTGGTTATGAATTCCCCATAAATAGCTACTGCCCTGTGGATGGGCTGCAAAGGGTGGATGAGAGGGGACACCAGCTGTAGCTACCACCAGAAGGCAGTGAGGATGAAGGACCGTGTGTGCTTGGTCAGGTAGGGTTATAGAGAAGACTCTGTGCCTGAAAGATTCCTGCTATGGGGAGGGTGCTAAGATATTGGAGCTGGGTACAATGGGACTATTCACGTGATGTTCTTGCTGCTGCAGACAGACAGCACCATTCAGAGGGTGACTTCACGTCCTCTGAGGAGCACATGCCTTCGCAGGATGGAGTCATCTGCACTGGGAATCGTGAGGGCGTCCTCCTGAAATGTGGATGGGTGGTTCTTGAGTTTTCCTGGGTTAAAATCAACTTCAGCCTGGGCTGGAGATCCAGAGGAGCAGGGTGTGTAATGCTTTCAGTGCGTGGGAGCCAGGCTATCCCCTGCCTTGTCTTACACCCAAACTAGGCAATAATGGCAATTTCCATGAGGATTCGTTCATGGAGGAGCTCGTACGCTCCCAAACCCGAAGTAAACAACCCACCAGCTTGGTAATGTTTCAGGCTGGCCTTGACACTGAGTGGGGAGAAGTTTTAAACTGCAGGATGGGAGAAGTGAATTCTCCTCTCTGATCACCCAGCTTTTTCCTCGAGGGATATAATTCTCTGAATTTCCACATGAGAAGGTTTTCCTGTTTAAATTTTGGCAACTTTCAGGCTTGCTGGTGGGGGCAAGGAGGGACAGCACCAAGCTCAGTCAGCATCGGTACCCACTAGAGCCAAGCAGCAAATATTGCCAAAAGGTAGTGACAGGAGAAAAACAGGAGGTTTTAAATTCCAGACGTATCCCAGGAAATAGTTTGCTATTGATGTCATTTCTGAGATGGATTCCAGCTTCCAAGCTCCAGTGTTTTTTAAATAAACACAACTGAGAGCCTGCAAATGTCAATTTGTGGCTTGGTGGGAAAAAGCCTTCAGTTCAGGATCAAAAGAAAAGAACTCTGTCCAGAGGGTGCAGAGGACCTCGGGACACTGGCTGGATTTAACTTTGGTCAGAATATTACACTTGCCACCATCATTATTCATTGCCCTGGTATTCTTTTTATTTAAAACACAAGTAGTTGAATAAAATTCAAGTCAAAGTTGGAAATCAGGTTCCTAATGATGTTTACTCCTGGGATGAACTGTTAATGTGGGTTTTTTTTTTCCCTCCCTGTTCCTTTGGCGAACAAGTCTCCATATGTGTTGAAGTTCAGTGAACCTTGTCTTCGCTGATGTCTCCAGGGCAGGGTAGAGAAAGCAGCACTCCTTGAGGTTGCCCACTGGTGCAAGTCCACATTGTGATGCCAGGGAGGATGCTCCTACGCTGCGAGGAACTTCATCCCTGAAATATTTCTGTTGCTTTCAGACATGTTTTGCATCTCCTCTGCTGTGCTAAGACCCAAAGCTTCGGTTGAGCATCATAGACTGGCCTGGTCTAAGAGTTTTATCCAAGTGCTGAGGGCAATATGTTAAGAGGAATGGATTCTTTTGAAGTTACAGGACTGGACTGGACCCCGTATGAGTCAGCTCCTCTTCTGCAAATGTCCTTCAAGCAGAGTTTCCCTGCCTCAGTTTCCCACATGGAAAAATGAAGGCAATGCATTCTTTTTCACCCACTCCCATTCACAAGCTCCTGAGGCCATGCCAGCTTGGGTGGGATGTAATTTGGGTGCTTCCCACTGCAATAAAACGTTGCTCTCAAGCACTGCGCCATAGCGGTGTCAGAAGTAGCATGCAAAAAGCCACCCATCTCCCTGTAAAAGGCTGGTTGGTTGGTGCAGCTCTGGAGTGACCATTTCAGGCAAGGTACTTTGGTATCATTAGAGGACACTCGTAGGAGGTGATTTATGGTACCAGGCTCTATTTTCATTACCTGACAGAGCTTTTAATAGCAATAATGTGTAATGCAAGGACATCCATTGTTTTGATTCTACAGTAGAAACGGTCCCGTCTGCCCCAGTTATATATTTGTGACTCACTAAACACAATGGGCTGAAAATAAATTCTGCTGTGGCAGCAGAAACAGGCCACGACCAGGGATGTGGGTGTTTTGGCCATAAAATCACTTTTCCAGCTTGGGCTAGGGCTTGTGTGTGTGGATGGGCTCCTCCATCAGCATCCCTTGGCTGGGTGGAGCGGGTCTGAGTGCTGAAGAGCTCTGTGGTACCCAGGACCATGGGCTGCCACCTCCTGCTCTGTCACACCACAGGGTCTGGGGATGGGGAGGTCGGGCGTTGTGCCCTTGTTCTTGCTCATATGGGAGGACAGGGCCAGGAATACAAACAAAGCTTGGCAGTGTCTGTCCCAAACACAGACAAAATCCAATTGTATCCCAAAGATGCATATCTGATTCACCGCCGGTTGTTTAACCCTCTGGTCCCCAGGCTTGTACGCTACGTGGACCCAAAGAACAGCTTTTATAAAGCTCAGAGATTCATCCTCAAATGAATCAACATGCTCAAAGGGGGTGGCCAAAAGCATTGGTTCACGCTGCTTTTAAAACAAAGCACCCAAAACCCAGCACCCCAGGAGATTTCCAGGCTTGCTGCTCCCACCCATGGTTCAGGTGGTGGGTGCAGCGGCAGTGGGTTTTGCAGAGGGTGGTGATGTTTTTCTCCCCTCTGAGGTGCTTCATGGCTCACACCTTCTGCCAGAGGACTCTGGAGGCATTTGAAGGATGGACCAGGGTGCAGATTTTGGATTTGTGGCTTAGCCCAGCACAGTGGTGGGAATGGCACCTCTGGGCACAAGACAACAGGGCTGTGGCATCCTGGGCAGCTGGTGGTTTTGTAGGAAGTATTTTTTGCAATGCAGAATTTTAGTAGTGATGGTCAGAAGTTACTTGGGAGAGGCTGAGGGAGCTGGGCTGGGTCAGCCTGGAGAAGAGAAGGCTGTGGGGGGACCTCACTGCAGCCTGCCAGTCCCTGAAGGGAGCAGAGAACCAGGAGGGGAATCAGCTTGTTCAAAGGGTAGATAATGGCAGGACAAGGGGGATGGATTAAAGCTGAAGGAGGAAAGGTTTAGATGAGATATTAGGGGGAAGTTCTTTGCAGAGAGAGTGGTGAAGTGCTGGAATGAGCTGCCCAGAGAGGGGGTGGATGCCCCATCCCTGGAGGTGTTCAAGGGCAGGTTGGATGGGGCCCTGGGCAACCTTGTGTAGCTCCAGGCCTGGAGGTTGGTGTCCCTGCCTGTGGCAGGGGGTTGGAAATCTGTGATCCTTGGGGTCCCTTCCAACCCAGCCCATTCTATGATTCTCTTGCCTTGCAACGCTCTCCCAGTGCATTTCAGAAGGCAGTGCTGAAGAAACCAGGAGGACGTTTCAGTTGTCAAGAGAAGGATGCTCAGGAGTAACCTGGAGCGGCGACTGTGTTTGAAAAGTGATGTGCACATCATGCCTGCATTTAACTTGCAGGAGGCCACAGTGCTGGGTGCAGTGGTGGGTGCGTTTTAATGGTGGTGTCAGTGAGGTGACACTCACCCTGTGCTGGGGACAGGACTGGTGTGGGACTGCACACCCCCCAGTGCTGCTACATGAGTTGTACCTGGAGAAATGGGGTGGAAGTGTTCAGCTGGAGCAGGTTTCCACTGACGTGGGCTGGGTCAGGGAGGTGGGAGTCTCACAGATGGCTTTTTATTTAACATTTTCAATAAGAGAGTTTTTTGGAAGCTTGGTGTTAGTTTTGATAAGGTCTTGCCTTATAACTTGGGGCCTGGAGTGACCAGAGCACAATGGAAATGTTACTTCTCTGCTGAATATGATGCCAGCAGTACGAAAGTGGAATAGGGGCAAAGTTCTCAAAAAATGTGGTTTAAAAAAGAAACATAGAATATTCTGGTTTTGTGATGTTTCACCCTAACTTGGGACAAGTCAAAATACCAGCATCTCTGAGTCGCAGCTCTGTGGACAAGCCAGGTTCAGGCTCACCATTGCTTATGCTGGAGCCACTTAAATCCATGGCATTCTAGTAACATCACCAGGACAGCAGCCTGGCCCTAATGCCACTGTCTCCTCTCATCCCTCAGCAGCCCTGAGCGTGTCAGGGTGCCACAGCCTCTCGGGATGCAGAGGAGAGGTGGGGAGGCTGTGAAAGGCCAGGCACAGGAAGGATGGGCAACCTGGGAAGAAATAAATAGGCAGTAATGGCTTGTGAGGTCGCCTGATGACCTGTCTGAGCAGAACGGGTTTCTCCAGCTCATAGCCAAGGGTTCAGTGTCTGTTAGGGAAAATATTTGTTCTTGGCAGGAAATGAGGATTTCCTCCAATTCTGGTTATGAATGGGAATGGATGGGGAGGCTGTGCTGGGTCTGAGTCCTTGTGTGTGGGATGCTGCACACGGGGGAGATGGCCGAGCCCTGGGCAGCATCTCTGATTCCATGCATGGCTGTGCCTGTTCTATCAGGAATCTCTGTGATTTCTGGGATTCACAGAATCACAGAACTGTAGGGGTTGGAAGAGACCTCCAGAGATCATCAAGTCCAACCTCATTGCCAAAGCAGGCTCCCTAGGACAGAAGCAGGTTCCTTAGGACAGAGATTCACCTCTCCAGCAGCTCCCTGGGGCTCTGTAGCACCATGGAGTTCCCGTCAGCTTTTTCTTTTGGGGAACCCACTACAGATCCTCACTGTTAGCTAGAGAGCTCCAAAGACAAGAGCAAAACTATGAGTAAAACCAAATTAACCCTACAGGACCCAAATGCAGCACTGGTATTAATGACTTAAAGCCCCCTTCTTGCCTTTCTTCTGTTGTTCTGTTTAATGCTGTGGTGTGAAGTGACTGGGTAGGATAATAGATAATTTCTGAGCTGTTTTTCACACCAAGTGGAGTAAAAGCAAAAGGATCTGGTAAAGCTGTAGGCTTTCAAAGCACCATCTAAGTGCTGGTGCCTGTTGTTGCAAAGTTAGGATTGGGGCTGTGGAAATATTCCTCTTTCTTAGCATCTGAAAAGGGGAAGTGCTGTAAAGGGAGACCCTGAAAACAAGGGCAGCATCGTGGTACCCCCTGGGAGCAGCGCAGAGAGCCAGCACCCCCTGCCAGGGCATGCCCCCCCAGCACCTATGCTGCAGCCCTTGGCTGAGCTCCTGAGATGCTCCCTGTGGTTTGAAAGAGGAGATGTGATTACCCCAGCTTCAGGACCGGGAAGTCCCTGAAGCGCATCTCCTTCCTCTGCCCAGCTTCCTCCTTGTCTCCTTTCCTCCCTTTCCCACTCACCTGGAAAAACACAGGAGCACCAGCCTGGGCTGGAGTTGGGGAGGATATTGTGAGTGCCTTGAAAGAGGGGGAGAGCAATGGATATGTGTGTGTGTGTGACAGCAGCTGCTACGGTGAAGTTCTGCAGAGCTTTAAAACCCACAGAAACCCATTTCCAAGGCAAACCATTTCCCAGGAAGCCCATTTCCCAGGCAAACCGTTTCCCAGGCTCAAGCACCCGGCAGCACGGATGAGCAGCACTTTCCATGACACCAACACCAGGTAGGACTTAGCCATGATACAAACCCCCAAGGTGTCAGACACCAGCCTGGGCTGAAGGTATTTTGGCAGGAGATAGTTGCTTCAGAGCATGATTTAAACTCGAGCTGGGCAGAGAAGCTGCTGGAGGAGGTGACATCGCTGCCCGAGCCACGCTGCTCGCTGCCCGCTTCCCCCTTTCCTTCTGGCACCAGGTGATTTTCAGCTTTACAGAGCAACTGTAGCCCAGTGTGCTCAGGGGAGGTGATGACAGCTTGGTAGGTAGGGCTGGTGGTGCTGACAGCTCGTAGAGTTCCACCTTCCTCAGGAAAATCATGGCAATCACCTACCTGGCAGGCTGGGGGTGGAAAAGAGAGTGTTGGGAGTGAAAGCGGTGCTCACCGTGGGCATGGCGGCCCTGCTCCTGTTTATCCTAGCACAGCCACTGTGTTTGCAGAGACGTGTTGCAGGGAGAAGCTCATGACTGGGTGTTTTCATGAGGGGAAGAGTTATACAAAGCAGTATCGCTGAGGGATCTCTCCAGCTTGCTTACTGGAGGGGCTGCCAGCATCCAGCCCCTGGTCCCTGCAAGGACACAGGTCAAGGAGGGGAAAAGACCTTTGGAAAAGGAGGGATTTGGGATGTGGGTCAGCTCCATCCCAGCTTTTACCCTCGGTCCCTGCACGGTGCAGAGCATCCCAAGAGACCTGCGGGAAGGAGATGCGGCCTGAGCTTGGTCACCACCACACAAGGGCTTTGCTGGTGGAGGTCAGCTGGTGGCCCTGTGACTTGTTCCGAGTGGCCAAGAGTCTCATTTGTATCTTTGGATGAGTTTTCAGGCCCTTGCTTTAGTCACAGCTCCTCTTCTTCCTTTCCCTGGCAGCTGGATGGCTGCAGCTTCGGGAAGGGAGGGGAGGTGGTGGAGATAAATGGGCCCCTCACGTGGTCAGAAATGGGTTAATGCAGTTGGGAGCAGAGGGAAAGAGGTGTTTTGGGTGGAAGGCGTGTTACAGATGGTCACTGGGTGAAGTCAGGGTGGCCACAGGCATCTCCCAAAAGCCACCGGTGTCAGCTCTGGAGGGTGCCTGGGGTTCCTAGGGTTTCCTTGAGAGCAGCAGCGTTTGAGATGCCCGGTAGCCCATTCAGGCTGGCACTGAAGGACAAGGTTGTGGAGAGGCTCTGAGGGGGCCCAGGGCTGCCTGGCCATGAGGAACAAGCACCGCATTGTGCCACCAAAACTGCTCTTCAGCTGATATCAATAGAGGACTTGACTGGCCCGTTTTTGCCAGCTCAGCACCTCAGCACGTTCTAAATTCACCCAATAAATAAAACAGTGAGTAAAATACTCTCCAAGGGTTGAAAACAGACGCTACATTGACAGTGGTGGCTGATCCACCGCTGCTCCCCAGCCAGCATGGGTGAAGCTGGCTTGGTTTGCACCATCTCAGGGGGTCCCTTCCCCAAAACACTCACCCACACCCCTTTGCAGCGCCAACCCTGGCTGTGTGGCGGTTGTTCCCCCACCCCCTCTCTGGGAAGGTGAGGCATGGGGTTTGCAGCAGCTGGTGCCTGTGAAAACTTGCTTCAGAGGGAAAGCTGTGTCAGAGGGAAAGCTGTGTCAGAGGGAGTGCCTCTGCCCGGCACCCACACGTGTCCTCCCTGAGCAGCCACAGCAGCCCTGGAAGCAACGGGACCTTCAGAAGGGTTGTTCTGTTCTCTTACAGGGGAGGTGAAAATATTACCTGGTAAAAATATTACCTGGACCGACTCAAGGCTGTTCATGGAAAGCGCTGGGTTGTGGGATGTGTGGATGGAGCAGGCAGGACGAGGCTGCTGGCCTGGTTCTCTTGCCAAAGTCCAATGAAAACCATCATTTCCCTGAAAGCCAAGTACTCTCATGGCTGTTCTCCAAGCCGTGTCCAAGCTTGGACATGCTTTGTGTCTGGATGGGAAGAGTGTTCCACAGAGCTGTTTAGTTGCTCTCCAGGCTGTATCCTCCTTCATCCATCATGACAGGCATCTCCACCACCATCTCATCCCAGCATCTCCCATCCTCACAGGATGCTCTAGCCCACCTACAGCAGCTGATCCTTCCTGCACCTTCCAAGCCCAGAGAAACACCACAGCCAGGAGATGAGCTCAATTAGCAGCAAGAAGAAAAATTAACCTTCTGGGAAGTGCCAGAGTTTTGTTTGTAGAAGGGATTTGCATTTCTGAGAGGGCTGTTGACTTTCAGGAGGCTTCAGCTTTCAAGTGCCTAAAGCACTGTTGGAAATACTCCTTTTTTTTTTTTTTTTTTTTATGAAGTACTTAGGAAATATTTCTCCTGTGTCCTGGGGCTTTCTCCAAGTGCAGCAGTAATTGTGAGTTGTCCATTAACCACTGTGGGTGGATGGGTCTCTGCGTGGAGCTGTTAATGCATCCAGCACTGAGAAGACAAGGCAGCATGGCATGGCATGGCTTGTGTTTAGAAAACAGGGGAAGGATGACGTGGGGACTGGGTGCAGTGGCATTTTTAAAGGACAAATACCTGCTTTTTCAGGCAGGCTTGGGGCTTGTGGGGTTCTGGAAGGTTTCAGAGACTGAAGGCCATGTGAAATGTAGCTTGGGCAAGGTCCAGCTTCCTCCTCGGGCAGCAGGAGCTTCTCCTTTCAGACATGGCAGCCTCTGCATCCAACATCTCCTTGTGGTGTATCACCGAGTGTCTCAGCAGCGTGTGGTCAGTGGGGACCTTTGACTTAAGAAATTATTGGAGTCTGAAGTAGGTGGGACTTCGACCTGCATCCCTCAGGGGGTAATTACCCTCTCATGGGGTGATCTTGCTTCATTTACAGTCTGGGGTACATTCTTTTGGCAGAGCTACTCCCAGCTTTACCTGGATTTGAAAGCAAAAAAGTCCTCAAGCAAATGTGGATAAAAATTCCCTGGGAATGCCAGCGGGGGTGTTTGGAGCAGGCTTGTGTCTTCAGGGTGTGTTTGGTCCCGAGTCGTGCCGCAGCAGGCGCAGGCAGCAGCCCTGGCAGCATGTGATCAATGCTCTCTGGGTACTCATGCTGTGTTGGGTACCCCAGCTTCAGCCTGGCCCAGGCTTCTGGGGAGGGTGTCATGGAAACATCCCCCTGGGTAAATAAGTACCAGAGACCCAAGGATTTCTCCTACACCCTCCTGCTTTCCCCGGGCGGCCCAGCATCCCCGTTAGTTTAATGACACTCACATAACCTATGTCCTGGTGATGAGCTTTACAGCTCTCAGAAATCTGTAGCAGCACCCCAGGGTGTGTTGTTGGACACACAGTACCCCCCACACAGCCCCACCGGCTGTCTCCGGCCTAAACCCCACTTGGTCCTAAACTCCTCCTTGGAAGTCACCTTGTCTGGACTCACCAACTCCCTGCTGCTCTGGGCTCTCAAAGAGCTGCTGGCATCTGTCTCTGTAGATTTAGCCCCACCAGAGAGCTTGGAAGGACTTCTTCACAGTGAGGGTGAGGGAGCCCTGGGACAGGCTGCCCAGGGGGTGTGGAGTCTCCTTCTCTGAAGAGATTCCAGCCCTGTCTGGACACCGCCCTGTGTGCCCTGTCCTAGGGACCCTGCTTTGGCAGGGGGTTGGACCTGATGATCTCTGGAGGTCCCTTCCAACACCTACAGCTCTGTGATTGCTCAGGAAAATACTGACCAATGCCAGATGCCTGTGAAGCCTCTGGGGAATCCTCCCAGATCCATATTTCCACCAAGACACAAGCTACCTATACCTTACTACAGAGTGTAGTTTTTCTCCTTCAGAGCAGTTTCTCTTTACGTGCCAGTCTGCTGCAGCCTATAGACAAACTAGAAGTTGTGTGCCCACCCATCAGCCTTCTCATCACGGAGCTTTCAGCTGACACCAAAAAAGCCTCCCCCGAGCCAGGGATCTTTAAAAGTGGGGGGATCTCCTAACCCAGCACCCTGCTTCCTTGCAGATGTGCTTTGGGTTTCACACTGCCTGGTCAGGACAGGGAGGTGTCAGGAGGATGGGAGAGCTGATGCTCCAGTGCTCATTCACACGCACTTACCGGCATGGTTTGGGAGGACGTGGGGGTGTAGATTGGGTGGGCATCTTCAGCTAGCGAGGGGGCTGCCTTGCCCCCACGTGTTTGTTGGATGTGTATTCGGGGTGGGATGCATCTGGGCCTGGTGCCTGGGAAGTGAACTCACCCTTGCACGCTCGCTCTGCACGCTGGCTCTTGAGAAAGGCTTGTGTGAATGGCTGAGATCCTTCCCGGGCTTCTCCTGCAGCCAGCAGGATGGCCATGTTATTCCCACTGGCATTTGGTAATTAGGATTTAGTTTTCTCTTTCGACAAGCACCCCGGGTCAAAGGCATGCCCTGTCTGGTAGGCACATCTGTGGTCTGCTGGCATCTCAGAGAGGCTGTGTCTGCTCTCTTTGGAAGGGCTCCTCGGCATTGCTGGAGCTTGAAGCTGTTTTGAAGGCATGACAGCACAGAAACTAAATCAAATTCCTGGCCCAGGCACCAGGTGTGGAGCCTCTTCACTAGAGAGGTGAGGGACAGAGCACTGACCTTGCACAGTCTGTCACTGGGGAGGACAGCCATGAGCCATCACGGAGAGGGTTTAGCAGTACACAAGATCCAGCTGCTTCAAGGAGGGGCTGAAGTCTCTCTTAGCTGGCTTAGCTCATGGAGCTGCCAGAAGTGCTCATTTATGTCTGGCAGAGCAGCCCTGTACTGCTGGGAGGGGCGTGGGATGGAGTTGGAGGGGGGCTCACCAGCATTGGGCTGGGGGTGTTGGTGGTGCCGTCGCCTGTTGTGAGGGCAGGAGAGCAAATCCTGTGAGGAGCTGCTGAGGGAGCTGGGGGTGTTGAGCCTGGAGAAGAGGAGGCTGAGGGGAGACCTTCTCCCCACCTCCCCTGCCCTGCCAGGAGGGTGCAGAGAGGTGGGCGCTGGTCTCTTCAGCCAGGGGACAGGAGATGGGACAAGGGGCAATGGGCTCAAGCTGCCCCAGGGCAGGGTCAGCTCAGCTGGGAGGGCAAAGTTCTTCCCTGGCAGAGTTGTGGGGCTGTGGCCCAGGCTGCCCAGGGAGGGGGCTGAGTCCCCAGCCCTGGGGGTGTTTAACATGTGGGTAGATGAGGTGCTCAGGGATCTGGTTTAGCACAGGACAGGGATGGTTGGACTGGATGATCTTAAAGGGCTTTTCCAACCTGGTGATTCTGTGAGGAGCTGCCACAGAGAGGTTGGGCTCTGCAGGCGGCCATGAGCTGGGGGTTACATTCCTGCTGGGATGCAGGGGCTCAGGGGTTTGGGGGTTGATGGGACTCTTGGCTCATGTGGTGTAACTTCCAGCCCGTTGGAGCTCCAGGATCCCCTCGGGTCCCTGCTCCCACTCCTGTCTCAGCTCCCTCTTTCCCCTTGCCTTCGCAGAACCGACAGACTTTCAACAGCCTTACCTGCCTTAGCGTCGCGGCCGACGACGGCACCCAGCGGCTCTCCGGCCCTCAGCCATGGACCACAGCCCCCCGCTCCCCAGAGGTGATGCCGGGCAGGACCCCAGCCTGCACCCCGGTACCGGAACCGCCGCGCTCACGGGCCGATGAGGGTCGGGCCAGCAAGGATGACCTCTACTGCGAGGAGGAGGAGGAGGGCGGCGGGAAGGAGGAGGACAGGGCAGCGTGGCGGAGCAGTGGGATGGGTGCTGAGAACCTCTTCCAGCTGGACGGCGAGCTAGATATCGAGCAGATAGAAAACAACTGAGGAGGGAGCAGGTCCTCTTGCCCCGGGGTCAGGGGGAGGGGGCTGCCAGCAGAGCCGTGGAGGGCTCCCTGCTGCCAGCACGGGGTTTGTGGGGTCCTGCCTCTGCTCCCCTCCTGCCAAGCTGGAGGGGCTGAAGCAGCTTTGCCAAAATTTCATCAGGTATTTAGAGTAATTTGTGTGCGTGCGTGTGTAAACCTTGAAACTCTTCGTTAACTACTGTAGCCAGACATCAGCTAGTCAGAGGAAACTGCCTGTCCCACTGGGGAAACCAGGCACAGGGATCGCCCAAAAAACCCACACCCTCCCTCCATTCGGTGAGTCAGGGGCTTTTGGTCCAAGGGGTTGGCTCCCCTGGGACCAGCCCTCCTCCCCTGGGGCCAGCCATGCTCCCCTGGGGCAAACCACGTTCCCCTGGCTCCCACCTGCGCTTCTTTGCGAGGGGATGCACAAGAAGCAGCCACCACCTGTGGGACTGGAAACAGTGTTGGGGGGAGACCAGACCCCTGAGATGTACTGGCTGGTGGCTGCAGGGGTGGCTGTGGCTCTTGTGCCGCATCCTGTGCGGGCCCAGCACCACCTACCACCCCCCTCACCCCAGCACCCCTCGCTCCCCGTGTCCCTGGCAGTGCCATGAGAAGGAAATCACAAGTGAAGCGTTTCACTTACATTTAATAATGGTAAGAGCTGGATTTTTTGATTTTTTTTATTTTTACTTTTTTGGGTTTGAATTTGAACATTTTCCTTTTTCCCATGAGGAATTAAAGGGACCCCCCCGCCCCAGCCTGCCCAGCTCCAATGCAGGGCGGCACCTGTGGCAGCACTCAGTAGGCGCTGCCCAAGGATGCTCCAATGCCTTTCTTCCCTAATATTTTTTCCCTTCCCAGTCCCCTCTCTCAAACCATGGGGAAAAAGCCCCAAACCCTCTCAGCTCTGCCCTCACTTGGGTTCCCAGCACCCAGCTTTGAGCAGGGCTGGGCCATTTCCCCACTTCCCCACGGCAGTGACCTCTTTGCTCTCCAAGCCACAGCTCCCACCCACTTCTTGTCACCCTGTCTTACTGTGAAGGGGCCGAGGGACACCGTGGGGTTACTTGACAAAAAAAATTCAGCTGGAGAAAGGCTGAAAATATCCTGGTAGCAGCACTGAAAGCTTCTCCTCTGCCTGTGCCTTTCTCAAGCACAGATAAAAGGGGTGACCGTGACGTTTGTACGATACGAATTCTCTTGGGGAAAAATAAGCTGTCTGCTTGCTAACAGGTTTAGAAGGACACGTGTTATTTCCCCCCTCCCACTTTTGGGGTTTGTTTCTTTGTTTAAATCTCTAGGAAAGCTGTACGAGTGGCTTCCAGCACCTTCTGCAGGCTCCTGCAAGCTTGGGGTTTACTCCTTGAGCGCTGCAAAGGTGAGAAAGGAAAGAAAACCAAACAGAAAAGTCATTGATACCAACAGCCATTGGAAATTTGACATCTTTAATGGGGTTTGGCACTCCCCTTGGCAGAACTTTCCAGAGTCTGTAATGCAGAAGGGGCTGAGAGCTGCTGGTACAGGTTGTATTCATCATTTCTGGTTATGTTAGTGCACTTTTTTCTGCGGTGGTTTCGGGATGCGCGTGGCATCTCCCATCACAGTGGAACCCATCAGCTGTTATATAGCTTTACCCCTGTCCTGGCACCGCAGCAGCCACGGCTGCTCCCTCTGGGCTGGGTGCTGGCAGGCAGGGCCAGCCCCAAGTATTTGGGGAAGGGATGACAGGGATGTCTTTTCATTTTGGGGAACCCTCCAGCTCTTTTAAAGTGTTGCTTGATGCATCGTTTAAAAGGCCACACCCTGGCTCTGTTTTTAATCCCTCCTGTAGTGGAATGTTTCCAGCCACAGTTTTCAGCTCTGAGTCTTCCTGATGCTCGATACCCCTTCCCACCCCCTCCCTGAGGTGTCCCCGCTCTTGGGGTGCACCGCTCCCGCTGGCCACAGGCCCTTCCTCAGCTACTGGCTCCTGACTGACCGACAAAAAGGGCAAATTCACCCAAATCCATGTCTGGCTGCTGCCGTAGAGCTCCGGGGTGGGCTCTGGCGTGGGCATCACCGGGGCTGTAATTCCTAAGGGCTCCTGTTTTCTTTCCAAGGGCTGCTACCGGTGCCACGCTAACCCCCCCACACACACCCTGGTAGGAACGGTGACCAAGGGACCGCTCCCCAGCTGTGCTCGACGTAACCGTAGCACTCAGTTTACATACAGCACAACCCCTTTGCCTTACTAAAGACACTTCTCCGAGGAGTCGTGGCCTTACAACGGGGCACGTTAGCGTAGGCACAGACTACGGTCAGCGACGGTTTTGCGGCCACGGTGGTGCTCTGTTGGTGGTATCTGGTTGTTGGGTTTGTATGATTTCATGTACTTCTTCTCAGTTTAAGAAAGCCTTACTTTTTAAATTTTTTTTTTTTAAAAAAAAAAAACAAACAACTTTTTTTCTTGTCTCTCTCTCTCTCTCTCTGTAGAGGTAAAACATTTGTGGATTTATATATATATAAATATATATATAAATAAAGTAATTAAAAATATTAAATATAATATAGTATGTGCCTCAGATTCAGGGGACATCCTGTTGATTGTGAAGTCAGAAGTGGCGTTGCTCCCCAGCATCAGGAGATCTGTACCCTTACACCTGCAGCGGGGGAGCATCCCCTACCCCCCCCCCCCCCTCAGCCTGGGGTCCTGCTCTGGGTTTGTCAAGGACTTCACCCATTATTACCCAGATGCTTTAGTTAAACCCCCTCAAGCTCCCCCTGCCCACCCTCAGCAAATTCCTGCCGGCTGCCAGAATGTGGTAATTAATTAAAGTAATACGCAGATAAGGGATGTTGCTCCTTGCTAGGGAGCTAAACCAGGCTCCTTGTTGTGGTTCGGCCAGAGCGTGACCCGGTGTGGCCAGCAGCTGTTTGGGGATGACAGCAAGCTGTGGCAGCACCCAGAAGGGTTCAGCAGTGCTTGCCCTGGGAAATAAAAAGGATTTGGATAGGAAAAGTCTTCGCACAGGGAGCGCACTGTGTGTTTGCTCTTCCAGCCTGTTCTGTGGGAGATGACTTTTAAAAATGAAATAAAAGGCAAAAGGAAGTAGTTGTAAAATAGATTGTGAGCCCCACCCCCCCCACCCCTTCCCCACGTTATAGCATAGCCTATTTGGCTGATTAAGTTGTGTTTCAAGTGCATTGTTTAAAAAAAGCTCCTGGCTGAACAGGCTAACAGACTTAGGTAGGGCGTGTGTAGGATTGTAGCAGTGCTTTGCAGCGGCCATGGGTTGGATGGTCAAGGAATCAAGGGAAGAGGATGGCCAAAACCATGACATTATATTTAAAAAAAAAAACAAAAAAAAAAAAGAAAAAAAAAAGAAAAAGAAAAAGAAAAGAAAAAGAAAAGAAAAAGAAAAGAAAAAGAAAAGAAAAAGGAAAGAAAAGGAAAAAAAAAGCCTTCTGAAGCTTGGACCTGCAGTAGCCGAGTCTCGCTGGCGATTGCACAAGCGCAGCGGGACGCAGGTGTCCCTGGGGAGGGGCTGCCTGAGGTGCCCCCACCCCCGGGTGGGCGAGGAGGCCGCCCGCTCGTCCCCCCTCCATGACTTGATTGCACTAGAGCAGCTCAGTCTCAGGAAATTGCTTGTTACTTTTACTGTGTAAATAAAGCTTCCTGGTTCAGTAACCCCCGGCCCGTGTCTCGCCTCTCTGTGCTCTCCCTGGGGTTGGTGTGGGGACATCCAGAAACGGGGGTGGGTTGGGCAAGCGCCCTGGTTGGGACCCTCCATGGGGGTGTCCCTGTTGGAAGCAGGACAGGTGTCTGGCTGTGCCAGAAGAACAGGCAGCTCGTGGTGGTCACATAGAATCATAGAATCATAGAATTGTAGGGGTTGGAAGGGCCCTCCAGAGATCATCGGGTCCAACCCCCTGCCAAAGCAGGGTCCCTAGGACAGGGCACACAGGTCAGGGTCCAGACGGGGCTGGAATCTCTCCAGAGAAGGAGACTCCACACCCCCTGGGCAGCCTGTCCCAGGGCTCCCTCACCCTCACTGGGGAAAAGTTCTTCCCCATGTTGGTGTGGAACTCCCTGTGCTCCAACTTGCAGCCATTGCCCCTTGTCCTGTCCCCACAGACACTGAGAAGGGGCTGAAACATACAGGCAAGACACACTGCATCCCACAGCTGTGGGGGGACATTTCCCATGCCCCCCCGCCCCCCAGCAGCTCAGTGCTGGTGGTTATTGAGCTGTGGTGCAGCCCAAACACCAATCAACATTTTGGTGCCAGGCAGCACCTCATGCTTTGTGTTTAGGGACAAGAGGTAACGTCCCATCCCTTAAAATTAAATCTAAACCTGAGCAAGGGCGGAGCCCACAGTGGGGCGAGGGCACAGGGGTGTTAAATAAATTCTTAGGGGTTTAGGGTGATGGTACATGGGTGTTAAATAAATTCTTAGGGGTTCAGCGTGATGGTACAGGGGTGTTAAACAAATTCTGGGGGGAGCAGGGCAGTGAGCTCCCTCCAGCCTTTGTAAAGCAGAGGGGAAAACGGCTGCGCTTCCTCAAGCAAGCAAAGGGTTTCAAAAGTTTCATGACAGATGGCAGGATGTTTATCTGCTGAAACTCAATCAGATTGAGGTGATAGGCTGGGTATAATACAACAAAGAAGGAAGAATTTCAGGATAAAAAACAAATTCTGGGTGAACTGTCACAGCCCTCACGCTGGGCCAGGGTTTGCAGCATCCCTCACGTGTGCAAGGATGCTGTACACTCTGGCTGAACTGCTACACAGAGGATAAGAAGATAGAAAAACAACTCCCCCAAAAAATCACACCAAGGTCATTTTCCCAGATGTGGTTTATTTTATTAGAATTTAGTTCCTAGCCTGCTGTCCCCAAGGGGTGCCGTGCGGCTCGGCAGCCAGCTGGTAGCTCTGAATAACAAGGGTTTCCAGCACTCACAGGCTGCTCCAGGAACATGGAGCATCACTTCGGTGTCCTTTGGGGACCAGGGGTGTCTTCTGCTATTGGGAATACTGGAAGTGTAGCTGGACTCACTGTTTATGTCCTGTTTGCAGACATGGAGAGCAGGAGCTGAATGCTGGCAGCAATGGAGCTCACTGCTCCGCTGTACGTCGAAGCACATACCTACCATTCCCTGGTCCCACGAGAAGCCTGAAGCAGGTTAAAGCCCCCCAAAAAAGTCTTGTTCCACTTGCTTGAAGCACAAAGTCTTGCCCAAAACTCGAAGGGGTGCGCAACTGCTGACAGGGGACTTACTTCAATAAAGTGGTAACCCCCGTAAAGCCCGCAAATGCTGGTGAAGGTGGGCACCCCGCATCCTTCCCCAGTGCCGAGTTCTCCCCCCGTCCCCACCATGCTCCTGCCATGAGCAGCAGAGCCATGCGTGCTCCCAGGGCTGCCTTGAAAAGCTGGGGGGAGAAGGGAAGGGAAAACCCCCAGGATGGGGGCAGGAGCGCTGTGATGCCCGGTGGCAGGGAGCAGCTCGTTTAGCCATGCCTGCTTTACTGCAGATGTGGGTGTATTTGGTACCCAGGAGAATTAAAGACAGGGAAGGAAAGTGAGCAGCTCTGGGGGTTCATGACAGGGCCATGTGTGCCTACTGTATCAGCCCATGATGCTCAACAGGCAACATTCCCACAGCATGGCCAGGACTTTAAGGGGCAGGGGTAGGAAGCCCGTGGTCCCCCAACAACCTGTGAATTCCCCCCATGGAGAGAAGGAAAGGCCCCTCGGTTCCACAGTCCTCACCAGCTGATTCCAGCCAGGGAAAAGCATTTCAGATCCTGTAACCATCAAGGAACATGTAACCAATGTCACTGAACACGACAAATGGGCCAGATCCACAAGACAAGGTTTATTCCCAACAGGTCAGTGTGGTTATTCCATAAGGAGCTGCAGTGCTACTGGATCCCTGAGCCCTAACAGAGAGCGGTGCCAGACAGGGGCAAAGCCTGGCAGAAGTGGGGTTACCAGCTTGCCAAGGAGCAGGGGCTGTCCCCAAGGTCCCCAGGGTTTTCATGCTGCCCATAGCAAAAGGCACACAGGGGACCCCGCAGAGAAGGGCTGGGCCAGCAGACCCCAGCCTAGGGCTTGGTGGCCTCCATCACCCCTCAAAGACATTCCCCATCCCATCTCAAGCACCCCAAAAGGCAGAGAAAGGGTGAGTTAGACAGCAAAGCGTGTCTGTGAAGGGGTGCCGGGTCCCCTGTTTCCCACCTGGGCATCTCCGGGCTGGGTCCTTCGTGTGAGCAGAGTTAAACAGTTGGAGGTGGGAGAGGAGGAGACAGCTTTGTGGAGGGACCTCAGGCCTCCTCCTTCCAGCCACCCATGGGCTTTACAGCTGCTGCAGGATGATGTCAACCGCTTCAGCGAGGTTGTTCACGTACGCGTCAGGCTTCACGTGGGGGTGGTTTTCATCGCAAGGCCTGTGAAGGAGACAGACAGACACAGCTCAGCAAGGACAGACTCCCAGCCAGGCTCCATGTCCCTGGCCATCTGGCTGCTGCCACACTCCCAGAGCCCAGGGCATCGCTGAGGCAGCCCCAGTCGGAGCACCCTTGGGTGAGCCTGGCTCTCACATTCCTCCCTTTTCCATGGGTTTGTCCCCCTTCTCCTCTCCTCTCCCTCCCTCCCCACTACCCAGAGCTTTCCTGGGTGCTGCACAGCCCTGTATCCTTGTGCAACCAGGCTGGGCAAAACCTTGAAGACCCTTGTATGGAAGAGAATCTACATCTAGTTAATTAACTAACTAATCCAAATCATTGCCCTGCATTTTACGTGGCAACAGCACTATCAGACTAGGACAACGCTTCCCTCTGAGCCTAAGGTCCTCCCAAACTCTGCAAAGAGTTATTCTCCCATGGCTTTTCCCTAGAAATAGGCAAAGAAAAGAAGACCTGACTTTGTGTCTCAGGACATGAGAAGCCTGTACACCACGCCAGTGAACGGGGAGGCTCTGTCAGGCTTTGGTTTTGCAGGATCCCCCCATCCTCTATCTCCAAGAGCGGCGGTTTCAGGTGCCACCACAAGAAGGGGCCAACTGGAATCCCCCTGCCAAGCAGAGAGCAGCTCAAAGCCACCTTTTGCCAATGATTTCATTAGAGGTACCAGCCAAATGAGGCACAGACACACTCTCCTACTGTACTGGTGGGGAGGGGGCAGATGTGGGAGACAGAAAGTTCCCAAAGCTTGTGATGCTGTTACAGCTCCTGGGCTGAGAAACCAGAGAGCTGCTGAAGAGAAAGCACATGTATTTTATGCTCCTGATAGATATTTTTTCTTTGGGAAAGGGATGAGAGCCCTAAAGTCCAACTTCCCAGCTCCCTCCCTCCCTCCCTGTAAAGGCCAAACCTTTATTTAGCACGGGCTGTTTTCTCAGCAGGGAAGACACATTTCCCAAGGGACACATGGAAGATGGAGAGACTGTTATTATTATTTACAGCATGCAGGATTTGAGGAGCACTTGTCTGCACAAGCACCAAACGACTTCCTCAGTTCCAGCACTGAAGCTCCCAGGGCTATTTCATTCTGGTTCAGTTTTTCAGCCCCACTCTTCACACCCTGAGTACATGAGCCCCCCAAAAAAGCACAGCCTCCTCCAGGAGCCCACACTGCTCCAGATTCTATTCACTGCAAGGGTATGGTACACAGCTAGGAAAAAGAAAAGTCAGTTTTCCCTTTTTCCCCTGCAAAGCAGGTGGCATGAGGGTGATGGCTACATGAAACAGCCTCCAGGTTGGTACTGGCTGTCATAAGCACATCTTATTTAACAGGTAGAAGGTGGTTTCATGGGTCTTTATTTAAGTTCTACCTTTTTATGGGGCCAGGATGCAGTAAGAATGGTCACGATGATGGTTTTTTTAGGTTTTCCTCAACTGAAGGATAATTTAGATGGCTGAGAGTAAAGCAAGTTATAGTCTACAATGGAGAAAACCCCTTCAAACATAAAGCAAGTGGAATGCAGTGTGTAGCCATCCCTCAGGTGGCAATTACTGCTCACCCCCTGATTTAACCAAGAGGCTTTAACACATACAGAAATACCTTTTGGGGGGTGTGTGTGGTAAAATATTTCCTGGTAATAAGCCTTAATTTGAGTGGAGATCTAAAACAAGTACCAAAGAAAGCTTCTTTCCATTTCACACCCTGAGAAATGGCCCTTTCCTGGCTCACACATGAAGGGGAAATTTTAAGAACTGCTTGTAATGAATGCTTTGGATTGCATGACACTCTCTGATTTATGAAAAGAAATTAGGAAATTAGGTATTTTGAGCCAATAAGCCCAGGAACACATGACAATCACACACAGACTGGCCAGCCATCAAGTATACACACACACACACATACATAACTGTACTAATACCAGTGCTGTGCAGAAGGAGACAAGAGGAATACGCAGCCATCACACAGCTGAGGTCCCCTGGTACAGCAGCCCGGGGTGCAGCAGAACCCCATCGTTCCACTGGTGCCCCCCTGCCTGGCCCAGCTCCCCTCAGGACCCCCCTTCCCTGCCATGCTGGGGGCCTGTGCCCCATGACATCATGCTGTACTCCCCCTGGCCATCCCTACCTGGGGATGCACAGTGCATTTCATGCCAGCACATGTTGGAGTTACAATTTTGAGCTGTGTCCTGTATCTTAACTCACCTAAATGCTCACTGCTGCACTGAATAACCTTGTCTGGGATCAAGCACACTTCCCTGCCCTCTTGCCATCTCCTAGGCCATTCCTTGCTGTCAGTGCCACCCCAAAAGCTGGGTTTTTTGGCCCCTTTGTCTCACAAAACACTTTTGTAGCTCACACATGTGCACACAAACAGCCTGGCGATGCTCCCCCTGCCCCAGCTCAGTCCTGCTCTGTTAAGCATCTGTCAAAAGGACACTGCAAGCAGCGACCCCCACACACCAATGCCAAGGAGCAACACTCCAAATGGAGCAAAACAATTCAGGAGCCCAAAAGCCCAGGTGCCAGGAGCCAGACAGGAGAGATCTGTGCCATACAACCTCCAGGCAAGCCCAAGGTGCCAGAGGATGGGTCCTTCTTCTGCCACCCGTGCCAGCCTCTCCTGGGGGTGAAGTTCAGGCTTCTTCCCAGGAGAAACACCCAGTTACAGAGAGTTTTAAGACCCCCTGAAGCAGAGCATGGTGCTCTGCAGCTCAGCACGGATGTCTGGGTGTCAGAGCTCCCAGGACAGGGCCACAGGATGCAGGTGAGAACTGCAGCCAAGAGCAGATGTGGTTCTCACAGTTCCAGCTCAGCTTCCCTTCCAGCTACTGTGACCCCTCCTGCACAGCACTGCAGCAGGCATCACAACAGCAGGTCACAGAACTGACAATGAAAGTTACTGTCCAGGACTTTTCTCTTTCATTTTCCATAAATAAATGAGAAAAAAAAATCTATCTTTAATTTGCTAGTTGAAGAACAGACTTGCACTGAGCTCACTTCAAGACAAACTCCTCCTGATGACTGCTGGGTTTTTTTCCATGGGACTCTGGTTGCAGGGAAGAACATAAATCAAAACAACAGAAAATTCTATTCTGTAGCTAAATACTGAGCTGTCAGCAGCCTTGGCCAGTGCACAGACTCACTGGTGAAAAATCAACTCCAGCCATGGGAAACATTCCCTACAGTGAAGCAGGAGACCCTGGAGTGGTTCAGCACTGTGGTCTGGATACACAAGGACCATTTTCCATCCCAAGCTGTGAGATATGCAGCTTCATTTCTGCATCACTTCTTGCTGGCCACCTTGCTGGTATATGAAGCAGTCAGTTAAAGAAGCAGCTTAGCACAGGGACCCTCTGAAATCTTCTTGGTCCCTAATGTTAGTTCAGGGCAATGGTAGGAGAGGCCATTCTCCAAAAGCAAAAGCCACCCAAACTGATCCATACCTTACAACACATTGAAGACAAGAAGTATCTTTAGCATCATGCAACTCAGGCAGAGGTCTTGAGCCTTGATAGCTACTCACATCCATCAAATCACCCTCAGGAGATGACTAAACATCCTCCTCTCCCAGGGACCATTCATCACTGCCAGGGCTGCAGAAGCCCAGCAGCTATCTATGGCCCCACATGCTCTGATCCTCCACCCATACTAAACTGGTTAGTTCAGATCAATGCTTTGGCTAGAGACATCAAGGAAGCAGCGGGGTGCTGCAGAAAACTGGCTCTGCAATTTTAACTCTTCACTAGGTCTCTTGGAAAGAGAAGCTCCAGCACCATCCCAAGGCTCCTGACTAGCAGGAAGTGATGGCTGCCTGCTGGTGAAGCGTAAACCCAAATCCCAGATCACAAGGGGCTGTGAAAAATCAGCTCTTGCAAGAATTAGAAGGTTCCCTTACTGTCTGGGTCAGATTTCCACTTGGATAGGTCTGTTCCAACAAGCTACATTTCCTACTAGACTCAGCTGTCAGGAACAGTGTGGGGCTGCCTCAGCCTGTACCTTGCTGCAGTGGCTCACCCAAATGCAGCTGAGTATCTGTGAGGGATGAAGGGACCTACACCAGCTTGCAAAACACCTCACAGGAACTCCTAGGAGTCTTTAAATTGAATGGAGCCAAGTAACTACCCCCAGAAGAGAGCATTGCTAGGGACAGTGTAAGAGGATGCCCCTAAAACCACAGCCTTTGGGTAAATCCTTTCCTTCCCCACACGAGCTGGGATTCTGGGGTTATCCTGGGGGTCAGGGTGGGCATTGGGCACTGCTCACAGCTGGCTCCAAATAATGCTTTCACCAGGGACCTGTTCCTGGAGGAAAACCGGGTGCAGAGGCGTCCTGTGGAGTGGGAAGCCAAATGTCCCACCAGAAACAAGGAGGGGGTGTCCAAGCAACAAACCCTCACGTCACCCTATCCTGGGAAGCTTCACGTAAGGGTTGGAACGACTTTCTCAGTGCCTCACGTGCACCAGTTTTCAACAAAACATGTGGAGAACAGAAAGGAAACAGCTGGGTTGCTGCCTGGACAGAATGTTTAGCAGATTAAAGTCTTGAGCAGAGGTATCCAACGTGGAGAGTCACGGCCACAGGGATGGAAACGGCTCCAGAATCCAGCTTAGCTCAAGACCTGCCAAGACTTGACTTCAGAGAACAGGCGCAGATGGAGACCGATGGACACGTGATGAGCACCCCAGGTTAAAATTAGCTCTGCACAGTTCTTTCAAACCAGGGACGGGCAGGAAAAACACCAGGCAGGGCCAGAGCAAGGCACAGAAGGGGATTTGAAAGAGACAAATGATCTCACATTCCGGCAGACAGAGCTGCAGTCCCTTGGCAAACCTCATCTGCAGCGCCGCACGTCCCGCCAACGCTGACCTGCTCAGCAGCCTGGCTTTCTGGGAGAAAGCACACCCCATCCCAGCACCCCTCCCTCCATTTGCATGAGGGACCTCTCAGTGTCACCACACAGAATCGTAGGGGTTGGAAGGGCCCTCCAGAGATCATCGGGTCCAACCCCCTGCCAAAGCAGGGTCCCTAGGACAGGGCACACAGGGCGCTGTCCAGACGGGGCTGGAATCTCTCCAGAGAAGGAGACTCCACACCCCCTGGGCAGCCTGTCCCAGGGCTCCCTCACCCTCACTGGGGAAAAGCTCTTCCCCATGTTGGTGTGGAACTCCCTGTGCTCCAACTTGAAGCCATTACCCCTTCTATGTTGCTGCAGAAGCCTCTAGAGACAACCTTGCCATGCCATCTCCATGCCTCCAGGAAATCAAACCCACGTTAGAGACTCCCAGCAACCTCTGCCACTCTTCCCTTGCCTCCCAGAACTGCGTGCACAGCTAATTGTGCTTAATTGCAGCTCATTTAAATTGACACATCCACAAACAGGTAGAAATTAACAGCCAAAGTGTTTGCTAACAGGGGAAGGAAGCCTGTGGGCTCACCTCTTAATCGTTCCCCTTTATGTAAAGCTGGGGCAGTTTTAACTGAGCAGAACAAACCCGCTTTGGTACAACACTTCTCCAGGAGGTACACCTCAAAGTGCAAGGAAATACCAAGACTGAGGGGAGAAGTAGTGACCTTTTTGCATGAATTACCTTAAAACAAACCCAAAGCTTAGCAAATGCTCCAAACATTCCCCAGATCTGTTGTTTTTCTGGATTTTTGAGGCACTTCCTGGAGTGAACATGTACTTTGGAAATGTACTTGTGTTCCAAATGTCATTTGGAGGGTTGTGGTCATCTCTTTGGCTGCAGGGCAGTGCTCTGCCTAACGAACTCAGGCCCCTGGTTACAGAAATAAGTGCTTAGAAGAGGATGCTGAGAGTACCGGCAGGGCTAAAATAGGTGTATGGGGGGAGTGCTTGGTGTCCCTGCTGCAGTTTGCTCCAGGAGGTCATCTGCCAGGTCTTTTTAAGCTGGCACTGGCCAAGATCTGGTGCAGGACATCACACTGAGGAGCAAGGAGGAGGCTGGAAATGGCAACTGCAGATGTGAAGTGGTTCAGGGAGGGCAAGTGGGGCTTCGTCAAAATCCAGACCTAAAAGGAGCAGAGGTGTCCAGGAGGGATCACAAGCTAGAGGTAATTTAAGGTAATTCAGTGACAAACCTCCATGGATATTACAGCTAAAGCTTGGGAGAGGATTAACACAAAACACTTCTCCTTCCAGGCATAACCTTTACTCACACTGGCTGCAAGTTATCCCTTGAATAATCCCAATTCCTGCCCTGCCTGGAGGATGTACCACACCAACCAGCCGCTGACCGCAGAAGGCTGAGGAAGCAGATGATGCAGGCAGCTGCTTTCCTCCACCCATCCCTATTTATCTTCTCTCAGGAAATACAGTGCATGTGAACGTGCCAGATTAAGAGCTTCAGAGACTAAAAGTGCTGAAAGCCTTTGTACAGGCTGCAGACAGGACATGTGAGGATGCATCTGAAGCAAGAGACAAGGCAGGAAGAAATGCAGAAGAGGGATGGGGAGAGGGGATGCAAAGGGCTGTCATTGGGACAGAGGGTGCTGTTGGCTAAATGCTCTCATGGGATTGATTACACCACAGCAAAAGGTTTTATTAGAAGTGACTCTTTTCCCCCATCTCCAAAACTCCTCATGTAAAATGGAATGTCAAGCTGGGTTGAACTTTCAGAGCAGAGGACCAGTGTTCAGGCATCCGGGCAGCAATTTTCCTTGTCAAAACCACAGAGCTTGCTCTCCTCTTGTAAAGAAAAAAACCAGTTCAGCAGCACCCTGGCACAGAAAGCATGCTTACCTATGTTATGGTGGAGGAGAGGGAGCAACACACAGGGCTGTTCTGGTTTTGGACTGGTTCCCAGCCTGATTGTCCCTCAACTTTGTCCTGGACACAGCTGGCATTGCAGGGAGAGATGAAACCTGGTGGCCATCAGGATGGTGAAACACTCGCCTGGCTCCACACAGGGCTCTGGTCCCTTCTTCTCAGCCCACGCTGTAGGTAGCAAGTGGCTCTGAGCTGGGACCTACTGTGGTCCCACCCGACCCTGAATCCAACCATTAGGTCATCATGGCTCAACAGCCAGTCCTGCTCCACGCTTGGGATAATGGATACTTGATCAGTACTCCTCAGGGAAGACTCAGGTGGCAGGAGGGTACTGTTGCCATCCTTAGCCTCATGGAAACAGCATTAACTCACCTCACAGAGCCCAGGGGTGATGTAAATAATGATAATAACTGATGTAAATAATGATAATGAAATAATGATAATAACTGTGCAACAAATTCTGTTAGGCCAGCTGACAGAGCTAGAAGAAACAAACGTTTGAGAACAGAATGGGAAGCCCCTGCAGCAGTGCACCTTTGCTCCTTGGTCATCCAGGTGTCCCCTGTCACGCTGCCCCAGCCCCGTTTCACCCAGCACTGTCTATCCAAAACCAAGATGCCGTGCCCTGAATCCAACATCCTCTCCAGGATTCTCCTCCTCAGGATGGACAGGTCCCTCTGAGGAAAAAGGCAAGGGTATGCATCCCATGTTCATCCCATCTTCTCAGATAACAAGGAAGTGTAGAAGGGGATATAGGATAGGAAACATCCTCTGGAAGTGATTTTTTTTTTTCCTAGCAACTCTTTAAAAACATCTGACAAGCTCATACCTGGTTCTTTGACAGCCAGGGTTAGATACAAAGGGTCTGGCCTAACATTTAGACAAAGCTCACAGAGATAGATCCTACCTCTTTGCATTCCTGCAGCTGGTGAGCACGTGCTGGAAGTGACCCATATATGCCAGGCACGTTGGTGTAAGCACAACGGCCCCCAGGGCTGGATGGGGGGGCACTGTACATGCCTACCGCTGCAATGCAAGTACAGCACAGCTGTTTTCAATAGAAACAAGGCTCCTTCTCCCCTTGGAAAGTTAAACACACATTTGCTGCTTGCTGAGAAAACCTGAGCCCCTGCTTTGCCAAACGATCCGGTCTAACGGGGTGTTTGCAGGAACTGCCAGACTGGGCTCTGCCTGCCTGGATTAATTACTGATGACCTGCATGGCTTTGCCAAGTGACCTCACTCAATTCAGTAGAAAATAATTTTTAAACACCCCTGAGCAAGAATTTGGACACAAATATTCTCTTTATGTGTATGTGCAAACAGATGTGCACCTTCAGCGTGACCAGTGCCTCAGCATCCCAGTTAACGGGGCTTAATCATAGAATTGTAGGGGTTGGAAGGGCCCTCCAGAGATCATTGGGTCCAACCCCCTGCCAAAGCAGGGTCCCTAGGACAGGGCACACAGGGCGGTGTCCAGACAGGGCTGGAATCTCTCCAGAGAAGGAGACTCCACACCCCCTGGGCAGCCTGTCCCAGGGCTCCCTCACCCTCACTGGGGAAAAGTTCTTCCCCATGTTGGTGTGGAACTCCCTGTGCTCCAACTTGAGGCCATTGCCCCTTGTCCTGTCCCCACAGACACTGAAAAGGGGCTGGCCATTTCCCCCTGCATCCTCTGCTTAAGATAATTATAAACATTAATTAGGTCCCCCCTTAGTCTTCTCTTCTCAAGACTGAACAGTCCCAATTTTCTCAGCCTTTCCTCACAGGGGAGATGCTCCAGGCCCTTCATCATCTCTGTAGCCCTTCACTGGACTCTCTCCAGGAGATCCCTGTCCTTTTTATCCCAGGGAGCCCAGCACTGGACACAACACTCCAGGTGGGGCCTGACCAGGGCAGAGTAGAGGGGGAGGATCACCTCCTTTGACCTGCTGGCCACACTCCTCCGGATGCCCCCAGGATCCTAAATAATACAACACCAGAGTGGGAGGGATGAATTTCAAGGGCTGAGGGTGAAGCTCAGCGGTGCCCAGGCATTGTACTCTGTCAGGTGCCTTTAAAGGCCATAACCTAAGAGAACATGCCATTGCTTTTCCTTTAATATTTTGCTTACAGAATCCATATGGAATGTGTAAAACAAATGCCGGCTTCTGCATTTGCAAAGCGCTGCGTGCAGAGGTAAGGTGGGTCTGGACACTGGCAAGAGAGCAGCTCTGCACATTGTAAATCATAGAATCATAGAATCATAGCATGGTCTGGGTTGGAAGGGACCCCAAGGATCACAGAGCTCCAACCCCCTGCCACAGGCAGGGACACCAACCTCCAGGCCTGGAGCTACACAAGGTTGCCCAGGGCCCCATCCAACCTGGCCTTGAACACCTCCAGGGATGGGGCATCCACCCCCTCTCTGGGCAGCCTGTTCCAGCCCCTCACCACTCTCTCTGGAAAGAACTTCCCCCTAATACCTCATCTAAACTTTCTCTCCTCATTCCCCCTCGTCCTGCCATTATCTGCCCTTTGAAAAAGTTGATTCCCCTCCTGTTTGCATGAAGCCTTCCTTTCAGATTCCAAAGGCTGTTTGGAGAAGCTCAGTGAAAGCCTTCAGCCATGGTTGCACTGGCAGCGTAACCCTCCCAAGACATCCAAAGACACAGTGTTAAAAGCCCGTTTCTCACCAAACAAGAATCTGAGCTACCCTAACAACCACAATGTCTGTCTTCAGGTGGTGCTCACCAAAATCAGGCTCTATTTTGATGAGGGTGATGAAACTATGGGAGTATCTGCACCACTCCCACGAAACCCAAGCGGGTGGACAGGCGTGCAACCAGCTCTCCTTCCGAAGGGCAGGAAGAGCTGCTTCAGGCACGTGTTGGGAGCCAGCACTTCCCCACTTCAAAACCTTTCTCAAGTGAGAAGCCAAAAAAGCACCTATGTGGGAGAATCAAGGCATGCTCTTTGTCTTCTGAGGAGCAGCTGAGGAAGCTGGGGTTGTTTAGTCCGGGGAAAAGGAGACTGAGGGGAGATCTCACCAGTCTCTGCAACTACCTAAAATGTGGCTGTAGTGAGGTGGGGGCTGGTCTCTTCTCCCTGGGAGCCAGTGACAGGACCAGGGGAAATAGTCTGAAGTTGCATCAGGGGGAGTTTAGGCTGGATATTAGGAAAAATTTCCTTACTGAAAGGGTTGTTAGATATTGGCACAGGCTGCCCAGGGAGGTGGTTGGGTCACCATCCCAGGAGGTGTTTAAGAGAAGAGTAGGTGGTGTACTTGGTGATGTGATCTGTTGTAGGAGCTAGTAGTGCTGGATAGACTGTTGGACTCAAGGGTCCTGAAGGTCTTTTCCAACTGAAACCATCCTATGATTCTGTGATTCTTCAGCTGCAGATTTGCTGAGCCCAGGCAAGGCAACAACGTGGTGATGCAGCAACCCCAGCACAGCAGGACTTCTCTGTGGGCTCTCTGACTTCTCTTCCCAGACCAGACAGGACTATTACATCCAGCCTCACTGTGCTCAGGGATGTCTCAAACTTACCTGTTTCTAAACATTTTCATGCTTTCAACTGATATAACAAAGGGGAATATGTTTTTTGAACTAACCAGCAGGAGTTTGGGCCAAATTTTGAGTCAGTGCATTATTTCTGCCTTCTGAAAAGGCTCAGAGCCACCTGAGCACACAGGTCCTACCCAAATAACTCAGGGGTTCTCCTTGGAAACCGCTGTGTCTTTTGAAGCATAAACCTTGCTACAGTTATTCCAAATTATGGCTTGTTTGCTTAAACCACTCTGAACTAGATCTTCACAACCTGGATGTTTGCATGCCATGAATGTGCCAAGCTTTGCATCCTTGCCCAGAGCACCAAGGAGATAAGATGCCACTTGCCTAGGAAACGTTTTCACCAATATCCACAAACCTACCGGTGTACCCACACAGCACTGACCACAGCACAGCCTTCACTTGGTGATGTTGAGCTTCTACTATGGTATAATCATCTTTTAAATAACAAACTTATATGGATTACTCTGGACTCTTTCCAGCCTCTGCCAGCAGGATGGCCTGAGGAAGGAAACCTCTGTGCATATCACCCTACAGCAGCTCTTTCTGGTCCTCTGGCACAGGAGTCCCCGAAGGTGGCAGCCCACAGAGCTCTTCGTTGTTCAGAGCCTGTATCAGCGGCTCAGAAGGGCAGAGCTGAGCAGCAGCTTGCTTTTCATTCTGGTTGAGTGATGAGAAAGCCAAACCTGTCCTGCAGCTGAGCAGGTAACAAAGTGAGCCTTGTGCCACGTGCCTGAAGCCTCTGGTCAATGTTATGGGGCTGCTGGGGAGCGAGCTCCTAAATCCAACAGAAAACAATTGCAAACCCATACAGAGCAGCAGCAAGAAGCCCACATCAGATCCCTTTTGGTTCTTTAATTAGCAACGGTGATCCTAGGCTAGGCTGCCTCCCTCCAGAGAAATGCAGGGTGTCCTCTGCTGATGGCAGTTCACAAAGATGGGAAGCTGCTCAAAGAATGATGACATGCTGCCTTTATGGACCGAGCTTCATCCAAGTCTCTTCAGAAGTTCTTCAGAAGCATGGAAGCAGGAAACATGCAGCCCTGGAAACACGCTCCCTGCAGCCATGCAGGGAGCCAGCAGGGACGGCCCCAGCGTCTTCCTCCTCCTCCTCCTGGCTCTCTTCCTCCTCATCCTCAGGCAGGACATGGGAGGGAGTGCTGGGCTGAGGGAAGCGAGCTAGCACATTTTTCAACGTGTCAAACCACATCTACGTTTGTGCTTAAGAATGGATTAGGGAAAGTATGCTAAGCTAACATTGTTAGTGTAAGGATTAAATCCCCAGCACTCCTGGCACTCAGCCCTCTGCTTGGGCCGGGAGAACAGTCCGAGGTTTATACCCACTTCCTTCCAGCTCTGAGTTACAGCTCCTGGGATGAAGGCTGCTGGTCTGTCCGACTGGTTGCGTGCTACAGCACACGTTTTAGTGCAGACTCAGCACAGAGCCCCTGGCCTCACTGAAGTCTTCCAAGAGTTTTGTTGAATACTTAGTCCCAGTCAAGTCAACGGGGATTTTGGTCTACGTGGTCAAAGAAATAATCCCTAATTTGAAACAACTGACTGATGAGCGCTCGGGCTTGAGGGTAAAGCATTCAGGACACTTGGTTTCAGCTCAGGGTGTTGCTGCCCATAAGCTCTGCACAGGTAAAGTGTGTGTCTGTTCCACAGGTGCCCAGCCACCACTTCCGTAAATACAGCAGCTGATAAATACTGTCTCCACCTCTAAATCCCTTCTCTACATTAGGCTGTGTGGGACACTTTCCACGGCTGTTTCTTGTTGGCTGGTACTCACACGTGCACAGCCTGAAACCACAACACCCATCAGAACCCCGATGCTCAGAACAACAGCACCAGGCACCACTGTAGCCATCACTTTGTTTTCAGACCCTGCCACATCCATCCTCATAAGGCTAAGATGGTTTCTGAGTCAGTTCTCCATGAGCTCCAAGACCTCAAAGCCAAAGATCAGCAAAGTGCTCAGAAGAGCCACGAATAGAAAGGGGGCCCAGGAAGGACAGCACCTCCACCTCTAGTGCAACACAGGATGAAGGGTTTTTCCGTTGCAGCAGTTTGCCCTCTTCCAAGAGAAAACTGGAAGAGTCTGCAAGTCATGGAGGAGCACTAGAAACAGCCTCAGAGACCTAGCAGGGCAGTAGCAGCACCTCAGTTTCCAACGTTGTACCACCTGCTCAGGGACAGTACTCGGCACCTCTCAGGATCAGACCAAACTGGGTACATTTCTTAAACATTAACCCAATAACAACACCTTACAGGTATAAAACAGAGGAGAAAAACCCCAAATAAACAAGAGCAGTGACTTGGAGTCTGCTTCACCTTCTTGTATCTGTAGTTTAGGCTTTTATCTGAGCATTTCCTCTCTTTGCATCAGCTTCCAGTGAAGAGCAGTCCTTCAGAGAATGGAAGGCCCATAGTACTGGTTTTAGCTGTGGAGCAGCTGCTTCCGGAACCCAACCTGGCCTGAAACGACGTTTACTTACTTAGAGTGCTTGATACCTCTACAAAAATCTCCTACTTGAAATGCTTCAAAGGCTTGCTTTGTACTGGAGGTGGACCAGCCAAGAAGACAATATTCCCTGCACATATTGCTAAACTCTCACAAGGCATTTTAGGGTGGAGACACTTGCCTATGAAGTTAAGAACAACCTAACAAGTCCAAAGCCTTTCAAACTGCGCTCATGCCAGCACAGAGCAACTCGTGGAGGGCTAATCAATCCTTCCTGCTGGTTTTTCCTGGTCTACAGTACATGGAAATGTTGGCTCAGGGGTGCATGCTATGTAGGGATGTTAAGTATAATAAAGAAATGTTTGAAACAAGAATATGGCATGTGTTTGGCATAACTTATGCCATACCCTGCAGGTTTTATGAGTGCATGTATCTGAAGTTAATAACTCACCAATACAGGTTGAAGATGCCCTGCAGTGACCTAATACAACAGTGGGACAGGACATTCCCCATTAACACTCTTGTTTGCAGCTGAACAATAGTCACATCCAAATACATGTACAAAAATCTTCCACTCCCAAACACAAGGTATTTCCTCCTCCAACCTCCAAACCCCACCTGGGTCTCCTTCTAGAACTTCTTGCATCTTTCAACATCACTTGTTGACACGTGTGCTCCTAGAACAGCTACAACCCAGTGCCCACAGGAAGAAGACACTGGTGGGAGCCACTTTCCTCCACATCCCCTCAAAGTTCAAGCCCTGACTCATAATAAAGTCAGGTGTGAAATCCTCTTATGGGTCACAAGAGTGGGTAAATCCCAAGGAAGAGAGCTAACTCCAACCCAGGCTGAAGAATCTCAGCGCAAAGAAAGAATGCTAAAAACCCCCACTGCCCAGGTATCCTTCTGCTGCAAAACCTCACAAAATATTGATTCAGCTTCCAAAGAGGAGGTGAGAATCTGCAGGCTGTGCAAATCCCAAACCCCACAGGTCTGGCAGCTGCCTCATGCGTGACCCTTCACGTTGGTTACACTTCAAGAAGTCGTTTCCAAACCTTCCCTCACAGAGATCTCCAACGCTGAGGTAAACCCAAAGTAAAACTACCTCTATCTTAAAATAGCCCTCTGAAGTCACCAAGAGGATAAATGGAGTTTTCTCCAGCATTTAAAAGGTCTCTCAGTTATTCTGGGTATTTTGGTGTAGGAATATTTTCCTCTGCTCTGCATCTGCAACATGTTTTTGCGATGGGCTCTGATACAATTTGGTTGGTGGCTATCTATCAATTGTTCATCAATACTAAGTGCGATGAGATGAGTTCCCAAAGCACCACAGGAGAGGACAGCAGGGTAGGGGCCTGCTGCTTCCCACCTGATGGGACCAGAGGGAAACACCACCTACAAGTGAAAAGAATCATAGAATTGTAGGGGTTGGAAGGGACCTCCAGAGATCATGGGGTCCAACCCCCTGCCAAAGCAGGGTCCCTAGGACATTTCACTCAGATAGGCGTCCAGATGGGTCTGGAATATCTCCAGAGAAGGAGACTCCACACCCCCTGGGCAGCCTGTCCCAGGGCTCCCTCACCCTCACTGGGGAAAAGTTCTTCCCCATGTTGGTGCAGAACTCCCTGTGCTCCAACTTGCAGCCATTGCCCCTTGTCCTGTCCCCACAGACACTGAAAAGGGGCTGGCCATTTCCCCCTGCAGCCCATGCTTAAGATAATTATAAACATTAATTAGGTCCCACCTTAGTCTTCTCAAGGCTGAACAGTCCCAATTTTCTCAGCCTTTCCTCACAGGGGAGATGCTCCAGGCCCTTAATCACCTTCGTAGCCTCCTCTGGACTCTCTCCAGGAGATCCCTGTCCTTTTTATCCCAGGGAGCCCAGCACTGGACACAACACTCCAGGTGGGGCCTGAGCAGGGCAGAGCAGAGGGGGAGGATCCCCTCCTGTGACCTGCTGGCCACAATCCTCTGGATGCACCCCAGGATCCCATTGACTCTCTTAGCCACCGAGGCACACTGCTGGCCACATAGGGGTGGCCATGTGACAGAGGGGTCACATACAGGAGAAGAAAGTTGGGTGGATGGTGACCAGGTTGGCATGAGTCAGTCTTAAAGTCTTGCACAACAAACAAAAACCAAAGGAAGAAACGGGTGCAGCTTGGGAGAGCAGGACTGTCCCTGGTCTTAACTCTGGTCATACACAGCATGGGACATTCTGCAAAGTTAAGATGACACATCATATCTATGGATAATTTCTGGAGGTAATCTGCAAACTCTGACTCCCTAATTAAAAAGCTGCAAGACTTTGCCCTTTGTCCAAGTGAGTGATCACAGAATCGTAGGGGTTGGAAGGGACCTCCAGAGATCATCAGGTCCAACCCCCTGCCAAAGCAGGGTCCCTAGGACAGGGCACACAGGGCGGTGTCCAGACGGGGCTGGAATCTCTCCAGAGAAGGAGACTCCATCCTCCCAACACAACGTGCCCACAGAGATGTTGGCAGAACACGCCTGACGCTGCCAAGGGCTTTGTCCCCCACACACACACCTCCTTCCTTCAGTGTAAAGAGCTGCAATTGAAAAGTCTTGGTCCTCAGAGGGAGCACTGGTTTTTATCAGCCGGTAACGATGAGTACATCATGAAATCATTTAATAGTTCTCATTAAACGCATTGCTGGAGAGGAGGCCTGGTTTATGAACGGTATGCCAGGGGTATAAATAAGCTGCACTTTGCTTGTAACACAGCTGGTCAAGAAAATTAATGCTTTGTTTTCCATAACCTTTGTACCCTCCTTCCTCTGCTACTATGGCAAAGCTCAAGACACGTAACTTGATCGCTCCCGGGAAGAGGACGCACATCCGAACGCCTCGCAAAGGGCTCAACCCTTGAGTGGGGAAAGCAGCAGGCTCCCCAAACGCAGCCTGGTACTCCAGCCTTCCCCAAACCAGCGCCTTTCCACATGGAGATACCGCCCTGTTTCCAAGCATAACTCCCAAGTGCTGAGAGGCAGAGCTGCCTCCTTTGCACGTGTGCTGGAAGTGCTGCTGGGAACAGCATATCCTGGGAAGTTCAGGTCCAAGAAACACTGATATATTTAGCCCTGCTGCATAACTTTCCATCTCTAAGAGCCCAGAGCTCCCTTTTCTTTTATGCCCAGGGAGTAGGACAAAAGCCACACAAAGCAGACGAACATCCGTCTTCGGGGGAGAGGAAACAGGAGGCCACTGCGACACAGGACAGTGGCCAGAGGCACCTTTTAAGGCTGATATTAACCTAATCCTAAGGAAACATTTCATAAGTTGCACAATGTCCAGTGCTGGGCTCCCTGGGATAAAAAGGACAGGGATCTCCTGGAGAGAGTCCAGAGGAGGCTACGAAGGTGATTAAGGGCCTGGAGCATCTCCCCTGTGAGGAAAGGCTGAGGGAGCTGGGGCTGTTCAGCCTTGAGAAGAGAAGACTAAGGGGGGACCTAATAAATGTTTATCAATATCTTAAGCATGGGCTGCAGGGGGAAATGGCCAGCCCCTTTTCAGTGTCTGTGGGGACAGGACAAGGGGCAATGGCTGCAAGTTGGAGCACAGGGAGTTCTGCACCAACATGGGGAAGAACTTTTCCCCAGTGAGGGTGAGGGAGCCCTGGGACAGGCTGCCCAGGGGGTGTGGAGTCTCCTTCTCTGGAGAGATTCCAGCCCCATCTGGACAGCAACCTGTGTGCCCTGTCCTAGGGAGCTGCTTTGGCAGGGGGTGGAACCCAATGATCTCTGGAGGGCCCCTCCAACTCCTATGATTCTGTGATTCTATGATGTTCTTTCCAAAAGACCTTTTAGTCCCAGCACAGGGTGTTCACTGTGATGCAACTCAGCACAGGGAAAAAAAAGCACTTTCAAGGTAGGCAGATGTTGAGCAGCTTAAGAGAGGGTCAATGTAACCAAGGAGAGAGAGAAGGGCTTTGCAATCATATGGCTCACATCAGGCATGACAATTTTGTAAGCCTCTCTGTAGAGTTCTGAAGCAGTGTGATATTCTCTCTCACTTTCCAGCCTAAGCAATGTTGCATTGCTGCTGCAGGGATGGGGATGCAAGAAACAGCCTCATGCACCTGAACAACTTCACCCAGCCCCAAGACTGCAGACTGTGTCATAAAATAAAGGCAGCAGGAAGCTTGCAGAGCCAGGGAGGTGCACACGAGCACTTGTATTGCACGGGTATTAGAATACAAAGTCTTAAAATCAAGGAGGAAGACCCAGTTTCAGTTTAGTTTACTCACAGCAAGCCCCTTCAGGTAGCTTTTATGAAGTCTAGATAGAATCAAAGAATTGTTTTGGTTGGAAAAGAGCTTTAAGCAGATCCCACTTCTGACAGCTGCTCTTGGGGTTGGACCCGATGATCTCTGGAGGTCCCTTCCAACCCCTACGATTCTGTGATTCAGATCGTCAAGTCCAACCTTTCTTCCCAAGAGCCAATGCCAGTGACCATATCTATTTCTCTTCTGGCTTAAACCAAGAAGCCTCTTACTAAACCAACCATTTTTTCATGTATCTGTAACACACGAGGCTGTAAAATCACTGCAAGAAGACATTCACAGGCATGAGGACTCCAAGCACAGAGACCATGGAGAACAAAACAACATGAAAATCACCTCCAACAACAGCAGGAAATGCCTGCTCTCTCTTCAGACTGATATTTTAACATCTCCACAGACACAGCCCCAGCATGGTTACAGCCCTGTGCATATTCCAGGCACTAACTCTGTGCAGACTTCCCAATCCGCCTACAACCAAGCCTTAGCTATCATCAAGCTTAGTTTAGCCTCTAAGAATCCAAGCCCAAAGAAATAGAGAGCATTTCCTTGGGAGGCAACGCAGATTTTGGCAACTGCTATTGAGCTTTTAAACATTTGAAAGCAATTGCTAAATGCACAAAGAGCCTGGAATTGAGGAGAAGTTTCCCCAGGTTGGAGAGCAGTGTTGGTCTCCAGTCCAACAGCTATGGAAAAGTCAGGCTCAGGGTAACATGTCCTACACAGATGTCAGCTCCATCCCCAAAACACAGATGCACACAGACACATGTATGCATTAGCATTTCTGGTACTCATTTGTGTGTCTGTTTCTCTGTAGATGAAGAAAAATTTGTATTCAGTTATCTTCCTTCAAGCTCATACATAAAGCAGGAAGACGACTTACTTCAGGAAAGCATCACTGGACTAATTTCTGGGGTGTATTTATTCATAAGACAAACTTTAGCTAGGTCTGGTGATGGATTAAGATGAATCTGACCTAATGACTCGGTCTCTCCTCTCTTACTAGTTCCTGCCTTGATAATTAAGAGGCATTTAATTATTTCTTGGAATTTAGTTATGCAAAAAATGTATCAATTATGCAGAGGTCATTAACTTCAGGGTTTCCACCAAGCCACACTGGCTCCATGGTTGATGTTGAGCTGATGCAGCTCTGAATCTCCTTTTCCCTGGTATGAACCAGCATTTCATTTCGTTGCTGTTTGGGTTTGTAGGAGAGGCTGGGAAGGAAGGGAGGACATGGAGAACCGAGTCCTGCCTCTGCCACCAGCCTGGTGTGTGACCACAGGTACATCACTTTGCCTTGTACCCGAACCACAAGAGCAACAGTACTTTGTGTAAGCACTTGGAAGCTTCTTTATAACAAAGGCAGCTACAGAAGAGTGATGTGTTCCCAGACCCTCCACAATTAAATGGGGACAAGATTCAGTGATGGATGAATCTGTGTCCAAGCCCTGAAGCAGGGGCCGGAGGATGGATCAGTCACAAATTGTTTGGGATGATGCCCTGGCCAGCTGGGAGTTGTAAGTGGGTTTTGGCACTGACTTCAAGACCAGCAGAGCTTTACCTTCCACATCACAGGGCCCCATCTGTAATCCAGAAATAACAGTATTTCTGTCTTTCTGTTCCCTCTCCCCAGGACAGGTTTTGTGCTCTTCAGGCACAGACCATGTCTTATCTGAGCTGTTAAACTTGGTGTCCTTAGGAACCCAGAGGAATTACTGAAAGGCAGTGAAGTACTTTGATGAGTGACAAGACCAGCAACAAGAGGAAGAAGTGTGAGAAACCAGGAGGGTGAAGATGTCTGCAAATCAGCCCTGAGCCCTTTTGGGCTGAGGCAGCTGTCTGCAGGGCACTCTGTGTGGGCACAGCAACTTCACTGATAAATTTGTCCATAAAATATGGGCCAAATTCTGGTCTCTACCACCCACAAGCAGCTTCCTTTGACTTGGGTGGGAACCAGGTCCACACAGCTGAGAGCAGGACTTGTTTCTTAATGCATAATGTCTCATATGTAAACAAAAGAGGGAGGAAAAGACCTCTGAGATAACCACCACAGAAATGATTTTGGCCTTTCTACCACTGATGCCAAGAACACAACTGATAAAAATCCCTGGAGCTGATCTCTGCCTCATCATTGGATTTGTGCTTGCATCCATTTGGAAATCTGGGTTTGTTTCCTTGTGCACAAGGATGCCCCTTGCACAAAGTTTTTACTGTGCATACAAGAAAAAAGCAACGGCCCTGCCTTCCTGCCAGTGCATCAAGTCTTGGGTCTGCAAAACCCTATTCCATGTATCAACTGCTTGGCTCCACGTAGCAGTCGTGGCAGCCCCATGTGCCCATGAAGACTTGTGTTTGGCAGGTTTAATGATACTTTTGTGACCTTGCAGAAGTCTATATTGCAATTTCAATGTGTATATAGCAGAGCAAACCCACCTGGCCTTCAACTACCAGGGACCTGGGCATGAAAAGTAGTGAGATGATGAAAGCAAACTCTGAGCATCACCTAAGCACGCTCCAAATCCCCTTTTCCCACCATTTGCATGTACTCTCAAGGCTCCAACGTGCTTTAGAGATGTCTGAAGCATCAGGATGACAATCACACAAGTTCTTCTTCTCCCCTTCCCTCTGGTTCACCTACTCCTGTGCAAACCCCTGGACCAGCAACAAATTGGTTAGTTCCCCTCCGGACAGGGGGATGGGAGCAGCTACTCCTGAGAGCAAGCACTTACAGTCATCACCCCCAAGGAACTGAGCTGCTGCCAGGAATCAAAGGTAGCCAGCTGCTCCTTACTTACTGTAAATATTTTGCAGGCAGTAATTACAGCCTGTTTCAATCCTCCACCCTGGAAAAAGCTTGCTGTTCCTTAAGCCAGAGGCAATCAAACTGTTAGTGACTGCTTCTTCCAACACCTCCAGCTTCCCTTTGGAGTCCTTCTGGAGATCCCCTTCTTCTGGCAAGCAAAGGGTCGTGACCAGCAGCCTGACAGTCTGTGAAGGAGGCGGTGGCTTTGGCTATCAAGATGCTCAACCCTTAGTCTAAGGGGCCAAGCCTCTTCTTCCCCAACAGCCAAACCCCAACAAGCAGAGGCCTCATAAAGAGTTAAACCGAAGAGTTCTGCTAACACACTGAAGCATTACAAATCTTTTCAGTTAAAATAAATTATTCAGGAGATGTCATCCTCCCATCAGCACCATCTGAGCTATGTTTTAGTAGTGCTGCACAGTGAACATGTTCTGTCACAGTATCAGCAATATCAAGGCTGCGAGACGAAGGAGGGAGAACACAAGCACACTGAGGAACAGGAAAGACTGAGCTGCTTTCTCTTAAGGGCTGTGAAACACGTGCCACCCAAGGCAGAGGACAGGTCAGAGATGTTGATTATTTTTCAGAGGAGTAAGCTAAACAGAAATAATGTGTCAACATCAGGAATTGCAGGACCCTCTTTATCTTCCCCTCTCTCTGCCCAATGGCTAATTCACCCACCAACTCCCATTGTCTTTGGTCTCATTTACCATGAATGAATCCACACTGTGACACCACCAGATTTTTTCCAGGCATAAGCAGGAGCCAGGATCTGCCCTCAAGGTTGCACCAGTATATAACTAAAGAATGGATAGCCACCTGCTCCATGTCTCCAGGAATAATAAAAGAAGGGAGTCTTTCTCTTTGCCCCAGATGTTACATACCTGCCCACTGACCCACATATTCATTTATTTATCCAAATCACACACCACTTGCAGAAAACAAATGTAACCAAAGACATCCAGAAGCAACTAGAGGAAATCAGAACTGAGCATAACACATAGGAGAATGTTGCATGAGGTCAATGCCTGCAATGCCTAAATCACCCATGTACCTACAGCACAGACAATGGCTGTGATGGTACTCTGGGACATGACAATGAAAGTCTTGCTTGTGCTTGTAGATACCTTGTTTACTTTGAGAAGCATACAATACTGAGGATGAAACTGCTCCATCCCTGTGGCTTAAATTGTCTTCCACAGTCAAACCTCCCTCCACTCTCAGCATGGGTGGAGAACAAGAATAAAAGATCCTTGATGGAAACAACTCATAACCTTTCCTTCTGCCTCTGCAGAGCTCTTACACACCCCAGTCACATGCCCCTGGCCAAACCTTCCTTCCTCCCATCCCCATTTCCATCCCAGAACATAGATGAGAAAAAGAGGACCAAGTTCCCTACAGGGAAGGTAACCCCAAGAGACAGGCCTTCTCTCCTACCAGCCAGGGGTGATGAGCTCCTGGAGAGACGAGCTGTTGGGGAGAGACTCCAGACTTCATTCTTCCACAGAGAAGAACAACTTTGGCCCAAGTATTCTCTGCCTGCAGCATCACCTAGTACTGACTTCAACTAAGTGGGAAGGAGACACAGTGAGAGCAAATTCCTCTTGATTGGCTCTTGCAAATCAAAGGATGGAAAAGGGGTGGGAACATGGGTGATCCTGGACCTCTTCTAGCAGCACTGGTGTCAGGCTTACAAAGGGGTGCTTGAAAACCCAGCTTCTGAGGAGCAACCACCACCTGTGCTTGCTCTTGCCCTACAAATGGGAACAGCTGTGAACACCAGGGTAGCAGCAGCTCACTCAAGTCTGTTTTGCTCTTAGGTGTAACTCGATAAGGTTAATTGGGGGTGTTTTGCTAATTGGTAAAGACAGGCTGAGAACTAAGTAAGTGGTGGCTGCTCATGCCAACAAGGCAGCGTGGGGAAGAGGGAGAAAGGGCTGAGATTTGGCAGCCTTTATGGAAAAAATGAAGACTCGTGTTCATTGCTCAGAGGTAAAGAGGAGCAGGAGGCATGAAAGAGCTCTGGATGCCTGCAAACACTCCCACTATTCACCCAGCATCTCCTCGGGACTTGAAAGAATTCCGCCGAGCAAAAAAATGCTGCGGTCAGTGATGAGTGGGCTGGGTGGCTGAAGAGCAGCAAAGGAAAGCAGCCCTGCGTGCCCAGGCTGGAATGAAGAAAATTCAAGTGCAAATATACTCAAGTATTGCTTGCAGAAGTCGAGTCCCCTGGGGAGAGGCAGAATGGACTCATGCCAATGCGGTGGTTTCTTGGGAGTTAAGCACGGGCCCAGAGAAGAACCGAGTGATGCCACCAACCCCAGGGAGTGTGGTAAGGTCACCGAAGCCTGAACGTGCTGTTGAACTACAAGCCCAGATCACAGAATCACAAGGTTGGAAAAGCCCTTTAAGATCATCCAGTCCAACCGTTCCTGTCCTGTGCTAAACCAGATCCCTGAGCACCTCATCTACCCACATGTTAAACACCCCCAGGGCTGGAGACTCAGCCCCCTCCTTGGGCAGCCAGGAGGCCGTGCTCTCCACCACGTAAAAAGACAAGAGGAGCAGCACCCTGCCATAAAGCTATTGCTGCTTCCATTTTGATTTATGACTTCTTCCTCAGCTGTAAAACAGCTTAGCTCCACTCACCTATGGCAGGCAGGTTTCATCCACCACGTGTTTGTGTCTCAGAAACTTGGACACATGGAGGATGAGGCGGCCCTGTGGTCAGCGACAGTGCTGGAGAGCCGCCCTCCAACAGCAATCAATCACCCAGAGGGGAATGAGGAGGATACAAGTGTAGGCTGAAAGTCAGCTATTGTGTGGAGGCACCTACAGCGAGGGAGCACTTGGAATAAGGGTAATGAGGAAAACAGGAAGCCTGAGCCTGTTTTGTCCAAGGCCAGGGATTGTAATAGTGCCTATCACTGCAGCAGTGGACATTCCTGCGGGACTGTCACGTGCCGTGGGCAGGAACATCCGGACAAGCATCTTCCTATGGACAGGCTGCCCAGGGGGTGTGGAGTCTCCTTCTCTGGAGATATTCCAGACCCGTCTGGACACCGCCCTGTGTGCCCTGTCCTAGGGACCCTGCTTTGGCAGGGGGTTGGACCTGATGAACTCTGGAGGTCCCTTCCAACCCGTACAGTTCTGTGATTCTGGGAGAGTGGGAAACCTTCACCCCATCAAGTATGAGGTTGAGCAGAGCACTGGGATGAAGAAGCAGAGCCAGGGTGAGGATAGGGGGAGTAGGGAAAGCCAGCTGACGGCTCTGGCAGTGGTGCTGCCTGAGGTATCAGAAGGTCATTTCCCTTCTGTGCCTCCCGGGGAAAAATAGTTTGTTATCTGACATTCAAGAAATAAACACTGATCTCTTTCCAGAAGTACCAAGTGATGGATCAGTACTGAGATCTGTTGTGAAGAATTAATTCTGTGAAGGACCTGGGTTTGGTTACGGTTACGATACTTCCAACAGCATGAGCTGTGCTCTTTTAAATGCAATTTTTACCAAGGCTAAAACTAAGCCCCTGAAGTACTGATCTCCTGGGGGAAAGAGCTTTTCTGGGTACCCTCCAGGGAGCTGCTCCTCTGCCATGGTGTATTACCTCCACTCACTGCAGCGATCCCACTCCTTCCCTGGGAGGATGGAGTCAGGTTTAGGTATCTCCAGACCCAGTGTGTGTTAATTTGGAAACTGGAGGAAAAAGAAACCAGCAGCCAGAGGTCCAAAAACACGGTGACCTTGTGAATACTGAATGTGGGCCCAACCCAAAGCAGCTTTGGTGTTTGTGGAGACATCCTGAGGTGGCTGTATTAGGAATGAGTAGCCTCTAATGCAGGACATGGGTTTGTGAGAAGAAGAAAGCCAGGGCTGTTGAGCCTCCTTCCTTCCCTCAGCAGCCTCCAGATCACCTTTGGGCTCCTGGCACTGAAGGCGAGAGCACAATCAAAGAGGTGGACTGGGAGGTCTGGGGAAAGCATGAGTCAGGAATAAAAAGGATGGGTGGGAAGATGACTGACAGTGATGGAAGCAGCAGGATTCGTGAGTATCAGCAAAGCTGGGGCCAGGTCCCAGCCTGTTCTGGCCAAGCCCTGTTTTTAATTTAAACCCCAAAAATCAGCCAGTCCCCCAGAGACTCTCTCAGGGCAGATTTCTGGATGGTATGAAACACTCTGACCCTTTCAAGCCCCCCACGTGATAGCGACAGTGGTGACTGGGAGGGTTCCCAGTGCATAATGGGGACAGCCAGACCTAGGTGAGTGCTACAGGAGATTTTGGGGTAACACCAGCCTGGCTGTCACCCCCCACTCCTGACCCTGCCTGGGGAGCTAACAGCATGCAAAGCCCTTCTACTGGGGAGCAGGTAAAGCAATGCTCCGAGTGTGAGGCGTGTGAAGCTACCGACACGGCAAGGGTTAAGGTAGCTGCAGTCCAAGGCTTGTTTACCCTGCACATTAGAGAGGGATAGTTTGCTGTGAAGAGCTGATCAATATCTCCCAGCTGCCAGTTTAATCAGGATTAAGAGAGCAGCTATTAATTTTGCTCTTTTCCAACAACATTTAGCCACCGTGTGAAAATGTTTCCTCTATCACAAACAAATTAACTTCAGGATCATCTATCTGGATGTTTGAAAGGGGCTTAAAAAAACCCAAAACACCATCCCAAATGCTAACAAGAGGAGCCAAGACCAATAATCTGGCTTTAATTAGAAGTTTTCCAGCAGGCGAGTGGCTCACAGGAGAAGGATGAAGCAGCGGTGGGGGTGTTTACTCAGAGCCAAGGTGTGCTTCCCTGGTGTTTGGAGCCAGGTGTCAAGATGAAGGCTGGATGGACACCCTGCAAAGTCATTTTTGAAGTCTTCAGGTGTGCAAACGTAGCACCATGCAAGAATAGGGAGTGGCAACCGTGTCCCCAACTCCCCTTCCCATGCCAGGGGGGTTCCAAGGCCAATGGCAGAGCAGTGCCCAGGAGCAGACATCTCCCCACTCTGGTGGCATGCGGCCAGACGAAGAGGTGTCACCATGGCAGGAGAGGTTTGACTCCTCAGGAAAGCTCTTTTACTCCTAATGAGGCAAGTCCTGCAGCCCTGGAGTGTCCATCTTCCCAAGAAATATCTTAAATTGGTGCAGTTGGTGACTTACCCACCAACACTGAGTGTTTATACCCACGCAAACTGCTTCCTTTCTGACGTGCATCCACCTTTGGTGAGGTGTGGCTGGTGGTCACCCAGCACAGCGTGCAGCTACACATGGAAACATGCTGAAGTAATTCAGTGTGGCCTGTGCCAGAGTTCTTTGGGACTAAACTCCCCAGGCTAGAGATGACAGATGCTTGCAGATCCACAAACAAACAGCAGCGCGACAGCTCTTCAGAGCTGATTTGTCCTCTTTGTCCTAAAAACTCTCTTATTTTCACCCATGGCATGATGCATGGAGGAAGATGACATGTCCTAGGAAGAACGAAAGCAGGACACACAGAAGCCCAGCTCTGAGATTCGTAAAAGCCCTTTCTCTTTGCTATTCTGCCCATTGCAAAGGCACCAGAAGTTCTCTGCAGAAGGAACAACAGACAGGATGGACTTTCTTTCCAGGCTTCCTCTGAAATCACACTTGGCAGGGCAGCCCCAGCCTGTCGAAAGAGCATGGGAATGTGTGTGGCAAGGGCTGCTCTCACGTTGGAGCTCTCTTGGTTTTTCTAAGCCATCTGGGCTCTGGTTTAGCTTGTGGAATAAGGCCCCATAAGTCCCAAATGAAAAGTCAGCTCCTAACCCAAGGGTTCAGCTTGGGGTTGATGGCAGAGGAGTGGCGGAAGAACATGCTTGTTAAATCCTTCCAGTTAACAGCAGTGGGGAAGGGTCTTTGCCACCATAAAAGAAAAGTCACACAGTCCTTTCCTGTTCCCCAGACTCCCCTGACTCCACTGCCTCATCTAGCTGGAAAACTTCAGCTACTATTTCCCATCTGCTGGAAAAGGACCGAGAGACTCTGTGCAGGCAGAGCTAGGCAGCTGATGAGTTTCCCAGTGTTGGGTTATACAACTCTTCCTCAGACCAACCTTGCAAGGCAGAGCTTGAAACGCTGGCGTCCTCCATCCATCTCTGAACCTGAAATCCTACCTGGATTAAGTTTTCCACCACCATGCCCAAGTGGCAATGGTATGCAGCCTTAGACTAAATGATGCCGGTACAAACATCATCTGCTGCAAATCCCTCATCCTTTATATAGCTCCAAAGCTTCATGAGATGTATGGACATCTCTCTCTCTCCTTTCTCTGTGTGGACCCAGAGAGGTCCTTAAAGAAGGATCTGGCTAGACACTGGACCGGGCTGCCCAGAGAGGTGGTGGAGTCACCATCTCTGGAGGTGTTAAAAAAACATGTAGATGTGGCACTCCAGGACATGATTTAGTTGACATGGTGGTATTGGACAGATGGTTGGACCTGATGATCTTAGAGGTCTTTTCCAACCATAAAGATTCTATGATTCCAAGAGGGGGAAAAATTTTGAGGGTGATTTGCCATCTGGTGTGAATTCTGTCTCCTCAGTTGGCTATGTAAGCCACAAAGATGTGGCCATAGGGTGGAGGAGCATGTTGTGCTCACTGACAAGTCTTTTCAGAGCAAAACTCAGAAGTCTTTCATTCCACTCCAGTCTGCACAAACCATGGATGAACTGTAAGGCAACATCCCGCTCGGATTAACAGATGTGGGGCACTGGGCCTCCACCCTCCTCACTTATCATCATAGAATCATAGAATGGCATGGGTTGGAAGGGACCGCAAGGATCATAGAGTTCCAACTCCCCTGCCACAGGCAGGGCCACCAACCTCCAGGCCTCGATCTACACAAGGTTGCCCAGGGCCCATCCAACCTGGCCTTGAACACCTCCAGGGATGGGGCATCCACCCCTCTCTGGGCAGCCTGTTCCAGGAACTACATTGATATAAACCACGCTGAAGATATACTATTCAAATTGGGCCAAATCAAGCCTTATTTAGGCCAGAAGAGTGGGGTGGCAGAGTGGGTTCAGAGAGCATCGAAGGCCAAGCCAACTCCACTGTGAAGGAAGAACAGCTTTCAGTGCCAGGTGGGATCATGGATGATATTGTGCTCTCCCAAGCCTGGATGTAACCCAGGTGACACCTGTGACCCAGCGTTGCCTCTGTGAATGTTTCAAATAAGACTCTGCATTCTTCCTTTAAAGATCTGGCCTTGTTCAGCCTGGAGAAGAGAAGGCTGTGAGGGGATCTCATTGCAGCCTGCCAGTCCCTGAAGGGAGCAGACAAACAGGAGGGGAATCAGCTTGTTAAAAGGGTAGATAATGGCAGGACAAGGGGGATGCATGAAGCTGAAGGAGGGAAGGTTTAGATGAGATATTAGGGGGAAGCTCTTTACAGAGAGAGTGGTGAAGGGCTGGAACAGGCTGCCCAGAGAGGTGATGGATGCCCCATCCCTGGGGCCAGGTTGGATGGGGCCCTGGGCAACCTCGTGTAGCTCCAGGCCTGGAGGTTGGTGTCCCTGCCTGTGGCAGGGGGTTGGAACTCTGTGACCCTTGGAGTCCCTTCCAACCCAGACCAGTCTATGATTCTCTGATCTTAGAGTTTTACAGACATTAGGGAGCTGAATCTCCTGGTGCTCCCAGGGTGCAGGGTGAACAGGCTGGGGTATCCATTAGGGCAGATTTAAAAGCCCCAACGACTCGTTTGTTTTCCTGCAAGGGAAACTTTTCCTAATGTGAACACCTGATGTTAGGCAACTCATCTGCATGAAGAAATCATGTACAATTTTTTTTCCCTCCTATTTTTTTGATCAGATTAAAGTATTACAACGTTGATCCCTTTCCAGACAGCCTGGTTGGCTACATTATCTTTCAGCACTTGGATTTTTCCCACAAAAAACACCACCAGTGTGTTGGAGCCCATACGCCCTTATGTGTGCTTACACACACAGAGCCTGGAAAACAGCAACACCAAGTATCACCCACAAAAATAAAACTTCTCTTTGAATATTAAAGCTTTTTACATAAAATACCTACTTACTGCTGTATAATTAAAAAAAACCACAAAACCCTCTGCAACTTTAATGCCTATTGCCCTCGATCATGTGGAAGCAAGAGAGAACAAAATCATTAGGAGCTAAATTATTCTGGTAGCCTATTATCATGGAGTAATCTTATTAAAGAAAATTCATGCTGGTGTAGCCTCTTATCTTCACCACTTACAGAAAAGCCATGTGGAGTATTCCTGAGCACACAGGGATAATGAAATTATAGCGAATTATAGGGCCTGTGTATGGGAAAAAGAGCCTAACTCTCTCCCTTCGAGGAGGGGTGCTGATTCCTCTCAGGGAGGCACAGCCAGCGTTACCCAGTTGCTGAGTATAAAGGGGCTATTCATTATTATCTGCAGGCAGGCAATGGTGGAGAAGATCTCAGGGCTGCCAGTGCAAAAAGGCACAGCGTGCTGCCATGGCTTGGCCTGCAGCCAGTTGCTCGTAGGCTTCAAGGCCTTCAAGGCCTTCCGTCGCATTGCTCGGTGTTGTGCATACCTGCAGCTGTGTGCCTGACAATGTGTGGAGCCCTGTGCCTAGAGACCCCTTCCCCGGGGCTGCAGGTCCCAAGGTGATGGGCTGTTTCAGTGCGTTGCCCGGAGAGGTTCCTCTCCGTCACCATCCCAGCAACGGATCCCACTTGGCTGATGACACTAATTGAATTCAGAGCTATTGGGAACTTGTGCTAATTGACAGCAAGGGTAGTGACCATTGCTCCTGCTTCCCCAGGGCTCGCTGACTAGCTGCTGCTGTCTCTGGGAGTTTTGGCTGGGCTATGCCAGGGTGCTGCACCAAACCGGGGCCAAAACAAAGTGTCATCAGATACAGGGGGAGCAGACCTGCAGCTCAGAGGCCAATGGTATCCTGGGCTCCACCAGAAGAGGGGTGGCAGCAGGGACAGGGAGGGGATTGTCCCTCTCTACTCTGCCCTCAGGAGGCCCCAGCTGGAGTCCTGTGTCCAGAGCTGGGGCCCCAGTACAAGAAAGATGTGGAACTGTTGGACACAGTTCAGAGGAGCCACGGAGATGATCAGAGGGCTGGAGCAGCTCCCTTACGAAGAGAGGCTGAGGGAGCTGGACTTGTTCAGCCTGGAGAAGAAAAGGCTGTGGGGGGACCTCATTGCAACCTGCCAGTCCCTGAAGGGAGCAGAGAAACAGGAGGGGAATCAGCTTTTTAAAAGGGTAGATAATGGCAGGACAAGGGGGATGGAGTTAAAGGAGGGAAGGTTCTTTACAGAGAGAGTGGTGAGGGGTTGGAACAGACTGCCCAGAGAGCTACTGGATGCCCCATCCCTGGGGGTGTTCAAGGCCAGGTTGGATGGGGCCCTGGGCAACCTTGTGTAGCTCCAGGCCTGGAGGTTGGTGGCCCTGCCTGTGGCAAGGGGGTCCTTGGGGTCCCTTCCAACCCAGTCCAGTCTATGATTCTATGATTCTACGGCTCCACTTTCTACCAAAAACCCACTATGCACATCTGGCCAGAGCTGGCTGCACCATAATGGTCTGGATCAGCTCACCACAATGCTGGTAGAGCCCCATCCAGGGGCTCCATCTTTGGAGAGAGCACCTCTGGGGTTTGGGGGTCTTTGGGCCAGCTGCTGTCTTTTCTAACTAACCTATACAAATGGAGTTTAACTGGTTATGAGGTAGGGGCTTGTAACCTGATTTAAAGATCAGCAGCCTAAGGAAGGAAGGCCTCACTTCCCTCTTCACCTCCTGTGAAGGACAGACACGCAATTAAAAGTTTTCTGTGAATGTTAATTACAGTGGACTTACTTGGCTAATGACCAATTGATCTTTTGATTGTATTAAGTTTATAAGTGTAAATAACTTAACTGAAGTATGGATTACAATCTTGTTCTAATTAAAGCAAAACTGTTTAGCCATCAGAAAGGGTTCCAATGGCTGCTTGGGGTCAAACTGCTGAAAATATTCATGTGTTGTCTGAAGCCTACAGCACTTAATTAGATTCTTCATCCAAGAGGAATTCATGTTACCTCATACCATGCATCCAGATAAGACGTTCTTGTGCACTCAGAAATAGCTGGAGCAGAAATCTGGCCCGTCACTTCCATGCTATTCCTCCTCAGCCCTCCAGTTCTACATCCTGACTCCTCCAGGCCCCTCCAATCCAGTGGCTCAGGAGAGAGGTGAGGAAAACTCGTGTTTCTGAACTACTTGGTGCAAACACATTTTGTAAGAGCTGCACCCCTCACTGCCCTTTTGGGCACAGAGCGTGGGGAGACCATCATTATCTTGCAATAGGTTGGTGGAGAGCACGCAACACACATTGCTACCAGCAGCCATGGGGAAAAGCCTTCATACACCAGTCGTGGCCAAGAAAAGCTCTCATCAGAAAAGTAAAGTAGAGCTCAGGAGAGCAGAGGGTTGAAGTGCCAGGAGTCCTGGGGGTCAGGACTGCGAAGGGAAGAGCTTGAATCTCTTGTCTGCGCCGGGCTCCAGCTCTGGCTCTCTCCTTTGCAGACCCAGGAGCGACTGACCTACTTAAATCCAACTTTTTAATGCCAAATGAAGAGGAGATTGGAACAGGACATTCTTCCTGGAATGCTCTGGAGTTAATTTCTTCCACTCCTTTGGCAGCACCTGTTTCTGCTCTTCTGTAAGACAAAGCACACAGCCCTTTCCTTTTTTCCTGGATGCTGCCCGAGGCAGGAGAAAGCTCTTTGCTGTAGGTGATGTAGGATCCACCTGGATCCTACCAGAAGCAACATGTTTGTAAAGTCAAAATGTCACTGCTTCTGAGGCCTCTCCAACTACCAAGACCCTATTTTAAAATACCTGTGACCCCCTTTCTCCCAGCCATGACCTTTGCCTGTCTCTAGTAACCCTTCCTGCAAAAACTTCTAAGCCCCATGGAGATGCTTGGAAGGGCACAGAGGAACTGCAAACTTTCCTCTGAAAGGGAACATCGTCCCAAAACCACTGAGCAGCCTTGGATAGTTAAAGCACCAATGATGCTGGTGCATCCTTTATTTAAATTTGCTGCCAGGGCTTGCTTTTTGAGAAACAGCCCCACCAGTGCTCCAGGTGTCTCCAGCATGGTCAAGCCAGGCACGCTGCTGGACACCCAGCCACTCGCTCCAGCAGAAGTGTGTCAGGCTGGAGTGAAGCTGGTGGAGAGAAGCTACTCTCTAACCTGGCTTTCCCTGGACAGACAGACAGAGCTGCAGGGAGAAATGGAAACGTGCAGTTCTCTTCTGGTCTGCTGGCCAGGAGGAGAAGTGGAGAAGCTCTGTGAGAGTGGCAGTTCCTTAACGGCAGAGCTGGGGGAAAACGTGTGAGCTCAGGAAGAGCTTGTGGTTGTGAGCCAAGATGTTGCAAAGCAGTCTAAGAGGTGACACTCAGACCTGTCTGAACAAAAGGCTTCCTGCCATCAAAGTACCTCTCTTGGGTCACACCTGCAGCAAACTGTGCTCCGTGCAGTCACGCAGTGATGCCTCACCTCCAGCACACCACGGCTGCAACAAGTCTGATGGTACAAGCCCTTCCAGTCCTGATGTCACAACCCCTACCTGACACCCACAGCCATACCCATTCATCTTCCCCCAGACTGTGATACAGCAGTTCATGAGTATTTTTATGACAGTTCTGGTCACCTCTCTCAACCCAAATCGCTGCCTGAACAGGGAGTCTGGGATCAGCAGAGTTCTCCTCAACCACCCTGCCATTGCAGCATCATGGCATCTGTGAGATTTTTGGTTCCCAGGTGACCTCATTTTGGACAGCCTGAACTGGATGTGTTATCCCAGTTAGAAACTGGTGTTTACAGAATCAGAGAGTCATTAAGGTTAGAAAAGACTTCCAAGATCATCTAGTCACACCCTCCCCCTACCACCTGTATTACTCACTAAGTACTACACTAAGTAGGTACACTAAGTACCTACACTAAGTACCTGCACTAAGGTCCCTAAGTACCTCAACCAGCCTTTCCTTGCACACCTGGAGGGACGGTGACTCCACCACCTCCCTGGGGAACCTGTCCCAATGCCCAACCGCTCTTTCAGAGAAGGATTTTCTCCTCATTTCTGACCTGAACCCCCGCTGGCACAACTTGCAGCCATTCCCTCTTGTCCTATCGCTAGTTATCTGTGAGAAGAGGCTGAGCCCAGCTCTCCAAAGCCTCCTTCCAGGGAATTGTAGAGAGTGATGAGGTCTCCCCTCATCCTCCTCTTCTCCAGGCTGAACAGTCCCAGTTCCCTCAGTCACTCTCCATCAGACTTGTGTTCCAGCCCCTTCACCAGCTTGCTTGCCCTTCTCTGGACATGCTCCAGGGCCTCAGTGACCTTCTTATAGTGAGGAGCCCAAACCTGAACCCAGTATTTGAAGTGTGGACTCACCAGCGCTGAGCACAGGGGGATGATCACCTCCCTGGTCCTGCTGGCCATGCTATTCCTGATGCAAGCCAGGATGCTACTGGCCTTCTTGGCCACCCGGGCACACTGCTGGCTCATGTTCAGGCAAGTGTCAGCCAACACCCCCAGATCCTTTTCCTCTGTATACCCAAAATACCAAGTCCTCAGCTGTGCACATCTGGCTGTGCATTTATAGAAGGAGGAGAGTTTACACCAGAAGTTGATTTAAAAACCCTACTTGCCTGGCCTAAAAGTCCATGGCAGAGTGGGTTTGAGCCCAGTGAGGGCTGCATTGCACCACCGCCTTTGAGAACAGAGCTCCCCAAACAACAGACCAAGTTGAAGACAGCCCTGAGGGGAATACTACAGGGAGTAAACCTAATTACATACCTATTAGGTTGCCAGAAGCTGGAGGGACCAAAGATGTTATAAGGTGAACACAGTATCATAAGATAACATCATTCACACTGGCAGACCCAGCAAGGAGTGAGCCTGCAGCCAGAAGTAGCCATGTGCAAACAACTACACAGCAAACTAGTTTCAGGTTTTTTAACAAATTCATTGAGAAATAAAGATGAGTTTAAGGAGAAGATGATTCAATCTAATTTGAGGACAAAGACAAGACTTCAAGCCAGCAATGGCCAGAAACAGAAGTGCCCAGCATCTGCTGGGAAGCACAGGCACAAAAAGTTCAGCTGCTCCATTAGAGACAGGTCTGACCTGCCCCATGCAGAGGTCCAGGCCCCAGTAGTGCTTTAACTTTGAAATGTCATTGCCAGGAGCAGAGGGAGAGGTGCAGTGAGGAGAAGAACATTGCCAATGGGGTGCACGTCCAGGCACAGGCTGGGGCCACTCTCACCATGGGGATGGGAGGAAGGCCGTGAGTGAGGGTACAGAAAACAAACACACCGAAGACCTTCAGTGAGATAAACCTGCTGGCAGAGTAGAGAGGGACAATCCCCTCCCTGTCCCTGCTGCCACCCCTCTTCTGATGGAGCCCAGGATCCCATTGCCCTTCCAAGCTGCAAGAGCCACTGCTGGCTCATGTTAAGTTTCTCACCCACCAGAACCCCCAGGTTCTTCTCAGCAGGGCTGCTCTCCAGGAGCTCTTCTCCCAGTCTGTATATGTATCTGGGATTCCTCCAGCCCAAGAGCCGGACCTTACACTTTGCAGTACTGAACCTCATAAGTTTCACCCACGAGCCCACCTTTCCAGCCTGTCAAGATTCCTCTGGATGGCTTCCTTTCCTTCCTGGCTGTACCCAGGCATGTGTGTACCGAGGCACCAGCAAACAACAGCAGGCAAGAAGAAAGGAAACACTGGCTTAATAAGGGAGCTGCCTTCAACACCTCCCTTTCCTGGGCTTGCTTCCTTCTGGGATGGAAAAGAAGCCTCAGATGCAGGTGAGCCTGTATTTTGGTGTGTTCAAACACTGCCAAATAACCCTGGTGAGGACTAGGGAAGTTGGCAGGCACATGGCTGCAAGAGCATGCCGCAGTGGAACCACCTGAAGCAACATGATTTACTGAGAAAACTAAGCTGGATGCTCTTCCAAAAGCCAGAGATTTGGCTCCAGAGGGTTTTGTGCAAGAAATCCCATTAGTGATAGGATTTACACATGGACATGAGGAGGGGTACGTCGGGGTTAAGGAAAAGATAACATGGATACAACTTACACTGGCCCCAGCTGATTCTCCGCTGGTTTTTGTACGAGAAGAGTAAGGCGGGGTACCCAAAAGGGGGGTAACACACCCATCTCATGGGTAACACTGGCTGCTTTTTGAATGTGAACATCCCCAGTGAGCACAGCAGGGAGCAGGGATGGGCATTCAACAACTCTGCCACCAGGCTCCCTCGCTTCCCTGGGACGTTTCTCGGCCTCGGCTTTGGGGCAGATGATGGGACAATATGATTTTGGGTGAAGGCCTTACATACCGATGGCGTTTGGTGCTGTGGATGGGTTATGCTGAGAACAAAGCAGAAACAGGCCAATTTATTCTGTGTTATGGCCAGGTCAGGGTGTTACAGTGAACACTGGAACTCCACACAGACTTGGAAAATCTTTCCACAAGACACTTGAACTTGTCCTTGCATTAAGGGTCTTGATTAAGGCTTTGTTGAAGCAAATGCTTAAGCGCTTCAGTGAAAACAGACAAGCTGAAAAAGATCTTGCAGTGTTTAACAGAACTGCAGCAACCATGGGTGGATGTTTTCACAGCCCCATAAACTAGATATTTAATTAAAAATCAAAAGGAAAACAAAACAAAGAAAAGGAAATCCACTTTAGCTGAGCTAACCCAAACCTGGTCAAGTGTACGTAGCCAAAAGGCATCAGGATGCATCTCACAAAGCTAAAACAAACTCCTCTTCCCCAAGAGCATCAAGTATCTGTGAAACAGGAAGGGGAGCTGATGTTTCTTGTACTAAACCGATGAAATTAAATGTTATTTTTGAAAAGTTTATATAAAGCTCAGTGAGTAGGATGATGCCAGGCCCTGAGAACAACCTTCTGACATTTCATAATACACACAAGGAGGGAGGTGTAAGCTCTCTGAGCACAGCTCTGACATAACCCTGTCCTCACGTGTCCTTGTCCCTGGGACGGCCAGCGCAGAGCTCTCAATGTCCCGTCATGAACTGCCTGGATCTGAACCACCTCCTGCCCCTCACTGAACTTCCCTGGCACAGCCACAGAGGAAACTTTTGTGTAAATCTCTGTAAAAACTGAAATGCAAATGAGGTTGCTCGAATTAGCTTGTAAAACCAGCATCCTCCCAGGGCCCAGCATTCCGACCAGGTAACCTGCTGTCTTCACTGAAATAAGCAGGTGGATTTTCCAGACTTCCCTGAACTCAATGGCCAAACCTCATGAGACAGCATCCAAATCGTTTTCTGAGCCAAACAAGACTCCCTCACTGCCCTTACTTAGCCCTGGCACAAAGCCCTTCTGGCTCCATATCCACATGAGCAACGTGGAAACCAGATGAGGGTAACTCAAAATGGAGCTGCTGTTGGGCAGCTTCCCCATGGCTTTTGCAGAGCTTGGGCTCCTTTCAGCTCTTCCCATCAGACAGGCTTTGCCCCATGCCTAGGACAAGGCTGCTCCGCAGTGATGGAGAGGATCCCCCTCTCCCTGCACCCAGTCAGCCCCTGGCTCCCTGAAAACCAGAACAGAACACTTTGTTGCATGACTATAAATGGTGAATTGGCCAGGAAGGATTATTTATTTATCCATTCATTCCTCAGTGCATGCAATGCCAAATTCTGTGTGTCTCCTGGGGCTGCGTGTGAGAGCCAAGGGCTGTGGACCGCTCACTTGGGTGAAGTCCCTAGATATTGTCTGGTGGGTGAGTTTATTGTGTAGATACACCTTCCTGAAGCTACAGATGAGGAATAGGTTTGGGATAGAGGGTTTGCCATACTGAGAGTGAGACTTCAGGTGCCTGCCAATCCTTAATGTCTCATGTTATAAGGTGTCATCTGGAGAGGTCCTGTTACCTTCCATTTCAAGCAGCTTTTTTCAATCACTCTTCTCAGCCTTTCAGCTCTTGTAACCAAAGATAACACCTGAACGGTCCCAGGCCTCTGATCTGTTTTTGAAGAAGCACCAGGTTGATCTTTTTTCAACTTCATTCCTCTATTCCCCATTCCCCTATTCCTTTCTTCTTGGCTGCATCTCAAGTGCTGTGTCCAGTTCTGGGCTCCTCACCATAAGAAGGTCATTGAGGTCCTGGAGTGACTGCAGAGAAGGGCAACCAGGCTGGGGAAGGGGCTGGAGGGCAAATCCTCTGAGGAGCAGCTGAGGGAGCTGGGGGTGTTCAGCCTGGACAAGAGGAGGCTGAGGGGAGACCTTATCACTGCCTACACTGCCCTGCCAGGAGGGTGCAGAGAGGTGGGTGCTGGTCTCTTCAGCCAGGGGAAGGAGATGGGACAAGGGGCAATGGGCTCAAGCTGCCCCAGGGCAGGGTCAGCTCAGCTGGGAGGGCAAAGTTCTTCCCTGGCAGAGTTGTGGGGCTGTGGCACAGGCTGCCCAGGGAGGGGGCTGAGTCCCCAGCCCTGGGGGTGTTTATCAGACAGGTAGATGAGGTAGATTCTGTGATTCCCATAACACCTGTTTCCCAAGTTCTGTCCACCTCATTCCCAGGGAACAGGATAACCAGTGACTGGCACCTTTCCTCATTTTCCCCTGGGAAGAACCCCCCCACCCCGGTACTGCAGCACGGTGTGATGCCGGGGCAGCACTGTGGTACCATCACACCTGGAGAACACGGTCCAGCTTCACCCTTGTGAAAGGGGTCTAGTTGTTGCTGGTGGTGGATTTGCACCCTCTGACATCCTGGACCAAGTCTGTGCCTTAAAACTTGTGCTGAATTCACAATGATTCCCTCCTTCACGTCCAGCAGATCAACGACCTCCAACTACTCCCAGGTCTACTCACCCTTTGGAAAGAAAGAAAGATGATGGAATGCCTTTAATCTGAAGGGCAGGGAGCAGGTAGAAAAACAGGCCCCAAGTTGGCGTGTGACATGGGTCATGTCATCTAACTCCCAGGAGAAAGAAAAGCCATGCACATCTTACTGGTTTTAAAGGTGCAGATACTTTAAGGAGCTGGCTTTTATACTAAGGAATGGTTGATCCAGCACCCCTTGGGAAATGGGACTGTTGGGAAACAGATGGGGAGCCAGGTCGGGAGGAGGAACTCGCTGTCTTTGATGCCATCTACTGGAAAGGTGGCTCCACGACCTGGGACCTGCTGGAGACCAAAGAAGTACAGCTTGCTGTGATGGATGCTGCAAGTGGGATGCAGGCTTGAAAAGGCTGCTGGGCCAAAGTGACGCTCTGCAGCACCCACAGATGCAGTGGGACCTCCAACCATGCAACTGAGGTTTTCAGAAGTGTGATGTGCTGGATCCACAAACCCACAGGTGTCCACAAAAACAGGTGGGAAGGTAGAGCCCGAGGAATGAGCATGAGAGAGGCGGGCATGGAAGAGGGAGTCCCTGGCTGTTAATCCACAGAAGATTATGGCCTCCTGGGAGGGGAGGGGAGGGGCAGAGCAGCCATTTAAGGGAGGAAGAGCTCCCTTCACTTCCAGCTACAGCCCAGTGTGGTTGCTAGTCTGAAATCAGACAAGCTGGGCTGCTGCCCATGAATGACAAGAGAAACAAGATCTGGACAGTATGTCTGAAATCCCTGGGACTTTCCCATAAGGATGGACCAAACTTCAAGTCACTACGCAACTAGGATTTCCTCCCCACTCAGTGCACCAGGCAGGCTCGTTACAGGAAAACCAAAGCTCATTTATCTGCTTACTTCACATTTCAATTTTTCTGGTGCTGAAGCTGTTTCCTCCTAAACATGCTGGTCAGATGCAAAAGCCCTGGCACCGTCTGCAGTGCCCACATTACTCAAGGATGCTTTCCACAACCACTCTGCAAGACACAGAAACAACACTGGGGTGCTTCTTTGAGTCCTAGCTATTGAAGGAAGGCGTTAAAACCCATTCTTAATCTCCTTGTTGGATTATTCAGGGTTTTTTTGTGACACTTCTTTAAGAATCCCAGCAGATAAACCCAAGACTGGCCTAGGTTTGGGTTTGGGTTTTTTTTTTTTCCTGTCCCAGTAATTACCATTTACAGACAGAAAATGCCTGCCAAGCATCCCAACTACATGGCATGTGCTGGCTTGGGATGTGGAGCCAGCGTTGACTTGGAAAGCAGGGCTGGCAATCTCAGCATAAAGGACACTTCTTCCGCGCTGTCTTCTGAAACAAGCTTGACAAGATAGCAACAGCTGCATGGCTTTTGGAGACAGCAGCCTGTCTTCTCTGTAAGAGCCTGGCTGCTCTAGGGCTGTTTGTACCCTGCGCTGAGTCCTCCTGCGGTTTTAGACTCAGCGTGCTGTGCCTTTGGAAAGGTCCTCTTCTGTGGGAAAGATGTGGAAAATAAAGAGAGAAAAGGACCTAGCTGCCCAGGGGAAGTGGTGACAGGGATGGCATTGGTGTACTTGGCATGTGTGAGGTCACACCTCGAGTGTTGTGTCCAGTTCTGGGCTCCTCACCATCAGAAGGACATCGAGGTCCTGGAGTGAGTCCAGAGAAGGGCAACCAGGCTGGGCTGGAGAGCAAATCCCATGAATTGCAGCTGAGGGAGCTGGGGGTGTTCAGCCTGGAGAAGAGGAGGCTGAGGGGAGACCTTATCACTGCCTACACTGACCTGCCAGGAGGGTGCAGAGAGGTGGGCACTGGTCTCTTCAGCCAGGGGACAGGAGCTGGGACAAGGGGAAATGGGCTCAAGCTGCCCCAGGGCAGGGTCAGCTCAGCTGGGAGGGCAAAGTTCTTCCCTGGCAGAGTTGTGGGGCTGTGGCCCAGGCTGCCCAGGGAGGGGGCTGAGTCCCCAGCCCTGGGGGTGTTTAACATGTGGGTAGATGAGGTGCTCAGGGATCTGGTTTAGCACAGGACAGGAAGGGTTGGACTGGATGATCTTAAAGGTCTTTTCCAACCTGGTGATTCTGTGATGGCAAACACCATGGAGCCTGTATGCAAGCTGCAAACTCCAAACAGATAAACCAAGAGGACAAACTTTTTTGAATCTCCTGTAATTACACAAAACCTCCACGTTGTTTGTGAGGGCAGAGGGTTGAACAAGACAGAGGAGAATCCTAAGCTGCCAGCTGATCTTTGTATTTCCCTGTTGCTTGTATTTCCAAGCCAACAGCTACACAGTCCAACCAGCTGGCTCAGGCATTACCATGCCAGTAGGTTGTTCTTTATCACTGTTTGTTGCTTGGACACAGCTTGGACATACAGTGGATTTGAGAGTTTCCAAAGGGGAAAAAAAGGGGAGAACGTAATTTATTTGGAAATAAAAACCCTTAAAGCAACACTGATGTTAGGATCTTGTTTGGGATCTGAGTGTAACCCCAAAGCCAGGAAGACCCACCTGCACAGGTGGAGGTGGGAGGGCTCATTCTGCAGCTTGCAGGGTGACTCTCTGCTGAGGGCTCCTTGAAGGGACATCAGCATCCCTGGGGCAGGAGTGGAAGCCCACTGGGACCCCCTTAGCACATCCCTGCTCCTGCTCAGTCCCAGGCTTCAGCAGGGACCTGTGGCGAGCCGGGCTGCACAACAGCCCCGTCACACACAATCGCATCTTCTTACCTCCCACCACAGAGTGGTGTAAGAAGAAAACAAGGCAGGCACATAAAGAAACAAATCAAGAGAGCAATCTGGGGCAAAGAGACTGAGAAGGAAAAACAAATGAGGAAAAGGAAAGGATGAGGTTGGCCAAGGGGAAAGAAGAGGCAGGTTGGGTGTGTTCTGTTCAGGGGGCTGCACATCTCTCTAACAGGTTATGTTGCCTCCAGCATTCCCTGGGCATCTGCCATGGAGATCTGGGCTGGCTCTCCACACAAACAAATGGGATTGATTACATTCTATCACACTCCAAAGGATTCCTATAGGCATATGTCCTATACATTTACAATGCAGAGATCTGGCCAAACTCCCTGCAGAGTAATTGCTGCAGAAAACCGTTGTTTTACTGCCTGCCTCATCAGTCTTCTCAGAGTTTCCTACAAAGATAGCAGCTCCTGGATTCGCTTGGCAATCAGCCACTTTTCCCAACGACAGCTGCCTGGGATGGAGCTAACTGGCTGACACAGCACCAGACAGGGATCCAGCCCTCACCTCCCAGGCAGAAACACTCAGGCAAGAGTGTTCCCAGTTGCTTTTGAGTTCTTGCCACTTTCTGCAATTTCAGTGGCTGGTCCCATCAACATCACCTGCCAAGTTGCCTTGGTGGAGAAGAGGAATGGCTGGTAATTGAGTTAGAGAGCGCTGAGGTCAGGGTTCTCTCCCTACACCTTTCCCTCAAGCTTGCAGCATGGCCTCCTGCCCTAGATAACGTCAGGAGGGCCAGTGCAGCTTGTAACCAAGGTACCACAGGGTTACAGCATCCAGTTTGGAAGTGCCTGGCTTTTCTTGGGAAGGTAGACCTGTGAGATGTCCCCATCCGAAGGGGATGAATGGCGTGGTGAATGGCTCAGCTGCCAGCAGCAAGGAGGTCCCTGCTGAGCAACTGCAACCTGTGCAGAAGAGTCTCTGGGAAGGGCAGAACACATGTGGGCACAACACCAGTACCACAAAGGGGATAGAGGGAAGTTTTCAATTGCCCTGGTTTGCTCAGAGCCACCCAGGAATGATTTCTGACCTTCACAACAAGGGTGCACAATGCCAGGCACTGTCTGAGAGCAGGCAGCCCGCAGCATGTTGGCATCAGGAGGCAGCTGGAGCTGCGGGCTAGTTGTCCTCCCCTCTACTCTGCCCTGGTGAGGCCGCATCTGGAATACTGGGTCCAGTTCTGGGCCCCTCAGCTCAAGAAGGACAGGGGACTACTTGAAAGAGTCCAGCACAGGGTCACCAAGATGATGAAGGGAGTGGAACCCCTTCCTTATGAGGAGAGGCTGAGGGAGCTGGGCCTCTTTAGCTTGGAGGAGACTGAGGGGTGACCTCATCAATGTCTATAAATATGTAAAGGGTGATTGTCAGGAGGCTGGAGCCAGGCTCTGCTCAGTGATGGCAGTGACAGGACAAGGGGCAGCAGGTGCAAGCTGGAGCAGAGGAAGTTCCATGGGAATGTCAGGAGGAACTTTTTCACTGTGAGGGTGATGGAGCCTTGGGACAGGCTGCCCAGAGAGGTTGTGGACTCTCCTCTGGAGACATTCAAACCCACCAGGATGCATTCCTGTGCTCCTGCTCTGGCAGGGAGGTTGGACTAGATGATCTTTTGAGGTCCCTTCCAAGTCCAAACATTCTGTCATTCTGTGTGCACCCCAACCGACCCTGGCAGGAAGAACACCCATGCTCAGGCAGGGACAGAGGTCTCCTCCTAGGTCCTTTACCAACCAAGATTTGGGGTGCTCACTAAAACCCCTGCTTGAGCGTCCCAAGGCCGAGTCACCCTGCATGACAGCTTGGTGACCCACAGCCAGGCTGGGACAGCTCCTGGGATGGTACCAAGGGAGCTGAGCTGGGAACAGCAAAACCATTTATCCATTCCCATCAGATCCAGTCGCTCTTTTGGATCCAGGAAGCATCTGCCTGGATGTAAGGAAGCTCTGCATTATTATTCAGCACGGGTGAGTTTTAAACATTTATATGGCAAACTCCTCTGCTTCCTCTTAATTGTCCTTTTCGTTTGGTAACAGGCTGTGCTTTGGCAGGGACAAAGCCCTTGAGAACAGCCATATTAGTACACAAGTTTGGGGGAGGAGGGTGCCAGAAGAAGCAATTTTGAGCTGAATAATGAACACTGATGCTGGAACGGAGTCTAAGGCACTGGAGGTTACTCCACCCCCCTCTTCTGTGATCCATCCTATTTAAAGTCTCCTGTAACACGCTGCCTGCATCTTTCTGAGAGCCTCTTAGAGGAACTTCAGAGGAACCCTGTGTTTGCACAACAAGGAAAGCACTCTCCCAAAACACGGGGAGGATCGCCACAGCTTTTTCTGTAGCTGAAAGCGATCCCAGGTCTGCCTCTTGTGACTGGGGCATTTTAAAAGTACTAAAACAAAACCCCAGGAAGAAAGAGACACACCATGGGATTTGCAAGCCCTTTTGCAGTGATTCAGCAGCAATGGGAAAGGCTCCCACCAGCTCCTGATAGAGAGGGACCAGACATGCACGTGGCTCTCCAGCCCAGTGAAGCTGCCACGTCCACAACCACACTGGAGCTGCTGCACAGCTGGCAGCACAAGGGAGAAGCCACTCCTAAACCCAGCCCTTGCTGCCACATACCCGGCCTCTGTGATCTCTGCCCATGCTGCAGCAGGAAACTGGTGAGCTACAAAGCCCTCGGGAAGTTGCTTTGATTTCCTAACACCTGGAGCTGGTGCTGGCTTTGTGGTTCAACAAGCTGCTACAAAGGGTTGACTGGAGCAGAGCTGGCACTAAGTGTGGGGGTGGTGGCACATTTTGTGTTGCTGTCCCAGTGTTTTCCTAACACAAGGATTTCTTCCTTCACTTCACAGCTCCCAGGCTAAAAAAGCACTGGTGTCCCCTAATAAACCACTAACCCCACACTGATCCAACACATTACCCAAACTCTTCAGGACTTGGATGTATGCAAAAGTGGGAGTCATCCACCAAGGTGAGGGTCAGGCAGGGATGGCAGCACAGGAGCTGGGAACATGGGATTGTAAAGACAACCAGGGCACTGAGGTTTCCTGATACACCTCCTTCAAATGCTTCCTCTCCTCCTGCCTCCCCCATTACCTGACCCATTGCAGCTTGTGGCCTTCCCAGTGATGATGCAGCAATACCAGTGATAATGCAGTGGTACTGGTGACAATGCAGTGGTACTGGTGACAATGCAGTGGTACCGGTGACAACATGCCACTCCTGTATGTTCACATAGGAAGGCGTAGCACGTGAGAGCCACCGCTCCAGTTCAGACAGGCAGCCTGGTCTAATTGTGCATTTTGCTTTCAACAGTGGCCAGTTTCTGCCAGCGGTTTAGGAAAACGTAGGAGATTTTATATTAGAATTTGCACCCTGAAGGAAAATTGCCTTTTAAATTTTATTAGTGAGAATTTGGCTCGTGTCTTGAAGCACAAAGGCTTACGCTGCTACTGAACCCCTTGGACTGAAACCCTGACTCAGAAGGAGTCAAAAGGAATTTTCTTTTTGCCTTCTTTGGATCAACATTTTCATCTTCCAGCATTTATTGTTTGGGTTTGATGTGTGCTTGGAACAACTCTAAAATCCCACCAAGCTTTGGAGTTGAAGGGAGAATCAAGGCTACACATTTCAACTGCTGCAAGGCATGCTGGACTGGAAACGCCAGGTACATTCATGGTAAGGAAAGAGTAAATATCCAGCCAAAAGGCAGCATAGCTCCTAAAGCCACAAATGCAGGCAGGCCTAGCAATTACCAGCTTGCTACAAAAAAGGCCAGCAACAATTACTAAACCCCAGTTTGGGCACTTTCTCCTAATATTAACCAGTGGCAGCGAAAGGGCTTCAAGGCCCACACCTCTGCTCCTGTGCCTGACTTTATTTCCATGGATTCTGGGTAACTACTTCTCTTTTTCAGTAAGCCCTGTGTTGGCCCAAAGGGATTTTTCCTCTTGTACTGTTATTTCACAGCTTCTGGCAGAGTTCTTCGGTTTCAGTAAGGTTGTAGGACAGGTGATAACAGTGGCTTGGCCTAAGGAAGCTGCACTTGCTCCTACAACCTTCCCCACATGGGGAATTCCTGAATGCGTATTGCCTCTCCTTACAGGCAGGAGAAAACCCCATGGATAGGCCACGATATAAGCATTTCCTCAAGAGGGGGTGGAAGGAGCTTTGTTCCCTTCAAGACGGCACCAACAGCTGCCTACGAAAGGCCGGGTACTTCTTGTCTGCAAAGCAAGGGGAACAGAAGGGTTTTGGCTGACTCCGGCTAATTTAACTGCCTCCAACTACCTGAAGGGAGGTTGTAGAGGTGGGTGATGGTCTCTTCAGCCGGGTGACAGGTGATAGGACAAGGGGAAATGGCAAGAAGCTGTGCCAGGGCAGATTTAGATTAGATATTAGAAAGAAGGTTTTTACTGAAAGAGTTGTCAGGGCCTGGAACAGGCTGCCCAGGGAGGGGGTTGAGTCACCTTCCTTGGATGTGTTTAACATGTGGGTAGATGAGGTGCTCAGGGATCTGGTTTAGCACAGAACAGGAACGGTTGGACTCAATGATCTTAAAGGGCTTTTCCAACCCAGTGATTCTGTGATTCTGTAATTTCTGGCCTGTGCCTCCCTCTGCTCCCATCTGCACTCCCAGTTCCCACGGCTTCAGAGCAGTGACGGTGAGAATAACCAGAGCAGCCCAACGGGCCGAGCAGATGAACTCCCAAGTATTTAGATTACTGAACTGCACCTCCATAAATCTAGCCGATCCTCTGCCACAGGAAGGGGGCCGGGGTGTTAAATAAACAGGCAGTAAATTTCGGAGGGTTCGGTAAAGTTAGCATTGTCATTACTTTTCCATTCTGAGAAGACTAATCTTGGTTATAATTATCCCAGCTACATCCAGCCTTTTCAATAGCTCTTGGGCCGATAAATGAAGCGTTCGCTCTCCCCAATGCCTCTCCCACCCCTCATGTGTGTGATGTGTTCCAGATGAACAGAGAAACCATTTCTTTTTGCTTTTCCACTTGCTAACCTGTTTCCAGGCAGCCGGTGGGCCAGAGCACCAGCAGAGCTCTGCCAATTTATTTCACTCCTCATAGCAGGTGAGGATCCAGCCCCCTGTTTTTAAACTCTAAAAGAACTTAGATGGGTGATCTTCCCTGAGCAGAGTCCCATAAATGAGTGAAGAAAGAAAAAAACCCACCAGATAAACACGAAAGACAGTAATTGCACAAAACACTTTGGGCAGGAAGGCATGTGCCTGCCAGCTCCTGGGAAAAGCCACTTTAATTAGGCTGATTTAAATGCAGGCAGGTTTGGGTTTTCTGTCTTTTTTTTCTTTCTTTCAACTGAGGTCTTTGTACAAACAGGAGCCAGACTTGGAGTCCTCAGCCAAAACCTGTCCTTTTGCTCCACTAATGGGTGCTGGGACAGAGGAAAGAGCAACCTCTGCAGAGCCCACGTGAGCCAGCCCAAAGGAGACTAGCACCTCCAAAGCCTGATGACGGGAGACAGGGATGCTTTTGAGATGAAAAAGCTCACAGAATCACAGAATCGTAGGGGCTGGAAGGGACCTCCAGAGATCATTGGGTCCAAACCCCCTGCCAAAGGAGGGTCCCTAGGACAGGGCACACAGGTCACTGTCCAGATGGGGCTGGAAGCTCTCCAGAGAAGGAGACTCCACACCCCCTGGGCAGCCTGTCCCAGGGCTCCCTCACCCTCACTGGGGAAAAGTTCTTCCCCAGGTTGGTGTGGAACTCCCTGTGCTCCAACTTGCAGCCATTGCCCCTTGTCCTGTCTCCATAGGTCATTGCCACCCTGTGGAGGAGCGTATTTGTTCTTCTGCCCAGCCATTTCTGCCCAGCCAGGATTTTCTCTGAGCTCTGGGATTTTCCAAGCAGGAGCCAGCTGGGAGTGCATCTGCAGTAGGGCTGAGCCCACACAGATGCCCCTGTGGCAGCTGCACGCGGAGTTTCCAACATATGTTTACACACAACACTCAAGCCCTCCCGAACTAAGCATGTGAGCAATTGACCCTGTGGCCAGCACCATTTTTAACCTCTGTGCCTGTTGTCCCTGTGTGCCACAGTTAGGGCAGGATCTCAAAACCAGAAAGACTTGCCCTGAAGTCCCACAGAATCACAGAATCCCTAGGTTGGAAAAGACCTTTCAGATCATCCAGTCCAACCGTTCCTGTCCTGTGCTAAACCAGATCCCTGAGCACCTCATCTACCCACATGGTAAACACACCCAGGGCTGGGGACTCAGCCCCCTCCCTGGGCAGCCTGGGCCACAGCCCCACAACTCTGCCAGGGAAGAACTTTGCCCTCCCAGCTGAGCTGACCCTGCCCTGGGGCAGCTTGAGCCCATTGCCCCTTGTCCCAGCTCCTGTCCCCTGGCTGCAGAGACCAGCGCCCACCTATCTGCACCCTCCTGGCAGGTCAGTGTAGGCAGTGATAAGGTCTCCCCTCAGCCTCCTCTTCTCCAGGCTGAACACCCCCAGCTCCCTCAGCTGTTCTTCATGGGATTTGCCCTCCAGCCCCTTCCCCAGCCTGGTTGCCCTTCTCTGCAGTCACTCGAGGACCTTGATGTCATTCTTATGGTGAGGAGCCCAGAACTGGACCCAGCACTTGAGGTGCAGCCTCACACATGCTGAGTACAGGGGCACAATGACCTCCCTAAATGTGTCCTGGCACATTCAAGGTTGTGTCTGCTTCATGGGATGGGGAGATGAGGTCTCAGCGTGGGGAAGGGGATATGAGCATTTCATACAGAACTCCTCCTCAGGGCAAACGCCCAGTACAGTTAAATTCAAGCTGTAACAGTCTTTTAACATTTCTATCCAAGTATTTTTTAACAACTTGAGCTACATGCAGCAGAGCTGGTGATCACCACGTGTCTACCAGCACCTCCAGCCATCATCTCACAGCCCCTGAGCCCGCTCCCTCTTCCCGGGTAAATCCTCTGCTCCCATCTCCAACTGCGTGTGTGTGGAACTACAGGATTGCTGTCTAGGGATGTGTTTTCCAACAGATGCACCTTTAAAAGCTTATGCACATAAAAATACAGCTTTGTACAACCCTGCTGCATCATGGAGCTCAGGGAGTGTTGAGAGCAGGGTGATCAGTCGTGCCAAAAAACCTGCAGGAAGGGACTTCTCAAAGCAAAAGTCCATTTGAAGCCAACTCCCCACTTCTCTACATAGTTTAAAGATGACAAGGAAGTCAAGTGCTTGCTACAACATCTCAACCAGCAAGGAAAAATAAAGAGCTCTGTCTGCAAGAATAAAAGCCAGCTCCTCCAGCGTGTGCCCTGCATGCACTTACGTCGGCTCCATTAGTGCCTTGTGGAGTAGCTGACCTACGGCAGAACTGGCATCCCCAAGATTTATTCCAGCTGGTTTGGTCCCTGCCTTTCATAGAGTTACTCCAGTTAGGCTGTACTTAAAAAGCAGCAGGGATCAGGAGCTAAAACGTTTCCCAGTCTAGTTGCAACAGGAGGTTTGTCTCTCAGACAGGCTTCGAGATTTTGTGTGGGTAAAACACGGAAAAACTTTACCCCAGCATGAGGAGACAGTTCCTGACCCTACCTGGGCTCTCATTCCTCAGCTGATGCCAATAAAACACCTTTGCAACCACAGCCTGGTTCATTTCCCAGCAGACAGCCAGAAATATCCCTGTGCTTAGTCAGAGAAGTCCTACCCAAAGGCTGACGCAGTGCACAGCAGCTCGCCCGCACCTGTTGCTGCGGCAGATGTCTATGAACTGGCTTGTCTGTGGGAAGAGTTTCACTCCTGAGATGATCCAAGAGCGTGAAACCCCCTGAGAAGGGCTGGCATGCCTCAACACTTCTCTCAGTCTCTAACCAAATCAATCAGTTTAATCTCAGACTAGACACTGATATGATACAATTCTTCTTTCTGTTGTTGGTGGTTTAAAATGCTCAGCAGCAGGCATAAAAGCAGCTCCTGACATTGTGTTTACACAGCAACAGCAGGGTTTTTCAGCTTCATTTGGGACTTGGAGACCAAACATTGCCTATGGTTGTGCTTTAGGCATCTCTGCTGTAACAGCATTATAAATATGTAACGAGAATTTAAAAGGCAGAAGGAAAATCAATAATGGAGACACCTCATCCAAATCGCAGGCTTAGCTCTCACCATCTGAAGAGCTGGGATTTCCAGCGTGCACTCAGTGACACTGAAGTAAAGGTGTCCTTGTTAAAGGATGAGCACAGGAGTCACCTGCAGCATCCAGAGGGAAAAAGACCTCCAGTTTCAGAGGAAAGCTGCCTTACCGCAGTTCTTACACACCGTCATTTTTAAAGGAGACAAAGCAGCTTAGCACAGAAGGATGAGGAACTTGGTTCGAGCAATTGGGATCTACAGCAACAACAGCAAGGTCAGCCATGCTACTAGAGCAGAGGTTTTGGTCAAGTCCCTGAAGGTTAGCCTGGGCAAAACTGCTTTCAAATATCAGAGAGCTGAGAGGAAGGAGGGTCATCAGTACCTGGCCAGTATCTGGCCATCTGAGATGCTTCCATGGCCACCATGAGCACTATGGGATCTGATCAATGTTTATCAATATCTGAAGTGTGGGACACAGAGGGAAATGGCCAGCCTCTTCTCAGTGTCTGTGGGGACAGGACAAGGGGTGATGGCCTCAAGTTGGAGCACAGGAAGTTCTGCACCAATATGCAGAAGAGCTTCTTCCTGGTGAGGGTGAAGGAGCCCTGGGACAGGCTGCCCAGGGGGTGTGGAGTCTCCTTCTCTGGAGAGATTCCAGCCCCGTCTGAACGCCGACCTGTGTGACCTGTCCTAGGGACCCGATGAGCTCTGGAGGTCCCTTCCAACCCCTACAGTTCTGTGAATCTGTGAGTCCACACACTTGCAAGCCTTAATCATGTAGATTCAAACCAGAACCGTGACTGATATCACCAGATATCTCTGGGAGGGCTGATGGTCAGAACCTTGAGTGTAGCTCTGTACCTTTTAGCACATCTGAAAGGAAACAAAACGGTCCTATTTATGGAACAGGCTCTGCCTGCATGGGTCCTTTTTGGCTCCTTCCGTCTCCCCTGGAGTTATACACGGGCAACACTCCCAAGACCCTTTTCCAACATGCAGCTCCTTCTCCTTCAGCAGTTTCCTTCCTCATTCCCTTCTCCCCCTAACTCATGGCCACAGTGAACGTGCTGCCTGATTATCCGCTGACACACACACACACTTAGCACTCCTGTGCAGAAAGCAACAGATCTGGAAGCTTTTCCAACTTCCCCTCCAGATGATGTCACCCTGGGTGGGTGCCAGGCTGGGTTACTAGTTAAAAACCTTCACTTCAGGGTCAGACATCCTCCTATTTTTAGGCCCAGCCAAGAGCCGAGCTGAAGAGTTCATCTTACTCAACTGCAAATGCCTGCCGGGTTTGGAACGGGGCCTGGCTTTGTGGCAGGTGAAGGGATTCTGCAGCACAGGAGCCCATTTTAAAGGCAGGCAGCAGTGACTTTGTGCTCTGGTGGTTCATGCCAAGATTAAAAGCTGTTTCAAGCTCCCACCCTCCACAAATTGCAACTGCACATGCAAAAACCTGGGCCTGAATTCGATTTGGCACCGCAGAGCACTGCTGGCTGTGTCCTGCCCCACGCAGCCCGCTGGAAATCTGCACAGTGGGAAACAGACCCCTTCCAGTACAAACTGGGAACTGGCAGCATCTCAGGGGACGTGGAGTGGGATGGGGAAGCTTCTGTGCAGCTGCATGGTACGAAGCGCAGGGTGTTGAGCAGCCCATGGCCTCGCAGCTAACACACCCCTGCTCTGCTAACTCCATCACCCAGTCCTGCACTGCTGCTCCTCCCGCACCTTCCCCAAATTCCCACCAGCAGGAATACCTCTTTGCATTAACATCCCTACTTGCAGAACGTGGTGATAAGGTCTCCCCTCAGCCTCCTCTTCTCCAGGCTGAACACCCCCAGCTCCTTCAGCCGCCCCTCAGAGGATTTGCCCTCCAGCCTCTTCCCCAGCCTGGTTGCCCTTCTCTCCAGGACCTTGATGTCTTTCTGATGGTGAGGAGCCACTCAACTGAGTGTTAGACCCAACTGGTCACATTTGAGACCCATCCAGAGTTAAGAAAAAACAGAAGAAGCTTTTGAGACCAGCTGCAGGTTGACACGAAGAGCGATGGTGCGTGCGGCAGCTGTGGCCAGCAGCCAGTCAGGCCTACCTGGCCCTGCTCCCCACAGCCCCAGGGCCCATCACTGGTTTTAGGAGGGTGATGACTCGAGTTAGAAGATGTGACACAGGACACAGCCCTCATGCAGCAGCACCAGCCCCGTGGGCCCAACGAGCTCCTCTTTCGGCAGCCTGTGAGCGTGCAGGGCTGAGGTGTAACCATACACACTGTTGACAATGACTGAAAACCACAGACAAGTAAGAATTGTAATCATTTCAGGGCGAAGTGTGAACATGAGTCACGTCCCTGTGCAGGCTGTGAGCTGCCTTCATGCCCCGTGAAGAGCACTGCCCGGTGCTGACAGGGGAGCTCTGCTCCTCACCCAAACCCCTCTCCTCACTTAGGCTCTTTCTCCCGCCCGCAGTACACCAGCACTCACACAGGAAGCCGCTGGAGTTTCCCAGCACTTGACAAAGACAGAAAGCTGGCAGTGCCGGGGGGTTTATTTTTAACTCCTGGCGAGTCGCATCATGCTGCTGACGGGGATGAAAAGCAGCCACCAGCCCAAGCTCAGCAGAAGCAGCTGGAGGGGTGACAGTCCCCGCGGCCTGTGGCGTCTCCCTCGGCCTAAGCAGGCTGGCAGCTCCGCTCCCATGCACCTCTGCAAAGCCCTGTCTCCATCACCTCTGCGGCCAGTGGATAAGCCTGGAGCAGGGCTTCCTGCACAACTCTGGGACCAGCCACCGCGGCTGGTGGTCCTCTGAGTGCACCCCACCTCTGAGCACCCAGCTCCCCCTGCACAGCTGTGTGACCAAGCTGTCAGCAATACAAACACAGGGCCCTGTGCTCCATCTCAAGAGCAGAAAACATGCCGGGGACTAGGCAGCCACTCTGGGTTTGCTGGTTAAACCCACTCGTAGAGGAAAAAAAACCCTGAATGTCTCTAGCTAAGGCTGTGGGTGACCCTCCAGCACCCATGGGCCACGCAGGGCAGTGTTAAAACCTGAATGCTTAGCTGGCTCGTGCTCTCAGGGTGCTGGCACAAGGCACGGCTCCCACACTGCAGCTCCCAAGCATGTTTACAGCGCGAGCAGGAGCCCAAGCCAGGAGATTAAATTTCAGATACTGAACCATTTGCTCCGAGGGAGTTACATCGGCAGCTGACTTGGCCTGCCTCCCTCTTGTTTGCTTCCCTCTCCCTCTGAAAACAAGGCTCTACTTGGGTTTTCTCAATCCCAAGCAGCCTCTCCCCTTCTGCCATGGTCCCCATGCTGCTTGCTGAGAGCGCTCCTTGCTCCGAGAGAGCTGGGATGACATTTAACTACAGGAAAGAAAAAAGCAAGAAGATGCAGAGAAGAGGAACCTGGGTTTTAAAAAAAGGAAATCTCTAGTGAAACCACAGTTGTGCAGCTGTCCCAGCTCTGCCATTTCTGCAGCACATTTCAGCAAGCTCATTAGCATTTTTACGGAGACAAAGTAGTTAGTGATCGGTGAGGTATCCATCATCCCCAGCAAAGGTTGAACAAGCTGATACCGCTTGGCATTCTGCAAGGGATGAGTGGTGGGAAACACCACGGTGCTTGGCCGGCTCCTGGGACTGCTATGCTGTGGAATCATTCTCCTAGAGCTGAAGAAAGGCCCCTGAAGATACAAATAAGCAAAGGCCAACTCACCATGCACCTCATAGGCTGCACCACTCGGGCTTGTGACAGGGTGGGAGGCTGGGAGTCTAGTGGGAGCTAGAGGTGGGTCTGCCCCATGGGAAAAGGTGGGTCATGGGGAGGCCACAGATGCCTGCAGTGATGCCAGGTGCTGTGTGGGAGAGGAACATGCTCTGTGGAAACCCTGGAAAGCCCCTGAGCTGCCTCCTTTCAGGCAGTCCAGTCTCCACCACCTCAGCCCACAAATTAAATGTCTGTAGGGAGGAGAGGGACACAACTGTGATGGGCAAGTGACTCTGGCATCACCGTGTTACCAACACATCGAGGCACCAGAGCAAAACAGAAGAAAAACAAAACAGCCATTAACTTTAGCTGCCTTTCAGAGAAGGGTCTGGAAGAAGCTCAGCCCCACACATCAAGACACTCGAGCCACGTGCCCTCCCTGGTCCCACTGCCTCTTGCTTCTAGTAGCAGATGCTGGTATCACCTCCTTCTCTCCCAGCCCTGCATCTATCTATCTGCTTGGGCAGGGGAGAAATGGACACGCTTAAGGCAGCTGTCTCTTCTACTGCACTCATGGTGTGGATGTGAAGCAAGAGGGGAAGCAAAACTGCAGCACAGGCTGATGTGATCACTACCATCTTCATTTGCAAAATGCAAATTGCTTCCTTTCCTAAGAGCTTCAAGATGCAACAGCTGATTAGAGCAGGACTGCTAAGGAAAAGTCAGTCATCAGACAGGAGCAGAACTGGGGAGGCTGCTGGGTAATACTGCATTTCCTCACTGACCTCCCACGCTCCTCCCTTCTTTGCCCTTGCTCCCATCACAGGCTGATCTCTTTTTGGATATTCACACTTGTTCTTCCAGAACAGCCCATGAGCATTCGTCCAGCACCCACCATGGCTGTGTCCACAGCACATGTGGCTTCCTCAGGCTTTAGTATGGTACCAATAAGAACATTAACCCACTAATGAGGGGAGGGGAGGGGAGGGGAGGGGAGGGGAGGGGAGGGGAGGGGAGGAGGGGAGGCGGGGAGGGGAGGGGAGGGGAGGGGAGGGGAGGGGAGGGGAGGGGAGGGGAGGGGAGGCGGGGAGGGGAGGGGAGGGGAGGGGAGGGGAGGGGAGGGGAGGGGAGGGGAGGGGAGGGGAGGGGAGGGGAGGGGAGGGGAGGGGAGGGGAGGGGAGGGGAGGGGAGGGGAGGGGAGGGAAGGGAAGGGAAGGGAAGGGAAGGGAAGGGAAGGGAAGGGAAGGGAAGGGAAGGGAAGGGAAGGGAAGGGAAGGGAAGGGAAGGGAAGGGAAGGGAAGGGAAGGGAAGGGAAGGGAAGGGAAGGGAAGGGAAGAGAAGAGAAGAGAAGAGAAGAGAAGAGAAGAGAAGAGAAGAAAAGAGAAGAGAAAAGAGAAGAGAAGAGAAGAGAAGAAGAGAAGAGAAGAGAAGAGAAGAGAAGAGAAGAGAAAAGAGAAGAGAAGTTAGTTGGAAGGGACTTAGAACAATTATCTAGTCCTAATAGCATTTCTAATATAAAACAGTAGCTTTACTGGAAATTAAACACTTGGCTATGTTCAGTTAAGCAAACAAATACTCAAGATGGACAAAAGATGATTCTTTAGAGTCAGTAGAACCTTCTGCTTCCCAACTTCACCACTTACAGTTAGGAGCATAGTGTATTCCCGACACGATTCATTAGTGTGTGTTGTGACTGAAGATACCCTCATGCTGGAAGGATGGTTCTATTATACACCATACTAGAGCAGCAAGAACTTAAATCTTCCCACAGGCACTCATTCCTAAAGCACCAGATACTAAAACGGATAATTTCTGTGTCTGGATATTGGAATGTATTGGGAAAATTAAAGGCTGTTGTCAGATGAGTGTGTGTGTGCTAAGGCACTGCAGTGTTTACTCTCAACTTCCTCTCCAAAGCTGATTCAAAGATTACAGTAACCAAACTGTGGTCAAGAAAATGATAAACACATGTGAGGATCCTCACATGGACAGAGCAAACTGTGATTTGAACGTGCAATAAATGGTGAATAAGACTAAACCGTAGCACTGACCACGATCACAGAAGCACAGAGCTGTAGGGGTTGGAAGGGACCTCCAGAGATCATCAGGTCCAACCCCCTGCCAAAGCAGGGTCCCTAGGACAGGGCACACAGGGCGGTGTCCAGATGAGGCTGGAATCTCTCCAGAGAAGGAGACTCCACACCCGCTGGGCAGCCTGTCCCAGGGCTCCCTCACCCTCACTGGGGAAAAGTTCTTCCCCATGTTGGTGTGGAACTCCCTGTGCTCCAACTTGCAGCCATTGCCCCTTGTCCTGTCCCCACAGACCACTGAAAAGGGGCTGGCCATTTCCCCCTGCAGCCCATGCTTAAGATATTGATAAACATTAATTAGGTCCCCCCTTAGTCTTCTTTTCTCCAGGCTGAACAGCCCCAGCTCCCTCAGCCTTTCCTCAGGCCAGGCCTTGAATCATCTCTGTAGCCTCCTCTGGACTCTCTCCAGGAGATCCCTGTCTTTTTTATCCCAGGGAGCCCAGCACTGGACACAACACTCCAGGTGGGGCCTGACCAGGGCAGAGCAGAGGGGGAGGATCCCCTCCTGTGACCTGCTATCACGCTGAAAAGAAACCCGACCTTCTGACATTGGGCTTTAATAAACAAATATAATACAGGGTTTTACAGGGTAAATACAGGTTGTAAGTCTTTCCACTTAATACTTGAAGCAGGCTTAATTATCAGGATGGTGAAGCCATCAAAACACCTTTGGTCCCATCCCAGCACAAAGGCAGCACCTCTGCCTGCTGGGTCTCATCACACACTCCTGCTCTGCCCCACCAAGGCCCAGGAGCTGAGACCAAACTAATAAAAGCCTTCATCTGGGCTGTGGTTAGCACTGCAGCGAGCAAGGCAGCGAGGGTGGAGGGCTGCTGCTCCTCTGTGGAGCAGTGAGACGTGACTGCTGCTTTGCAGAAGGTGTCAGGAGCTTTCATTGACTATCAGAGCGGCGGTTGTGAACTTGTCCACGTGTGGAAATTGCTATTTTGGTGGGTTTTTTTTTTAAAGACCCACCCTGTTTTTCTCAATCCTTGCTCAGTTGGTGAAGTCTTTTCCTCTCTCACAACTATCTGGGCTCAATCACATCTGGATGTTCCTCCTGGTGAGCTGATCTCCTATAAATCCCTACAAATTCTGCAAAAGAAATACACACTCCCTGGGTTTCATAATAAACCAAATGCAGATTAGCAAAGATTTTTCTAGATTATTGTAGCTTAAATAGTTCTGGTTTAAGATAAATTTTGCATCTATCATTACTTGTGGGGGGTTGTGATGCTATTTTAAACACTGATGATAAATTAGGGAGGTTGTGAGCTCTGTTACTCAAGGAACTGTGCAATATTTGGACATTGATCACAAGCCACTTTATTAAGAAAGTCCAGATAATTATTCTCAGAGGATAATTATAAAGTTGGGAAAGTAAAGTAAAAGTAACTTGACCCAGTTCTCCAGGAGAACAGTGACAGAGCTGGAGAGAGACAGCAGCTCTCGTGGGCCTCCACCCTTTTATTCCCCCATCCCTGGGGTATCCCTTATGTCCATAACGAGGGAGCCCAGGGATGCTGCAGTATCAGCTGTGGCTGTGAGATAAAGCCCTAATCAAACCAAGAAAACCTCATGCTGACGCTCAGGGAGGGGATGAACACATATTACCAGGCTCTGAAACCATTTCAGAGCCCATGGGTTAGCAATGGGTACCACTGCCATGAATACTCTTGGTTACCACCACTTGCCAATGATGGAAAGTTCTTTAGTTACAAACCCAGACCTGTAAATAACAACAAGGAGTAAGGGATAGGCAATTCTTCTGTCCAGCCAAGAACCACTCACAAATGGATGCACTGATGCACCTGGAAGCTGTTCCCAACCTGACAGGGAGACAGTTGGAAAGGCCTCAAGGTAGTTTTTCTCTGCTCTAACTTGCCCATCACAAAGAGGAATGAGGATATTATGCAGCACCACAGAATCAATAGTTATTGTGGAAATTATTGGTTTGATGTCAAGGGCAATTAGCTGTGAGGGGAATTAGTACATCCCCTGTGCAGGAAGACAAGTACATGTTCTTCCCTAGATGGGAAAGGTGTTGGCTATGAAGGGCATCCATGAAGGTGAGCATGGAAACTTCATCACTAGAGTCAGGTTTCCCAATGCTGAGAAGCCTGACCCCAGGCCAAAGTCTGCAGCAAGGATGAACTGAGAGGGGCCAAACCTGCAGACCAGCCTGACCCTCTGCATTCACATGGCTGACCCAACTGTGGGAGAACCATGCTGACTGAGATCAACTCAAAACACCATCTTATCCCGACACCTTTCCAGTATTGCCCTGACTTGCACCAAGAGAAGCTATGTTCCATGTTAAAGCTAGGACTGATTACATTTCATGGACTCATCTACTCCATGCACAGGTTGGCTGCTGAAAAAATTATTTCAGCATTTGAGCTTAAGTCCTGCTGGAAGGCTAAGTCATTCAGAGGAGACAAGTGTAGATGCAGGGGTGAGGAATGTGCCAAGCTTGCCATACTGAAGGAAATCAGCTGCACAAATGTTTTGAAACTTTAAAGATCCAAAAGAAGAGAGACAAAGGAGTATTTTTCAGGACCTCCATGCAAGGTGGAGTAAAACTGAATGGTTTTGCCACAGCCTAATCCACACTTTGAATCTCACCCTGGCAGTAGCTGACATGGAAAAAGACCTTGCAGAGACCAGGAGGGTGAGAGCCCAGGGCAGGAGGCAGCTCTGAGGCTCCATGCACACCCCTCCTACTTCTCCCCTGGACCTCATCTCGCTTGCCAAGCCAACCATCCCCCACCCTGCATTCACAAAACCAGTTCCTCAGTTCAGTGGGAAGCTGGCATCCTGGCTGGAGCTGCCTGCCCTGCAAAGACCTGTCCACCCCCATCTACTGCCAAAACCTCTGCATCAGCAGATGAATAGATTCTTTCCATAAAAGGCATTCAGGGGTAAGAGGGTGTCTTCTTCTAGCTTATGAAGGCAAGGAAGATGCACTGAGTTGCTCTGCAGCCTGCAATCTGCATGCAGTCACCTAACTCCCTCTGAAATACAATAAACATCACAGCAAACCTCAGCTCCTGTGTCACCTTTGGTGCTACGGAGCAGAACCCTTGGTGGCAGCAGACCCCCAAGATGTTGGTGTAAAGCAGCACTGACCCCTGAAATCAGGAGAGCTGCCCCCATGCACACCCATGCACCAGAGGTGATGATGTCTGCCAGGCAGGGATGGCTCTTAGGTGAGAGCACAGGGGTGCAACAGAGCTCTCCCAGAGCAACACGCCGATGCTGGGGTAACTTGTGCATGTCATGTCCACGTACCCAGCAGGAAGCTGTGAGATGCCCCTGCAAGAGCTCCTGGGGGTTGTTCCTCAGTTATTTTCTATTCTCAAACCAGCCCTGCACCCACCCTGCTGAAGTGAGACATTAATGTTGGGGTGGAAGTGGAAAAAACCCTCACAGTTGGAGAAACACAGAGACAACTCCAGGGGGGCGATCGCCCCTGTCCTGAGCTGCAAGGCTCTCCTCGCTGGGAGCTGTGGAAATCCTGCCACCCCAACACCCGGCACCCACAACAAAACCCTCTCCTTGCCTTTGTAATCTGCACTCGTTTTGCAAAACCAGCCTCAGCTTTCAGGGAGGTCCTGGAGAGCTGTGGCTAACACCCAAGTCAATGTACTAACGGTGCCATCCAGAGGTACCTGGGTGTAGCACACCGCTCCGTGTCCAGGCACTATCATTCCAGTGAAAGAAGATCTACGTGTAATCTTATATATATATATATATATCAGGCTTTAAACCAGCCATGAAATAATTACATTTTTCATTCCTTTAGTCCATCACCTTTCATTCACTTGGGTTTTTTTTCCCCTCTCTCTCAACCCTCCCCGTGTGTTTGGATTGTCCACGTACACTAAATCAGTCCTTCCTAAAAATACATACATCTCTGGCCTCTCTTGGCAAACAAGAGCTATTTCATTTGACTTGCAACTAACAGCAGGACTGGCACCCCATGCTGGGTTTACAGAGACTTTTGTGTGTGTGTGTGTGTGTGTCCCCATATTTCACCTCCATGCAATATGGTTTCACACAGCAGCAACCACACACAAAGAAACATCTCACACAGCTGATGGGTCCTTTTCAGCTGGGAAATGGTGACTCAGACTCAATGCAAGAACGGGTTTCTGCAGCATATGACCATGCCATGACCAGCATATGACCAGCATATTACCATACATATATATGACCATACATTATATGTGTGTGTAGACAGTTTACATCAGTTGCCTGAAGAGTTTGGATGCAGCATCACCCATGGCATGTTTTATGATGGGCAAAACGTGTCTGAGGAGATAGTTATTCATAACAAAGGTCTAATTTACCTCTGTGTGCAGAGGTACCTCCTTCACTGACACCCCTGCTACCTGTGTGATGCTAAGATGTGGAATCACAGAGTGATCCTGTTAATACCAGAGGAAAATCAACCCTTGGATCTTTATTTTTCTCCCTTTAGGAAATTAATGGGATTAAAGAGACAACAGATGAATAACCCCAACAGCACGAACTATACAGTGACTTTTTTAATCTTTGGGATTTTTTTGAGCTTTGCTCAGGTAGGTAACTCACTTTGAGATGTATTATCTTAAAGATGCAAAAATACACGCAGCACAATGTGCTCATATCCATCTCCTTTTTCCTCTGGAAGTGCCACTCACTGGTCCATTAGAATTAAGGCACTGGGCATCATTTTATCACCTCCCACAAATTACAAGGAAAACTGAGAAACAGATTGACTTGAAAACTAACAGAGTAACTTCCCTGATAGCCTATGGCAAGCACTGTTCTCACTTGCTGCATCCCTCCCCAAAAAGAGTACCCTTCTTTTACAGTCCTAGTATTTGGAAATCAAGAAGAAACTGTAAACATGTAAATCCTGTCAAGTGACAGATGGTGTTGCTGAACCATGCCCACTACAAAGAGGCATGACTATAGTTAAGAGGAGATGATTAAGAGGAGATTCCAAGTGTTATGGAACCCAAATGTTAAATGTCAATGTCTGCACTGCATTTGGGGAGTCACCTCGAGCTGACTTCAAACCTGACCTGGCCTGGGCATCAGATGGTGGCTTAGTTTTCCACCAGTCAACCCTGGGTTGTGCTCTGAGGGTGGCTGCACTGAGGTTTCCTGGCAGCAGCTGCAGGGAGGCAGCTCTCAGGTCAGGGGAAGCACAGGAGCATGGAGACACCTGCATGGAGAAGGGTTTGGAGGGTCGTTGGAAAGAGGTGAGTGAGCCTGGGGAAGCCTGGTAAGAGGAGAAGTGGAGAGCAGCTCTCACATTCCAGGCATTTCAGTGCTGAATACATGTCTGGAGGAGATAGCAGACATATGGAGTCCTTCATAGAGCTGTGAGATATGACCCACAGAGATCGCCGAGTCGACACTCTAATTCTGTAGCCTTAACCTTGCTAGAAGCTTCCAACACGTCTTACACCAAGTGTACAATACTTCCACACAGCAGCAGCAAAAAAACCCAACCCCAAAACTAACCCCAAGGAACACACCAGCCCCAGGCATCGTGATGGAAAAATTATAGTGGCAATTTAACAGAAAATATTTCTTCCCAAGATCAAAGACAGTATGTCGTCCTCCTCCTGCCACTTTCTTACACACAGTGTTTTCCCAAAACACGTTGCCCAAGGCTAACTGCTGCACAAGTTCAGACCACAGATGCAAGTGTATGTTGATGGGAAAACTGGTCCACCAACAGGAAGAGGACTGGAAAGGCCTGGAAAAAAAAAATCCAGTCTTGTGCAGTCACTTTGAACACACACCAACCAGGGTCTGAGCAACTTCCTTTCAGTAATTAACATGTTTGACAAGGAAATTAGAGCAAGGCATCGTTGGGCAGAAAGATAAACAGGAAAAAAGTCATGACTGACATTTATCTCCCCTTTTTTCCATGATTTCCTCCACAGAGTGTGGGGTGTAGGGTGTTGTCCTGGTTTCAGTCAGGATAGAGTTAACTTCATTTGTAGCAGCTGATGGGATGCTGTGTTTGGGAGTTCCAATGAAAGCAGTGCTGAGAACACCCTGATGTTCTTAGTTGCAGTCAGACAGTCAAGGACTTTCTCAGCTTCTTCCTATTTCTCTATTCATGAGACAGGAGGGGCGAAGCCAGGACAGGTGACCCAGATGGGCCAAAGAGAGTATTCCATGCCAATGACGTCCTGCCCAGGAGAACGGGGGGCTGAGGGGAGGAAGAAGAGGGGCGGTGGCGGGACGCGTGCTGCTTGGGGGGACGGTCGGGTTCCGGGACAGCTCTGGGTGGTACCTGAGTTGTGTGGGTCGGGGAGAAACTGCATTGGGGATCAAGAGTTTCATCTTCTTTTGCTCTAAAGTCCTGTTAGCATTGGGATATTTGACCTTTCTGTTCTCTTAGTAAACTCTCCTTATCCCAACCCACGGGCCTCTTAGTTTCTTGGGTTTGGAGTTATTTCCCCTTCCTTTTCCCTTCCCTTGTTTCCCCCCTTTTTCCCTCTTCCCCTGCTCTTTTACTTTAAGGAGCAGGCAGCTGCGTGGATCTCGGCCCACAGCCGGGGTGAGACCACGACAGGTGTGCACTGACCTGTACTTCCCCGTCCTCACTTGCAGAGCTCTCATACCGCACCGCTGGGCACCTCCAACATCATTCACAATATCATCCCCAATCATGATGGCCTGTCAGAGCAGGGAAATGGAGAAAGGCTGGCGTCAGGAGAAGTTTATTTCTGCCACGCATCACACTCCTCTGACATAACAAACAGCTTGATTTGATGTTCAACGCCGCCATCAGACAAATTAAACAAGATAATATTGTCATCCTATTGATTAAAAGTCATCCTACCTTGAATGCAATTCATGCTATAGCTCCTTGAGTGACGGACTAGGGCGGCACACCTCTGTCCAGTTTGTAATCAATCACAGAAAGGGAAGTGATGTGGCACACAGTTCAAAGGAAATGTTGAATTTTAAGGAGTTAGGCCTATTCTGTTCCTAACGAGCCACTTATGCCATGCTCTAAGCAGTTTAAATCAAGCTTAACTTGGTATTCTAAAAGCTAGTCAAAAATTGAAACTTGTGGTCATTGAGATGTGCAGCTGTGTGGAGCTTGGACCCGACCCCATGTCAGGTTGATGCAGAAATTTGGGAAATCCCTGAAAAATCAAATCCCTTTGGTTTTGCACGCTGCAATATGATGGTAAATCACAGAATCACAGAACTGTAGGGGTTGGAAGGGACCTCCAGAGAACATTGAGTCCAACCCCCTGCCAAAGCAGGGTCCCCAGGACAGGGCACACAGGGCAGTGTCCAGACGGGGCTGGAATCTCTCCAGAGAAGGAGACTCCACACCCCCTGGGCAGCCTGTCCCAGGGCTCCCTCACCCTCACTGGGGAAAAGTTCTTCCCCATGTTGGTGTGGAACTTCCTGTGCTCCAACTTGAGGCCATTGCCCCTTGTCCTGTCCCCACAAACACTGAGAAGAGGCTGCCCATGTCCCCCTGTGTCCCACACTTCAGATATTGAGAGACGTAAGGACTTGTGACCTTAGGGAAAGAGCAGCAGCAGGGGTTGGGACAGGTGGTTCTGCCTTCCCAGCTCTGCTCACAAGGTGCTCCAAAGCTGCCAGATGATGGAGGGCTCAGTCTCTTTCATCCTTTCATTACCAAACCGTTCTCCCTATCCACTCTGCTCACAGAAATGCATGTGTAAGATACCTGCCCCTGGAGATAGTTCACCTTTCCTCACCATTCCTCAAAACAAGTGATCCAGCATGTGATGAGGAGAAAATGATGGGTTGATTTTAAATAATTGATAAACTAAAGATATATACACAGATGAGGAAACAAAATAATCCCATGGCAGCATGCAGAGCTGCAAAGATCCTGGCAGCACTGCTCCCAACCAACCACCATGACCCATTCCCACCCACACTGCTCTGAGACAGCTAATCATTCTCAACCACTGGCTTTAACAGTTTCTAATTCCTTCTTCTTATAAAACTCCTTCCAAAAACCTCCCCAGGTTTTGGAGAGGGGACAGGGAACAGCTGTGGGTGGGACCCCAGGAGCAGACCTGCCTTCGGATCCCCGCATGCCCTTGCTCTGCCTGAGCCCAGACATTCGGGATGAGATTTCTCAACTAAAGCTGATTTCAATCCTAGCTTCTAAAAACCCTAAAAGCAAATTTTCCTGGAAAAAAAAAAGGGGAAAGGCAGAGTGGGGCAGCCCACCAAGCACTCCCTACCTCACCAGGGCTGGATTTTACCCCATCCAGGGAAGTTTTCCTGCGAGATGCTCGGCGAGTGCAGCCGCAGATGAGCAGCGATGCCTGTCCAGGCCAGCTTGTGGCATACGCATACAAAAATGTACTCCAGCCCCCTGGGGATTTCACAGATTTACTATCGGTGAAGGGCAATAATCACTAAAGGAGGAGCAATTATTCCCAAATCATTTAGGATTTAAAAAATCATTGGCAAGAAGATAGAGGTCAAGAGGTGCGCTGTCAAGGGAAATAAAAAAAACTCTACCTGTCAAACCTGGGTTTAACTTCCTCTCTGACTGCAATATGGTAAGAAGAGAGAGAAAGATATAAAACTGAAAGGTCACATACCCACTGAAAGCAAGAATTAAAAGATCCCTGTTTGTGTTCACATCTTACACAGGGATCACACCATTAAGCTGTTCAACTATTCCATGGAAGTCACTTTTTTAAGGCTGGTTTAAAATTCACTAAAAAGAAGGGCAAAAAAAAAACCCTCTCTGGTTTTAATACAAATCAACAAACAATTCAAATGAGCATAATTTATATTTTGCTAAAGCATACAGCAGGTGAGAGGTGGTGCATGTGGTTGTACACACATAGTAAATAAAGCCAAAGCTGAGGAAAGCCGCTGCTCTTGAAGAGTCCCCATCAAACTCAACCCAGATGAGCAGTGATAATGGAGGAGGTGAACATGACAGGGATAAAGTAATCCCTGCTGGACAAAGGTCTGTGGCACAGAAATCACTGTCATGGTCAGCATCTTACTGGTAGTGTCTGGTCCACAGAGAGGAGGGAGGTGGGGACCGACTACTCTTAGCCACAGAAGTAGGCAACACTCATGAAACCTTCAGAGATGCTTCAGAGGGTGATGAACAGGAACCTCGGTTATCTTTTGCCTGCAGAGCTTTAACATTCACTAAAATCCCAGGAAAACGTTCAAGCAGAAAAGGAATGAGGTAGAAAGCCAACACCCTCTGTACCACGGGGCCGTGCTGGTGCTGCGACGCAGCGGTTCCTAGGACAAGCTCGGCCACGGTGCTTTGAGCCTGCAGCCTGCAGACAAAGGGATGCAAGGAAAGAAGCAGGTGAACCTCAACAGAGCATTTAACCCTAAGCAGATTCTTGCTATAGGTTTAACAACCTTAATCAAGCTAAACATGCAGGGAAAAGAGGAAACAAAGCTTATATAAATCTGGATTAATGCCCTAAACCTCTTTTTACAAGAAATAGGATGCATTTGCTTTTCTCCCTGTTCTCCCTGGCCCAGCTGGTGAGCTCCCAGGCTTCAGGATCCCATATTACTATTAATTAATGTTTCTATCTTGGAACTACCGGCCATGTAGACATCAAAGACACAAAAGGCATCCCACATGGCCTCTGACCTGGGAGAAACTACACACCAAGCCAGGAGAAACACAGGAACAGGTTAAAGCTCCAGGGCAGTTTCCCAAGGGCTGCAGGGCCTGCTAGGTTTCAGTAAGCTCTCAGCAGGACTCAAAGCTTGAAACTTCACTTGGCCACTTTCTAAGATGGGAAATCTTCCCCCCAGTCTCCTCCCTGTTGCAGCTGGGCAGCGTGGAGGGGATGCCAGCACAGGTCCTCTGTGCCACTCTGGGGGTGACCTCCCTCTGCTCTCACGCACCACTAACTCCCACCTGAGACTTGCAGGTGGCAGCAATGGGAATCAGTTAACTACCAGTAGTTTATGCACTCCTGTATGACCTGCTGTAACTCCCATTAAAGCAGGACAATTTGCTACAGAGAGAACTTTTTATGATTATATAAAACTACCAGAACCTTAACAGTATCCAGGCTTTATTGTAAAGCTGTAAAAATCATCCACTGTTACAGCTGCCTTAAAACATATGAATTAGGCATTTCAGTAACCTTTAAGATGTGTTATTCTTTGTCGTATTACTGAATCATAAGATAGGTCTGGTTACCTCTAAGAGGTTTAAATTTCCAATCTATTAAAGTAATACCAGCAATCTGTTATTTCTAGGCCATTGAGGAAAGGTTAAAATGAAAATTGGCCATTGGGGAGTTCCTCCTATTCTAGGGTTGAAAACGTCTCAGCAGCAGAAGGCAAAGCCAGGGTCTTCAGCAAGAAGCAGTTATCAAGGGAAACGACTGGTGATAACTTTATTGATTAAAGCAGCTTGAGAAATTTAAGATTTGCTGCTGCTTAGAATGACTGCAGTGAGACAGCTTGATTAAAAAGGTATCTCTCATTAAAAAGGCAGGAGAAAGAAAATTGTGCTCTGTTTTCAAAAGTGCAGCTCATCCGAGTCGGTTCCATGATGGGATGGATGAAATGCATGCCACAAGTGGAATAAATGATCAGCTAACATGTTGTAGGAGCAAAGGCAGGTAACACCAGCCCTTCCCATGGCATTACAACTGTAGAGAAGGAAATTCAGGAGACAGGTTACACCGTAACACGGTGCATTGCCAAGGAACTCACTGAACTGCACATACTCAGTTTTTATGATTATATATGGTGAGTGAAATCAAACTGCATATCTTTCTCCAGTGAACAGTAAAGTTCCAAGGTCAAGCACTCAAAAGGTAGGAAATTATTTTGGAATAAGGTAGTTTGCTGCAATTTGTTCCTCCTCTGCATGTGCATCGTGACCCACATTTAACTCCAGGAGCACAGACTGTTTTCCACAGCCCAAGCATGGAGTGACCAGTGCCACTGTGCAGTGGTACCTACTGTGCTCCTCTTTGCCAGGCACATCCTCCCTCCATCTCAAATCTCTCTGAATACAAAAAAAAACCCAAACAGATGGCATTTAACACTAGAAACTGTACAGAAAAACATGGGTGTCCAAATATAAAGTCAGTCACTAGAAGCACTATGAATAGCAGAGTATAGTCTCTGCTGGGGACTTACTGCTTTTCCCTACCCAAAACACGTCCTCCTCACTGAGACTCACCCCATGGGACCATTTGCTGGCTTTGTGATGCATTATATCCAATTTTTTTCCCTGGAGCAAAGTTTTTGAGCCAGGAGTCCTGGTGTCCTGTCACACCCCTGTAACAACACCTTCCCTCAGTGCCAGGGGCTGACATGGTCTTGGCATAGTATAAAAAATGACACCTGAGGACAACCCCATTGTCCTGCCTATGGAGAAGGCAATGCCATGACTTAAGGAGAGAAAAGCCAAAAAGAGCTTTTCCCTCCTGCACACTCTTTGTTTCTCATATAAGGGAAAGGAAACACAAAGCTTCTTGCATCTCATTTAGACTAACAGCATCCAAGGGCTGAGCTCTTGGAGACGTGGTTTTGCTCTTTGTTCTTCTCCCCAGCTCTGTTCTCCTCAGATGCCAGTCTGTGTCTGACATGGATCTTTTGGTTTGTTGGGTGAATGGACTGAATAATTGCTGTGGCTGTACCTGGGATGTTAAGTTCAGGATGAGCTACCTTGTTACTGGGAAGACATCAACAAACCAAAGGGAAGTGGGTTAGGGTGCAGGGGGACCAATTCACAAGGGAAACTGCTGAGCTCTAAACACAGAGGTTTTGGAAAGAGATGACTGCTGTAATGATGACAAGTCTAGAGGTATTTGGAGGGAGAAAATATCCCAGAAATCATGCAGCTGTTTTGGTTGTTACCCAGAGTAAAAGTAGAAATAAGGAGCTGCAGTTTAAAAGGGAAGCATCCCAGTGAGGCTGAGAAAAAGCTGCCTGCCCACAAGATCTACTGGGCTGTGAAGTAGCCCAGTAGATCTTGTGGGCAGGCAAGGTCCCTGCCTTGTGTCCCAAGGGTGCTTACAGAAGGCCTGGGTGTTTGGCTCATTGAAAACTACCCTGGACAAAACGTTAATAAGCGTGAAGCAGTGAACACTCACATATGGGGAAGGAGATGGATTAGATGGCCTGCCAGGTCTTTTCCATCTCCCCACTCTATAATAAAGTAAAACCCAAGCACATACTGAATTACAGGGCCATAATTTCATCTCCAGGCTCTCAGGACCTACAAGCCACCCAAACTTCACTCCTGTTGTTTATAATGTCACCAAAGCCCCCTGATGGAATTATTACCTTGTAATTCACTGCTGTCTGTGAGTTATCTCATACTCATCCTTATGTCCTGTGTGACACAACAGCAAATCAGTAAAGAGGATCTGGGCACAACTACAGAGAGAGGAAGAAAGGGGCTGCACTAAGTAAGCATCACCCATTTGGTGTGTTTCTGCAAGCCCCATGAATCCACTAACACAAGAGGAGTTTGGGGGTCAATCAGTGCTTCCCAGTCACCTAAATTTGAAAGTATTTTACCTCTGCCTTTCTCTTTTACTAAAAAAAAATAATAGGTAGCCAGTGTGACACCAGAGGAAATAATTAACATGTTGGCTTCAATTCCACTACGCTGCAGCCTCCAGTCACCAGGCAGCCTGCCAGGCACTGGGGCACATCTCAGCTCGTGAGGATGTTGTCCATGACTCCTCAGGAACACTAACTTTCATTCTTTTGCATTGTTCCCTTTAGCTTTGGAGTAAAGGGATGTTAGTTTGAACTGTATGGTCTGGGAGGAAGGTGAATAAGAAAGCACAGCACAATGGTACAGGTAGGAGAAACAGCAGGGGAGAGTGGAGGGATGGATGGAAGACAGGATGTTGGGTAGAGGTATGGATGGCACAAGACAGACAGACAGACAGGAATGGAAAGGGAAATAGCAGGCAGTGAAAAAGAACCCTCCAAAAAAAGCAGAGAAAATAATGTCCTGCCTGTCAGGGGGAAGTTTTTCACAGAGAGAGTGGTGAGGGGCTGGAACAGGCTGCCCAGAGAGGGGGTGGGTGCCCCGTCCCTGGAGGTGTTCAAGGCCAGGTTGGATGGGGCCCTGGGCAACCTTGTGTAGCTCCAGGCCTGGAGGTTGGTGTCCCTGTCTGTGTCAGGGGGTTGGAGCTCTGTGATCCTTGGGGTCCCTTCCAACCCAGACCAGTCTGTGATTCTGTGATTCTGTAACCAGTACACACTGGTCCCCACTTGGTAGCATCTACCCCATGGCTGTCAGCCTTCCTTTGTCTGCTTCACTTTCTTTGACTGAATGGTGCCCTGGTTTTGGCTGGGACAGGATTAACTTTCTTCCCAGCAGCTGGTGTAGCTGTGTTTAGGATGAGAACAATGTTGATGACACACTGATGGTCTGGGTGTTGCTGGGTGATGTTTACACCAAATGAAGAGTTTTCAGCTTCTCACACCACCCCACACCCCCAGGCTGGGGCTGCACAAGGAGTTGGGAGGGGACATGGCCAGGACAGCTGATGTCCACTGGCCAAAGGGGTATTCCATTCCATAGGGATATCCCTTACCATAGAGAGTCATAACTGGGGGGAACCTGTCTGGGGCTGGGATTGCAGCTCAGGAACTGGCTGGGTATCAGTGGTCTGCAGGGGGTGAGTGGTTGTGCTGTGCATCACTTGGTTTGTATGTTTTATTATTATTATTATCACCATCATCTTCTTCCCTTTCTGTTACATTAAACTGTCCTTGTCTCAACCCACAACTTTTACTTTTCCCCAGTTCTCTCCCCCATCCCACTGGGGGAGCAGGGAGTGAGGGGAGGGCTGTGTGGATGTTTTAGCTGCCTCCTGAGCTAAACCACAACAAATGGGTAAACATGGAAGAATTTCCTTACTGAAAGGGCTGTCAGGCATCAGAACAGGCTGCCCAGGAGTCACCATCCCTGGAGGGATTTAAAAGGTGTGTGGATGTTGTGCTTGAGGACATGGTCTAGAGGTGGGCTGGGCAGGGTGAGGCTGTGGTTGGACTCCATGATCTAAAGGGTCTCTAGACCTTAGATGATTCCCAGGTGATTCTGTGATTCTGTGGAGGGGAGGTTCCCTCTGAAACAATTTTTTTTAACAATTTTTCTTCCCCTTTTAACCAAATAATTCATCAGAAGATCCTGAATATAAGTATTTCTTCTACACCATATGTAACACCAAGGATCAGGAACAAAATACAGATAGATCCACCCAGAGATGTATCCATCTCCTCCTGGTCACAACTGCTTCCATAACTTTCTGTGAAAGACAGAAACCAACAAAAACCCAACCAACCCACCAAATAAAAACAATCAGTGGGCATAACTAGGTGGCACAATCAGAAACCTTACCTGCTCTGCTGGAACTCCCATTTCTGCTAAAGCTGACTCAAAAAACCTTTTTGCTGGCTTTCCCACTACCTCAGCTTCAACATCACAAGCATACTGGGGAAAAAAATAAAGAGAGAAGGACATATAAAAAGGCTGATGAGAAAAGGATTTCTTCAACTGGAGTCAGTTGTGTAAAAAGGATGTGATTATTGATTTTTGGACTTAAATTACACAGCGGATTAGTGGGTGAAGGTGAATATTGGAGAATATGGATAAACATAAATGTTAGATGTTCCCTGGAAGGAGAGAAAGTCCTCCTGAAACAGTCAGGTTATAAACCTTTTACATTCTCCACCATGAGAGCAGCCTCAGTCCCAGTGCCACTCATTTTTGTAAGAGCATCATTCTTAAAGAAACAGAAACCATTATTTATATCAAAGTGCTGGGTTTCTTCAACCTCCTGGCATATTTTTCATATTTTTCATAACCAGCCAGCTCTGAAACATGTTATTTTCCTGCAACTAAATATGAGTCCTGTGCTGAGAAATGTGTTTCTAGCTTCTTCCTGGACAACTAGAAGCCTCAACTTATCTGGGAGACAAAAACTCTCCCCTAAACTCACGTAGATACAGAAGAATGTGCTGCAAGCATACATCATATCCACAAGCTGCTATGCTTGTATATGCCCTACTTTGCTTTATTCTTATTTTTTTAATACCACTGCAAGCCTATAAAAGGAGGAATAATGATTCTCTCACCCTTAGGTTGGCTTATCTTTTGGGTTCCAGCTTTGCACAGACTTAAAAACAGGGTTGCACTTCAGTACCTTGCTGAATAAAAGTCTTTTGCTGAAAACTGTGAAAGGGTAAGGACTGTGTTAACAACATTACACCAAACATTAAAATGGACCTCAGGTTTCCTTGGGTATCTTGCAGACAACATTCCCTAGGGGTTTTTTTCTGACTCCTCCTTTCAAGGGCCTCACTTCCCATGAAGGTATCACAATGGCAAAAGTTCACAGAAAAAATGAAGAAGGCCAGAAAAAAATACCAATAATAATGATAATAATGATAATGATGATAATAATAATAATAACAACAATAATAATAATAATAAAAAAAATCTATCACTCTTTAGAATGCAGCAAATGAGTTTCAAGCTGTGGAAACTTCCTCCACCAAGGTGAGTAATTACAGAAGACAACCCATATTTATACCAGTTACTCTTCTAACAAGGTGCACAGAGTGAGTAAGCATAATGCAAGCTATAAAATACCTCTAATGCCTTCATATATGCTCCCACATCAAGTTTCAGACCATCGGTTTCTTTATAGTAGCGTCTGGAAATGAAAGTGATAAAGTTCCAATGAAGTGGCTGTTAAATCCAAAGAAATCACATTTTATTATTTCTATGCCTAAATAGATGTCCATATGGCTGCAGCAAAAAGTCAAGTCATCAGAAACTCTGGAGCCTTAATTTAACACCAGGAATGAAGCAAAGGACAGGCTCAGTACTGTGCGACGCTGGGGAAAAGAGCTCAGGCCCATCTGGCGTCTGGGATACAACTCCACTGGTTCAAAGGGATTTTAACTGGCTTACAGCAAGGATGAACTTGGCCTCTTATTTTATTGCACAGAGTTCTAGCTGCTTGCAGAAGACATTATCATAAAATCATAGAATCCCAGACTGGTCTGGGTTGGAAGGGACCCCAAGGGTCACAGAGCTCCAACCCCCTGCCACAGGCAGGGACACCAACCTCCAGGCCTGGAGCTACACTAGGTTGCCCAGGGCCCCATCCAACCTGGCCTTGAACACCCCCAGGGACGGGGCACCCACCCCCTCTCTGGGCAGCCTGTTCCAGCCCCTCACCACTCTCTCTGGACAGAACTTCCCCCTAATATCTAATTTAAACCTTCCTTAGTTACATTGCTCTTCCTTTAATCAGCGATGGAGAGCCCACGGCAGACACAAGGTGAGGGCTGGCATCAACCAGCAGCTGTAACGCCGTGTATCTGGACAGGGACCGGTTGACCATCATTGCTTGAAACCCAGGACCCTATTTATCAGTACCAAGAAAGCCCTCCAAGCTAAATTTTGCTGCTTCTAAAGATGTTGGTGTTGCCACAGAGCTCATCAAACTTGCTAGTACCTTTACAGTGCTTTTTCTGGACCAGTGATTCACACTAGTACAGGTCTTCCAAGATCTCCTGACCAGAGCAGAGACAGGTTTGTGTATGACAGGGGGAAAAAAAGGCAGGATGAGCAGCCAGTTAAGATTTTATGTCTTATCCTTCTGCCATTTTCCATTATTCAGCACAGCCTCCCTTTAAAATGACCACTTGACCTTTGCTAGAGCAGCCATTAACCTTCTATAGTCTAGCGTAAACAGCTTAATTTTCTGACAGTGGCATGACAGAAGAAATTACAAAGCCAATTCCCACTCTCAGCCCAAAACAGATGCTAAATGTAAATCACTCCATTTTCAGGAGGAGGGCGTTCTGCTTCAGTGACTCTGACACTTGCCTTTTCTATGGATTGAAGGAAAACTTCAACCAAAAATCAACCTACTTGGCCAAGGTAGGCACCTCGTTAAGGTCCACCCAACCACACTGAATCTGCATGTTAAAGCCAAAGTTGGATTGTGGATGGGTTTTGCATCAACAAGGCTTCTCTAATTAGGTGAACAATCCATCCAATTCACAGTCTCCCTTCTTTGAGTCCAAGAACTTACCTACCAAGGTAATTCATTCAAAACTCAAATTCAACAGCATCTAAAGAACCAGTTGTAAAAAAAAAATACATATAAAATATGCTCATGAAGGAAACTGAGCTCAGCATATAAAAATGTGGTATTTTAAAATGAAAAATCACCTTTCAGAAAATAACAGCAGGTCTGTTTTAGAGCTGTCTGCTACAACAAAAGACCAAATAAATATATACTTTCATCCACATGAGAGGTATACAGGCATTTCTGCATTCCTCACGTTGCAAATCTTAAACAAAGGTTGATTCTAGATTTCCTTTTGAAAGACAGTATTGTGTTAACATAAAAGGTGGCTATTTTACACAAATTAGCCATTATGCTGTTGGATCAACGTTTTCTCCTTTTAACTGAGAAAGAGTAAAGATTTTTCACTTGTGTTGTAGGATCAGAGCATGTGAGTGTCCAGTATGCCAACACAATGGATTTAACTGCTCCTTCCTGCTGATCAGTTCTGCCCAGCTGGATCAATAACCCACAAAGTAAGAAGGGTTTTCAGGTCCATTAGGGTCTATTGAACCACTGAAAAAAAGTTGTCACTACAGTTTTCTCAAGCTGGACATACACAGTCCCTTTGAAGCCCATATGTTGCACAACAGATTAGGGTAACTCCTTCAAGGCCATTGGGATTTGGCATTATTCAGAGCTGACATTAATAACATACAGTCTAAAACCTCTAGAATACATCTAACTAAATTGTTTTTAGGAAAACATTCGAATTCCCTGCCTGGATTTTTTCTTGCATGTGAAAAGAGGAGGTTGATATTTTCATTTAATAATTAAAAATACCTTTTGATATTCAAATTAGCAAAACAGCTGATCTATCAGTTGCAAAGCAGGGTTGTGTTTGTAGGTCTCTGTCATACACACCAGCCCAGCTGTTTCTCAGTAAATCCCTCAGATCTTCTCAGCCACCACACTCTGCTTAGGGCCAGAGGAACATCCCTCCCCATCCCTGATACACTTCAGGTAGAGTTCACACATTGCAGCTGCTGTCATGAAATACTGGGGGTTCTATGTTAGCAGATACAAAACTCTTTTGGCTTCTTATTCCTCATGTAGAGCAATTCTCCAGCCACCTGCATGGAAATGATCCCTTATGCACCATGTTTTCATACAGAGAAATCAGCCTGTGGAGATGCTGATGCCAACTTCCAGAGACGGCATCTTTAGGTACCACTCAAATGGCATGGAGTATTTATGGTCACACAGGTCATTAGCCACAGCCAGTACCATATCTCAGCCACTATGAATGTGGGCAGGATTCAAACCTGGAAGAAGAAACCTGGCTGACTGTGGGCTGAAGCTGAGAATTTTGTAACCACCTGATCCTCCTCACCCTTAGTAACTTAAGGATGCTGGAAGATCAAACAGCATCATGAATCCACACCAACAGCCTTTTATCCAAGCATGGACTGTTGGATCTTTTAATTTTGGTCTGTTTGGGGTTTCTTTCACTATTAAAAGCTGTTTCTTTTCAGTTCAGACGTGGCTACAGGCAGCAGTTAAACCAACAGTTCTCATCTCTGAGATCTTGCAGGGACAAAGACAAAAAGACAAGCAGTGATTATAATCCTACTGGCCCCTTGCAATGCTCACACACATTAAAATCCAAACTCTCCATTATGTCTGTGGGGTTTTTAAGAGGCTCTCAGACTTGCTCTTAGAGCAACAAAAGTCCTTTTCCCAAGTTAGGTGACTGAATTACTGACTGAGGATCCTTCACTGACCGATGCCTGAGCAAATCAGTCTCCCAGGCCAGACACAGATTAACTGCTTGGAAGTTGGTAGTGTGAATGCCCCTGCTGGAATCTGGCCTCCATTAAGTACAAAGATAATGGAGAAAATTAAAAACTGTAGAGACTAGAGGAAGAAATAAGCAGTCCTGAACTCACCCTCTTCCAAGGGAGATCAAAACAGGCTTCTCCATCCCAACCAGAACTCGGAAAGCTTCGTTAAGGTTTCCATAGGTGAAGTTTTCTGCTGCATCTCCGATAACCACACAGTTTGGGTTGGTTTTATCAATCTCAGCAAATTCAGGGACAAGATCTAGAGGGGAAGGAAAGAAAAAAGTAAATTCCCCAAATCCCTCACCCCTTGAGATCCCTGTGGAACTGATCATTTTCCCCAGATTTGTGTTTCCCATCATTCACTCTCCAAAACATTTAAAAAAAAATAAAAAAATCCAAGTCTTCTTCAAACCCCTTCCATTCTCACCTGGATCCTGCTATCCATCTGTCCTACAACAGAGGGTGAAATAAATAATTTCCTACCCCTGCCTTAGCTCTTGCCACCCATGTCTCAGTTCAGTCTTTGCTTGTTATATCCAGGCACCTAGACCTGAGGCAAACACCTGGGCAGCTGAATGAAAATCAGAGAATCATAGAATCACAGACTGGTCTGGGTTGGAAGGGACCCCAAGGGTCATAGAGCTCCAACCCCCCTGCCAAAGGCAGGGACACCAACCTCCAGGCCTGGAGCTACACAAGGTTGCCCAGGGCCCCATCCAACCTGGCCTTGAACACCCCCAGGGATGGGGCACCCACTCCCTCTCTGGGCAGCCTGTTCCAGCCCCTCACCACTCTCTCTGGAAAGAACTTCCCCAAATACAGTGAGGGCAAGATCCACCTCTGTTCTCTGTACTCATACTCTACAAAAGAAAATATACTTAAAATCTCTGTTGTGATAATAAAGACAATGTAATATCCTGCACAAGACCTCACCTATCTCCTAGCCTCTGTTGATAAGCAGCAGACCCCTCTGTGTGCTTGCTGATCCTCAGCACAACTGTGCATCCCCTGTACCACAGCCACGATTCACATCTCGCTCAGGCCAGACCACTAAGCTTTACTCCAGAGTTTCAGGAGTAAGGGAAAAGCTTTTCCCTGTAGGAAAACAACAGCTGGGAGGCTCTTTCCCCCTGCAAGCTATAGGGATTCAGTGCTGTATCACTAAAGCCCACATCTCTCTGGGCTGTCCTTCTACATGTCCCAGCATCTGCTGGAGCTTTGTCCCACCGTTGTGCACGAGCAGGTGTGGCCTCAAGCTGCGCTCCTTCAAAATGTGGCAGGCTGCTGGAGCTGGGGCAGTGACTTCAGCCACGGAGATGTCAAAGCCCATGGCCTGGAGCTTCTTCACAAACTTCTCCCTGGTCGCCTGGGTCTCGTTGGTGCAGAACCGCAGCTTCAGCCCGGATGCTTTGATCCTGTTGAGTAAAAGCAGCAGGGAGGTGAACTGCAGGTAGAAGAGGAGCTGAGGGCATCAGCTTTGCTGTCCCACACCTAACCTGGGTGACTACACTAAACATGCAAAGATGAAATACCAGAGCAGGAGCACAGAATCACACAGAATCACAGAATGGCATGGGTCGGAAGGGACCCCAAGGATCACAGAGCTCCAACCCCCTGTCACAGGCAGGGACACCAATCTCCAGGCCTGGAGCTACACAAGCTTGCCCAGGGCCCCAGCCAACCCGGCCTTGAACACCTCCAGGGATGGGACATCCACCACCTCTCTGGGCAGCCTGTTCCAGCCCCTCACCACTCTCTCTGTAAAAAACTTCCCCCTAATATATAATCTGAACCTTCCTTCCTTTAGCCTTAGTCCATTCCCCCTTGTCCTGCCATTATCTACCCTTTGAACAAGCTGATTCCCCCCCTGTTCCTCTGCTCCCTTCAGGGACTGGCAGGCTGCAATGAGGTCCCCCCACAGCCTTCTCTTCTCCAGGCTGAACAAGCCCAGCTCCCTCAGCCTCTCTCCGTAGGGGAGCTGCTCCAGCCCTCTGAGCATCTTCATGGCCTCTCTGAACCCTCTGCAACAGTCCCACATCTTTCTTGTACTGGGGCCCCAGCTCTGGACACAGGACTCCAGCTGGGGCCTCCTGAGGGCAGAGCAGAGAGGGACAATCCCCTCCCTGTCCCTGCTGCCACCCCTCTGCTGATGGACCCCAGGATACCATTGGCCTTACAAGCTGCAAGAGCATACTGCTGGCTCATGTTAAGTTTCTCATCTACCAGAATTCCCAAGTCCTTCTCAGCAGGGCTGCTCTCAGGACCTGTTACTGTGACAACACACACCTCAATATGGACTGTGGGCACAACACCGTGGTTTCCATTTGCAAAGCCTCTGCCAGAGCATGTAACCGCCCCTCTGTCAGCATTAGCAGAGAGCTAAGCTGAGCATGGCAGCACAGTGATGCTCACCATACCCACATACTGCAGCCTGGCCAGCACACACTCCCTCTACACACCAAAAACCCCAAATCCACTTTTTTATCATTAAGCCAGTCCATGGATGAGGATACATGTGAACTGACAGCACTGCACCACCCCCAGGTACAGTACCAGGTGTGATAACAGCAGCTATTAGTATTTCAGTGTGGATTTTCATCTTTCCACCTACTTATTTCCTGCTGCAGGGATGGGCTGGAGGCAACAGCAAGGCTTTGCACTTCTGAAAGCACCAGGTCAGAAGCCAGCTACTGGCATCACGCTATGAGAATGATGCTTTTCTTAACACAGAGGTGACTTCAGTCTCATGTTGTTATTTAATCTCTCACAAAACACCTGTGCTGGTACTTGGTGGGTAATCCTGAAAAATATGGTACTTCAACCAGTTCTCAAGGGAATCTGTTCCTTCTCCAGGTAAGGAAACACGGCCCCAGTTCCCAGAGCCAAGGACACAGTTCCTGTGGATCGGTACTCTGCAAACTCATGTGAGTCCTCTGCCTCTGAGTGGCTTTGTTTCCCAACCCAAGCTGTGATGTCTTACTGAGGACATCACAGAAAGGCCCCTTGTCCATGGAAAAGTTGTCAGTATTTCAAGGTGGGTGAGGAAAACCAGAAGCATTTACAAAAAAAAATTAAAATTGCTGAGGGGACTGTCACTCAGCTCTGCAAATACATTAAAATGCCTAATTTTTGTCAGTTTTACTGTGAATTTGTACATAATTTTTGTACACAATTATCTCTGAGGACCTGAGCTCATACAGGTTCAGATAGCTGGGCAAGTTTGGGATGAGGCTTATATATTCTTATTTAAAATAATGACTTTTCTTTGTGTCAGGATGAAAAATGACTTTGATTCAAAGAGGAAAGCCCCTACACTGACTCTCAAGACAACAAAAAGTTCTGGGTTCCCTTTCTAGGGAAGATGACCCCAACTGCTTGTGTAAACACTAAACCCACCTGGAGGTAACGCATCTGATGATGAACTTTCACAGAATCACAGGGGTTGGAAGGGCCCTCCAGAGATCATCGGGTCCAACCCCCTGCCAAAGCAGGGTCCCTAGGACAGGGCACACAGGTTGGTGTCCAGATGGGGCTGGAATCTCTCCAGAGAAGGAGACTCCACACCCGCTGGGCAGCCTGGCCCAGGGCTCCCTCACCCTCACTGGGGAAAAGTTCTTCCCCATGTTGGTGTGGAACTCCCTGTGCTCCAACTTGCAGCCATTGCCCCTTGTCCTGTCCCCACAGACACTGAAAAGGGGCTGGACATTTCCCCCTGTGTCCCATGCTTAAGATAATTATAAACATTAATTAGGTCCCCCCTTAGTCTTCTTTTCTCCAGGCTGAACAGCCCCAGCTCCCTCAGCCTTTCCTCACAGGGGAGATGCTCCAGGCCCTTCATCATCTCTGTAGCCCTTCACTGGACTCTCTCCAGGAGATCCCTGTCCTTTTTATCCCAGGGAGCCCAGCACTGGACACAACACTCCAGGTGGGGCCTGACCAGGGCAGAGTCCACCAAAGGATTCTTAGAAACCCAGTACTGCCCAAGAGAGCCCCTTCAGCTCGTTAAACTGCGCGCCGGCGTCGCCTTCGATAACGCAGGTGATTCATTTCTTTCTTATTATTTGTCTTTCCTAATCATAGGTATGTGAATTATCAATTACACTTAGTGGTTAATTGCCCTTCATAAAGATAGCTTTTCTATTTTAAATTAGGTAGTTAATATATTGTAACTAATAGCATCCACTTGTACGTTATAAATATATCTTCATTGATTGGAGCAGCGAATGGGAGATTCACTCACAAGTTAATGAAGCAATTGAGTGAAGAAGTGCAGGGTGTACCCAGGGAATAATTATTGTTAATGAATTATGATGTGACCTTCTCAGAACAATGAACAATCGGTGTGACAGTGGGATGACAGTATTCCACATCTGTTATTCGAACCACGGCTTTTGGCTGTAGTTAAAAAGCAAAGCAGTGCAAATCTGGGTACATAACAAACTTGAACAGCCTGAGCCAGGGTTAAGAAAATCCAGCTCTGGGTGCAAAGCCTACCTGCACATTCTCAGGACAAAAATCCTGTTCACACACGACTGCCTGGATGTAGGTGTTTGTAGAACGTGAATCTGTTCTTTCCTGACTTAAAGGACAAGGAAATGAGTCCAGGAACACTAACCACAGCCAAACAAACGTGCCCTCCCAGGTCACTTGGGGCAAGCAAAGACCTGCCTTTCCCATACTACAAATTTAACTTTTTTTTCTCAGAATTTTAGATGAAAAACAGACCAAAACAGGAGCAGTCTGGACACACTGTGGTCCACTTCACGCCTTCGTGGCTGCCAGCAATTACCAGCTCAGCAGATGAGCTCAGTAAATGCTTCCTGTCAGGTGAGGTCTACAGAGAGTTAGGCCAAGCTGGTCAGAAAATGGGAATCCTCTGGTGAAATGTGACAAGAACTCTCAAAAATATCTACAGAATTACCTTTTCAGCCAAAAGCTACCTTGTCCTTCCAAGCCAGCACCTCTGTAAGGACCGTCTTCCAGCTCTCCGCCAAATCCTTGTGCGATACAGTCACACTCAGTGGTACATGCATGACTGTACGCACACCAGGATGAGCCCACTCCTCGATGCTCAACACAGGGACTGCCAGCAGAGCTTGCAGGTCAGCACACATTGGCAAACACCTTAATAACTCAGAGCTTAAAGAAGCAGTGGGAGCTTTTAGCAACCGTTCTCCGTGTGGGAAGGGAAATCCTGGCTCCTCTGGTGTTTAGAGGAAAACTCGCCTTCAGTTTTCATGTTTGGGTCTGGCAGAGGGAGGAACTGAAGGAGATGGCTTGGGGGTCTCTGATAGGTAAGGTGCTTCACACTGAGAGTCTGTACTGCACAGGGACCACTGCTGGGAGCTGCCCAGATTAATGGGAAACCTTGAGCTACAGAGCAAACCCACCACTGCTCACATTTTAAGGAGGTTGTGCAGAGGGAGTTACTACTGCCAGCAAGTGTGGGGGTGAGAGGAGAAGAATAAAGAGCAGAATTTGTGATGTGATGCCTTCTAAGATAAGGAGCAAGGGATTAGACACCTGCAAGAATGAGATGACAGCAGATGAAATGCACAACATACGTTTTATCAAGATCTGCAGCTTGTTACAGACGTATCGGCATCTGTATTACAGAAGCACAGGCACACCCAGGAAACCCAGCCAGTCAGGGCTCCAGCCGACCTCCAGACACTGCAGCTGTGATAAAGATCCCAGCCAGCCTCCAGAAGCACCAGCAATTGATCCTGATCAGAGCACGAGGCGAGCACAGGGGCAGGCAGCACCGCTCTCCACGCTGCGGTGTGGTCCAGGCAGCTGTGGACATCCCAAATCTGCCTCTGGCTCCCAGTTTGGGGCTGTTCACAGGCTCACTGTCGGACAAACCCGCTCTGTTTCCAGTGTGACTGCTCACAGCACTCCTAATGCCTGCGAGCAGGAACTGGGGAACTCAAACTTCACCTGACTGCAAGCAGCTTCCCAGCTTTTGGGTGTCACAAATGGCATCTCTGCTGCAAGAGGAACCCAGGGGAGGCTCTTTCAGAGGGGAGGGCAGAGCATGCAGGGCATGGGGAGCAGATGAAAAGGGCACTTGCACCCCTCCAGCTGCAGGCTGCCAGCGCCAGCCATTGCAGAAGAAACTTCTGAGCCCAAAATTGCCCCTGGGCAGTTAAAATGAGCACGGAGCTAACACAACAGGTGGGTAAGGAGAGTTTCTCTAAGCCTTACCTGAGGAGGCATTTAAACCCTCTCTGGACCGAAACAACCGCTCAGGCACCCCAACAAGCCCTAAATCTAGAAGTGGGGCGCCCACCCCCTGCTCCAGGCACGCCGTGAGCACCCGTGTGGATGGGCGAGATGGAGATGAGGTGTTTGCTTTCAGCCCCTGAGCTGCCCCTCACGCTACGCCAGCTCTCTGAACTGACCTTTACCTCGTTCCGCCGGAGCAGGACAGGACGCTGAGTGACAATGTCCCACAATGCAATTACCGTGCGTCAGATGAGCCGGTCCCTTACAAATCACCTCGAACTTTACACATCTGCTGGCTGTCAGCATCTGCCAGGCTCACTCACCCGAAAATAATGAAAAAAACTCTCATTATTGTTCCATACCAGGTAAAGCGTTAGGACAATTATTAAACATCCTGACTGACCTTGTGCAGGCTTAGCCAACTGCCCTTGCCAACCTTTATGGGCGGCCTTTGGGCAAATAAAACACACAAAAAAAAACCCCACACCCTATTCTTTTAGGTGATGTAAAGTTTGTGTCGCTGGTAAGGAAAGAACTGGACATGGGATCTAGGCTGGAAGCCATCACTCCTTCTTAAATTCACATTGTCCTGCACATGGCAGAAGCAACTAAGGACATTGGGTAAGGCTAAACTTCAGCCTTTGACCACTCCCTTTGGCAGGGAAGGTTTTTCCTAACACAGGAGCAGGAGGAATGTCCTGACCACAACCAGCAGGTCCTGTGCAGCCAGGTAGGGGGATAGAAAGCAAAACCCTAGAAGAGGCAACAAGCTTGACTGGTGGTGACTGTCCAACCCCAACTTCAGCGGGGTTTGGCAGAACACTGCCTATGAGATTTCTAGAACCAACTTTTCCCCCTGCTTCTGTTTTTTAAAGGGGTTTTATTTATTTTTTAATTTAAAAGAAAATGAAGCCACTAAGCACTTGTGCTGTTTGGCTCTTTTGCACCAGTGGACAAATACCAGTGTGTGCTTCAGTGTGAACTTGAGAGCACGCTACCTCTGAAACTCTGGAGAGTAATCTACCTGCAACAAATCAATGCAGTAAAGCCAGGACTCATGCAGCAAAGCCACCCTCCCACCTGGGCAGGGCTAACGTCTGCTTACTGCCCTCTGCAAGGGCGCTGGTACAACATGTCCTGTCACCAGGAGATGAAACTGAGCCCAGAAGAAACCTAATGGTCAAAAGTTGAAATGACTTGCTTCATTTCAAGGTCAATACAGGCAAAAAAAAAAAAAAGAGTTTGAAAAGGGCAGAAGTTTATACCACTTATTTTAGCTTGCCTGGCTAATGGAAGTGCCACAGCACATGATGGGGCTTTAGCCAGCATCTACAAAACCCACTCAAAACAATGAATTAAAATGGGTTTTGCAGCAAGAGATCAGAACCAACCCTCACCAGTCTGTGTAACGGTGGGTAAAATCTCATCCAGAGCCCAAAAAAGGGCAGGTGATCAGGGCAAAGGGAGGTATTAAAATCTTGTGTCTTCAGACACTGCTGGCTAGCCAGCCATGGGACATTTTTCTGTTGCCCACAAAAGCCTCCCTGGCTGGCCCTGCCACTGCCAAGGAATAATTCACCCAACAGTCAGGTTCTGCTCTACACAGAGGGGAAAACCCCTCTTCCAGCCCCTGGGATCAACAGGGCACGGCTTGAAGGGTCAGACTGTGTCACATTAATGCAAATCCTGGGCCTGATCTCACAGGCTTTTCCCAGGAGAACCTCCCACTGCCTGAACAGGAGGCACTCCTGACAAGAGGATGCAAAAGGGTTGTACAGCTCCGCGCTGGCCGAGAGGAGTAACTCTTTCTGGGGTCCAGCTGTGGAGATGCCTGTGTAGGGGTAGTCCACTTGCTCAGCTTTATGTCCCCTCTGCTTAAAAAGCGCATTTTAGCTTGCCTGGCTGTATATTTGCACATATTTCCCTGTGAATTCGCATTCATGCTGTTTTAGGGACTATTTCAGCAATGAGCAATTTTCATTTTTAATTTCAGCTTCTGAAACACCCCCAACCCCAACTCTTCTTTCAGAAGTCTGGAGGAGGCCAGGTGTAAGAGCCCCCATACACCCTTAGCTCATGTGGCCGGCGTTTCCAGCACAAGCCTCTCCCAATTCCACTGAAACACCCAACCTCCCGCTGTTTTCCTCAGTGGGGATGAGATCAGAGGCCTGTGGATGAAACCCCACACACACTACTGTGAGACAGCGACTTTGGCTGGCTTTCTGGTTGTTCCTTCTCTATCCTGGTCCAAAGCTTTCTGTTCCTCTGCTTTCTTCCATCCTCGTAGTGCACCCAAGCTGCTTGGATCTTGCCGTTGCATCTCTGACGCTGCCTTTGTCCCCTGATCTCCCTGGTGTTTCCATTCACTGATGTCCTGTCATTGGTCCTGAGTTCAGAAGAGCTAATTAAGACTCCCATTCTCTGGTGGTGCAGCTTTCTGCTCCATATAGCAAGGCTGGCCTGACAAATCCTTACGTACGGCTCTTTTCGGCCCCGTTCCCCCTTGAATTCTTGTGCCTGAAACTCATCTCTACATCTGCCATCTCATGAGCACAATTTCCGCCCCAGCCCCATATGGTTCACCTCTCTCTATATATAGAAGTGGGTAATTTGGAGGGAATCCAAAGGAGGGGTTGCAAAAGGGATTAAAAAATAGGAGGGCATTACCTTTGAAGAGGAATGAAGGCAAATTAACAAATTAACAGGCACAGATGAAGGAGCTGCAAGAAGAGAGGCCAATGTTATTTAAGGGTGGGTAAGGGTGAGGTGAGAAAGGGTACCATTATAAAGCTGAAGACTCTGGAAACTCCACTTTGAGATGCTGCTTGGAAACAAAAACTGATTAAATCACTAAACTCTTGTTCAAAGTAAACTTTTAAAACATAGCAACACCTTTATTTAGGTATTTCAATCATCCTGATTCTTTTCAGAGATAGAAATAAATACTGGAGCTTGCCCATCAAAGCAAGCACAACGTCTGTCCTGCCCTGAATGTTCTATCAAGGCTGCCTCTCCCCAGCGCATCCAGTACAGCTGCACTACCAGAAGCACTGAGCACAACACCGGATACCATCAATCACATTCCACCTGCCTGAACAGAAGGGTAGACAACAGATACATCTACAGATCTGTAGAGAGCAATAAGCCACAACAGTGAAATATAGAATTAAGTATTTAATAAAACCCATACATGATTTTTTTTACATGAATCTACACAAAGCAAGGAAATGATTCTGGTCCATTATGTTCAGTAACAAGAGGCATTTAAACACTGCAGATTACAAAATCAGCTTAAATACTACTAACCACACTGCAGGAACTGAACCAGGGCTTCTCACCTGGTCTTGCACTGGCTACCCAATTGTTAGACCGCAGCAACACAATACTGAGTATGATTCAAACACTTGGATGTATTCTGCAACAGAAGTAAACTCCAGTAAACTTTAAATACTTGGTAACTATTTATTCTGGAGCCATCAAGGAAAAAAATCTGAGCTTTGGGGGTTCAGTTTGCATGAACAGGTCTGGAATACATTTACTTGCATTAAGCAAAACATTTTTTATGGACAATATAATGAACAGCTTTCATTCTGTACTAAAAGAAGCTGGGGTACTTTACCTCTGAAGCTATAACTATTTCATTCAAATTTCAGTCAAAACCAAGTTAATCTTTGTCACGGTGAATCCTTTGTATACAAACAGCTCCTGTTTGTAAATAATGAATTCTATTTCTTGGAAAAAGAAAGCCAAAAGGTTTCAATTAGCCTGTTTTATAGAGAAAGAATTCACTCCCATGTGCACTGTTTACCTACTTTAGAAAGTATTGTAGTATTTAATTGCAATAGTTCAAAGACTGAGCTGCATTCCAACAGACACCGTGTGGTTTTAATCTGGAAGCAATCAGCATCAGTTGCAAAGTCAGCGTGGAATCTGAGTGGCAATCCTGCTGAGGACACACCAGGAATTAAGACTTGATTCCAAGATTCCAGGCTGAATTCACCAAACATGAAAGATGGGGGTGAAAATTACTACAGCAGAGGTAAACTGCAACGAGCCCCAACGAGTGCTGCTCGTCCACTTCAGGGATTTGTCAGTACTTCTCCAAGGGAGTGGGAGAACAGGTACCACTAGGTAGTAGGTATCACTGTAGCATCTTCTATTGTTCTTTACTAGCACATAGTTGTACAGCACATAGGCATGATGATGGACAGCAAGCAGGTCAAGACATTAAAGGTCAGTGATGTTTCAGTTCCAGAAGTGTAAGCAGACTCGTGCCACTCGTGCAGGCAGCACTTGGAGCACCCACAACTGGAGGGACACAGAGCTTTTTAAAATAAGAATGAACACTGCTGATTGGGAAAGCAAATACGAGTTAGGAAGGTAGTCTGCTCTCAGAAAACACAGGCCACAGCTAATGTGACAGCCTAGAGTGGAGCTGGGACAGCTCTGCACCCACTGAGGATCAGTTCCAGGGTCTCTTTCTGGCTCTGCCAGCTGTGTGACTGCACAGAGCTGCTTCATCTTCCTGTGTCTCTGCTGCTTCAGGACGGGCGGGTTACAACAAAGCTTCCCCACTCTTTGTCACACACACGCTCTCAGATGGCTCTTTGTAAACTCAACAACTGTCCCACCAAAACCCCCAGCACGCTGAATTACTTTACGGTTCCAGTTCCGCTTGTTCTCCTCACAGTCTTCGCCTTGTTAAGGCTCTCTGGGTATTTTATTTCAACAGGACTGTCCAGCTGCTCCCCAGCCTCCCTGCTCCCCAGATTTCCGTTGCTCATTTAAAGGATGTAGAAAGTTGTACTCACAGATGCACTATACTGGCCAAACAACAGGATGCTGTAAATGTCCAACCACTGTGTGCTTTTCATATGGATATGCTAAGGGGCATGCTATCAGCACACAGCTGTAAATGCAAATAGCAGAGCAGAGGCTGAGCATCTTTTATGGATGTTTAACCACCTTCTGTCTTGTAAAAGACCAGCTCCCTGCCATTTGCTAAGATAAAAAGCGAATAGCTCACCTCGTGTCAATGCTGTGTGTATCAATTAAAGACAGTAACAGCACGGTCCAGGGGCACTGTTAAGGCTGGCTCCAGAAGAAGCCTTAAAGTCACCGATGGGCTTTCTGATCTGCTCCACAGTGTCTGTCAGTTAACCACGCTCACTCAGAAGAGATGTGTTTTCTTTATCTCTGCCAGAAGGAGTTTTTTTAAACTACAACAAACATACATCACAGCAAACTAAACAACCAAGAAATGTTATGGGTTAAAGGTTCTGATGGCCCAAATTATCTTACCAAGCTGGTTTTGGATTTTCTTGTCATTCATCCCTCCAATATCCTTATCTAAATTTAACAGTAACAGTGGTTGGTGGATTTAATGACATTCCTGGCACCCTGGTTTCTGGGACAAAGCCGGGGGTGTCAGTGTCCTTAGGCACATGGGTGTCTGTCTGCCATAGTCCAACTGAGTAACAGAAAGGGTCCAGATTCACTTTATCCTTACTTGAGTGCAGAAGAAAGAGAAATATTTCTGTGGTTCATCCTTTCGGCCTCTGATTCACCAGTCCCCTTTTGGTGTGTACTGAATCCAAAGCCACTTCACAGGTAAAATTTCTCAGAGATGCAGGCACATCAGTGATAAATAAAGCACTCCTAGTTGTAACACTGAGCCTTTCATCACAAGTTACACCAACGTGGATAGCGACTACTGCTGCTTTCCTCAGGAGGGTGTCTAAGGCACTGGGAAGCCGCTACTGAATGTCATCTTGGTCAGGATGCTCCAGTGTCCATCAGCTTCTTGGGTCATGTTTCCGCTCCATCTGACTGTACTGCTGGCTGAAAACAAACAAGAGAGACCCACACCCCTGCAGCCACCATAAATATAAAAAGGGTCAAATTCTGCCAGCAGAAATTGCACTGTTACTCTCTCAACTACCTACTCAAATAACCTCATGGCAGAATTTGGCTGAAAACAAGAAAAAAAACGATGCAGCAAATACAGCTTTAAAGGGTTGAAATGGCTTCAGTCATATGAAACCAACTGCAACCAGAAATGTTTGCTTATGGTTTTTATTGGTGTGTACTATATGTTGCTACATGAAGTTAATTGCTGTAATAGTGTGGGAGATGAGGTAGCAAGACAACATGAAGAGAACAGGTCAGCTGTCATATTATGAGAGTCAGTATCTACAGGGTGAAGTAGCAAAATGGTCTTTAAGACTCCTCTTGGACATATGCACAGACTAAAAAGATTTGAGACATCTCTTTTACCAGAAGATCATATCAATTTGAATTGGTTATAGAGTTCCTAGCTATCCACAATTATGACTTTTTAATTGATACAAAAATGAATTAATTAAAAAAAGAGCTGCTTTTAGCCCTAATCCATCTGCTTGAAACCACCGAGCTGTACTAAGACGCAGACACAAATATTAATGACCAACTGGCAATAAGATAATGAGTCAATAAAGATTTTAAATGGCATGTGCTAGAACAATTACCAACCTAATAGGCAGATAAATAAGGCTACTTGACTTTACCCAAGGAAAATGATTATTCTTAACCACTTACATTGAATGACCTGAACAAAATGTTTGGGTTGGTTTTTTTTTTTTAACTTCCAGGCACTTTCCCATCCTCATTTTGTCTGTCCCAAGCTTTCACAGGCACAACCACCACTTCTCCATTGCTTACTTAATACAGAACTCCTCTGAGCACACATAGCTAAGGACAACCATAAGGAATCCAGCATGCTCCCTAGGAACCAAGGAGCATGGAGAGGCAGACAAGCCCCACAGCAGCCCACGCAGCACAGCAGACGTAGCTGCACTGTGCAGTCCCTGGCAGACGCTCACTAGACCCTACCCAAACAGCCTGATTTTCCCATCGCATCTCCAATCCTTCTCTGAAGACCCCTGCAGTCCCCTCCAGACAAGCAGACAGGTCAGATTAGCCACCAAGCCACAGAAACCCCTAACGACAAACAAGGGTTTAGATATTCCCAGCATTTCAAGAGAAAGACCCTAATATCTTACATTTAGCCCCAGGCCAGCACTTTTACTCTTGGTTCATCAGCATATTTCTGACATTGCCCTAAGTTAAATCACAGTTTATGTTGCCTCTTATGGGAGGCTTCAGCGAATACAGCAACTGAAGTTATTAAATAACATAACATTAAGGAAAAAACCAAACCAAAACATCAAAAGCATCTGGGTGACAACAACAGAGATTTTACTGAATATGCCCTGACTTTTAGAGGAATGATCTGATCACCAACAGAAATGATGGAGTTGTTATTTATGTCTGTTTTGGCCGTGCCCAGAGGCCTCAGCTACAATCTGGGCTGCCCTGAGCTACGCGCGGCACACATTCGGCGTACGCGATGGTCCCAGCAGAAAGTGCCAGCTGGCAGGAATGAGAGGAGGGTGGTAAAATGTGTTCTCCTGGAAGATGGAGAGTGAGAGAAGACTCTCCTTCACTGACAGACCAGCAGGCACAGGCATCAGCCTCAGCAGGAAGCCATATTACCAGGAATCACAGAATCATAAGGTTGGAAAAGCCCTTTAAGATCATCCAGTCCAACTGTCCCTGTCCTGTGCTAAACCAGATCCCTGAGCACCTCATCTACCCACATGTTAAACACCCCCAGGGCTGGGGACTCAGCCCCCTCCCTGGGCAGCCTGGGCCACAGCCCCACAACTCTGCCAGGGAAGAACTTTGCCCTCCCAGCTGAGCTGACCCTGCCCTGGGGCAGCTTGAGCCCATTGCCCCTTGTCCCATCTCCTGTCCCCTGGCTGAAGAGACCAGCGCCCACCTCTCTGCACCCTCCTGGCAGGTCACTGTAGGTGGATCTGAGCAAGACAAGAAGGATGGAAACAAGTCATACGTGATCCCACAGAAAAAAACACGTGCCACAGGAACTTCAATACTATGTCTTTATAAAAGCTGCTTTTCCCTCTGCCTGATTTCACTGTATTCCCTTGGAGTGCTGCTCCCTGCAGCTGGCTGGGGCCAGCTGAGCACCACGAATGGGCCAAGAGCCTCAAGAAACCTTAAACTTGCTCGAAACACTTTTTCCTGACAGCGCTGGAGACTCTGATCCTGCAGACAAAATCAGAAAAGACATCTGATGACACTTTATGTGTCCCGTGTATGTATGGTTCTGCCAACATTTAGGCACATATTTAACTACACTCACAGGATTAACTTTAGCAATTTTGATGTTTCTTCCTGACTATTTCCTGGCTTGATAAAGCACTCAGCACACGTGTGTCCACGCTGGGTGGCCCCAGAGGACAGAAGCCACGAAGGTGCTGCGAATGCTTCCCAAAGGTTCAGCATTTTGACATTTAAAACATTTCTAGTGGGGTACATGCAGCAGCACATGCCACATGAAACAAATCTGGATTTTCTGCAGAGCATCAGTGAAACACCACATAGTGCCAAAAGGCTCTTCTGGAAACCTCGGACCTGCTCCAGCCGGGCAGACCCGCAGATCAATACCTGTCTTTAAACACTGACATCCCTGTAGCCATTGCTCTTGCCTTGCCACATCTTCCGGTCAAGCAGGGCTGAAGCCAATACACTGTCAAGTTGACCTAGTTAGTTAAGTTAAATAAATTAAATCATGGCCTGTTTAACAGCAGTCAAGTAACCGTCCAGGGCAACACTTGGCTTTTGAGTCCCTTAACCTGGGCAATGATTAACCTCAAACTCTCCGTTTCTGCTGGCTGGCAAGTTCTCTGCAGGAAGTCCCAGCTAATCCAACAGCAAAGGGAGCCGACCTGCGGAACCGTCACCCTGGTGTGGGCAATATTGTAAAGATGATGCCTGGGGGTATGCATCAGGCCTCATGTACATTGCCCGCTGCTGCGGGACATGCCCTAAGGGCACTAAATACATCAGGTGGGACGCACCATCCCGCTCTGCTCAGGGCTCCTTTCCCCATCGGCCGGGGGGACAGCAGATCCCCAAACTTGGCGGGCTCCCTCACAGCTTAAATAAGCCTGAAAAACACCCAGATAAGCCCAAACTTGCACCCCGCTCCACTCAACCCTGCGCAGCACAGGAGGCTGTTGCTCCAAACCCCAACCCTCGCTCCCCTTTGGGTGCAGCTCCAAAGCCCAGGGCCGGCCCCACACTGCACGTTTCGGGGTGCTAAGCTCTGGAGTGCACCCCCACACTCACACCCCGGCCGACCCCTCACGCCGCCGGCGCCGCCTCGGGCCTCCTCCTCCTCCTGCCCCGACCCGGGGAAGCCCGGGCCGGGCCTCGCCCCCGGCACCCACCTGCGCACCGCCTCCACCGAGCCGGCGATGGGCACCCCGCCGTCACCGCCGCTGTCGTACAGGACCCCGCTGACATCCAGCAGCAGCCCCCTCACCGCCCGCGCCCAGGCCGCCATCTCTCTCCTCTCCCGCCCGCCCCGCCGGGCCGCGGGCGCTGCCGGGAAATGGAGTGCGGGCCGCGGGGAGCCCGCGTTAGCCCGCAGCCGCCGGCAGCCGGCCCGCTCCCCCCTCGCCCCGCTTCCAGGCGTTAACCCATCCGTTTGGTATTAAGACCCGGGGCAGGTGGGCACACGGACACAGCTGGGTTCTCCCCGGCGACTGCAGGAGCATCTTCGACAGCACAGCAAGCGCCCTGGGTCTCCATCCGTCCATCCATCTGTCCAAACGACAGCTCCTCTCCACAGGTGCCGCAAGCAGTGACCGTGCCCGGGCTGCTTGCTGCCAGCAGCCCAGCCAACGGCTCAGCAAACCACATTGGCGGTGACAAACCAGCCAATGGCTCGTGTCTCACACCACAGACACCGTCTGCTCCCTCAGACACCGTCTCCCTGGGGAAGAAAACCTCCACCCTCTGAAACACGCACAGCATGCTGCTTAGGTGGCCTTGGTCGTTCCTGGGAGAGCTGCAGACCCTCAGTGATACCTTCACAGAAGCATCCCAGCACAGACTTTCCCAAAGTGACAAGCTTGGCATGTTTCTATCCTACAGTTTCCCTTGGGAACAGGAGCACAGTGGGATGCCTGTCGGTGCCAGGGTAGATTCCCACGCTGCTTCCTCAGCTGTTGCAGGGCTCAGGTTTGCCATGCCCTGATCCGCAGCCCTCTCCTCTGCCCTGGTCAGGCCCCACCTGGAGTGTTGTGTCCAGTGCTGGGCTCCCTGGGATAAAAAAGACAGGGATCTCCTGGAGAGAGTCCAGAGGAGGCTACAGAGATGATGAAGGGCCTGGAGCATCTCCCCTGTGAGGAAAGGCTGAGTGAGCTGGGACTGTTCAGCCTGGAGAAGAGAAGACTAAGGGGGTACCTAATTAATGTTTATAATTATCTTAAGTATGGGACACAGGGGGAAATGTCCAGCCCCTTCTCAGTGTCTGTGGGGACAGGACAAGGGGCAATGGCTGCAAGTTGGAGCACAGGGAGTTCCACACCAACATGGGGAAGAACTTTTCCCCAGTGAGGGTGAGGGAGCCCTGGGACAGGCTGCCCAGGGGGGTGTGGAGTCTCCTTCGCTGGAGAGATTCCAGCCCTGTCTGGACACCGCCCTGTGTGCCCTGTCCTAGGGACCCTGCTTTGGCAGGGGGTTGGACCCGATGATCTCTCGAGGGCCCTTCCAACCCCTGTGATTCTATGATTACCCTGGGTGCCTCTGAGGGTTTGTGGAGGCTGAAGTGGGGCAGGATTCAGCCCTTGGGTGTGCAAGCGGGGCACCCAGCAGCAGCAGCCTGAGGAGACCTACATCAGCTCAGCCCTGCCTCGATGGTATCTTCTCATCCATGCCAGCACTTCATCTAGACAACCAAGGAAAGAAACCCATAAAGAACTGAGCCGATCCCCTTCGTCTTACAACCACAGATAAGATTTTATCAACTGCGTTTCAGCCTCACAGATAATATTGTTTTCTCCCTCGATAAAGTCCAAATACTTTTTTATTCCTAATACTATCAATACTGTGCCACAACTCCCAGAATATATAAGAGGGTGCAGCGGAATTATAGTCCACTTTGTTTTAAAGAAAGCAGGGAGGCCTTGGCAGCATTGATTTGCATCACCACTCCTGGAATAGCCTCTGGCTTCTCCTTAAAGATAATATCTAAGCTGTGAAATTCATTAAATAGACCCAGAAATGGATCAGGTTATTTAAAACAACATCACTAATGGCACAATATCTCAGCTGTCTCCACCGATAGCGAACATTGTCTTGGATAGTGTTATCAGTCCAGGACACCCGCTATGAATATTGATCCACAGCTTGTTACAGCCATCACTTGCCGTCAGGACAGGTCAGGGTTGAAACCCACCTAGCATCAAAGCAATTTAAAGACAGCACTTGGGCTGAATTTTAATGCTTCAGCTGGGAAACGGACCAACCTCAGGCTGCTAAAATTAATCCACAAACGTGTGCTTTTTTGTATGTGCCTTCCTACGTGTGTGTGAGAGTGTAGGTTGGTGTGCATGCACACGTTAAACCAATGGTATCTGAAGATGTCTGCTAGCTCAGGGATGGATCCCAACACTACAATTTACCTTCTCAGCTCCTGCAGACACAACAGTTTCTAGTCTCACATGTATCAGCTAAGATGTCCTTTTTTTTCTTGCCTTCCCAACATAAAAACCCCAGCACTGCCAGAGTTCTTAAAACAGGGTGAGTAATGCACCTATTTACCATGTCACAATACCAGTGATTTCTCCACGTGGTTTGAAAGTAGTGTTGTGCCCCAAAAAGAATCTCGTTTCAAAACCATTCATGGGATCTGCATTAAGACTTCACATTCCTTGTCTTTATTTGACCTCACTTCTGCTATGTGCTGTCCAGCACCTGCAACTGCTCCTCTCCCCTCCTTCTCCTCCTTCTGCACCTCAGGGAACTTCAGCTACACAAGCAACACGTAACTAGCACGCAGCAGTGTTTTCCAGTTCACCACCGCCTTCATTTTCATGCAAGGTGCATCCCCAAAACAAAGCTTAACCTGTCCATAGCTCTAGTGTGGGAACTCCTCAGAACAGAGCTGCCTTCTCTTCCAGACGTGTGGTATTGCAGCCTGGAGGCCAGTGCCAAACAGGCTCTTGGATACTGCCACCACCTAATTAACGGTAACAGTTACTTGTAATCATATCGCCCTGCACATCTTCATCTCATTTTCCTGCTCTCCTTAGAGTCTATGCCTTTGCAATGGCAAACTGAATGCCCAACTCTGCTGAGGCTGAGACACCCGTGAAGAGGAGGGCTGTGGTCTGCACCTCTGAAAGCAGGTGGAGTAGCGGGTTCCCACCAAGGGCTGCCTTCTCTGGCTGAAGGGTGCCTCTTCGCCTGCATCTTGACCTGATTCATGGACCACCAAAACACAGGGACGCTAAGGAGAGGGGACAGCACCTCGTGACAGATAGAGACATGCAGAAATATATCGCTAGCAAGGTTTTAATAAGCACGGTTGGGTAGCAGTGGTCGGGGGACTGAGGGACTGATGCAGGGTGGAGCGGCTCCATGCTGTTGCCTACCACTGTCCCATTTGGACGTATGAACAGACAACAAAGCATTTTGGCTCAAGGCAAGGAGAGTTAGTTTGGGGGCTGCTCAGTGGGGCAGGCAAACCGCCAGCACAGGTGTGCCTCAGTTTCCCTGCTTATAAACTGGGAACAGTGCAAGCGCCAGTGAGATGCAGGAGACAGGGCCAACCCTTGGCCCTGAGTCTGAACCAGACTGACTCAGGGGTGCCCCCAAAACGAGAAGCTGCTCATCACCTCCCCGGGACCAGGCAGCAGTTTTGCAGCTTAAATAGATTTAGGCATCGCAAGCCCGGAGCCCCCGGGTCAGCAGAGGGGTGTGGGAGCGGTCCCTCCCCTCCGGGTCCCTCTGAGACACGAGGCTCGCCCCGCTGGACCGCCACCGACCCCGGGGGAGATGCAGGTGGGCCAGTGAAGGGCTGGGGGGAACACACGGAGGATGCCGGGGGAGGTGGCCCCCAGAACAGCCGCTGCCATGTGCAGTCGCATCCCCGCGCCTCCCCGGGTGATGGTGGAGGACCCGGGTCTGGTGCCAGGGCTCCGGTTCCCCCGTCTCCCCGCCTCAACCCAACTCAACCCAACCCAACCCAACGCGGGGCAGGTAACGGCAAAGCCCCGTCGCCGGGAGGTTGGGATAGAGGGAGGCGGCCGCTGCGCCCCCGCGGAGCCAGCGCGGCGGGGCGGGGGGCGCGGGGGCGGCGTGCCAATGGCTGCGCTGCCCCCTCCTCTGCCCCCACCCCGCCGCCGGCCCCTCCGCCCTCCCCTCCTCCTAGCCGCTCACTCCGCGCCGCCAGCGCCGAGGCGTGCGGCTCGGGAGGCGGCCCGGCTCCGCGCCCCGCGTAGCTCTTCCGCCGGCTCCGCGCTGGGAGCCAGCAGGTCTCCGGGAAGCGCGGAGGGTGGGGGTGGGATGCCGGAATGCCCGGACCGCGGGGCCAAGGCGGCCCCCATCCATCATAAAATCTCCTTCTCCATCTTAGACATCCTGGATCCCCAGAAATTCAGCAGGAGACGCGAACCAGCCTCGGGGAGCTGGGGCAGCGGCCCCCGCTCGGGCGAGCGGGAGAAAAGTTTGGGAAGAGTTGAAGTAGGAAAGGACGCTGCTGCTCCCGGCAGCGGGAGGAATAAACTAGAGGCACATGGTAGGAACGCGCTCGAGTTTCTCCGGCCGGCGCTGGCGGGGCGAGCAGGTGGAGGCGCCGGCAGACGGGACCCCCCCCGCACCCCCCCAACCTTCCCCCCTGGCCCCGCGGGATGCGCTCCCTTTGCGGGGCTCCCGCAGGACGATGTAACGGGCAGCGCGGGGGACGGGGCGGGTGTTTTAAGTCTCGATGAGGCTAAGGGAGAAGTTCTGGGCGTCCCGCATAGTGCCGCTCCGGCTCCCGGCGTCCGGGGGCATGCCGGGGTGTGCCGCCGCTCCGGGTCCGGGTCCGGCTCTTACCAGGGCATCGCTCGGGGGATTCTTTTCCCAGCACGGCTGCCCCCGAGGGCTTCTTTTCCCTGGGGCGGGAGGGCTCGGCGTGCCCGGCCCCCCGCTCCGACCGGCAGCGGGACGGCCGGCTGGGTAATTGCTCAGCCCGTCCCCACCGGAGGATGCCTGAGCTCCCGTTGATCGATATCCTATTACCGACTCCCGCCTATCTCCTGCCCGCAGCTTGCAGGTGCCCACTTCAAACCTCCTTCCCCCGGCCTGATCCTAATATTGTTCGATTAAAACTTACCTTTAATAGATGACATCTATCGATCTGGCCCTCGCAAATCTGAAACTCCATTAGCGCGGGGATGGGGAGGGGGGGAGGGGATTTATTTCGCTTCAGAAGGGGACTTTAATAACTTCTTTTTTAATTGGTAAGAAATCCATATCGCCGCCTGCCCGCTCCCCGCCGCAGACGCGAGGGGACAGCGGGGAGCGCGGAGGGGCTCCCGCACGGCGGGCGGGGCGGGTTATTCCTCTCCTTTTATTGTAACCATTGCCCTTATTTTGTGACTTCGGGGAAGGGGGCCGCGGGAGAAGACAAGCCGGGTTTCGAGGGGTGGCAGGCGGCTGGCCGCCGGGTGAGGGGCGGGAGGAGGATGCGCGGCCGCTCCCCACCTCTACGCGTCCCCCTGACGAGCGCCGCCATCTCCCCATAGATGCGCACAGCCCGGCGGAGAGCGGCGCGGAGCCAGCGGGGCGGGAGCGCGACGAGGACGGCTCGCCCGGGGCAGACACCCAGCCAGCCGCCCGCCCGCCCGGTCCGGAGGAGCCGGGGTCGCCGCGGGGCTGCAGGAGGCGGCGGACCGAGGCGGGGTGCGGCAAGCCGCGGCGGGCGCGGACGGCCTTCACCTACGAGCAGCTGGTGGCCCTGGAGAACAAGTTCCGGGCTACGAGGTACCTGTCGGTCTGCGAGCGGCTCAGCCTGGCGCTCTCCCTCAGCCTCACCGAGACGCAGGTGAAGATCTGGTTCCAGAACCGACGCACCAAGTGGAAGAAGCAGCACCCCGGCGCCGACGGAGCGGCCCCCGCCGCATCCCCCGCCGCGGCGCCGGCCGGCGGCGGCAGCCCCAGCCCGCCGGGCCCCGCCGCTCTGCCCTTCCAGACTTTCCCTTCTTACGCCGCCGCCAACGTCCTCGTCCCGCCGGCTGCCCCCTTCCCGCTGGGCGGCGGCTCCTTCGCGCCTTTCCTCGGCCCCGCGTACCTCGGCCCTTTCTACGCCCCGCACCTCTGAGGCGGGCGGAGGGGCGGCAGGCCGCTCCCGGACCGGGGGAGGGGGTTGAGTTCCCCGGGCTGCCCGGTAGCCAGACATGGTCCTCGGCGCTTGTGTCCAGGCGGGGCACGACGTCTTCGCTTTTGGGGGTTGCATGGCGATTTGAAGTGTAAGAAAGCCGAGTTTTCCTCACCGCAGCAGCATGTTTAAGGTGTATACTTGGACAGAGAGAACAAAAGAACCCCGCTGTACTCACTGGATTTTATTATGGCATTTGAGATGTAATTATAGGCACTGGAGGTGGGAAAAGTAACCCTCTTAACACTTGCCTGACGCTAAGTCCCTCCAGATTCTTCTCCAAGTTCCTTTCTATACGGCTCCTCGTTGCCGTCTGGCTTGCCAGCACACGTCTCAGACCTCTCGGGAGCTGTGGCACTTGTTACTGCTGCTGTCATCCTGACGTGGGTGCTCGCCAGTGAAGAACTCTTCAACCTCTCCTCTTCTGCGTGCGGGACTCGGTTGTGCCCTGTTTGACCCACTTTTTGTTACTGTTTCTGACTCCTGACCTACAAACCACCAGGTATCCCACCTGGAAGAGGGGTTTTGTCCAAGAAGGTGTGGGAAAAGGCAGCTCTGTGTCATCAGGCAACGAGTAGGAAAGCTACCTGGTCAGTGGGAGACCATTCAGTTGCCGGTGACGCACACGCCCCCTCAGCCTTTCTTTCCAGTTCATTCCCAGTGACTTCAAAGGGTTGGGATGAGATGTCTAAAGATCATTCTTTTCGCAGAGAACAGTTGTTCTTGTAATAACACAGCATTAGGGCCAAATGGGACAGAAAGGAAAACATAAATCACAGAAAATGATTACATTATTCATACCTTTAAAAAACGGGGCGTTTGTGGTAGAAAATAAGTAAAAAACGCAGAATTTCCAGCATGCCAAGACCTATTTTCCATAACAGAGAAACACATGCTTTTTGTTTCTTGCTTTTCTGGAGCATTTGTTAGAAAAAAAAAAATCACATTTCATCTTCATCGTTACAAGCACCGGAATGAAAAGAAATTTTAGCTGGGGGCTTATCCATCCCTGAACGGATGGGAAGTAATTGGTTTAAAAAAAAAATCTGTCTCATGCAGTTTCACAAATTATGACAACAACGCTGCTCAAGACTGCATCCCCTCTGTCTCTGATGATGCTTTAAAGTACACATTGGCTCTCCAACCAAAAAACTTAGCTCATAAATCCTATCTAGCTCTTCTTGTGTTTGTCTAAATAAAAGAGGTTGTTTTGGTTTTGGGTTTTTTTTTTTAATTATTCTGTGTTTAATTTGGTTTAATTGTACTCAGATGAAATGGTGTTTGCTTTGGGGACTGCTTCACTGCTGGGTGTGAATCTTGACAGCACCCCATGACACATGGCAGCGGCTGTGGGTAGTACTCCAGCTTCTCCAGGCCGGGTGTGAGAAGGGGCCTCATGACACACCTCTCTCCGATGGAAATCTTCCTGACTTCCAGCTCTGCAGGGAGGGAAGGTATGAAACCCACAGGGCTGGGCTTGGGGTATGGTGGCTGCATGTGCCCCGCCAGGCCAGCGGGCAGCCTAACAGTTGCCTTTCCACACTAAAGAGGTGTTTGGTGTCATCTCTGTTGTTCATGTAGTTACACCATACATGAGGTTCTCCTCGTCAGGGTTCTGGAGGCCGTAGCTACAGCTCAAATGTATTTACTTGCAAGTTAATGAACATTTTAACTCAAATTTTCCTTAAGTTGGAGTTACAGCAGACAGGGTTGTTACATGCACGCATCCAGAGCTGCCTTGTTTCCTGTGGTCCCGGCTGTCAGAGCCATCAGGATGCAACGCTGCTAACCGGCTGTCACTTTAGGGCACCCTGAAGTCAAGACCTTGAGCCTTGCAGGAAGAGAAAGGCATTCTAGCAGGCTCACATAGTCCATTTTCCTTGCCTTGAGTAAGGACTGCCCAGACCTAAATCCTCCTGGCTTATTTGTGGCTTTCTCCTTGTGATTGTCATCACTGTGCATGCAAAAAATGATTCTTGATTTCATTTGGCTGTTGCTCCAGGACACAAACAGTCACCTGTGGGGCATACTGAAATGTTTGATGGAAAAAAAGCCTGGTGCCCGTCATTTGCCATAGGATTAGTTCTCTTCCTGAAGTGTAAATGGTAGCAAAACCCAGGGAATGTTATGAATTAAAATAATACAAATAGTATAAATTGTCTGCTCCTTTGAGATGTGGCTTTGCTGTTCCTAACACTTTCCAGTTTTGCCCCTGAGAGAACGCTGTTAGCTTTATAGGCAGCCTGAATACTTGATTCCTGTGCAAGAAATGCCAGCCCTTTTTTCCATCACCTTTTTTAGTCACTTCTGTAGCCCCAGACTCCCAAGAATGCCATGTGGTTAATCTCAGGGAACCTGTCTCCCATGGTTCCCACTTTGTGTGACTTGTGCCCCTGCACAGCATTGGAAGGGTGAAGTGTAGCAACGGGGCTGCAGATTTTGCAGCACCAACCCCAGGCCACCAAAGCTTTTCTGGCTAAATGCTTCCAGGCTCTTCGGACGGACCCTTCCCCTCCTGCTTTGTCAAGGGAATGCTGCTCAGGTGGACGGTCTCTTTGGCTTCTGGTTAGGGATGTGGTCACTGGCCATTTATTAAGGCTGTAATTCAAAAGAGTGCTGGAAATAGCAATTGCTGTCAAACACCACATTGTCCAGATTGTGCTATTCACACTGGTAACACTTTGGGAAACGCCCTGCTGAGTATCCATTATCTCTAAGGATTCTGAATAGAGATCTGTGCAATATTTTCAAGCACAGGCAAAACCAAGCTTTACTCACAGCTGAATACAGATGCTAAAGGGAATCACAAGTAAGTTCCCAGTGTAAAAAGCAAAAGAAGCATCCTAATGCATGCAGCGTTCCCCTCTGGACAAAACCCATACCTTCTCTCTGCAGAGATAATGTTACTGGTCCAAGAACCACTTTGGAAATCAACTTCATTTAATCTGACAATGAAAGAAGTATATGGGTGAACACCACGACATCTTGGTTAGGGAAATGTTAGAAATGACCATTTCATTAGACTTTCAGACTTGTATTTAAAAAACCCAACCTCATAGAGTGGGGTTTGCAAAGTCTGAAGAATACAAATACAATGAGGAACAAAAGAGAAGATATATTCATTGAAATGTCAGTGACCAAACATTTTTTATGAGGAAAACCAGTGTGATTTGTTGAGTAATACAAGACTGGAAAATTATACCAGGGTCTATTCCTTCCCTTCCCCATTATTATTTGCTAGAACACCTGTAGTAAGCCATGTGCTATCTACACACAGCTCCTGAGCTGGGGATAGAATTCCCTGTTTTCCACCCGTGGACTTTTCCCTTACTGAGATCACATAGGACCACTTAGAGATTGGCAGGGATGGCTCAAGACAAGGAGTTGGCAGAGATCTCAGAGGTCTTTTACCACTCCCTCCTCCTGACAGAACAGTTCTTTCAGAAGGAGCATGACCCTGCATTTTTGTTGGCAGCGTGGAAGATGTAAGCCTCACCTCCTGATGGCAGCACAGGTTGTACTTATGTTCAGAGGTCCATAACGGTCTCTTCTGGCAGAAGTCCTCTGGGACACCCACACCCACTGTGTTGTGCAGAGCAGCAGATGTGTGGGTGATGCAGACACCAAGGTTTGCGGTGCCTGTTCCCCCAGGCAGCTGTCACTGGACTGAACTCCAGGGCCTGGAGCATCTCCCCTATGAGGAAAGGCTGAGTGAGCTGGGACTGTTCAGCCTGGAGAAAAGAAGACTAAGGGGGGACCTAGTTAATGTTTATAATTATCTTAAGCATGGGATGCAGGGGGAAATGGCCAGCCCCTTCTCAGTGTCTGTGGGGACAGGACAAGGGGCAATGGCTGCAAGTTGGAGCACAGGGAGTTCCACACCAACATGGGGAAGAACTTTTCCCCAGTGAGGGTGAGGGAGCCCTGGGACAGGCTGCCCAGGGGGTGTGGAGTCTCCTTCTCTGGAGATATTCCAGCCCCGTCTGGACCCTGACCTGTGTGCCCTGTCCTAGGGACCCTGCTTTGGCAGGGGGTTGGACCCGATGGGCTCTGGAGGGCCCTTCCAACCCCTGTGATTCTATGATTCTATGAACTTGGTCCTTGCTCTCACTATGAAGGTGCTGACTGGACAGATCTGCAGTAGGGAACGTACCAGACATTTCACAATCCCCAGATTCCAGCCAGCAGTTTTTCTGTAGGATACACATGAAGCAGACCGAGTCCCTTATAAAGATGTGGATATCTAATCCTACATCATATTAGAACCACAGGTATGTGCAAACCCAGGCTTGGTAGACTCAGTCCAACAGCTAGACCCTCTTTATTGTTCACCTCATTTCATAAAAGCCAGCAGACACCATCTTTGGAAACCTGCCAGTTCCATACCATGTTCAGAAAAGCAGTGAAAGTCAAGGTACCCATTTGTTTATCAAAGGCCTCACAAAATCTAACAGCTGATCTATTAAATGCCTCATCAGCCGGCTAAGTGGTCGGGTAACTCTGGGATGATTGAGAAGTGTTGCTTCGGTCCCATATACTGGTCAGGAATGAGATCAAAGTCTGATTTTCAGCAGCTTTACAACTTGCAGGCAGATGAGATGTCTAGAAAAAATATTTGGTGGGTGAGATCCTCCCAAGGAAGAATTGATAATAGGGTTCTTGCATCACTAGACCTCAACACATTTTTTGTGTTCCAGAATGACCCTGAATCAGCTGAAGTCACCTTGAGCAGATCTTCACTGCACTTTCTTGTCATAGAAAACTCATGTTCTGGGTTCTGTTTTTGGTAGTGTACTTGGTAAAAGTTTCTCAGAAGATAATGATGGGTGCAACTAATTTAGGAGCTGCATGTTACAGGTTTGCTTTAGCCTCTCAGTCGGCTGCTTTGCTGTTTTAGTCAGAGGAGTGTTTTTGTGGTTCCTGTGATTCATGTAGCCTGTAGCAACACTGCCTTTGCTTACCACCGTGGCATGAACACTAAACTCAATTTCTCTTAGATTTTCCCATCCCAACACTGAAGAGTTCCCAAGCTAGCTTCTTGCTCAAGCTGATCATCTCATTTTCTATGTTTCATGTACGCCACATGAAAAGCATAATTAAAATGTGGGATTCCATAGGGCTTAGGCACGTTGTAACGCTGCAGAGGGATTTCAGTAGTCTTCAAGATTCAGGCTTTGCTGCCAAGCATCCTCTGACATACTGAAATACTTTCAGAGACACCAGATCCATGTACAAGATCAATATAAATAAAAGATTTTGCTGCTTCCTACACATTCGTTGTGGTCGCTTTGATCATGGGAATTGTTTTACTGCTATTGTGTAAAGAGCCTTAAACATTTATTTCAAAAAGGAGAGAAAATACAGAGACTTTGCAAAATGGGAACCTTAAAAGGTGTCAGGGTTGGTATCTGTGGCTCTTTAAGCACCTGACATAACAAACTGAGAGTCAGCTGAGTTGAAAGCTTGTCCTCTCAGGTTAGGTCAGTTCTAAGACAATGTCCCAACACCCAGTACCTCTTGTTTAGTGTTTGTGGGTAGTCACCACACTGATGCCTTTTCTTATCATTCAGTCCCTTCCACTGAATGTCACTGAGAGCCACAGGTGTTGGGGAATTCCAGAAATGTTGCATTTCTGTGAGGCTGCTAGAGAAAAGCCTTGGTTTGAAGGAATGATAGAGGAGACACAGAGAGCAAAGAATGGATCAACTCCTTCACTAGCTTATTTGTCCCTTCTGAGGAACAGCAGCATGTTTAGGAGGAGGTCATTTCTGTCAAGATGTTTCTGCTCTCTGAAGATCTTACTTCCTTTTGGCAATATGCTCACCAGATTTCTGATATCTCAAGTTTCATGAATTTTGAAACAGGAATTGTAAACCAAACTATTTTAAAACAGTGGATTTTAAAGCAGTCTTTTGTCTTACAATGAATCACAGAATCACAGGGGTTGGAAGGGACCTCCAGAGATCATCAGGTCCAACCCCCTGCCAAAGCAGGGTCCCTAGGACAGGTCACACAGGTCCAGATGGGGCTGGAATCTCTCCAGAGAAAGAGACTCCACACCCCCTGGGCAGCCTGTCCCAGTGAAGCCTGTAATTTTCTGAATTCCCTGGTATTCTAGAAAATCTAAAATGGGTTTAAAGTCCTGAATGGGGAAGTTCAGGAGCTGACACCACCTCATTCCAAAGTAATGACAAGTGGCAGATGGTGCAAGAGGTGACCCCGCTAATCTTTCACTGCAGTGATGCCAAGTTAAAGTCTGACTTGGCCAAAGCATTATGTAAGTTCTTTGGTTTCAGGCTACAGTAGCCCTGAGCAGATGAGTGCTCACCATTTAGCAAGATTAGCAATCTTTGTTGCAGCAATGTCAAACGCTTCAACAGCAGGGCTGGCAGGGATGTGCCATGGTAGGATTTTGAGAAGAGCTTCCCAGCTCCTGAGATAAAGTGTATCCAGATGTTCAGTGCTCAGTCCAGAGATTAACCACACTGACAAGGTATTTATACTTGTTACACAGTTAGATCTATTTATGTTCATTTTCTCTGTGCTCTCCTGACAGTTATCGTTACCATCTGGGAATTTGGAAGTCTGGAGAGCAGGTATAGTAGTCATCTTTTCCAGAAACCACTGTCCTAATAAAATCCAAGAGTGAAGAATGGAATTTAGGAAGCAGAAGGTCTGCAGAATCCAAATCAAAATACATTTGTACAAGGAAGAAGCAAGCTCATGCATGAGGCTCTTGAAAGCCTGAAATTCAAACTGACTTAGTCTCCTTCTGATTGCCTTTGGATTTTGTTTTACCGTTTCTGATGTTCATGCTAGAAGATGCCATTTATCAGCGTCCTGTGGATGCTCAGACTCCTGCCCACTTTCTGCTCTCATGGATCTCACACTTGTATCCATGAGGATGCTGGAATGGCAGGTGCATTGCTCTCAGAGTTGCGTGTTGGAACTAGAGACAAATCTAAAACTAGTTCCTCAGGGGGTGAAGATACACAGCTCTTTTAATCCATCTTGGTTAATATGGAAGTTGTTTTTCTCCAGATCTTTCAAGTTTGTGCCTTCTTGGTAGTGTGATGCCTAAGGGATGTGATGCTTACCAGAAATGTATGTAGAAAAGCTCTTTAATTAACTACAAGCTCAAGAAAGAGAGGAGATTGTAATTTACCTTTATGTCTAGGTTTCACATGCAAATAAAATGTCTCATCTCATTTGTGGAAGGCTCTGGACATAGGCATCAATAAGCTGGAAAGGAAAATAAATGTAAATTCAAACCTGGTTAACAGAAGACAATAACCTAAGCTATTTTCATTCTATAATTCAGTTATCCACACTGTAATCTAACAAAGAGAGTATCATTGGAATCTTTGTAAAATAAGCCAATATACAAATCGGGGAGGATACATATTAACTGTAGCTCAAGGTTTATCTTTCAGTAGGAATATCAACTCTCAGGGTTGTTTGTGGTGCTTTAAGCTGGGTTAACTAACACCTATCCAATAAAACAGCAATATTTTGAGGAGGTTGTGTTGTGCTTTGCCAAACTATCTTCAAAGATATGAGCTAAAAAAAAACCCCAGCCCTCCAACTGAGCTTGAGAGGCAGATGTGCTTTGCATGCATTAAAAGTTGCTGCCCCTATGTTCTGACACATACAGTAAAATATTCTGGCTGTGCTGCAGGAAAGACTGAAGGTTTTTTGTCCTGCAAGATAATGTCTTAACGTGCAATTCTTCTGTCAGTAAATAAACAGAGTAACACAAACACGGGCCATGGCAAAGTGATTTTTCTACATAAGGTAGCATCAATAATCAGCATGAACTTGGACTCTTATTGATGAAAGACTGAAGTTCCTAAGTAGAAAATCCCTATGTTCATTGGTATCTTATCACTGTAGTGAATCAGCACCTTCATCTTCTTGGGTCTTTTCCAGACAGAGGTTTTCAAATGGGAGACACCTGCTATGGAGAAGTCTTACTCCAGTGTAGGTTTGGTGTTAACACCTGATGCTTTCCAACAGCAGGCAAGCTTAGAAACGTTATACAACCTGTGTCCCCACGTTCATGTTACAAGAGTCCCATGGCTACGTACTGTTATCTTGTCAGTCCTTGATGAGACCACAAACATCTGCAAGGCTGACCTGTAGAGTATGTGGCACCATCACTCTCTTCTCAGAAAGCAGTTTGGTATGAAGTACCTGGATGGCTGTCAGACTGGGACTGACAGTGGAGCTTTCCAGGGCAATGTGCTGACTGCTAGGTTTGCCTTAAAATCTGCCTTTGGCTCAGAGAAGTGTAGTAATTTTTTTGCTGAGTGGCAGCACAGTTTTGACGAGAGAAGAAAGGGTGAAGACTACTCTTGTGGCTTTCCTAGAGATGGAAGAGGGGTGGGACTGTCTTTCTGCCAGCACTGTAGACTTGTGTTGGTTTTAGCTAATTATGAACTTGTACCTTGAGCCTCGTGACTTGGATGAACTCCATATCCAACCTGCTGACTGCTCTGGCTCTTGCTCTGAGGTGAGGAGCTCTTCCTCTGAGCTGAGTAAGAATCTACCATTCCATTGAATTATTGAATGCTGGTGCCATGTTCCTAAACAGTGGCTATCGAGGCACTTTAGACACTTGCTGCAGCAGACCTAAGACAGTGCTAAGCTCCATAAAGGGAACTGTAACCCTGCCACTGCTCCAGTGCCTTCAGCAGCTCCCACAAGCAGCACCTTAGTCCTGGGAGCACACAGGGCTTGTGCAGCCGTACCAACTCAGGAGGCCAAGACTGTAATTCCCTTGTAGTGGCTCTACCTCTAAATAATCAGAGTTACTGGGATGCAATTCCTTAGTCTCTTCACATGCCTAATTCCCAATGACTTCAATGAGCATTTCTGCCAGAGACAGAGCTGCAGAATTACTCCTAACAACTGGCATGACTTAACTTGTTCCTTCTCATAACTTTATGGTTTACTTACATGTCACACTGTATTTTCTGGCTAAGCAGAATGAATATAATAACCCTCTTTCCTCAAGTAGGTCAAGATTTTCTTCTTTTCTGCGGGGCAAATTACTGTAAAATGTGAAAATTTTTCATGTTTGGTTACTGTCATGTGGAGTCTTTTAGGTACCTACAGGTAACTAAAGAGTACACATTAAGCTTCTGTTTTCCTTTTTTAAAAATCACAGGAAATACTGCATCTAGCTGAGAGCAACCGCTTCAAGATCTGTGGTAACAGCTGCCATCATGCACAATGTGAACAATTTAGAGTTCCAACTTGATAGCATTTAAAGAAGAAAAGCGGGTATTTTCTGTGTCCTGATTGTAAGTGCCAAAAAAAAAAGGAGAAAAAGAAAGAGAGTCATGCCAGGACCACATTGATCCTATATAAGACTGTGATCAAGCTTATATTAAGTAGGGGTTTGAAGTAATTCTCTTGTATTGAATAACTGCATTCCAGTTGAGTTATTTCATACTCATAATTTTTTAATCTCAGAAACGGTAGGCACCAGCTTTAAAAGACTGGTTGATGTGTAGCATCTATGCATTCCATATTACATCTGTATTTCAGCACATAAACCTTTCTTCTTCTTTCAGGCCTTGCAGAATCCAAAATAAAGCAAGCCCTTTCTTGCTTGAGGGTTATTTGTTTGGTTGGTTTCAGAACTCTGCGTTTCAGGCAGGAATGTGCAGTGTTTACACGGGTACACGACTGCTGCTTTCCTGGGAGTGATGCTGGCTGCCTGGCTTCTGAAATCTCCTCTCAGGGCAGTACGGGCTCTCACTCCATGTGGCAGCGTAGCCAAGATACAGCACTTCAGCAGTGGATCTTCATTGCCTTTTGTTGGCATCCCTTAATATTTCAGATGTGTGTTTTCCTCATAAGATACATACTATTTAATCCTTTGGGCAAGTTCTGTCCTTTCTATGTTTTTTTTGCTTCCTCTGAAAAATGCATGGCTGGAGGAATCTAAACCAACTAGAAGCGTCCTTGTGAAAAGCAGCATTTAAAAGCAGGTAAAAGGCTGCTCTTGAGGCTTAAACTTACTGTCCTGGTTCTGGCCAGGCCAAAGTCACCTCTCCAGACAGCCAGCACAGGTGAGCTGGGTCAGCCCAGGTGAGCTGAGTCAGCCCAGGTGAGTTGGGTTAGCCTGGACTGTTTCCACCCCACCTGACATCACTGCCCCATAAAAGGGGCTGGTTGGGGAGGGGGTTCTTGTGTGCCCCCAGGGCAGCCTGAGTGTGGCTGGGATGTCTGGTTGCTTCTTGCATTGTGCAGCACTCTATTATTGTTGGGTCAATAAGGCACTCTGTGTTATCACTGGGTGTAAGTGGATTTTACTATTGTTCCCTTTTCACAGTGCTTTTGTCAGTAAACTGTCTGTATCCCAACACTGGGAGGCTCCATCTATTTATCCTCTGGGAATGAGTAAGCAGGGTGTGGTGCTCATCTGCTGCTTGGGGCTGAACCACCGCAGTCCTTTTTGGCACCAATGTGGTGGTCAAAGGGTTGGATTAATGGTACATCTGACCCAGTTGTGTTAAAAAACTAAGATAAATGTTTATCATGTTGCAACTATGATGTTTTGCTTGTTCACCTGGCTTTGGCATGAGAACCTATGCACACTTCATGGAATCCCTGCCCAGCTGTTTATCACCTCGGCTAAGGGAGTCAGGTCTCCAATTCTGTTATATTGTATGATACTGATTTATGACAAGATATCATCTGTGTTTGTCAGCCTCAGAGGACATCTATATGTGGCATTTCTGTCATTTCCAACTATTGGGCAACATATTTTAGCATTATTTAATAATCAAACTCAATTCATGGGGAAGATGGGGGGCATGCTTTCTCCTCCCCCTTTTCCTTCAGGCTTGTTACAACAGCCTTTGAGAACTTTGACTATCCCTGGGATGTTCATACCAGTATATGCTTCTTTCTCCCTCTCCTGAACGTCTTACTGGTCTTATGTGTTACCAGCCACTGTTTCAAGAATACTGCCAAGAGATCTTCCCTGGGGCTGCAGGGTTGGGGTGGCACGGTGCATGGGAGTGAACAAGTGGTGTGTGGTGCTCAGCCACTGCTTAGGGCTGAACCACACTTCCTTAGGAAAATCCCACTGATCTCATGGGTGGTGAATCCTGGGCCATGTCTAACTAAACCATTCAACACATGCATGACAAACAAAATCATACGTCTTTTTCCTTACAGGGATGAACTGGGAGCAAGTATAATACTCAAAACAGATAGGTTATTGCTTATTTTCAGCCTTAAAATTATGGGCTTTTCACACACACACAAAAATGATACTTTTAACCAGAAATAAAGGGATTTCAGTAGCTCCTAGGTAATAAATGGGTCTGGGCTTAAGAAACATATCACAGTACAACTCGGTATTCACTCAACAGACATGACTGTGAAATGTTTTGCAGTTTAGCACCTAAGGCACAGCCTTTTGGTGGTTCATATACTCGGCTCTGGCAGCAGTTGCAGGGCACTGCTCGTTGGCAGAATTAGGCTAGTCAGAGACATATTAGCAAACCGAGCCTTAGTGTGTGTGTATTTATAAAGAGCACAGTATCATCTGTCCTATGCCCAACCCTCACAGCATCAAGCTGACTGCACACTGGGAAAATGTTCTCTGAGGGCGTCGTTCTCCAAATGCGTGAGCAATGCTGCTCCCTGACATCCAAGGTTTGAGCAATTTGGTTAGAAGTTATGATAAAATTCAGGAATATTTTCAAATGTAGGATTGCTTTAGTGCCAGGAACGTATACTGTCAGCCTAGGATACTGTGTTTTCTCTGTGGAAAAAATAAACTCTTTTTTCAGCATTGATAAACTTGTCAGATCAATTTATAGACAAAAACCATGAGGCACGCAGAAGTCACCACTGCCAAGACTGAGGTTTTTGGGTCATCATCGTCCCCCTTGTGAGGTTAGTAAGAGTGAAATATTCTCAGTGCTTTTCTTTTGGATTAAAGCTAGCTTGTACCTATGAAATGTACTTCCCTGTTCCTTGTAAAGGTCCAGATTTTCTGGTTACAAAATGCTCTCCAAGTTTAGCCTGGGGAAAGGTCAGGGTTGTGCTGGCTTGTTTCAGCCTGCCCCTGCTCACCTGCTGGCTCCCAGCTCAAAGCTCTGTGTAAGAGCATGCCAGGTCCCTGGCAGCAGATCTCACTCCCCACACACCTCCCTGCTTCCCCCCAAAGACTCTGGCTCTGCCAATGCCACACTATCAGCAGAGACCAGCACCCTGTTCCTGAGGCAGTACCATGCCAAGAGGAACTGTGGGGGAAGTCAGCTCACTCTATGCATAGGCTGCAAACAGTTGGCACAGAAGCCACACAAGGGATTAATTAGCAAACTTAATGAATGCCTATTAGTTTTTGTAAACTGCAGACTATTGGGTATAAAACGATACAGAATAAGCTCTTGCGCAGCTCCTATGAAGAGGATTGGCTTCTGCTGTCACCACAGCAGCACTTCTCAGACAAGCAGGGCAGGAAGGCCCTGCAGAGCTCACTGCCTGCAGGATGGTGACCGGCTCTCGCCCCAAGGCAGCAGTTAGCCCAGTCACCCGACAAACATTCAGTTTCCGTTAATTTCTTGCCTGTCCCTATCAAGGCTTTCCCGTGCCCGCCCGCCCTTTTCTACAGGAGCCTCCCAAGGCGAGGGCAGCTAAGGGCCGGCTGGCAGTTTGAGGAGCCGGTTGGGCAGCGATGCGCGGAGGGAGGGCGCTCGGCTCTGCCCGCGGAACTAGAGCCTTCAGCCCGCCGATGGGAGGATTTCTAGGGCTGCAAAAGCTGCCCTCGAAGCCCAGTTTGGCAGAGGCGACCGGGGCGGCCCCGGCCTGAGGCAAAGCCTGAGGCGATGAGAGGCGCGGGCGGTTGCTCGGAGTGGAAAGGAGCTAACGCCCGCCCGGGCAGGACCGTGGCGCGCGGGTGTGCCCGCATCCCATCCTGATTGGCTGAGCGCGAGGGTGTACTCGCTAATCGGGAGCGGTCCAGCCAATGGGAGGCCGCCGCCGATGGGTGGGCCGGTGCCGCCAAGCGGTTAGCCGGGGCGCGGGGGCGGAGGCAGTCAATCTACGGCAGTAGCCAATCGGCGCAGGCAGTGGCTAGTCAGTCAGCCGGGCAGGGGCGTGGCGCGCAGCGGAGCGAGGAGCGGTGACAGCTGCCGCCGGCCGCCTCCGCCTCTTCGCCGCGGGCTCCGGGCCGACGAGCAGCAGAAGCAGCAGCGGTGGCGGCCGGCAGGTACGGCGCGGCGGGGGCGGCCCGGCTAGGCTCGCGGGGGCGCTTCCTGCTTCCCGCGGTACAGTTGGGGACGCTTTGCCCCTCGTTCCGGCCGGCGGCTGTGCGGGCCAGGCCGGCTGTGCAGGCGAGGCCACGGCAGGCCCTGTCGCCGCGGGAGGGGTCGGGCTGCCTCCTGGGACAGGACGCCGGGAGGGCCAGACCCGCTGTGGGGCCGGGCTGCCGCTTGCCCGCCCGCCCCGGGCGCTCTCGATGTGCCGGGGATGTGGCAGCCTCTCCCCGAGGGGTGAGCGGGCCGGGCAGCCAGAATCGCCTTTCCCCTCTGTGCCAGTCGTCAGCCCGGCTCCGTGCCGGGCGGTGGCCCGAGGATGCCATCTGCCTTTGCAGCGGCCTCGCCCTTGGCCGGGGGATGGAGAGAGGAGGCCGGTGTTTGACCGCTGGTTTCATGCGCTTTCTCCTCTGCCGCTCCAGAGCCTGAGCTCTGGCTGACGCGGTGCCAGTCTGCAGAGGGAGTTTGGCATGTGCAGGCTGATGCCCCTCCTGCTGTAGCTCGTCCTCTTCAGTGGTCAACCCCTGTTGAACAGCTCAACCCCTGTTGAGCGGGCACAGCTGCTTCTGTGCTTCATCGACATGAATCTGACGGTTTTTTCATGTATTTGATGACACATGTGACTTGCCTTGGGCTGTATATCAGCGTGTGCCAGGGATTTGGGCCATACAACCATTGCCTTTACCTGCGAGGTCTCCAGACGCAGTGCTTTTGCTCAACAGTTGAGCAGAGTCGTTCCAGTACGTTTCAGAGCTGGGCTTTGAGCAGCTTTTCTGTTCTGATGCAAGACCTTTCCACTTGAGGAAACGCCCTAGCCTCTGGTTCTGGTACTGCATGCTGCAGGGCATGATCATTTCTCACTTCCTCAGTTAGTAATGTGTGGGGTTTTTATTTTCTTTCCCTTACTGTGCCCTTCCTCTTTCCTGAATTTTCTGTTTATCTTCTCATACTGATCACCAAACACAAGTTTTTTTTTTCCCTTTTAAAATCCAGATGCATCCATAATACTTAGCTCTACTCTGTGTAATCATCTCCCACACCTCAGCTAAAATGTTGTGGCCTCACTAGCATAGTTTGCAGGGCATTTCCCCTCATGGAAGCCAAAATCCTTTAAAAAATTTTTCTGATGAAGATTTTACATCCTGAAAGAAGAACCTCAAATCTGTGGTCTGTAATACTTCATGCAGAAAGGTAGCACTGTCATACAGGCCAGATGAGAGTTTCATTTCTTTACAGCTTTCATTTCAGGAATGTCTGGAAAATCTCCAAAAATACAGAAGCTTGGGATGGAATTTGCTGCTCTGCCATGGAGGTGTGCCAGGGGCTAGGATGTTACAGACCAATTAAACTTCGGGAGTTATGCAAGTTGTAGTTTTCAGTGGTGCAGTTGAGCTGAGTTTGAGTCAATTTTCCTTACACAGAGAAGTGTTTGTCTTTTTAATTTGAAAAAATATTTGAATAGCCATCTTGCATTGTAAGTATTAACACAGACAGCTAATATTTAACGGCACTGATGATAGCTGGTAAAATGCCCAGAGCTGAGCAGCACTCGATCATCTCTGGCCAGAATGGAGGCTATTGACTCCTCCAAAAGACTTGGATGGCCCCGTGGGTTTCAGTAGATGCTGAGAAGTGAGGAGCAGCAATGTAATACCTAAGAGGTTTGATGAAGGAAATGCCTCTCTGTTCAGGGTGACACATCCAGTGTGCAGACCTTTTCCAAAACAAATTTAGAATAAAGCTATGGCTTCATATTTCCGTTCCTGCAAGCAGCCTGAAATAACAACACCCTGCTGTAGACCATCCCTGCATTGATATTTAATAAATGTATTTTGGATAGGTTTTACAGTAGGCTTTTGTTGGTAGGTAGTGTGGCAGTGTCCCTTACTTAGCTCTTTGGTTTGCTGTGGAGGCTGCATTTGATAATCAGTACTTCTTGTCATCTTTTTGGGCTAGTACCTTTAGCCAGTTTATAAACCTGATATTCTTCAAGATGCAACACTTGACCTTTGAGAACTTGGTCTTGCTAAGGCAATCATTGTTTCTTTGGTGGCTTTCTGCTGTCCCCAGTACTAGGTGCTGTCAGGAGGGCTTGCTTCAGCTGCTTTTAAAAAGCTGACTCAGTTTCCCTTCTCTGAGATTATTACATATCTTTACATTGATGGAGGTGAAGACACGGGGCAGAAATACAGGTGTGTTTGTTGTATAAAATTCTACCCTCAGGTTATCCTTAAATGTTAACAGCACAAGCTTAAGTTTTTAGGGGGAATCACTGAATTTTACTAAGAAAATACATGGTGATTGTACCATTACATCCCATCTATTTTTGATGGTCTTAAAATGCTACTAACAGTGAGTATTTTAGATGTAGGTGGCAATGTTTTAACATCAAGAATGCAATTTATACCAAACAGTCAAATATTTTGCTTCTTAAAGCTGGCCTCAATTCAATCTAATCTATTTATCAAATTCAGTAATGTCAGCTAAACATCATTTGGGTCAGGTGCTTCTTTTTCCAGCATTATATTATTTGCTTTTTGATTTTATGACCAGCTTTGGCTTGTGGAAATCTTTGTTAGATGAAAGGGCATTTCAGTAGCACAAGATAAGCTTCTCTTACTGTTGTTTATATGAAGAAGTCTAGTCACAATGAAAAAAAAAAGGGACCACTTATGGAAAAACGTGACTAGTTCATAGATTTGGCAAGTCACACATTTTCATCTTCTCTCTGTTAGCATGAGTGTATGTTAAAAATAGAAAACAATTCTTCTTTGAAGTTAGTACTGTGCTCATTTATAAGCTTTCTTGACTGAATTGCAAAACAGTTGAGAAGCCTGTTATCCTGGCAGCAAAACCACTTTGATCACGTCACACACTTCTTCTGAAGTACTCATAATGCTAATTATTAACTTGTATTTTTTTCCCTCCAGATCTCTAACAGCATACCTGAAGCCAAGAATGTTTTCCAAGCTAACCCGCTCTCAGAACGTCGCTGTTCTCTGTCGAGGGGTCCATGCTTCTCTGACTTCTGCTACCTCAGTTGCTACTAAAAAAACCATTCAAGGGCCTCCATCCTCTGATTATATCTTTGAGCGTGAGGCTAAATATGGTGCCCACAATTATCACCCGCTCCCTGTTGCTCTGGAGAAAGGAAAAGGTAATTTATTTAGGTTTCCCTGAGTGGAATGGGATCCTGGCATAATGATTTTTGACCTTTAGAACCCATATTTTGAGGGAGATTGTTGCGGAATGGTTAACTAACAAAGGCCACACAGACATGAAACAGCTGTCTGAGCTGGAATTTGGGAGGCATCGTACACAGCTAACCTAGCTGCTGATATGGCCAGGATGTTCTATTCCTGGATACCTAAGTTGCAAACAGCAAGATGCCTCTCTGTCCAGGCATGAGAACAGGAGGAGTTGGTTGATCACACATAAAGAATTAAGGGCTGGACTAACCTTAAAAATAATACCCAATAATAAGCTTGGCTTTTGCAATATGTAATGAGCTAATTAGAGTTATTATAAAAGACTGCTGTACTATTCAATAAATGAAGCTTGCTGATCACTTGCATCAAGTGGCCAAGTTTTCCCTCCGTCGCGACAGGAGATTGAGTTGATGAAGTCAAGACAGCTCAATACTGTTAAGAGAACTCAATTGTTATGCCTAAAGCCAATGATAAAATTGTAATTTCCCTCAAATGATTTATTTACATTGACATCTAACTTCTGGTGATTCAAAAAACTCAGCAAGAAACTTTCAGGCAACTCTGTTTTTCCTGGTCCCTTGTGAGGAGAGTTTCAATGTTACTGTGAACATGAAAATGTGCACTGGGCCCCTGTTTTAACAGGTAGTATGTACTGGTCCTGTATTGTTGCCTAAATCTACTCTGGTCTTTATGTTTAAGGGGCTTTTCCACTCAATGGGCTAAATTCTGTGGATTTACATTGAAATGTTATCAGCACAGAGATTCAATAGTGGGGTTTTTATCACTTCATGTTTTGACAGCTCAAAGCTGGTGAAGTTCTGAGACTATTTGGGTTGTCTTGTTAGGTTTTTTTATGACTTCCAGTTTTTTATTCTTAATTGCAAAAGTATTCTCCTCTCTCATCTTTTTAGGGCCCAAACCAGGGACTTGAAGTACTATTCTGGTATTACTTACTAGCTTAGAGGAGCAGCAGTTTTATATGGAAAATGCTTCATCTCTTTCCTTACGGGATGCCCTGTTCTAGCTTGTTCCTCATGTTCTCCTTGTCAGTTGATGATTTTCCAGTTAGAGTGTGTTCTGGGTGTGCCCTAGGGAATAGCAAGAATACAGCCTATATTTGGCTAGGTTGTACTGTAACTCTTGGCTTATACAATTTAGTATTATCTCAGGTTTTCTTTTATTTAGTGTATTTACCATGCCTTTGCTTTTCTAGGTGTTTACGTGTGGGATGTTGAAGGTAGAAAGTATTTTGACTTCCTGAGTGCTTACAGTGCTGTGAATCAAGGCCACTGTCACCCAAAGATAGTCAATGCACTGAAAGCTCAGTCTGAGAAGCTGACCCTGACATCCAGAGCATTCTACAATGATGTACTGGGTGAATATGAGGAGTTTGTCACCAAAATGTTCAATTATAACAAAGTTCTTCCAATGAACACAGGTAAAATGAATTGATTTTCATTTTATTTCCTGCCTGTGAGATTCAATGCTTGTGGAATATTTGGGAATGCCTGTCTCATGCCCATGTGTGATAATGTTCTTGCTTTGTGCTTAAGGAGTGGAAGCTGGAGAAACTGCCTGTAAATTGGCTCGGAAGTGGGCATACAGCGTGAAAGGAATCCCAAAATACAAGGCAAAGATTATTTTTGCAGGTATGTTAAATGTTTTGAGGTATTAAGGAGGAAGAGAGCTCTGGACATAGGCTGTGTAGTACTCTTACTGCAGAGTAATCCCTCCAGCAACATTCCCAATGTTTTCTTTTTTACTGAAGCAGGTCTGTAGCCTTTGACACTCTAATAGGGTAGGCTGAGATCTCAACCTTTTTACATCTTACACTGGTCATGCTTATCTGCAGTTGGGGATTCTATTATAAACTAGTGTTGTGGCTATCACAGTCTTGGCAGGATCTTAAGGTTCTGTTAAGTGCCACCTCCTGGATTGTGAAATTCAGTCTGAAATACATTCTGTTGACAAAATACTCTGTGTGTGCTTCTGACTGGTTCATTTTAACCTTAAACAGTTACAATAAATTATAAATGTTTCATTTAAAATGTAATATTCTTTAAGAAACACACATGGTCTTAACAGAAGTGATTATAAAAGCAAGAGATTTGAATGTAATTCCTATGACAAATTAATTTCAGATCCTCTCCCTTGTGAAGGTCTGAGGCAACTCAAGAGGCAATGGAAGCAATTGCTGCCACCCCTCTCAAATTTCACATTTAGGCTAAGTCTCCTTCCCTCTTAGGCTTTCCTTACTAGTGTTTCTGTATTCATAAGGTCTTCCAGAAGTTGGCATCAACCCAGTAAAGCCATATTGAAAGTAAAAGCAATGTTGCAAAAATCAATATGGGGCCCTGGAAAATCCTGATGATAAGTGTGGTGTACTTCCTGCCTTTATCCACCTGCTCTGCTGGGCTCTGTTAGCATGGAGAAGTTACCTGTCCCCAAAGACATAATTGTGCTTTGCTAAAAATAAAATAACTTACATCTAATTCAAATAACTTATATCTTTGGTTATAGGTAAAGTATTGTTTTCAATGCTAACATAGGTCAGTGGCTCTTTATTTTATAAAAAGCTTCTGGGAGAAAGCTTATCACTTAAATAGTGTGTGTGGGGTTTTTAATTGCTATAAGCAAATACTGGTATTGAGTTTTGACACACACAGAGTAGCTGAAGCATAAACTGCTGTTAGATGGTATTTAGCCTGGAGAGAAGGAGGCTGAGGGGAGACCTGATGGCTCTCTACAGCTACCTGGAAGGAGGTTGGAACCAGGTGGCGTTGGTCTCTTCTCCCAAGGAACAAGCAATAGGACAAGAGGAAATGGCCTCAAGTTGCTCCAGTGAGGGGTTAAGGTTGGGTATTAGGGAAAATATGTTCCTCCAAAGGGCTGTCAAGCACTGGGACAGGCTGCCCAGGGCAGTGGTGGGGTCACCATCCCTGGAGAGGTTTAAAATCTGTGTAGTTGTGGTTCTCAGGGCCATGGGTGAGCAGTGGGCTTGGCAGTGCTGGGCTAGCAGTGGGGCTTGGTGATCTTAAAGGTTTTTTCTGATCTAAATGACTTTACAATTATTTGATTTACAAATTGAAATTCATAGTTGAAATTATGGTTTCTAGGATTAGATTGTTGTTTGCTTGTTTGTTTCTTCTGGATATTCTTTGAAAAAATATATTTCTCCTTCTGTCTCTTCCATGTGTGTGTGTGTATATATATATATGTTGTTTTGCTCTTCAGTCAATTAACTCTTACTCAGCACTTTCTCATCTTGAGGAACTGAGTGTGCTCTTGATTATTATGATCCCATCTCAGTAACCACAATATTTAATTATATGCTGGTAGGTGGGACAAAGTAATAATTCTCCTATAAGAAGTCAGCAATTTGGCAAAAAAAAGGGCTCTCTTGGGTAGCTAGGGTCAGAGCAAAAAATGGCTTTAAACATCAATCCAGAGAACTTGCTGTAGTTTGATAGCTATACAATAGGAATCTGGAGAGGTAAGGTGGAGACAAGCTGCCCTCAGCAGATAAGGCTGCTCTGCTTCCTGTCATTCAGCCTTCGGGGCTTTGTTTCAGGACACAGAGGATTGCACTAAGGTAACCTTGGGCATGTGACTCAGCAAAGCATGGCAGGGCTTTTCCTGCTAGGAGACACTGCTGTGGGGAATAGCATAACATTGTGTACAGTGAGGGTTAGAAAGCAGGGATGACTGCAGCTGGCCAGCTCAGTGAGAACTGACTGCAGTATTTCCTGCAGACTGAGAACACCCTCTGCCCTCAGGATCAGAGTAACTCAAATTGCTGGGGGAAAGAAGAGCCTTGTAATACTGTGAAGGTGTTGAACCCTTAATCTTCCTTAGGCTTATTAAGCACCTTATTAGTGATTAGCTGTGAGTATGTTGATTTAACTGATATATTAAAATCAGTATATCATAGTCCTGGTGATGGTTGAACCTTGGACATCATTTGAACTGATGTTTCTGTATGAAGTTGTGCCATGTTACAATATTTTTTATAAATATATATGGGTTCTCCTGGAACTTTGAAATGCACAGAAATACTTTTTTTTTAAATTTAATCTTACTGGCAGCTTTCTTTTTAGGACCTAAATTCTGGGCAGTGTTTACTTTTTCTTTTTGTTTCCTCCTGCATTTAATGAGTAGTATTTATGTAAAAACTCTGTGTCTTCCTCAAAATGAGTAATATTGATGTAAAAACTCTGTGTCTTCCTCAAAATGAGTAATATTTATGTAAAAACTCTGTGTCTTCCTTAAAATGGTGTTGTTTTCCTGAGTTATTTTCAGTATTTCAGGCCACTAACAAAGCTTATGGGAATTATTTTGTAGATTTGCCAGGTCTCCTAGTATGATTTGATTTCATATTTGATATTTTCTTTTAATTTAGCAACAAAATTGATTTCTGACATCATTGTAAAATGCTGGCAATCAGCAGAAGGATGCTGATATGTTAGACAACTCTTAAAAAAGAGTATTACCAGATAGAGAGCGTGATGCCCTATAAACTATTCTGGCTTTCTTAATTTTGTAACAATTCCCTCCCTCCCTTTCCCCACTCCCCATCTGAAAATTTGTTTTATAGCTGGGAACTTCTGGGGCAGAACCATGTCTGCTATCTCCAGTTCTACTGACCCATCCAGCTACGATGGATTCGGACCCTTTATGCCCGGATTCGAAGTGATCCCGTACAATGACCTACCAGCTCTTGAGGTATTTGACTTTTTCTTCTGATGACAAATCATTTTGCAGTGTTGCTTGGGTAAATAGCAAGGCAGGAAAATCAAGAGATTATCCTTTGAAACACGTGCTTTGATGTGAAGATACAGGTAAGTGGCTGACACACAGGAACACTGAGCTGCCATCCAGAGAGACCTGGACAGGCTGGAGAGCTGGGCAGGGAGAAACCAGAGGAGGTTCAACAAAAGCAAGTGGAGAGTCTGGCACCTGGGAAGGAATAACTGCTGGAACCAGTACAGGCTGGGGGGAGCTGCTGGAGAGGAGCTCTGTGGAGAAGGACCTGGGGGTCCTGGTTGGTGACAGGGTGGCCATGAGCCAGCAGTGTGCCCTGGGGCTGAGAGAGACAATGGGATCCTGGGGGGCATCAGGAGGAGTGTGGGCAGCAGGTCAAAGGAGGGGATCCTCCCCCTCTGCTCTGCCCTGGTCAGGCCCCACCTGGAGTGTTGTGTCCAGTGCTGGGCTCCCTGGTATAAAAAAGACAGGGATCTCCTGGAGAGAGTCCAGAGGAGGCTATGGAGATGATGAAAGGCCTGGAGCATCTCCCCTGTGAGGAAAGGCTGAGTGAGCTGGGACTGTTCAGCCTGGAGAAAAGAAGACTAAGGGGGGACCTAATTAATGTTTATAATTATCTTAAGCAGGGGATGCAGGGGGAAATGGCCAGCCCCTTTTCAGTGTCTGTGGGGACAGGACAAGGGGCAATGGCTGCAAGTTGGAGCACAGGGAGTTCCACACCAACATTGGGAAGAACTTTTCCCCAGTGAGGGTGGGGGAGCCCTGGGACAGGCTGCCCAGGGGGTGTGGAGTCTCCTTCTCTGGAGATATTAAAGACCCATCTTGTCGCCTCCCTGTGCAATATGAGCTGGGGAGCTGCTTTGGCAGGGGGGCTAGAACCCAATGATCTCTGGAGGTCCCTTCCAACCCCTATGATTCTGTGATTCTGTATGTAAATATATCTGTGTAATTACACATAGGAAATGTATGTAAATTTTGCTTTGGTTTTGATTTTCAGTTTTGCTTTAGGAGGTAAGAAAACAAACACTTGGTGTGTTTCATTTCCCACAGAAGAAGAGCAGATAAATCATAAGGGAATTCAGATCAGTAGGATACATTCCAAAGTCAGGACTTGGGATTCTGAATACCTTTCAGATATCAGGATATCTTTCCCTGCTTTTCTCAGGAATGCTGTGCATCCTTAACACCACACTAGGGTGGTGTTTTGGTTAAGCTACTGAAATGCTTATGATTCTGCTTTTCCCTGGCTTTTCTGAGATGTGTCCTGTCAAGCTGTTGGAGAGAGCAGACCTCCATCAGTCTAAAATTTCCCACCCTCATAATGTGGGCTTAGGTATTAAAGGGTTGATGGTGCTTGAGGTGCTGGATTAGGGACCTGAAGGGAAGAGGGTTCCAACCAAACACAGCTAGTCCTGAAGCACTAGGAACATTGGCATTGCCGTTTCTCCGTCCTCTGGGTACATCATCTTCATGAGTGACAAGTTTGTTAGTCCTCTGTACCTGTTGGGTTTGTTTAGTATATGTGAGTATATGTGGGGATTGGAGGGTGTGTAGGGTGGAGATGCTTGTCTCCTAGGACTTTGGTGAGGGGAAAGAAAGGTCTCTCAGTGTTTTATAGTTCCAGTGTGCAGGGACTGTCTACAAGGGCATGGAGTGATAGGACAAGGGGAATGCTCTTAAGCTAAAGAAGGGGTAGATTTAGATTAGATATTAGGCAGAAATCCTTCCCTGTGAGGGTGGGGAGGCCCTGGCACAGGGTACCCAGAGAAGCTGGGGCTGCCCCTGGGTCCCTGTCAGGGTTCAAGGCCGGGTTGGATGGGGCTTTGTGCATCCTGGGCTGGTAGGGGTGTCCTTGCCTGTGGCAGGGGTAGCACTGGGTGGGCTCTGAGGTCCCTTCCCACCCAAGCCAGTCTGGAATTCTGTGAAAACTTATTCAGGTTTGAACTTACATCAGGCTGCCTGTTGTGAAAGCTCTGTAAGTAGTTAGTGGCTTTCCACCAACATTATCAAGGCTTGGAATGAACCCTGGAGACCCGAAACAGAGATCCACGGCCATCAGACTGATAACTGAATTGTTTGTGGGGCAATGCTGAGACAAGCTGTAGTAAATTCATGCTGGGAATCATTATATCTCTTGAGTCTGGTGGACTTGTAAACCTTTTAGAACTTGATGGTGCAAGAATTTAGCTGTGGACTTTGCTTTAAGGTGACAAACTTGTTCAGGAGAGGCCTCCCTTCTTTTCTGTTTGAGGTATGCTGGGGAAGTGTTGAGCAATTGTTTGTCTTGTGTGGGGCAATGTAAAACTGAGTATATTTCTGCTGTGATTTCTGAACTGATCTGAGACTCTGTCTGGGTTTGCAATTTTCCAAGCAAGAACACCAAAAGAAGCAAATAGTGTTGGAACTCAAATGGCACTCAGGCCTGTGTGAATAGTGTCATCATCATTTGAGGTGGAGCACCAGAGTTAAAGCTAGCTTCTGCTACGTGTTTTCACCTCCCTATTTTCTAAATTTGACTTGAAGAAAAGGGTTTTCTCTTTGCCTTTCCTACCCCTGTGTGTGTTTTTACAGCGGGCCCTCCAAGATCCCAACGTGGCAGCTTTCATGGTTGAACCAATCCAAGGTGAAGCTGGAGTGGTCGTTCCTGACAAAGGTTACCTCACCGGGGTGCGGGATCTCTGCACGAAGCACAAGGTGAGGAACTTCCCCAGGACAAGGTGGCTTAAACATTGCACACAGTGTTTGCTGGCAGACCTTGTAAGGTCACCCTCATGTGCAAGGTACAGGGTTTCACAGGTTATTAAAGTTTCTTTCAGTGGAATAGGGTTGGGGTACTTGTATTTCCTCTCAGGTATTGCCAGGAAATACTTCTCAGCAGTGCACATCTTTCACTGTTTCTTACTGCTGTCACTGATTTAAGTTTCTAATTAGCCTTTTTGAAACTGCATTTATTTTAAATTAATTTAACTTTTAGTTCCTTGGGCCAGAAACCAGTTACTACAGTGGTTCTACCACAGCTGTCAAGGGACCTCATTGCTGGAGTGCAGAGCACTAGTGAGAGTTAGTAACAGTAATGGGTCACAGATCGAAGTGCTGAGGAAAATGGTCCTGTGCTTGTGAGGGTTCTTTGAGGGTCTGAAGAGGGTTGAGGGTCTGAAGAGGGTTCTTTGAGGGTTGTGAGGGTCTTTTGAGGGTCTTTGAGGTCTGAAGAGGGTTCTTTAAGGCTTGTGAGGGTTCTTTGAAGATGTCTGGAAGAGCAGGGATCTTCCAGTGCTGTTCCTTCATCTGGCATTTTTTCACATTCCCTTTCATCCCACATTCCTGACTCCTGAATATTGTGTCCAGTCTGAATTGTACTGAGAAAAGTTTACTTTTGAAAAGAGAGTGTTAGATCTGTAATTTCTGCTCCCTGCTCGTGACACACTGAGTGAGACTTTCATTTGGTGTCACTGGAAGGGTAGGAAGCTGTGTTTGTAGATATTTCCATATCCTCTTGTTGTCTTTGTTCCAATAGAATTCTGATTCTTAATTTGTAAGTCTTTCTATTGACATATAATTAGTAAAGTTTTCTTCATTATTGCTGTGATACCTTAGAGAGACTTTACAACTAGTAGTACGTGACAGTAATGAAGTTTAGAAGAACAAGGTCAAAAGCTTGGATTTAGGTTCTTAGAGTTATTTAGACACTTTGCATGTCTGGTAGTCTGATATCTGAGTTGCTAAAACAGCATTTTTCAGAAGCTTCCAAAGGTCATTGTACAAATGATACATCAGGAGTAAAGTTAGACAAATCCTAACTTGTTGGAAATCCCATTAATCCTTATGTTGCAAACAGACTTTGGTTGGATGGGGTCCAGTCCTGTGTAGGCTGTGCCTTACTTAGAGAAGAATACACTCAAGATGTCAAAGAGAGAGGGCAGTGTGTTCACTTGTTATTATTGTTGCATTTGGTAGAACATTTAAGTCTCCAGAAGGTTTAGAGGAGGTGAAAATGAGTGCAATGCAGCTGGATGGTCCTTCACTTACTGTGAGCAGCTCTGCTGCGTTGTTGGAGTTGAGTTAGGGATGGGAGTGACCATCATTCCCTGTTACATCTGGAGTCTTCTTCTTTTTGCCTTTCTCAAGGTTCTGTTCATTGCTGATGAAATACAGACTGGGTTAGCCAGAACGGGGAAGATGTTGGCTGTTGACCATGAAAATGTGAGACCTGATCTAATTCTTCTTGGAAAGGCCCTTTCTGGTGGCTTATATCCTGTGAGTAACAAAGAAAATATCTATTTGTTGAATAATGATTTTAAAGGAATTAATTCAAATAATTGAACAGTGATTTTTAAGGAATTAACACTGGAAGTCTACTACTTGGGCAGCAAACAAGTCTGATGGTTGCTGTGCTTGGAAGTGGGTGTTGAAAAGATTAACTGTGATTTATGACACGTGTAAGTGTCAGATGACACATGAGAGACATGGAAGAAAATACTTGACTCTATAAATTCACATTTACAGCTGGAATGGCTTTATAGTATCCTGAACTTTCTAGTGGAATACTCAACTTCTTAGTGCAGCAGGTTACAAGATACCATCCTCTTTGGCTGGTCATTTTTAGGTGTTTTGGCCCTTGTCAATTAATTAAATAAATTTGGTATATCTCTTTTTCTTCAGTTGGGTGTTATCAGGAAAGGAAGTGCCCAGTGGTCAGCCTTTCATTCTGGGATCACTGGTGCTCACTCTGGAGAGCAGTTTATCACAGTCCTGCTGTGATGAATTTCTAGATGAGTTTTGTAAAGGGAAAAAACATTAATGTTTATTGAAACACATGAAGTTCTTTCTGAAAGACTGGCATGGTTTCATTTGTTTAGCACGCTGCATGACTGATTTTATCCTCTTTGGAGGGACTTAAATTCCTGCTGATTAGGCTGGAAATTAAACCTGCCTTCATCTATTTTGGCTGATTGAAGCTATTTCTGAGTTGTTAAACAGAGTATTGAGGCTTAAACTCTTGAAATAATATTCAATTTGGAGAAATGCCCATAGTTAGATGTTTGATGTTACCAGTATGGCTGAGTGTATTTAAGGGATTAAGCTGTTACGTGACTGTCAGATACACTGTCCACCAGGCAGAGCTGGGAATGTAATTTATCACTGCCATGACAATTACCCTTTTGTGAGCCTTGAGGAAAAGTTCCCTTCAGAGGTATTTCAACTTACTGTCCTGTGTTTATATATAAATGAATTGGCTGACCTTCCCCACTTCAGGTCTCAGCAGTCCTATGTGATGATGAAGTGATGCTGACCATCAAGCCTGGTGAGCACGGCTCTACGTATGGAGGAAACCCGCTGGCCTGCCGTGTGGCCATAGCAGCGCTGGAGGTTTGTGTGTTCTGAGAGGGGGGTGGGTTCCAAAGGAACAAGGGGGTCATGCTGACGTGGCCTTTGCTTAAAGAAATGATACAGTTCTTTCTGTTACCAGTAGAAACCTGGCTTTAGGAATGGAAAATTCCTAGTGGTTAACTGTTTGCATAGGCCACAAAACAAATTCTAAAGCCTTTACTGGGAATGTGTCCTAATTGTCTGTGTGTTTTATGGTCTTAATGTCTTAGAATCATCGCATGCATTAGATTGGAAGAGACCTTTGAAGGTGTCTAGTCCAACCTCTGCAGTGAGCAGGGACATCTTCACTAGATCAGGTTTCTCAGAGCCTCATCAAGCCTGACCTTGAATGTCTCCAGGGATGGGGCTCCACCGTGTCTCTGGGTAACCTGGGCCAGTGATCCACCACCCTGGAGAATTTTTTCCTAATATCCAACCTAAATCTCCCCTTTTCTAGTTTAAAACCATCACCTCTTGTCCTACTGCTCCATGCAATAAACAACTATAAATAATAAACCATCTTAAATAACAAGCAATAAACAATCCTAAATAACAAGATAAAATTTATCTAGGGGAACTTTCAAGGCATCTAGGTAAATTTGGTAGAACAGTTTCACTAATTACAAAGGCATTTTTGAATTGGCTTATTTTACTGTACCATTTGTAGAGGCTGCTGCTCTGTGAGCTTGATAACACATATATGCTACTGGAGCTCAAACAGAAGCCAATAAAATGCCTTCTCCAGAGCCCATATTTTAATTATTCTGTGACTGCATAATTGACCACTCTTAATCCAAGTCACTCAGAAAGCCTCATAGGTTGGCCTGGACAGATTGAGCCTTCAGAGGTGTACTGTTTTACTTGTAAATATTGGCAAATGAAAAGCAGTTCATTTAAAATAAAATTTCAAAGTGATTATTGTTTCTTGTAAACATGAACAAATAAAGGCCTGGAAGTGCAGCCTCTGCAGTGACACTCTGGAAGCAACAGTGTTTGTTAGTTGCCTGTTCCAGCATGGTAGGTAAAACAAACACAGTGCCCTTCAGCTGACTGTAGGTCTGACTTGCCTTTAGGTAATTGAAGAGGAAAACTTGGCTAAAAATGCAGAAATTATGGGTAACCTACTACGAAATGAGCTCATGAAGACACCATCTGATATCGTGGCTTCTGTAAGAGGAAAAGGGCTGTTAAATGCAATTGTAATTCGGGAGACCAAAGGTAAGGAAATCTAATCAACTGCCCAATCATTGCATGGAAGAATGTTTTAATTTACATGGAAAGTATCTTCATAGAATATGGGGAATGGCATATAGTGTCTGGGTTCAGATCCTGGCTATGGTATTGGTATACCTACTGAAAACTTATTAAAAATAGGGGTTTGAACTAAGTCTGAACAATTATTTTCTTTTTAAAATTGAATTATTTTATGATCTGATAATGTTCAAACCTTATGGTGAATCCAGCTCCCAACAAATACCCTTTTGTCTCCTCAACTGAAGATCAGCCATATCTGCCAGGTGCCAAGGCTGGTTGTTGCAGCCTGTGGTGATTGCAGGAGGGCACCAGGAAGGAAAAAGCTAATGATTGAGAACAGTTTCTAGGGATCAACACCTTGAATTATATCAGCAAACCTCTTTGAAGCCAGAGCAGACAGTTATTTTTGTCACAAATACGATGGGGAGGTGTAGTTTCCTAAGATGAGCACATGAAGCACTGGAATCCAGGCGTAAATGTGACCTTCCCTGAAGTCCTATCCAAATCCCAACCTCCCCATCACATGGTTCCCTCTTTTATTACTATGTCTAGATGAGCACTCAGTGTGCAGGAGACAAACCTGGGAGTCTCTTCAGACAAATTGCAGTCTTGCAGCAGTCTTGCATGCTCACTGCAGATTCCAGGGAGATACTCAGATGCTCAGAAGCGACCGCTTCATTTATAAACACACTTCATCTTCTTGCAGCCAGATGGCAAACAGTTTCTGATGTGGCCCCGTGTCCCATATGCTGTGACTGTGGCACTTTCTCCACTGTAATCTAAGAGTCATCCCTGGTATAAAAAAGACAGGGATGTCCTGGAAAGAGTCCAGAGGAGGCTACAAAGATGATTCAGGGCCTGGAGCATCTCCCCTATGAGGAAAGGCTGAGTGAGCTGGGGCTGTTCAGCCTGGAGAAGAGAAGAGTAAGGGGGGACCTAATTAATGTTTATAAATATCTTAAGCATGGGATGCAGAGGGAAATGGCCAGCCCCTTTTCAGTGTCTGTGGGGACAGGACAAGGGGCAATGGCTGCAAGTTGGAGCACAGGGAGTTCCACACCAACATGGGGAAGAACTTTTCCCCAGTGAGGGTGAGGGAGCCCTGGGACAGGCTGCCCAGGGGGTGTGGAGTCTCCTTCTCTGGAGAGATTCCAGCCCCGTCTGGACACCGCCCTGTGTGCCCTGTCCTAGGGACCCTGCTTTGGCAGGGGGTTGGACCCGATGGGCTCTGGAGGGCCCTTCCAACCCCTACAATTGTGTGATCCTGTGATTTTCTTTCCCCTTGCACTGCAGACTATGATGCCTGGAAGGTGTGCTTGCGGCTTCGCGATAACGGACTTCTTGCCAAGCCTACTCACGGTGACATCATTCGGCTGGCTCCACCACTTGTGATTAAGGAGGATGAAATAAGAGAGTGCATTGAAATCATTCACAAGACCATCCTGTCCTTCTGAACAACCAGCTTTTAAAATGTAGCTGCTGACTGACCCGAGGTGGTGTGTTGAAATATGGGCGATAAAGGCCTGCTCTCGAAGCAAGCATCTCTCATAACTTCTATCTAAGAGGACTTAACTCTTCAAAAAGTAGCTATGTCTTTAAATTATAATGGCTCTGAAGAAAATAATGAATGATTTTTATAGAGCTTCCAATCTTGGAACACTTGGAAATAAAGCAATGAGGTTCTGTTCAGCTAGTCACCTGCCCTACTGAGCAGTTAAGTCAGAATGCTTGAGGGAAGATTCTGTAGAAATCTGTTAATTGTTGAAAGTCTTGGCCAAAGTTTAAAGTGTAATTTATATATATTTTTAGGAGGGGGGCATTACACTCTCATATGACTCTCCAGAACATCACATTTGGCATTTTTGCCCCTTTGCAACATGTCTTTAGGAAGCACTTGTCATTATGGATGAATTTCTGTTCCTTGTTTCTAGCTAGAAGAAAACCTCTAACGTTGAAGGTTTGACAAACTGGGTGTTATGCTGGTGAACTTGACAAGCATCAAGCTGTGTTCTGTGTGTAAAATATTTTGATTGTATGACAAGAGATGCTGTTTTCAAGCCTGGTCTCAGTGTTTGGCTTTGCAATCTTGTAAAATAGATCTAAGCATATAGATCTGTTTTTACTGTTATAAAACTTTCTATAATCTGAATGTTTATATTAAAACATGCCTTGCATTAAAAAAAAAACCCAAACCCACTGTGCAACTAAAATGCAAAGTGTATTCAAAATAGCAAGCCTCACAGAATCTTGTAGTTGCTTCTGCCCAGGGGCACAGCAAATGCTGCTGTTGTAGCCTATGAATTTTTTATCAGTCTATAAGGAATCTCCTGCTCTGCTTTTTTCCAGGGTCAGTGCTTCTGTGCTTCCCTGCCTTTGGATGCTGCCAGTCTGGTATTCTGTATGAAGCTGTAGAGTTGACTGCTTTTCCTTGTGCTAGGTTGTTTTCTTGTATTTCCTAACTGAGCTGGCTTTAGCTGAGGCTAAACTCTGATTAATCACTGCTAATGCACAATGTTCCCTTTGGCAAGCGTAGGGGTTAAATGCAGTCACATGTGTGTAATTGGAAGTGGTAAATAATCCCTTGGTATTTGAAAGGCAGCTTAGTTTATGGGAGTGAACCAGTCTGCTGGTTAGGGTCACAGAGCTATTTACCTCAGGGGTAGGGTTGGTTTTTTTTGAGGCAGAACAAGTAGTCATCTGCTGTGGATGAAGCAAGGCTGATTTCAGTTTGGAAAGGCCTCACTGGTGTGAGGGTAGTGTGTCATGGGGACTGTGAGGAGTAAAAAGAACACAGAAAGATGTTGCCTGGGAAGTTTGGCATTTCTGAAAGCTGTGCTTATGGAAAGGAGTGAGATAACTGAAATAATGATAATTACTGAAAGAAACTGTTGTGTAAAGAGCATTTGCTGGAGTCCTTTCAGGGGCCTAGAGGTAATCACCAAAAAATCCTTAGCCAAAATGTGTACTCTTGTAAAGTAATAGGGCTAGCAAGGACAAAGGAGGTGCTCAGATCTGTTTCCCTGCCCCACTTAGAGCTCTGGCACTGTTTCCCTGCAAGGACTGTGGGGCAGGAGGCTCCAAGACTTTGCTTTAGTGCTTCCCAGCCTTGACCGTTAGCGAGTGTCTTGCCAAATTCTCCATCTCTCTCTTGCTGCCCATTTGTAGTACCCACCAGGCCACAGGGAACAGGTTATTTTCCTTCTCTTCACAATACCTAAGGTTTGTCATCTCTCCTGTTTCAGTCATTGCTCCTTTCTTGGTTCAAATTCTAACACCTCCCTTGTGTTCTGTGCCTCTCTGCCTTGTGCCCTCACTAACCCAAGGAAGGCTGGACTAGCTCACGTGGCTCATACTCTGTGCTGTAGTTTATCCCCTGGTGCTGTGGTTTGGATTTTCCCCCAGTAGCATATTTTTAATCTCTCTCTGTGCTCCCAGATTCCCTTTGTCCAAACTGGTTGGAAGAACAAACAGCTTTGAAACCTTTTCCCTGCATTTTTCAGTGGTGTAATTAGCAAGAATTACATGCATGTCAAATTCCCTGATCTGGTCTAGTGACTTTCATCCTCTGAGAATTATTTCTCTAGCTTCCAGTGATCAGTGGGAACTCTGATCTTGCCCAACCCACTTTCTGGTTGCAGATTTACTAGCCTGAGACTGCTCAGAACTTGAGCAATTCTCTCTCTCTCTCTCTCTCTCCAGCAGACTTGTTTCTGGCCCTTCATATTCATCTTATGGTTGCTTCCTTAATCCAGTTTCTTTGCAAGCTTATAGAAATTGATCTCTGTATAGCCTTTCTGAAGACAAGGCAAAAGTTGTCATCCTAAATTACCCTTCTTTAATGATGGGGTAATTGAGGAGTGTTCTGTTTTAACCTGAAAGTTCTCTGACTTGCTCTCAACCCTCCAAGTTTCCCATAGCCACAGCTCTCTGGGTAAGGAACGTGGGGGTGTAGGACCTGCCTGAGCAGCTCAGAAATTCAGGAAGGGTTGAGGATGACAGAAGTCCTCAGAGCTCATAGGGGCATTCAGAGCTTAAATACACATTGCAAGTGGCCAGAGCTCTAACAAGGTGCAGTGGTAGGTGGTTCTCCCCTTTTCTATAGGGAAAGATCTACGGGAAAGATCTATGGGAAAGATCACCTGCTTTGGGTGTGCTGAGTGTGGCTATGTTGTATGTGTTTTGGGAAGGAGGGGGCAAAAGAAGGGTTGGTTTTATCACTGAAAGTGTTTTTTTGTCTGTCATCTAGCCAGCATAAACTGGGATTTGGCCAGTTTCTCAGTGACACCAATCAAATGGAGCTGACTGTAAAACTAACGGGCTTGTAAATCAGCCTCTAGTTCTTGTTGTCTGGGATTTTAATTTAGCCTCAGAAATTTTCTCCAGGGCTTTTATTAACAAAAAAAAGAAATGTAGACAACTAAAGTATCCTTACCTGCTTAGTGCCAGAAAGTGCTTTCAGGTTTGTACTTGTTCCACTTATTGCTTAAGTGTGTGTAGCTCTGCCAGATGCTGATCCTCAGCAAAGTTTAATTTGGAGGACACCAAACTGAAAATCATTTACAAATTAGTGTAATATATGCTCTGAAATGTGCAAAGGAAATGTTTAAGACATTTCATAAAATATTATGAGCTTGGGTTTTGCATCACAGCTTTATAGGAAGTGAAAAGTGAGGAAAAAGGAGCTCAGAGAATGCCCTTTCTGTGCCTTCCCAGTGTTTCTCAAGTGCTTCTCTTACCTAGTATTTGTTTGAGATGAGAGTGGGGCAAATGGCATTTCTTTGCTGGTATTTTTTTCCTGGTGTAATTGAAATATCTTTTTTAAATGGTACTTGAAGGAGCTCTGTATTCCCTATCCAGAGGGCTCAGCTTGCTTTAACAAGCACTGCACAGCAATAAAATTGCCTAAAGATATACATATATATCTACAAAATGTTACTTTAAGCATTTGGAGGTAAAGGCTTAATCTGTCTCCATCCCATTGTGCAGTACCTTCTGATGTTCCTTTGCATCAGGCATATGAAATGCTTTTCTAACTGAATAGTGACTCTGCACTTGGTGCTGTACAAACACAGGGAGGGTTATCTAAGCACCCAGGAGCCAAACCAGCATTCCTCAGGCACCCAGGGCAGCCCTTGCCTTCACTGGAAGCTTTGTTTCCAGAAATAATGCCCAATTGTGCTGGGTGCCTGTGTGCTTTGGCAAGAGAGGTGTGCAGGGAGTTTTGGCACGAAATCATGGAATATATAGATATTTTCATAAAAAATACTAATTACTCAGTTTATGGATAAATGTAAATCAAGTTTTAAAGGCAACATGTGAAACACAGAAAGGCAAGAGCAACGTGGTCCTCAGTGGGGAGACAGGAAAATGTATAATGCAGGTTTTCCTTCTATTTTTCCCCCCTTCTTTCCTGCTCCCAGTCTTGGGAACCACACTTCTGACATGGTCCTTGGTCCAGGCTGCTTTTCAGCTGCCAAAACATGAATTTGTCATCAAATGGTATTTTCTAAAGTTAAAAATTCCCTTACTTAATAGGACCCAAATGCCTATCAGCCTCCTGGGAAAGAGCTGCACATCTTGAACCTGTTAGACGTTTCCATGATGAAGCAATCTCTGCTTTGTTTGTCCTTCAGCAGCAGTGTTGGTGGATTAGTTAAGTAGAAAAACAGGCATTAGTTGTGCCTTTTATGGGGTTGGTTCTTTTTTTTGGCTGGAGCTGCTTCTTGTTCCCTTCCCTTCCCTTCCCTTCCCTTCTCTTCCCTTCCATCTTTTTGGCAGCAGATGGAGCCAGCAGCTCGGTGTTAAGCTAAGAGCTTACTCCTGAGTGTGGAGTTTTTGGAGTTTGTGACTCTTGGGGGCTTGCTTTTGGTCTTTACTAATATAGAAATGTGTATTCCATCTCCCCCTGGGTGTTATCTCAGTGTGTAACTTACACCGTGTGCCTTTGGGGTTAATCTGGTGGGAAGGGGACTGTACCAATTCCTTCAGCCTGGGAATTCTTAGCTGGCAGCAAAGGGCTCATCAGGATGTAGGGGCAGCTGAGGAGGGCAGAAAGAGGCATTCCTTCTCCCAGCACCGAAGCAGAGCAGGTCAGAAGGTGGAGGTTTGAGACAAAAAATACTTCTTTAGACTCAAGAACTGCTTTCCCTGATGCTTCAGTCCAGAGTGAGAAGCTTAACTGGTCAGGGATGCTGGGTTTGTGCAGTAAAAAGGAGGGTTTGCTCAGCCCATGGCAGGAAAAGCAGGTGAGGAGAATGGTACCAGCAGTACCAGGCAATGGAAAAGCCTTAGTACTGCCCTGGTGGAAACCTCCCCCAGCCACTGCTTTGAGCATGGCTTGGAAGGGGGTTGGGTACCTGTACCAAACACTTTGGAGTGGTAACTCTTCATAATTCTTCCTCTGTAAATCAGGGGAACTGAAGGGAGTTACCTGAGCCAGTGCAGTCAGAGGACTCCTGGGGCCAAGGGGGAGCTGCTGCCTTGGGTCACTGCTTAAAATGCTCCTTCTCTTTTTCTTTCCAGTGTGAGGTAACGTGCTTTTATTTTCACACTTGAGGCAGCCTGTTTTCACCCTACAGCCTGGTGTGCTGAATGCTAATGTGGCACAGAGAAGAGGTGACCATAAGGGGTCTTCTTCACTTGTTTCCCTGGATGCTTTCTGTCTGCCTGTCCAGGCTTGTTTGGAGAAATCTGAGCAGAGAATGTGCTGTCTGGAAAATCCCCGGGCTGTTATCAGTACTAGTCCAAATAAATAAGGGTAGAAAACAACTCCTACTTGTTCCTGTACAAAATCTTATTAATCTGCTATGATTTAGGCTGTGTAGAAAGCCCCTCAGGAGTACTGACCCTTTGCACAAGGCTAAAACCAAACAAAGGGCTGGACCTTGGCTGAACTCCCAGCCTTTCCCCCGGGGTCTGACACATGGGGGAACCTAATCCTTGGGTTAATACAGTCATTCTGAATAGCTGGGAAATGAGAAAGGGGGCAAGCTAGCCCAGTGACACACCTCGACTTGAAATAACAGGATGAGCCACACGTGGGAGCCTCTAAACACTCCGTTTCCCCCCTGCCATGGTTGTTGCCAGCAGGCACAGTGGCTGCCTGGCCTTACTTGAGTTGTGCCAGAGCAGAGGCTGATGTAAGACACCTGACTGACAGCAGTGGTGTTCCCTCCAGCTCTCCTCCTTTCCTGGCAATAGAGCCAAAGCCTCATCAATAAGGTATTTGCCAATTATGGGGGGGTGCTGAAGGACTTACCAGCCTCACAAGGATGCTGTGGGAGTTTCCTTAACATCCCAAAAGCCTCAAGGCCCAGGAGCAGTGCCCTTACCCATGCTACCAACTGCACCTATAGGTCTCTGTTGTGCCAAGAGTGTCTGTTTTCTCCAGTGTTTCTCTAGTTTTTCATCTTTTACCCTTAACACCAAACAGCCATGGTTAAATATGAATTGCTTGGTATTTTGGAAGCCTTTTTTAAACCCTGTGTGAAAAGCACAGCTTCCCCAGAGAGGCCTTTGATTTATTTCCACCCTGATGGAGGCAGAACAGCTGAGGAACTCACAAAGCATGTGAAAGCTTCAGCTCTTACCCTGTGCCACCAGTTCTGTGGCAGCTCCTACCTTGTCTGCTGCTAAACCTCATCTTTTCAAACAGCAAGGACAGGGTGAGTCCTGCAGGGACTGGCATTGGGGTGGGGTGGGGTGAGCAGGAGGAATGTTTGAAGTGCTGTAGAGATGCAGGACTGCCCCACACACCTTTACATACCATGTATGGTGGGGCAGATGAAAAGCATCTTGTAATCAAGATGGTGATGTTCACATGGACAGGAACCCATACCAGGAGGAGTACCCAGCTCTGTTCCTTTTTTGCCTTCAGGAAAGCCCCCAAAGACTGAATTTCAGGTGCCTGCTCTGGCCTGAGGAGTGGGGCAGCGTCACCCTTTGGTCATCAGCTCCTCTTGAGGCGGCTGAAGCAATTAGTGCTTGTTGGTGAGGAAGGGGGTGATGGAGAGTCCCAGGTCACTGCTGGGGACCTGGTGCCTGAGGAAGTGCAGTGACCTGCAAGCAGTCACCCAGCTCCACACAGGACAGGTCCTGCTGCTGAGCACAGCGCTGGTTTCCTCCACAGGAGAAGCATAATGCCCGTGCTTTCCTTCCACCACCCTGTCTGACTGACTGCGAGCTCTTGAGACATCAGTGAACATCCCTGAAGGTGCCCCATGCCTGGCATGGCAGGATGGTGATTTCTCCTCTGGTATCTTCACCCTCATGTGAGTAATCCCCACGTGAACAGTGCTGACACACATGGAACGTTGCAAACGTTGCACTGTGCGAAGTAGGGAAGAGAAAAAGGGGACAGGGAAACCAGAGCTGTTGTCTGAAAAGCTTTACAGCATGGGGAGTCCCTGCACCCGCTGGCTCTGTCCCTGGGAGAGGCTGTGTGTGCACATGGACCAGAGCCACAGAACTGGGACACTTTGTGTTGTCTAGACAGGAGTAGATGTCAGGCAGTTGGAGTACAAACGCGGCCTTGCTGATAGACTCCCCGATCTCTCCCTCTCTCATCTGCAGGAACAGTTCCTTCACATCAAGGTTAGAGGTGGTGTGAGAGAGGGGCTGGTATTTGCATGCAGCAAGCTCCCAGCTCTGAAGTTAACCTTCAAGAGCACAAAAATGCAAACAAGATTAGAGCCAAAGCAGGCAGGAGTGCCTGTGCAGCCGCTGCCTTTGCAGCAGGTGACTCCTGTATTGCTAAAGACATTCAGTGGCACACAGTGGCCTCTCTGAGTGGAGCTGCTTCTGGCTGGAGAAGGAGCTAATGCAAGAAGATCATTTTTGAAAGGCCCTGCTCTCTGAGGCACCACAGAGGTGAACAAGGTCCATGTACTGGGGCTTTGGAAGCTCTGGTAACGCTGCGTATGTCCCCAGGCACGAGCCACGGGGGTGTGCACTCATCCTTGAGCAGCCTGGATGAGCTTCATCCCTGGGAAAGAGAGCCCCTCCTGCACCCATGGGTGCTTTCAGCTTTGTGGGTGAGGAATTTAATCATCAAATGTTTCCAGGAGAGTCTCAAGGTGTTTCCGGTGGTCCCCTAAACAGATGCTCACCGCAGCCCAGACCCCTCATGGTGAGGGGAAGGCATCTTGGTGGGAGCTCAGGGGGCTGAGAGAGGATGGGGATGGCTTTTTCCAAGCTGAAGTTCCACTGTTTGTAATTCACATGATGTGAGTTTGAGCAGGAACATTTTGGTTTAGCCTGGTCCTCTGCCCACACTGTCCTTCTGGAGGCTGGTGGGTGGCCACATGCTGAACCAATAGCAAGTAAATTAGAACCACAAAGGAGGGCTGACAGCCATGGTGGTGCCTGGGACCTGCTTTCCCACACAGCACAGCTTTCCTTCCCATCCTGGCTGGGCCAACCATGCCCAGTTCTGGTGTTTCTTTGAGGCTCTCAATCCAGAAATGAAGGTAAAGTTGCTGAACTGAGGGGGAGCGTGGTGGAAGCCAGGGCTGGTGCTTGCCTTGCATTGTGAATGAGTCCTTCATGTCTCCCCCTTCCCTGGGCAGAGATGACATTACAGGTCTTTGGAGAATGTGGCTTTGCAATTTAAGAGAAACTGGGAACATGATCAATAGTTATCTAACAGACAAAAAGCTAACAAGGGTGTGAAGTAGCTGGGTGGGAGGAAGCAGAGCTGGCTGGGGTGGCACGAGAGTGATGGAGAAGGCTGCAAGAGCAGAAGCGCTCTGTGGGGCATCCCAGCTGTGGGTCAGTCTCCTGTCCTCACACCACAGGCCTCCTCCAAAACTCACATGCCGTTGGTGGAGCACACTCAGCAGTTGGCTCGAGCTGCTCTCTGCAGCCCTTCCTCTGCCCAGCCACCTCTCCTCACTTCACACAACAAGGAGCTATTTAAACATCAGCTGCTTTGTCTCTGCTCACAGGCTGAGGGTGTCTTTAATCTCTGGTTGGGATTTGTAGCCCTGTTCACAGGAAACCATTGCTGCCTGACTGCTCCAGCCTCCCAAAGCCTCCTCTGGATGGACATCACTCAAGGGTTTTTTGGATGTATTGTTAGAAAGATGCTTAATGCATGAAATCAGTGTTGGCCTGAATGGTTTGAGGTCAACCCATCCCCTATGAACACTGCATATTCACGGAATTGTAGGGGTTGGAAGGGACCTCAAGAGATGATAGAGTCCAAACCCCCGCCAAAGCAGGGTCCCTAGGACAGGGCACACAGGTCAGTGTCCAGATGGGGCTGGAATCTCTCCAGAGAAGGAGACTCCACACCCCCTGGGCAGCCTGCCCCAGGGCTCCCTCACCCTCATCATGAAGAAGTCCTTCTGCATGTTGGTAGCATGTGTGCTGATTTCTACAGTCTAAACACAGTTAAACATGTATGTCAGCTGGTGAAGCTTTACCAGCCAAGCTTTTAGAAGTTAAAAAAGAGAAGATACTCAGGGTATTTAAGATGCAAGGCATGTGTCTTGGCACGCAGAGTGAGATGAGTCATTGTTTCAAGGAGCAGCTTTCAGAATGTGTGAATGATGTTTGATTACAATCCCTCTCGTGAGGTATTTGTGGATATAATTAGCTGGACCTCTCAGAAATTAAAGGTGACGAAGTTATAATGAGTGAGATTTTCATTTAGAAGAGCTTAAGGAATATAATGAATATGGCACAGGAGAAGGAAAAACATCCTGGGAAAGCCCACTTGTCCTGGAGGAAGAGTAAATAGAAGTGAGCAGTGGAACATCTACTCTGAATTTTCCAATCCCTGTACAAAGCTTGCTGCTGCTGTTTGCTGTGCAGCAAAATACTGCACATCACATTTGTTTGGGATCTATGCTTCCTTGAGGCAAAAAACCTGGGAATCACACCGACTCATGGTGGGAAGAACGATGTCATCAGACATAACATGACAGATCGCTGCTCCTGTTGCTCTTCCATGTGACTTAACTATTTAATCCTGGCCATTACCTCACCTGGGATGATCATAGAATCACAGAATCACAGGGGTTGGAAGGGAGCTCCAGAGATCATCAGGTCCAACCCCCTGCCAAAGCAGGGTCCCTAGGACAGGGCACACAGGTCAGCATCCAGATGGGTCTGGAATCTCTCCAGAGAAGGAGACTCCACACCCCCTGGGCAGCCTGTCCCAGGGCTCCCTCACCCTCACTGGGGAAAAGTTCTTCCCCAGGTTGGTGTGGAACTCCCTGTGCTCCAACTTGAGGACATTGCCCCTTGTCCTGTCCCCACAGACACTGAAAAGGGGCTGGCTGATTCCTCCTGCATCCCCTGCTTAAGATAATTATAAACATTAATTAGGTCCCCCCTTAGTCTTCTCTTCTCAAGGCTGAACACTCCCAATTTTCTCAGCCTTTCCTCACAGGGGAGATGCTCCAGGCCCTTCATCATCTTCGTAGCCCTTCTTTGGACTCTCTCCAGGAGATCCCTGTCCTTTTTATCCCAGGGAGCCCAGCACTGGACACAACACTCCAGGTGGGGCCTGACCAGGGCAGAGCAGAGGGGGAGGATCCCCTCCTTTGACCTGCTGCCCACACTCCTCCTGATGCCCCCAGGATCCCATTGTCTCTCTCAGCCCCAGGGCACACTGCTGGCTCATGGCCACCCTGTCATCTACCAGGTCCTTCTCCACAGAGCTCCTCTCCAGCAGGTCACCCCCAGCCTGTATTTATTCAGATGATGATGGGCTGCCAAAGGAATGCAGATCTTAAAAGGATTCCTGCCAACTGATCATTAGCTAGCCCTCAGAATGCCTTTATCCCAGCCTGTGTTGGATGTACTCAGGACATGTTCTTCTATGTTCATGCTAGAAGAACACTAGTGGCATCCCAAGCTGGGTGTGAAGGCATGGTCACAAGGTGACATGTCAATCAGCTCTGTGGTGTGGGCACCCCTTCTTTCAGGGGATGGGTAAATAGGTCAGCACCAGGAAACAGGGTGGGAATTCAGGCTTGGAGGAAAAAATGGGATTAAACTGGAAGGAAAGGAAGCTTATCTCCCTGGTACGGGCACTGCGAGAGACACGGGTTGGAGCTTAGTTCTATGTGAAAGGGTGCTTCCATGGGGGGGGGGGGGAAGTGGGAAAAAGAAGCTGTTTGTGGTGGTTTTGGAATAAAAGCAAACCTTGCTGATGTCCCACTGCACCACCTGTTTTTATCAATCTCCTTCTTTACTCCTTTACCCACAGAGCACCTCAGGCACCCTTGAGGACATCGGGGAGGTTTCTCTTGTTTGCCATGCCTGTGTGGCTTTCAGAGGATTGCTTTTAAAGGTGAATTCAAGGCAGGCTTTGGTCTGGATAGAGCAGGGATGGTGCAGCTCTGCCTTGGAATTCCCAAAACACCTGGGGTTGCATGTCCTACCTTCAGGCCCAGCAATGCCAGGTTACCTCAGCAGGTGAGGGCAACACATTTCTCTGTGTTTTCCCTTGTACCCAGCAGATTTTCCTTCCAAAGTCATACAAGGCATGGGGTGAAGGAATATTTGTTAGCTTAAGAACTTCATCTGATGCCTCCACAGCATTTAATTAAGCAATAAACTGCTGGGCCCTGTTGCACTGATCCAAGTAGAGCAAAAGGGAATCAATCCAAACCTACCCTGTTGCCTGGTACTCTTCCTGACTCAAAGTTCTTTCAAGTCAAATTTATTCCAAGTATCATTAAATTATTGGCTGTATACAAAGTTTAACCCAGCACAAGGCTAAAGGTTCTGGCTTTGAAAGGAACAGAGCTTCTCTGAGCTAAAGGTGTGTGTAAGTCACAGAGGGCCAGGGTGCCAAGGAGGATTTTAGGGGCTCTTAGGGCTGTACTGAAAGGTCTGCTTTTTGCCCAGATTCACCCCACCCCAGCTGGTTTGTATCTCCTCCAGTGATTTGCAAGAGCTATTTATTCCTATTGCTTGTAAACTATTTCCCCCCCCCCCCAAATCCTCCCTAGAAAGGACCTTTCCCTGGGTATATACAGATTACTCAGCCCAGCATCCTCCCAGGCTGAGGATGCACTGTGACTGCACCCCCTGCTATGGTTTCCCCCAGTGTCCCAGCTCTCCTGGCTGTTGGTTTCCTTCTCTGGGGGGAGGGGGGTGCTTCTGACACAAATTAGTTATTTCAAGGGGGGTATTTTAAATTGAGCAGCAAACCCCATGGCTACCTGATGCTGAACGCTGTTCCTCCTAGATAACAGGGCATATTTTTCCATCCACTTCTCTTCCCCAAATGCTTGGTGATGTCCTGTACCCTAGTGAGAGTGTTTTACTGGTTCCCTCATCCCCAGTTCACAGGTGACCATGGTGTTGGGGTGTCACCAGTGTGGTCCACGCAGCCATGGGATCACCATCACCCTCACTCAGCCTCCAACTAGCCCAAGCCTTTGCGGTGACAGTGACGGTTGAGTGGCCTCACTGATGGCTTGTTCATGGGGCAAAAAGGGACAATTCAGTGTGACAGAGCTGAGCCAAGCCCGCCCCCCCCCCAGCCATGTCTGCCTGGTGTGCTCCGCTCACCAGCAGCTCCATCCTGTAATGGATTGCTGTTGGCACAGCAAGAGCAGGGCTCCACTGAAACGGCCTCTTTGAACTTCAGCCTTGAACACATTGTCATCAGTTGTGGTATTCCTTCTCGTTCCCTTCTGATGAGCACCTGGAGGAGGAATTGGTGGTGATGAGCATCATGCCTGTTTCAACAAGCCTGGGAGGAAGCCTGGAAAACCACCAGTTCAGCGAGCTGGCACAAGCCATCCTCTTACAGAGGGCTGTCACCTTGGTGTTGTCAAGCTCTGGTACTTCCCATACCCCCTGCTACACCTGTATACACTGGAATGGTGCTTTTGTTATGGATATTGACCCTCCACAGGCAGCTCTGTGGGAGCTTCTCCAAAGAAATCCCCCCACTGCAGTTGTCTCAGCCAAAGTCTCGCCCCATCCTCCTTCCCAGGGAGGCAAACTGGACTATCCCAGCAGTCCCAGTCCCAGCTGAAGAGCTCTGCCCCTCCCTGCCACTCAATTACCACACGTGGTAACTCCAGGAGCAGCACACAGGGATGACGTTCCTGATGAATGCCCAGGCTTGCAGGTTTCAGCTCAGCACAGCTTCATGGCTCTGTGACTGCCTCCTCCCAAGGTGCCTGGGAGCAGTTGGTGTGTACAGGCCCTCAGGGCACACCTGAAGAGATTGATGGGTTCATGTTGAACCTGCCTCTGCCAAAGATGGGCAGCAAGCCATACCAACACCACGGTGAAGCAACCTGATGATGATGGGGCTGGTGATAAATTAATTGTGGGTTAGTCAGCCGGTTTTCCTTGACAAGTCCCAGTGAAAGCAAGAGCTGCTGTGTAAAGGGGGTGGTGGTCTTGTCAGCTGAGGAAACTGAATGAAGGAAGCTTGCAGGGGTTCAAACCCCTGTTGAGGAACACCTCTGCTATGGGCTGAAGGGGAATGATGGATACTGAGGCAATAATTAAAACCTGGCGTTCCTTTTATTGCCTGTGATGTCTGTATCTTTGTCTCCAGGCACATGGTGCTTCTCCACAGTGGTTCTCTGAAAACCAACCTGAGTTTTGTTTCTTTGGTGATGGACAAGAGTTTTCAGTGGGTAGAGGCACTTCCAAACCCACTCCCGATTTACCAGTCTGCACGTTATCCCAGCACTCAGGCACTTGAGCATCTCTTTTCCTTTCCCTGAAGTAAGTCCAAAGCACCCACACAACACACCCCACGTGCCAGTGCTTGTGTGCAGTGGCACAGGACCTGCTCCCTGGCTGTGGGGTTCCTCACCATGGTCATCACCTCCCAACTGGCTTGTCACAGCAGGTTCAGCTTCCGCCTCCCAAACCTGCACTGTGAGGAGCCAGCTTTCCCTTCAAAGCCCAAAGCTGTGGATCACAGTGAGCCCCTGACCCAGCAGAAGCTCAGATACACCTCATTAAGGTGCTCAGTGTCAGGGGACAGGCTCTGCCTCTTGTCTAACAGCCCTTAAAGCTGCAGTGACAAAGCATGCCCTATTGCCCTCACTCAAAGTACCTGGCTCAGGGGGCATCTCTCTGAGAGGAACCTTTCAGTTCCCATTAGGTGTTTTCAATCAGTTGAACTAGAACTGGAATTTATTACTTTGGGGGGTTTTTGGATGGTCCTGCTTTGCTTCCTGCAGAAACTTAAAAAGGAGAAAAAAATGGGGTTGTTTTTCCCAAGGTCCCTGATTTTTTCTGTCATATCAAGTGAGATGTCTTTGTAAAAAGAACATCTTCCATAGCAGAAGCTTTGCTGTTGCTTTTCATTTCGTATCTGCAGGGCCTGGAGGGGCGCAGAGTGAGACTGTGAATGTTGGGGAGGGTTCAGGGCTGTATCTTCACCCTGAAGCTGCCTGTCCCTTGGACCATCACTGCCAGGCAGCAGCCCATCATGGGGGTCCCACCACACAAGAAATGGCACCAAGGTGGCCTCACAAACACGTTGTAAGGTGTGTGGGGACACAGTCTGCTCCCTAGTAAAACACCCAGTCATGAGGAGCGAAGCATCTTTTCCTTTTCCTTTTCCTGTTAAAAGCCTTGCTTGGTGACCATGACCTCCACAGCTTGCTGTAGGATAGGGAGAACTGCACTGAGTTTTCATGCCGAGACCCCACAGGACACCCCAGACCCTTGCACATCCAGTGAAGGGAGCAGGTGGTGCTGCTGCCTCTCCTGCACCTGCTGAGAACTTCAGACTCTTGCTGTGGGGTGCACAGACACTGGAATCAGGAAAAACTCCTTTTGATCCATCACAAAATCCAAGCCATGCCCTTTTTAGAGTGAGCCTAGCTGAAAGGAGCCTGAAAACCAAGTGTCCCAATCCTGTGGTGTACTCCTCCCTGCTTTTTCTTCCTCTTGTCTCCATCTCTCAGTTTGGGGCTTTCTGCTCTATTTCCCCCTCCTGAGCCTTTATTACTTTTATTCAGTTTAATTAAGTTCTCCCCTGGATTCGGAAGCTTAATAAGGTTTAAAGAAAGGAAGTGAGCTTGCCCAGCAGACTGGCTTTCCCCAGCTTGGCATTTCACAGTCACAGTTACCCTGTGGCATCTCCTGGTCTGAGTCCCCAGAGCTCCTTCTGTCCTCAGGCTGGGGAGGTGTAGGGCTTTTTTCAGGGGATGCTCTGCTTCCAGAGTCATCAGTACTGACCAGCTATGGGGCACAACCATGTGGGGTGGCCACCCCATGTTTTGGAAAGGTAAACTGACCTACTCCTGTCCCTGCTGGATGCCACAGGCCCAACAAAGCTGGCTGCAGGGGCTCCTGACAGGTGGGTACCGGGACACACATGCACATGAGTCCCTCCAAATGATCAGCCTTGCTGGCTCTGAGCCCCCACGGTGACATCGGGTGACAGGGAACATGCTGGGGGTGGATGATGCCATGTCCACCTTCTCTTCCAGGGCTGGGCTCCCCTGTGGCAGCCTCCCTTCTCAGCAAGGTTTCTGCCTTGGACACCAAGGAGTTAATCCCCATCTGAACTCCTACAGGTAACAGATTTTGTCAGGGTGAAGGTAGACCTTCAGGCTCCTCTTTAATAGAGGGGAAGGCTTTTTAACTCTTGGGTGGTGGTGATTCACCACACAGCTCTCTGGTGCTGTCATCAAACTTCCTTTGCCAAGTGCTCTGCAAATGCAGCTCCTTGTTTACCCTGCAATCACACACCGTTACTACTCAAACAGCCCTTGGTCATGTACATCATCTCTGCATCTTATTACACAGTTAGCATCCTGTTAGATGTAAATACCCTATCCCAGAGCTCGTTACTCTTCAACCAACAAATTAATACACTTACAAAGTCAAATACTCAGCAATCTGGTATTGCTGCCAGTACTTTTCCATGCCCCTATAATTAGGCAGGTCCTAACCAAGCTATGTGTAGGAGTCTGGCTAGGTGTGGAAAGGTTTATTCTCTAGATACCCTTCTGCTGTACTCCTTTAAATGGGCGCTGAGTATTCGTGTTGTTTTACAGCCATTATTTATTCTTACTGCATCCCTAGGCTTCATCCACACCAGCCTACCTCCCACTCAGTGTTACCCCTCTGAATCACCTTTATTAGCAACCTGACTTCAAGAATAAGTTTCTGGAGATGTAGAAGTTTGAGTGTGATCGGCTTGAAGCTGCCTAACAGGACATCTCACTGCTGACACTTGGTGTTTGTGTGCTCTGAATCTCATGGCAGGATGCTGCTGCTGCTGAATCTTTTTCTTTCCACTCTTGTGGCCTGTGATTCTCAGATGATGGAAACTGCCTGAAGACCCGTTTTGGAAGAAGTTAGGAGATAGGTGGAGCCCAGAGCCTGTCCAAAAGCCAGGAGATGGACTGGAGAGTTGGGAAAGGGTGAGAGAGCCTGCCCAAAGTAACCAGAACCACTCACACACACAGGCACTGCATTGCAGGTGGGCCCTGTTACTGTGTGTGATAGACTGTTACCCACAAGTCGTATTTTCCTTACTTAAGGACTGTCTTTGTGTCGTGGTTTCCCCCCGGCTGTGGGCCGAGATCCACGCAGCTGCCTGCTCCTTAAAGTAAAAGAGCAGGGGAAGAGGGAAAAAGGGGGAAACAAGGGAAGGGAAAAGGAAGGGGAAATAACTCCAAACCCAAGAAACTAAGAGGCCCGTGGGTTGGGATAAGGAGAGTTTACTAAGAGAACAGAAAGATCAAATATCCCAATGCTAACAGGACTTTAGAGCAAAAGAAGATGAAACTCTTGATCCCCAATGCAGTTTCTCCCCGACCCACACAACTCAGGTACCACCCAGAGCTGTCCCGGAACCCGACCGTCCCCCCAAGCAGCACGCGTCCCGCCACCGCCCCTCTTCTTCCTCCCCTCAGCCCCCCGTTCTCCTGGGCAGGACGTCATTGGCATGGAATACTCTCTTTGGCCCATCTGGGTCACCTGTCCTGGCTTCGCCCCTCCTTTCTCATGAACAGAGAAATACGAAGGAGCTGAGAAAGTCCTTGACTGTCTGACTGCAACTAAGAACATCAGGGTGTTCTCAGCACTGCTTTCATTGTAACTCCCCAACACAGCATGCCATCAGCTGCTACAAATGGAGTTAACTCTATCCTGACTGAAACCAGGACACTTTGCGATGCCACTCCTGTCCTAAACCCAGTAGTTCTCTTCCCTTTCATGTATTTTTCTTCCCATGTATTTGTATCTTGGCTGCTGCTAGGAAAAGTCCCTTCCCTGCTGCAGCCTCCTCTCCCCTGTGCTTCCCCTCTCAGCCCCCAGAGCACAGCGGTGCTTGTACAGTCTGTGCCCCGGCTGTACGACACGCTTGCATGGCCCACACCACGCTGTGTGGACTCACTGTGGGGGTCACATCCCTATTTTAATGACCCTTTTCTACTTGAATTCAGCAGCCAGGCTCATTAGGGGTCTTAAGTTAATGCTGGTTTTGCTGTTTGATAATTTAGAGGACAAATTTTTGCCGGAAATAAAAATCACAAGGGGCTTTGCAGAGCTGCAGGCTGGGTGTTTCAGCTGGGAAATAACACACCTCTGGTTCCTTTGTGCACCTCCAAGGGCTGACTGCTCATGCTGCCAGCCCCAATGTGCTGAGCCTTTCCCATCCAAGCAGGGCTGGACACATGGATGCAAAGGTACAAGGCACATTTTAATACACCGGAGGTATTGGCCAGCACATGGGGTTGGTATTCCCAGGGAAGAAGGAGAAGAGGACACATCAGAGGCTTGGCTTTGATTTGCAAACTCCAGCCCTCTGTGCTAACCAAGGCACAGTGTCTTCTCGTTCTTCTTGTAGCTCAGAAGGCCAATGGTATCCTGGGCTCCATCAGAAGAGGGGTGGCCAGCAGGGACAGGGAGGGGATTGTCCCTCTCTGCTCTGCCCTCAGGAGGCCCCAGCTGGAGTCCTGTGTCCAGAGCTGGGGCCCCAACACAAGAAAGATGTGGAACTGTTGGAGAGGGGTCAGAGGAGCCATGAAGATAATCATAGAATCATAGAATTGTAGGGGTTGGAAGGGACCTCGAGAGATCATCGGGTCCAACCCCCTGCCAAAGCAGGCTCCCTAGGACATTTCACTGAGACAGGCATCCAGACGGGTCTTGAATATCTCCAGAGAAGGAGACTCCACCACCTCCCTGGGCAGCCTATTCCAGTGCTCTGTCACCCTCACTGTGAAAAAGTTCTTCCCCATGTTGGTGCAGAACTTCCTATGCTCCAACTTGCAGCCATTGCCCCTTGTCCTGTCTCCACAAACCACTGAAAAGGGGCTGGCTGATTCCCCCTGCATCCCTTGCTTAAGATAATTGTAAACATTAATTAGGTCCCCCCTTAGTCTTCTCTTCTCAAGGCTGAACAGTCCCAATCTTCTCAGCCTTTCCTCATAGGGGAGATGCTCCAGGCCCTTTATCATCTTCGTAGCCCTTCTTTGGACTCTCTCCAGGAGATCCCTGTCCTTTTTATCCCAGGGAGCCCAGCACTGGACACAATACTCCAGGTGGGGCCTGACCAGGGCAGAGTAGAGCGGGAGGATCACCTCCCTTGACCTGCTGGCTACACTCCTCCGGATGCACCCCAGGATCCCATTGGCTCTCTTAGCCACCGAGGCACACTGCTGGCTCATGGCCAACCTGTCATCCACCAGGACCCCCAGGTCCTTCTCCACTGAGCTCTTCTCCAGCAGGTCATCCCCCAGCCTGTACTGATAGAAACGGTTGTTCCTTCCCAGGTGCAAGACTTTACACTTGCTTTTGTTAAACCTCATCTGGTTTCTTACTGCCCAGCTCTCCAGCCTGTCCAGGTCTCTCTGGATGGCAGCGCAGTGTTCCTGCGTGTCAGCCACAATCAGAGGGCTGAAGCAGCTCCCCTATGGAGAGAGGCTGAGGTTGCTGGGCTGGTTCATCCTGGAGAAGAGAAGGCTGTGGGGGGACCTCATTGCAGCCTGCCAGTCCCTGAAGGGAGCGGAGAAACAGGAGGGGAATCGGCTTGTTAAAAGGGTAGAGACTGGCAGGACAAGGGGGATGGATTAAAGCTAAAGGGAGGAAGGTTTAGATTAGATATTAGGGGGAAGTGTTTTACAGAGAGAGTGGTGAGGGGCTGGAACAGGCTGCCCAGAGAGGGGGTGGATGCCCCATCCCTGGAGGTGTTCAAGGCCAGGCTGGATGGGGCCCTGGGCAACCTTGTGTAGCTCCAGGCCTGGAGGTTGGTGTCCCTGCCTGTGGCAGGGGGTTGGAGCTCTGTGATCCTTGGGGTCCCTTCCAACTCATGCCATTCTATGATTCTTGCTTCCAAAAGGGCCACTGAGGGGGTTGGGTAAGAGCCCTTTTTAACAGAAAAAAAGGGAAAAAAGAATGAACACTTCGGCCTATCGAGTGTTACTTGGGGGGTTGGACCTGATGCCATCGGGAGGTCCCTTCCAACCCCTATGATTCTGTGTGTGTGAAATGGAGCTCTGGATTGTGAACCTTCCAGATCAGAGCCTGGCTCTGTTGTGTGCTTGCATGTTGCCTAACACTCCGGATAATTAGTCCCAGTTGGGATACTTCGGATGTCCAAATTATGCAAATCGATTTACTACAAAAACCCACAAAGTGGTTAAAAAAGAATAAAATAAGGGCTAACCCCTCCTGCTGCCTAAACCAGTTTTTCTTTTGAGCTTTTTCAGTTCAAATTCAAACCATTAAATGCAGCCGCCTCCCTGATTCAGGGTGGCTGAATTGTCTTCTCTGAGGAAGCAATAAAAACCACTTTTCCAATCATTTCCACTTTAGTTTTTCTAGATAAAAGAGGGCTTATTCCCAGCCTTGATCTATCCATTGTTGCTCAGTCTCTTCAAAACCTGCTCTCATTCTGCTCAGGGCTGGCTTTTAATCAGGCAGTGAACAGAAATGCTGCGAAAGGGCCAGATAAAAATGAGCAGTCAAGAGAAGATGGGGGTTGAAAAATGCTTGGTTCAGTCTTTGCTTCCAGTGACCTTACAGATGATGGGAAAAGTTTTAGGGCAGTGACACAGAATTTTTGAAGTTCCATAGGAAAATAGATATGGAAATAGTTGGAACAGAAAAGTGTAGGCCAGTCACATGTTGGAGGATTACAGACTGGCATTCATGGTCCAAGATGTAGGGTGTGAATACCTACAGCTCAACTGATTGAGTGTCACGTAGCTTCCCAACTCCTTTCATTCTTTGAAGTTTGGCTCCAAAGTAATGGCAATATCAGCTCCTACTTGTGAGTCCCCAATACCTCTCAAAGTCTTGAAAAGAAAATAAATGATAAATTAATTCTCTGAGATTTGTCCCTACCAGAAGTAGAGCCACATTTTCCAGAGAGGAGAACTGCAATTTGCAATTTCAGTTGTTGACTCTCCTTGTGGTTTTCCCAAGGCACATACAGATGAGGCCCCTGAAGCCATGAGAGCAGATACATCTGTGCTGCAGGGTCATGTTGCATATGGTGGCCTTGCAGACCTTGGCAGCATGGTGAGCACTAAGCGTGATTTGTAGCTGAATGGAAGACACATTAACAGAAAATCATGATATTTTGGAGAATCCCCCACACTTATTTCCACAGATTTTATCATCTTGACTCACTAATCCACTCCAAAAGACTGTCCCAAATGTATTTTTTCTGGTCAACTCGAGGCACAAGACGACATGTCCATGGTTAAGATGACAGCACAGCCTTCAACTGCTGATGCATAACAATTCATAATACCCTTTCTTTGTGTGTGTTCCTTCCCAAACTGGTCTGTGGAGGCATTCAGAGTCATCCAGCTCGTTATTTTAATGAGAAAACCCTTCAAACTGCTGATGTATTTGACTTCAATTCTAAAGAGTTGAGAGGACACCTAATGCCTTCTGCGTGGGTTGAGGGGATGATGCTGAGCGCTGTTGAATTAATGAAGCACTCTGTCTACCCAGACCTCTGCTTTTGGAAACCACTTTTGGCTTCACTGGCTTCACCAAATAAACAGGGAAATTAACACATCATAAAACTAATTACCTTAAGACTTTTAGGAAACATGCAGCCAGCTAAAAAGCAGGTGAGACTAGTGAAGCTGTCCTAGATGGGAATAATGTTTGTGTTACTATGGGACATTGTGTTTTACACAGTGGGGGTTACTCAATGAAACTGGTAATTACTGACTGGTAATTAGCAGTAATACTGGTGTGGCTTCACAGCACTCTTCCTTTATCTCAATAAGTGATGCTCATCTCCATTAAAGCTTCAGTGAGTGGGTATTTTATTAGGAGCTGCTGAAGAATATCCACACTGAACCAGCACCAAATTTCTAGTGGAAAATATTCTGATCAGAACCCAGGCCACTTACAAAACTTGCTGGGTGAAAAAGGATTATAAAGTAATATAAAGTAAGAAACAACAACAAAGGACAGCTTGTTCTTGAAGAGCTACTGAAGAATCAGCCAGAGAAGTTTCTTGATGAACAAATTCAGTCAGTTCCCAGATCATTCAAGAGCAACGTGACATGTGTCACATTGCAATCTTCTCACGAGTTTATTTATAATTTCCCATCTACATTTTCTCCAGGGCCTCGTACTTCCATTTTGTCAATAGATAATGATAGCAGCCACTTCCAAACTTTTAACATCAAAATGTCACAGATGCAAGCAAGACACATACAGAAAAAAAAACAAAAAAAAAACCCAAACCCAAAACCCCAGCTCACCCACCAAAAAACCCAGCTGGGGAAGGGGCTGGAGAGCAAACCTTATGAGGAGCATCTGAGGGAGCTGGGGGTGTTCAGCCTGGAGAAGAGGAGGCTGAGGGGAGACCTTATCACTGCCTACACTGACCTGCCAGGAGGGTGCAGAGAGGTGGGCACTGGTCTCTTCAGCCAGGGGACAAGGGGCAATGGGCTCAAGCTGCCCCAGGGCAGGGTCAGCTCAGCTGGGAGGGCAAAGTTCTTCCCTGGCAGAGTTGTGGGGCTGTGGCCCAGGCTGCCCAGGGAGGGGGCTGAGTCCCCAGCCCTGGGGGTGTTTAACATGTGGGTAGATGAGGTGCTCAGGGATCTGGTTTAGCACAGGACAGGGATGGTTGGACTGGATGATCTTAAAGGGCTTTTCCAACCTAGGGATTCTGTGATCTCATCGTCCTTTCACAACAGGATGCAAAAATGCTGTATAGTTGTTCTTTAGAAACTACTCACCTGCACAGTCCTTGGAGCCCCTTGTATCACTTACTCCTTGTGAGACTCCTTGGATCTCTCCTAACACACCCCAGCGAGAGGGGAGGGCATAGGACAGGGAAGCCAAGGTCTCCTCTCCCAGCTGAAAGTGGCTGGGGGTGGCAAGTGTACACCATGTGTGCATGTGCCCTGTCCCAAAGGAAGCACTGAGGTTTGGTCCCAGCATACCAACAAAAGACAGGGAAGCCTTCACCTGCCCCCTGCTCTCCCCAGCAAAACCTCCTGGACTCCAAGGCCAGGTTGGATGGGGCTTTGGGGAACATGGGCTAGTTGAGGGCGTCCTTGCTCATGGCAGGGCAGGGGTGGCACTGGGTGGGCTTTGAGGTCCCTTCCCACCCAAACCAGTCTGGGATTCTGTGACTTTCCCAACTTGCCCTTGCTGCCCTACCAAATACCCCTGCCAAAACCAAGCTCTCTGCTACGGGTCACCTTGGTTTCTATTTGCTTTGAACTATGATTGGCACAGAGCAAATTTAACTGACGTGGAAATCAGGCTCTTATTCCTAGTCCATCACATACAAAGCTTATAAGAAAGCTGTTGTTGTCACCTAAACAGAAGCAGAGGTTACACTGAAGTCAGTTTTTGAGGCCAGTTCTGCCTTTTCTGTGTGCAAAGCTGTTATTCTCAACCTAAAAGATTTCTGTTACCCTTCAGGGAAAAGAATAATATGAAAAGCAGCAGAAGTCAAATCTTTTAGGGAAGACAAGTGTCAGGATTTGTGTCCTCTCCCTGAATGCAAAGCATCTGCCAGCCACAGCGGTGGGAGAGGGGATGCCTTAGAGATTGAAGAGTGTGATGTCCCAAAATAAAGATGTCCCAGCTCTGCAGTATGCCCACCACAAATCTCTGTCAGTGTAATTGCACAGCAACTCGTAGGAGACCTTATCCCTCCACCACATGTTATTTATTAGTGAAACAGACAAAATTGCAGAATAGTTAAAGGATAGGTTTCATGGTGCTTGCGCCCAGTGACTCAATAAAATCACTTTCACAGCTGTTTGGACATAATGTTCACTTTATTTACAAAGAAACTGCTGGGCTGAAAGAGCTGTGAAGCTGCTTTTAACATCACTGGCCTTTGCATCTCCTCATAACTGGGGCACTCAGAAAGCCTATTTATCCCAGTTTTCCTGTGTGTTGCAGAAGCTACAGGACTCTGCACAGTACAAGAAGGGGAAAGTTTGTTAAGATCTTTCAGACAGAAATTATTCCCCATGACATGAACAGAAGCCACTTACCTAACACTTAAGAAGCACAAACCTGTGTATGAGGAATGTGTTTTGTGTCAGGTTTAGTCACCTCTGTATTAGGCTGCAGAAATTATGCTGAAAGCAGTTGCTTTCCACCAGTACAAAACTGGCAACAGAACTGGGCCGGTGGATGCTGGTGTCCAGAAATCATCCAACAAGTTTCTCCTTGCTGGCATTTTCTTTCAGTCTTGAGAAGAGAAGACTAAGGGGGACCTAATTAATGTTTATAAATATCTTAAGCAAGGGATGCAGGGGGAAATGGCCAGCCCCTCTTCAGTGTCTGTGGGGACAGGACAAGGGGCAATGGCTGCAAGTTGGAGCACAGGGAATTCCACACCAACCTGGGGAAGAAATTTTCCCCAGTGAGGGTGAGGGAGCCCTGGGACAGGCTGCCCAGGGGGTGTGGAGTCTCCTTCTCTGGAGAGATTCCAGCCCCATCTGGATGCCGACCTGTGTGCCCTGTCCTAGGGACCCTGCTTTGGCAGGGGGATGGACCCGATGGGCTCTGGAGGCCCCTTCCAACCCCTATGATTCTATTTTAACTGGATTTTTTCAGCTTTCCCAGAAGTGATTACACTTTTCAGTGTATTTATGAGACTTTTTTCCTGGTGGTCTGTTGAACTTGCTCTGCACTTCTGAAGGAGAGAGTCACCCCCTCATTACACGGGTGGGGTGGATTGCTGTCTGCATGCTCCTGGTGTTGGGGACAAGAAGCAAAGCCGAGTTGGATGGAGAATTTTGGGGTTGGTGTGGTTCCAAGAGTGCACAGGGTTGAGCCATGCCACCACTAATAATCCTACTGCTATGAGCCAAGAAAGTGCCATCCCCTAATAAGAAACGCTGCGAAAAGAAGCCAGAAGTTGTCAAGAGAAGCGCTCATATGATCAGAAGTTTAAAAATGGAGTAAGGGGATACTTTGATTTTTCTTTCTCCTATGAATGCACTGTGTAATTTAGGGCTGTGTCCTCTCCTGGGATAGATTCTGCCCCTCTGCTCTGCTCTCCTGAGACCCCACCTGAAGCACTGTGTCCAGTTCTGGAGTCCCCAACATAAGGACATGGAACTGTTGGAACAGGTCCAGAGGAGGACATGAAGATGATCAGAGGGCTGGAGCACCTCTCCTGTGAAAACAGGCTGAAAGAGTTGGGGTTGTTCAGCCTAGAGAAGAGAAGGCTCCAGGGAGACCTTATAGAGGCCTGCCAGTACCTGAAGGGGCTACAAGAAAGCATTTTAGAAGGGTCTGGAGTGATAGGACGAAGAGGGATGGTTTTAAATCAGAAGGGGGTAGATTTAGATTGCATATTAGGAAGAAATTCTTCACTCTGAGGGTGGGGAGGCCCTGGCACAGGGTGCCCAGGGAGGTGGTGGCTGCCCCCTCCCTGGAGGTGTTCCAGGCTGGGTTGGATGGGGCCTTGAGCAGCCTGGTTTGGTGAGAGGTGTCCCTGCCCATGGCAGGGGGTGGAACTTGATGATCTTTAAGGTGCCTTCCAACCCAAAGCAGTCTGTGATTCTATAACCTGGCATGTCACCACTGCTTCCTCCAGCCTCTAACTGCATGATGATGTGCTGGGTTTCCCCTGAACGCCCTTTCCTGATGGATGAAGCTTGCCCATCAGCCAAGTCACTCAGTATCTGTTCAGCCCTGCTCCGCTGCCTTGTGTACCCCAGTGCACTCCGTGCTGAACAGGGCAGAGCTCCGGAGAGGCCACTTGCTTTGCCACACATGTGGGACCAGGGAAGAACAGAAACCCTGCATCTGGGTAATTAAAGACTGTATTTGAGACTGTATTTTGAGACTGCTTTAAAGAGCGTATAATGAGCACGTGGAGCCACTCAGTGCTGCAGAGTGATGTTAAGTTTGATTCTTTTAGACTCAAGATTATGCATTTCACTCAGCAACTTTAATTTTTAATGTTTTTCTGTGCAGGGTTTCTTAACAAAAGTGAAGCAGAGCTGAAAAATTCCATTTCAGAAACCAACTCACTAGGTATGGTCTGTGGTGGGAAGGTATGCACTGAGGAAGAGGAGGGATGCTGAACTTCCCAATCCCTTGCAATGCTGCTTCATCCAGGCTCACTGTCATGTTTCCTTCAGGGAGGAGATCTGGCAAGAAGAGAACAATCAAAGAAGATTAAAACATTTGAAAAATCAAATTCCATTTCCTGGTTGTAACAGTTGGTGATGGTCTTCCTGGGCCTGAGGCATCTGTGAGGCACGGGAGCTGCAAGAGTTCCCTTCACACAAACCATCAGTGTTTTGCATAGGTATGATTTATACAAACTGATGATTTAAAGGAGGTTGTTATGCCATGTTTCAGAACAATGAAGCAGAACACTCTGGAGGCAATCTAAGTAATATGCCCGCGCCGTGCATCTCAGCTGAGGGCTTTGAGTACCTTGAGAAGTGATTTCAAGCTTATACATTATTCATCTGCCATATCCGTCTTTTAAAATATAACTTAGAGGTAACAACAATCAATGCTTATTCACCATTGCCATCACTACCCTTAACAAGGACTAGCCTGTAATTTCAGTGAGCAAGAATATTCCTGCAATCTGTCCCCTCTTCTCAGGCTCTTACCAAACTGAGGTGAATTGTGACAACACCAGGCTGCTTACACCTAGCCTTTCCCTGGAACTTCCTCAGCATCGCAGCGAGCTTCAGTGCTGAAAGCTTCACACTTCTGTGAGTTGAAATACCTGCAGACAGAGAATTTTAAGTGATTATACACTGTATGTATTGTTTACTTAATGACATATATTTATATTGTCATAATGATATAAAACCCCCTGCTTTTGTGTTGTAGCATAGACATTTATCTGCTTTTCTTCCAGCTAGGTATGTGGCACAAGCTGGTTTCCAAAGGTGAACATAATTGTGTATGGAAATAATGGAAAATATATTTAGGCCATGTGCTGTTTCCTGCTTAGTTTAATGTTTTTTAAATGTATGTCCCATTGTGAAAAGCTGTGTCTGATTTTTGCATTGCATCTTATCAGCTAGACCCTGTGCCAGAAGCTGGACCCATTGCTTCTGGCACAGGTATGGGAAGTTGTCATGGTTTAACCCAAACCAAGTGCCACAAAGCTGCTCATTCACCCCTTCCCCCTGAAGGAGATGGGGAGGAGAATGGAAAAAGAACATCTTGTGGGCTGAGATAAAGGCAGTTTAATAGGATAACAAGGGAAAATGATAATCACAACAACAATACAAGTGATGCAGAAATGCAATTGCTACCACAGGTGAAAGGGAAAAAAAATCCCCATCCGATGCCCAGTCTGTTTCCAAGCAGTGATCCTGCCTCCCAGCTGGCTTCCCCAGTTACATCTGGAGCGTGACGTTACCTGGTGTAGAACATCCCTTTGCCAGCTGCCCTGGCTGTGCTCTCCCAGCTCCTTGTGCACCTGGCGGATGTGGGAAGCTGAAAGTCCTTGACTTAAGTGTAGACACTACAGCTACCTAACAACTGAAACCGTCAGTGTGATCTATGTTATCCTCATCCTAAATCCAAAACACAGCTCTATACCTGCTACTAAGATTAACTCTATCTCAGCTGAAACCAGGACAAAGATAAGGAGGAACCAAAGCCAGGAGCTTCTAGACATCCATTAACCAACTCTCATGCTGGAGGAATGCAAAGCCTGGATGAGGCAAACTGGGTGGCTAGGCTCAGTGAACACTCAATGAACACTGGGGTGTTCATTCATTTGATTTCAACTTTGAATTGGATGAGAAACTTTGGTTTGTGGAGCTGGTTTCTTTATGTGTGAATAAGTGGAATGCTGCTTGTATAGAATACTTCCCCCTTGTGCCCTCAAATCCTTCACAAAGGCTTTGATATAAGTGTTTTCCCTCTGTTACATGAACCAGAGTCCCTCAGTTGATCAAATATTACCCAAGCCATTGCCACCATTAAAATGGTTCACAAGATAAAAGCATTAAATAAGATTTTGACAGCAAGGGAGACACTGAGAAGGAAAAGAAACTCTGATTTTCCTGACTGGGGGCTGTAACTCAGCCTGTAGCACCTTCAACATCATCTGCTCAATGATGGACACTGTGGTATTTTTCTTCATCCTTTTATCAGTAACAGTGGCATAAATTGGAGTAAATTAAAGAGGCTGCTGCCAGGGACTGCAGATGCTGGAGAGCTGGAGGGGCCAAGGATGTTAAGTGAATCATAGAATCACAGAATTGTAGGGGTTGGAAGGGATCTCCAGAGATCATTGGGTCCAACCCCCTGCCAAAGCAGGGTCCCTAGGACAGGGCACACAGATTGGTGTCCAGACGGGGCTGGAATCTCTCCAGAGAAGGAGACTCCACACCCCTCCTGGGCAGCCTGTCCCAGTGCTCAGAGACACATCCAGTATCCCCTCAATGTTCAGTGGGAGTACTTTGGGAGAAATTCTGGTGTAGACACTGAAAATCCCTCAAAAATGACAAAATCTGCTGAGATTGTGAGCAGAAAAGTAAAGAATGATTCTTCATGCCTGCCACCCCGTCAGGGAGACATTAAAGAAGGTTTTCATTTTGGTAAATGATGACTTCCTAGGAATCTAACCAAACAAAAGGCTGTTTTATTTGTGAAAACATTTACTTCAGTGGACAGCTCATCGCTGTTGGCAACTGAATGTCAGTGATTACAGAGATTTCTCCAATCAGTGAATGCAGGTACCAGCACTGCTTGTGTACTCCTGCAGGCACGGTGTGCAGCCTGAAAATTCCTGTCCCAGGGACTGCTTGCTTCTCTGTGGGCTACTGCTTCAGCAGGAAAATTTTGGCAATTCAGACAAAGTTCAGCTTGTCTTCGGCATGGGAAAGCAGCGGTGTGATGTGCTCTGAGGTGCAGCTGGGTGAGCTGAACAGCGTACACGCCAGTTTGTGGGCTTTGATGAGGGACAGAAGAGTTTCTGTTCCTCCAGACAGGGATATGATAAAGCCTTCCCCAAAGCCATACAGAAGTCCTGCTGGGACCACACATAGTCACAGCTCGTCATCTCAGCATGGTGGATAACTCACTCGCTGCCATGTGGAGCACATATGAGGGACGTTAAGGGCTAAAGCTTCTGAGCACAGAAGTGAATCGAAGCCCTTCAAGGCTCCTAAGAACTGATATTGAAGCTGCAATTCTAAATTTATAAAGAATTTTCCCTCAGAGATGCTGTGCAAGTGCAAGGTAACCCACGCTCTATGCTCTACTTCTGCTTGAACCTTAACATCCTGCATAACAGTGATGACTTCTCCAGTCAACAGAATCATTGAATCATTGAATCTTTAAGGTTGGAAAAGACCCCTAAGATCATCAAGTCCAACCCCCAACCCAACACCACCATATCTACTAAACCATGTCCCAGAGTGACACATCTCCAGGTTTTTTAAACACCCCCAGGGATGGTGACTCCACCACTTCTCTGGGGAGCCTGGTCCAATGCCTCACCACTCTGTCAATGAAGGTGTTTTTCCTAATATCCAATCTAAAATGTGCTAAGTTTTGTCACTACTATTTTGACCTGGTGTTTATAAAGTACTGATGACAGTCTGTACTAGTTTTTTGGTACCCTGTACTCTTTATTTGAAGGTTTTTGTGGCAGAGGGAATCCCAGAGAGTAAAGAGTAGGCAGTAGCTCTGAGTACAGAGTGCCAGTCTTTGGAAAGCTTAGTCTTACTTAGGTCCTTAATGGGGAAAGCCTTCATTGGGAAAGATGCTTTTGAATCTCTTGCCCAAGTTTTCATGTGAGCAAGTGTGACACCATGAGTCAATGACAATATACCCATCTGCTTTGATGAGGTCAGTCTGTGCAGGATCATCTTTAGAAGGAAGGTAATATAGGCTATGGTCTAGTCCTGGAGCTCAGTAAAAATGGAAATACTTTCAGTTTTAATAAAAAATCCTTGATATCAATAACATGAGGGGAAGAGGAAGTCATGGGCTCACTCACATCTTGGTGAAGAGCTCACATCTTGCATTGCCAAGCAACTTCTTTCCTTATCCTATCGTTTCACACTCGTGGCTTTGGAATCCTTTTAGGGTGCCGGCTGATGTGATGATACAGGTTCAGCTCATTTCCTACATGTCCCCAGAACAAATGTCCAAGAAAATGGAATTTAATAGATCAAGGAAAGATTAATGTAGCAGTAAATGGGCAGAGGCAGAAGAATGTCTTAGTGAGCTGCTGCTCCCTGATCTTGACACTCTCATCAATAGTTTTCAATCTACAGTTCTGAGAGGGATATCACTTCTAATGCCCTGAGGTCACTGAAACCACACATCAAATCTGTATTCCCAGAGCTGGCAGCACTGCAAATGATTTCTCTATTGGTCTTTATAACTGTAATTGCCACTGAACAGAATCTTTATATATCTCTCTCTCTAAATTATGTGATTGATGACACGGATGGTCTCTCTACAAAGATGAAACCGATGGTTTCTGATGGTGTGAAGCTGATGAACAGTGCTGTCTGTTGGCTTTCAGGTCTTTCAGAAACAATTTCTTGCCAGATGGTCTTCTGAGATTGTATAATCTTCTCCTGTATAGTTGAGGTAACATTGACATTGTAGTATAAACCTTAATTTCCAAGGTATTATAACCCATAACCACATAATATAAAAAATAAAATAATAAAAAGAAATCCATTTCCCTCTTGCTGTAGCTGTAGCACAGAAAAGATTGCAATGCTGAACAACTGTGGAGGTTTGTAAACCTACTGATTTGTGGAGTATACATGGCTTAGGGTATAATTAACAAGACATTGAGTCTTTTATCAATTTAGGTCCTCAGTTCACACATACTCTGGCCTAATCTGCCGAAGAACTGTGATGTCTAATGGCTGCTCATTCCTTTCTTTTCAATCATGCAGATTCAGAGAGGAGAAGCAGGCACATCCCATCACACAATGGCCGTCAGAAAGGGGCTTGGCAGCCACCCCAATGTGAGCAAGGGCCTTCCAGGCTGGCATGGCACTTTGGAGTGATATGACCAGGGAGGAGTGTAAGCATCCAAAGCCTGTTCTCTGCCTGCTCTGAGGATAATCTGACTTTCCTGGCCTGATTTTGTGTGCTTTATTAGATGTATTCTGCAGGAGTTCCTGTATGAATCAGTGTTTTAGCTGCTATCATTAGATACACCAATTATACAGCTGTAGGGCTTTAGGCTGGGGGTGGGAGTGAGAGTGTTTAGCAACACAGCTCAAGACTGGTGCATATGTTTTGAATGAGTCTCCTTCCCCTCCTGAGCTTGTCTGAACACCAGTGCTGTCTGAACACTGGTGTCCCCTCACTTGAACAGGCTGCCCAGAGAGGTGGTGGGTGCCCCATCCCTGGGGGTGTTCAAGGCCAGGTTGGATGGGGCCCTGGGCAACCTTGTGTAGCTCCAGGCCTGGAGGTTGGTGGCCCTGCTTGTGGCAGGGGGTTGGAGCTCTGTGACCCTTGGGGTCCCTTCCAACCCAGACAGTCCTGTCATTCTATTATTCTATGGTTCTTGGGGAAGACGTGATGTAATGCTCTCCTCTTAACAAGACTGAGGCCAAGTCACAATGAGCAAAGTTTGAGATGAATCAGGCAGCCCTTACTGGGCATGTTACCTGTCCTCCTCCACCTGCACACCCTCCTGATGAGGAGCAGGAGTCTCTTGGTTCTTTTGGAAGCCTCAACTAGGCTCCCACGCTGCTGGTGCCATGACTACTGCCACCTTTTTAGCTGTGGAACAGAAAGGTCTGTTTTAATCAGGAATGATGGGAAATGACTTTCCCTGGGTGCGCTCTGCGGTGCTGAGCTCAGCAGCAGCAGGAGAGCTTGCCTTTACAGCTAAAAAATGCCAACCTTTGAACTGCTTGTCAGGTAGCAGAACTGCAGTGTTACTGAAAGACCTTTTCCTTAATTTCTTTCTCTTTTCTTTCTTTCCAGCATTGTCTGCAAGTATTTCTCAAACAGATGTGAAAGCAAGGGGCTGGTAGAGCTGTCACAGTTGCCTTGATAAAGATGTGTTGATTTATAGCAGCTGAGAATCTGGTTTTATAGAAGATTTTAAAAACCTAACACCCCCCCCCCCCAAAAAAAAAAAAAGAATTGCTGAGTCTGATCCTACTAATCCTTAATTACTTCAGTGAACCAAGACAGTGCTTCTTTTTGCCAACAGCTTTATGTGTCTCTCCTGTCTGAGATGCATTCCACAATTTTGTAAACAACTCTGCCTTTAAATTATCTTCCACCCAGGACCAGTCCATAGTATCCCCTAGCAATCAGAACAAACCAAATGAATACATCTCCCACAAGACAACACTCCAAATGCTCTACAGACAAAGTGATTTGGGGTGGAAGGCACATATTTTTCTGAAGGAGACAATCACCAGTCCGGAGCATCACTGAGCTATCAGAAAATAATGGCTGCTTTTCGAGCAAATACCATACGTCATAAAGCCATGGGGAAACACTCAGCTCTGTCATAAATGTGTCCGTGGATGAACTTGGGAGGATTTATCCAGAGCCCTCCTAACATGAGGGGAAAAGCCATTTGAGGGGAATGTTGCAGCTTGGACTCGTGTGGAAATTACGCAAGGAAGTAGTATTAATTCTTGGAAAAGCGTTCAAAGCAGTTGAGAAGCAAGAAAGAAAAACAGCATATGGGGACGAAGTAACTCCATGAATTTAAACATAGAACAGGAACAGAGGTAGCTCTGCAGTCAACAGCACAACTGACAGAGCAACCAGTCAGGAAGCCAGATGCTGCGGCGATAGAAAATATCTTCCACCACTTGGCATTTGACTCTGATAATTGCCAAGGACAATGGAAAAAATTCTGCATGTGGGAAGTAGCACCACAGGCTCCAGAAAGCAATTGCAGATGAAGAGAGTTGGGTTGAAAAAAAAAAGGCAGGACCAGTCTTTTTTTTGGGGGGGAAGGAGAGTGCTAGAGGAAAAAGGCAGAGGAGCTTTTGTGAAGGGGAAATGACATTCAAGTGCTTGTTGGTGTGATTCCAAGCCAGGGTGATGGGCTTTGGGTGAGTAGGTACCAACAGGCTCACCGTGATGTGGTCACCCGTGTCTGGTGGCACCCAGGGGGTGTGACATGGGGCACTGAGATGAGCTGAAGGCAGTGGCTGAGGTGGTTTCTTTTTGAGGAACGAAACCCACAGCGTTTCCTAGAAGAGTCCCGCTTTTCCGATCTGTGGCCACGCGGTGGTTCCTCCACACGGTGGAGGGCGGGTGTTCGTGGGGCAGGGGGAGGCTGGGGATGTCAGGCAGGAAAGCTCTGCCATTAAAAGCTCGGTTCAGACAACAAACTGGACTGCACCTGTGTAAACTAACTCTTCTCTTAATCCACAGGGAGATTCACGTGTGTACTCGGGCTGCCATGAGAAGGTCAAGCCCAAATGCCTTGTTTTCTGAGATAAGGCTATAATTAGCCCTTTTAAAAACCAGTATATATTCACAAAGAAAGGGTGGGCTGAGGTTTGGAACAGCCCATTTTCTGACGATGCAGGAAAGCCTTTTTTCTGCACTCATATGTGCTCCTACGTGCTCCCATTTCTAAAGTAAAAGAGCAATCCAAACCAAAACTTTATAGCTTTTCCTGTGCAAAAGGAAAACTCATTTGAAGCAAAAGATGGGGATGTGCAGTGATTCTGTTACCTCTCTAAGAGCCTGGGAGGCTCCCAGTGGAGCCCAGGGGGACACACATACACACCATGTCCATCTGTCTGGCAGCAGCACCTGAGCTCCGTCTGTGGATGAAGCCCCACACGGGCATCCAGCCCAACCAGCATCTCTTGTGGCTGTCAGGTCCAGGAGGACCAAGAGACCATGTAAAAAGAAAAGAAATCCTACTAGCTGTTTGCAGTTGAATGTAAAACCTTCCCTGGTTCAATCACAACTCTGCAGCAGGATGTGTATTCCCATAGTTTGGGGAGGATTTTGCTGTTAGAAAACCTTCCCACTGCTCTCATTGTTTTTATAATCAGGCTAGGGTCACAAATTTTTAATTACTAGCCATCACTAATGCAAAAAAATGGCTCAATCTGGGGTTTATTTCAGTTCCCAAAGGGACAGAAATCCTGGCAAGGAGACTTCACACTGGCAAGTTCCCTCCTCCTACTGGGAAAGCCGTAGCAGGGCAATATGTGCAAAGCACCTGCCGTGGCCTGGGATTTAATCCCATGTGGATTGCCTGCCTGTCCATCTTTGCAGCACACCAATGCCATGGGGCTGGCTAACTAAGGACTATAAAAATGATCATATTCTTCTCTCCCATGAACAAACCTGAACCAAAGGCAGAAAGGAAAAGATGTGTCCAATGTAATCAAACAGACTGTGAATCTTCCCAGCCCTGAGGCACATCCCTAGATGACTTTCAGCCAGGTTTTTGGTGGTAAGGGCTGTTTTTATTGTGGCTAGGAGAGAGATGGATCCTTGGAGTTTCCTCCTCCAGCTGGAGAGTGGGAGAAAGGGGATGGGAACCACTGAGATGGGAAGCGCACCGGGACCACAGTGCCCACTGCTGCAGGGGTCCTGATTCATTAATGGCAATCCTGGGTTTATTCAGTTATAAAACATGACAGCATTTGCTGGAAACCCAGAATTATGAGGGCAACCACAGGTAGGAAAGAGGAAGAAACAAGTGAGATAGTCTTGTTATTGACAGAATTTTTCCAGTTGATCTGTGGCCATAAAAATGACCGGAAAACAGCTGGGGATGTAAGTTAGAGATGTTTGAGTCTTGTTTGCACTGGACATTTCCTGCTTTTTCCTGTGCTTTCCTACCCTGAAAGACTGGTTTTGGCACAGGCTATCTAAAACACACACTAAAAACCAGCATTAGGTACAAGGCCTTTTAATGTCCCTCCTCTCTGCTTCCCCAAGTAAGGGGATCCGTAGGAATGCATTTAGGAATATAACAATATCTCATTCATCTAATGAAATATTTACCTGGATTAACATGTAAATACTCAAAATTAATCCTGTATTCTGTGCTTCTTGGTGGGTCCTAAATTCAGTCCCTTTAACCCCACTGAAACCATGAACCAGTAAGCTTCATGGTGGTTTCCAGCACAGGGCTTTCATTAGCTGCACTAATCAATCTTTTACTTAATTGAATATTGGGTTGGTGCTGGAAAGGGAAGCTCCTATGAGGAGCATCGAGGTGGTTGGCAGGTTGGCGCTGGGGCTCTGGGGCTTCTCCCATGGGTCCATCTTGGGTCTCGGGCTGACTCCAGAAAGGAACATCCTGAAAGCTCTGGACCTCAGTTCATCTGCTCTGCAGATCTCTGCCAGAAAGAGAGCTACAGAGGTGATGTGAAGCAAGAAGACCAGCAGTACCAGTACATCTGAAGTGTTCCTTTCCTACCTTCTAGCAGTAAACATATAGTAACTGGAGATCCAAAGCACTCAGCAGCTCATGAATTTGCTTGAAGCTCCTTTTTTTTTTTCCCTAAGAATAATGTAATATTCTGTAAATCGCTAGTCACCAGAGAATTTTATGATCATTTCAAAGCACATAAGTCAGCACTACCTGACACAGCTGCTTAGATATCTTCCTTGTGACTAAGATAGTGCCAAGACAAGCTGAAAGACTTATCCAGTGCAATTAAAACTCAAAATGTACAGTGACAGGCCTATTAAATATTCTGTTAGCTCCTTGCTGTTTCAAACGAGCAGCAGCTTGACATGCATGTAGCCTGCCTTCTGAGCAGGTTTTCAAAGGAGGGAAAGATGACCTCTATAAAATGTCAATGCAAATAGGATGTGTGTTTCCAGTGATGCCCTCCTGCAAACCCATTAGTCCAGCAGCGGCAAAATGCCTGGTGTGTGTAAGCAAGAGGAGGGTGTGATGCTGAGTAAAGGGCCAGGAGGACCTCAGGTTTGACACTGGACTGTTTCTGATGTGGAATTGCAGTGGGAGAATTGCAGAGACCTGGAGAAGTGAAAGAGAAGGTGGTTGTGTCCTTGGTGGAGTTACACATGGATTTACCAAGATGCAGGCTGGTGAAAATACAACTAATGCCTCCAGAATCACAGAATCATGGAATCACAGAACTGTAGGGGTTGGAAAGGACCTCCAGAAATCATCGAGTCCACCCCCTGCCAAAGCAGGGTCCCTAGGACAGGGCACACAGGGCGGTGTCCAGACGGGGCTGGAATCTCTCCAGAGAAGGAGACTCCACACCCCCTGGGCAGCCTGGCCCAGGGCTTCCTCACCCTCACTGGGGAAAAGTTCTTCCCCAGGTTGGTGTGGAACTCCCTGTGCTCCAACTTGCAGCCATTGCCCCTTGTCCTGTCCCCACAGGCACTGAAAAGGGGCTGGCCATTTCCCCCTGCATCCCATACTTAAGATATTTATAAACATTAATAAGGTCCCCCCTTAGTCTTCTTTTCTCCAGGCTGAACAGCCCCAGCTCACTCCGCCTTTCCTCATAGGGGAGATGCTCCAGGCTCTTAATCATCTTTGTGGCCCTCAGCTGGACTCTCTCCAGGAGATCCCTGGCTTTTTTATACCGGGGAGCCCAGAACTGGATACAATACTGCAGGTAAAGAAGAAAGAATATAAAAGATACACTGGAGCCGAATAATATGTTGGACCCAAAGGTTAGTGCCACCACCACCCTGAGGACTGTGACAGGTCCGTTCCTGTGCAGCTGCTTCCTTGCTCGCCCCTGAGCTGTCACCCAGCGGACACGGGAGTGATGATCCAGCTGCAAGCTCTGACCGGGTCTGCATTTCCTCTTGTTATAACAGACCAAAAAAGCACAGACCGCTTCTGCTCCCTAATGCAGTACCTGTCAATGACTTCACTCGGTACATCAAGGAAGAAAAATGGTGTTTATAGTCCCTGGGGACAGGAAAGTGAGGGTTTAAATCATTTTGCTTCTTTTAACTCCTCTGATTTCCCCAGCGCAGATGAAAGAAAACAACGCATCAAATATTAATAAGATAAAGTTTTCAAATTGTGCTTGTGCTACTTGGGCTCCTGAAATTACGTGACACTTTCCTCTTGCCTGCTGGTGTCCTGATGCTTCCTAACAGCCATAGCCTATCCAGCCCACGTGGGAATCACTCTGATGGGACTTGTCTCACTGCAACCTGAACATCTTTCTTATCAGGGTGGTGGGAAGCATGTTGATAGTCCTACCTGGGCTGTAAAAATATGCACTGCCACAGACAAGTTAGCTGTTTCTAAACAACATTTTTTTCCCTACCTCTGTGATAACACCTAGTGCCTGGAGACATTAAACTCTCCTGGGAATTGGACAATCCCTGGAGACATGGAAAACAGCTTTTGAAGCACATCTCTCAGCGATTCAAGGGCATGCTAAAATGATGGTGGAGCTTGTTTCAGAAAACCTGAGGTGCTGATGAGATGGGAAAACGCATGAAAGGAGAAGAGGAGAGAGAGAGGAGAAAGGCTAGTCAAAGGAAAAGGGGAGGTTTGATGAGGAGAGCAACAGCTGCTGGACATGAGCTGTCTTGTTTGTGCCCCAATCCATGCACAAGGGCTGTGAGAAACCAGCCGCAGGTCACACCAGGACATCTCTGCCAAGCACCGGGGCTGCCCACGTGCTGGTCTGCAGATACATCAGGGAGCGGGGCTTGTTCAGCCTGGAGAAGAGAAGGCTGCAGGGGGACCTCATTGCAGCCTGCCCGTCCCTGCCTGTGGCAGGAGGGTTGGAACTCTGTGATGCTTGGGGTCCCTTCCAACCCAGACCAGTCTAGGATTCTATGATCAGCCCGACCCAAGAGAAAATATCTGCCTGGTTTCGTGTACAAGAAGGAAACCTTCATGACTCATGAGGTCCTAGCAACAACGGATGTACGCATTATGTAGTGAGTCCACGCTTTTAGGGCTACTTTTAAGATTTATGGTGCACACTATATTCATTTCATCACCACGGAGATTACGTTAATGTGGTTTTCTGCTACATTTAGCTCAGAAACTGAGGTTGCGACTGATCAAGTATGCAGACGGTTAACCAGAAAAGATGTTGTAAGAAAACACAGACATCCAGAAAAAAAAAATCCCTGTGCATTGAAAGGGGCAGAGAGCTTTGTTAGGTATGAGAGGCATCAATCATTTTACAGAAACATGACCGCCCTTTGAGAGGAGTTTGGAAACCCTCATAAAAAGGAAAGATTGGAAAAAAAGAGGAAATAAAAGAAGGACCAAGCAGCATGTGCAGGAAGCCCACCTTCTGTGCTTGTAAGGGGCCTCAGATAAATCACCTGCATTTCCTGCACGGACTCTGGCCAGCTGTGGAAGGGACATAAATAAGTTGTTCTCCAGCAGTGTCCTTTGGAATGAATTAGTCATTTCCACTTGAAAGAACAAGAACAAAACGTGAAAACAAATGTAAATGCGGTTGTGAGGCCTGTGGGACTGCGTGGTCTCTTCTGAGCCACAGAGAAAGGACGTGAGTGGCCCACCTCCTACCGCTCCATGAGGAAGAGGGGCAACCCTCCTGGTGTCCCCGTTTCTCCCCAGTGCTGTCAGCAAGGAATTAGCTTCTTGCTGCCAAACCTGCTCAGCCCCATCAGGACAGATGGACAGAAACTGCTATTTCTGGCCGAAGTTCCTCTGTGTCTCCTGATCTATGTATTGCGGAATATGGCCGAGCAGGATTAGAGAACTCATGTGGCTAATTACCCCTTGAGCACACAACCCTACACACAACTCAGAACCTTAATTGCTGCTGAAATGTCCTCAGCTCATCACGGTGCTGAGCTCCTCCACAGTGAGGAAAATTGGTGGTTCATTGCACATAGTTGTCTGTTTTCTGACATCATCCACTGGAAAGAAATTCTTCTGACAACCGAGGATGCCAGCCCCTCCACCCTCCTGGATATCTATGTAGAGGTACATCCTTGTACAAACCATAGTGACTGCTTTGCCTTTGGTTTTGATTCCAGTCATGTCTGGAGGATCTTTGACATTGCATTTGACAGAGGGCATGAGCTGTATCCTGAACTGAACCATAAAATATAACCAAACCACTGGAAGTATAACACACAATAATGACAAACACGAACACTTCTGTCACTGATGTTGGTGAAAGTAACACAACTTATTAAATGGGTCATGGGAGAAGGTTGTGGGTCCAGAGGCTTTATACTGGTATTGGAGTGGAAGCCATGGCAGAAGGATCATACTAATAATTTTGGGCTTAGGAAGCAAATAATACAGCAATTAGAGAATCTAATTAATGAGGATCTTTACATAATTAAATTAATGTCCTGATTGTGGTAAAATGTCACATTAACATTTCATTGACATTCATATTGACTAATAAACGAAGTGTTAACTACTGATGCATCACATTTGCAGGGTAATTTTAGAAAAAAAAATTACTACACCACATAGGAGTTTGCTCTTTCACCATCACCTACCGCTCCCCTTGGGTAGGGCACACAATCACACCACTTAATGCCCACATCCTTTTCCTGAGAGCAATTTTGATTTGATCTTTGACATTAGACAAGTCATTAAGCCCTCTGTGTACAGTGTATTGCAATACCCAACAGTCTCTTGTGCAGAAATATAACTTTTATACTCTTCTAGAAGTAGCTGGAGAAAATATGCTTCATAAGAGCTGTGTTTTGTTGCTGCAAAATTACTTAAATGGCCTGTCCCCTCTTTGGCTTTTTTATATTAGGAATTTCACTCTTGACTAGTGTGGAGGAGAAATGTTTTCACCATTTCAGTAATCTCTGAGTAACATGCTCCTATTGTATGCTGAGATTAAACCCCACAGTGAATGTAAACCAAACAAGTATTTCTAAATCCACCTGAAGGGAGCAGGAAGAAGACTCTGAAGTTACAGTTAATGCAATCCCTGCTTTGATATTCAGATGTTTCATCATTGGGGTCTTTCAGGATTAGATCCAACACCCGGAACAATTATAACAGGCTTTGAAAAAAAAGGCTTTGGTGTTTTCAGAGCCAGTATGACACATCTTTATCACACAACCCTGCCTCTGTATCCATTTTTCTCTTTACAAGTTGAATGTTGTTGTCTGGAAGGTGATGTTTTCCCGGCACACTTGTTTCCACATTTAAATAAGTAACAGGGATGTTCATAGGCATCTCCGTGGGCCTAGCTTCTTTCTGCGACAGAAAAGCTCAATGACATTGTTTCTTTTCTAATCCTGAGGCACAGTATGTGATAAATATGAGGTCCCAGCCAAGGTGCCAGAGGCCAAAGGTGTGGCTGCATCTCTCTGGACTCCCTCCTGGTACCAGGAAGAAAGGCAGAAGCTTTGCAAAGAGCATCATTGAGGCAAAGTCTGATTTCTGCTTCATAGGAAAAAGGCCCCAGCTCCCAACATTCATGGTAGGCCTAAACTGAATCCAGGAACCTGGGTTTAAGTTTAACATGGGACTTGTTTTATGCTGAACCAAATCTAATACCACTTTTATTGAGTAAGTTTCTTAACATCCAGTTTCTGCATCACAGCTTTGAGGGACAGGTGCTCAAGTACTTTAAAGAGAAGGACAATCTATTATAGCCATTTATAGGCCCCATTATCGGCCCCATCTGGTGTACTGTTTCCAGATCTGGGACTCCCAGTACAAGAAAGGTGAGGGTCTGTTGGAGAGGGTTCAGAGGAGCCACGGAGATGAGTAGAGGGCTGGAGCAGCTCCCCTACGAAGAGAGGCTGAGGGAGCTGGGCTGGTTCAGCCTGAAGAGGAGAAGGCTGTGGGGGGACCTCATTGCAGCCTGCCAGTCCCTGAAGGGAGCAGAGAAACAAGAGGGGAATCAGCTTTTTAAAAGGATAGATAATGGCAGGACAAGGGGGAATGGATTAAAAGCTAAAGGAGGGAAGGTTTAAATTAGATATTAGGGGGAAGTTCTTTCCAGAGAGAGTGGTGAGGGGCTGGAACAGGCTGCCCAGAGAGGGGGTGGGTGCCCCATCCCTGGAGGTGTTCAAGGCCAGGTTGGATGGGGCCCTGGGCAACCTTGTGTAGCTCCAGGCCTGGAGGTTGGTGTCCCTGTCTGTGGCAGGAGGGTTGGAACTCTGTGATCCTTGGGGTCCCTTCCAACCCAGACCAGTCTGTGATTCTATGATTCTATGATTTTAATGCACAGAGGGACACTTTCTAGTCACTTGCTAGGTCAGGAATTGGCTTTTCAGGAGGATCCGGCTCTCCTGTGTTTGGGGCTGGTGTGTGTGCAGGCATTTGGGCCACGCAGGCCGCACAGTTTACAGGTCTCACATGCGAAGCACGTGACCAAGGTAGAAATGTTTATTTCCCAACACTCCCTCCCTACCCCCCGCCCAGCCCCTTATTTTACCTTGGGCTACACTTAAAAAGAATTCTGATTAAGAACAGTGAAAGTCACTCAACTATTTAAAACCATTCCCTTCATCTTTCAGTGCCTAGACATCCCTTGAGAAAAATAAAATCAAAATTCTTTTGTTCAAAAATGAAAAATTAATATGGGATTTTATTGCTGGGCCTATGCAAAACAAAAAGGTTGTTCTGAGTCCCATGAGAATTGCTAAGTGGAGGGTTAAAATGCTGATATAAACAAAACCTGTAAAGGAATAACCCTCTAACCTAATGCAGATACTTTTAGGAGACTGAATTTAGCAGGAACCGAGCATGGGTACACACTCCAGGGAAACTCCTACAAGCCTCTGCACTTCTGTGACAAAATTTTGGGGATCATGTTGCTCTTGGCTGTTTGGGGATACGATAAGATGAGAGGGAATGGCTTGAAGTTGCACCAGGGGAGATTTAGGTCAGATATCAGGAAGAATGTCTTTACCAAAAGGGCTGTCAGGCATCAGAACAGGTTGCCCAGGGAGGTGGTGGAGTCACCATTCCTGGAGGGATTTAAAAGGCATGTAGATGTTGTGCTTAAGGACGTGATCTAGAGGTGGGCTAGGCAGGGTTAGGCTGTGGTTGGACTTGATGATCTTAAAGGTCTTTTCCAACCCAGGTGATTCTATGATTCTATGCATTAGGGTAACATTACTGTGATTAAGTAATAGACTTAGGGAAGATGGAGGGAGACCGATTCTGCCCAGTGGTGTAGTGTCTCCTGGTGTGTGTTACCTACTGCCTTCTCCAGTACAATTTTTCTGCCTTTAGTGATAACTTTTCCATTGCTTCTCCTAAGAAAACACTAGGAAATGCTTAAAGCACTCACTGTCAGGAAGTTCCCCTTGATATTCAGCCTTAACATTTCTCACCAAAATCTCATCTCATTATTTTTATTTATAACCTCTTGAAACACTTTGAATAATTCCTCTCCACCCTCTCTATTTTCAGACACAGGCAGACAGATATTCATGTTGCTCTCAGCATTCACCCAAGCGAGGCTATTCAGAAGTCTCTGTTAAACTTCTTTGAAAAGCTTCTGGTTCTGCAAGTTCCATCTCCCTCAGTCTTTAGCAGGGTTTCAGGGGAGGAGGAAAATCTGGGGGAGAAGCTGTGCAGCAAAAAGAGAGTGCAGACAGTGTGTTGGGGAAAGGGAGAGAAGTAGAGCACAAGCTAGTCTGTGCTATATCTCTAATAAACCCATCTGGTGTTAGAAAAGGGTTTCTCAGTTCTGTAGTGCACTAGAGATGGGCAGGTTTCTCCACAGAGCAGTTTGTACAGCAGCTCCATGCCCTCAGCTCTTATAGAATCACAGAACTGCAGGGGTTGGAAGGGACCTCCAGAGATCATCGGGTCCAACCCACTGCCAAAGCAGGGTCCCTAGGATAGGGCACACAGGGCGGTGTCCAGATGGGGCTGGAATCTCTGCAGAGGAGACTCCACACCCCCCTGGGCAGCCTGTTCTAGTGCTCTATAAATTAATGATATAAGAGACATCTTTTGATCCCACTAAGCCACAGTGTCTGCCCCCACTTCCCAGCACACACTTTAGGAGATGCCATTTCCTCGCTGGCAGCTGGTTTGATCAGCTTCTTACAGACGAACCTTCCACATGCTCATTTATGAAGATGCGTGGAGAAGGGTGAAGGTTTCAGCCAAATGGTGGTTGGCTTTTGTGGCTGAACAAAGGAGCCAGGTTTTTGTTGTTTGAACGTCCTTGTTGGAGTTCACAACTTGTAAACCCATTTCCCTTTACCCAACTAATTCTTCCTCAAAAGCTTTTGTTAGGGCTGCTGGGGGGTGATACCTGAGAGGTCTCTAAGTGCCTAATTGCCACCAATTTCAATAGGAGCTGCCCTAAATATATCTTGAAGGGTACATATCAAAGACAGATGCTTTTAAAGAGGATTGCTCTCTGAGTTGATAATCTCCTTGGTTCCTGCCAGAGTTTTGGTGTGGGTTTTTTTGCAAAGGATTTAATTCCTTCATTTTTCTTGCCAGCTTGAGCAGCTGAGACACAGAGTGGAGGAGGAGTGGAGGGTTGGCAAAAGGCAGCTTCAATTGCTTCTGAAGCCTAGAAAGGAAAGGGTCTGGGCAGGGGGTATTTGCTACAGCAGTTACGTTATCCACTGATTTAGAAAGGCCCTGCATATCTAACACATGCTCTGCGTGCTCAGCTTCCTTGGAAAGAATTCACTCTTGGCCTTTGCTCTCAGCCCATATTGTTTCCGTCTTCACAACACATCAGCTACATTTTCAAAGTGCCTCTGATTAGTTTCTCCTGTCATAGTAGTATGAAAATAGCAACGAATCCCAGTGATCTTCTTGCAACATCTAGCAAGCAGTGTCACTACGGCTCGTCTCTTGAATTTCCCACATCGGATGCCAGGCAGTTTCTGAGCCCGTATGGTGTGGCTGTAAGGTAGAAGCTCATGCCCAAGCGTTGTTCTCTTCTAGGTACAGTAAAAAGAGGGAGTAGGTGAGAGGGAGAGCACCAATTCACACATATTCATAAGTAGGACATGCTGACGCTGGCTAAGCTGCTCTGATGGCATTTTAGATCCTTCAAGGAGATGTTTTCATGATGGTTCCTTTCCATATTGCAATAGGAGATGTTGCACCAAGTGGCATGTTTTTGCAAAAAAAACCCTCACTCTGAAATGTGAACCAGTTATGGCATGCACCTGACATTCATGGCTTATATCTATAATTACCCCAGAGTGATGATCTTCGACTGCTAACACAAAATAACTTCCACCCCTGATACTGGATCTGTGCTCAAAACAGCCCAGAAGGCATCACCCTGCTGAGAGAATGGTTTGTTGCTTTGAGCTACTCCTACTTCAGATTCAAGCTAAAACATCTATTCGGAAGCATATGGAATGGTGGGGATATTTTGAAATATCTGGCTGACATCCACCTTCTGGTAAGAATGCCAGACAATGGGAAATGCAGTTACCTAATCTGACTTGGGGTAGCATGCAATTAATTAGCCTTAATAAAGCCAGACAGTCCACAGCCATTTCTAATAGAGAGTAAACCACATCCACACAGAAATCATTTCATACCCCACTTGCCCTCAGCTTTCAGTAATGTTAGAGTTGGCTGAATTTTCAAAACAATCTTCCAACTTGTATTTTGGTAAACACTTGACAAAAAACCCCAATGTTTCACTTGAAAACAGTTTCCCTCTTCTACTTCAGTAAATGTTCCAATTTGCTGAAGTGTCTCCTTGCTCCTCATTTGCAGTATCTGGGGGGTGGGGGGCATGGCCACAGGGGTAATGCTGAGTTAATTTTTATTTATGAATTTATTTTTGCAAACCATATAAAAGAGGCTGGAGCTTCCCCATCCCTGCGTGTTTCTTTTCTTTACAATCCTTCTAATTTGAACTCTCCTTAAACTGTAAGAGGGGAGGCTGTTACCTGCTGGACCTCAGTAATGCCCAGTGGGATCTGCAGCAGCATTTTGTGGCTGCCTTGCTTTGGAAAGGAGGATTTTCTGTTTGCAGGTCATGAAGGAGGTTTTGCCCTTTGCCAGCCCTTATGCCACCTGAACTCATGGAGCCCTGAGACTTTCATGACTTTGCATATTTTATTACACCTGCCAGTGTCATAAAAGAACTAAAATAAAGGGAAAAATCAATGGAGAGTATGTTTGGGAGCCTCTTCTGCTGGGTCACCTCTCACACCTCTCTCTATGCCCAACTCCTGGCAAAGGCCATGGCTGTTGCAGGGAGATGCAGGGGGACATAAAGCTGCTGAAAGACACAGGCAGCTGAAATGGAGCAAAAAAGGGAGAAAGTACATTTTTTTGGAGCTACATTTTTACACAAAGTCCATCCCAGTGATCAATATTTGAAGTCTGAAGAGTTATTTGCCTCTTGCTACCCAATGTTTTTGGCACCTGCCTCCCTGTGAAACGGCTGCTGGTCCCCGAGATGGGTGGGGAGTGAGGGGGCTGCACCCCATGTTGCCAAACCTTGTGATGGGACCTTTTACCCCAGCGCAAACCATCAGTGCTCACCCTGCCAGAGTTTCTAGATCCCTAATCCTTCAGGAGCTGAAACAGGGCATGAGTCTGCTTGACTGCAGTGGTAGAAGGACATGTCATGGGCTCAGGGATAAACTCCTTTTGTGGCAATCAGCATGAGGATAGAACCAGCATATGTGGCATAGGCTGGGTAAAAAGACATTAAAAAAAAGTAGCTTTTGATGAGAGGTAGAAGAGTCCCTTGCCATCTTGTATTTTTCCAGTAATTACGTGCAATTTCTTAGATGCTGGCCAAGGAGGGGTGGCAGAATCAGCTCCTCAAATAAATATCCTCATCTTGCCCACTGCTAAAATTTAGAAAAATATGTGGAGCTTAAATAAATGTGTTTGCTGAACTAGCCTGACGTTTTCACTGCAAGTTTCCAAGGAAGCTGCTGTTTTACCTGTGATTTTTTTGCTGCCAGGGTTCTTCTGGGTTTGATGAAAACAGTTTTTACAAGTTGGTCTTTACTGAGCTGGTCTGAGAAAAAAGAAAAAAAAAAAAGTATTGAAAAAGCTGCCATTGTTTTACCAAATCCAAAATATTTCTTCCCAGCTCTAGTTCCTAACAGTTTTTGTCAGTCATGCCTAGAATGAAAAGCCCACTCTTGTTATGCACATGAATATGAAAACATTTTCCTAAGGAATTCTTGGAGCCCTCCCATGAACTTTTTGTTATTATGATGTTGATTTTTTTTGGGGGGGATTAGTGTGATTGTCATAATGTGTTTGACCCTGCTGAATATATTCAGGAGAAGAACAAAAATAAATGGGTTGGACTTGGCTGACCAAGAACAGTTAAATCCAGAGAGCTGCTTTTGAGATATCTTTGGACATTTCTGGCTGGGAGTGGGATTGGTGAAATGGGATAAAATATCATTAGTGCCTGGCTAGAATACCTGCGGAAGGGGTGGGTTTTTTTGGTCTTAAGATTGTCAGTTTAGGGAAATGACAGAGCAAAGGATCATATTTTATAAGTGACTATGATTTGGCCCAGCCCTGGCTGCAGGAGCCAGCCTGCAAATACCTTTCATGAACAGGCAGATTATGTTCCAGTGGGACTCCTTGTGCTAACGACTTTCCAAGATGAGCAAAGTATCATCACCTACCCCCATGAAATATAAATCATAAAAGAAAAAAAAATCAGCCCTTCCAGTGGCTGGGGAACAACAAGAGAGGCTAAAACTCAAACTGATTTGTAAGGCACTGGAAACACACTGAAAAGATGCCCAGCTTTCAGTTAAGGAAAAAGTAGTTTTTGAAAGAGGAAGAGAATGTAACTACCCCTTTTCCCATGGGGAGGGGGAAAAAAAGTCCCTTCTTAGAGCTTTCTGCTGGTCTTTTCAAATCAGTCGAGTTTCTCTGGGAGACAGGAATGCTTAGCAGGGAAAAAGCCAAGCATTTGATTCTTCACCTCTCTGGAAACTGAGCTGATGGTTTGCTGTTGGTGGGGTGTTTTTTTCCACGGTGCAGCCTGTCCCTGCTTTGTTGACCTGGATATTCATTCTTCCTTGTTTAGAGAAGTTTTGTCTTAGGCTGGAAAAAGAAAAATACAGCCTTTTGCTTGTCTTCTGTCAGGGAGAAACGAAAGACAAAAACAAAGTGGCCTTTGGGTTTCCAGAGAATTACAGGCATCTCTGATATGTTAAAATTATTAAAAATTCCAAGTCTGGCAAGTGGAGTCAAGCGAGTTCAGTCAACGTTTATTTCCTTTGAGCCTTTTAAAAGCCTTCTCCTCCCGGTGAAAGAATAATTTAGCAAGCTGCAATAGAAAAGGACTCTCTTTCTTTCCCTGTCCCAGAATTTTGACTTTCAAACTCCTCCCTGCCCGCAAAGGGAGCGGTGCACCATGCGCCGGGATGCAGGGAAAACACTTGCCCCTGGTATGGGAGATGGGCAGCAATGGGAATAGGGGGGAGGTTTGGTTTTACCATATCCTCCTTGTCCTAAGAGAGTTTCAAGTTTCATTTGTACCTCTACCACCAAGCCATGGGCAGGCAGTTAAACCTCCTCAGCCTGGAGTGCTTTCATAGTAGGAGCAGAGCCAGAGGAAAACGGGAAACAAACAGCAGGATGGGATAAAGCAGCTTCCAAATATTCCTCTTGCTTGCTCTCCCCCTGCATTCCTGGCTGCAGACACGTCCGCTGCCTGTAACAGGCTGTCCTTGCCTTGTCCTGAACCCCCTGCCCTCACAAGAGTGACTGCCACGGTCGAGCCCGCGCCTCACACGCGTGGCGCTGAAATTTAGGCTGTTTGCCCCTCCAGCTAGTTGCAGCTAGTGCCGCTGACCTCCCTCCTCTGCTGTGCTGTGCAGCACCAGTCACCAGTCCCGCTGGCAGACAGGTGACCCCTGCAAGGTGACCGACCAGCATCCCCACACGGTGCCTTCTTTTGGCAGGGTAAATTCCTGAAAGACACTGAGCTCAGCAGTACTGAGAAGTGTGGGAGGGGAAAAAAGGAGGACTTAGACAACTGGGGAGGAAATGAGTATTGATTAAAGAAATCCTTATTAAAAACACACTGTGCCTATGTACTTTGGGGTTACTTTGGAGTAATACTTAGCAACACCCCAACTTTGTGTGTGTGTGTGTGCCAGTGACAGTGCGCTCTCAGCGTTTTTTTAATGTGCAGCCAAAGGAAACCCAAGGGAAGAGGGAAGTGGGTGAGCAAGTGGCAGCTCTGCCTCCTGGAGCCCATGCAGGAGGGACAATGGGCAGACATTCAGCATGGAGACACCATCAATTCTGCTCCAAAATCTGTCAAAAGATAGAGAGATAATAGAGAAAATATGGTTTTAACTTTAATTCATACAGAGTGTGTGGATTGAAGAAGACAGGGAAGAAATGCAATCCCGGACAGCTGGGTGCTTGCAGTCAGTGTCTGTCCAGTGATCGCATCACTTCCAATACCCAGCGTTAAATGGGCTGAATGGTTCATTCCAACTCTGAATGGTTCAGTCACTGGTCAGGGACTAGCACAGCCTTGATCATTACAGAAGAAGCTGAAACCACAGCAAAGGAATCGATAGACAGCCCTTGGGAGCACTAACATACTCCACGGTCAGAAGAAGCCTCAGCAGATGGACCCAAAACATCAAGGTGTTCTCTAGTGAAGGGCTGAAATGGTAGCTGGGATGAAGGGATGGGGTGGGGGGTTAAAGAATGAGGCAGGCCTTTGTCAAGCTCCTGAACTGGCAGAGAGGGGCTGCTGCATCTCAGATCGTAGGCACAGACTAGGGGGAAGCTTGAAGAGAGGCCCAGGGAGGTGTGGATGCAAAGGGACCTGTGCAGAGCATCCTTCCCTGACCGCAGGTTGGCAGGAGCACTCGGTGCTGAGCACTGCTGAAGCAGGGACCTGGAAATCGGCTCAGGCTCAGAGGACAGAAAAGCAGTGCTGTGCTCTTGGGAAGATGTAAAAAAACCAAGGGAAATGCCAGCCACTGTGACAAATGGACAAGAGCGGTGTTAATATTAAAAGGTGAAGCACTGCAAGAGAAGGAGTGTTAACTACATGTGTGGCAGTGCATACATTAACCTTTGGCTACGTTGGAAAAATATTTCAGAGACAAGCATACATTCCTGCACAGACTGTGAGAGGTCTGCACCGTGCTCTTATCACTCGGGATTCACACAGTCAGAATGTGAACGCCTGACTGTTGCCTCCTCTGTGGTGGCACAGCATGTGTCATCCCTCTAAAACACAGCTGTCCCCAAATGGTGGCACAACGGATTGTGTCCCACACCGCAAGGAGAGTAGTCAGTGCTCCTGAGAAAGCCAGTCCTGGGCAGGACATGCCATCTGCAGCATTGAAATTCGATGCAATAATCATGTGCTGCTGTTGATGATGCATTTGCCATATTTTGACTTTATCACCACCTCCCCTGCCCTGCCAGGAGGGTGCAGAGAGGTGGACGCTGGTCTCTTCAGCCAGGGGACAGGAGATGGGACAAGGGGCAATGGGCTCAAGCTGTCCCAGGGCAGGGTCAGCTCAGCTGGGAGGGCAAAGTTCTTCCCTGGCAGAGTTGTGGGGCTGTGGCACAGGCTGCCCAGGGAGGGGGCTGAGTCCCCAGCCCTGGGTGTGTTTAACATGTGGGTAGATGAGGTGCTCAGGGGTCTGGTTTAGCACAGGACAGGGATGGTTGGACTGGATGATCTGAAAGGGCTTTTCCAACCTTGTGATTCTGTGATTAACTTATTGCTGCTGCACCTCCAGCACGTATCACAATTAGTCAAATCCCAACGTGCTTGCACGAGACAGGAGCCTGCTGCTGATACAGGATGATTTCCTTGAGTGAGAACTTGAGAATTAACTCTCAAATTACTTCATGGCTGGGATAAACAACGTTACAAGCTTGACACTGGTTTCAGATCAACCAATCTTTACTTATTGGGAGAGCAGGGAAATAACAGATGAGTTATTTTAACAACTAATCAATAATATTATAATAAAGGATAACTGATGTCCATTCAGATGAAGGGGCACTCCATAGAAACAGATCATTTAAAAGATTGGTGTAGTACTACACCTGGGTCCCCACCACAGAGGAATGACATACTCTATGTGCCGTGTCACTCAGCACTACGCTTTTGTTTTAATTCTGGCAGAGTGCACGGTGCTGGAGCTGGACTCCCCACCAGCACAGGGACCAAAAAAGTATCAGTCCTATTTGTGACACTTCCAGCAGGAAGGTGTGTGACATGCAGGAGCTCCATCACATGTTGCCTGTCAGATGAGCCACCCTATGCTTGCATTAACCTGGTTATGTGGTGTGCCTTAAATGAAATCAAGCTGTTATTTAAAGGCTCCAAAATATCCAGCTTTCTACCAGACCTCTTGTAAAGCATCCTGCCAGTTTCTGCTAATCTTTTTAAAAGCACACCGGTGCTGTGACAGGGTACAAACACATTTAACTTCTGCTGAGGTTGTTTGGTTCCAAACAAGCAAACTCACCATTAATTATTGATCTGGCCTGTCAAGCTGTAGCATCAATTATTGGAGAGCTGGCACACAGGGCTCTGGAATTAAAAGCACCCATAACCTTTGTGTGGAAAGGGCTTACTCTTCTGTTTGACTTAGGAATACCATTTCTCATCCACGACACGTTCATGACTTCTCTACGTATGGTCTCTCCTCACACAGGGCTGATTCCCAGAGCAGGTGAGGCTCTGAGTTGAATAAATAACAGCAGTAAGTAGTACCCAGATGGATGCCCTGATAAGCATAAGGTCATTCACTTCTGGAGCTGATGCTCTGTTCCCTGCATCACTATTTTTACTCTTCAGCGTGCATGCCTTTCAGTTTTAGGCTTGTAAGGATATCTTTGCTGTACACCCATTCCAGCTGTGACATATTTTCGATAGCTAGAAACAGCAGTTAGGGCCATCAGGGTGGAAGATGAATAAGTTAACATTTCCCTGGCATGATTTAGACTTGCTCCTGGAGGATGGGAAAACGACTCTGACAGCTTGCCCTAAAAATACTGGGCTGGGGAAATATGTTTTTGTAATTGCACTTGTTGATGAGGAAAGGAGAAGCAAAGGATCGAGCAGTATTTCTTTCCTGACTGATTGAAGAAATATTAGCTTGCCAGTTTTAGAAATCTGTGAAAAATCACCTTGTAGTTATTAGGGCTGGGAGTTACACTGAATTACGGAGCCCTTAGAGCGATATTTCTGAGTGCTTTTATATAGACACATCTCTTAGCACTGAAAAACATGGAAATAATACTTCACAGGGGATTTGTGGGTTTGCAAATGAAAGCAACGCTTGCTCTTAGCAACACGAGTGCATACAAGAGCTGAGTCTTCACTCTAACCTCAGTGGATGTTGCAATCCACAAATTAATGATCACATTCTACCTGCTCGTGGGCTGCTGCTCCAAAACGTGCATTTCAGAGGGACTTTTTCCTCCAGAAGTGCTGTTGGGTCTCAGGCTTGGGTAGGCAGTTGCCATGCTATTTTCCCCCCAATTCATCTTCTGGTTTTGTCCTGGTTTCAGTCAGGATAGAGTTCACTCCATTTGCAGCAGCTGATGGGATGCTGTGTTTGGGAGTTCCAATGAAAGCAGTGCTGAGAACACCCTGATGTTCTTAGTTGCAGTCAGACAGTCAAGGACTTTCTCAGCTTCTTCCTATTTCTCTATTCATGAGAAAGGAGGGGCGAAGCCAGGACAGGTGACCCAGATGGGCCAAAGAGAGTATTCCATGCCAATGACGTCCTGCCCAGGAGAACGGGGGGCTGAGGGGAGGAAGAAGAGGGGCGGTGGCGGGACGCGTGCTGCTTGGGGGGACGGTCGGGTTCCGGGACAGCTCTGGGTGGTACCTGAGTTGTGTGGGTCGGGGAGAAACTGCATTGGGGATCAAGAGTTTCATCTTCTTTTGCTCTAAAGTCCTGTTAGCATTGGGATATTTGATCTTCCTGTTCTCTCAGTAAACTCTCCTTATCCCAACCCACGGGCCTCTTAGTTTCTTGGGTTTGGAGTTATTTCCCCTTCCTTTTCCCTTCCCTTGTTTCCCCCCTTTTTCCCTCTTCCCCTGCTCTTTTACTTTAAGGAGCAGGCAGCTGCGTGGATCTCGGCCCACAGCCGGGGGGAAATCACGACAGTTTTACAGTTGGATCAGGGGTTTTGGTCCCTTCCATATTTTTTACAGCACCTATTTTTAAGACAACCTTCAGCCTGTGGTTGCACCATATACTAAAATAAATGTGTTTATGAAGTACTAAGAAGAAGTTGTAAGGTATGAGACTATGGAGAAACTACTGTGTGCAATCCACAGCATCGTATTTTAATATATTTTTACTCTTCCAGCTAAAGTAAAGCAAGTAAATCAGCAAAAAGTCCTACTGTTTAAAGCCTCACATGTGTCTCTATCCCTTGACAGAGGAGGAATCAAGGAGCCCAAGGATGTTGTGCTGGTATGCTCAACAGGAAGGTGCTGCTAACAAAGTCTCTGCCTCAAATCCATCCAAGTGAATGAGGCTAAAATGAAAACGTCATTTATTTCAGAGGGAGAAATCACAGACATTTTCATGAAAGATTTGGAGGGAAATTCTTCTCTTGCATTTATATGCTTTATTAGACAGGAAAATCTGGTCTCCTGACCAACCCGTAGCTTAAATCAGCTAAGAATATTAAGCCAGTGAGCTCATCATGGCCTTTCCTTTAATACCTGACCTGGAAGCTAAATTGATTAACAGTTTTCTGCCTTAGTTGGTCAGTCAGGTGTGGGAACAGCAGAGAAAGCGTGCTGGAGGTTGCTACTTGAGATGCAGTCAGCAAAATGTGACTGGTAGTGGGATGCCTTCGGAGAGGGCAGAGCCGCAGCAGACCAGGGCCGTGGTTCCCTATCAGCCAGGAGGAATTGCTTGGGTAAAAGGTGAGGTCACAGGAGCTGGTTTAACTGCAGCCCAGTGTGATGGAACTTTGTAACTAATGACTTCACCACGACCTATGAATAAGCATTTGACCTTCCTGTTGGGGCAACTGAGTCAACGGTTAGCAGACCAGCCCTTGCCATCTTACGAACACAGAGCTGCTGCAAGAGAGACCTCCCAGAAGGCACAGGCTATGCCTGGGATCCTGTGCTTTGAAAAGCAGAGGCAGCTTTCAGCTACTGAGCCACTCTCAGAGGCCAGTGATAGGGCTGGAGGTCCATGGTGTGAAGTTGTTGCATCAGGGATGCCTTTGTGGGCATGCTCATGTGAGCTGGTCCTTGCTTCGTCCTGCCTCTTAACAGCAGCCAACACTCCCTCAGTGAGTCAAGTTTCCGGGGGAAAGTTACACCCAAATGTTTTGCCCTTTGCTCTAGGGAAAGCTCAAGAGGTCAAGGGACCACAACTGCCCTTCTTCTCAAGGGAAACAGGGAAGTCGCTACTTACTATCCTTTGATTCAGAATATAGGGGAAATTATAAAATTAGCAGCAGTCACTCCACCTTTGTGGAACAGTACAACAACCTGTATACTCAGGCTGTCTAACCTGAGACAAGCTAGCCACTGGGTTTGGCATGACCCTTGGCAGTGAGATAGAAGGGGTAGAAGGATTCAGAGGTTTGCCAATTTCCCCCCAAACAGACAAACTCTGTCCACAAGGTCTGAACAACATGGAAAAGTTTGGAGAACTTGGAGATAGGCAACACAGGAGATTCCACACGCTTTTCTTGCACAAACTTCTGGGTATGGAGAAGTTTGGGTATAGAGAGTCTTCTGAGAGTCTTCTTTATATGCCATAAACTGGAGGGCAAGTAAACACTTCCATGAGTTATTTTGCCAATCCATTCACCTCCATCATCTCTACCTGGTTCCACAACTCTAAATGGATCGTGAATTTATGGGTCACTCGAATATTCAAGGAGGGTGCGACCATTGGGGAGCCCTGTCCCAAGCACCATCAAGGCATCCTTGATCCCTTCTTCAAGGGTTATGCTTGGAAGAGCAGGCATGCCAAAGATGGATTAGTGAAAACACTTATGCCCTTTAACAAGATGGATTAAAAATAACAACCCTCATCAGGTGACTAATATTAATTGCTGGGATTATGCCAACCATAAAGACATAAGGGGAGGAAAACTAACAGGAGATGTGTCCAGAAGAAACATGTTCCCTTGACTTCCCTCACAAATTGGAGAAGAAAACTGGCTGATGATTCAGTTTTGCCTTTAATTCAACATGACTAAATCCTGCAAAGATAATTGGTGTTATGGCCATTTGTGCTGGCAGCTGTACTCCAGTACTTTTTAAAATCATTATCTGTTAAGACATTTGCAAATATATACAGCGAGCCTGGCAATGCCTCATTAAAGCACTGAAGAAGAGAGTCATAAATTTTATTGCCTCAGCATTACACGTTGAAGTCATAATGTGGTACAGATCTGTTCTGAATGTATAAATCCCCTTATCGCTTCAGCAAAATCTCATGTTTTTCTGGACAAGCTCTTGAGAAAGGCATAAAAATGAAAAATGCCATCACCATCCAAACAGAGAAGTCTGACTGGCTCCATTTTTTTTCATTTAAGGAAAATGCTTGCTCTAACTATGCAGAGAATATATTTTCAAATGTAACCATGCTGAAACATGAGGCAAATACTATTCCTGAAGCAATTTCAGACTTATATATGATGCTTCACTTCCAGCCCGCTATTTCTCCTGGTGCACATTAACTTTTATTTCAGGGTCTCTATCCAAACTTATTGAGGTCAGTGGAAAGATTATCATTGGATTCCTTCAGTTTCTCATCAAACCCTCGATCAGAACATCCCAGTTTTTATTAGGAGAGAGTAAATTTGCTAGTGGTTTAGAAAAACTCTGTGGCCATCAGCTTAGAAAAACAGGTTTTTATTAAATCGAGCTGAAACACAGAAATCCATGTGATATCATTCTATATTCTAGGGACAGGCCTCTAGTCGGTCTTCAAGAGTTTGCTGTTTGCTGTTGTTATATTTGTACATATAAAAAAAAAAAGGAGGTGTTAGTAAGAGTTTGATTTTGTGAACTTTCCAGAAGTTTAACAGTGTTTCAGAGACAAATAAATCCCACTGAGCGGGTCACCTGTGTCTTATTCCACACAAACCTGGAATTGTGCTCTAGAGGAGCATCCAATTCTTGATGAATGAATAGTAGATAGATACTATTTAACCTAATGAAATCCCTGTGGGCTGGGGTTGGTTTCCCACTGTTTTATTCTAGCTGTTCCTCTCTGCAGGCCTTTGGATGCGTTGAGGAATTTTTCAGGGTGTAAGATCTTGATGTGCACACAAGTCATCTCTTTGTGTGACTGCCTATGTGTGCATATCCAGGGGACAATGAATCGCCTTCGTAGGGCTTCTAGGAGGGTGTTAATCTGTTTAGGATTGAGCCATCTATTCTGTACAACCAGAGATGGTTGCATTAAATGACATGGATTCCTGGAATATCGGTGTGCAGGAGCTTCACTGTGACACTGTCATGGTGAAGGAGATACAGTGCAGGGACAGCAGGATGACACACTATCAATATAAAGCCAGATTTACCATCCTCATCCCCAGTGATTTAATTCAAGGGTATGATATCATTCACTTGGAGGTAATGCAGAAATACAGTCTGTATTTCAAGGTCTGAACATTTCCATATAGATAAAAATGCCACTCGCTCACAAAGTGTTCAAAGTCCTTCCGTGCCTTTTGGAGCTGGATTGTGGAGCAGCTTCCTGGGAGGTTCTTCTCACCCCACAGGAGAAGGGCATTCCTGCTGTAAGCTATTACCTAGAGCTGGGATAACAGAAAATGGGTTGGGAGGGAGAAGGAAGGGGATGGACTGACATCCTTTAGCCTCCTAAAATCTTTCACCTGTGCTGGGCATGATGGGGCCAAACATGAGCTGCAGGCTGGTACGTGGCCATCAGATACCCAGCATGGCCATGTAGCTGACCTCCACACAGCCTCTTCCATCCTTCTGCGTCTCTTTGCTACCCTGATTATGAACTGTTCTAGAAAGAGAGAAATAAAGCAAAAATATTTAGGTTGAGGTTTTTTTTCCTTTCATTTTAAAGGCAAGACAAAAATCTAAATAAAGAAAACCAAACAAGGAATCATTGGAAAATCTTACAAATGTATGAAAAGCCTCTGAGAGTTTTGATCATTGGATCTGTCCAGAGGCATTGCCAGGTTATTTTTTTTTCCTAGTATGCTGGAAAAACTCTACCCTGGGATAGGTCTGCTTTGTCAAGTGTGAGGAGAATCGGTTTGGCCTTGCTGAAGCTGAGGGTGGAGTTGGCAGTGAAGCCTGGTTCATGGTCAAACTCTGGCTTTGATCTCAACTATGGAGAGACTAGCACCTCTCACCATAATTTTGGATCTGCCACAAATATTTAATCTTCAGGCCTATTTTCCCCCACCCCCTTCCTTTTTCCACACTTTAGGTTTTTTCCTTCTCCTCTTGGACTCTCCCATAATTTCAGGAGCTTGACCTCTGAGCAATGTTGGCAACTGCCTATGCCAATGTTGACATCTCAGCCATGGACAGCTGTACAGCCTGTGAAACTCCCTAGTCAAAAGGTCAAATCACCTCAGGAAACAAAAAATGAAGAACTAATAATTGGCCAATCCCCAACACCTTCAGTTTGAAAATCTTAATGTATTTAAGAAGACAACTGGGACCTTTCTAAGGGTTGCCCAGGCCTTTACTAGACACCCCCCACCCCCATCACTGCTATTTGTCACCATGAGTGGGCAAATTAGGAGGGTCAAAGTCTTGGCTCACTTCCCCAGAGTACTAGTCAGCTTCTTAAGATACATCAAGGCAAGGCAAAGGAGCTGACTTGGGGTAATTCCTCTTCAGGCCAAGAAGCCATTTAAATCATGAACCAGAACCTAGTGTTTGTCCTGCCTAAGATATGATACAGTTGGGTCCTGGGTGAGGGGACAGCCCAGCCCCCACTGAGCCTCAGAGGTATGGTCAAGCATGTTCCTACCAAAACACCAGGTCCTCAAGGACAGTAAGTTCTATGTACAGCACCTACAGGAAACAACTTCAGGAAAATTATGTTTCAAACCAGGAAAGTAATCTCTACCCTACTTCAGTTTAGACTTGGGAATGAATATATATTGTCCCTAGCTGCGTAGTTAAGGGGTACTGATGCTGGAGAGACTGATTATCAAATCACAAGCGCTGCTGGGGCAGCACCTTTACTTCTTTAAACTATTCCACCCAGAATACAGGGTTACAGGACACCAGAGACATCTACAGCACCATACTGAAAGAACTGAATCATTTCACCAGCACCCTGTGCTTACATTAAAGTTTTCATTACATCCCCATTACAGCAGCGCACATTGCAATGCCTCCTTTTTACATCTAGTGATGCTTTTCATCTCCAGGTCTCCCCCAGAGGCTTCTGGAAAATAGTGAGCTCTCTTCCAACCTCAGAGTATTTTAAGTATAAGAAGCTGGCACAACTGAAACCACGTGAGTGATGCTCTTAACACAGATGATGGACAGCGCGCACGTAGGAGGACGGGCAGATGGATGAAGCTGGGATCTGTGGTACTGCTGTGAAGTTGACATTCCCTGAACTTTGCAGTGGTGGGAACTGAGCAACTCAAAAGGTTTTGGAAATTGACCCTCCGGCCCAGAAAAGCCACAGGCACATTTAATTTAAGGTTAAGTGGAGGGGTCAAAATGTTCTGGTTGTAATAAGAAGGACTGAAAAAAAAGCCCAGGCCTTTCAAGATTCCTGTGTGATGTGAGACAGGCTTCATCTCTTTGGATCCATACCAAGGAAGACTCTTCTTGTTTATGTTAGTATAAATGATAGCAGCATCTGGATGAAGACAAGAGGCTCATCCACCCAAGTTCTTTAGCAGTATCAGGCATAGTGCTTATCACTTTTCATTAAAATATAAAATGAAGCCAAAAAGTCAGGGCTCAGTTCATTCCATTTCCACTCTAATTAGATGCACTTTGTTATTTTCTGGATCATTCACCCTTGGTTCAGTTGAAGTTTATTTTAAGACAGGCTAATCAGCCTTTTAACTAGAGAATCCTTGGCCTCCTGCTGCTCACTGGCAGTGGTGCCTAATCAGGTAGAAGGAGAACTTCAGCTTTGTGTAAAGGCAAGGCTGATGTTGACCTGAAGAAGGGGCCTGTCAATAAGTCAACTCCATGGGCTGCTGCGATGCACTCAGTGCTGTGGCACGAGTACATTGTGTCATGATAAACGCTGCAGAGTAATTCCAAGAAAGAAGCAAAGGACATATGTAAACATGCCTGAACTAGATCCACATCCTTATCCACATCCTCATTACATTTTCCACATCTAAATCTTTTCAAGGAAGGGCCAAAGGAAGCTCCTGTTGTGACCACATGTTGGCTGAAAGTACAGCTTGTCTCCTCAATTTTTAAGCAGAGCAGAACACAAGTAGTACATATGGAAGAGGGAAGGCTAAATATATGCAATGCCATGAGGAAACTTATTAATCCATTATTACTATCCTGGTGCTATGGTGCTGCCATAAGCAAAGACTGAGGAACTGCCCTCAGCAAATCCTGCATCTCAGCACCTGTTAATACCACTGCTCCATTTGCTTCCCTTCTGTACAGCACTGAGGGAAAGCAGCCAGCCCTGATTAAGGAAAAAAATACAAAATAGGAACATGAATAGGGAAATCAGTAACTTTTCCAAAGCTGAATCATTAAATCTCGTAAGAAACTCTCTTAAAGAAGACTAGATAATACACCCTATTTTACTGTATGCTACCATCGTACATTTTGCATTGCACAGGAGCTCCCCAGGTAGCTAAGGCCTTTGCTTTTCATCTTTATTTCCCAGTCTTTATGAAATGGTGATGGAAATGGAGAGGAGACAGATGATGGCTATTGGGATTCTGCAGTGGAGCCTGAAGAGAGAGTCAAATTCTTTGTATGTTTAACTCTGCTAACTTCACCAGGGATGTTGCTGGTCTTGCAGAGCTATTGTCTTGGTACAATATGTTTTTAGACGTTTCTGAATGGACTATTTCTATGGAAGATGTTCATCTTGATGGAAAACAATAGAGAGTGATGAGAATCTGTTCCACAGGGTTATAGATCTGACATTCAAGGGCCCCATGAGCCCATCAAAGATAAAGTCCATTGTATTTTGATTTGAATAGAAGGAATGTTTGAGTATTAAATAACAAAGCCATTGTTTGATACCCTGAAGAAAGTTACCCACTGCTTTGTTTGTAGGTGAGGAGAAGACAGGTAGCTTCAGTTTCTTCTTCCTGGGAGCCATGCACAATCAAATAACTAATTTGAGGAAACAAGCCTACTAGCTTCTTCAAATACCTTCTTGCAGGACTGTGCATGAGCTTGGCTCACAGTGCTCATAGTGGGACTGTGGTTTTACTGCAGTAGGATGTCAGTTCTCATCATTCCCACCTCTTTATCAAAAAGTTTCTATGTAGTGCAATGGCAGTTTTACTTCTGAGTGGAAACATTAATAACATGAGTATGTTTATATGCTCACCAGGAGATCTGGCATGGATTAAACTATGCATAATATTCTTCATAATTGCTCTCAAATAAATTTTGCACTTGGAAAGCAGTAATTTTCTTTGCTATTATTTCCCTTTTGTCTGTATGTGACATTTTTTACCATCTTTGTTCCTTCTTGGGTGGTAAACACTGGTTATTAAGGTTGAATTTGTGATGTTGGCATACGTCAGGTTCCTAGAAGACAACAACAAACACCTCCTTTGATCTCCTGCACAACACAGTCGAAAGAAACCAAGTCAATAATTCTGTCTTCAGCTCATAAAACACACTTGAAGTATAGCCTATCTCTCAGGGTGTTATTGTCTTGATGCACTGAAACACAGACCTCAAAAAAATGAAGGCTCCACCACATTTTCTTTTCTCATAGACTTCAAATAAAAAACCCAGCTGGTGAGCCATCATCCCCTAAGCCTAATTTGCTCTACTTAGAGCACTGGCATAGACAAGTAGTGGGAAAATAGTGTTGGTATGATACAAGAAAAGATTACTTTTAAATTAAAATGAGCCTGTCTGATGTGGCATGATAAGCTGACCCTTTACACTTAACCAGAGCCTCTGCTTGAAGCCCCAGCAGTTAGAGGAGTGTCCTTACATCACCTTTTTTGGCTTGATGACATTTCTGGTTTCCTTTGGGCTCAGCTGAGAGACCTCACACGAGGAGAAAATCTGGTGGCCTTACCCCATCGTTTGTGGTAACAGCATGTGACAAAACAACTTTGCATCACTTTCTATAGTGGGGCATGGGAGAATGAAGGGAATAGAAATGAAGGAACTAAAGGTTGTGGGAAGACAACATTTTCCATCGCTGGGAAGAGCCATTTGTATCCAGCTCTCCCTCCTGACTATTGGCTTTGGGCTCAGAGCAGGACCATGCACTCTCTTTTCTCTCTCTGGAGGAGGCTGTAGCAGCAAAACTTGTCCCTTAGCTTTCTGTCCCTCAAAGGAGGCAAATCTAGTGCTGTAGCAATTACCAACACTGGAATAATGCGTTGTGAACATGACTCTTCTCTAACCAAACACACCAGGCTCCATCCACCCAAAGCATCCTCCCAACACCACGTGCTCCAATCATGGTGCCAACGTCTCCTTGTGCCCACCCTGCATCATTTTCATGGCCTGAAGCAGGAAAAGGTGCTTTGCCCCATTTTTTTGGTCCTGCAGACAGGAACAGGCTGTGCCTGTGCTAAACTCTTCACCTGCCTGGCAGGTAACAGGGCTGCCCAGACACAGGAGCACTTGCCCCCTCACATAGTCCCTGCTCTTTGGACATGAAGCTCTCTGCACAGCCTGCTCAATGACCTGCAGGAAAAAGCATCAAGTCTCCCCAGGATTATGTGTTAATCAATGCTGAAAGCAGCAACAGGTAAAGCTGTGATTCCTGGACTGTGAAATAGCACCACATCTCCATGTGATGCAGCAGGAATCCGCTTGCTTCTGATAGATTCATGTCTCTCTTATCAGCTCTGAGCATGGCATTGTTTTCTTCTTCTTTTTTTTTCTTTTCATAACCATAGATGTTTAGCTGTCTGTTAAAATTAATGAAAATAATTAGGCTGCTGGATCTGGGGGAGCAAAATAGGACATACTGTTGGTTTAGCACCATGCTACTCCCTGGGGACACTGTTCTGGTGGCTATGAGACTGGAAGACATCATCTTTAACAATGAAAAAGGAGCTGATGAGTCATTCCAGCTATGAAAGGGATTAAAATATTTTTAAACAGAAGTATAGTTATTAATAAATTGCAGGAAATGTTAGGGAGTTATTGCACTTTGAGCAAAAAGACCAACACGACTTCCTCCCACATAGTACTTACTTTGATGGTACTCTCCCTCCCTCTTAAATCTTATTTTTATTCCCTCTCAATTTTCTTTCAAAACTAGTTTACAGAAGTGGCCACGATGTTACCCTTTCTCTGGGTGGAGACTCGTTTGCAGCTAATGAGCTCTATGTCTCAGTCTTTGAAAGTGGCCAAGGTTTGGAAAAACATCTCCACTGGGTTTCATTGAACTGCCCATTTCTTGGGCACATGACCCAAAACATCAGTGGCCAGTGCAAGTGTCCCAGCCCTTCTGCATCCTTCTGAGCCTCTGTTCTTCCTGAGTATGTTATTAATACAGAGTTTAACCTGTGCCATGTATCTATGCAAATAAAACTGATGTCATACCAGATTGGAAGGGTGCATAGCTGCAGAATGTGGCTCTGGTGTTTTTCTGACTGCACAGCTATCATTGGGGAAAGAACAGGGATAAACACATATTCACAAACCTCCACCAGCCAAACCCCGTTCTCTCACCCATGTAACCCATTGCCTTCACCTGGCAGCAAGACCATGATGTTTTCCTCATACTCTATTCATAGAATCATAGAATCATAGAATCATAGAATCATAGAATCATAGAATCATAGAATCATAGAATCATAGAATGGTCTGGGTTGGAAGGGACCCCAAGGATCACACAGCTCCAATCCCCTGCCACAGGCAGGGACACCAACCTCCAGGCCTGGAGCTACACAAGGTTGCCCAGGGCCCCAGCCAACCTGGCCTTGAACACCTCCAGGGACGGGGCATCCACCCCCTCTCTGGGCAGTGTGTTCTGCCAGCCCCTCACCACTCTCTCTCTGTAAAGAACTTCCCCCTAATATCTCATCTAACCCTTCCCTCCTTCAGCTTCAATCCATCCCCCTTGTCCTGCCATTATCTGCCCTTTTAACAAGCTGATTCCCCTATTTTCACCTTCGACATTTTGTTGGGAGGTAAATGTAACATGTTAGATAATTTCAAAAGGCATTTTACATGCTGCCACATCCAATTTTCTTTTTCCCCCTGGAAATATCACAATGAAACTTATTTTCCTCTTGATAAATTTATGAATTTACTTTACCTCCTTGACGTATTTTGGCCGTTCTCCAAAGAAATTCAAAACAATCCATCCAAGTTAAGCAAAAGTACTGCTGAAGTGCAGAGACTCATTAGTTTGAGTGGTTTTTGACAGGAAAGCATTTTCCCCAGAAACTTTGCATCAGTGCTCTTTTTAACTCACTGGTGCTCCAAATCCAAATGTTAAAACTGCCCCCACCTAATCTATAAAGTCTTGTACAGCTCTGGCTTTCCAGCTTTATTCTGATTTACTCTGCTTCCTTCTTTTCATCACTGGCAATAGGATGCTGCCACTGGAAACAAGCCCAAACCTCAGGTTTAATTTTAGTTTGTGATGCTTCGCTTTTGTGATGGTCATTTTACAAATCAGAATTCCCCTCAGCTACCAGCTCATATTTATTGCTATAAAGCCCATGAAAGCACAAGAACACAAGGGGAAAATGTCCTACTTCATCCTGAAAACATAATGCTGAATGGCTGAAACGTGCCAAAGTGGAAAAAACCCAATTATTTTGTGATGTATTCGGTCTGCACCTAGAGCAGCACAGGGAAGACACTATCCAGGGAGCAATGAGCCACAAAATGGAGGTTTCAGAGGAAATTGAAGAAAACTCAATTCTTATTTTTCTGGGTGGGTTTTTTTTTTTTTCCTCCCAAACTGATGCTCATATTATCACAACACCTCAAGCCCTTTGTAAGAAAAACACAAAATCATACTCCATACTGTTGCATTCTTTCTGATTTGAAAGATGAGGGTCCTGGGCATTACGTTTAATTACCTGTTACTCCATCCCTGCTTTCCTGTTTCAACGTTTGTGACCCAGGCTCATCTTTCCTCCTTGGATTTCTTCTGAAGAGCTTAATTTTGGCTTTTTTTTTCCCTTTGCTGCTGAGATTGTTTTAGTTCTTGATCAGCTGTTACAGCAATGATTTTCTGCAATGTTTCTCTTTCTTCTTTTGGAAACTGTACATCTGCTCTTGGCATCTGTTCCATATCCTTCATGAACATTGAGGCAGGGAGTTTATTTAAGTGGGTTGTTTTTTTTTTTTCTTGTAGAGGCTGAATCTATTGTCTAGAAATTACTGTCTTTGCCTTGGAAAGCCCATGGTCCCCTTCACTGATGCTTTACTCTTCTCATATTGAAACGCTTCCTCTTGCTCATCGTTTGGTGAAGTCGTACTTTATTCTGTATCATTACTTTCCTTGTAATTCCTTTGGAGTCTTTAATTGCTTTCATTAACCACTCCAGCCCTTCTGCTATCGAATTCTTTATTGCTCCTTGTTAGTTTTTGCACCTCATTGCTTTTGCACACCCATATTTTCTTTTTGACGCTACTAGCGCGTATTTAATGACATCCACAGCCTCTGAACCTACTAAAAACTGGCTTCAAAGCTGTGGCTTTTCCACCCCCGTGTCATTTCTACCTCTTTATTCAAGAGAATTCCACTGCATTTCCTCTGTTTCACTGCAAACACCTCACTGTTGTCATTTTTACTTCCCTGCAGTATGAAGCAAAGCACTTCTGCTGAAGAGTTTTAGTCTCCATTGAATTTTTTCCCTCTTGATGCCTCTAAATTGAGTGGAGAATCCCTCTCTCTTTGTAGTTTTTACTCTAGATTTTGCATTAAAACCCCCCTTATGCACCTCAGCAAAGTGCATAATGCATTTATTGCTTCAACTTCTTTGTATCTATAAAGTTAATATCTTTCATCTTGAAGTATTAATACACTCTGTTGGCCAGCAAAAGGAAAATGGACAAACACACAGTCTGGTTTATAATAGATCTTTAAACAGACATTTTTATGCTTCACTGAAGAATTACCAACAGAGACTTTGCTCTCTGGAGAGTGCCAAGGACTTATAAAGCTCAACAATTATAATACATGCTCACAGGGAATGCTAACACAAAGCAGAGTGAGCATTTGTTAAAGGGTTGTCATATGCACAGCTTCCCTGGAGATGAACGCAAGAACCATGCAAAGCTCAGAAAGAGGAGCAAGAAAGAGCTTCTTATGTGCCATCTGATGAGCAATCCAACCCCCAGTAAAACATCAACCAGCCACCTGGAGACTCAAGAATCAAGAGGAGCATCAGCATATCTTGCATGTCTTCTGCAGAGCCCCAAAGAAAGGAGAGATTCTCCCTCAAGTAGAGCAAAGTTTATCTTGCCCCCCATGAGTGGCCAAGAGAAGCCATGAAGCAGGAGATTAGTACAATTTAAGTATGATACAAACACTCATTATCAACAAATAAATGAGGAATTTATCAACAGCTGAGACACACATGGGTTTATGACAGCAGCAAGGGTTAAACTCCAAGATTATTCTTACTCTATTTGTTCTCTATGAACTTATCAACCTATCTCAAAACACTTTAGCTCCCTTTCCCCCACCAATATATTCAGGAAAATGCACCAAAGTTTTACTTTGGAAAGAAAGAGAAAAGCTTTCATAGAGCTTTCAGCCTGGAGGCAATTCAAGACCAGCCCAAAAAAGACACCCAACATGAGAAAACTTACAGGAAAATAAGCCAACTCCAGAATGGACCTTAAAAGCTTTATTAGCTAAATTAAAGCAAGGCTAATTTATTTTTTTTCTTTAATTTTCACATAAAGAACTCTGTGGTCATTAAGAAACACTTTCTCCTCAGATCACCCTGAAGCTCAAGATCTCATTCTACTCTAAAAGGTCACTCCATAGGCATTTTTTGGAGCCTAATAATTTAAGACAAACATCAGTAGGATGTAAGCACGTGCATCAGAGTTTTCCCAATTTGTACCAAAAGTGACTTACTTATTGCTTATTGCTCATGCAATAAGTAGATCATATATAGTATGTTTGGAATATATTGAAACATTAGGATTGTATGAGAGAACTCATGTTACAGAGAAAACTTTGCAATATTTTCTTAAGGTAGTTCCCCCAATTTTCATGTTCCCACCTTATTCTTCAGGATAATGGCACAGATCCAGCATGACTATCACTCTGATGCCAAAAAGGTTTCTTGTAAGAAATGCAAAGAGTTGGAACTCCTTGTCCTGCTAGTGTTTATGGCTGTTGGTGGAAAAGAAACACTTCCTTTGGGAGAAAGACAAGAAGAGAACTGGGAATGCCAGGAGGCTTGCGCTGGGAAATCAGCCACATATACTCAAAAGGATTTCCACTGATATTTTAATGCAAAAATTGTGAGAAGAGCATTCAAACATTCATTCAGATAGCACAAATAGGCAAGGAAAATGAAAGCAAAAAGCAAAGACAGTTTGTTGGCAGATGGAAGAAGATGGGACAGCTAATGGTTTTGGGGAGGGCTGCCCTGCGCAGTAGTCAAGCACATCTGGTTGGACCCCTGTCATAGGAGGAACAATGTAGTAATTGTGAACTGAGCTGGCTTTGGACTCTGTTCCAGAAAATTCTTTAAATAAAAGCGACCGTCTAGATGGGATTAACCCATACGATTTCCTCAGAGTAAGGAAATCCACGTCAAGACAAACTGCAGCCAAGCCTGACAATATGAAGTTGTGTTTTATGAGCTACAGCAGGAAAAACATTCATATCTTCCAGAATTTAGTAGGAAAAGGGTTTTCTGTTACATAAAAACCTGTTTCAATGGCCACAACTCAGATCAGATCCCTCACTGATTTGGGCACTATGCTTCACAGCTGTATTTTTACCTTTTATCTGGTGCAAATAGAGATATTTCATGTATCTCTCATTTTAAACCTTTCACACTAGAATGCAAATTAATTAAACATTACACTCCCTTCTATGTATTTTTTTAATATATATTTCTCTCCTGAAAAGTACACTAGAATTTTATCAATTATAGCAATGAAAAATTAGTATTCAGAGCCTGGCCACTGAAAAGAAACTTGCTGTTTATAACACACATGATGGTTTAACTTGTTGAGGCAGCTGGAAGTGAAAATTAATGATTAATTTCAGGACACGATAAAGAAGGAGAGAAGAAATTGTGTGTGTAGAGAAATCATTGGCACAGCTTGTAAGGGCCAAGTGTTACCCACCTTAATTAACTCACTGCCATCTGAAACCCAAAAAAACTCACAACTATACTGAGGATGAATTAGTGGCTGAATATTGTTGGTGGTGGTGCATAACTGAGGTTTACAGGAGCGGGCAGTTCACTAAATCATCCAAATGAATGTGATGGCCCACATAAGGGATGCAGCTGCACCAAAGGCTGGGTTCCTGGGCAGGGGGAATCTACCCCTCCTCCTTTGCCTCATTTACCAAGTGACACCTCTGGGCAGCAAAAGCCCCTTGTGACATGGAGAGATGGTGCTTTCTAGCAACAAATCATCCAGACAGCATGAAGGCCTCAATTATGTAATTATTCTGATTTTTTTAAGGCTTCATAAGCACTCTATGTTAAATCAGCTAAGCTGTTATCATACCTGTGCCAGGTTGCTCCTTATAAGTCAGGCATCAATGCAGTACAAACATAACCATCCAAGACACATCAAATCCACATCTCTTGAACCGCCCTCTTGGAACCATGTTTCTTAAAATTTTCATTAAGTAATAGGAGCTGGGTTAGAAACTGGCTCAGCAGCCAGGCCCAAAGAGCTGTGGTGAACAGAGATAAATCCAGCTGGTGGCAGGTCACAAGTGGTGTTCCCCAGGGCTTGGTGCTGGGGCCAGTCCTCTTTAACATCTCTATTAAAGAACTGAATGAGGGGATTGAGTGCACCCTCAGTGAGTTTGCAGATGACAACAAAATGTGTGGTGGTGTGGATCTGCTGGAAGGCAGGCTGGTTCTGCAGAGGGACCTGGACAGGCTGGATTGATGGGCAGAGGACAACTTTATGGGGTTCAATAAGGCCAAAAGCCAGGTCCTGCACTTTGGTCACAATAACCCCAGGCAGCACTACAGGCCTGGGGCAGGGCGGCTGGAGAGCTGCCTGGAGGAGAAGGACCTGGGGGTGTTAGTGCACAGCCAGCTGAGCCAGCAGTGTGCCCAGGTGGCCAAGAAGGCCAACGGCATCCTGGCCTGTACCAGGAACAGTGTGAGCAGCAGTAGGGAGGTGATAGTTCCATTACACTCAGCTCTGGTGAGGCCGCACCTCGAGTGCTGTGTCCAGTGTCGGGCCCCTCGCTACAGGAATGACGCTGAGATGCTGGAGTGTGTCCAGAGAAGGGAGATGAAGCTGGTGAAGGGAATGGAGCACAAGCCCTGTGAGGAGCGGCTGAGGGAGCTGGGGCTTTTTAGCCTTGAGAAAAGGAGGCTGAGGGGAGACCTCATTGCTCTCTACAGCTACTTGCAGAGAGGTTGCAGAGAGGTCAGGGTTGGTTTCTCCTCTCAGGTAACAAGCGATAGGATGAGGGTGAATTGCTTGAAATTGCACCAGGGAAGATTTAGGTCTGACATCAGGGAAAATTTCTGTACTGAAAGGGCTGTCAGGCATTGGAACAGGCTGCCCAGGAAGATGGTGGAGTCACTATCCTTGGAGGGATTTAAAAGGCATGTAGATGTTGTGTTTGAGGACATGGTCTAGAGGTGGGCTGGGCAGGCTTAGGCTGTGGTTGGACTCGATGATCTAAAGGATCTCTTCCAACCTAAGTGATTCAATGATCTAGGAGAATTTTCTCAAACATGAACATCCCACACCACAGACCACGTTTTTTTCTAAAGCAATAAACACTACACACAAACACACAGACACTTGATTTTTAAATTAAATATTTCACAGTTTCCTCCAGTGTGGCAATGGAAAGAAAAGGGGAGATTTACACCCAGCCTTACATAGAATCACAGAATCATAGGGGTTGGAAGGAACCTCCAGAGATCATCAGGTCCAACCCCCTGCCAAAGCAGCTCCCCAGCTCATATTGCACAGATAGGGGTCCAGATGGGTCTGGAATATCTCCAGAGATGGAGACTCCACCACCCCCTGGGCAGCCTGTCCCAGGGCTCCCTCACCCTCACTGGGAAGAAGTTCTTCCCCATGTTGGTGTGGAACTCCCTGTGCTCCAGCTTGCAGCCATTGCCCCTTGTCCTGTCCCCACAGACACTGAAAAGGGGCTGGCCATTTCCCCCTGCATCCCTTGCTTAAGATATTTATAAACATTAATTAAGTCCCCCCTTAGTCTTCTCAAGACTGAACAGTCCCAGCTCCCTCAGCCTTTCCTCACAGGGGAGATGCTCCAGGCCCTTCATCATCTCCGTAGCCTCCTCTGGACTCTCTCCAGGAGATCCCTGTCCTTTTTATCCCAGGGAGCCCAGAACTGAGCATGCTTACATGGAAGCTAAGCTATGAGCGGTGCTGAAATACCACTCTTATTTACAGTGTGCAGGTCTACTGCAGCATCCTTTAACCCCCAGTAGGATGCAGACAGGATATTTATCACTCGGTGTTTTTAATTAACATAAGTAAACTCTTTGTTTGCAGAGAAGGGGATACTGTGGTAAAAAAGCAGCTAGTAAAAGAAACGATTTGCAAAAGACATAGGGACAGAGCCATGAGGGTTGTGGACAGCTGCTTGGAAGATCCCTGCTTCCTTTGAGTGTGTGTTTTAGGAACAGGTGTTCCATGTGATTCTCATCTCTAAAGCAGCCCTGCACCTTTTAAGTAGGAGGGTTTTTTTGTCTTTAATGACTCAACCTTTTTTTCCACCTTGGATACTGGAGTTCTGAAGGCACACAACACTGAAATCAGCAGCTATTTAATCTGTATTGGGCTGACAAGAGGGGATCTGCATATACAGCCCAAATCAGCAATAATTTAGCGTTCTGATGCGCTCGAGGCAGTTCCAAAGCGTGGAAGTCATGCAGTGCTGGCTGTACAATATGACACCTAGGGCCCTTTTTGGATTTTAGTTACGACTGAAACAAGTCACAGCCCTTCACTAGCAAAAGGGTTGGACTAAAGCCAGAGTTTTGAAGTTTTCAAAAACCAGCCATCGCATGAAAAGGGTGTCAGATTTTTATTATAGCCCTAGTTTTCATGAAGCAACAGAAGAGAGCATCGAGAGTCCTCTCCCAATCCCTACATTATACTTTAAAATCTGCTCTCTCCTCAAGTTTAACAACTCAGTGCCTTTGAAAGCCAAGAGAATACTTGAGAATACTTTTTTTTTTTTTTATGGACTGGTTACTGAAGCAGTCCCCACTATAACAACCTGGTTTTGGCTGTAAGAATTCAACAAAGAGCTGATAAAAAACCCTAACACCCTGTGATAAGTAGTTGCCCATGGCAAAGAACATTAAATCCTGACATCTCTTAACTTTGCTACCTGAACCGCAGCCCTTTCATCTGGGGTTTGGCATTTCAGCTCTACTGCACTGCCTAAATGTTCCTGTGTTTCCAGAGTAAGGGCTTTAACTCTGGGCAGAGGTGGTGGGGAAGGAGGGACATGCACAGCAAAACCCAGTGTCAGCGTGGGACACTAAGCAGTCACACACACCTTGGGTCCTTCCTTGGGCACACTGCACAGGGCTGACAGAAGGGCTCTGTTAGCAAAGCCAGAGTTTAAGCCATTTATTTGCCTTGGATGGCCTTTTCCTTGCAGGAATGGACTTGACTCCATCGAGTGGTGTGGGGCCGCTCAGAGGACTCAGGTGAGCAGCACTGGAAGGAGCTCCTCTGGAACAGAGCAAAGGACCAGCCATAGCATCACTCTCTACACCCTTCACATACCAGCTCATTAACAGAGGGACAAAGATTAAAGCACAGTCCCACCACCCTGCACCAGGATCCTCGGGCCACCCCTCCACAGGCAGGACAAGAGTCAGTTTTGTTTATGGGAGAGGAGATGGCAGAAGTTATTTCACAGCCCCAGCCAAAAGCACTAACAAGCTGGCTCTGTCAGCACCCGACGCTCGCTGCGCCTGGGAGTGTGCCAGCAGCAGCCCAGCCTGAGCTGTGAGACATCCCTTGCCTGCTGGTGGGGCAGGCAGCTAGCAGGACACGTGCTTTCCTTGCCAGCCACTCCGGGAGTGCAAGACACAACCCATAAATCACAGGCAAGGCAGTCGAGGAAGTGCAGTGAGAAGAGAGCTGGAGAGGCTGTTGAGCTCATCCTCTGCAGGGGCATCCATGAGCCCAGGCCACCCCAGGCACAGGGGACCAGCCTCACATTGCAGCTGGTGTTCATTCACCTGTGCTCCGAGGATTAACTCATTCTAGTAATTAACTATCCTCTTTATTGGACAGCTTCTTTTCATACTGAGCTTGGTTCTTCCATTGTATCTTTTAGGTTTATCGCTCCTTCTCTTGTAGCCATAAACGATGCTTCCCTTTCCCCTTAGCATTTACATATTTGCCAGGACACTTCATATCAGTCTTTGCTTGACCAAGGAGATCAGGGACCCTTCCAACGTTCCTAATTTTTTCTAGCTGTGTGATCATTCCCCTCCCTCTCACCCGGATACCCTGCAGTGCAAGGGCAGGGTGGGATCAGTCCCACCACCCAGACCTGACACCTACCTGGCCTTTGCCAAAGACAAGCAGAGAAGATGATGGACTTCATCTCTGATGAGAATAGCCAGGTGTGATCTCAGCTCACTTTGATTCACTACTCCCAAGGTCATTCTGCTGTTCCTGTCTCAGGGCACAGGCATGCCACCCCCCATCAAAGCCCTGAATTGGGAAGCCCAGGAAACCCCTGACACCACCCCACCTTGGCCATTAGGAAGGGAAGCCTGGGAGATCCCAGTCCCCAGAAATGTAAAATAAGAGCCCCCTTTTCTGAAAGATAAGGCTCTCCTTTAGAAGCCTGACACTCCTGCCCACTTTCTCTCTCCTCCACATTTCTTGACAGCAGTCATTTATCAACTTTCTCGAGCAAAACAGTTTAAGCTGGTCTGCTGCTCCTCATCTTGATGAGACAAAGCCTCTTCATTTCTTTAATAGGATTTTAGAGGTGGGAAGCTCAGAGGTAAACAATACACCATGTCAGGCCGGATTAGATTTCATTTTAGGGTATGACACCCTTTTGTTTCTATTATTAATGCTGCCAGGCACTGAGGAGCTTCGTTAGGCTGCCTACAGCAATGCCAGGGCGTTTCTTGTTCAACGGAACAGCCAATAACATGGATCAAACACTCGTATTATAAAGGGGCATCACCTTGAACTCCTCAGTTAACTTCATTTTGTCAGTTATCCACCCACTCCCCCTGATTTTCTCTGAAGGTAGCCCCCATCAGTTAGTGCCCTTCCCAAACGCTGACACCTCTTTTCCCCTTGGGATGGCACAGAGCACCAGTATGCAGCCTCAGCTCTCTGGAGATGCAGCCTTGTTCTTTCTTACTCTGTTTCCTAGGCTATTACAGCCCATAACTCCCACCCTGCACCTACTCTTTCTTTACAAAAGCTTTTTTCTAAGTGGGTTTATCAATGTCTCTTTAGAGACCCCAGTAAGCACCACCTGGTCCCATTTCACAGATGCTTAGTTGATACACAAAGAAGTAAATTAACAGATATGGGCAGCATTGATTAGCTTAAGCTGAGCTGCAGGGGGTGAGCCAACAGCTCTGAATAAAGTCTCCTAAAGCATCCCCCTTCCTTCAGGCAAGGATTATAGGGAACAAAATTCTGGAGGATTTGGGAAGCTTGTGTTTGGTCAAGCTTGGAACAGAAATTCAACCATTATTCAGTACAGTTAAACAATGTAGAGAATACAATAGCTCTTCCTTTTTTTTGAAAAAGAAGAAAAATATCTGTGAGACAAATACCGAAAGAAATAAGCAGCAACAGACTGCCTAGAACAGAACTTTCCCCCTACCCTTTGTGCCACAACAGCCACAGTAAGAAAGAACAAGACAATTGCTGATACTTCTAACAGCAGCCATCTACTTTCCATTCACCTGAGTCTAAGAAACAGAATCTAAAAACAAACAAACAAAAAAGGGTGGGTGGGAAAGACCCTGATTCTCATAAGCCCCAACACAACCTACCAAGCTTTTCACAGAGCATGTGGTGGAAGCTTTTCTAAGACAGTCTCCACCCCCACTTTCCACCATGCTTTAACCTCACAGCTATATGTAAGTCAGGAAGTCAGTTGGGGTATGTTTCCTGCTTTTCTGAGCTGTGGGTGGGCTGACTTGCTAGTCAAGCCCCGGTATTTTAGGGTCTCAGAAGCAGAGCTCTAGTTTTGCACAGGTATGTTACAAGGGGAGCACTAAGCTTGCTTGTGTCCTTGCTAGGATGAGGTGGAATGGGCTTAAACTGCACCAGGGTGGGTTCAGATTAGACATTATGAAAAAATTCTTCACCAAAAGGGTTGTTGGACACTGGAATAGGCTGCCCAGGGAGGGGGTTGAGTCACCAGCCCTGGGTGCGTTTAACAGATGGGTAGATGAGGTGCTCAGGGATATGGTGTAGTAGAGGACAGGTATGGTTGGACTTGATGATCTCAAAGGTCTTTTTCAACCTAGTGATTCTGTCCCTGTGTCTTCTAAATCTGGTCAGGGTCAGCAGAGTGTGTTAGGCTTTACCTGGAACTGTGGGTTATGCCACTAAGGCAGCATGTATTGGGATGTTATTTCACTTGTTCTGAGCAATAAGCCTTATTATTCAATGATCTGATCTTTAAATAAGGAGCAGCTTTTTTATAGCATTGCATCTGATTAAAGGAATTCTTATAAAAGCAGGAGAAGTAGCCATTATGTAATTAAAACTTTCCTGTTTACATGGAAAATGGCTATGAGAAGATGAAGACTTTAAAGGGTAGAACCTTGACTTTCAAGTTCCATTAAAGGATGTGAGTCATCCTTGGGAATGGGATTAAAGTAAGCTACTTCTGTAGTAGGCTTACTTTGTGTAGCTTCTTTTTTTCCCTTTTTCCTAGCCTTTTTTTTTTTTCCAGGTCTATGCTTTGAGGCAAACTAGGAAGGGGAATAAACTCCTACCACCAAGCTACTCCTATAGAAGCCTCTCTGTTGTAACTAGGGGTGTGAGACCTCTGTTGCAAGGCAGCTCTCTCAGCAAACTCCCAGCTTCAACTAGGCTGTCTTGACTTTGCAAATCCTCCCAAGTTCTGTTCACTGACATCTTAGCTTGAAGTCCAGTGGTAGTGACCCCAAAGCCAGTCATGGTCTGTGATAGCTTGTTCTTGTTCTGAATGTATTGAGGTGGAGAGGGGAAAAAGAATTTTCCTGAAAAGCCTTGAAAAAGGAGACTCTGCTTAACACTTCATTGTGCTGGGTTTTGGGTATTGCATGTAATGAGTGGTTGTTTTCTCCTTGCTGTATGAAGTACCTATTCATTTAAAGGTCATAGCCAATATAATACATGGTGCCAGAGGTTCACTATCTAACACAGGATACTTTCAACAATACAGTTACAACAGAAAGGAAATCTGAGCTATTTTATTGATCCCTTAGGAGGAAGCAGAGCCAAACTCTGGAGAAAAATAATTCTGCAGGCTATGACCTCTATAATAAATGTAGCAATGGAATAGGGACTTGAACATGCATCTGTAGATGAACTTCTGCAATTCACACCTCATTTACTGCATTCAAAATGATAGCTGACTCTTTATCATTTTTAAGAAACAGGCTGACCTTTGCTGTTCAGTGGTAGATGTAGCTTCCATCATCCTGGAAGGTGGAGGAGGAAACTCATTTCTGCAGTAGGATTAATTGGCAGTCTCTCCCCAATTTCCTTGATAGAGGAAGAAAAGACATCAAAAAGAACAAGTTAAGGAATGGGGGCCCTGTGATCCTTGATGTCACTGTGTCTTCTCCTGGTATGTGTCCAAGGACAGCTAGCCCCATGAGGAGCAGGTGTCTCTGCAGGCCAAGCTCTCATCGGGGATGAAGGCTTTCTTTCCAAGGAGAGGAAAAAGATTCTAGAAACCAGCAACCTGTGAAATATTGGGGAAAGCAAGACATTATTTCAGAGAAAAGGGAAAGGATATGTGTGAAAAAAGTGGGAAGGGAAGATGCAGATGACTTATTAGATTGTCATCTGAACTCTGGGAGGGTGTCACAGTTGTTCCACTGCCTGTAGGAAGCGGCTCAGGGCCAGATTCCCTTGTGAAAGAGCTCTTGCTCAAGACATAAGCCCGTAAGTGATGCAAAAGCTAAGCATAACTAAGACATAAGCCTGTAAGTGATGCAAAAGCTAAGAATAACTTTTCTAAGAAGTTATTAGGACAGATTCCGTTTATCTAGTAACTTTTAGATCCCTCTCAAAGTCACTCTTACAATGAGATACCACACACAGTGTGGTATGATGTCCTTTAAACAGCATGTGTGGATGGCTAGCACAACCCACATTAAATCCATCTTGCTGTATGTGCTAGCCCACTTATTGGAATTCCACCATGGAGCAGGGGATTCATGGAAAGCTGAAAGACATCAGCTGAGAAAATGAGAATTCAAGGGAAGAATTTCTATGGGTCGTGTCCACCCAGGCTGATCCTTTAGGAATATGGTAAATGAAAGATACCTAAACATCAAATGCTTAGATAAGTGTTGCTTTTGGAGTAACTAGAGATGTCAAAAATGAGAAAAGAGGTTCTTAAAAATCTGGTTTAGGGTGAAATAGGGCCACTTGGAATGTAAGCACTTAGCCAAGAAGAATGCACCCTGAAGGATACCACCTGAGCTTTCAAATGGGCTTACAGAAGGTGTGTTCCCCAGACAGGTGATACTGGTTTGAAAAAGGCTGAAATCTGATGTCACCCAAGTGTGTGCAAAAGGTGAAGGCCAAGGAGGTGTAGAAGACCCTCTGTGTAGGATTACTGTTCAAGAATTCATGGATTTGCTTTGATGGCTGCTGAAGGACTGACTTGACCTGTCGTTCCACTGGCATCCTGCTGGTGTTTATGCCTTCTTGTAGGGTAAGCTAACTTCTGCTTTAGCTTGTAAATTGTGATTTATTGTTTCTTCCTAGCCAGCCAGGCTTACTGCTTGACAAACAATACATTTCAAGCTTCAGATTTTAAATATAGAAGCAATTATTTAGAGATATCAAAGGACTTTCCTGCTCTTTCAGAGACTTGTAGTAGATGACCTTTGTTCTGGAGTATCTAAAACCATATTCTTGTCAAGCCTAGACTTTCAGCCACCCCTGGGTTGTCTATAGATTTACTGGTGCTGAAGTTTATACCAGTTTTGAAGTGTGTAGGGCTCCTTGTAGCGTGGGAAGGTCAGGGCCTGTCCCCAGTGCCTTGCCTGATGGAGCTCTCCATGCTGTGGCTGGCTCTGAGGGCTGTGTCATGGTGAAGGACCAGCACTGTGAGATAGGCAGGCACGGGATACTTCGTTAAGTGGGATAAAAAGCAGTCAGCAATTAGGCTGAAATCCTTCTGCACTGCATGAAGGTGTAAAACGTGCAGCACTATTAGGGTGATTCCATGCAGCACCATGGCTGCTCTGCCCCATTTCTCTCACAGGCTTCCCACTTCTCCTGTAGCTTACAGCTCACCCTCCTCACCACAGATTCTCCTGTGCCCCAGAGCAAGGCTGGAGACTGAAATCACTGCCCCTGGGTCTCTGTGGGAGAAGGGCATCTTTGTCCTGGGCTCAGCCATCGAGTTTCATTTCCTCCTGGTGCTGGACCCACCTTTCAAAGCCACCGTGCAGCTGGGTGTTTGTCTTCCCTGCTGCAAGCTGTGGGGTTTGCATCCTTTCCTAACCAGGTACAGTGTTACCCTGGGAGGCACTTATGTGCCTCAGTGTTTTGAGTACACCAGCTTTCAGTTCAAACCATTTCTGGTGAAAACAAAGCCAAGCCTGAGGTGAGAGAAGAGGGCAAGGAACTAGTAAATCTATTTTGTTGGAATAGACGAGGTCTGAGGGCAAATCATGATGGTGTGAGCAAGAGAAAAAGGTGGTGTTATTTTCTTAGAGGCTTCCTCACTGGGTGTAGGGCTGTAGGGATGCTTGGTGTGTTATTCAGAGAGGCAAATGCCAATTGGAGATGAGTTATGTTGTACTCGGCGCTGAAACTGTACTCTAGAACGAATCAATTCTGAGCTGCAAAGCCAAAGAAAAGCATACAATATTTATGGGGTGTCAAGTTTATGCCCTTGAAAGTGCAGACCCCAGCACTCTGGAGTGGTGGGCTCCCCAGACTTCGGTGAAGATATATTGATGCACATCAACTGAGAAGAGGCGGCTTCGTTGGCTACCAGGGAAAACGCTTGTTCCCCTGATGAAGTAAGTGCTATTTATCTCTCTCAAGTTACAATCAAATACAGAAGCAACTGCCAAGGGACAATAGGCAGGCTTCATTTATATTTTCTCCCCCAGCCCATCTTAGATTTTGCTAATAAAATACAGTTTAAGTATGGTCTGTTGTGGCTGTTAGGAGGTCTGTTTATTTTTCTGAGAAATGATTTAATACAGTTTCATGAATCCAGATTGTGCATGGGGACCATAAATCTGAGCTCCTCTTTTCAGTCATTCAGCCACCGTCCTGATTATACATAAGGGCAGAATTTGGGATAACACTGCTCAACAAAGGTCTCTATAGATACATTTGGGGTATTTTCTCTTTTCCATAAATAGCCTGATGGTTTTTACCAGCTTCACAGATCAGTATTTCCTATAATTTTCAAAAGTTGGGCAGGCTTCTGAGGCTGGTTGTCAATGGAAATTGATAGAAATAATTGTTACTGTAAGTGCAATGCATATACAAGTTTGTCCATGGCTGGGGAACTTAAATTTTATTCTTGATGGGGTTGAGTGCCCACAAAAATATGACAGTGGGTCCTCCTGGCTTTAATTCCCATTCCCCTCACCCGTGGTTGCCTTTCATTTCTGTGGTGAAACTCTGGTTTGTCCCCAAGTTTCTACTGCTGGGCTGTAACACTGCTGAACAGACGTGTGGGTGGCTGAATTCTGCACCCAAACCTGGGCTCTTGTTTCCCTGTGGAAAGGCAGGAGTCCAGCTGTTTGAAGGGTGTTTCACCCCTGCTCCTCGACCTGTTGCTTAGCCAACAGAGTCGAACCCATGTCAGCGCTCCTGTTTGCACTGTGTTTTTAAGCATTTAATTATTCCCATCTATTTTAGGAGTCATCAGTGCACTCTGGCATGTCTGGCCCCTGAAGCCTGTGTGTAGCTCCCTCTTCTTTGGTAAATCTAAATGGATGCGTTATCCGACAAAGTGCTGCCTGTGATTTAGAAGCAGCAGTGGGACTGAGCGCAGAGATCAATCAATATTGATTATCACAGGTTTTCCTGGGCTTGAGAGAAGTGTGCTGTAGCAAGGGACTGCAGGGTTTCAGCGCTTCTGGAGCGTGCCTGCCTCTTCCCTGCGAGAAATCAAAGTTGAGGGTAATTAATGCACTTGGCATGAACGTTAATTCTGGACTGCTGATGATATGGATGTATAAAGGAGGAGGCAACTTTCCCATAATATATTGCACTAAGCCCCTGTGTGTATATTTGGCTGTAGTTGAGTCTGATGAATTGTCTGCCTTAGTTCTGCCACCAGTACTTTTCCAAAGCTCAGGAAACACAAAGGGGTGGCACAGGCACTGGTGGTGCAGGCAGGGTGCTGACTGCTGCTCACGGGCCACCTGCATTGTGTATTTGTGTGTTGAGGTGGGTTTTTTCTCTAGCTGGGTGCAGTAGGAGTGACTGGGGGTCCCAAGTACCTCACACAATAGAGAGTGTCGTTTAAAAGGCCAGAGATGCTGCTGCCTCAGGCTCCCCTGGGAAAACAGCACTTGTTGCTCCTGCCATCAAGGTATTGGAGGGGAGAGTTAGACCAGATGTGCTTTCATAGAATCATAGAATTGTAGGGGTTGGAAGGGACCTCGAGAGATCATCGGGTCCAACCCCCTGCCAAAGCAGCTCCCTAGGACATTTCACTGAGATAGGCATCCAGACGGGTCTTGAATCTCTCCAGAGAAGGAGACTCCACACCCCCTGGGCAGCCTATTCCAGTGCTCTGTCACCCTCACTGTGAAAAAGTTTCTCCGCATGTTGGTGCAGAACTTCCTATGCTCCAACTTGCAGCCATTGCCCCTTGTCCTGTCCCCACAGACACTGAAAAGGGGCTGGCTGATTCCCCCTGCATCCTCTGCTTAAGATAATTGTAAACATTAATTAGGTCCCCCCTTAGTCTTCTCTTCTCAAGGCTGAACAGTCCCAATCTTCTCAGCTTTCTCCATATTCATGCTTTGCTTCTGATGTCCTTGAATTTTGTGACATCTCAGGCCCTGCCTGTGGCAGGGGTGTTGGAACTCTGTGATCCTTGGGGTCCCTTCTAACCCAGACCAGTCTATTGTTCTCTCCCTGTGTTGAACTGGGTGGACTGTTGTGCTGTCTGCTGTTGCTGGCCCAGAATGAACTCAGCATCTCTGCTCTGCTTGGTGCAGGGGCTGGCTGCAGAGGCAGGTACAGGCTCAGCAATTTCTCAGCTGAGCTCTGGTGGCTTTTGCATTAAAAAGAAAAGAAGCTCGGAGCAGAACGGGCTACCACATCCCGGTGGCAGTCTCCCTCTTCTCCGTGTCTCCCCTTTTGAAGCAAGAAAAGCCCATTTGTGCCTTTAAAAATGAAAAAGCCTCCATAGATTACAGCCTCATCTGCATGCCAGCTTGTGCGGCTGCCACAGTCTGAACACTTCTTTTATTCCAGAAGCCTAATCTGAAACTCTTCTGATTTGTTGTGACTGCCCTGCAAAAAGCCCCCTTTGAACGGGTATAAAGTGCCCCTATTGCCTCTTTAAACCGCCAAACCCTGTACCTGCAGCTGCCCAGACAAAGCCCCCTGGGATGCTAAATTAATGCACCAAAAGCCTGGCACATCCCGGCACTGAGCACCAGCCTGGGTGGGGAAGCTCTTCAGAAGCCTTTCCAGAAGCTCATTTTGCTGCCTGGGCACTGTGAGACGTATTGCCTGGGGGTTGCCTCTTTTGGGGTGGAAACTTTTAGCAGAATTGGGGTGACCCTGCCCTTGGGAAGCAGCTCTGTTGGCCACTGTGACCCTGCTCCAGCTGTGCCATGGCGGTGCTTTGCTCAGAAGATATCCACAGCACCAGTGGACCACGATTAGGTACTTGTATAACTACTTCAGACAATGTCAATTTGGTCCATGGCCAGTGTTAATACTCAGAAAAGAAGCAGCAGATCCTGCTCAGAGCTCAAAGCAGCTTTTATTCACTGAGGCAGAGCTTCCCTTTTTTCTCCTTACACACTGCAGACGCTGATCAGTAGTTACTTTTTTGGGTATAATAAATCACATTTTCTAAGCATCTAGATCAGCTGAGCTCATGGTGTTCTATAAATATCTTCCAAAAGGTTAATAAGTTAAAAAAAAAAAGAGGAAACCTGACACGTGCTGTCTAGACCATCTCAAAAGCTTGTCTCAAACCTTTTCCTCTGCTTAAGATTAAGCCAATGGAGTTGAGTACTGTCCATCCACAAGTATTAATAGTTCTGTAACAATAAAACTTGCTGATGACATAAAAAAATCACTTAATATTTCCACACTTTCTTAAAGTAACGTTTCTGCAGACAAAATACTGACACAGGCAATTGCTAAGACTTTCTGATCTGTGTTTGCATCAAATATGAAGCTTTAAATGTGGGGATTTATTTATCTTTTTACTGTTGCTTTAACAAAATGCTCCAGCTATCTCCAGCTAGTCGGTGGTTGCTCAACTTGTATTTGAAGCCTCTTATTAACTTGATATTATTGAGTTTATTTAATGATTCTTTACATATCAAAGACAAAGACTACATGGCTTGCTTACAAAGCCAGATCTAATCTTGGGTCTTCTGTTAATTCTTTGATCTCAGTACTTCCAGTGCAGTGTAAAACAGCAAACCACAGTGTTTTCATTAAGATATGCAAGTGATACCATTTCCTGAGAAAATAAGATTTTTATAGCTTGATCTTTATGAATGGGTTAACAAACCTGAGCTCGATTAGCGTAGTACATAGAAAGGTCAGCACATCTACAAGGCAGTTGATGAAAGAATGTATTCACCACTTGGGAGAACAAACTGAAGCAGAGCTACTTCTGTGTGCAACCCAAGTGTTGGCCTCTCTCATGGGGGTGAATGTGATTGCAGAATCATGGGGGTTGGAAGGGACCTCCAGAGATCATCAGGTCCAACCCCCTGCCAAAGCAGGGTCCCTAGGACAGGGCACACAGGGCGGTGTCCAGATGGGGCTGGAATCTCTCCAGAGAAGGAGACTCCACACCCCCTGGGCAGCCTGTCCCAGGGCTCCCTCACCCTCACTGGGGAAAAGTTCTTCCCCATGTTGGTGTGGAACTCCCTGTGCTCCAACTTGCAGCCATTGCCCCTTGTCCTGTCCCCACAGACACTGAGAAGAGGCTGGCCATTTCCTCCTGTGTCCCACACTTCAGATATTGATAAACATTAATAAGGTCCCCAAATGCTGGGCAGTGGCCACCCATGACAGCACCTTGCAGGGAACCCTGGGTAAAAGGATAGATGGGTGAAGCGTTTTCTTTTCCTACAGGTCATATGGAAATGGCTACACATGCTAAAGCACTTGAAATCTGATTAGTCGCAGTACAATGTTTCTTAAGGGCTGGGGTTTAAATAAATGCTCTTGCTTGGGTCCTCCTGATGAGAAGATCATCAAGATGTGCAATCCAAGTCATGCCTCGCCACGTAAGGCTTGTAGGCAGACCTCTTCCTCCATCCTTAACTCAGGACTTTAGCAGGTTTTGGACTTTTTCCAACCATTAGCCTAACTATGCACAGTCATTCATAACACACTTCTGAGGGAAGAAGTCTATAAATGCTTTCAGAGTTTGAAGAAAGGCCTGTGATTACCCTGGAGCTGCCATAATTCCTTCTGCAGAATTTGAAGCCACAAATCCTCAATCTGAACTGCTGTGCTAGTCCAGTGCCTCACGGTACCTAAACTGGTGATTAATGGTGCTGTCATGGGCAATATGGTACAAAGGAAGCAAACCTTCAATTGCTGTTATCCTGCACCCCCTCCCCGGGGAAAACAGCAGGGTAGGATGGTCAGGAGGAGCTTTTAAGAAGGGTTTCTTTGAAGTTTTCTGTGAATGGCTGTAGACAAAGGGCAGGATATGCCAGTCAGCTGCGGGCTGGAGAGTGGGATGGGAGACTGGGAGGGAGCTGATGCCTGCCATTAAAGACTGAACGTTTCTTACTGAGGGTTGAAAATCCTATGTAAATGTGATAACATTTTATTTTGTTGCAATAATGGTAGTGGATGGAGCCTGGGAGAGTAATAATGGCCCCGTCGCTTGGGAGCCAGGCAGAGATGGGGCCAGCCAGGATGCTCCTGGCTAATGACAGCAAATTTAGGCAGTGGCCCCCCGCCTGGGGATTTGGTATTCCCCTCACTCCCTTTTCCTTTTGGGTCTGATTTACACGTTTTTAGGGATGAGGGACCCTTTTTTTCCAAAGAAAACTGAGTATGAGCACATGCACAGCCCAGGCCCCTTGCCTGGACCTTGGAGAGCCTCTGGGGAGCCTTTCTTCTTGAAGGGGGAGAAATGCCAGCGATGGGTTTGGATGCTGAAGCCCTGCCTTTTGGGAGCCAGGTTCATGATCCGTTCCCTTGCTGTGCCATGGCTTGGCCAGAATTCTCCTTCCAAAACCTTTGAAAAGAGAACTTAGATCCAAATTTTGGGGCTAATCTGTATCTTTTCTAGATATACTGCAGCTGTCTTCTGTTTTTGTTAGACTACTGAGTTCTGCTCCTCCAAAAAAGTCTATTTTTGACATAAAGCTAGTATTTCATAAGCTTAAAGTGCATTTGGCAAGCGTAAGGATACTGCATTCATTGTTATTCTAAAGAGATAGCAGATGAGGGAAGATGCCTGCATTAACAAGCAGACTTGGACAGCTTGCCATTTGTAGCTTGCTTAAACTAATCAATGATATGGGATTATGAACAAGACTCGCCCAAAGGCTGAGGATGTTATTGGAACGTTTGCAAATGATATTAAAGCCAGACCTATAATAATACTCTTGATGAAATTTAATCTCTTTTTTTAACTACTGAGCCGTGATGCAGCTCGTCACAAGAATCCAAGGGATGCCCAGGAGCTGATTTCTATAAGCTGACTAGTTGCTTAAGTCCCTGATGTACATGGATGTGGCTGTGCCTCTGGGCTCTAGTCATCATAGAATGGCATGGGTTGAAAGGGACCCCAAGGATCATAGAGTTCCAACCCCCTGCCAAAGGCAGGGCCACCAACCTCTACACAAGGTTGCCCAGGGCCCCATCCAACCTGACCTTGAACACCCCCAGGGATGGGGCACCCACCACCTCTCTGGGCAGCCTGTTCCAGCCCCTCACCACTCTCTCTGCAAAGAACTTCCCCCTAATATCTCATTTAAACCTTCCCTCCTTCAGCTTTAATCCATTCCCCTTTGTCCTGCCAAACTGAGTGGCATGAACTCAGAAATATTTTTGTGTGTAGTGCTCCGTTCATGTGATTTTATATTTTTTTTTTTTGCTTGTAAATGTTTTTTGGACACAATGTTCTGGGTACTGAAAATCCAGCCCTTCGTTACTTATTTATTTCCCACCCCCATCCCTCCAAGTCAGCTTGGACAAACATGAAAGCATTCCTGTGTTTCATTGATCCAAATGCAGCAAGGATGTGACCAGAACGGGTGTCTGCGGTCTGTTTATTGTCAGGATGTTGCTTCTGTTGGTAAGGTGTGCGAGATGCTAATGGGGTGGGGAGGGATAAAAGGGAGCCAGGGGTAAACCAGGGAAGGCTACTTGCATCTCCATCATTTTGTGCCAGCTTTACTTTCCATCAGTTTTGCTAAGTGCTCACCTCAGAAGCAGGGGAACTGTACCTTGGCTGATCAAAGGGAAGTAAGGAGGGACATGTGAGCTGAGCCATCTCCCAGGGTTGCGCAGGAGGCCAGTGTCAGACAAGAGCCAAGTCTTGAGGATGACTCTGGAATGTTTTTAGCTTTTATTTTTCTGGTTTTATTATGTTGCACTTGTGTTTGGGTTTTGAGGTGATTTTTAATCATCACCCGAGGAAAGAGGGCATGTCTAACAAACCTTCGTGTCCTCCCCAAGAGCCCTGTAAGAGCAGCTACAGCACAATGTGCGTGTTGGTGCCAAGGAACCTTCCACCCCAGGCTGCAGCTGATTGTCCCATCCCTCTTTACTCCCCATCTAACCTGATTTGGCTGGAAAATCTGTCACCTGGCAATGACAGCAAGCATGGTCCTGCGTGTCTCTTCGAAGTGTTTTGAGTACACTAAAAATAAAGGTTGTTCTCTTTAGAGAAGGAAGCTCTTTTCCTGTCATGTGGTTTTCTTTCCTCTTCCCCCCACCCAGTCCCTCTGCAATGATTGAAATGCCTCCCTCAGAGTGCCATTTCATCTCTGCTTCTCTTTTGTGCCTCCTGCTTATTTAGGGAGGCAGCTTTGTTTCCTCAGTAAACAAGGGCTACATTTTTTCTTCATTTCATCAGGCTAACAGCATGAGCTGCTCAGGGCTGGGGCTGATTTGCTGCAGACTCTACCAGAAACAGTAATCATGGCAAAAGGGATGAAGTGAGGTGTCAATATAATTGTAACATGGGCACAGGCATCTGAAGCGAGTTGCTGGCAAATATAAATAGTTATTGAAAAATTATAAACTATCTGGGATTAAAAAGAAATGACAAGAAGGATTTTTGGCAACTACTTCTATTTTTTTTCCCCTCTTCCTTCTCCCAGCATCCAGCTCTGACTTTCACAGCAAAGTACTTCAAGCTCAGAAACATGGCAAACCTGAAAGCTATTGGGGTAACTCTTTCTGGCTTTCTAACAGTCAGGATTTAATCCAAAAGTATATAACCAAGTACCTTGCTTAAGAAATCTACCGTTTCCCCATCAGTGCATATGCTGAAGAAGGTGCTGCAGCCTGAAACTAAGAATTACCCATGGAATAACTTTTGTTTCTGTTTGCAAGGATGGTATCCAGCTCCCCAGTCTCACCACTGATTTACCAAGTTCTGATAAAATTGTTCTGCCAGGATTCCTTTGCTGTGTATTTTCCCAGTGTCAGTGCTGTGCAAGCCATTGACTCCTGATCTGTAGAGGACCAACCAAATACAGCTGCTGGGAGTAAGCCCTGATACAAATGACCTCTAGTCCCTTTACCTGAGGCTCCTTCCCATTTGAAACCTGAACCCAGCAGAAAACACTTGGAGGGATGTGGGGCAATTTTTAGGCCACTAGAATTTGAGCTCTTCTAGTGTCATCTCAATGTCTTTAGTGGACTCAATGATCTTAAAGGTCTTTTCCAACCTTATCATTCTGTGATGTCCCAGTGCTCATGGAGACGTATTTTTGGAAGGGTCTAAGAAGTGGGTAAAACCCAGCAGCCTGTGCCACTCTGGATTCTATGAATTTCTGGTGATGCCCAGCAGGAAGCCCCATCTTTGTTCTATAGAAACCAGGCAGTGACTCCTTCCATGTTCACACATGCTGCGAGTTGATGTGAACGTGCTGGCTTTAAAATGTGAAGGGATTGCATGCTAATGCCATCTGTCCCTTGCAAGGTCATGCTGGTTATTTCACACAGCTAACGCAGTTCTATAAGGAAAAGATGCTTGTGTGCAAGTTCTGTCTGTCACTCATGGTTTTGGAGGGTGAGGGTGGTTGCAATGCGGGTGAGATACTCTGGTCTTGGTTGAGGACTTTGGCCAGGAGAGGACCTGGGAAGTGACTGGCATTCCTGTGTCACAGGAACATGGACAGTGATTTCCTTTGAATTACCTCATTGTACAAGGCTGAAAAAATTCAAACCTACAATTTTTTTTATATGATCTAACAGAATTTTTTCACCACCCTTTTTAACAATGGTGCTTCACATCAGCTTGGCTATTGGCAACCCTCCACAGATCTGGAGCCAGATCAGCAGAACTCCATTTACTTCAGTGGAAGGATGCCAGGTGATGCAGCTGAGGACCTGGCTCTTTTATCAAAGCTGTAGCTATCATGCTTATCTAAGCTTATCTGCAAATTTTGCCTGAAGGTTTTGTGAGAATCATTTTTCTTGTATGATTCAGATGTTTCTTGTTCCAGAATGGGCTGGAAATACCCCGTAGCAGATGTTCTGGTGGCACAAGTTTTGCTTGCATTCCAGGTTTGACCTGACCTTGAGATAGCCAAGCATACATGGAGAAGAGGAGGTGCAGAGAAGCTTAATGGAAAATTCAGTCTCCTTTATGGCTTGTTTCATCCAGTCACAGAAAGGTTTGGGTTGGAAGGGACCTTTAAAGGTCATCTGGTCCAACCTCACCCTGGCAATGAGCTTGGAAATGTTTAACTGGATCAGTTTTCTCAGAGCCCTGTCCAACCTGACCTTGAATGTTTCCAGAGATGGGGCACCTAACCACCTCTCTAGGCAACACCAACTGGGTTGAGCATCAGCAAAGGAAGGAAGGAAGAGAGCTCATTTCTCTGCCTTAGTTCCCTTATTCTTTCATATCATATTAACCCTTGACCTGCAGTGCTCTGGTTTATATCCTAGTACCACCTTGTCTAGATCATGCCCAGAGGTTGGTGGCCCTGCCTGTGGCAGGGCAGTTGGAACTCTGTGATCCTTGGGGTCCCTTCCAACCCAGACCAGTCTGTGACTCTATGATGTTTATACTATCTTGTGTTTGCAGTGGCAGTGGGATATAAAGGTGTTTTTCCTTTCCTTAGGGCTAGTTTACATTGAGTGGGTTATAGGATTGCAGTGCCATAGGTTCTGCTTGGCTGTGCTTGCTAATACTCTGAGGACTTTTGTAATCACAAGTGAAAAACCAGCAGGTTTTGGTCCCAGACTTTAATGCATGTCCCATAACACGCGTGAGGAGCGCTCCAAGCCATTGCTCTGTAGAATAGTCATTACTGGGGATTTGGAAAGTGGTGCTTGCTGTGGGAAGCGTTTCCTTGGACAGATGTAATGTGATGTGATGCACGTGTATGGTTGGATCTGAATATGTTTAACAGTATATCAGCCAATAATGAAAACCACACTCATTCAGCATCTAAAGCCCACAGGCATGCTGTGTGAAGGTTTGACTTGCTCTCCATGCACAGTTACTGTTCTATAAGATTTAAGGTTAAAACTCTAACCTGTATGAGCACAAAGCTCAGCTGTTCCATGAAGTGGGTTCTTTTAACGCCCAGGTGTCTCACAGCACTTAGGAACCAGCTTTGCATGGTTTCATGTGGGCTGTTATCCTTTGTAGCATGAGAATGGGACAGGCTATCCAAAATGATAATAAACTGCTTACTTTTTATGTAGTGTGTTTAAAATTAGATATCAAAATAATTTGTTTTAATAAAAGTTACCTTTGCTTTCAATGTAGGGAAACAAGCCAGAGAGTTTAAATTATTTATGCAAAATCCATTACCAGCAGAAGCAGAAACTCCTGTTACTTTTCCTGTGTTCCAGCCCGTGGTATGTTTGTCAATCCTGCACAACGTTCAGGCCATTTCAGTTAATGAAACAAAAACCTACAATAAATAATAATCTATTAGTGAGCCCCAGGCCTGCCGCGGTTGAGGCCTGCCTGTCTCGTTCAGGCCTTCTCCTACATAGGCCTGCCCTGGGATTTCGGGGAGAGGGGAGTCAGGCTGTTGTGAATTCACTATAGCAACTGATTCAAAACAAGGTGCTGTCACTGAATACATAGATGAAATTCAATGTCCTACTCTTATCACTGAAGCACAGTTTCTATAACAGAATATAATCTGGGTGCTCCTGCTCTGGCAGGAGGGTTGGGCTAGATGATCTTTCAAGATCCCTTCCAACTCCTAATGAACTGTGATTCTGTGAAGCCATCAAATGCAATTTGCAGTTAGTCCCTCAAACAGTTTTGCTCCAAAGTTATTGCATTGTATCTATGTTTTTTTTGATGGGTGTATTAATAGCTGCTCTTCAAGTAGACTTGTGGGTGATCAAATAAATGATTGAAATCCCTTTTTCATTAACACCCCATTCTGTTCTTCTGCTGGATCTAATCTAGCTCCCTCTCTTCTGCTTTTTGCATTCAGGTTTCCTTGGATGTCACCTTTGTCTTCCATCCCAGAGTTGGGTTGGGTGGTGGACCGGTAACCACCTGGGGTGGTGGGCACACCACACTGGTGCTGGGCAGGCAGGGTTAGATCCCACAAAGCCCAGTGCACTTCTCCTTGCCAGAAGCAGGCCAGCTTGGCATCTTACATTTGCCAGCATCAACCCTTTACTCCAGTTTTTATGGACCACAAGGGAAGAAATACCATGATCAGCTTTCCCTTGCAGTCTGACAGGGAAGGTATAGTGGAGTCAGTCTTTGTATCCAACCAGAAAAGCACATTATCATCTGCTCAAGCAGCACTGCAAAGGCACACACAGCATCCAAGGGTTGTGCCTGAGAGGGCATATGCTTGAATGAGCATCTCTGCCTCGTTAAAAATGGACGTTTTCCATTCCTGTCATCAGGAGGTTTTCTTTACATTGTATGCAGCAGCTCTTAGCTCATAATTACAGGCAAGGAGTTATTTAAGGCAGTCCAGCCTGTTTCTCCTTACCTAAAATAACTTCAAAGTGTTCATTTATCCCCTCAGAGTGGGTGTGATTGTGTTACAAGTGTAGCTCTGAATAACTCCCCCAAAACACATGCTGTAGCAGCGCAAAGCCACTGTAATCGAAGAATAGACTCTGTAACCCTCCCCTGCGCCACCTTCCCTGCAAGCTGCTGGGGAAGGTCGAGCCTGCTCTTTGCTTGCAACCTCCCTGTAAAAGGAGAAGACTTTTTGTGGCAGCTCCATGCAACTGCAGTCGTGAAGCAGGGGGACATTCTGAGTCTTGGGCACAGTTGTTGCAGCAAAGCATTTATTTCCACTGCACCCCAGACTGATTTTGTTTTTCTAAGCAGAAATCTGTTCCCAGGGTAATTTCAGCCACATGCAAGGTTTTCCCATCACAATTTGTGCAAGCATCTCTTGAAACACCCATTATAAGTTTCAAGCCCACTTCTGAGTTGGGGCTTTGTATCTTAACAAAATGCCATTTCCTTTAGTGCCTGGAATTTGATTTATGGTGAGAGCATGAGTTGTGCATATGCGTGTTTGGCCTGAAAATTGTGACATAGCTTTTTCCTTGTGCTGCCTTCCAGGGACCAACATGAGAGTGAAGAAAAGAGTAGCAGCTTCTCTATGCTGCTCTTCCCAATTCCCCAGGACTCCTCACTGTAACAGTGTGGTGGCTGGCCGCTCTGCAAGTCCTTCTCTTCCACAAAAAAAATTCCCTTTATGGGCTCTGATGTCTTCCCACAGAGAATGAATCGTGAAGGCTAAGGAAATTAGCTTAGATGGAGGGAAGATATCCATATGGGCCAGGATCAGCATCAGGTTTCTGGGGCTGGGAGAAGATCTTGCGGAGGCACTGTTATACCTTGCATGGATCACGCTGAGCATTGTGGCTGAGCAGCATCTTTTTTCCCCCTGAGCTTCACCTGAGGCTTCCCAAGTAAAGGTTTGACAGCACTCCACTGTTGTTCTGGCTCTCCATGGACTCCCAAAGGCAAATGAGAAAGCTGCCTTTCCTCTTCAGGATTTCACACCTTGTTGCAAGGTAGGCAAGGAGGACAAATTGGCCATTTCACGCTGCGGTGCACTACAAAGGCTGCTCAGCTAGGTGTTCAGGTGTGCCAAACACAACTTGGCACTGCACCTCTAGCCATTACCAGCCATGCCCTGCACGTTCTGTATGTGCTTGGTGCTGTTGTGCTCCTGAAAATCGTGCAGGTGAAGTAGTTGGAGGAATGGCAAGTTTTCTGAGGTGTCCTGTGGGTGCTGGAGGCTGCCACATTTGAAAAGACCCCTAAGAAAGGATTCCTGCCTTTTTACTGTGCAACTAGTTATTTGAAGCTACTTTTTAGTCTCAGTTAAGCCTTTTGAAGAGAGGATGTGTTGTCATCCTCTTTCCAATTAACTTTTTACGCTTCTCTTTGGTATGGTTATGGATGGACAGGAAATATTGGGTATTATTTTAGTTCCTTTGGTTGCAAAGGAGGGCTTTAAAAGAAGGAATTACTTCCTCTTCTTAACTCATTCATAGCACAGAACCCAAAATTCGGAAGGGAATAAGGAAACAATCAGCTGTAAAACCTTTTGTAATGATGCTTATAATTCTGGAGGGTTAAATAAGCTGGGGCATTGTTGAATTTATTTTTTTTTTATGTAGACAGCAGAAAAGCCCTGTAAAGGAAAACCAAACTCTTAGAAACTTTAAATTTATGACAGGGTAGTCTGACTACTGTATGAACAGTGCTGCTAGAACCAGGCTTTTAGGTGACATCAGCTACTGTGACACTGGATCTGGTTTTAAAAATAGTTTTTCCCCTCAACAAAAGGAGATTTATGACTCAAGATGACATGTTCCCACAAAAATCAAAGGACAGATCTTGCTAAATCACAGCTCTCCCAGTATTAAGTCACCTGCTTGGCCACAGAAGATAGCATCATTCAGCTGAGCAGTATTTTGCAAGAACTGACCTTAGAGATGATATCACCAGAAGAAAAACATGTAGTGAGGAAAGGCACTGGTGGGGCATTTTATCCCTGTGTGCAAGTTTTCATCTGAATAATCCCAGTGAGCAATTTAAAAAGCAGGATTTGCAAGAGTGAGAATAGTATTTAGGATCAGGCCCTACTCTGTCCACTTTTTGATCCTATAAACTGTGAAGAGGTGGTCTTTTTGCTCACTTCATTCCAGCAATACATCACAGATTGGGATCATCTTATACTTTTTAAGTAGTTAAAGGAGTCTGTGCTGCCAGATAATCAATGATACTAAAACCAAATGGTTAATTAAGTTTACTTTCCCTGGGCTGCTCCTTCTGCGTTCTCCCAGAGTGCTGCTGTAGGACAAACTCCTCTTCCAGGAGCGGAGGGGGTCATCTAGGTACAAAATGCCTCCAGTGGACTAGCATGAAGCCCTTTAAAACCACTGGGAGTCTTTCCAAGCTGTTTAACAGGTTCAGCTCATCACTTTTATGAGCACTATGCAAGTGTTGTTGTTAACCATTTCTGCAGAGCGGTCAACGTTGGCCAAGCCTGGCAGCTGATGGGGAGCAGCATCTCCCCCTCGTGTCTTACCCATGGGTGGTGATGTACTCTTGGAAAGAATTACAGCATAGGCATACAGCCAGAACATTATTTTTCTCAGGTGATTTTATACCTCCTGAGGGGCATGTGCTGGGGAAGTCTGATTTATTGCAGAGGGAGCTGGCACCACATACAAAACACCCAACATTGTGTTAAAACAATTCTGAAAACTAGTCTCTCTCAGGTTGTACTTCTGTTTGCTGGCAGCTTGGGGTAATTCAGATGAAAAATTACCATGAATTTTACATGTTGAAACCTCCTTATGATCTGGCACAACCTAGAAATAACTCCACAATATTAAAGTGGCCTGGGAGCAGAAGCAGAGCCATCAGAAGTGATTTATCACAAATCGTTGTTGATCTAGAGGTGAAGTAAACCTGCAGCTGGAAGACTTCAGTTTTGGGATCCTGAGCCCGTGATGCTTGTGCCAACACTGATGCTTGACATCAGATCTTATCCAAAGGCCACCCCTGGAATTTTTGCCCCTGGGAACAGAGGCAGCCTTGACTTTGGTGGGGTGACAGTTGAGGGGTCACTGCTCTAGTTCATTGTAACTGGTTACAAGGGCAGGGATTGATAGCTGAAGGAGGGGAGATTTAGATTAGATATTAAGAAGAAATCCTTCCCTGTGAGGGTGAGGAGGCCCTGGCACAGGGTGCCCAGAGAAGCTGGGGCTGCCCCTGGGTCCCTGTCAGGGTTCAAGGCCAGGTTGGATGGGGCTGTGGGCACCCTGGACTGGTGGAGGGTGTCCCTGCCCATGGCAGGGGTGGGACTGGGTGGGCTTTGAAGTCCCTTCCAACCCAAATCAGTCTGGGATTCTATTCCATGATTCACCACAAAGATAGGAACACCATGCCAACTTCAGCCTGAGGGATGGAATACTCTGGGGGAGAATTAGAGGGTGGATTTTGAGGACTGAGTTCAGAACTAGCCTGAGTATTTGAGCTTTGGGTTGCTCAGGCTGCCAGAGAAGTAGATCTGAGCCAATCTGCAGACCTCTCACAGTCCTGGGACTTCCTTGCTGTGCACACAGTCTCCCAGGAGTGCAGACCAATTTACAGCACATCTTCAGTTCCCTTCCAGGAGCTGTGCACGTTTCTACAGTCCTCTGAAAAGGCAAGTCTCCTCCATCCCCACGGCTGCTACGGGTGGCTCCTTCCAATTTAATTTCAGGCACTATCACTGCAGGTTGCACCTGCTGGCTCCCCTTCCAGAAAGGATGAGCTGTAATTGCTTCAGTTTCTTCTGAGAGCCTGTATCTCTAAAGGCTGAGTAACAACTTCTCCAGTCACTGCAGCCTGGAGCTCCCTGCAGCTATTATGTATGCAAAATGTGTTTCCTCCTGCCAGGAGCTGGAAAACTCCTGTGCACCTGTTATGATGTGGCTCTGGTGCATCTTTCATGGTGTTTCATGTGAGATCAGAGCTTTTCTACCCCACGATATAATTCTGCCTGAATCAGGAAGCTCAGTTCTCAGCTTTCTCTTATACAAAATTTAAGTTGATGATGTCTCACGCTTTGAAAAGCTTCTCTGAAGAGGCAAAGATAAGGTCTATTATTAGGTGTTGTTTGAAAGGTATTTAAACCATCTCAGCTCCATTTTCTCCCAGATTATTTGAGTGAGGATAACTGGCATCAGTCTTCTGTGCCGAACTCTGAAGTACCCAAGGTCCTGCCTGGAGAAGCAGTGACCAGTAGTGGGCAGAGCCATTTCCAGGCTTTTGTGCCTGGGAGAAGCAGACCTTGCTTGGCCTGTTTTGAGGTGGGATTATTAAAAAATCTATAAAAATTGCAGGGAGCATCATTATTAAGGAAGCATTAAAATGCATCCTTTGCCTGTTAGCGTGGAGGCAGCTGCACTGCAGCTCCATTGTGTCTGGATCCATCAGTATGGCTCTTCCCTAGCCTGAATCCTTTGGCAAATTTCCTGCGTTTCACCAGTTATTTTCTATTTCCATATTCATCTGATGATGGGTACAGTGTAGCCCAGTGCTCCATTTCTGATTTTCTATCCCTGTGGAACAACCACACAGATCTGGAGACCTTACAGTATTTTTAAACCCACTTGCTACCACATTTTTTTTTTCCAAAACCTAAAAATAAAACTTCACAGGCAGAATGTAACTTTACCTTAAAGTCCTAGACTACAGACTACTTTGGTAGCATTATTTCCCAGTATGCTATTTCTGCTCTACCACCCTTTCCTTCCCAGTCAATTCTTAACACTGTTTTCTGGTGTGACACTTGCCTGAGTACCAACCCACGGTTCATGGCACACCCAAGTTGCATTGATCTCTAATGGAGTTTATTCTTCTCTAGCAGCATTCGTGGATGCACTCTCAGTGTCCAACTCTCTTCTCTATCAGCTTGTGTTGCCTTTGTAGGCATTGCCATTCACTAATTTGGCTGTGGATATTTGGGAGAAGGGTTCTATTTCTTGCAATAGTCGTAGTTCTTCTCCTCTTGTCCCTTGCAGCAGTCCCTGTGGTGATTGATTTGAATGCTTAATTTATGTTGCAGTGTTGGTTCCCAGTTTTCTTTCTTGCTTGGATTGATTTCAGGTCCAATGCTGGGATTAGCAGTGGCTTCTTTCAAGGTCAGGCTTGATGGGGCTCAGAGCAACCTGATCTAGTGAAGATGTCCCTGCTCACTGCAGGGGGTTGGACTAGATGGCCTCTAAAGGTCCCTTCCAACCTTAGAGATGGCCTCTTAAAGGTCCCTTCCAACCCAACACATTCTATGATGATTCTATGGTTCTCTTACCGTCAGCACCAAGCCTCCTTCACGCATTGAAAGCAGAGAGAGTGAAGGAAGCTAAAGAAAGGAAAACCCAACTTGTAACTATTTTAAGTGTTTAATAGTCAGGTTTTGTGCCTGGAAAAATGAATGCCTTGCTTGTTTCTTCGCTTTCCAAGTTCCTTGCATCTCAAGAACATAAATTACATCTAAGCACAGCTTTTATTTGCTGGGGAATTTTATTTCCTCGACAACATTTTACACAACTTGCTGTAGTCTGGGCCAGCCTGTTGCTCTGCACTGCCTCTGGCTTTTCAAGAACATAGAGGATAAATCCTACTTCACATAGCCTCTGGGGTGAAGTAAAAGCTTCGCCGTCTCCTGTGGGCTTTGGTTTGGTCTGGCTGAATTCTGGTCTCTTCCTGAAATAGGAAATGGCATGATGTTTTAAGAAAGACAACAATCAACTGTCAGGGCCAATAAACTAACAGTAGGCTGACAAATGCTGGTTTAGGATTAGCCTGTTGTGCTCAAACAGCTTAAACTCACACGTCCTGCCCGGTCCCAAACCAGGCAGCCAAAGCTTTCAGCTTAAATTGCTGCTTGCTGCTGAAAAGTGAGGCCAAGCTGCCAGGGCACATCACCAGACCCAATCTGTTATCTTCTGGAGTGGCTGAGCCCTGCAACCAATTTTCTGTGGTTTAGCTTGCATTTCCTTTCACATCCTACAAGGAAAGTTCTCCATACATTTCCTTGAAGCACTTTTCTCACTACATCTCCCCTTTCTACCTCACTGTTGTCATGGAAAAGCTGCAGCAGGAAGGAGCTCTCGCCCTGTAACACAGGTTTCATGGGCTTGGTTTCTGTAATTAGCACTTAAAGCCATGCAAATAATTAACAGTGCATTATGTGGCTGGGTCTGCAATGCCAGAGAGTAATGTGTTTACTACTGAAGTGCTTGGATCCACTTGTTGCTCCTGTTGCAATTTGTAATTTTTCCTTATTTATAATAGAAAACCCATGTTCTTCCACTGGGAGATGGATGCAGCTGGATCCGGTGGCTTTACATGAGTGAAAGCAACATTCTCACCTTCTTTGTTGATTCAAACTGCAAGTCTTTTTTCCACTTTGAAGGATCAGGATTACTTTGGTTTTCCAGTCTTGCTGGGAAACATTCCTGTATCCTTTGAAATGTAGGAACATTCGAGTTGCGGTTGGCATGGACTGAGAAAGCCTTTATGAATGCATCATTCTGTTTTTCCCCTGTAACCTTCATGCCCTCAGAGTCAGAGCAGGAGGCAGCACCTGTGGGCATTGTCCAGTCCTGGGTGCAGAGACATGGTTGTGGATGCACAGAGAGGTGGTGGATGCCCCATCCCTGGAGGTGTTCAAGGCCAGGTTGGATGGGGCCCTGAGCAACCTTGTGTAGCTCCAGGCCTGGAGGTTGGTGGCCCTGCCTGTGGCAAGGGGGTTAGACCTCCATGACCCTTGGGGTCCCTTCCAACCCAGACCGGTCTATGATTCTATGATTCATTCTATGACTCAGCTCAGTTCCTTGAGTAGATCAGCTCTAATTCAAACCATCTGACCACAAAGGAGATGGCCATCATGCCTGGCTGGCAAAACTGGGAATGCAGGATCTCCAAGTATCTTGTTTATTGAGAGGAATAATTACTGTGAATCTGCTTTGGGGCTTTCAAAAACACAAATTAATAAAGAAACACTTGTTCCAGTAAGAAACACTTTGCTTCATGCAGCTGTAGCCCTAAGTAAAGGTAAAAAGGAATGGTGGAATTTGGTGCATGGTGTTATTTATAGGAATGCCTCGTGCATTTCTGTGGTTTCTTCAACCTGGAAAAGCAAATTTGCCCATGTTTTCATTTCCTAAGAGGAGATAAGAACCCTACTCCTTGGAAAAAACCTACTGAAATGCTCAGCCTTGATGTGGGGCAGTATATAAAGCACAGCTATATGCAAACCACAGAAATGGAATGTAATTGCAAGCTTCTGCTCTGTCCTATATATACAGTGAGCAGACAGTCTGGTCAGCTCTGCCCAAACCAGGGATTTGTCTTGAGTGACCTGTAGCTGTCTGGGTGCCTGGTCACCCCTGTCTGCCCCTGCTGTGTCCCTTCCCTGCTGTCTTCCAACATTCCAGCCTCCACTCCCATCCTTCCTTCCCCCACAGTGAGGGGAGACCAAGTGCTTTGAATGTAGATGAGAGCTGAGTGTGGGGATGGAAGTGAAGAGGATTTATTTGCTTTGCAAAACTGCAATAGGGTTTTTACTGTAACCTAGCAGAAATGCTGCCAAGAGCTGCAGAGGTGTCTGCAGACTGTGGGACATCAACATGGCTGGGTGGCAGCCCTGGGTCTGCAGAGGGGTGTAGAAGAACCCACCCTGCATCTTCCTTCCCCCTCACTACTGACACACTCTAAAGTTTTCATGTTTCTCCACTCTGAATCTGAGTCCTCTTCACTGTTAAAAATTTGGTGGACAAATAGGTGGTGCAGTCCTCCTTTTCTGTCCTGGACTTGCCCTGGAGGGATTTCGATGGCCTCTTGTTGCTCCAGCACCCAGAGCTGGTGTTTGGAAAGGGGTTATCTACTCAGCCCTTCCATGTACCTCTAGTCATGTCCTCTGGCCAAGATTATTTAGCTCCTGGTTATCAAGAGCTAAAATCTTTCCCTTTCCCTTTCCCTTTCCCTTTCCCTTTCCCTTTCCCTTTCCCTTTCCCTTTCCCTTTCCCTTTCCCTTTCCCTTTCCCTCTCCCTCTCCCTCCTCTCCCTCTCCCTCTCCCTCTCCCTCTCCCTCTCCCTCTCCCTCTCCCTCTCCCTCTCCCTCTCCCTCTCCCTCTCCCTCTCCCTCTCCCTCTCCCTCTCCCTCTCCCTCTCCCTCTCCCTCTCCCTTTCCCTCTCCCTTTCCCTTTCCCTTTCCCTCTCCCTCTCCCTTTCTCTTCCCTTCCCTTCTCTGTCCAGATTTAGCTTGCTCTTTTGTTTTTGCTTGCAGCTTGCTGACACACAGATTCCAAAGAGCCATGACTGTTGGAGGATTGTGATCTTTGTTCCCTTGATTGTGGCTGCTGCCTTGCACCAGCGTGGCCACTGTCTTTATGCACCAGGCATGGGCAGTGCCCGATGGGTCTGAGGATGGTTTCAGTGTCAAACCACATCCTCAGGGCTGTGTTTTTCTAAGCTGTGCAAACGACACCTTGAGCTGAAACCTCAAAGGTATTAGGTATGCTCAGTATTCTGCCCTGTCCACAGGGGCAGCTGCAGCTAGATTTGTGCACCCTGAAGGCATCATTCCCCTGGGAAGGTGGGCAGGGTTAAAAACCATCCCCCTCCCAGGGATGTGATTTCTGGGGGAGTTTGTGGCACTGCCCCATCCTGCCAGCTGGGTTTGCCCCTTCCAGACTTTCAACCTACAAAACCCCCACACTCCTTCCCTGCAAGCTCCTGCCCATGGTGGTACTTCATGGGCCAGGAGCTCCTGCCCTCGCAGCCTTGCACTGAGTCCATGCAGGCCACAGGGAAAAAAATCTCAGCTTTTAGCTACTGATGGCTTGAACTGGATCTGAACTGGAGCAGATCTATAAATAAAAGACTCCCCAGTCCATTACCAGTCTGCAATCCAAGCTTGCCAGCCTAACTGTATTTCTGAGGTAGCTATTTAAATAAACTCTATATTTTATGGATGTATACACTTAGGCTTTCATGTCAACCGTTTAGGATCATGTGAGCCTTTAAAAGCTTCCACAGGCTTGCGTCGCCCAAGCTGATTATGCACAAATCTGATTTGGGTGCTGGCTCCAGTTCCTCTTATCATCCTATCAGATTTCAGCCTCCAGTCCCATCTCTTTCAGGTTATGGAAACCAGATTAAAAGGGGCTTTGCCAGGACACACCAGGAAACCTGCCTTGCTGAAGATATTAGCCATCTCAACCTGAAATCTGAATCGCAATAATAATTAATCTTTCCAGCAGAGCTTCTTCTGCAGAAGTTGGGCTTTCACTTCACCCAGCTATCAACATGTATCTCAGTCACTTTATATTTCTTCCCTGCTCTGTTTTATGTATGTTTTTCAAGGTGGAAAATAGCATCTGGTTCTACCTGGGAAGGAACAACTGTATTTTATAAGGCAAGAACATGCAGGTCAAGCTGTATTTCAGTAAGAGAGACACATAGGAGTTAATTTACACTTGGCAAGCACAGAGATAAATCAGAACAATGAAAGCCAGGTATTGAGGTTTAGATTGTCTAGTAGTGAACATTTAATGGCTGAGGGTTTTTTAATGAAAGAAGAATTTTAATGAAAGAAGAATATTTCTCATATACTCCATATACCTGCTGGAGCTGGCAAAGTACATGAAAAAGTGTTGAGTAAGCATTCCACACACCCCTGCTCACCAACAGACTGCGTGCTCTTTCATTTCATTTTGACTTTCATTTAAAGGTACCATAGTCCCTGTCCCACTCATTGCCTTTAGGATTATTTCTAAGTGGGATTCTTCCCTTCCTTTCTCTCACAGGACTAACTGGAGCATCGCTTGCACTCTGTTTCAGGGGGCCACAGGCAGGACATGATGGCTGGGGCTGGTGCTGAGGTCCCAGACCTGAGGATGGGAGAGCTGCAGCTGCAGTTCCCCCATACAACAGCACTATACAAGGTTGTCTTCTCAAAGACTGTACATAAAGGAGCAGTAAAGGATATAAATTTTATTTTTTTCCCCTCTGTAAATCTAGGGAGATTTAAAAGTCATTGGGAAAATGTCCAAAACCAGAAATGAAGTGTTTTAATAGTGCTATTTTTGTCCTGGAATCTCTGAATTCCTCATGTCTTCTCCTCCTCCCCTCCCTTTTGATTTGCACTTTGGGATTAATAAACTGATTCAAGTGCAGATTTAGAACCCGAAAGGTCGCTTCTCTCTTCTGCTGAAGTACATTCCCCTCTTGGAGGAGCTCTGCCCTGACCTTGATTTCCAGCTTCGTGGCACCTAGGGAGTTACAGCGAGCTATGCCAGACTTGCTGCCCATTGCAAACCAGGGCAGCCTTTCTGAAGGTGGGTGCAACACCCAGCTGCAAAAATGTCCAGTGGAGGTCATGTCCAGATGCAGCAGGAAGAGATGATTACAACCATCATTCCTGCTGCAAGTCTGTGAGCTTCCTTCCCCAGATACGTGAATGTGTCCGGAGACTTCATTAGATTCAAAGGGAGACCCCATCAATCTCCATCCCCAGCATCTTCAGTTTCTCCTCAGCCAATTCAAAGTGCAAATACTGGTTTTAAAATGCATCAAGAAATTTCTCCAGCCTCCCTACTAGTTAATGGCCTGGTGTGGGCAGCGTGTAGCACGGGGAGCACGGCATCTCCAGGTACTTGAAAGCATCTGTGTTTTTCCATCTTGGTGCTGACCCCCATCTTTGGCTCCTGATGTGGGACTGTGGTGGCCCTGTAATATTCTTCCTACAGGCAGAAACCACTCGGCCTGAACTGCTGGTAGGAAGCACTGCAGGAGATGGGACAGTCCTCATTTACAGGGGTGCGAGGCTGCGCCCAGCCTTCTTTGCTTCCCTTCATCTCCATCTTGCACCTTGCCTATGCACCTCCTAATAGCCTTGCCATGACTGATGGAGAAAGATCTTTCCTTCCTTCATTTCTTCTCATCTGGGACAACTTTTACTGTTTTTGTGCTTCACTGGTCTTGCATTTCAGATGTCAGCAACAGGCATGTTTTCTCCCTCTTGCTGATACAGTACCTGTTAAATTCCCTTCCTTCCTCAGGGTATTAATTAAAAAAATATATTAAAATTTAAAATGGGATTTATTATAATCTGACAAAGATCTCAGTGAGAGGTGATTTTTTTTTGTGATTATCAGCGTGATCACATTGTAGAGAAAGAACAAATCCACACTTGGGTGCTGAAAGTTGTCCTGTTTGACCTTGGGTGGACCCAGCTTGAGGCTCTGCTATGGAAAAAGACCGGTATGGGAAGGACCCATTCCCATTTGCAGGCGGTGTGTGTTCATCTCCCAGCTTGCTGGGATGAGAAGGAGGTTGGTTTCTCCTGTCACTCAGACCTTTTAGCTCTCCAGAGACAGCCCAGCCCAGGCTGTGATCAGGTTCCTGCTTGTTTTATGCATTGCTCAAATTGTTCAGCAAATTTCCACCCACAAAAGCAGCTCAGTCACAACAAGATGATGAGGAGGTCGTGGTGATGACCAGAAAGACTCATCTCACCTGGATTTTTAGGGCTTAGTTATGGTGAGAGAATCAAACAGCTTTGTATGCAGATCTGGGTGAAGATAACTGGAGCATCATGATGTGCAAAATCACTGTGGTGTAACAAACCTGGGTGAAGCCTGAGCAAAGCCCATTTTCACAGCAGAGCACCTCTGTAACATATTCCTTAGAGGAATTACCAAGCCCCATGCCAGAGAGACAAAGGAAGCACATCCCAGTCCAGGAAGGGAACATTTCTCTTGTTTAAATGGCTCTAAATGGATTCTGAGGATTTTTCCTTTCCCGAGGTCCCTCTTCTCTCAGTGCCTGGCTTACGGCTGCTCTCCTTCACAGGCCCTGCCAGCAAACACGTCAGCAGCCCAGGCCCTCAGGACACATTACAGCCTCACAGCCGTTTACGTTAGCTCACGTGCCAGAGGTCTGTATATCTGGAGGTGGAGGCCCCCCTTCTGCTTCCCCCTCCCCATGCCATCCTGGGAGCAGCATAAAGGCACATTATGCTCCCCGGTGCTCAGCGCAGTCCGGCAGGACCGTCTGTGGAGTTTGTCTGCCAAGAGTCCCACAGCCCATTGTTCATTAGCACAATGAAGCAATTATGGTAATATTGGTTATTGCAGCTGGGAAGGCAATGGAGCTGTGCTGCGTTTGGGGAAGATGTTATGATGAGGTGGTACAAACAAGGCGATGATGATCCCCCAGAGCTGTGTTCATGGATACGCCTTATGGGAGCTGCCTGTCTCAGGGTTGTCTATAAGCTTAAAAGGTGAAAGCAGCTCTGTATGGGCTGCAGGGAGACTGGTTCTGTTTCATACTGGGGCTCGTTTTGTGGTAGGGCTGGTCATCGAAGAGGTCACCGTGCGGGCTTTTGAGCTCTGAAGCTGTGTTTTGCTAAGGCACCAAATCAGAACATCCCAGATCTGCTGGATGAGATGGACTGAAATAAAATCACCCACAAACAAGTTTCCCCCAGCTTGGTAGGCCCTTTTTTTCCCCTTCAATCTTGTTCTTGGTCCAGCAGTTTTTGGTGGTTCCTGGTTTTCACCAGCCCCACACAGCCACCTCCCTCTGCACTTCCTTGGAGAAATCTGATTTTCTGATGCCTTTGTGGCTTGGGTGGGTGTTTGGTGCTGGGTCCCTGCCAGCCTACCCATCTCCTCCTCTCCTCATGCCCCATTTCTCCCAGCCACAAGTGCTCAGCTGATGCCATCCCCCCTTCCCTCTGGGGCAGCAGTCGAGGGGAACTAGCAACCAATTCCCTTCCCAACACAACACACCGTGTCTACGCCATCAGCTGCAAACAAATAACAAACCAGATGCCCTTCCCAGTGGGTGCTGATTACAGGGCTTTCAATCTGTGCGTGCCTGCTCTCTGGCTGTTAGTATTCTGGCCGTGTTACTGTTTGAGAGCCAGTCTTTTTCTCTCTGGGAGAGAAAAAAAGGAAGTAAATTCAGCAACAGCTCTGCTCACAACATGAAGTAAGGAGCTGGTTGGTTTTCGGGGTGTTTCCCCCTCCCCCTCTAAGCTTTATATCTTTCAAGACTTTTCAAAATGAATGCTCACAACTTGCATCACCTTTTGTCAGAAGGTTGACATGGGAAAAACACCGGCTAATTTGGAGTCTGTGGCTTGCTTTTGTTATATGTTACACTATACTTGACATAAATTTCAAAGTCTTGCTGGAGCATTACAGCTTTTAGAGGACCTAGGTGGATGTCAGATATATTTATAGCTGAGTATACTTTGTAAATTTGAAGTTTTGGCCTTTGTTCCTTTTGGACTAGGTGAGAAGGCAATACAGTAATTCCCCCAGTCCATTCCCCAGCAGATATAAGGGTATATAAAGTGATAAAAATTAGCTGTACTTGTACTTCATCGTCAGTTTAAAGCTAATTTGGGATAGATTAAGGCTTAAACCTTCTGATTAAAGCTTAATGAAATGTGAGAAACTACAGAGTTGGGAGAAATGGGAATGAGTCTCTCGTCTCCATGAACGTGGACGAGCTACAGTATATATTATAAATTATTTCCAGTACGCTACTTCAGCTGATGGATTTTCCAGCATTTATATTTAGAGCTAATTTACTAGTCTGGCACTGTGATTACCTGGATAGCTAGGTGTTTTGGAGAGAAATAAAGGTATTTCAGTTTCAGGCTAAAACATCATCCTTAAGTAATGCAGATACTTTTCGCTCAACATGTTCCGAGTTGCCTCAGGAGATGAAACTTCCTCTTTGAATATTGTTAGGAAACTAATTAGATCTCAAAGATGTAAGTAGAGGTATAAAATATACATGAAAATCATGTTGTGAGCCGAAGTTTTAACAGGAGTTACACAGTGTATCACCATGCCTGTCTGTCATTGTCCCATAGAGTATTTTTGCTCTTGAATTATCAATCGGGTTCTGTTTTGAACTAGAAAACCCAAACAAAATATTTTAGTGTTGGCATGATATTTTAAAACGTACCTATCAGCATGCCACAAAACCCAAATAACTCTTTTCCCTTGTTTTCATAATGTGCTGAAGAAAAAAAATTACCAGAAGAAATACAAATGTCATTCCCTGCAGAGACGTCAAATAACATCCTTGCTACATTACTTATCCTCCTCTAAAATGTTCTTTGGAGACCAAATTGATCAAAACCATGTGACAGGTCATCATCTGTGGCAGACACTGCACCCTGGAGAGCCCAGGGGGATGGGTGACTTTCCTTTCCATTCTAGTGATGGTTGTAGGGAGAAGATCCAATGTCCCACCTTGACTGTCACAGCCTCAGAGGTCCTCCAAAATCCACCACCTGCCACCGTGAGTCCTGCTAGCTGTGACATATCCAGGCTGATGCAGTGGCTTCCCATGTTGTCTGTGCTTTGATCTCACACTTGCTGTGATCCAGAGCTCAGTGAATGTAGCCAGACATCCTGCAAAGCCTTTGGAGCTGAGAGGACAGCAGTACAGCACGGGGCTGCTAGTTTTAAGTACAGCAGAAACATTGCTGTGGAGCTTTGATTCCTCTGAAACATCGTCTGCGTTGGATGAGGCAGAGCAAAGCCTCCTCCGAGATGCTTCCTTCTGCATTCAAAGCAACAGCTGATTGCCCTGGGATCGCATCAGCTCAATAATCAGGATCTCCTCTATAGTTCAGCATCAAAGTCACTGGTGCTTCCCAGCTGCTTTGCACTGTGCTGGCAATGCAAAGCAGCCATAAACTGGGCTTAACATGGAGACGTTAGGTTTGTGCAGTGCTCTGCATCACCAGCCAGAGCTTACCGATGGCGTGGAGTGTTGGGAGAGCTCTTTTTATCATTACTTTTCCATTTCCAGGTGAAGCATCACCAAAACCATGTTAGGGTTCCCGTTACCCTGAGTGAAGTTGGGTGCTGTTCAGGGAGCCAGCTTCAAGCCTCAGTGAAGGTGCCTGAGCATACTCGCAAAGAGCTCCCTTACCAGCCTCTAAGGGGTAAAGAGTTATCAACTAGGATGAATTTGTGCCTTCTGAGCTTTCTGGAACACCACACAGGGTATGAGGCAGCAGTCTTAGGAGGTGGAAACTCCTGTGGTAGGAGTCAAGCCGTGAAAAAACTGACTTAAACATAGTCACAGGCACTGTACTCACAGTGTGACTCCAGCACGTGTCCCTAAAACAGCTCACGCTGACTCAGGGGTGCACATGAATTCCGTGTTGGATATTAATCCTGGAGGCAACGTGAACATTTAGGTGGTCAACATCTGCTTTAAAAAATAATATAAAATCACTCCTAGTGATAACTCGATGCATTTTCCCAGATTAAATCATAAATTTGAATCCATTTACTTCCTCCTCCCCCGTCCAAAAAAAACCAAACTACAACCCAAAAAGTTACATAGCATACAGCATTTCTCCAGAAGTTTCTAAATGGAATTGTGTTACATTTCGTTTCCCAAGATTTATGGCATAAGCAGACTCCTTTTCAGCATAAAAATGCTCTGTGCTGAGGGCTTGGAAGAGCTTAATTAGCTAAACGAGATATGGAAAGAGAAAACTCTGTACGTGCTTTTGGTGCTTGAGCAATATTTTCTCTGGGTCCAGCACACATGTGTATGTTGAGACCACGACTCTAATGCACAGCTCTTCTGAGCCTTTCCAACAGCACATGTTTGCACAAGTCTCAAGGTAAAAAAAAAAATCCCCAGTGGCATAATTGTATCCATTGGGTTTTCTTGTAAAGAGCAGTTTTCCTGCCTGAGAAACCCATTTGCAGTACAAAAGGTCTAAGTAAATACAGCCATGTTTTCAGAATTTATTACCTCTTGGGGAAAACATTTTATTAGGACTTTTATTCCGTTGCAAATGTTGAATGGGAATTCTGGAGGAGTTGTGTTTGTTTTCTGAAGCGTGCTTAATTTAAGCTTAACCATTGGCCACGACTTCTTCATTACCATTCTCAGCAATAGGCTTGCATACATTAACATTCATTTCTACACCCCAAAGAAGATTTTAGGGGGAAAAAAAATCAGCATTGTATTAAATACCACATTTTCTACAAGAAGAAAAAGTTATGGGCAATTAAGGATGGAAGCTCCTGGTTCCCAGAGATGTCAAAGGGCTGAGAAAATGGGAAAATACATTGAATTTGACATATTCCCTCCAGTAACTTGGTATTTCTCAGTTTTGTTTCTTTCTATGAATAACCTGAAAGCAACTTAATTTTTTTTTTTTTAAATTCAATTTGTAGTCAGCTAATTGCCTCTGCAGAAGAATAGCTAATGAATGGAAAGGGGAAGGTTTTGAAGTCCCTTGTGGGAAAGTTCAAGTGCTGCTGATGAACTCAGGAGTGGGGAGCCCTGCTTGGTGCTGCAGCTGTGCGGTCAGCACAGCTCTCAGCCCTCCTGCCTCCAGAAAGCTTGGAGACCAAATTATATATATATGTACAAACAAACACTTATGTACATGTATGCAGAGCATGCAGAATGAGGGTGACCTCGTGGGGAGAGGACGGAAGTCCTCTGTTGGCCATACTGAGGTCTTGTATTAGCTCTGTGCAAGATCCTGGGGCCTGGAGAAGAGTTGAACAAGCCCCATCCTGTGTGTCAAGGACTTCTTTCCTTGGAAACAGGAACAGGGATTTTCCTATGTAAAACTGGAGGTCCTTACCTGCTGTGAACCTGCATGACCTCTACAAATTTTAATGACACTCCTCATCCACCCTTGCTAGATGGGCCTTGGAATTAGATACAGCAGTTGACCTTGGCTTGTCTCCAGAGGGGGATAGGGAAGGAGGTCAAAAAGGGGCGTAAAAACAGGGAACTTCTGATCCACCAGATCCCTGTGGGACTAGAGGAACGGACTTTCATGGCCTCCTCCAATGCTGAGCCCAGACAGAACAGCTCAGCTCTTTGCAACATCAGCTTAGCTGGGGTGAGATCACAGGAGATGTGCTCTTCTTTGCCATTATTGACTTAGAAATGATTCATTTTTGCCACAAATGAAGTTTTCTGCCTCCCAGGTCAGGAGGCTCTTGCTAACAACAGTTAGTCAGAGAGTATTTAAGTACAGAAAACAGGTAAATTCCTGGTAGGGTCACTGTGACTCTGGTCAGTATGACTGGATAGGGAACCAGAGCATTGTGTTATTTCCACTTTCTGCCATGGATTTGATCTCTCAGCAAGGTCTCAGCATCTCATTTTCTTAACTTGTCAGATATAGGTCTGCTACTTCGCAGGGTGGTTTGAGTGATGTGAGGGGAAAGTGTTTAAAGCTGCATGGAGAAGCAGTCACACACATCAGTAAAAAGATGCACCTCCTGTGTTAAGTCATCCATATGCACATAAAGCTATACAAAAGCCAGTGGGGAGGGCTGAGGAGATGGATTTGCTTCAGAATCACATTATTCACACACAGACTTTTTGTTTTCTTTTTTTTTTTTTTTTTCTTCTCTTTTCCTGACCTGGGATTACTGTATCCCAAGTAGCCTGAGCCAAATAATCTCATCTTCAAGGGATAAAATCCTAGTAGGCATCAACAAGATAAATCAGAAAAGCAATCAGCCTTTAGAAGGGAGGTTCAGCGTGTGAGGTGACCCTGTAGAAGAGAGCTGGGAGGTCTCAGCTGAGGGAACCTGGTCTTGGGAGGCAAATTCAAAAGTGTAACACTAAACACCAGAAAGAAGCCTTTCTGAGACCATGTACAAGTGCAGAACAGCCACACTGAAAAATAATACCTGCAGAACAAGCTGTGGGATTCAGAAGGACTGAAAAAGAGCGAGTTAGCAAAAGTCAGGTAGGATCTGACACCTGGGCTTTGTGATGAGGATCATATTTGTCTGGCCAAAAATATAAGCAAGTCATGCTGTGCTAACAGAAGAACCTCATCACTGTCATCCTTGCTTTCTGAAGTGAATAAAAGAGAAGATGCAGCAGGAAAAAGAAGATATTAAAAGGAGTGGCTGAAGGTGCTGGGATTGTTCATCCTGGAGAAGAGGAGGCTGAGGGGAGACCTCATCGCTCTCTACAGCTACCAGAAAGGAGGTTGTAGTGAGGTGGGGGCTGGTCTTTTCTCCCAGGGAATAAGCAATAAGAAGAAAGGAAATGGTCTAGAGTTGCATCTTGGGAGGTTTAGGTTGGATATTAGGGAAAATTCCTTCACTGAAAGAGTGGTCAGGCATTGGGACAGGCTGCCCAGTGAGGTGGTGGAGTCACCATCCCTGCAGGTGTTCAAAAGACATGTAGATGTGTCACACACATGATTTCTTTTGTATGGTAGCATTGGACAGACGGTTGGACTGGATGATATCAGTGATCTTTTCCAACCTTAAAGATTCTATGATTTGATGATTGTATGATAGCATGAGCCAAGATTGCCCAAGAAAGGCTATGGCTAGACACAACAAGCTGCCCAAGGAATCATTAGTGAGCAGCAGAAAGGATTATTGAGCACAAAAACCACTGAAGAGAGCACTAGGTAAGAGAGCTCCTTTCCAGAGACATTCAGAGCATCCATGAGTGTGGCGAGTTACACAAAGTCTGTATAAGGAGAATGGAAGGAGAAAAATCATTTAACCTGATGCAAACAGAGCAAGAGAGCATGCTAAAGTCCCTGCAGACTGCTTGGATCTCTTTCTACTCATGATGATATAGCTGTGTAGCAGAAGGAACTCGTTGGAGGAAGGTGGGACACATGGAAAGGTGAGAAAAGTAGCTGTACATAAGATATGCTCCTGACATGAGAGAGAAAGTCTTGTTTTGTAGCTGAAAGGAAGGAAAAGGAATGAGTTACATGGGTTCCTGCCTGGCTCAGTCAAGCTAGGGAGCAGTCTCTGGTCTGTGAAACTGCTGTAATTTCCAGGATAATCTCCTACACACCTATTTTCTTACATGATGCAGCAGAAAGCAGCCAATCTATTGGAGCTTTTTATCAGAGAAGACCAGGAAAGGTATTCTTGATTTAGAAGTTCTTCTGTTTGAATCCAGCAGTTTTCCAAAGGATTGGAAGGCACCTGCAGGACCAGCAGGAAAAAGCCCAGCTGCTTTGGGTGATTTTGGAAGCTGATGGCATTAAAACCCCCAAAGGTGTCCTGTTAAGCTTCTGGCTCAGCCTTGCAGAGACAGGCTGCTGCTGGGCTGAGACTCACGCACCAGTTCCAAAGGCACTTACCTTCTCTAAGGCTTCTTATTGCTGCTCTGAAAACATGAAGAATTGTTTTGTTTTGGTTTTTAATTTCATATTAAGCACTTGTGGAACATGCCCAGTGAGAGACAGCGAACATCTGGCTCCCTTCAACACCTCAGACTTTTCTGAAGGGGAATTGCACTGCGCAGAGCAGATCTGCACGGTGCTAAAGCTCTGCACACACATAGGAATAAGATGGTTTGAGTGTTAAAAAAATAATCTCTTTTTCTAATTGCTTTTCTGGACATAATTATAATTGCTGCACTAAGTAGCATTCACAGATGCTGAAGCACCGTGACTTCTTTCATTCCCTCTTTCTTATGTGCAGCTTTCAATTGCTTAAGGAGATGGGTTTGCCAGCTCTGTTGGTCCAGGTCTTCTTTATCACACTGATGCACACAGTGTGGGTCTGAGCCATGCCAGGCGCCCTGGGAAAACCCCAGGAAAAGTCCTGATCCCGGTTTGTCTCCTCTTGGCTACGCCAGCTCTATCAAAGAAGGGATGCCCCTGCCATGGGGACATTTATCTGCTGGGAAAGGGTGGGCACAACAAACCCGCTTTCCTTGGGACATCAGTCACTAATGCAATGGGCATTTTTCTTGCTGGCTGTGAAAGTGGACAGAAAGGGACAAGCTGGTAAATGTGACGGGTAATACCTTATCACACGTGTTTCTTGGTGCCCTGAGTAGCCTGGGAGCACCCCCTTGCTGGGGAGCGTGGGGTACCCCAGTGTGTGAGCACTGACATGCCACTGAAGCCTTGAAAAGCTGGAATCAAAACTCCCCAGCCTTGGTGACTATGAAGCAGGTATCCTTTATTGCAGCACACAGGGGATCACTGCTCTGAATGTGTGCGCTGTTTAAGGCCAAATTTCTCATATTTGTACAGATTAACTATACATATTCATTATCATTTCTAAGGCTGGGTCATGCAAATTACTTCCAGGAAGTAATTTACATTAACTCCTCCCAGATAGAGCATGCACAGTGACACTCGGAGGTGTTCTGGTGGTCTTCAGGGATGAAGGCTGGACGTCTTCCTCTCTCTCAGTTCATGCTCTTTATGGTTTTCTCCATAGTCTTAAAAACACATTCCTGCACAAACTACTTAGCAACTCTTTTAGCTGAAAACAAGATATACTCTGTCTCTTAATTGGTGGTTGGTCTCATTATTTATTACTCCCCTATCTTCATTTCCTTATCTTCAAGGCTGTTCCACTATTAGGGTTAAATTTTGTAGCTGCTCCAACGAAACAGCTCAAACAGCTACAGCTGTATTCTACTAAAATCCAAACCACACAAATGCTTTCTATTCTCAAAACATGCAAATTCTCCTTATATTAAAGCTATATTGTCTCTTAAGCTACATCTATATCAATCTCAGCATCACTGGATCACCACGCCAGCTTCAGCTGCAGGCTGGCTGAGGGCTGAGAAAACCCTGATGCTACCCTTCCTCAGGTGCAGGCCGGACTGATCCTACCCGGGTACTCCCAGTATCTCCACACCAGTCTCAGCACCTATGGGACACCACGGCACCATTGAGAGCCACCTGTACCCCAATGAAGCCACCCAAATGCATGGCCAAGCTCAAGGAGATGAACAACTGTAGCAACAACCAGCACCGAAAGTCAGCCCATGCTTGAGTTTCTTGTACGAGGAGGCACAGGCCTGAAGGCCTGCTGCGAGTTGGTCTCTAAGTGTTGCTGTAATATCTGCTGTCCACATCTGTTTATGACAAACAGCTCTAGACCTCTAGACGAGCAAAATAACTTGTCAACTCTCTTCTCCTCTGGGGCACTCTTCATTTCAGAGACATCATTTTTTTCCCTGTAATTAAAGTTTTACAGAGAGCTTTAGAACCGCATGTGAAGAAATCTGCAACAATAGCAGAGAGCACAACCCTGCTCAGGGTCAGGCAGGACTTCCAGTGATGTGCTGGCAGGAGGGATACTGCAGCCACCCATGGAGGGAAGTGTGGAAAGAGTTTGCAAGGTGATGGAGGCTGAGATATGCCATTTGTACACCTGGAGATCATGAGAGCCCATCAAGGGAAAAAGACAAACACCAGTGCATGTATTGAGTCCACACAGTGTTGAGTCCACCAGAGCAGGAACTTTAAAGCAGCTTCCCCCATCTATTAGTCCACCAGAGCAGGAACTTTAAAGCAGCTTCCCCCATTTATTACACCAGATGAAAGTGCACTGTGCTGTGCTGTTCCAGGCTAGTCCCCTGCAAGGAGCAGCAGGTAAAGGTCCATGAGATGATAACTGGCTTGACTGGTGCTGAGGATGTTTCTCCAGCATCACCAGAGAGGCTGTGGTGATTGTGCAGTGTTGCTGGCTTTAACAACAGCTTCTTTTCCATGGCAAGTGGAATGGACTGATCCTCCCCTGCCACAGGGACAGCATCTTAAAGCAAACACCCCTAAGGCTGCTATATATAGCAGCATGACCAAAAAGAGGGTTTCAGCTTGTAGTTATAGCTAACCGCTTCTGGATGGGGAAATCCCAGCCCTTGCTCTGAGATCCCTGGATCCTTCCCCTCTTCCCTGTGCTCCATTTCAGCAGGCCCTGTCCCCAAACCTGCTACACCTGTACACCTGGGCATGCTGGGCTTGCCTACCCTCTCCAGCAGCTGTCACCACCATCCGGTGCTTGTCTGGTTGGTACCCAGCTTTCCCCTCATTCTTCAGAGACGAAGGAAGGGAAAGGCAGGAAGGCTGGAATGACTCACAAAGAAGACAAAAGGGTTGTGCATGGTTTTCACACTCACTTTGCATGGCAGCTGCTCAAATCTTCCAGCTGCCCCAAAGCAAGCAACCCAGAAAGAGGTGAGAGTCCTCACAAGCCAGCCAAGATAAGCCAAGGGCTTGTTGTCTTGCAAAATAACAAAGATTTATGTCATTTTTTTATAGATCTGAAAAAGAAATAGGGCCTTTAACAGGATCTAAAATCTGGGATTTTTTTTTTAAAGAGAGCATGCAGCAATCTTAAATTTAAATTTTAATTTAATTTCAGTTTTGCCTAAACCACAGAGAAATTACACTGTGACTTCTGTTTAAGTGCCCAACTAATAAATGAGAGGCATTAAAAGCTAACAGAATAGAAAGGCTTCCATCTTTACTTAACTGAAGTGGAATTTTCTGAAGAGGAGGGCTTTCCATCTTAGCTGAAAAATAAGATTACATAAAAAACCCACCACCGAAACGTGGAAGGGTATCACAAAATTAGCCTTCAATCTTTACATGAGTGTAGGCTCCCTTTTAAGCAGAGGAAGAAGCTCCTCAATCACTGACTCCTCACCCACGCAGGCACTGGGAGCCATCCAAATCTTACTGCTTAAGGCAGTCCCAATGACATAAATCACCCGCAGCTCCTAGACTGGTCCCTGAAGTTATGATATCAGGCACTTGAAGCAGTAAAATGCATCAGTAATTGAGGGGGTGGGGAGAGGTAAGACCTTTCCCAAATGCATTAGAAGAATTGTTGGTTCTGCAGTCACACAATCATTCCCTCTAAGAACGACCCACAAGAAGTTTTGCAGCACCTTAACGTATCCAAAACCTTTTGGGATTTCAGCTTTCATCTCTGAGCATCAGTTTCCCAGCCTGTGGATCAAGCACTAATTCCAGCAAAAAAAGAAAGACACACTGACAGAAAGAAGCATCAGCAGAAAATCTGTGGCTCTGCAATATAAAACTGGGGGGGGAAATCAATGCATCCAATTCAGTGGATGAAAAAGGGGAATCTCTCTGAATCTGAGCAAAACTCCACACCTCAGCCAAAGGCTTCCATCCTTTAGTGTGCACCCACAAGTGAACTGAGCCGTGTGGGTTCCCCATGCCCTGCGTGAGAGCCCACCATGCTCCCTCTGTGCCTACAGACAGAGGTCCCTACCCCCAACAGCAACCAACCTTCCCAGGTTGTCTTGAACCTCCAGAAGGTGAGAAGAGGTTAAGTTCTTATCCAAACCTGAGCCCTGAGGACCAACTCATCCCTTGTCTGCTCACCCCAGGCAAAAATACCACTCATCAAAAAGATGGGTTTGCTCCTTGCTCTTTTTAAGTCAAGTCCTTACTTGTCTGGAAAGGAAGCTCAGCTGGTTTCAAACCCAACAGAAACGTGTTAACATTTTAGCAAAAAATGCTTGTTGGGTTTTGCTCTGGAAGAATTTGCTCTGTTTTGTGTTTTTTTTTTTTTTTAAAGAAAAATAAGTCTGCATTGCTGTTGGAAGTAAACAAGAGAAATGTTTACAAAGGGTTGAAGTGCATATACAGTTTGGGTTTGGATGAAATATTTTCATTCCACCCATCAAACAATTGTAAAACCCATTACTCTTCCACCCCCTCTTTTAATGGCAGTAGAATCCAGTCAGCAGAATCCAGTCAGCAGAATCCAGCCAGCAGAATCCAGCCAGCAGAATCCAGCCAGCAGAATCCAGCCAACAGAATCCAGCTTGATGACTACAAAATAATGCACAGAGTAAAATTAGATCCTCATATACACACACGTAATGGGACTTGACTTCAGCAGCACCCTGGAGTGTCCATATAAATGAGAATATGTTGATTTAATAGTCACTGACATACAAGAGCAAGTTTTTACACGCTGCAGGAGAAGTAGAGAAATACTTCAAATGCGGTTCACATATTTCATTTAACTCACAAGAACAACGTTTTTAGAGCAACCAGGTCAATAGCCACACTGCTGCCAGCCCTCTCCAGTGCAAACTGGATAGCCACAGCTCCTGGAAAAATGATGGCATGGCGACTTAGAAGACTAAGGGGGGACCTTATTAATGTTTATAAATATCTTAAGCATGGGATGCAGGGGGAAATGGCCAGCCCCTTTTCAGTGTCTGTGGGGACAGGACAAGGGGCAATGGCTGCAAGTTGGAGCACAGGGAGTTCTGCACCAACATGGGGAAGAACTTTTCCCCAGTGAGGGTGAGGGAGCCCTGGGACAGGCTGCCCAGGGGGTGTGGAGTCTCCTTCTCTGGAGATATTAAAGACCCATCTTGTCGCTTCCCTGTGCAATATGAGCTGGGGAGCTGCTTTGGCAGGAGGTTGGACCTGATGATCTCTGGAGGTCCCTTCCAACTCCTATGATTATGTGATTCCATGATTGAATGTTGCTTAGTGATCACTCACGGCATTGCAGCATCCCTCTTTGCATCGGCATGCTTGTGGAGTCAGTCCAAGATGAAAAACAGATCATTGCTCTTTCAAAAGGGGCCGGTAGTTACAAGGTGAAAATTAATGCTGGGTTTCCCAAGGACTCTACAAGATTTCAGCTCCAGGCTGGAGTTTGACCTTATGATCTCCACCCCCACAGTCTGGGTGCACGCAGTGTTTAGAGGAAGCACCGCTTATCCTGGAGCCTGGAGCATCTCCCTATGAGGAAAGGCTGAGTGAGCTGGGACTGTTCAGCCTGGAGAAAAGAAGACTAAGAGGGGACCTAATTAATGTTTATAAATATCTTAAGTATGGGATGCAGGGGGAAATGGCCAGCCCCTTTTCAGTGCCTGTGGGGACAGGACAAGGGGCAATGGCTGCAAGTTGGAGCACAGGGAGTTCCACACCAACATGGGGAAGAACTTTTACAGAGTGAGGGTGAGGGAGCCCTGGGCCAGGCTGCCCAGGGGGTGTGGAGTCTCCTTCTCTGGAGAGATTCCAGCTCCGTCTGGATGCCTATCTGTGCAATATGAGCTGGGGAGCTGCTTTGGCAGGGGGTAGAACCCAATGATCTCTGGAGGTCCCTTCCAACACCTACAGTTCTGTGATTCTGTGACTGGCAAGGATGATGTGCTGTCATCAGATGATGCCATCAGAGTTGTTAGATGACACACCTCCATCTGTGATTGGACCCCCACGACTCCTCAAAACTCAGCTCTTGCAGGGGGTTAGAGGTCCCTGGAGCTGAGGAAGAACTGGGAGAGATGCAATGAGAGCAGAAAGTCGTCCGTCTCTGTTCTTCTGCAGCTGAACAGTGAGATGGGAGGCTCTGTTACCATGTTTGTGATGTTCTACCACAGGCTAAGAGGCATTTGTTCTTATGTCCGAGGTAAACACAGTGGGAGGGAAAAGAGAAGCTTTGCCAATGTTTGTTTGGCCTTCCTGACTGATACTCTGCAGCTGTCGCACTGGGATTTGCATCATGTGTCAAAACTTGATGAGAATGATGTTTGAAGATCGACTCGGAGTGTGGGTGGAACCTGCCCCAAGACATGTGGGGTGTTTTTTATTCCTTGAACTGGAATTTACTTACTGGATAGTCTACTTGAACTGCCTGTAAATTTTGTGCACTGAGGACAAGGTTAAAATAAACATTTTGGGGACCAGAGGCATGCATAGTCAATTAGTTCAGCAACAGGGACATTTCTGGGGCAACTTTGGAGGAGCTCACATCAGAGCAGTAATTAACTCCCTATTATTTATGATGAAGTCAAGTATTCGACGTGAGTGAAAGACGTGGGAGAGTTATGACTGACAGCCTTCCATTATCACAAGCTGGGAAAGCATTTGTAAAGTTGTCAAGCATGAGGTACCCAGCATGTTGGATTTGTCAAGCAGATGTCATCAGATACTGCTGATGTCTGCTCAGATAGCTGGGTTTGTGTGATTTACAACAGGGGAGGGTTTTCACCATGCAGAAGCACTTGCAAGCTCTTCTTCAGCCTAGAAGATGAGTTGGCACAAAGAGGGATTGGTGGCTCCATCCCTGGATGCAGCATGGTCTGGTGAGCTCCAGTCCCAAATAGAGGATGGAGTAAGGCAGGTAACAGCCAAGCTTTCTCCCAGAAAGGGTCTGAGCCCACCACATTGAAACAGTCTCACACTATGAAGGTCCCAGCAACATTTTAATTAACTCAAGAGGATGTCCAGAGAGCAGAACGCAGGCTGCAAGCTTCCCATCCTCCTGCCTCCTGCATCTGTGATGAGTTAACGCCGTAATCCATTCCCTCACAGTTTATTTCTTCAGAGGTCAGCCCACGATGCAGCAGCTTGTTTTCAAAGTTGAATCATCCCAAACATTTGCTGAGGAGCTGCCGTAACCCCACCTACGCAGGCGAGCTCTGTAACGTAAGGGGAAGGAGGGGGCACCTACGGCACAGGGGGCCAAATGGGAGTGGGAAGCCCCAGCTCTCAGTCATCCTACAGCAATTGCTGTTTATTCTGGGGTCAGGAAAAAGAAAAACCCAACACCCTCATATGACTTTCCTGCAAAATAAACAGATGCTGCAGCTTGACACACATGGAGAAGAGTGATGGGAAAGTGGGAACCCACCCTGAAAAAGCAATTGTTCTAAACAGAGTGTAAGTGACTGCTTTAAAAGCTGTGTGCTATTAGTCTTTCCTTCTCAGGTAGCTCCTGGGAGGTTATTTTTCATTAATCTTGTGTCAGGGAGGAAGTCTGGAAGAAATATTAACTAATGACCTCAAATTCACAGGTTCTTAAAAAAAATAAAGTAAATATATGTAAAATAATGCATACTACTTTATTATTTTGGACTCTATTTAGAGCAATGATGTTTCCCCAAGTTGGAAAGTAACATTTGAGGTCCCTTCCAACCCCTACAATTCTGTGATTCTGTGATTTAAATGGAACATTTGCAGTTTTTAAATAATAAATATATGTCTTGAAGTAGCTTGTCACAGGTGTCATGTGGAAACTGGGAAAAAAAAAACAAAACCCAAACCAAAACCCCACTTTGGGCTATCTGTGCTAAAGCATTTACATGGGAGGGGTACATAAACTGAATGAAGCGATGTTTTCCAGGATTCCAGGGCTGATATAGAAGGGAAGCACAGCCCAGCACAGTGTAGTATCTCCCCATCAGCTAAAAGTAAATGGCCAGCAGATAAATGCAGAGATGCTGAGTACAGGAGGCTGGTTACCGGGACTTTGTAGCTGCTGGTTGCAATGGTGAAAATCACAATGTGGAGGGAATGTTTCAGCCTGAGTACTGAAATTAATGAGTATTTTTGGGGTTATTTTTTTCCCCACAAGTAGCCTAATAGAAGTCAGGCGTTTACAATGCGCTGGGAAGGGAAAGAACGAGACTTGAGCCTGTTCTTAGTGGCATTTGGTATCCAAGGGTTCCAGTCGGTTTTGGGGAGTGCAAACGGTGGACAACAGTACCCCAGGTGAAGTTTGGTCCGTGGGGGTGGCTCTGCTGTATGAGGGAGGCTGTGAGTGTGATACAGAGTGAAAGGTGAAGCCTCTATTACAGCACACGGCTCTGCACATTCCATTTTCAAAATGGGTTGTAGCTGTTTTAGAGGCCTGAAACTGCTGATAGAGAGTGCTTTTCGTCACTTCTCTGGAGCCATATGCCCTGCTGACCATGAAGGTCTCTGCAAGGGCCTTGGGGGAAACTATAAAAGCTACAGAAATGACCTTCAAAGCTTTTCTGAATTAAATAGTGAAGGTTAACTTCTCGGATTCAACCAGAATTGGCTCTCTTGGGGCAGGCAGTATGTCCAGGGAGCAGAGCAAGGGACTCTGCAGGTGGTCAAATCCAATTTGGTAGCCCCACTTATCTGCGGGGGGTGTTTGTACACACATCTGTGTTGGACCTCCCATTTTAAAAGTGTTGCTGAAACATCTTCCCAAAGTGCCTCTCTTGACCTCTAATCCTGTCCAATTTTCCTATATGAAGTGGGAAGCTCTTCTGGTTTAGTCCTGGACAAAGCTGAAGCACCTTCTCCCCCATAGGCATCACTGCTCCCCTGATGTCAGCCAATTTTCCTCCTCTGGGCTTGATGTCTCCTGCATCACAGCCTTGCTATCTGTTTAAAAGCTAATGGCCAAATTCACCACCTTTTTGCAATGAAATACGTACATAGTATTTTAACTCTAAAAATAGGATTGTGGGATAGTAATTTTTAAATTTCAGCTCAATTAGACCCTACCACAGACAACAGAGGCAGGGACTTGGGAGTACTTGTGGATGAGAAGCTGGACATGAGCCACCAATGTGCATGTGCAGCCCAGAAGGCCAACCCCATCCTGGGCTGCATCACCAGAAGTGTGGGCAGCAGATTGAGAGAGGGGATTCTGCCCCTCTGCTCTGCTCTGCTCTGCTCTGGGGAGACCTCACCTGCAGTGCTGGGTCCAGCTCTGGAGCCCTCAGCACAAGGACATGGACCTGTTGGAGCATGTCCAGAGGCCTCCAAGGGCTGGAGCAGCTCTCCTGTGAAGACAGGCTGAGAGAGTTGGGCTTGTTCAGCCTGGAGAAGAGAAGGCTCCGGGGGGACCTTATAGCGGCCTTCCAGTCCCTGAAAGGTGCCTGTAAGAAAGCTGGGGAGGAACTGTTCCCAAGGGCATGGAGCGATAGGACGAGGGGTGATGGTTTTAAACTAGAAAAGGGGAGATTTAGGTTGGATATTAGGAAAAAGTTCTTCACTCTGAGGGTGGTGGATCACTGGCACAGGTTGCCCAGAGAGGTGTTGCAGGCCCCATCCCTGGAGACATTCAAGGTCAGGCTTGATTGGCCTCTCAGAGACCTGATCTAGTGAAGATGTCCCTGCTCACTGCAGGGGTTGGACTAGATGGCCTTTAAAGGTCCCTTCCAGTCTAACACATTCTATGATTCTAAGCCTCAGTCATGTGAGGTGTTACAAATTGAAATCAGCAATTGTCTAGAAAATATTTGATAAGAAACAGCCCTTTGGGTACTACAGGGACAAGGGAAAACTTCCACTGTTTGACAAAGATTTTTCCATTTAAATACCAAAGCTGCAAGAATTTTTAACCAGGTTGCCATGGTTTATGTTCACAACTCTAAAGGATGAAGACATATAATTAGCCCACAGATTTCAACTGAAAGCTCTGACTACTCCAGTGTCCAGAAGGCCACAGAGAGAGCACTGGAGTGCTTTAAGCACTGAGAAGGCCATGGGGAAATATCAAAAATACTTGTTTTCTTCCATTGGTAATTACTGTCCACGGAGTTACCATTAAAGAAAGCAGTTTCAGCCTGGAAGGTTTTGAACAGCACATGGAAAGGTAACACTAAGTAATGTTTTTTAATTGGAGAGCCATAACAATACCCAGTATTTCAGCAGCCTCTGAATGTAAGTCTTAGTTCAGTAACCTTTAAGATTTGTTATTCTTTGCCTTTTCATTGAGTTGTAACATTGTCCTAGGTGGTTATCTCTATGAGGTTTAAATTTCCAATCTATTAAAGTAATTTTAGCAATCTATTATTTCTAGGCCATTGAGGAAAGGTTAAAATGAAAATTATACTGGAGGGAATAAGTTCTGTTCCAAGCACGGGGTTGAAAACATCTCAGTAGTAGAAAGCAGCGAGGTTTCAGGGGAAGAAGCACTTACAAGGGAAATGAAATGACTGATAGCTATTGATTAAAGCAGCTTGAGTGAGGTAACATGAAAGGATATTTTTTTCTCCCCCCACTAATGTAACAGAGAATTTGCAACGCATGATTTAGACAGCACCTCCGAGGTGCTTTCTTGTAAGACCGACTTAGACTTTTAGCAGTAAATTACAGGGATGGAAAATTTCATTTTCAGGAGCACAGAAGACAAGCATCCATCTTCACACAGCCATCCACCCTATTTAAGCAAAGTTATGTGGTGCAGGAGAAGCAGCGAGCATAGCCAAGTGGAAAGAGCAGTGTTCTCATCTGAAGGGAGATGCTTTGACATTAAGACCTCACAGATCCCAGCCAGCCAGGTAGTAGTCATAACTCACACCTGTGTGGCTGTGCAGCAGAAGTGGTGGTGCTGTGCATTAGCCAAGCTGAGTGTCATGCCTCTTTTCAGTGGGCTGTGGGGACAGGACAAGGGGCAATGGCCTCAAGTTGGAGCACAGGGAGTTCCACACCAACATGGGGAAGACCTTTTCCCCAGTGAGGGTGAGGGAGCCCTGGGACAGGCTGCCCAGGGGGTGTGGAGTCTCCTTCTCTGGAGAGATTCCAGACCCGTCTGGACCCTGACCTGTGTGCCCTGTCCTAGGGACCCTGCTTTGGCAGGGGGTTGGACCCGATGATCTCTGGAGGTCCCTTCCAACCCCGGCAGCTCTGTGATTCTGTGACTTACGGACTGACTGACTGATGTACGCCTGTTGCAGCACCGAGGGTTTGGTTATTCCCATGGCTTTGATGTCTCATCCTACCCCACACCCCATGGCCATCCTTGCTATTGGGCTTTGCAGGGAGCCAAGTGCATCTGTTCCTGTGAATCAGACCGGTCCCAGGGAACAAAAATAATTTGCATCTGTTGGTACAGATCAGCAGCAGCAACAGAACCTTGAAATAACCCCCCTGCCCCTGATGCTAGGTCTGTTTATTTTTTAGCACAATAGCAGCAGTTGATTTTATTAATTTTTACAGCACTGTTGGGAAACGCTCTAGTCCTATAAAAGCCAGTTTAAAACCTCTCTAATTGTCTTATCTCTTCAAATAAATGCATACTCTGGGAGTTTTAAAAATGGAGACTATCAACTGGATAGACCTATTGCTATGTATAATTTCCCTCTTCCACAAACAGTGTCCCGGCACAATAGACAATAGCCTCCATGGTTTGTTTGGGGGTGAATATGCCAAGAGTCTCTAAAAGAGGGGTTTTGTTCACTGACCCCAGTCCACTAAGGGCTCTTTTGGAGCTGCCACGTGTGCAGAACAAACTGCAAGGCACCAAGGGCTCTTGTCAAAGGAGCGATTGCACAGCCAGTTGTTTGAAAACACATAACTCAGTCAGTTAATGTATTTTCACATAATAAAACTGTTTAGTGGCTGGTGAGGATGAATGGCACGTTCAGGGAAAGGAACAGCCAGTCTGGGGCCACTGGAGGTAGGTCTCAGGGAGATGGAGGTAGGAGCAGCTTTGTAGGAGGGTATGGACTTTTAAGGCTGAGAGTCCCAGGAAGGGTGGTGGAATGAGGAAAACAGTATTTCACCATTTTCTGGTGCTGACTTGAGCAGTCCACAGCTCTGTGTACCCTCAACAAGTTCTCTACATGTTCGTGCAAAATATTGATGCACAATGGAGTGTGCCAGATGTATGCAATCCATCTGTAGCAGCAGCATCTCCACAGAGGGAGCACCTCACTGCCAAAATGACATACACGCACGAGCCTGCATCCCCAAATTCAGTTTTCTTGTCTCTTTGCCTAGCCACAGAGCTATACTCTATGGATAGATAGCCACTACATGAAAATTACTGCTGGCCCTGCTTTGCTGTGCTGCTATTTTTATGGCTCTCTGATTTTTTCTAAAGGCAGCCAAGCCCTTCTACCTTTCACCTCCCCATCGCTTACAGCAGGCGGCACCGCCCAGCTTCATCCCAGCATGGAGCTCCTGTACCCAGCTTGCCCTGCCAGCCCATCACCCTGCCCTCTGGGCTGGCTGCCACCACAAGTTCTCGACCTCCTGCAAACAGGGCTTGTGTTCTAACTCCTTGAGACAGAGTTCTTCTCATAGGTCATGCTCCCATTAAGTTATTCTTGCTTCTGATAATGCTTTTCACACCTGCATGGGGTTGGACTCGATGACCTCCTGAGGTCCCTTCCAACCCCTACGATTCTGTGACTTGATTTTATTTTCCAAGGCAAACAAGCCTTTGGATGCAGTGGCTATAAGAAGGAGTTTTTGCCTTCAGGAATCACCTCTACTACTGACAAAAGCTGTGAGACAGATATGTTTTATGCTCCCCCGCATAAGGAAGAGAGAAAAAGAGAACAAGAGCAACAGTTCTCAGATGATGTTTCCGTCTTTTTTCACAAGATCAAACAGATCCTCATGCTTCCCACAAGCTGGCTGGTGCCAGGGCTGCTGTGCTACGGGCTGGAGCTGGAAGGATGTGCAAGGACATGGGGCAAACAGGTGACAAACTGTGTTTTGAAAGAGGACACCCCAGGCTCACTCTGGATCCTTCACGTGTTCTCCCAGAGATATTGTAAACACCTTCTCTGCATATAACCCAAGACTGGGCAGGAATGCATTGGTTTTGATCCAATTCTGTGACTACTGAGGGTGCTCTTTGCCCCTCTCCTCTGTATGCTGAGCATCCAACAGGCAGATAGAAACTATTTCTCTCTCTTTTTTTTTTTTAAATCAGAATGAAAGATGCCATCTGTGACATATCCTCCTGTTTATGTCTGCTGCATCTCCACAGACTGAAAACTGCTGTGTGTGTCAACGTGGAACCTCTCCAGTTGATGAACTTCTGGGTTGGGGGTTTGGTTTTGTTTTGGTTTTTTTTTACAGGCATGACTCACATAACAGTGCAGAAGAAAAGTCATTTCCAATCTCAAGGCTGTTTCTGAAAGTGTGCTCGGCACCTGCGCTGAAATCTTGTCTAGAAGAAAAAGTGGTAGGTCCTCAATACCCAAAGGCAGACATCCTGATGAATTCCTTGACAGAAGAGGTTGGGTGGTAATTCATCCGGCAGCTTGAGGAGGACTCTGCACCTCTCTTCCAGATAATTGAACTTTAATTTATTTAAATTTAATGGAAAACCATATGGAGAGGAACAGAAAGCTAATTTAAAGCAGCGCTCAAAGCAATCAATATGTTAACAGATTCCCTCCACTTTTCACACTTGGTTGCTGAAAAATGTTTAAAATGTATGTTTTTTTAAACTGGTATTATGAAAATACAGGGTTTCTGGCATGTTGTATTCAAAACTCAAGAGGCAAAATAAGCCTCTGTTATGAAAATGAAATGTTAAGAACACAAATCATTTCATTAGAAGGGAAACAGACGACTGGGCTATTTTTTATCAAACATCTCCCATCTCTGAAGTCTTCTAGGAAGATGTGTATGACTCCTAAAGGGTTCAAATCACAGGCCCAGCAATAAAAGCAATAAAGTTGTATGAACTGCATTAACAGGTTGGCACTGGCAGTAAGAGTGCACTCTGGGTTTTGAGAACAGGTACACAACACCATGCTTGTACCCTTCGATGTCTTCCAAACACTCCAGGAACCTGCTAGACTGCTTCCTCCCTGCTGTATTGTACCTCCAGGAGACATCTGGTAAGTTGAAGTCCCCAATAAGGATGAGGGCTGGTGATATTGAGAGTTCTCCCAGTTGTTTAAAAACCAACTCATCAGCTTCTTCCTCCAGGTCAGGTGGTCTACTATAGACTCCCATCACTGTATCTCCCTGATTTCGTGCTCCTCTGATTTTTACCCAGAGACACTCAACCCTGTCTTCACCATACTCCTGCTCCAGGCTGTCAAAGCATTCCCTGACATACAGAGCTACCCCACCACCTCTCCTACCTGGCCTGTCATACCTGCATAGTTTATAACCAGCCATTGCAGCACTCCAGTCATGTGAATTATCCCACCACGTTTCTGTGATGGCAATCACATCATAGTCTCCTTCAGTTACAAGGCCTTCTAATTTATGTGATAGGACAAGGGGAAATGGCAAGAAGCTGTGCCAGGGCAGGTTTAGATTAGATATTAGAAAAAAATTTTTTACTGAAAGAGTTGTGGGGCTGTGGCACAGGCTGCCCAGGGCAGGGGTTGAGTCACCATCCCTGGATGTGTTTAAGAAAAGGGTAGATGAGGTGCTCAGGGATCTGGTTTAGCACAGGACAGGAATGGTTGGACTGGATGAACCTAAAAGGTCTTTTCCAACCTTGTGATTCTGTGATGTCAGTTTTCCAAACTGACCCTCTTGTGTCCCACATTTAAACACTGATACTGTTTTGCTCACAGCCAGGTACAACATACTTTAGTTACATGTTAAACGAACAACCTGTAGGCAATTTAAGATCCTAGAAAATAACAAATGTTCTGATTATATTTTATCTTATAAAAATCTACTGGTTCGGTGATGTCAGGGAGCTGTGAGCTTTATATATGCAGTTTGTAATTCACATTATGTGGTCATCTATGTCCAGAGTAAAAATGAAAAAAAAAAACCCAGCAAAAATAAGTAAAAAGCCTGTTCTTTCCTAAAGTTCAGTAACTGGAGATTTGTAAAAGATCTGGAAGCTGAAAGGATCCATTACTGCCTGCAGTGAACTTTTAGCAACCCATACAAAGTCTTATGGAAATTCTATAAATAGCCTTTGGTCTAACCTCATTGAGGGCAGGGCTGACTTCTCTGAGGCTTTTTAAAAAGCAAATTATTCTAAGCAGCCTATTTTTTTTGAAGAATTTAAAAAAAAAAAAAAAAGGTGGGTTGTGGTTTGGGTTTTTTTGGGGTAAACAAATGATCCTGCAGCCCTTTTCATTATCTGAGGCCTGGAACTCATTTGAGATTTGCCAAGTCCTCTCCCAGAAGCTTATTAGCACAGTGGTACAGCTCTGCAGAGATTAATAGCTCCAAAGGAAAAAGAGCATATTATGGCTAAAGTAGCTTTTTTTTTTTTTTTTGGATAATGTAACATCCCTTCTCTTTCTTTGTATCTTTTCCCCCTGGAATTGGATAGTCTTGACTATAGAGCAACAGACAATTAAAATTCTGAGGTCCTGCAAGTGCTGCTTATTCCTTGAGAGATCAATGTAACAGTAAAACCCGTGGGTGCCAAATGAAAATGAAAGGCTCTTTTAAACACAGGCATCATAAAATTGATATAATTAAAACATTTGTCTTTCAGTGGCTACTCTGCTGTAAGCCATTGCCCTCACAGGGGAATGTAGAGGAGCTGGAGATTACACTCTCTATGAGCCTTTTAAGGCCCTCTGAAAAAAAAATAATCATTATGACCAGTACAAAAAAAGCCACTAAAATGCCAATATACCAAAGGAAGAGGACGAGGCCAAGAGCATGGTGCAGGGTGCCCAGGGTAGCCAAGAAGTCATAGCATGAGATGTGCATTTGATAAGGACCTCCTTCCCTCCCAGGCAGTCCTGAAGGGATGCTCCTTCCTGAGCTGAGATCTGATGGCTGGGTAGCTTTGACCAGACTGGCAATCTCCACTGTCTGCATCCTAAACATACTTGTGAATATGAGGTGGGATGGCATCACACTTCTCTGAACATCCCAGCTCAAAGTGTAAGCAGTCTCTGCTGATTTGGAAGCAGGCAAGAGAACCCATACAAGTCAAAAAGTCCTTGTGGTCTTTCAAGCAACCCATGATCAGAAAAACAGAATTAATTAATAGCCTAAATATGGTTCAATCAAAACTCATCAACAACCACTCAACAAATCTTTCAGCTCCTTGTGCAGAGAACCATCTTTCAACACCTTTAATTTCTAACTTGAGGATTCCTTCTGTTCTGTTACCAAATCCCACCCAGAAAGCTGCCACAATCCATCTTGAAACAGTTTAGGCTCCTTCTCCCACCACTCTGTTTGATGGAGGGTTTCTAAAGTTCAGCACAGTGATGACCATTTAATTCCACACTTAATTTATTTAGATAGATCTATGTATGTATGTATGTATGTATGTATGTATCTATCTATCTATCTATCTATCTATCCTTCTCCACATGATCTTGTACCACCCTTCTCCTGATTTTTCATGTCCTGGATTTCTCTGTGATACCTGAGCAGCTGAGCTGGGTAAGTCACTGGTTTCTCCTGCAAGATGGAAAGCACTCTGTTGGCTTGACTTTACACTCTTCCCACAGTTCTGATAGACCAGTGCCTACTTTCACTGCCCTCTTCAACATTTTGTGGAAAATCAGATGCAATGGTAAAGGACAATCAGTGAGAGAACATGGCTGAATGTTACCCAGCACAGAAAGTCAGAATATGACAGAAGGATGGTCTGTTGCACAAGTTACTGACTGATCTGAAAACCATATTGTCTGCTGTGCCTTGTACCAAGGAATGATCCTCAGCAAGGCATAGGCCTTTGAGGGATCCAGCACTTCAAAATCACTGTAGCCCACCAGCAACTAAATTTAGCTTCCCATGTACTTAGCATATGTCACTTTAATCCTATTTGGCATTAATTTCTCTCTGCAACCACCCTACAACTCATTCTTCAAGGGGAAAAAAAATCATTGATTAATTTTTCATTAGGGAAATGCAGGATAAGTTGATTTCTACACAGATGATCTGAGTAAGGTAAGTGGAGGAGGGCATCTGTGTTGGGGCTTGGTCTTTTAGTAACAGCACTATGGTTCCTTTCATCTCTTTGATTCTCCCTGGTGCATGGCTTCATCTGCTCGTGTCACAGGTCCCAGACTCTCCAGAACATCCCAAGCTTCAGTGAGTTGCTGATGAGGATATGTTGGCTGTGTTTCCAGCCAGTGAAAACAGGTGTCTACAAACTGATAGTAACATGTAGCTGGGCAGGTACAATCAAAACCGAAGTGTACAGCTCCTCTCCCTGTTGGTATGACAGAGAGTGTTCAAATATTACAGCCTTTAAAGCCTTCTCCCTTACCTCTTACCAGCAGACCTCTGAGTTGACTTCCACTTGCAATGAGCATCTGCCAGTGAAGCCATAAACACCTGGAGTGAAGAAAGCAGGATCTGATCTGGGTCAGACGATGACATGTGGACACAGTCGTTTTGTACCTGAGACCTGATGCAGACAGCCTCCCATTTAAAATGGAGTTAATTAACTTCTCTTTAAAGACAGCCCACAAGTTCACTGAAAGGAGAATTCCAAACCTTTTGCCCAAAGTATCTTGGGGCCTCCTGTACTGGCACAGTTTAAATGAAAATGCCAAACATGGTACTGTTAAGGCACACAGAAGATGGGATCTCCTCTTCCCAAACTCCTAACCAGAGCTGTGGCCAGCTGTCCCAGCAGTTGCTCACAGGCAGGGCTGGCAGGAGAGCCATGATTCTTGCACGTCTGCTGGTAAGACTTTGATGTAACCTCAAGGGGAGCATATTCCAGCCTGAAGTGACGTGCTGGGAAAACAAGAGGATGCATGTGGGGCTGGAAGGAGCATGCTGGGAGAGTAAGGGACAAAGGAGCTTTGACTCCTGCTCACAGGTTGAGTGCACAGTGCCTGGGAGAGCTGTGGCAGAGCATTCTGACCGTGCCTTATTGGCTCCAGAGGGGCCCCAAAACCACTCTGAGTTTAGTAAAAACACTACATTCTCTTCAGACTCACTCCAGAGGTATGGATGACATCATATAATGCTGCTAGCCACTTCCTCAAACTGCACGTGGGATTAAAAGAAGCTTACAGGCGTGTGCTCCAGTGTCATCTCTGGACAGCAGAGCACATGGGCAAATGGCATTTCCAGCCTGGAGACAGCAGGATGCCTTCACACCTCAGGTCCCACCAGGGCAGAGTCCTTCCATCATGCTTACACCTGCATTCCTGTCAAATGCTTCTGACTCCAGTGGCTTAATACCTGAAAGAGCTGTGGTGAATGAGTAGAATAGTGACGTTATAACAGCTTCTCCTGTGAGCCTGCATCTATGCTCTGGTGTCTGACTGCATTCTCATCATTAAAACAAAGAGTGGAGCATAAGAAGTAGGGCTAATGGATGCCTCCCTCACCCTTTACAACCAAGCACTGGCTGTCATTTACAAAGCAAGCTGGCTTTTTGACTAACTTCACTCTTTATTAGAATTTATTCGCTTTTATTTCCATGGCAGAAAACCTTTACTGGTTCCCAGGATACAACTTGTGATATATAAATCAAGTAGTGCAGGAAAATGTCAGCTGTCTGTTGGCAAGAATAATGAGCACCACCAGAGTGTGCCTCTCTCTGCCCAAGAAATGCATTTAGCTATGGAAAATCTTGCTGGAGTTGGGAAACCCCTGCCCTGACAGACCCTCCATCTCCCACGTTATTTGGATCAGAAAATCCTTTCTGTCCTCAGGATTCACATCTTCTGAGATTTCACTCTCACCTGCTCCTCACCTTCACATCTGCACTCCTGCTTGAAAGCAGAGATGACAGCAGCTTCTCCACAGACTTTTCCAAGCTGTATGGAAAGACTGGTTAGTTCACTGTGATTCACTGTTGTTGTTTTCCCTTTTTCCTTCCTCAGCGTGGGTGCATGTGCTAGGCACTACCTGGCAGAGAGAGGAGGAGGAAAGCTTGGGCTGTGGGTCTGAAGCTGGAGAGGGATTCTGTACATGGTAAAGGAACCATCTCTGTTGCTGGGTCTTGTCCTTCAGCACTTCTGCTCCTTTTTTTTGAAAAAATAATAATAATAATAATAATAATAAAAATAAAAGCCTTGTTTCTCCAAAGCTGACACATTTTCAATCCATTCTCTTTGACTTTTCTGGGGGCAATGCTGACAACCAGAGCATCCATCCTCAAAACAGACAGCTGAAGTGAAGCAACACCCGCCGAATGAAGATGATGGGAGCAATGGAGAAGATGAAACTGGAGACCCCACCCCCCTCGTCCCAGTATAATGAAAGTTGTTTCTACCTCCTCCTGTATGTCACCTTCTATCCATAGTCCTTCCAACTGCACTACCTCAGTGTCACAGAGTATTAACAGACCTCTCGTCACGTAGAGCGCTTTGCCCTCATTTCACGGGCACAGACAGACCAAGATGTCTGTGAGATCTGTGTTGCTGGTGAGATCTGTGGCCACCGTTTCACAGGCAGGGACTTGGGTGACACACTCCAAGGCAGCGAGTTCCAAGGCCTTCTGAGTCCCGTGAGCACCATGGTGCAGCAGATAGGGAAGGCCAATGGGATCCTGGGCTGCATCAGCAGAGGGGTGGCAGCAGGGACAGGGAGGGGATTGTCCCTCTCTGCTCTGCCCTTGTAAGGCCCCAGCTGGAGTCCTGTGTCCAGAGCTGGGGCCCCAGTACAAGATAGATGTGGGACTGTTGGAGAGGGTTCAGAGAGGCCATGAAGATGCTCAGAGGGCTGAAGCAGCTCCCCTACGGAGAGAGGCTGAGGGAGCTGGGCTTGTTCAGCCTGGAGAAGAGAAGGCTGTGGGGGGACCTCATTGCAGCCTGCCAGTCCCTGAAGGGAGCAGAGGAACAGGAGGGGAATCAGCTTTTTAAAAGGGCAGACACTAGCAGGACAAGGGGGATGGATTAAAACTAAAGGAAGGACAGTTTAATTAGGTATTAGGGGGAAGTTTTTTACAGAGAGAGTGGTGAGGGGCTGGAACAGGCTGCACAGAGAGGGGGTGGATGCCCCGTCCCTGGGGGTGTTCAAGGCCAGGTTGGATGGGGCCCTGGGCAACCTTGTGTAGCTCCAGGCCTGGAGGTTGGTGTCCCTGCCTGTGGCAGGGGGTTGAAGCTCTATGATCCTTGGGGTCCCTTCCAACTCATGCCATTCTATGATTCTATGATAAACACTCAGCTGATGTTTCCCGCAGTTCCAGGAGTTAATGTCTATCCCTTGGCAGTGCAGACCGGCTCGATGGAGGAGTCTCCCCACGAGCCTGGCTTTTCCCAGCACTGTTCACCACACCCAAGCCCTCCACGGCCCTGGGTTTCTGCACAAAGCGGATGGTTCTTGTAACACACAGCGAGAAATTCCTGTGGTGGTGTTTCGAAGTGCCAGCACATGTGGACTGCTCTCCGGGTACATATTTTTACTGTCTCCATTTCAGAATGATTTAAGGCTGAAAATAGTTACAGAGGGGGAGAAAGAAAAAAAAAACCCCAAACCCCAAACATCCAACAAACCACCCAAACCCCAAACTCTTCAAGACTGCTGAGGCTGGGCAGCTTAATTTCATACTTAACAATCACAACCCGTGCTGAGATAATTAGACTCCAAAGTCAAAAGAAAAGAGCCAGATGTTTCCAAACCTGTTCAGCAGAGATTTCTGCCTCTGATTGTGACAATTTAGCATATGAAATGAAATTGTCTCTCGTTGGAACTGGAGTTTAATTTCTGAGGTGCAAAAAAAAATATTTCATCTGCTTCATAAGGGGGGAGGCTCTCCCAGAAAGGAGCAAATAACCTGCAAAGGCTAGTGAGATAAAAGGCATGGTTAAGGCAAAAATTAATGAGTTTTACCCTCCATGGAGTTCAAGTCCCCACTACGATGGAAAGGCCACTGGAGGATATGATAAACTATTACTGCACACAAAGATAAAACTAAAAAAAAAAACCCACACTTCCTTTTGATCTGTTTCTGTAACAATAATTTTGAGAGACAAAGAAGAGGGGTGGTCTCTCAACAATAATTTTGAGAGACCATCCCTGCCCATCAAAGAATTTGAAAGAAAAACATATGGGTAAATCATGATACCTGCAGGTTTTCGTTTGGATTTTCACTTTATTTCAATCCCAGACGAGAGTGAAGTCAGCAATGACATCATGAGTTACCCCAGCTGAAGAGCTCATCCCATTTGATTTATTTATTTTTTTGTGTGTGGACCTCAACTCCAGTTCTCAAGGAGCAACCAGAGGGATTGTAGGAGGATCAAGAAAGAAAGAAAGGGGAAAAAGAAGTAATTATGAGAGAAGCAGCTAATTAAGATTCTAGACAATAGGAAAATCCCAATGCTACAGAATATGAAAGGTCAGGTAACCAAGAAACAGTCAAATTAAATTTACTTTCCCCTTCAGCTTTCCAGGAAAACCTCCACAGCCACAGCACATTTCAGACCCAAAGGAAAATTGGATGGAAATATTAGGTGTGCTTGAAGAAAGGGCTTATTTAAGTGCTTTCTCAACAGCACCAGCATATTGCTCTAAACTACATAGGTATCTCTGAACTGCTAGAATAGAAATCAGTGGAAAAGCAAGCACACACACAGCAGTTATCTGATTATCTGCCCTTACTGGGACAAGCCCTGAGCTGCTCTGAGTTTGCTCTGTGGCTTTTATACTGCAGTGCTGTAATCCAATCACTTCCAATACTTACAGTGAAACGTGTGGTCACGGATAAAAATCTCTCTGGACTGCTCAGGAAGGATCACTGAAACCCTGCCAAAGGGAAGGAGGTTAGTCTGTTCAGAAACCTTGATTATATTATGTGACTGGCTATGGGGGAGCTTGTCACCTCATACCCAGAGGCAGCTGGTATCAGAACTCACCCTCTGACCAGCCAGGCACTGGTGGAGCTAATCTCCGTGTCTCTGAGCTGTATTAAGCACTTCCCAGCTGGAATCATTGACTGGGATAATCCAAGGGTTCACCTCGGTGTCACCTCTTGTGATGCAATTCCCTTTCTAAGAACATTTGTAATTCAGACACAATTCATATTGAATATTATGGGGGTTTTTCCTGATAAAACTTCCTGCTGAGCAGCTCCCACATATGGTCAAAGTTACCTAAAAGGATTTTTCTAATAAACTGTTGCACAATAACTTAAAAATTCTCTTGCAGCTACAATTAACTTGGATAGATCAGAATCCTCAAGCAACTGTTCCCAAATTGTTCTTGTTCTCCAGCCCTTTGTGAGACACACATACCTAGATTGCTACAAACATGTTAATAAAGTCCACGTGATGTTCAATTCTTTCCTTAGGCAAAGCTGACCCAACTCCAAATTTAGCTGCTCCTGGGGATGCAATAGCACTGTTTGGCTTTTTACATGTGTTGGCAGCATCAAGCTGCCTGGTCCCTCTTCTCTTCAGCATTCTGCTCCTCCCTTTGCCTTTGCTCATGGCTTCCTGGCCAGTCTCTGATGACTGTTCATTGCACCCAGGATCTTCTTTTCAGTCTCATCCCAGTCAATGCCTCTTCTACACAGCACCCATCAGACACAAGTGTCTTAACTTTGTCTCAGGGCTCTTCGTTAGCTAATTACCCCCAGTGCCCAGACAAGCATTTTTTATAATTGTTTTAAGCTTTTCATAGAATCATGGAATCTATAAGACTGGAAAAGACCTCATCAAGCCCAACCCTCAACCCAACACCACCACATCTACTAAACCATACCTGGAGTGCCACATCTACATGTTTTCTGAACACCTCCAGGGATGGTGACCCCACCACTGCCCTGGGCAGCCTGTCCCAGCCCTTTGAGGGAAGACATTTTCCCTAATAACCAACCTAAACCCCCCTGGCACAACTTATTTCCTCTTTTCCTATCACTTGTTCCTTGGGAGAAGAGACTAACCCCACCTGGTTCCAACCTCCTTCCAGGTAGCTGTAGAGAACCATCAGGTCTCCCTTCAACCTTGTCTCTAGGCTAAACAACCCCAGTTCCCTCAGCTGCTCCTCATGAGACTCCTTATGAGACTCCTCCCTCACTGCCTGGCTTTCAACCTCTTCTGTCTCCTTGTTCCCCCCACAGCTGGTTACTCTGCAACCACCACATCACTTGACCCGATGGGTCCGTGTTCTATTTGATCACACCAATAAGGGTGGGGGAAGGGGCAATAGCCTTAAATATCTTTAAAGTAATTTGTATCTTGTCTAATGATGAAACTCCCAGATCCCTCACCAAAAAGATCGTTGCTCCTACTACAGCAGACTGGAGGTGCTATACCTGCAGCTCCAGGATCAGAAATAACTGAGAAAGATGGATGGATGAATGCTAATTCTTTCTTCATAAACAGCTGGAGGAAACCATGCAAGTAAAACCAAGTTCCATTTCAATATTAGTGAATAAGTCTTTAAAATTGTGATTTGTGGAACAAAAAAACACCTGTGAAGGATATTCTCTCTAGATCCTTGAACAAAAACACAGCATTTTACAATGCTGGAAGTACTTTGTTTGTGAATGTGTATGTGTTTCCCTGCTTTTGCCAACTGAAGTTTGCCCCCTGCTTTTCTTAGATATTGAGGTCAATACTGAATTTTTGTGAGTCTGAAGAATGGAACCGGTTCTTTTCTTGGTATTTCTTTGTTGTTCTTCAAACTGATATCTACTCACCCTGCCTGGTTAAAGCTTGTAACTTCCTGGTGAGGTAGGAGAGAATTATCTTCATTGTTCAGGGAGGATACCCTGAGTTTCAGAGATAGATTTATCTAAGGTTGCACAGTTTGACAGAAGTAGGCACAGAAACAGGTCCAGACCTGTGTTGAAACTGTTAAACTGCTTTCCTGGGAGCAGGAACTGGAGTTTACAGCTGTAGAATGTCCTATTTTGTTGTGGGTCAATTGACACAGAGAAATATTTTCAGAGAAAAATAATGTTTAAAGAATTAGTAAAAAGAAAAGCTGCTTTTAAAATAGCTTCAGCCTCGATTACAGCTGGAGAGGGACATGGTGCAGCTTCTTTTGCAATATTCTGTTATGCTTTCATTTGAGCCACAACAGAATTTAGATCTTGCAGGAATTCAGCAAGACACAAAGCATCTTTTATTTATACAGTCTTTATTATATCCTTTTAAAATACTTTTTATAACCACCTACTTCCAAACAGAATCCATACAAAATGCCTCTACCATTATATAGACAGATATATGGGCTTTCTAGTTTTCACTAGTCTTACAGTCAAAGAAATAATAGGATGGAAATTTGATTAGTACAAAACTACAGGCTATTTCTGGTCTGTAATTCAGAAGAACACACTGAAAGGCAGCTCACCATCATGGATGAGCATCATTTCTGGTAGTCCAAATCTTTTGGTGAAATATAATAGGTTTGTATTTACTTTTTGCAAGCCTGTGAGGACTTGTGTTATCAGTGTGACTCCTAGGAGGCAGTTCTGACATTCAAAATTCCAGGGGAGAAATTAATCCTTAACAAGTATTCTCAGGCTTGGGTGGGCAGGGACAGAGCAGGTACAATGGGTCACACTCAAAGCACTTATCAGGAAAGCAACACATGTCCTATTTAAATTCAAGCGTCTAACTTTTTTACCTGTATTTAACTCACTCTCTAAGTTCTCTATTGAGTCCACTGAAACATCCCTGCAGCTGTTTCTGCCACCCTTTTACTCCTAAACCCAAAGTTTTGGGTGAATGCTCATCACCAGATGAAGATCATCCCCTTTGTCAGGGGCAGGAGTGTCTGTGCCATGACAGATTCCCTCTCAAGAGAGATGGACAGTGGCAACCAGAACTGCCTGTCCCATTTTTCACTCTCCCAGCCTCTGATGCCATGTGACAGTCACCATGCCATAGTAGGTGGCCTGCACGGGTCCATAGCGATTCTCTAAGGACAAACCCTGGCCCACTGGGGCATGGTGTGCATTGCAAACCAGAAGAGCAGCGGTGCTGACAGCCTCATGGTCCCTTGTGGCTTCCTCCCCAGTCTGTGTGCAGATGTTGGGAAGTCTTGGGGAGGTTTCCCATGCCCCACCTCGAGCGTATCTTCACTTGATGGAGAAGAGGCGCGCACAGCCCTTGCTCCAAACATAGCCAATGGCTTGGACTGCTCGTCTGAGACAAGGAGGGAGGTCCATCACTCCATGGGGCAGTGGAAGTTGCATGAAATGTTACCACAGGTCACATTTGCAGCAGGAGTAAGCCAGCCAGACACATACTGCTTTTCTGTGGGCTGGAAAAGAGGGGCTGGATTGTGCAATGGGTGTCCGTGATGATGAGAATTAGGCTGTGACACGGGAAGGCCCATGCAAGAGGGAACTTGTCCCAGGAAGCTGATGCAGTCACCTGGGGACCAGCTGTCACTGAATGTTGTTATTGTGTGAGACAAAAAAATCTGCAAAACCAAACCAAAGCTCCTTGTGCTGTCTGGGTGGAGGGAGATGTGGGGACTGTGATCCATTTGGAAAGCAGCAGTACCAGCATTTTGTTCCTCTAACAGTCACCACCCAGCCAGCAAACAGGAGAGAAGGAGCCTCAACAGCCTTGAGAAGGAGCCTGTCAGCAGCCTTGCTCCTCTGCCCATCTGCATCCTCTCCTTCTAATCCCTCAGGGTATGCCAGCACTGAGTTCTTGACTTCCTTCCCCACTCTCAGTCACATTAACATCTAGCATCCCAGACTTTCAAGCCTCTCTGCAGCTTCTTCCCCAACCCAGACCTGACCTCTTCCCTCAAGACAACAGTTTGTTCATAAAACCTTTTCTTCTGAAGCCAGTTCCTTACGTAGGCAGCTGCTTTTCTCTGTCTGTCTCTCTCCCATGCTAAAATAAATAATATCACAGCCTTTGTGTGATGGTAGAAGCTTCCACAGTTCTGCTTTTTACTTTCAAGCCTAGCAGTGCTTTCTCCAGCAAAGGGAGAAACTCCAGAGACTGCTCCCCCACCACCCCAAGATCAATCAGGTTATCCTGTAGATCCTTCTAGTCTCTTTGTTTGGGGTGAGAATTGGATTCCTACCTTGAGAAACTTTTATTCCTTCCCCCAAAAATGCTCCCTAGGTGTGACCCCAGCAATGGGTCACAGATAGTGCTGTGATTTCCTCATGAGGCTGCAAACACCCCAACTGAGATGGGGGTGACACTTCAGGAAAGCAGGAAAGAGAAGCAAAAACCATTTTAAAAATGAAAGCCCTTGAAAAACCTCTCAGATGATTGTCAGACATCCTGCATTTGATTCTTTAATGTCTTTTTTTCCAGGCTGAAACATCCCCCATGTCTCGGGCATCACACACAACCCTGCCTTGAGAGCCATGCCTTGGGCATCAAATAGTCCCCCACACCTCTGCCTTGCTGCGAACGCCAAACACTGGAAATGGGAGCTGTAGTGGAGCCAGAAATTACTGTTAGTCTCCTTCTGAATGCCCTTTGCCACCCTACAGACACCATGGCTGGCACAAATTGTGTAAGTTGTGGCAAAAATAGAATAATTCCTGCAAAAATCAGATGCTAAATATACTCCTTGGTTAACAAAGGAGTGCTACTGGCACGTGTTGAAGCAACAAAGAGGGAAGACGTAAGGAACCAGCATGGAGCTCTGGTAGAGTTCTTTGCAGTTAATGGGATAGATGGAGCCCTGGCGTGGGGCTGTACCCTTAATTTTTAAAGGGGCTCATGGAGAGTTGAGCACCAAGAGGAACGGGAGGCACCATGAAGCAAAGCCTGGCGTGCCGTGATGAAAACATAAGTGCAAGTAGAGCGGCTGCCAGCTGAGAGATAATGAGGTGTGCTTCTGGCCTTATCTGCAAACTACTGCTGAAAGCAATCTCCTGGTGAAGAAGAACGCCTGCCTCCTATTAGGCTGTTTAAATGGTGTAGTGTAATTATGCTTACAGATGTTTTAAGAACCTGTATGCAGGAGACTGCAGGCCTTTAATTATCGTTAGGCCTGCACGGCGTGCACCCTGCTCAGCTGCAACCCAGCCTGCGCTGAGCTGGGAGCGACCCTCAAACGCCTGTTTGGGGAAGACAGGAGCTGCTTTCCTTCTGCAAACTCAAATCAGTCATGAATGGCAATGACACCCCCCTGTAAAAGCCCTTCCTTGCTCTTCCGCAACAGTAAATCGCCATCTTTCCACGCACGAGCTGACAGCGCCCTGGGAAGGATGGAGGCACAGTTGGGTCTCAGGGCTTCTCACTGCACAGCCAAGCACTAGCACCAGTGCTGGTAGCACTCATTTGTTAACTGAGGAGTACATTTAGCATCTGTTTTGAGGGAATGATTCTATTTTTGCCATAGCCCCCTCACCCTGGACTGGTCCCACATAGGGCTGACTTTTCCCATCCCACTCCAAGTGCAGCCCCGCAGCTCTCTGAACCTGTGTCCTCCTTATCTTTGCCATCGAGTCAGATGCAGTTAGCTCCCGGGCTTCCTGCCGATGGGGAAAATTGGCAGAGGCAGGAATCACCCTTTCCTTCCCCTCTTCTCTTCTCTTGCTTTTCTACCTGCTGGAAAAATCCATTCCACAGAGGCAATGAGAGCAAAAAGGGAGCTGTGGTAATTACATGGTATGTGGCATTATTATTGTTTACTGATTCTACAAAGAAACCATGCATCCCTCTCCCATCATCAGCTTGGCTTCTTGCACCCTTTCCCAGTAAACAGTTCTCAGGGCAATGTCCTTGGCTATGCATGAGCATGCAAAAACATTAAGTCTGGAATTTAATTGCATTAACAAGACCAGCATCATCAGCATGCTTAAAAAGTTGCTTAACTAAGAGCAGGGGCTATGGAAGAGGTGGCATCGCATTCTCAGGAGCGATCTGCCTCTTGTACATCCAGTCACAACTCAGGTATCAATGCCACCTTTTAATGACTCTTCTCTTCGTTTAGCCTGGCAGAGCACACCTACCCAATAAAGAAAATAAAAATGAATTCCTCCTTCTGTGTTGTTTTGCAGCTTGCTTCCCATGCTCAGACCAGTTGCCAGCTCAGGTGGTGCCAAGGGATGGCGATGGGAAAGACTGGCTGTACCAGCCCTTCTCCTGCACCAGGAGCACGAGGACAAAGGAAACCAAAGTCCACTCTTCACTTTCTTTTAGCTTTTTAATTCTAAACCACGGGACTTGGCACATAACTAGTTCACTAAGAGGATTAAACACTGTTTTATGAAAATATATTTGGAGACAGAAAATACCCTACAAGTGCCCAGAATGTATCGCTGATATTAAAATACTCCTCTGAGTTCTTCACTCTCCCCTCTCCCAGGTTAGCCATGTGACCCACAGATGTGGCAGACACCCCTTTATTTTGCAGAGAATGGGTCCCATACCCGGGTACCGTTTTTGACTTTACCCTATTACCTGAGCATCCCAGCAGGAAGAGAGTATTTTAGTCTGTAAAACAGTACAACTCCCCCTTGTCGTGATGCTGCAAAGCAAGGGAGAGGAAACACACTTCCATGGATTTCAGAGAAATGGGAAGACCCAAGTGGATATGTTTAAAGGATGTTTATGCAGAGATGCTCAGCTGCAGTGACATCATGGGAGCCATGTTTTTTTGGGGGTTTTTATTTTAACAAGGCAATACAAATCCTGTCTGAAGTCTGGTTAGCCAAGCTGTGTGAGGGATAGAGGAGGCAAAATCGGTATCCTGCTCAAGGGGCAGGTACAAGCAATAACCATGACACAAGAGGATTTCTTCCCTACTGAGAAATCATCTAGCAGGCCACCTTGTCAACAAAAGGGGAAATTGTGGCAGCTCATACAACAGGCTCCTGCCCACAGCAAACCCATCACAGGGCGGCTGAGGCTGGGGAAGTTATCACAGAGGTCTCCCCTTCTTTTATTAAAAGAAAGTAAGCCAATAAACAGGAAGGAGGTGCATGTGGAGAGACCACAGTAGATGGAAAGGAAAGGGAGAAAAGGTTAAAGGATAGTTAACAAATTTAAATGTGAGTGTTTCCAGACTCTCTTGGAACTGGATGAAAGGCGCCTATCTCCTCCAGGCTATTCTCAGTAGTTTTCGTTCAGGGTTGAGAGCAGCATTATGTAAAATATGCTTTCCTGCAAGAGTTTTGCTCTTTCACCATTTCCTGACCTTAAAAATCAGAATAATTTAACTATTTCTACTGGTTGGCCATAGTGACGTCTGCTGATAACCCAGAGTTAAGGCCATGTCCATGCCTGAAGCTTGTCAGCATAGGTTTCTCGCTGAAATTATGCCTAGCAAATGGTCCAGGTGTAGAAAATACAGTAGTAGCAGATTGAACCATGTGGGTGAGCAGAACGGCCTCCTCGGTGCCCAGGATGTTGCAGAGGAAGGTATGTTCACAAAAGATGGGGAAAAGGCCATATTCCTCTCCTTGTAGCGACAAACTCTTTAGGCATGGTCCATGTCTCTGTGCCTCAGAAATAAAGAATCAATGTCTAAGCACTGGTGGTTTGGGCTGTATTTTCATTCTCTGTTTGTTTTGTGTTGTTCATGTTGCCAATAATTTCAGTCCTTTTTCCTTTCCAAATTCTTTGCTGTTAATGTATTGTCTGTTCAGCATCAAAGACTTGAAAGAAAGAACTCACTACCACTAGCACAATTCAATCCTTGAAGGACAAAACACAAATATTTTGCAACCCAAAAGCAGTTTCAAAAAGGGCCCTAAAAGTAATGCATCATCAGAGGAGCCACGTCTGTCACTGCAGCGTGTTGCCTGTGTTTTGTGTCACCTCCGACCACAGCCAGTGGTAATCTTTACTGGAGGTGGCCACAGCAGATGGTGAGGGGCAAGAATCAATAATGAAGTCACTGATGGGGTACAAAGATGTTTAGGCAGACAGCTCAGATCTCACACTGGGGGGTTTTATATTCGTGTCTATGCACTGCTTGTGCTAGTCAACTGTACACAGATATGAGCTTTTGAATTCATAGGAAGACATTCCCTAAGCTTTGCTTTCATCTGAAAGAAGTTAACTTATTTAACCTGGCAACTGTAGTTCTCTCATTTTATAGAATCACAGAATGTTTTGGGTTGGAAAGGACCTCAAATATCATCTAGTTCCAACTCCCTGCCACGGGCAGGGACACCTCTCACTAGACCAGGTTGCCCAGAGCCCCATCCAACCTGGCTTTGAACACTTCCAGGGAGGGGGCTTCCACAGCCTCTCTGGGCAATGAAGGCCAGGGTCTCACCACCCTCAGAGTAAAGAATTTCTTTCTAACATCTAACCAAACCCTGCCCTCTTTCAGCTTGAAGCCATTGCCTCTTGCTCTGTCCCTGCATTCCCTGGTGACCAGCCCCTCTCCCATGTTCCTGTAGGACCCTTTAAGTATTGGTAGGCTGCAATTAGGTCTCCCCAGAACCTTCTCCAGGCTGAACAAGCCCAACTTTCTCAGCCTGTCTTCATAGGAGGGGTGCTCCAGCCCTCTGATCATCTTTGTAGCCTCCTCTGGACTTGCTCCAACAGCTCTAGGTCTTTCCTGTGCTGGGGACCCCAGAGCTGGATGCAGCACTGCAGGTGGGGCCTCAGCTGAACGACAGTTGACATGAGAAAATTATATATATGAATCATGGAAGTGATTGTGAGATGGAGACCTGAGTCTGCTCCCCTGCTTCTGCAGAAAATTACAACTATCATGGAGAAATAGTTAAAGGACAATAGCAAGGAAATCTTCTGTGTTCTTGGCATTTGGGAAGTTATTCTTTGGGATATCACAGCACTCATGGGTGACATCAGGTTGTATATGAAAACAAAGAAGTAAATGGGCATTTTAGCTAACATATCTTGATTTTTAAATAAGATTTTTCCCTTTTAATTTCAGATTTCTTGTGGATTTCCATTGCAAATAGAAACCACTCTCCATCTCCATCTCTCTCTCTGTTTTAGTTCCTACTACTGTAATTTGTAAATGACTTCAGACTTTTACATCTAGTGTTACACTGAACCAGAACTAGATTTTCCTGTATCTGGACAACAGCAGAGATTCTGGGAATAGCCCACATCTTTATCTGCCCACAGTCTTTTCTACACAGAAAGATGCTGTAATGCCAGCTCTATTTGTTAAAATGTCTATTGACTTTTTTAACAGAGGTACCAAAAAGCCTTGCCTATAACAGAGCAACTAAAAATTCCCTGGCAGAGGGTGCTCCCCAGCATTTACCTTCTTTGGCACCAGAAGGCATGTTCAGAAGCTTTCTATGTTCAAGATATTCTCATCACAAAATCATCTGCAGATATCTTTAAGAGATGCACTGCTTGCATGCATCTGCTGTACAAACCCATCTATTTCAAAGCAGAGATGAGCTGGAGAATGGTCATGCTTGCAGTGCAGACTTGGGAGCAGAACTTAGAAGATCTTTATACTTTATTGGAGGTTTGTCCTTAGCCTGCCTGTGCATTAGAGGAGATGATTCTCCTAGCCAGGAAAACAGCAGGTAGTTCTTCAGCAGTTCACCCTACATGCATCTTTCTGAATTTTCAGATTGGAATGAAAGTAAGCACTACCTTGGAATGAAAAGCCTAGTCTGGACATGCCACCAAAACCAAGGAGTTCATCCTATAGATTTTTGAACTTCAACTCTCTCCCTAATCTTATTTCCAAATCTGCAAGCTCATGGGTTATGAAATGGCAAGGCCACAGAATGCCTGCAGGTTTTCAAGCTTCAGCCTGTGCTTTTCAAAGCCACGTCATTTCTGTTTAATTCTCACATCACTGTTCATGAAAGCTAATTGGATCCTCTAGTTCCCAGAGGTGCCAGGGAAAGCCTTGCCCCTTACCCAGTTAGGGTTTGCTATCAAATGAGATGTGGGAGCTAGAGGTTCAATGGACGCTTCAGAGCTGAGACACATCCTACAGATAACACCTCCAACTGGGTTTTGCCTGGAGTTTCTCTCCCTCCCTGACTCAAAGGCAGGCTGCAACCAACTGGAACATCTGAAATGAGGAATAGAGCCAAATTATGCAATAGAACTACTACATCTCTGTTTGTTCTGTACAAAGTTATCCCTCTTCAGTTCAACAGATGCCCTCCTCCTTCTCTCCATCATCATCTTTGCAGTTAGCCACGGTATTTTAGCCATGATGGGCTAGGGCTTAAGTGAGGTAATGGCTTTTAGGGGGAGAGAGTTTATCTTTTGTTGGATTACTGTAAAAGAACAGATAAGCACCCAGGCATGCAAGTCCAAATATTCAGGAAGGAACTGCTCATTTGAGAGCTCGCCTTTTTTTTCCTCCAGCTTTGTCAGTTTGTCTAATAAAAGTGCTTTTCCTTGCAAAACTTGCCATGGCCATCCCTGAAATGCTGCAGAGAAGCTGGGGAACAGCAGTGCCCAGGAGGGGCTCACAGACAGGTTTTGAAGAGCTGGAATACCAGCCACAAGCAGGGATTATCTGTAGGTCTCATGAACTCAGATAGGAGCAGGTCTGGGGTTTCTGGCTGCAGACACTCAAGGCCATTCCTTGGCAGAGTTACAGGAGCAATATTTACACAAGGGCAAAGTACAACTTTGTCAAAGCATTTGCACAAATTTGCTTTTTCCTTGCTATTATTTATCGTAACAGTCTGGGAAACAAAAAACAAACAAAAAAAGACCCAAAGTTGGTTTCCCTATGAAGGAATTTTAATTGGTTTCCATGCCAGGGACACTGTGGGTCCTTTCTCATCACCATGGGTCCTGGGCCTCTTCCTCAGACACACAGAAAGGAGCTTGTTACAAGTCTTCCCAGAGAAAAATCAAACCTCATTCAGGGACTGGCTGTATGTTTCTGTCTTTAACCAGTTAAACAGCATCCTTGCCATCTCCAGGTTAGTGCACTCTCCCACACATCTCTTTCAGAGCCATGGCTGAAGATACTCCTATGATAGTTGTATCGAAGCTTAGATATATATAGCAAATATATGTATCTTAGATATATCAAAGCTTATACAATAAGCTCCTTGCTATCACCCTTATCAAGGGGTAGATCAGCTCCCTGAAGATCTTACTCAAATATTTACACAGCTCTCTCACAGGCAGGAAGGTGGTGAGTCGGAATTTGCCCCATTATCCCAGTATAATTATATCAAGGGCTTCCAGTCCAGCGCTTTCACCCCTACAGGAGCCTGCTGCAGTATCTAGCCACTTCAGCTTTGCTTTCTGAATAGAGAAATAGAAATGCTTTTCAATGCATAGGCTAGACCTTGTGTGAACTGTGAGAATGATGGGGCGGGAGGGAAAGGAAAGTATGTTTTCTTCCTATTGGGAATCCTGTGCTGGTGGCAAGGAGCAGAGGCTTTAACACAAGGGATTTATGCTGAGCGATCTGTCTTTGCTGAGCTGGAGAACAAGCCGCTTTTCACCCAAAATCTGAAACAAATTTATTTTGGCTTCAGGCTGCTCTTTGAATGCATGATAATGTAGCTAAAGATTTCTTGACTTTAACAGAAAAAGGAAATGTCTGTAGTTAAAGTCTGTGGTCACAAAGGGAGCCTGGGGAGGTCTGTCCACGCCAAACACCTCGCCAGCAGATGCTTGATACGTAAGAGATACACTCTGTGCACCAAAGAACAGAAGAATGACAACAAACTACCAAGGTAACTCTCCTGATTGCTTCAGAAATGAAGGCGTGAGAGACATCACATAGCTTTCTGGAATGAATGACCCCATAAATCTCTCTGAGAAATAAGTTTTTATACCTGTATAGGCTCATAATGGATGAAAATAGGATATAGGATCATAATGGATGAAGATAGGAAATGATTTTCAGATGTCTTGGTAGCTGATTAAAACTATTTAGTTTTATTTTGTAGGCAAATGCTAGAATGTCTTCATTTCTTCATTTCCAACTGGAATAATAATGTCAACATTTGCTGATACAACAACCATGAAGAAACAATATTGTAGAGCTATGGTAAAAAAACCCGCCACAAAACCAGAAGAAATTATGAAGCTAACATCATATTGAAACAAAATCTCAACAGTTTCATTGGAGAACTCTAAAATGCAGTCAAACTTGATATGTCACCTCAAACCCTGCTGCTCCCAAAACTGCACTTCTCCAGGTCCATGTCTGTCTTTGCAAGGGCTGTGGTGGCCACAGAGCTGGCTGTGACTGTGTCCTGCAGCTTGTGTTTCTCATGCAATAACAGCATTTTCAGAGAGTTTCCCAAGAATACTGTTGAATGTGGTGGTAGCTAAAGCCCTCATGTCATGATACACCCCATGCAATACCAGGCTGTTTGATACAGCAAGTAGATACAGAATCATAGAATCATAGCATGTGGTGGGTTGGAAAGGACCTTTAGAGGTCATCTAGTCCAACCCACCTGCAATGAGCAGGGACATCTTCACTAGATCAGGTTGCTCAGAGCCCCATCAAGCCTGACCATGAATGTCTCCAGGGATGGGGGCTCTACTACCCCTCTGGGCAACCTGGGCTAGTGATCCACCACCCTCAGAACTTTTTCCTGATATCCAGCCTAAATCTGCCCTTTTCTATTTTAAAAACCATCACCCCATTTCCTACTAGCACATGCCCTCATGAACAGTTCTTCCCCAGCTTTTTTACAGGCACCTTTCAGGCTCCTTTTTCTGCCCCAGCAGCACCAGAGGAGGGATGATACATGGCCAACTTCATCCTGGCATGTTCAGGGAGGCTGAAAAAAGCATATTTTGGTGAACCTACGATATCCACCTTTCTAATCCCAGCCTCACACCCTCTGTTCAAAAGGCAGCTTGGTCTGGAATTGACCTCAGCACTTAAATTCCACCTCACGCTTGCAACGGAGCAGTGGTGGAAATGATGGGAAATGTTGCAGTATGGTGTAGACAAGGGGGGAAACAGGTCCCAGAGAGTCCATTTTGCTCCTGAGCTCTTTAAAGTGAAAAGCTTCATACACTTATTCTCGCTGACAGAGTTAGAAACCTATGAGGTTGTCAAAAACCAACTCAGACGCAATGTTGTGTCTGTCACCATGTTGGTGGGGTTTAGATATGACTGAGAAAAAGAATTGGTTGCCTTGGTAGCAGAAAATTGCTTAGTTTACAAGGTGCCACACAGAGTGTTATCTGCTTGGGATTTACAGGGCAGAGGCTTTAATCACGCATTTCAGCAGGAAAGGAATATTTGTTTTACAACATGTTTCCCAGGGTGGCTGTTGGCTTTGAGATGCACTGTGTCTGGAAAATTAACAATGCGCCTATCAGACAGCTGTGGTATCACTTGCCCCAAGGGCTAGGTAGGATTTGCAGTGGAGTTGGGAGCTCAGAGTGTTCCAAAGTCCTCAGGGTACCCGGGTTAGAGAGACACCCTGCGTGCTGGGCGTCCTGGTGGGATGGTGTCAGGAACAGAGTATTGGTGCATTAAATGCAGCTCGTTATTTTGGAATGCAGGGGGAATTGGCCAGCCCCTTTTCAGTGTCTGTGGGGACAGGACAAGGGGCAATGGCTGCAAGTTGGAGCACAGGGAGTTCCACACCAACATGGGGAAGACCTTTTCCCCAGTGAGGGTGAGGGAGCCCTGGGCCAGGCTGCCCAGGGGGTGTGGAGTCTCCTTCTCTGGAGAGATTCCAGACCTGTCTGGACGCCTATCTGTGCAATATGAGCTGGGGAGCTGCTTTGGCAGGGGGGTTGGACCCAATGACCTCTCGAGGTCCCTTCCAACCCCTACAATTCTATGATTCTATGATTCTTTGGGTGGAGATGCCATTGGCAAGAGCAGTGGCACTGGAGCCATAAAAAGCTGTTTCCACTGGATAGTACCAGGATCTGGTCCTGAGAAGCACTGCTCACTGACATCAGGTAGCAGTGGGGAGGTAGTGCAAGCCTTTGAACCGGATTCAGTGAGGGTAAAAGTGGTGCAGTTACTTTCATATTAAAGTCAGGGGATCAGGAAACATGCTGTAACCTTGTGGTGATCCAGCAAGCAGCAGCTCTGCCAGCTAAGTGGGTCTGACCCAAGCAGGGGGAGCGGGGAGGAAGGCACATCCCCTGCCAAGCAGCTCACGGGAGGGTAACATCGCGTAGGCATGGAGAGTTATTCGTTGCTTAATGAAGAGCCTATTGAGGTTGAATATTCACAGTCCTTCCACAGCTCGATTCAGTTGGAGTATAGGTGACGTTGTGATGTGTGGAGGAAGCCATGCAGACAGACAGTGCAAAACTATATTGACAAGGGAAGGCCTACTGGGAACGCGAGCCAGCAAAGGTCAGGTAGAGCATGGCATGGGGGTGGTAATTAGGCCACTAATTAGGTTCTTAAGGGCAGGCAGGGGAACGAAGAATGCTTTATGGTAGAAAAAGGAGGAAAACATTTCCAAGCACAGTGTCAGACAGGCATTGCTGTTTCCCTTCAGACCAATCCACCTCCTGATTGCTCTGGCGAGCCAAGTCCTAGCTGAGATGAGGTCTGAGCAGCTGGCGGTGAGATGAGAGGACCTTGTGCCAGAAATGGGCATGTTTTCTTCACTGCAGAAAACCCAACATTCGGAGAAGAACCCACTGTGAGTCCTTCTCCAACCCTCACTGGGGGAAAGCCCTGGGCCAAACAAGCGGGATCAAAGCTGGAGTTGGGTGAACAAGGGCTAGGAGCAGAGGTGTTTGAGACAGGCATTGCCCTTTGCAAGCCTGAACATGCTGCCATCTCTCCGCAGCGTGTAGGTAACTGGAATAAGGTAAATTAGAAAGGCTGAAAACGTACCCTGGAGAAAACCAGGTTCCCAGCGAGTTCAAGAATCATAGAATCATAGAATTGTAGGGGTTGGAAGGGACCTCCAGAGATCATCGGGTCCAACCCCCTGCCAAAGCAGGGTCCCTAGGACAGGGCACACAGGGAGGCGTCCAGATGGGTCTTGAACATCTCCAGAGAAGGAGACTCCACACCCCCTGGGCAGCCTGTCCCAGGGCTCCCTCACCCTCACTGGGGAAAAGTTCTTCCCCATGTTGGTGCGGAACTCCCTGTGCTCCAACTTGCAGCCATTGCCCCTTGTCCTGTCCCCACAGACACTGAAAAGGGGCTGGCCATTTCCCCCTGCATCCCCTGCTTAAGATAATTATAGACATTAATTAGGTCCCCCTTAGTCTTCTCAAGGCTGAACAGTCCCAATTTTCTCAGCCTTTCTTCATAGGGGAGATGCTCCAGGCCCCTAATCATCTTCGTAGCCCTTCTTTGGACTCTCTCCAGGAGATCCCTGTCCTTTTTATACCAGGGAGCCCAGAACTGGACACAATACTCCAGGTGGGGCCTGACCAAAGAAGGTGAATTTATGTCACAAAAACACTGCAGCTTGATTTTCTGAGGTGGTTGGAGGGCCTGCAGAATCACAGACAACGTTGGCAGGTGCTTGGCTTTATCCTGGCACCCTCCTCCTGGTCAAATTTAAAAATCACACTCATTTAATCTTCTTTTTCCCAGGCTGGGAGATCAATAGTCCAGTCACGCACAAATATAATCGAAATCTTTTTTTCCCTACTGTTTCAGTTGTTATCACAAAAAAGGCTCAGGCTGAAAAGAACTTTATAAAAGATTGTTGATTCTGCTGGGATGGATCAAAGCTAAATGTGTAATATGGAGAGAAGGGAGAATTCAAATAGTAAGGAAAAAGGAAAGGCATCTGGGACATAAAATAAACGTGTCATTTTAGCTGTGGTTCCTTCACCCCTATGTTTTATCGTGCTCATATGTTTATTATTTGAAGTAGCATCTCTGATACAAATTAAGGGTATTACCTGAACTGGGCAAAAGTTTCTCAGAACCTTAAAGTAAAGTTGACATACCTTAGAAAACACTCAGTGAAGCAATGCTTTCTAGGTATGTATCGGAATGCCATTGGCAGTGGTGCTGTAACTGATGGAAATTATGATATCAAAGGGCAGAGCCTCTCCCTGTGGGTTGTGTCCCTGCATCTGACTGCACCAGCATTGCATCCCATCTCAGGTGCAGCCTGAGGGGTGTTTGCTGTCCTTCCTCCCCGCAGCTTGAATCCATTGCCCCTTGTCCTATCACTGCCATCACTGAGAAGAGCCCAGCTCCATCCTCCTGACTCTTGCCCTTTACGTATTTATAGACATTAATAAGGTCACCCCTCAGTCTCCTCCAATCTAAAGAGGCCCAGCTCCCTCAGCCTCTCCTCATGAGGAAGGTGTTCCACTCCCTCCATCATCTTGATGGCCCTGTGCTGGACTCTTTCAAGGAGTTCTATGTCCTTCTTGAGTTGAGCAGCCCAGAACTGGACCCAATATTCCAGGTGTGGTCTCACCAGGGCAGAGCAGAGGGGAGAAGGACCCCAATTGCCCTACTGACCATCCCCCTTCTAATACACCCCAGGATGCCACTGGCCTTCTTAGCCACGAGGGCACAGTGCTGGCTCATGGTCACCCTGCTGTCCCTCAGGACCCCCAGGTCCCTCTCACCTATGCTGCTCTCCACAGTTTCTATACTTTAGCAAGCCCAGGCATCAGAACAGCCTGTGTGATCTGAAAGAGCTGCGAGCAGAGGGTATGTTCCCTAAAAAAGATGAAGTGAAAGGTCAGCTGTGTCTGCAGGACCAGCAGCAATGAAGGGGGTGTCTCAGGATGGGTGAGCAGAGCTGGAGGACAGCAGCAAACTCTGGGAAAGTGTAGGGAAGGCTCCAGGCAATAACACACCTCTAGAAAAGAGCAGGTTGGGCCATTAGAGTTCCTCCTGTGATGACAGCATTGCAAACATTACTGGAAATAAAGATTTACGGGGCCGTGAAATGAGCAGGTATTCAAGTAAATACTTGAACACTGCTCCAGTCTATCCATAAATAAAATCAGTGAACTGTGCTGGGCCAACCAGACAGGAGGAAAACTGAACCTAATGAACATTACACTCTACTGTAATGGTATTTTATAACTCCATATACCCTGAAAATAGAGCTCGGAGTCCAGGTACACATTATCCTGACTGTACAGCCCACATACATCACGGAAAATCTTACCCCAGAGTCTATTATCCTCAACATCCAAAGCTGGTGGAGAACAGCTTTTTTATGGATGGCCATTGGAAGGTGGACAAAGCCTTCAACTCCACTGAAAAGAGTTCCCTATAGAAAAATTACACTCCACAAAAATAAAGAGACTTGGTGGTGGAGCTTTTCTGGTGGCATCACCCTGAGGATTTGGTTACTTTGGTAAGAGATTCCATCCTGCTTAATTGAGACTGTGTATGTCTCTTGTCCTCATGATTTTTATTCTTTGGCTATGGAGAAGAGGAAACTTTGAATGAAGGAGAGGACTACTGGAACAGCACATAACCAAATGCAGCCCTCAGCTTCAGTGCACAGCAGCAGCAGCGAGTCTAAGAGGTTATTGGCCCAGGAAGTTTATCAGAGGTCACCTTTTCAGCTCTCCAGCAGCAGAAAGTACCAGGAGCCATTGCTCAGCTGGTGACCAGTTTAAAAGAGAAAAAATTAGATTGTCATTTTTCACACAGCAACACTTGCCAGCCTCAGCTGCAGCCGGGCAATGGGGCTTCTTGTTGCCTGAGGAAGTCTCCAGCCGAGCTGCAGGAACACTGCGTACGGGTGGAAAGGACAGCTCTTTGTTTTTCTGGGCTTTGGGACTGCTCTACCTTGTGTAAAGCCTGGGTAAAGAGCATAAAACTCATTATTTTTTTCTCCTGAAAAAAAAAAAAAGAAAAAAAAAGGGGAGGGGAGAAAAAAAGGAAATGAAGAAAAAAAAGGAAAGAAAGAAAAAAGGGGGGAAAGGGGGGAAAAAGGAAAAAAGGAAAAAAAAAGGAAAAAAGGAAAAAAGGAAAAAAGGAAAGAAGGGAAAAAAGGAAAAAGGGAAAAAATGAAAAAAAAAAGAAAAAAAAAAAAGGGAAAAAAGGAAAAAAAGGGAAAAATGAAAAGAAAAAGGGAAAAAATGAAAAAAAAAAAGAAAAAAGGAAAAAAAGAAAAAAAGAAAAAAAGGAAAAAAGGGAAAAAAAAAATGAAAAAAAAAAAAAAAGGAAAAAAAGGAAAAAAGGAAAAAAGGAAAAAAGGAAAAAAAAAAAAAAGGAAAAAAGGGAAAACAGGAAAAAAAGGAAAAAAAGGGAAAAAAAAAAGGAAAAAAGAAAAAAAGAAAAAAAAGGGAAAAAAGGAAAAAAAGGGAAAAATGATAAAAGGAAAAAGGGAAAAAATGAAAAGAGGAAAAAAGGGAAAAAAGGAAAAAAAGGGAAAAAAAGGAAAAAAAGGGGAAAAAAAAGAAAAAAAGAAAAAAAGGAAAAAGGAAAAAAGGAAAAAAAGAAAAGCAGGAATAAAACCTCGATTCCTGAATTGGAAATAGAGGGATATGACAGGGACGTGGCAGGAGTGAGAGGAAGAGGAGCACCCGAGTTGGCCAAGGCAGTGATGCAGAGGGCTGGGTGGGAGTCAGAGGAGTGAGGCAGAGCGGGCAGCATCCTGCCCATCCACACCCCCCCCCGGGAGGAAGCCTGAGCCAGGACAACAGGAAAGGCTGGACAAGCATGAAGCGCTGGGAACTAAAGCAGATCCTGCATCTTGGGGTGGAAACGCTGCTGTTTTAATCGATGGCGCTCTGTTAATTATGGATCGGTTTTATTTCCTCAAAGGAAGCAGGGAAACGTAAAGAAACGGGGAATTTTATCTCCTGACAGACCCACCCCCCACCCCCCCAACCCTCACTAAACTTGGAGGGAGCACAAAGGTAGTTCACAACACCTTGGTGACTGCTGAGTGCCTCCCCAAGTTCACCGTTCAATACCGGCGTGTTACTTGCGGGTACCCGTTGGCAGCACCAGTTTAATTACACAAAACCAGCACGCCAGCTTCTTGCTAAAAGGCCAGACAACAATTTCACTCTGCAGAAACGGATCCCTCCAGCTTTCACTGAGGATAAACACTTGCACACTCCGATAAGCGACTTCGAGGCTGCGTTGTTATCTTGCTTTGTTTTCTTTTGGTTTGGTTTATGCAGGGAAGTTGTTGGGAGGAATAAAAAGAGCCAGAAATCTTTATTATTCTTCCTAAGGGATTCATTGCCTTCCACTTTGCAATGCTTCGGCCTGTTACCAGTTTCAGCCGTGCGTGCTTTTAATAAATACTTATTGTTACAAAGATAATAACACTCTTATCACATTAATGACTTTGTGGTAGTGTAAATGAAAATGAATATTAATAAAGTTAACGCTAACCTTGATACAGTAACAGAACACTAGTAACTGGGAAATTTTTCTCAGGGTTTTACAATACCAGAAACCTTTCTCCTTTGGTTTTTATTTTCTCCTGCCAGCACTGGAAGGGAAAATATGTGAGATAGAAGTGTAGATATTTGTGCAAAAGGCCCAGTGATTATTTGCTATTATAGATCACTGTGGTCTGCTGTATTAACTGTATCTTCTCAGCTGCAGTTGTTCCCTGAGGTGTTTCTGCTGCCTGCCGGCGCTGCAATGAATGAATGAAGACACCATATGGGCACTTGTCTTCTAGTGTGGGTGTAGGTCTTCTGGGGTTCGGTGTGGATCCCAGCATATAGGTCAGACTGACATTTCTTTTTCCATCCAGAGGATAAAAAAAAACCCCAATCCCAGCAGCAGTGCTACAGCTGCTTTTCTCAGCAGCTCTGCATCTTGTCTGATCAGCTTTCCTCTTACCTCATTTTTCCCTATGGTTTGTACACCAGCCGAGCCTTAGCTGGAGTCAGGACATACCAGACCAGCTCCACCACTGATCTGATGGGGCTTGCTGTGCTAGCACATGATTTTTTTCCTGTATTGTAAAATGAAGCAAAGCCAGAGGTCATGTCCCACAACTGTCCCACGCCCAGGGAGCTGAGAGCTTCCAGGAAGGCGCAGATGTCCTGTCCGTGGGTGATCTGCAAGGGCACAGGCAGTTCAGATGGCTGAAGGCACATCAGACCTCCTGCACGTCTCCAGCCCATCTGTGCAGAGCAAGAGTGGTTGGCCCAGAATGGCCCAGAAACACCAGACTGGCTGTGAATGACCTGTATGTTTGAACTCCATTACTGAGGGAGACACATCAGACATTTCCAGGAGTCTTGCTGCTTGGTACAAACTGTTGGGCATCCGGGATGAGTGGACAGGACCCCAAAACTGCACCCCACCAGAGAAGAAATTCTTGCAGAAGATAGCACAGTAGAACTTGTTCAATGCATGGCTCCACCACGTTGAGGTTTGCTCCCCCTGAGATCTTTCTCTCAAAAAGAGTCACCCCCCCAGTAAATCATGAAGCATGGAGGTTTTGTATCCCTGCCTATTTCCTGAGACTCTTCCTTCGTTCCCACATAGGCTGAATTTGAGATTGGGAGCACATGGAATGATGCACCAAAGCTTTTTGTGTGACTTTACTGCGGCATAGTGCTGACCTGAAAGCTGCCAGAGCAATGGGTCCTGGCAGTGGTACGTTCCATGAGAGAGAGAGAATCATCTGGTATGAAAAGGGAGCCCTGGAACACATGGTACTCGGTTCGACTGACAGGAGAGCAACTTGTATGAGGAAAGGCTGAGGGAGCTGGGGCTGTACAGCCTGGAGAAGAGGAGGCTGAGGGGAGACCTTCTCATTGCCTACACCAACCTGCCAGGAGGGTGCAGAGAGGTGGGTGATGGTCTCTTCAGCCAGGGAACAGGAGATGGGACAAGGGGCAATGGGCTCAAGCTGCCCCAGGGCAGGGTCAGCTCAGCTGGGAGGGCAAAGTTCTTCCCTGGCAGAGTTGTGGGGCTGTGGCCCAGGCTGCCCAGGGAGGGGGCTGAGTCCCCAGCCCTGGGGGTGTTTAACATGTGGGTAGATGAGGTGCTCAGGGATCTGGTTTAGCACAGGACAGGGATGGTTGGACTCGATCTTAAAGGGCTTTTCCAACCTTGTGATTCTGTGAGAGGCATGGCAAGGTGCTGAAAGGGCAATCAGGAGGAGTAGGGATATTGAAAGGTTTCAAAACTTAAGCACTGAGCTTTTAAATTTAAAACAGAAGGGCTCACAGTGAGGCAAAGCCTTGAGATTTTTAAGTCTACAAAATCTGATAACTTTAAAGTTATTGTCTTTACTGAGCTGAACCCTGTCCCACTGCTCCTCTGCTATTATAGTCCATGGACACTTTAACAAAATAAACGGTAATGTACTAAACTACAGACAGCAACTGCAGGGCAGCCAAGCATCAGTTCTGAGAGGAAATTCAACTTGGAGGTTTCCTGGTTTAGCAGATGGCAGAGCTCAAGCCTGACTCTGCATTAAGGCAACTTTCTTGAGTGCGATCTGTTGGCGGAGGGAAGCGTGTGGCCAAACGCGCGGGGAACCTGCCTTGCCTGATGCTGCTGTATATGAGATGATGAAGGGCCTGGAGCATCTGCCCTGTGAGGAAAGGCTGAGTGAGCTGGGGCTGTTCAGTCTGGAGAAGAGAAGACTAAGGGGGGACCTTATTAATGTTTATAATTATCTTAAGCAGGGGACACAGGGGAAATAGCCAGCCCCTTTTCAGTGTCTGTGGGGACAGGACAAGGGGCAATGGCTGCAAGTTGGAGCACAGGGAGTTCCACACCAACATGGGGAAGAACTTTTCCCCAGTGAGGGTGAGGGAGCCCTGGGCCAGGCTGCCCAGGGGGTGTGGAGTCTCCTTCTCTGGAGATATTCCAGCCCCATCTGGATGCCTATCTGTGCAATATGAGCTGGGGAGCTGCTTTGGCAGGGGGTTGAACCCAATGATCTCTCGAGGTCCCTTCCAACTCTTCCATCTCTTATCAGAGATATTCCAGTTTGGAGAAGGTAGTTGAATCTCACAATGGAATGGAGGGTATCAGCAAACACCCAGAGACAGAAGTTCTGAGACACTCAAAATGCATTCACCAGACAGGATCATGCACGTCTGTGTGTCTGACTGGGAGGTGTAAGGAGGATAGCAGGTGTAAATAAACAGACTTGCCTGTTTGACTGTGGGCCCCAGTGCTAACTCCACCAGTAACCCCAGGAGAGCTTAACGACCTGTGCAAGAGCTCGACCTCACGATCAGCATAGCCTTTATTTCTGCAGCCTTATCATGACGTTTCTAGCACCGAGTGTAAACGGAATGTGGATGGATTTTACAGGAATATGTAGATTCCAGCCTGCAGGTTCACCTCACCACGCTGGCACTGCTAATCTGTCTCTCTCCACCACTCTGATTTACGACAGCCCTTAAAATGCAGACCAAGACCTCTCAGTGGTGTTTATGTCCCTGTCATTTCTTCATTTTGCCTTGCTATCACGCTTGCAGGCAGCCAGAAGCCAGCAGCCACTGTCCTATAGCATAAAAGTGAACTGAGTAAATTAATAATGGCCAAAAGGTATCATGGCAACCAGAGGTGAGAAGGAAAGTGGCCAGGTTTCCAAACAGCGTCATTAAATATGGCAATACAGTCATGGTGAGTTAATAGAGCATCAGTTGCCCACAACTAACATGATAATTTTACCACCCAGAAATACTCCAGGGAAATAAACATTTCTCATCATTGCCAGGAAAGATGAATCATTAATGAACAGAATGATGATGAAATGCAGAAAGTCTTGGTTCTTGGGCAAAGCACATCAGTTTCTGGGACATGAGGCTCATTTGTAATAGGGTCCTAATTCATATTATCAACACAAAGACTGAAGAGAAGACTTTCTGAAATAAAGATTGATTTCTGTGCTAGCCCTTCTATGCAAAACACACTTGCAAGTTGTATTTTTGTGTCCAGCAGTGGATATTGAGATGCCTAAATATCCATTTGTGTATACCAATGGGCACTTTGCCCAAGCAACTAGAAGAAAAGAAGTAGAGAGATGGAGTTTCCAAATCCAAACTCTCCCAGTGATGCTTCTTGGCTCTCACTTTGAGAAGAATTGGCCTGGTGTGCTCCTCTGTCCTCTGTTTCTGGGTAGAATTCACAAGCCGTTGAAGTGCTCCATGGCACCAGGCTGAGCTCTTTGAATAGGGATGAGATTATCTATCTCATCTGCTCTGTAGTAATGCTTGACATTTATATTTCACTTTCCACCAGAAGTTCTCAAGGCTCTTTTCAAGCCTAATTAAGGTTCACATCACACTTAAGGATGAGGCAGATATCCTAATGACAGGAAAAATGAAGACAGAAGCAAAGTCACTTGCTTGGTGTCCCTCAGTTGTAATCCTGAGGCTGAAATGCAAAGATCTCGAGCGTCGCTACTTTGCTCTAACCACTAATTAATAATAATGACTGACTGTATTGATAATTAATAGCACTATTGCTGAGCTTAATATGTGCAAAGAGCAACTGAAATACTAATTCGTGCACCCCTGATGATCACTGGGGGTGTGCCCTGTCTTCATCCTGCAACCCACTCCACTGTGCCTATGTGGAAAGCCCCTGAGCGGTTAATCAGATATTGCTCCAGTGTGGAGAGCTGAGCACAGAAAGGGTTGCAGGATGAGCTACAAAAGAGGATGCTCATGGCTTTTGGCAAGTAACCAAAGTGCCTGATGTAGGGGTGCCCGAGCTGAGAACTTGGTCTCCCCAGCAGATAGAAGCAGGCTCCATTAGAAGCCCATTCAACGTGTCCAAATTAGAAGCTCTTTCTCTCTGCCCAGCCTCCAGAGAGCCTAACATCAGAGGTCTCAAGCCAGAGGTGTGAATACTCTCCTTTAAGTGCTTATTATTATTCCCATTTTGCAGGTGGGTGAACTGGAAAGGACAGGACTGTGCTAAATTGAGCTGCCTGCTCGATGGTTAGGCTCCCTCTTTGCTCCCCCATAAAACCCCTGGCAGTGTGCATGAGGAAAAGAAAAAAAAAATAAAAGCAAAGCTGAATAAATCTCCAGGGAATATGTTTAGGTTGTAAAAATACAGGGACAGTATCGAAATATCTCCAAGTGCTCTTGGAATATATGGTGAGTCATGAGCAGCGTATATTAAATGGTCAACGCTTCTTCAACAGAAGTAATTTCTCATGCAAGACCACAGGAGTCACAGGAATTGGCTTTGCCCCAAACTGCCTGATTCAGCAAGATATTACCAGCGTGCAGAAGCTCTCCTCCTAATGTTTCAGCTTTTAGGCACCGGGAGAGAAGAAGCAACCAGCCAGCATGAGGAGGAAGGAAGAGATTCCTTGCGGATCCAAGTATGGCAGGGCTTTAACTGTGTGAGTAGAAACTTATCAGGGGAAAAAGAAATAACGTGTTAAGAATAGATAATATATGTATGAAATTCATCCCTCCCGTGCTGTTTCTTCAGCTCGTGTGATAGAGACTGAATTTTATCTCTCTGGTTTCTGCCATCTCTGGTATTCTTCCTAAAGCCAGAATTTTCTGCTGCAAATATGGCAGTCGTTAAAAATGATAATGGAAGAAAGTGTTTATCAGTTCTGTCGTTGCAGGTGGACTGGAAGAATGGTCACAAATTGAAATGAGTTTGTGATGAAGCCTGAGTTAGCAAAAGAAAAGAAAAGAAGGCAGAGAAAAGGAATATTCATTTTTTTTTCCTGAAATTAACAGAAAAAATAACACTTGGAGAAAACATTTGTCATTATGTCAGCAAGGAGGTATGTGATTTATCTTTGTAATGATGGTTTTTCATGACTTTGAAGGTAAAGACAGTTGATCTATCTTGCTATTTTCCATACAACATCTAGCCAGTTAAATGGCTTTATTTGTATCCCTGAAGTGAAAGGCTGATCTAGCGTATGCATGCTTGGAAACTCACCTCTGCAGCTGACCAGGGTCAGGGCCCTTCTGAAAGGAGCACAGCACGGGCCATCTCTGCACAAGCCAGCTCTCTTCTTTTAAAAGCAGTCTGACCTCATGCACTGACCTCATCGGCGACTTCATACCTATGGGAACAGTTGCTGACGATGCTGTTTCCTGAACCAGGTACTGTCTGGGCTAAGATGGAGTATGCAAAAGCATGGCAGAGTGGGACCTCATAGCTGCGCTCCAGATCTTGCCCCTCCACACCCTAATATTGGCCAGGTAGCAACTTCTCACCAGGTGCAAGGGATGCCTGCATCCCCCCTTGGATCCCCTCATGCAGGCAGGGGATTTTCTCTCCATCCATGAATATCTATCACAACAAATGGCAAGTCCACATGGGAAGCACTCGACTCACAAATTCAACATCAACAAATCAGCCTTGATACTTGCAATATTTATACATTACAGCTAAAAGAGACAGTCATTCTTTTGTCCAGCAAGATGAGGTGTTTATCCAGAATGTAAATAATTCCTAAGGATTCACATGTGCACACACATCCATGCTTACATCATAAATGTGTATTTACTTCATGCCACAGTCTGGGTTTTTATTTAACTCTGAGGCCTCTGCTGACAGCTGGGTTTGCAAGGAACTTCAGGCTTAGGCATGAATGAGAAGGCACAGATGGGAAAGAGGAAAGACTGGAGTGTGCAGGGAAAAGAGCTTATAAAATACAGCTAATCGGGTTTTTCTTGAGGTAACTAGAATGGTCAGAATTAGTTAAGAAAATAAGGCACATCTATAATCTAAGCACTTGTTAAAACAGATCCCTGATCAAATTTTAAATGCTTCATTTCTGAATGCAGGAGATGGAGGAGGAGTAATAAACAACATGGAAATAAAAACTCCAGGCCGTGGCGTGCACATGAAATAGCCTGGTGACCTACAATTCCCTACGCAGAAGTGGCTCAGAGAGGAAATAAATTAACATCCATAACAGATCTGGAGAGAGACAGTTTGAATGTGCAGCACAGAGGGGGAAAGGTTATTCTGTAACAGACCCTAAACACCTCCAAGAGTGAAACTCCCCCTTCCTTATTCACGAGAGCAATAGGAAACAACAGGGATGCTCTCACGGAACAGTGACGCAAGGACCCGAGCTCTCATTGGCTTCAGTGGCAACCACAGCGGCAACCTTCAGTCAGGAGCCACACGCAAGGGCAACAGAGTCCACCATCATTTTAGCAGAGAGCTGAGAGGCCTTAGAGCATCTTTCCTCATTTAGTCTGCTCTTTAGCTACCTCCAGCTCCTCTTCAACCTAAGCTCAGATGTGTTGGGGGTTGGACCCGATGATCTCTTGAGGTCCCTTCCAACCCCTACAATTCTAGGATTCTATGTGTGATGGATTTCTAAAGACCTCTTTTAATGTTTGGTTTTTTTTTTTAATTTAAGCAAACTATTTAAATAAGAGCCTGAACCAACCTAAGGTCAAGCTCCTTGGCTGCTGGCTCACCTAGTTTTGCTGCCGCTGGGATGAGTATCAAAGAGTCATAAGAGGGACAGCGTGAAGCCCTCAGGCCATCAGCACGCCCGAGCTATTTCTGGTGCCGGTTTTGAACCCATCTCCATTTGCCTTCTAAATCCTCACTCCTTCAGAGAAACGCAGAGCCGTGCGTGCAGCAGCTTTCATAGCCTCAGCAGCCTTACAAGTCACACGTGTGTACTTCTGAAAGCAGCAGGCTTCAACCAGCTCCAAGCCTCCTCGTGGCGTGCGGTGCCGCAGAAGCGTTATGGTAATTCTGAGCGCTGAACCATTTAAAATCTATTTTAATTGATTCCCGGCTACTTTATGATTCCAGCATATTGTTAAATCAGTGTTAGATAAAAGTAGCAGGAGGTAACATCTTTTGTATTGCTGCAGGGAGATCACACCTAAAATAAGGCATTAAATTCCGGGGACCTCATTGCCAGGGAGATGCAGACAAATTGGAAGAAATTCATAGAAGGGCAATAAAAATGATTAAGGGGTTGCAGAGACTGAGTTATGAGTGAAGATTAAAGGAACTTAATATGTATAGCTTGGCTAAATGATGACTAAGAGGGAAATGATACCCTTCAACAAGTACTTGGAGGGCATAAACATCACAAATAAAAAGGAATTCTTGAGGCTGCTGAAGGACGTGTAACTTGAGATAAAAGGATGGTGTTAGACAAAGAGAGACTGGCCTGGACATACACCATTAAAATGCAACAGAGCGTTTGTGGGGAACCAAATTCTGACACGTCTATCTAGTCGTGTCTCAGTATTCATTTTTGCCTAGGCCAGGAAAAAAGGCATTGCCTTCAATTAAAGACTGAGCACCAACCCTCAGGTGCATCCCAGGAATGTGCACGCCGAGAAGAGTAATTCCCAATCCAAGCTGGGAAGGCAGCAAAAAGGCTGGCTTGCTGTGTGTTTGAAGGTTGACGTACCCTTTCCCAAGAGCTGAAGGACATACAAGATACAAAATTAGTGATCTGTATTTCAGGAATATGTTTGTTGACAGGATACCATGGGGAAAATAAAAGTAATAATGCATTTCTTTAAAACATATGCATTCCATTAATTCCAGTGAGAGTTATACTGGTATTTTAATGGGAGAACAGACCACTATGAAGGACAAACCCGCAATTTTCTCCCAGCACCCATTTTCTTACAGCTCAGAACCCAGCCTCAGAGTTGAAAGAAGAGTGAAATATTCTCCATGGGTGTCAGGGTGTCAGGGCTGCACATCCCAACCCCAGCCTGTGGTAGAGAGCAACCGTGCATCCAATGGGATTGAGGCCTGGGTGAAACTGGGCTTTGCTCTGCCTCCCTGCTCAGCAGCACAGCAGCCCAAGTCCTACAGCTGTGAAGTACCACATGCATGTCTCTTTGTGGTTTTTCAGACTTTGCTGTGTGGAAACTCCCCAGCTGAGCTTAGAGGTCCCCACCCACTAAATTATTTGCTTCCAGCTCCAGCCACCCCTTTGATTTTCTGGGCAAAAGGCGGAATCCTGAACCTGGGACATCTGTTTGCTCCTCCTTTGGCAGAAGGGGGTTGAGTTGGGAAAGTTTATGTCTTTTCCTGTAACAACCCACATCCGTTTCTGGTCAGATTGCCCAATTTGATCTATTGGTATTAGTTTATTGCTGGTACCCTGCAACAACATCCCTTGAGAAAAGCTTTTGGAAAGCAGGGCCTGGTGATGGGAGGTCATGGGAAAAGGGCTCCCCAAAAGGAGCAGAGCAAAAAGTCTCCTGGGTGCTTGCGGGCAATGAACTTCTGTTTTCTGAGTCTAGGAGAGAGGAAGCACAAAGCAGAAACATCTGCATTTCTGACCCCTCTCTGTGGGTATACCCTGAAGATGCTGGTGGGTGTAGAAGGCAGGCTGAGGAAGAGCAGCCTGTTTCCCTGGATCAGCGTGGTGTTACAGCGGTGCTCTGAGGACACAGTCTGATTTCTTCATCCCAGAGTTAGACCTGGTGATAGATGCACAGTTCTGCTGCTGTCAAACCCAGCCATGGGACCTCTCTGCCAGGTTTCTGCCCTAAACTGCAGTCAGTAGCAATAAAGTAGGATGCTCCTGTGGAAAAAAAAAAAATTAATAAATCTCTTTTAAAATTCACACACTTGTGCTACTAACTCTGTGCCTGCTTTTCTACACTACTAAGGGGCTAAGAAACACATACAAACTTGTTTTAATAACGAGGTGATCCTTTGCACAGTGCAGAGTAAGCAGGTCAGGAGCTTTCATTCTGTGAAAAGCAGCCTAGTCTGAGAAACTTTTTCTGTAATTTCTATATTGAAATCTTTCCATTTCCTGCCTCTTTGAATGTCTCAAATCATGAGAATTAAAGTGCAGTCTTAGCTTTCAGAGTTTTTAGACACTTTATTCCGACTGTTCTTCTGACTGTCGTTGCTCATGGTAACACAATTAGTTCCTGGACAGTGATTTATTATGCCATAAAACTTTGTATTTCCCTCCCCATCTCACCAGGTGATGCTGAAGAGAGCTTGCAAGTGTCTGTGAGATGGGCAGACACAAGCTTTGTGGAGTGCCTGGGAGGTTGAGGTACCACACGTAGATACCACCATTAAGATAGTTACTCCAGCTGATGGTTGGTGAGGAACTGTGTGAACGGAGACTTCCTTGGGGAATAAACATCTTGTTTTCATGACAGCTTCTCTGATGTGTTTGTTTTGGTGGGGTTTTATTTTAAATACATAAAAAGGAAGGAATTGTAATTATGCAGAAATCTGGCTAGGAGTAATTACTATTAAGAGCATCCCAGGAGACCTAAAAAGGCCTTGGAGGGCAGCATATTTAACCCAGACCAGAAACACTGAATATGTGTGAATATTTTATAAATCACACGTTTCACCTAGTCAGGTGTTTTATTCTGTGAGATATTTTTTTCTTTTGGTGCTAAGAATTGGGTGAGAATCAGGTGTGACCTGAACCTCCATCCACCGTGCTGTAGGAAACTCGCTCACGTGTGATTTTTAAGCTAGCCTCTCATTCACATATGGCCTTACAGGTGTATAACCACCCATTTAAAATCCTTAAACTGTTTGGCTCCCAATCAGAACTGCGTAACTGGGAAGCTTCTGCTTTGTATTTCACTATTAATTTTACATATGGTTTCACTTCAAAACAGATTCCTGCAAAGTTGTGCAAGCTTTAGATGCTTCTGAGAGTTACAACCAAAGGCAGGCTTGATTATGAAAGGAAATGCTAAAACACAACGTTCACCAGGCTTTCATATTCAGCTCCTACTTCATCCCCTCAGCATCCTTGTAGTAACGATGCTGGCTGGTCGACACGTGGATTTGAGCCCAACGGCGTGTTCACTTAGTGCTGGGGAGGAAACATGAAGAGCTTCCCCCTTCCTCCAGTGTGCTCAGGCAAACCCAGGCCAGCTGCAGATAGCCCCAGCTGCACACCACTCAGTGATACCATCAGCTTTGCAAGGGTTGCAAAAACCTTCGTGTGAAACTGTGCTACATCACAGGGCGTCGGGGCGTGTACATCACAGGGGTGACTTCAGCAGGCTGTGCATTCACATACACATAGGCAGTTACGCATACATGGTAGGATCCTCTTGGGTGAGGGTGAACCTTGCACATAATGAAGTAGATTTTGGCTTCTTAGCCACTGTTTGTGCTGTTGCCATTTGAAACCGGGCGCATGCCCCATGGGATCTGCAAGGTACGTGGCACCGATGTCTGATTTGCTCAAGTGATGGAGACCTGGCAGGTCATGAGAGCGATGTGTCTCCTCGGGTTGACCTCCGACTGCCCCCACCGCAATCTGGGATGCTGGTTCCACCTAAACGCCGTTTTGGTTGGGACAGCGGGGATTTCCTGCAGGATCTCCACGAAGGGGCCCATCTGCTTCCAAAAGCTTCCGAGCAAGCCCAGCCGGCAGCTCCTACCGCCGATGCCGGTGCTGCCGGGACCCCCCGGGGGCGATGCCCCGCGGGACCCCCGCTGCCCTCCCCCCCACCGCCACCGCCGCCCGCACCTCAGCAGCTCCGCCGGGGCTCTCGGGGGGACTCCGCGCCCCTTCCCCCGCACAGCCGCCGGTAGCGATGCGGCTCTGCCCAACATCCTCCCCCTTCCTCCTCTTCCTCCTCCTCCTCCTCCTTCTCCCGGGGGGCCGCTGGGGACCCCCGCCCCCGCGGAGCCGGCCGAGCCGAGCCGAGCGGCAGCACGCCGCCTCCCGGGCTACGCAGCGCGGCGGGGAGCGGCGCGGGGCTGCTCCCTCCCCTCCCGGCCCCTTCTTCTTCTTCTTCCTCCTCCTCCTCCTCCTCCTCCTCCTCCTCCTCCTCCTCCTCCGCCCCCCCGCAGGGCAGAGCCGGCGGGCGCTGATGGGCGGAGGAGCGGACGCGGTGCGGGGCAGAGCCGAACCGAGCCGGCGGAGGTAGGTACGGCGGGCGGGCGGCCGCGGCGGGGACGAGGGTGTGTGGGATATAGGGGATCCCCGAACCGCGGGTCCCCAAGTTTGGAGCCGGCGGGACTTTGAGGGAAGTTGGGCGGGCAGCCGGCTCGGCTCGGTTCGGCTCGGCGTGGCTCGGGGTACGGCGGAGCAGAGCCCCGCGGGGGCGGCCCCGGGGGCGCGGTGCTCCCGCCTCGGCAGCCGGTTCTCGGGGTGCGGAGACACCTCCGGCTGCCTGCTCCCCCCGCTCTTTACTCCAGGGTGAAGCCTGGAGGTGCCTCCCCAGCAAACGGGGAGCCGGGAGCGTTGTGTGTGTCCCCCCCCCCCCCACCTCCTCTTCCGCGGGCAGGCACGTCGGGACTCCCCTTCCCCCTCACTGCCCCCCTCGCCCCGGGTGCAGCATCCCCCGGCGCTTCTTACAAGGGTGAGCGGAGCTGGCGGGGCGGGGGGGGAGCACTTCTTAAGCCGTGCCCCCCTGACCAGGTTAGTACTCCGCGGAGGGCGGCACGATGACAAAGATAATGCAATTTGCTGTCATCTCTCCGGGCTGCCGGTGCCGGGCAGATCCCTGCTTTGCCATCTCGGTGCCTAATTGCGCTGCTCTTACGGTGGTTTGGGAGAGAGCAGACACTTGCGAAGCGCCTTTCTCTGAAAGATTCATACAATTCCCGCAGCGCATCCTGCCCACAGTCAAGCCGTGGATGGATGTTGCCATTCGCTGATGCATTATTTTTAGGTGGAGAGGGGTATTTCTTCAATGCAAGCTGCCGGCTGTTAAAAATAGCCTGGCGGCGCGCTTTCGCTGAGGATGCAGCCAGGGTTCAGCGACGGGTGATTATGGTTAGAGTCTGGTGAGCAGCGATTCACCAGCTGAACTTTGGTGGTGTCATATATGGTTTGGGTTTGTCGCGTCGCCTCTGTGTGTGTGTGTGTCTCTCTCTCTCTCCCTCCACCTCCTTCCCTGTGCTGCTTCATCGTGCTCCGCAGTGAATTGACTTTCTTAACCTAGCGCAGCAGCATCTCACAGGGCAGGGGATAGTATTTCTAGGCTGGTGCAGCTCAGCCCCTTTACAGAAAATTCAGGTATAGAGATGCCGTTGTTTTACCGTATGGCTTCGAGTCCCCTTCGTATTGATTTGCTTGCTTGTGGCATAAGAAGGGCTTTGCTTCTTGAATGGTTAGCTAGACCAAAACAAAAAATAAATCATTATCCTCCCCTGTAGAACAAACACGTGGCTTTTGTATTTCGGGACTTAAAGAGAAGGAGAAAAAAAAAAGCAGCAGAGTAGACTGCTGAGCTGATTACAGATTGAAACTCAAAGTTTGCTGGGGCTGTTGGGGAAGAGGAAATCTTTTTAAGGGCTGGCTGGAAAAATCCTATGCTCTCGTTTGTGTAAACAAATGCCTAATTGAACAGCTCTGAGCTTGATACTCACTGGGGACTACTTGATCCCTGCAAAAAGGGAAATTTCCTTCAATAAGAAGTCACCAAGGTATATATGAACTGTGCATATGTATTTATATCTATGCTATTTATATGCTTGATACATGGATTTTCTATATGGAGAGACACACACGCACATAGGCACACACTCACAAGCAGGCAGTGCTAGTGGAATAGTTGTCTTGAAGCTGTTTTTTGGTCATGGATTAAAGCGTTGTCACACATCTCACCCTGAGAGCTTCTCTGCTGCTGCTGGTGCCATATCGCTCTTGGGCATCGAGTCAAAGGATTCATCAGCCTCTTCACATGCCAAAAAGAAAGAAAATCAATTTGAATGCAGAAAAGAGGAAACTACTTGTGTGAAGATTTAATGGTGAAACCACCTCCTTTCCCTTTTTTTTTTCCTTCTTTTTTAATGGCACTTAGGTCCTGTGTCTCTAAGTGCAGTCACCGTGCAGCTCTGAAATCAATAGCAAACCAGTTGTATGGCTCAGACTTTGTCATAGGAGGACTAATCTCAAATTCAGAGTGTTTTGTTTGGTGGTTTGCAACATGAAGGTGATGTAACAGTGGAGATTTACGTGACAAAACACTTAATTCCACTCATGCAATAGATTTTATCTTCTTTGCTAAACTAAAAGTAGGTATCTGGAAACTGTATAAATGGGAAGGTTAAAGCTGACTCTCAGAGTGGAATTATTTCATGTTGTTAAAGTGGAAGGATGAAGTTCTATAATCCACTGGGTGCTTTAGCAAGGATGGGATTATGCAGGCATACTCAGAGAGATGCAATGCTTGTATTTTAACGTTATTTTGAGCAACCTGTGGCAGGAGCTCTATGAGAACCAGGAGTTTCAGTGGGCAAGTACTATGTTTGTAGCCCAGGTGACTCCGCTGTTACTGCATGTTTTGAAGGTGGACTGTGTCCCAGCTCTGGAGTAGCTCTAAAAGTATTTCTTCATATTTAAGATCCAGTTGTTAGGTGGATGATAGCATGCTCTTCCAAAGTTCCTAAGGTGTTGGCTAACCATGATGCTACAATCCCTCCAGGCCCAGTAAGGATTTCTATAAAATTGCTGACTAGGAAGGCTTCCCCCTTATTATTAATTACTTTTCTTGTGCTGACTGCATCCTCATACGTTTGTGGGAGTAAGATTTCAAGAAACTGTAACTCAGCATTGTGTTACCATTCTGTTCTGGCATACTCTCTCTGGAGACAGGCTAGTGGCAGGGGTCTGATCTTGCTTAAATGACATACTGATTTAGGAGGTTAGAATACCTGACTCTCTTTCACTACTGATACATCACTTAGGTGAAGAAAACCATGACTTAAACAGGTGCCAATACACTCCTTCTCCCTCCTAACTATTAATTATCCTTGCAGTTACTGTATCCTTAAAGGCAGTGTATCCCACAATCAGAAACTCCAAGGAAATGTGCTGTTAGATCACTCAGTGCTCTGGTTACTTGGCCGATGGAAATCACTGTTTCCAACATCTCACAGAATCTGCAGGAGCTGTACCATGGTTTGAACTGGGGTCCTTAATTTCTGTCTTCAGGCTTCAGTTCCTCCCTTAACCCACCTATTTTCCTCTGTACCTTGCACAGTGAGGGAAAACTCTGAAGTCTCGCCATACTCCTGGGTGGTATTCATGTTGCTCAGCTGGAAGAATCTACAGTACTGTGGAAAAACAAGGTGGATTTCCAGTAAGAGAGCATTTTATTCCTTCACCTCCTCCAGATTCCCCCTACGAATTAGTATTTTTATTTTTTTTTTAAAGCAAATTGCACAGTTTTTCTTAGTAAATACACTAAGTGCAGTGTATTTAGATTTGGCATCTAAATACAGCTGTTCATACGAAGGGAAGGGATCTGTGAGCTCCTCCAAGTTCTTATCTCAAAGCAGCCCTGACTTACCCCTGATCTCTTCACTTTCACTGCAGTTTCACTTGAATTAACTAATTAAGCATAGTGCTGTTAAACCTGTGCCCTCAAAAAACACATGGGGCTTTCCGTGTGCGTAATGGGAAGCACCTTGCGCCGTCACAGGGCCTTCTTACCCCTATGACCTTTTCATCTGTGCTTCCTGGGGCTGTAAGACACGACTGCAATCCAGTCCCAGTTGCTTGATCTGGTTTTAATGTGTGAGGGAGCCAGGATAACTACAGAGGAGCTGGAGTGTGGCTGGTGCGTTGCGATGGGAGCGCTGTGATCCTTTGATTGCACTGCTGGGCCTGACACGCCGCTGAGCAGCGCTTGAGGGGTGAGCAGGTAATGTAGCTTTACCATGGGGTGTTTATTTGCCTTACACCTGGTTTCCAGCAGACGTTGGACGTGGCTTGTGAGCGCTGGTTTTAAGGAGATCTGATAGCTGGGCGATGTGCCTGATGGCTAGCAAGAAGAAACAGAGGGGAAGAATGATGTCTGGTTGGATCACGGTGGCTGACAGAAAGGATGGGGCAGCTGTGGTAGTGCTGAGAGACCTGATGTGAGGATGGCTGTGAAGAGGAGCAAGTGGTCCATGGCAGGCTCTGTCCCAGTGCCCTGTCTCTGTCCCCCTGTGGCAGCACATCAGAGGTCATGGGCTCACCAACCCCAACCCATTGCTGTTCCTCTTCTCATTCCCAGATCCCAATAAATTCTTAGAATTCCCACAAAAGCTTCATGTGGCTGAAATGTGTGTTTTCCAGTGGCAAGCCCACTGGTTTCCCTCTGGATTTGTTGGCAATGAGGTAGCGCACAACAGCTAACCTAGCTCCAGAAGGGCTTTTGGAGCTCCTGGTGCAGGACGCCTTTCTCCCATGGTTTGCTGAAAGCCAAAACCCCAGCAGCATTAGGAACGGTGAAGGGCACTGGGCTGGCAAGGCCTCTGCCTCTACATGATGGGTTTCCTTTGGCACCAGTGCAGTCACGTGAGGAGGAGTGGTGATGGAGAGATAGGGAAGTGACCTTTTTTCTTTTACAAACCAAGCTCTACTAAATACACACTTTTTAATCTAAAACTTAACGTGCTGTCACTTGGGCTCATCAAATATGCACAGCATTTTATAGATAAATGTGGAGGTTTTTATGCCAGCTCTGTACCTAAGGTAGGTTGTTCCTTGCTGCACAAGGTGTAGTTCAGTACCAAAATGGCAAAATACTACAACTCCTGCCACTTCTCATTTGCTTCACACCTTCCAGTAGGGAAAAATATGTTTCACAAGGAGATATTTTTCCTGTTAAAAAACCCAAACAAACAAAAAAACCAACGTTGATGTTCAGTATGGGTGAATGTACCCTGCATAAAATTAGAAAAACTGATCACAGAGCTGTAGGGGTTGGAAGGGATCTCCAGAGATCATCAGGTCCAACCCCCTGCCAAAGCAGGGTCCCTAGGACAGGGCACACAGGGAGGCATCCAGACAGGGCTGGAATCTCTCTAGAGAAGGAGACTCCACACCCCCCTGGGCAACCTGTCCCAGGGTTCTGTCACCCTCACCAGGAAGAAGTTCTTCCCCATGTTGGTGCGGAACTCCCTGTGCTCCAACTTATGATGAGCTTGAAAGAGACTTTTGTATTATTAGTTCCTTGCAAATATTGGTGCATGGCTTAAATCTGCCACGTCTAAGTTGGACCAGCACTGCGTGGAGCATGAGGAAGGACCTTTCTTCCAAATAATGGTGGTTGTTGTGCTGCAGGCGAGTTTTAACTGGGAAGATCTGTGAGATCAAACCAAAAAAAACCCCAATTCATATATGTAGAGAGAAAACAAGATGGCTTTGAAAAATAAATAAATAAATAAATGCAAACTTCAGCAAGATGCATAGGAAAAAGGCTAAAGGTTTATCTGCAACATGAGTAGTCAGGGGATGGGAGAAGGCCGGTAGATGGTGGTGTTGAAAGAGTTTAGAGAATGCAGCATTGGATGGTTTCAGATTAAGATAAGTGTCCTTACATGATGTACATGCCTAGCTGAAAGCCAAGTCTTGGAGCCGTGTAGGGAAAAAGCATTTAATTAAAGTGCTTTAGAACTGGCATCAAATTAGCAGCGAGGTACCAATTAATAAGAGAGACCTCAGCAGAAAAAAAACCTACCCTAAAACATTAGAAATTAAGATTCTAGAAGGTTTTGCATGATTTGAAGAAAACATAAGTGCCCAGTGTTAACCTTGCTGTGCCCAAGCTAGCATATAATGGCCTATGAGTGCCAGGATTCAATAATCCAAAGCAGGAGATGGTGCAGCCTGGTGCAGCCAGGAGGTTTGGCTGTGTAAAGCTAGAAATAGGAGGAAGCAGAGAAGGGTAGTTTAATAGGTTATTAGGAGTGTATATGGTGTAATGACATGGGTTTGCCTGCAGGGCCAGCTCTTCACAGGGGAGCCTCACCTCCTGAAAATTCTTTATCAGGTTTTAAAAACAACACTTCTTTGCAAGTCCATGAAGTGCCTTATCTAGTATTCCTTTCTGGCCTCGTTGGTTTTGTCACTTGTTCATTGAGAAATTTGTCTTCCTGCTGAGCTGCACAGATATTAAATAATGTTAAATAGATACTGTTAAATAAGTTAAAAGGATAATGAATGTATTATTTCTAGGATTTCCCAGGAACACCCTAAAAGCTCAGCTTCCCAGAGGTGTCTCACGGTGTTAGGCTAGAGGTCAAGCTCCTTTTGTCCTCCATCGCTAGTTTGTGCCTGTGTAGGGTTGCTGCTCATCCTTGGGCCTGAGGAGGATGTTGGATAGTGCTCTGCTGAAGTGGAAGAGGACCAGGCTGTATGTGCACATCAGGTTTTCAGCCCAAGCAGACCTGATGCCAGTTCAGCTCCCCGAAGTGATATACAGGTGCACAGTGTGAGGCTGTGCTTTGGGATCGGGGACTCTTTGCTTCTTTGGGGCTCCCTGGAGCTCCAGCTTGGGCTGACACTGTGGTATCCAGGATCTGCACCTACTGCAAGCTCAGGGGCCTGATAAAAACACCAGGTAAAACCACCACCACACACATTAAGGCCGCCAACAGAAATTCTAACACAATAGTACAGTGGTGGTCTCTTCATTTGGAAAGAGAAAACCACGTTCTCAAGCATTTCAGCATTGAGTAATCCAGCTTTATGCCCAGAGCAACTCATCAGAGCCGTTCCCAAAGTAAATAATTTAGATGGAAAATGTAGTAAATGATGGAGCTGTGAAAACAGTTTCTCAGGTTGAGGATTAACTCGCCTGAGGAACAGATAAGGATAAATCAGAATGAAACCACTATCGCTCTTGACATTTAGTATTGGAATTACTTTGCTAAAGCTATTTATACCAGCTTTAAAACGGTTTGGAGAAGAAATGAGATGTGAAGGGTGAAGGGATGGGAAGAGCAGAACTTAAGCTCATCTCTCTCATTAATAAGGGAGAAGAAAAATTAATTCGTCTGATATCAAGCTATTCTAAATACTGAAGAGTTTAAGTCTCTGGAGAAGATTTTTAAACACTGCTAAGGAGACCAGCAAAACTAAAAATACACAGAGTAGTAGAACGGGATATATACCGGTATCCATGGAAATCCCACATGGATCTCTCTTGCTTTAAGGTAGATCAGGAGTAATTCAGTTCTGGGTTTTCCCTGGTGTAAGGGTGGGCCAGAGTCTTGCTCCTACAAACTGTGGGTACTGGCAGACGTTTTCTATTTGGTTTGGAGAGGTTCAGAGCCCTCAGCTCTGCGAAGCATGTGAAGGTGGTAAGGCTGGGAAACCTTGGCACCGGTCTGCCCCAACACCCAGCACTTGACAGGGAGCTGCTTTTAGCTCCAGTCCCCACTACTTTTAAAAAAACCCAACAACAAACCAATCTCAGCAAATATTTGGGGGAATACCCTTCTTCCATGGTTATTTCTGCAAAATCAGGTATTATTCTGGTTTGATGCCAGAGTTACAGTGTCACAGTATCTCAGGTAGGTGTAATACAGGGAAAACGTATAAAAAGCTGCTCCTGAGTTTTGAGAGCTTTTCCTTTCATTGGTCCCCATTAAGTGGGTGTGGTAACTTATCCAGTTTTCCAGTTTTTTGTATCTTGCTATACTAGTACGTTGGATAATAAATGAAAAAAAACACTGGAGGACACGCTGAGAAAATACAGGCAACCCTGTAAATAGCAGTATCAGCAGTGATTTTTGTTAGGCTGTTACAATTCCTAGATCCTGAGGGCTTTTGATACTAGAAAATAAGATGAAACTTTATGGCAGTCTGTATTTGCACACTGAAAATACTTCCCTGTTACTGAAACAAGAATATCCCAACCATAATTGAAGTGGAAGGAGGGAAAACTTAGATGAAATATTAGGGGGAAGTTCTTTCCAGAGAGAGTGGTGAGGGGCTGGAACAGGCTGCCCAGAGAGGGGGTAGGTGCCCCATCCCTGGGGGTGTTCAAGGCCAGGTTGGCTGGGGCCCTGGGCAACCTTGTGTAGCTCCAGGCCTGGAGGTTGGTGGCCCTGCCTGTGGCAGGGGGTTGGAGCTCTGTGATCCTTGGGGTCCCTTCCAACCCATGCCGTTCTCTGATTCTATGATAGTCATAAAAAAAGTGACACTGTGGTGTTTTAATAACCTCCTTTGTGTATCTTAGATAACAAATAATTCCATTAAGTTGCATTTAAAAAACAAATAAACAAAATAAAATTGAGGGTTTCAAATTAGATAATATAAATGCTGTGTTCATTCCAAGCAGTGATTCTCAGGATGAACCTCTGGCTTCATTAAAGTCAATAAAATGTCTTCCTGCTGACTTCAGCATGCCAGGATGTAAAATAAATAAATAAATAAATCGAAATGGGATCTTAAAAAGTTTCCTTCTCACTGAGTGACTGGAGCTGAAGTCATTCAGCTGTACTTCTCTGTTCTTTAGTTCAGCCAGGAAGCCTTAAGTTGAAGATGATGTCTGATGGGGATGAGGGTGTGTGAACAGGAAATAATATTTCTCTTTGCAATAATATATCTGTGGTTGTGTTATCCCAGAGGCCCCCTTCTTTTGAGGTACTGCAGATGTGCGCCCATATTGGTGCTCAGGGGTGCTGACCGTGCATGTGGACATCCCTGTTAAGGATATTTAGGCCCTTAAAAGTGATGGAAAGCCCCAAAGTTGAACTCATTTATTTAAAGTATTGCATTACTGCTTGGTGTGGATGGGCATTTGGGCAGTGTTTAGTGCCCCGCTCAGCCATGGTTTGAAGGGACATTTTTAGCTTTGCCCTTTTGGCATCAAGGATTTTTATGTGGCAATTGAATGGGAGGAAGGAATTAATTTGATTTAGAGATGTCAGACTGAAAATGCAGTTCCTCCTAGCACATCCTTCGAAGAACAGCTCAATGGCTCTGGATTTAGCCTGCCATCCGCTTTATTTTTTGTGGAGATATTTTTGAACTTCCTCTGCTGATAAATATTTAGAGTTTGTTTATCTTTCATCTGATTTCTGTTAGACAGTGCTTACAGATTATTTTTTTCCCCCCCATAAATACTTATTACTGCAGAAATTGCTGCTACAAGCCTCGAAACTGCAGCGCTGGCAATTTTGTAATTTGAACTGTAGCTGACTGACTGACAGCGTATTTATTAATTATCCAGGAGAGGCTTATAGCTTTCTAAAATAGAGCCTTGTTTCTGGGCTGGAGGAGTTAGAAGGGGAGATGTAATTGCTTTCTGTCTGGAGTGCAGGTCTAGGTGCAGAAGGCTCGGCTGGATTAGACATGACCATCGCCGAGGATCAATAAGATATGAGAAGTGGGAAGGCTCTTTCAGGCCAAGTTTTAGTCACCAGGATGCTGCTGAGCTTGGGAAGAAAACCACATCTGTTTCTTTGTTGTTGTTGTTGTTGTTGTTTCATTTAATTAAAATCTAATGAAAATCAATCCAGGGAGACCCAAGTTGATATGAATTCCTCTGCCTAGTTGAAGGATTTCTTTTGACATAGTTCTGCTCAGCCATTTCTCACAGCCCAGCTCCATATGATTCTCACTGGTGCTGCCTGGCTAAATCTAGCACTGCTTTGGCTCTGCCTTACTAATTCCTTTTCAGGGTTGTGTTTTTGCCTGGTGTGACTGTGACAATCCCACTTTAATTAGGCAAGAGCAGTTGTCACTGTGCACAGGGGTTGGGGTGCCTCAGAGTCTCAGAAGTATCCATGTCTAAATAAATAAATAAGTCAAACACCCAAAAAGCCCAACGAAGAAGCAGTGAAAGTTCAAAATGGAATTGGGTAGCAGGGCTGGAATGAGTTGCCCTCTTCTATTACAGCATACAGCCACCAGATATCACTCTGTGCACCACTGTGCTGGGGGAAATACACCCTCAGTACGTAAAAGACAATAAAAAAAAAATCAACTTGCTATAAGAGCCTTTGTTTCTGTTTGTATTCCTAACTGGCAGCTGTCTCCCTTGATAAATATTTTTGTCTTAAAAATAGATTGCATAGACTCATTTCCCACAGAGAAGCTAGTCTTGCATTTTTTACACGCCTTAAAATGTCAGCGGTGACGTTTTGAGACTTCAGCCTCTGTGAAAATAATTAGTAGGCTTTACTAAATTTTCAAAAGGCTGAGCACAAGTTTTATGGGAAGGACAGCTTTATTATTATGAGCTGTACTATCCTTAAAGACACTTTAACCAGTAGCTTGAACATATATATATATATTCATCTTCAGCCAACTTAAATTGCGGTGAGATGAGCCTTAAAGTCACGCAGGGCTAAAAGCAGGAGAGAAGTATGTGTGGGCAGGGGAGGGACCACTGCTAAAATCAGAGAGCAGCATCCACTTATAGAAGAAGCAATTTATCCTTGGGGTTTAAGGTCTTTAAAGAAAAGTGTGAATAAAGAGGTCCAGGTAGGTAAATAGGTAGGTAGGTAAACAGGTAGGGTAGGTAGGTAGGTAAATAGGTAGGGTAGGTAGGTAGATAAATAGCTAGCTAGCTAGAGATATCTCTCTAACCTGGCCAAGGAACACTTGTTACCCAAAGCAAAGCTGTTTTTCTTGACCCCAGTGAGCACAGATGAAATGACTAACTGCTCACCAGTGGGAGCAAGCAAAGGGCTTGTCATTTGGGTCGTGGTGGTTTCATGGTGGGTTGTGGGTTTGTTTTTTTTTTCCTCCCAGTGCTGGAGATGCTAGTTTGACAGGTGCAGACCCTCATCCTGCTCCATGCTCACATAAGCCTTGTGCTCATTTATTTTTTTGGTCTGTACCCAAAGGCAGCATCGTTAGGTAAGGGAAATGTCATTTGTGGGATGTGAAGCAGAAAGACTGAAACTGAGGGATTTCCTGACGGGTAATTAGGAGGATTTTTTCCAGTGGTAGTAGTACCATAGTTGGTTTTACATTTTAAATGTGTCTTCTACCCCAGAATTGCATTTGGGATGGAGTCATACTCACTCTGTGGGTCTTGGGCAGGCTGAAGGATGTAAATCCATCGCTCTGAGTGATGTGTGGATGGCTCTCCAGATTATTTTCCTTTTGAGTCCTCAGGAGCAGCTGTTTTGAAAGACTACGTACCTTCATTTTTCATCTGTGCTGAAAGATGGACTCAAGCATCATTCACCAACTGCAGGCAGACTGTGAGGCACAGGCTTTCCCCCCTCCTTTTCCTCTGTGCCTGAGCAAAACCAGAGGTGAGCTACACCAGCCTTAACGAACAGAAATGTGTTGACTGATAGCAAAGCTGACAAAGTGTGGGATAGATTAGTGGACAGTGAGGTGGGTTGAGAACTGTCTGTTGGGCCAAGCTCAGAGGGTGGTGATCAGTGGAGCAGAGTCTGGCTGGAGACCTGTGACTAGCGGTGTTCCCCAGGGGTTGGTGTTCAGTCCGGTCTTGTTTAACATCTTCATTGATGACCTTGATGAGGGAATAGCATCCACCCTCAGCAAGTACCTGATGATCCAGAGCTGGGAGGAGTGGCTGACACGCAGGAACACTGCGCTGCCATCCAGAGAGACCTGGACAGGCTGGAGAGCTGGGCAGGGAGAAACCAGATGAGGTTCAACAAAAGCAAGTGGAGAGTCTGGCACCTGGGAAGGAATAACTGCTGGAACCAGTACAGGCTGGGGGTGACCTGCTGGTGAGGAGCTCTGTGGAGAAGGACCTGGGGGTCCTGGTGGGCAACAGGTTGGCCGTGAGCCAGCAGTGTGCCCTGGGGCTGAGAGAGACAATGGGATCCTGGGGGGCATCAGGAGGAGTGTGGGCAGCAGGTCAAAGGATGTGATTCTCCTTTACTCTGCCATGGTTAGGTCCCACCTGGAGTGTTGTGTCCAGTTCTGGGCTTCCCAGTACAGAAAAGACAGGGATCTCCTGGAGAGAGTCCAGAGGAGGGCTACAGAGATGATTAAGGGCCTTGAGGAAAGGCTGAGTGAGCTGGGGCTGTTCAGCCTTGAGAAAGGAAGACTGAGAGGGGATCTGATCAATATTCATAAATATCTGAAGTGTGGGACACGGGGAAATGGCCAGCCCCTTTTCAGTGTCTGTGGGGACAGGACAAGGGGCAATGGCTGCAAGTTGGAGCACAGGGAGTTCCACACCAACATGGGGAAGAACTTTTCCCCAGTGAGGGTGAGGGAGCCCTGGGACAGGCTGCCCAGGGGGTGTGGAGTCTCCTTCTCTGGAGAGATTCCAGCCCCGTCTGGACACCGCCCTGTGTGCCCTGTCCTAGGGAGCTGCTTTGGCAGGGGGTTGGACCCGATGATCTCTGGAGGTCCCTTCCAACCCCTGTGATTCTGTGACTTCTAATTGCAGCGAATTAGTGTTTTCACAGCTAGTATGAAACCAATTCTATTAATGAAGTGTCTGAACGGAGGGCTGGCTATGAGACGGAGGGTTTCACTTCCTAGCAGCATGTCTTGCACCACTGCTCCCGAAAATGCCACCTGCCAGCTTTGGCCCTGGCAAGTGCTCGCTGACAGTGTCGTGCAATGGGGTCCTGGCGCAGCTCTGGGATGAGGAGCATGATGGATTGCAGCTTGGGAAGGTTGGAAAAATGACTTTCTTTGCCTTTTGAGCTTCTGGAAAGACTGAAATTCGCCCCGTTTAACGTGGTTACTGGGGGAAATTCCGATTCAGTGCTGCCTGCCTTGGGTGGTTTATTTAGGAATTGGATTGCTGGTGACTTTCTGTCTTGTAAATTGCATACTGAATTCTGGTCAAAGTCCCTCAGTCTCTGTGAAATGGGATTCTGGGCAGTGAGTTGAGAGAGACAGGCTTTTCTTGGACTTTAACCATTTTATGCCCTATGGTGGCATAGGTAACACCTGTCAGTGCTCTGTCAATTTGTCATCTGCAAACTCTAAAGCTCTTTTGACATCTGCTGTTGGGACCTGCTCTGAGAAAGTGCATACTGTCCATGCCCCAAGGGTCTGATGCACAAGCCCGTTTACCAACCTCAGAGATACATCTGAGCCAGCTTCAGCATCCCCCTGAGCCTGCTGTGTGTGGCATGAATGTTTGGAATGAAACATTTCCTTTCCTTATCTAACTGGTTTTCCAGGTACAACAGCAGCTTCTACATAGAGAGATAAATGAAACAATGTATATGTTGCTTTTAAATGTTTGAGTTTGGAGACTGCATTTTGTCTGTTCTAGATCAGTTTTGTAGCCCCTGTGCAAGTAAACTTTTGGAGGAGAAGAAAGAAAAACTTCCATTTCAGGTTTTCACATAGAAAGGAAGAAAATGCATGTAATTGTAAGGGTTTATTCTAATTTACTATTATTATCAAGGTCTAATTTATGACTAAGCCACGCAATAGAAAACAGAAGTATATTATCAGCTTATAATTTAGTTTTACATGTAAAGAGAAGAACTGTGACATTGTTTGGGTTTATAGATCATTCTGAAGTCACTTAGTTTCATTATAAATGTTTTGGAAACTGAAGGTGTTTTTCAGGGTTTAAACATACAAGAAAGTTGTAAATTAAATCAAATGGTCAGAGGTGAGGCCATAGTTTCCCTTAGATACCTAGGATGAGTGGTTTTCTTGCATACCTGGCTTCTCCACATACTGGTGAAGCAGCTGCTATGAAAGCAGCAGGAGTGACTCAGGTATTCACATGGATGCTCTTTTGTCGTCTAGAAAGAGCTTGTCAATCAGGGCCTGGGAACTGACCCCATGGGCACCTTCCTTTGCTGGCTCTCTTTGGTTCGAAGCTCTGCTCCAGCTGTGCAAAGCAGGACCTGCTCCATGGAAGCACGTTGGAGATGCTGAAGGGAATTGTCACAGTTGAGTTGCCAACTCTCCCTTGAAAGCATAAGCCAAGAGAGGAACTCACAGAAGAGTTATGTTGCCAAAGTGTGGGTGTTTACCATGGGGAGAGCACCACAGCAATTCTTAATTAGGGGAAAAAAAACCCCCAAAATAACCAGTTTGGCTGAAATCCTCATTGCCCAGACTCACAGAGCATGTCACACCTGGGTGTCATGGGTGCTGAATTGGTGTTGGAGCTGTTTCTGATGAAGCCAGGTCTTGTGGGATGGGGGCAGCTCTGCTCTTCTGGGACCTCTGCTGCAGAGGACATAATGCAGGGTGGAGGGGATGCAGTGTCTGATACTGCTCCTGCCAGCTGCTGAGTCACATTCCTGAAGCTTTGCTGGAAGACATGCCATTTTGTGGCACGTTATTGCACATTGCTGTCTTTAGATGTGGACGTGGAGTGACTTTTGTAGAAGACAATGAAGTGGCTTTTTGTGGCAAATGCTGTGTTTTGTTTCATTCTTGAGGGTGGAAAGTGTTGATGGAAGCCAAGCACAGGCAGACTTCTACAGTGCCTTATTTCTGAAACAATTCAGCTTCTTTTGGTGACCGCTAAAAGACAGGTGTCACTCACTGGATTATTAATAGAGCAGGTCAATATAGACCCATTCTTCACTTTTCTCTGGCACTAAAAGAGCCCTTGTTTCAGGACCTGCAGTTTGATGCATCAGCTGGACCAAGCTCTTCTGCTGACAGATACAGCCTATGTCACAGAACCACAAGGTTGGAAAAGCCCTTTAAGATCATCCAGTCCAACCGTCCCTGTCCTGTGCTAAACCAGATCCCTGAGCACCTCATCTACCCACATGTTAAACACCCCCAGGGCTGGGGACTCAGCCCCCTCCCTGGGCAGCCTGTGCCACAGCCCCACAACTCTGCCAGGGAAGAACTTTGCCCTCCCAGCTGAGCTGACCCTGCCCTGGGGCAGCTTGAGCCCACTGCCCCTTGTCCCAGCTCCTGTCCCCTGGCTGAAGAGACCAGTGCCCACCTCTCTGCACCCTCCTGGCAGGGCAGGGGAGGTGGGGAGAAGGTCTCCCCTCAACCTCCTCTTCTCCAGGCTGAACACCCCTAGCTCCCTCAGCTGCTCCTCATATGATTTGCCCTCCAGCCCCTTCCCCAGCCTGGTTGTCCTTCTCTGGACATGCTCAAGGACCTCAATGTCCTTATAATGAGGATTCCAGAACTATACTGTTATCTGCTTATAATATATGTATTTTACTTACCTTTTTTTTTGTAGTGGCTGGGTTTCAGTTTTGAGACATGAACACTGCCTTCCTAGAGTACTTGTGTTGTCACTTATGAGACAGGTTTCAGGGGGTTTTCTCAGTGTTGTTATTTATAGTACATCATAGTGCTTAGAAACCACATAAGGGCTTGGACATCATCTGTTCCAGCCCTAAGACACCCTAGTAGGCTTTTATTTCAGTGTAGTCCCTGCTGCAGACATATATTAAGGAATTTCTAGTTATTTCACATAAAAATAATGCATCTGTATGCTCTTGATGCCATCTCAGTCTCCTGTGTGTCTGAAAGCTTCGAATGCGTGAACAGCCTAAGCCATGTTATTACATTCATCTCGTGAAATCAAAGATTCATGTCTCTGACTCAAGGTAGAGTAAATACTACTGGCAGCAGAGAAACTTAACAGATGGAAATACACCTCAAAATTTGGGAGGTATTTTTGCTGGATGTGATTTTTTTGGTTAGATATGTTAATTCTGCTGAAGTTGGAGTTTATAGGCCCTAGAGCATTATTTTTTGGGGATATATTCTGGAGATGCTTCTGGTTCTCTGCAGTTTCATAATGTTAATGCTTGATCTTAATTGGGGGTCCTGGTGGATGACAGGTTGGCCATGAGCCAGCAGTGTGCCTCGGTGGCTAAGAGAGACAATGGGATCTTGGGGGGCATCAGGAGGAGTGTGGCCAGCAGGTCAAGGGAGGTGATCCTCCTGCTCTACTCTGCCCTGGTCAGGCCCCACCTGGAGTATTGTGTCCAATTCTGGGCTCCCTGGGATAAAAAGGACAGGGATCTCCTGGAGAGAGTCCAAAGAAGGGCTACAAAGATGATAAAGGGCCTGGAGCATCTTCCCTATGAGGAAAGGCTGAGAAGATTGGGACTGTTCAGCCTTGAGAAGAGAAGACTAAGGGGGACCTAATTAATGTTTATAATTATCTTAAGCAGGGGATGCAGGGGGAATCAGCCAGCCCCTTTTCAGTGTCTGTGGGGACAGGACAAGGGGCAATGGCTGCAAGTTGGAGCACAGGGAGTTCCACACCAACATGGGGAAGAACTTTTCCCCAGTGAGGGTGAGGGAGCCCTGGGACAGGCTGCCCAGGGGGTGTGGAGTCTCCTTCTCTGGAGAGATTCAAGACCTGTCTGGACACCTATCTCAGTGAAATGTCCTAGGGAGCTGCTTTGGCAGGGGGTTGGACCCGATGATCTCTCGAGGTCCCTTCCAACCCCTACAATTCTATGATTCTATGATTCAATTTTCCTGCATTAGGAACTAAGCTTTTTGGGGTTGTCATTAATGGCCCTGTGTCTGTTCTTGAAAAGCTGGTTGCCAACTGCAGTTGATGGGACTCGTGTCACTTCAGATTTCTTCAGTTAATGGCTTCAGTAAACGGTTTGTTTCAAGAAGTGGAACCTGCACTCCAGAACTAATGTCAGGCCAATTTTGGATGCGTCCTGTAGCAGCTCTGTGCCCTCTTCTATTTGTCTGGAAGCAAATAACAGGCACTGCAGTTTAAAACCAAAACCTCCTGCTGTTGGCTTTTGAGTTGGGCCCTGCTGTCCCCAGGGACTCGGGGAGTTTTCAGGAGTGAGAGCTTTTGGGCTGGAGCGGAGAACTTGAGAATGGCTGTCCTTCCTTTCTCCTTAACAGTGCATCCTCAGGAGATGGTCTGTCCCACTGAGCAAGCCAGAGGAGCAACCTGGCCCCAGGCAGCCCTGCACAGCACCCAAGTGGGGATCAGGTATGGATCAGTAAGGACCACTGGGTGAATTAGACACTTGTGCCATCAGGGAGCTCCAACAAGGGTGGGATTATGGTTTTATTATAATTTCTCAATGCAAGGCTTTAAAAAAGTGAATTTTGACCAGAGAAGTGAAAGTTTAGTATGAGACAGTCCTCCCTAAAACAGAAGTGAAGTAATTAACATCCCCATTGGAAAGAAAGACTCTTTGAGAGCTTGCCTTGGACTGTGAGGCTAAATGCTGCCTTTGTGTTGCAGAAAATGTTGCAGGAGAGACAGGGTGTGAGGGTGTGCATGCCAAAATTCTCTAGGTGCACTCATCGTTATGCAGGCTTGGTTTGGTTTGTGTTGGGTTTTTCCTGGTTTCTTTCCACGGAAAGTCAGTAGGGAAAGTTCTCAGATTTTTATCTTGTTTGTTTACAGTCCAGCTAAGTGGGATGCAAGGCATGAAAAGGGGTTTGTGGTTGTCTTCTTTCCAAGTGGAAAACAAGCAGGCTGAACCCAAACACGGGCAAAATATGTAGGGATAGAGTCAAGGCAAAGGAGTCAGTGAGACAGTGGCTGAGGAGCAGATTTATCTTATTATTGTTCTGGATATTACATTATTTACTTACTGGGTTCCTGCATCAGGTTTTTGTGGCAAAGTTTTAGTAGCAGGGGGGCTACAGGGGTGGCTTCTGATAGATGCCTGCCCTGTGTGTGACAGAGCTAGTGCCAGCTGGCTCCAATATAGACCTGCCGCTGGCCAAGTCTGAGCCCATCGGTGATGGTGGTAGCACCTCTGGGGTAACAGAGTTAAGAAGAGGAAAAAAACCCCAAAAACTCTCAAGACCAATTGCAGCTGGAGAGAGGAGTGAGAAGATGTGAGAGGAACAACTCTGCAGACCCCAAGGTCAGTGCAGAAGGAGAGGGAGGAGGTGCTCCAGGAGCCAGAGCAGAGATTCCCCTGCAGCCTGTGAAGGAGCCTGTGATGAGGCAGGCCATGCCCCTGCAGCCCATGGAAGTCCGTGGTGGAGCAGAGATTCCACCTGCAGCCTGTGGAAGACCCCATGCTGGAGCAGGTGGAGGCACCTGAAGGATGCTGTGATCCCATGGGATACCTGCACTGAAGCAAGCTCCTGACAGGACACATGGCAGCATGGAGAGGGTATCCCATGCTGCAGCAGATTTGCTGTGGGGACTTGTGGCCCCACTGGGGACTCACGCTGGAGCACTTGTTGAAGAACTGCAGTCTGTGGGAAGGACTCACATTGGAGAAGTCCATGGAAGACTGTCTGCCATGGGAGGGACTTCATGCTGGAGTCATTGTGTGATGAACTGACCTGACCCCCATTCCCCATCCCCCTGTGCCGCTGGGGAGGAGGGAGGGAAATCAGGAGTGAAATTGAGCTCAGGAAGAAGGGAGGGGTGGGGGGAGGTGTTTTAAGATTTGGGTTTAATTCTCATTACTCAAGGCTGATGTGATTGGCAATAAATTGAATTAATTTTCACAAGCCAGGTTTGTTTTGCCCATGATGGTGAACGCTGAGAAAGAATGGATCACTATCTTTCCTGTAGCAGTGTGAATAGATGAAGTTACTTGAATTTCTTTTGAGTGTTTTTCTTTAACTGTGATGATCCAAAGCTACAATGAGTGTTTAACCTATTCTCAAATGGCATGAGGTTCCACATCAAGTGCGTGCTCTGCCTTCACAGGTATATGTTGTTAGTGGCAGCAAGCAGGGTTTCCCCATGCAGAAACACCTTCAGATCTTCAGCACGATGGGATCTTGTAAGCTGGTTGGTAAGAATTTATTGCACGTTAGTGGAGTTAAAGAGCACGTGGCAGGGAGGAGCGGTGGAGCCTAAGCTTTCCTTGAAACACTTAGGAATAGCAGTAGGAGACTTTGGAAATGACCAGTGTAGAATAAAAACCTTTCTAAGACGCTGAAAGCAATGTAATATATCAGAAAGGTTAATTAGCTGTAGCCAGAAATTGCCTAGAGGAATTTTACCCAGTGATACTGTCTGTGTTACTCTTGCAGAGATAACTAATAAGAAATTTCTTGAGGATCCTTAGACCTTTTTTTGGGTTCTCCAGGTGAACTTTGAATCTGCTTAATTTTGGAACAAGTGTGTAGTTCCTTGGTTAATGGGCCACGAGTTTACCTGCTGTGCTCTTGCTGAAAGAATTCCAGTTGTGAATGTTTATAGAAGTTACTACTAAGCTTGGAAGGGAGGGTTGCTGTTTGATTTTTTTGGGTTGTTTTCTTCTTTACAGTATTGAAATGAAGCCCCAGTTGTGATTTGGCATCGATGAATAGTTTTTGTTGACGAATTTTGGGTTGAATTTGCAAGAAACTTTCATGTCAGGCTCTGAGGCTGAGTTTGTCTTTTCAGGATGCAGCTGTGTATGTTTCCTTTCGCCCACTCAGCACTAGATGAAAGATGAAGTGCCCTATTCATAAAAAAAGCACTTACACGGCACCTATGTATATTTGGGATGTGTTTCTCCTCCCACTTTAATGTGTGTCTGAGGGAGAAGGTCCCATACGTGAGTCAGAACAACAAAATTTCAGATGGCTGTGTTTAAGGTGGTAAAGTTCATGGAGAAAATTCAGTCTGGAGGCGGAGGAAAATCCCTTCTCGGTCACTAAATATCAAATGGGCAGCTGCCAGCGTGTACCTTGCTCCGGAATTGTCCCAACAACATTGTGTTTAAAGCAGTGTTAAGCATCGTGTAGAGCAATCTCCTCCAGAAAGACTGCTTATTCATGAAGTGTGAAGGTATATCAAATGAATTCTGGGAGGTCCAAGTTGGTTTCACTGTTGGTGCATGCAAAACCAGTTTGCCACTCCGTGAGATAAACAGGTACTGAAGGAGTTGCATTATCCATCTTCTATTTATTCCATACAATGTTATTCATCCCCTAAAAGAAGCCTTAAATTAGCAGCTGATCTCTCACAGCCCACAAGATTTAGCTATTCATACTCTACAGCGTTTGCAGAGTGGCAGTAAGCATTGGATTTCAGATGGTGGAAAGAGTATGTTTCTCACTCCAAGTCAACTTGAGGCAGCAGCTGCTAAAATCAAGTAAAATCAAGTGTGTAAAAAGAACAAGATGGTAATCAGAGTAACATAACTGTGAATGCCCACTGTTTTGCAGCGTGCTGAAGCTGAAAATGCTTGGCAGGACTGTTGGAAATACTCAGAACGTTTTTGCCCCACGTGCTGGTTCAGCACCAGTAATCCATGCAAGAGACAAAGACGTGGGCTTAAAATAATTCTTTGGTGCTGAAAGATCTCTTCCTGCAGATTCAACTGTGCTACACTAGCTCCCATCTCTCCCTCAGATGAGAGTCTGCTGGCACTCTGAATGGGAAGGTTTTTCTTTAGCACAGTAGGGTTTGGTGTTCACAGAATCACCAGGTTGGAAAAGCCCTTTAAGATCATCCAGTCCAACCATTCCTGTCCTGTGCTAAACCAGATCCCTGAGCACCTCATCTACCCACATGTTAAACACCCCCAGGGCTGGGGACTCAGCCCCTCCCTGGGCAGCCTGTTCCAGGCAACATACCTGTTCACCTTGCCTAACCTCAGAGGGGTGCATGGCAGATGCCTAAATCTGAGGTGGTCACTTGAAACTCATGTTGTAGCCAACACAGGGAAATTGGCTGACACAGAGAAATTGACTGTCTAGAGCAATACGAGCTCTAGACAGGTGATGAATACGAGCGTGCCCTCCTCATCAAACTGGGCTTTGCAGGAAGGGAAAACCCCTGTCTCCATTGAGCTGGTTCCTCCAGATGAGCTATTGGGGTAAATCCAATCCCCATCTAGAGACTCCAACAATGAATCCGACTTGGAAGCCTGAAAACAAAGCAGGACAGGTAGCTGTCAGACAGAACCGCGTAACAAAAAATACCCTGTGCTTGATAAGTGAACTCTGTCCATACTGGATCAGTTCTTTGCCTCCAGAGGTTTTTTCCTGAAGATAAATACTTATTTATTTCTGATTACAGTCTGACAGTGGGGCGTATGGGAGCTGTATTTAGATATGATATTTTTTTCCCACCTGCCAAGCCTCAAACTCTCTGGATTTGCTTGATTTTAAAAAAAAAAAAATATCTGGAGTGGAACAGATTCAGCCTCCACGCTTTGTGTTTCCCTGTTGCATTAGGGGCACAAAGATGCTCAGAGGGCTGGAGCAGCTCCCCTATGAAGAGAGGCTGAGGGAGCTGGGCTTGTTCAGCCTGGAGAAGAGAAGGCTGTGGGGGGACCTCATTGCAGCCTGCCAGTCCCTGAAGGGAGCAGAGGAACAGGAGGGGAATCAGCTTGTTAAGAGGGTAGATAATGGCAGGACAAGGGGGATGGAGTGAAGCTGAAGGAAGGAAGGTTTAAATTAGATATTAGGGGAAGTTCTTTCCAGAGAAAGTGGTGAGGGGCTGGAACAGGCTGCCCAGAGAGGGAGTGGATGCCCCATCCCTGGAGGTGTTCAAGGCCAGGTTGGCTGGGGCCCTGGGCAACCTTGTGTAGCTCCAGGCCTGGAGGTTGGTGTCCCTGCCTGTGACAGGGGGTTGGAGCTCTGTGACCCTTGGGGTCCCTTCCGACCCAGACCAGTCTGTGATTCTATGATTAGTGCTTATAATAGGAATTTGGCTGATCTGTGGGGTGATAGTGTGATTTATTCCTTGAAAGAGCACGTAGCTAAGAATTTCTGTTATTGTGAAGTAATGCGGTATCCTGTGTTGGGTTCAGCAGCTCCTGGGTTTTATTAAAAATGTAATAAAAATGTTTGTGGTGAGACCAGCCTTATCACTTCCACTCCCTACACCTGAAGTTGTATTTGAGATGACCCCTTTACCTTTTACTGTGAGCTCTTTGGTTCCCTTTCTTTTGCTGCATAAACAAAAGGAAATAAATAGGGGAAATTCATCCTGGAGGAATCTCACTGATATAAAAACACTGAATAAGTGATTTAACCTTCTGTGTCTGTCTAAATCTCATTTTTGGCACTGAGTTTTTTCAGGAGATTTAAGAGAATACAGTTTGTCTCATCAAGGGCTAACTCCTGGTAGCATCACTATCTTATATCAATTCTGACTCTTGGTGATTCAAATGCTTTAATGAGAGATTGGCTGTTTGTCATTAAACGTATGTGATTTCTGGTTGTATTCAGAATATGACCAGAATCTGGGTCCAGATTTTCTGGGAGACGAGTTTGAGCACCCCATGGGATGGTTCCATCAGTTTAGCTCTGTTTTTGTGGGATGACCTCAAGGACTGTGCAGGATACTTTGGGAGGTGAGCTGCACTTACTATGAGAATTAAGAAAAAAGATACTAAGCTTCAAGCATGCATAATAACTACTGAAACTGGCCTGTCTGTAAGAAGACAGGCACTGGAGTGAGTTAGGTAAAGGCAAAGTCTTTCCTACTGTGTGCATGTTTTTTCATATTCATTATAAATCTGTCTGTGTTTCTGCAGCAAGACACTATGTGAGATGAATGGGAACCAAGTGAAGTGAAAAGATGAATTGCTGGAGATGTTGCATGTCGTAGGCAGCAAGTTCTGATCAAGAGTTGAAAAGCCTGTGTGTATATCATAGGCAGAAGTCTGTTCTGAGCATCTGGGAATGGTTTGCGTTGGAAGGGACCTCAGAGCCCACCCAGTGCCACTCCCTGCCCAAGGTGTCCAAAACCCCATCCAACCCGGCCTTGAACCCTGCCAGGGATCCAGGGGCAGCCCCAGCTTCTCTGGGCACCCTGTGCCAGGGCCTCCTCCCTCCCCAGGAAGGATTTCTGCCTCCCAGATCTTCTCCAGCTGCCCTCCTGCAGCTGAAGGCCATTCTCCTGGGCCTGTTCTTCCCTGCCCTTGTCACCAGTCCCTCTCCAGCTTTCGTGGAGCCCTGTGAGGGACCAACAGCTCCTGGGGACCCCAGAGCTTGACGCTGTACTCCAGGTGGGGTTTCATGAGAGCAATGCAGAGGGACAGAATCCCCTCCCTTGACCTGCTGGTCATGCTTCTTTTGATGCACCCCAGGATACAGTTGAGACTTTGGGCTGCAAACACACATTATCAGGTCATGTTGAGCTTCTCATCCACTAACACTCCCTTCTCCTTAGGTCTGCACTCAAGCCATTCTCTGCCCAGCCAATAGTTGTCCTCAGGATGGCATACTTGTGCTTGGGATAAAAAAAATAAGACAGAATTTTGCTCTGTTTGTACAAGAGAGAGGGCTGGAATTCATTGCTATGAGCTCTACCCTGACTCAGGGTGATGGATTCACAGTGCTTGGGACATGTGGTGCCACAGGTTGGGCAGCTGAAAGTGGTGGGGTTTTCTTTCTTCCAGGACTTCAGGACCTGCTTTTCCAGAGAAGTCATTAGAGTGGTGATGCCCCTAATCCCTGAGAGCCTGTCTTCAGCTCTCATAAAAGCTTCAGTATGAACCTTGGATGGGAAAAGCTTTGGGAAAAATGACCTTGTGTGGAGGTGAGGCAGCTGTCACTGCAGGGGGAATCCTCATCCCTACCTTAGATGTGGAGGAACCAGTCTGTTGTCTTTCTACACCCATATGATAGTTTAGATCTAAACCAGGAGACCATCAGGTAGTTTGGAGTTTATCAGTAGGCTAGAGGCTGGCTGGCTTTGGGTCTGTTTTATTTTCCTGTCTGGACTTTTTATTCTGCATGTAGCCCAAAATTAAATGGGTCTGGTTCTAGACTGACTTAAATCAGGGGAAGCCCGAATAAACAACACAAAATTGGGTAAATTTTTTTAGTGAGATTTCTTCCTGCTGAGAGTTTAAAAATGGGTAATGTCAAACTTTGTTATTATTATTTTCACATTTTTCAAGGCAAATCACATGGTAACAAGTCAGAAGGTGCACGTGTGGCAAGTGTTTAGGAGCACAAGAAGCTGGACCTTCTATGATCTTGAAGTACTCTGTGATCCTTGGGGTCCCTTCCAACCCATAGCCTTGCTTTTGATACTGTCTCCCATGACATCCTGATAGCAAAGCTGAGAAAGCATGGGATTGATGAGTGGACAGTGAGGTGGGTTGAGTATTGGCTGTCGGACCGAGCCCAGAGGGTCCTGATTCGTGGAGTGGAATCTGACTGGAGGCCTGTGACTAGCGGTGTTCCCCAGGGCTCGGTGTTGGGTCCAGTCCTGTTTAACATCTTCATTGACGACCTTGATGAGGGGACAGCATCCACCCTCAGCAAGTGCCGATGATACAAAGCTGGGAGGAGTGGCTGACACACAGGAACACTGAGCTGCCATCCAGAGAGACCTGGACAGGCTGGAGAGCTGGGCAGGGAGAAACCAGAGGAGGTTCAACAAAAGCAAGTGGAGAGTCTGGCACCTGGGAAAGAACAACCGTTTCTATCAGTACAGGCTGGGGGTGACCTGCTGGAGAGGAGCTCTGTGGAGAAGGACCTGGGGGTCCTGGTGGATGACAGGTTGGCCATGAGTCAGCAGTGTGCCTCGGTGGCTGAGAGAGACAATGGGATCCTGGGGTGTATCCGGAGGAGTGTGGCCAGCAGGTCAAGGGAGGTGATTCTCCCCCTCTGCCCTGCCCTGGTCAGGCCCCACCTGGAGTGTTGTGTCCAGTTCTGGGCTCCCTGTTATAAAAAGGACAGGGATTTCCTGGAGAGAGTCCAAAGAAGGGCTACAAAGATGATGAAGGGCCTGGAGCATCTCCCCTGTGAGGAAAGGCTGAGTGAGCTGGGGCTGTTCGGCCTTGCGAAGAGAAGACTAAGGGGGGACCTAATTAATGTTTATAATTATCTTAAGCAGAGGATGCAGGGGGAAATGGCCAGCCTCTTCTCAGTGTCTGTGGGGACAGGACAAGGGGCAATGGCTGCAAGTTGGAGCACAGGGAGTTCTGCACCAACATGGGGAAGAACTTTTCCCCAGTGAGGGTGAGGGAGCCCTGGGACAGGCTGCCCAGGGGGTGTGGAGTCTCCTTCTCTGGAGAGATTCCAGCCCCATCTGGACACCGCCCTGTGTGCCCTGTCCTAGGGACCCTGCTTTGGCAGGGGGTTGGACCTGATGATCTCTGGAGGTCCCTTCCAACCCCTACAATTCTATGATTCTATGACCTAGGTAACTTCAAGGAGCCTAAGCAGGACTTCACACTCACTAACAGGCTTCTGGGGGAAGGCATGTCCGTGCTGTAGCTGATCCATGACAGCGTCCTTGTCCTCTTCCTGCTCTCCCCACCCCCATCTTTTCCCTCTCTTCCAATAACCTGCCTTTCAGGCAGCATTTATGCCCTTGTTGAGTGGTGATTGAAGCTCAATGAGTATATCCTGAGCACTGTGGCACAAATAATCCGAGCGGGTCCTTACTTGGTGGAAACAACTGCTGTTTGTGCTGATTTTAGGGGACTTTGCTTATTATATTATTAGGTTTTTTTGCAAATGGAGGGTGCCACTTAATCCATTCTCAATTTTTCTTTCCAAGTACATTGATGAGGCAGGAGCGAAGCATGCTTGTGCCCTGTGTAACCCAAGCATGTAACCATGCTTGGGTTAAATCTTGAGGAAGAAACCAGCTGGGTTATGGAATAAGGCACACACACTTGTTATTTGGGTGAGATTGCTGATTCAGTGGTGATTCAGGAGCTTTTCTTTAGCTTTAAAAGGCTTCAGAGCTGGGGAACCTGAGCAAGTGTTCAGCAGTTGTTCAACAGGTTGAGTGTGTAATCATGGGTTATAGCCACATACTCTGGCTTTTAAAATACAACCTTTTTCAAGTGATTGCCTTAAAAGTGTTTGCAGGGGGTTTATATAATTTCTTGGGAGTTGCATTTACCTTTTTTTTTTTTTTTTTTAAAATTCTGGAGTTTTTTTAAGCTAATAGAGGAGCTTTACATCACTTCAGGCTGCAGGAGGTTGCTGAGCTTTGTGATGAGTCCTGCAGTGTCTCTAAACCATTGCAATAGCTTTTTTTTTCCCCCTTTTTCTCTTTTTCTCCTCTTGTTTTGCAAGGAGGTTGCAGAGGTCAGTGATTCACGACACTCTCTTTTTTTTTTTTTGGTCATATCTTCTTTTTGGCAGCTTGTTGATATCTCTGATGTAAATAGAAGGGAGTTCAGGCAAAGTTTATTTCCAAAAATGTTAACTGGAGGAGCCAAATGTGTACAGTAAGTAGGATAGAGAGGTTATTCCTCTCTTTCCTGAGCCTGGGTGGTTTTTTTTTAGGTTAGGTTTTTATTACTTGCACTGTTTATTTGTTGGAATGGTACAACCTGCCCACTAACAGGATGAACTTCCTCACGCTGTACAAATCCTTTGCTACACTTGTACAAATATTTCAGCATGTTCTGAAGAGACCACATCTGAGAACAAAACCTTTGTGCAGCCTGTAGTCTGGTTCAGTCCTTATCATTTCCTTAGGCTTGATAGCTAAGAAGTATCTGTAATGGTGAAGGTTTTGTAGGGTTTTTGTGTCCAGGGGTCATAAACTTATCTTGCTTGAAGAACTGCAGGGAGAATCATAGAATCACAGACTGGTCTGGGTTGGAATCACAGAGTTCCAACCCCCTGCCACAGGCAGGGCCACCAACCTCCAGGCCTGGAGCTACACAAGGTTGCCCAGAGCCCCAGCCAACCTGGCCTTGAACACCCCCAGGGATGGGGCATCCACCCCCTCTCTGGGCAGCCTGTTCCAGCCCCTCACCACTCTCTCTGGAAAGAACTTCCCCCTAACATCTCATCTAAACCTTCCCTCCTTCAGCTTCACTCCATTCCCCTTGTCCAGCCATTACCTGCCCTTTTAAGAAGCTGGTCCCTGCTGCTGTGGGCCATGTTGCAGTGGGTGATGGAGGAATGGAAGAGAAATTACACAATCGTGCCACACTGCTGCTGAATATCACAGGTTTTATTTTTTTTAAGATGAAAATTTCACTCCACCAGCCTCGCTCTGCCCTTTCATGTCTTCATTCCTCTTCATGTGAGTCATGGGAAGTTTATCATGGTACAGTTGTGGGCAGTGTTTCCCTTAGAGACCTACATCTTTTTGTGACTAATGTCACATCTCTGTCTTCACAGGAGCTCTTGAGAGTGAAATACTGCCAAAGGGAATTTCATTGCTGGAGTGTTTGGGGAGGGTGTGGGATCAGCTTTGCTCTGAGACTTCAAAAAAACCCAAACCCGTTAGCAGCACAAACTGAGAACTTGAATTAAACAAATCTTTCTGCCAGGGAAGGCATTTTAGGCAGTGAGAATATTTATCCAGATTAGTGAAAACAATTAGGAGGCTTTGGATAAAACAACATAGCTGTTACTCAAAGAATGGGATTAGATATGATTAAGTTAGGAGCCATATGCTCCTTCAGATGTTACTGACCAGATGAGATCCAGCAGTATCATCTTTTGCCTGGTCCTTTTTTGTTTTGTTTTTTCCTCTTTTTGCTAGTTTCTTATCCTTATTTTTATAGTATCTGCAGTTTTCATTTAAAAAAGAAGGGACGGTCTGTGTGTGTGAGGGCTGCCTGCTGCAGAGGATGTGTTCCACGTGTCTGCTTTGGGTGATGCTTCAGCTGAAATATCTTCTGGTGCAACTGTTGCTCATCACCTGGAGAAATTACAGACATCACAGCAGTCAAGGTCTTCCCTTAACTAGAAATCAAGAGAGCAAGAACACAAAATGCTCCTCTTGTGCTTTCACATGTTAACAGTTCCAGTAACTTCGTTTATTTGATTTTTACCTTTGCTGAGAAGTACCAAGACTCTTTGGGAAAAAGAGGCTGTTTTTCATTAAATCATAGAATCATTAATGTTGGAAAAGACCTCTAAGATCATCGAGCCCAACTGTCTGTCCCATATCACCATGTCAACTAAATCATGTCCTGGAGTGCCACTTCTACACTTTTTATTGAACACCTCCTGGGATGGTGACCCCACTGCCTCTCTCAGTGGCCTGGCCCAATGCCTGACCACTCTTTCAGTAAAGGAATTTTTCCTAATATCCAACCTAAACCTCTCCTGACACAACTTGAGACCATTTCCTCTTGTCCTATTGCTAGTTACCTGGGAGAAGAGACCAACTTCCACCTCCTTACAACATCCTTTCAGGTAGTTGTAGAGAGTGATGAGGTCTCCCCTCAGCCTCCTCTTCTCTAGGCTAAACAACCCCAGTTCCTTTCAGCCCTAACAAGCACATCAATGTACCAATGCTTGATGTGATGCCTGACATGAATGGGAATGGGAAAATGGGCAGACAGAAGAAAGATGATGTGTGTTGTGAGACTGCAGGGCCTACCTGTGGGAGTTGTAGCTGAGGGGCATGCTTTGGCTGGGCTTCATCCCGTCTAGCCTGAGAGCTGATGGGTTATTTTCTAACTTGTTTTACACATCTGAATCTTCAGGCTGTGACCTGCCCAACGGGACTATCTCAGCTCTTCAACTGGCACAGATACCTCTGTCCCCAGCTCCTGCCTCTGCCCCTGCCAGTAATAAACACTCAATCAAAGAGTGTAGGAACAGGTATTAATAGATTTCTGCCATCCCCATCCCTTTCTAGCTTCCAGGAATTGAGGCAAGCAGCCCTTGATAGATGTATTCTCTGTTAATTATCTGATGTCATTCAAAAGCATTGATACTTTTTGGCCTCAATGGGTCCCACGTTTTAATTGTATGGTGTGAAGAGAGGAAACCAAGTGCTGCAGCTCCACTGACATCAGAGAAACAGTTGCACATCAAGCTGAGAAACCCCTTACTCATGTACTTGAAGTGTGTTTGTAATAGGTGACTTTCATGTGGTAGTAGAAAAGACTCAATGGGATTAAAAGTAGCAAGACTACTATAAAATTTAGCCTTCAGAGTACTAGCAAAACTTTGATTTATCTTCATTTTAAAGAATTATGAGGAGGGGGAAAAAAAAGAAAAAAAAAAAAGGAAAAAGGAAAGCCCATTAAATATTAAGGCCAGTGACCTGAAAAATAGGTCATACACTTCATGTCCAGAAGATGTGTGTACATGGAAAATCTATTCCATCTGTTTTATCTTCTTCATAGAGGAGGGGGATTTTAGTTATATGGCTGAGCATATGAAAGTAATTTCTTTTTATAGCTATTTTGATTACAGTCTTCCCTTACAAATCTTTAAGAGAAAGGGGAGGAATTTTATGGAATGTTTATTTAGTAGAAATAAACCAGAACTTCAAATCTTTCTGTGGAGTGAACAAAAATATGGGAATGATGGAAAAATCTCACCTTTTATTTTTGTTGGAATTTCTCTTTTTCCCCTGTTTTGTTTCCCATATGGCAGTGAGTAGCACATGGTGGGTACTGCATCTGCAGAAGCTTGTTGTAAGGCTCTGGCAGGCAGCTCTGCCTTGGCTGTTTTGCTTTTGTGGGACCTGCCAGGGTTTACCTGCCAGCCTTCTCTCTGACATCCTGCAGCCTGTGCACCCAACAGCTCCCCTTCTGATATAAAGAAGCAAACGTACAGGTAAACCAGCAAAGAAAAGGCCTTATCTGTTTGGTGTTGAGCCCTTTGTTGCATACAAATACATTTTTATGCTTGAGTCTCCTTCAGTTGGAAACAGTGGTGTGCAGGTCCTCTGGGTTTCAGCAGGCATATATATCAAAATCTAAGAGAGCTGCTGATGTTTTTCCCCCTTACATTGCATGTCATCTCTTTATATCCCTGTCTCCTACCTAAGATACTCCCAAAGATCCTGATTTTTATGAGGAGGATTACTTTTGGCGAAGGAACTTGCAAAGGCTGATGTTGATATCTGCTTTGAGGTGTGGAGCTGGTGTACGTTTGTGTACAACAGACAAATACTGTATAGACATGATCATAAATAATTCACGACTCATTTCAACAAGAGGAAATTACATGCTACATTATTCAACAATATCCAAAGACACTGCTTGTTGTGTAAAGAGAGTCGTATTCTGCCAGTGAACCCACAGCAGTTTTGCAGCTAAAGCATATCACATGACATAAATGGTTTATTACCGACTCACATCTCACAACCTTTGTTCTGGCTGCAGTTCACATCCTTCTGCCTTCTGGATTGAAGTACAAAAAAAAAGGTGAAGGACATCTGTGGTTATGACTACTGGAAATGTTGAATGGAAGAAACAAGGCAAAAGGATAATGGCAGATTGCTTGCTTTCGTGGGTGAGTGAGGAAAAGGGAGGGCTGCCTACGCTGGGGAAGGATCCTAGCCTTCTGCTGGGCACCCCTCATCAGTACACGGTTGAGGGATGAACTTTTAAAAGCCTCTTGGTAAAGAGGAGGGAGTCACAATAGGAAATTCTATCTTGATTTTTATAGTGTTTACTACAGCTTAGGTTTTGTTTTTTTTATTCCATGAGCATGACAGTGGAAAATCACATAGAACGATCTGTCTGCAGCTAGCAGTTATTAAAAGGACTGTGTAAAATCAATGGCTCTATTTTGTTAGCTGAGTAATATGTCATAGCGCCCTGTGGTAGGTCATCAAACCAATCATCTAATTAAGCAGCCTCTCGTAGTGGCGTATGCATAAGTTGGCAGAGATATGGTTGCTGGTGGATCTTTAAATTTTCCCTCATTAAGAGGGTGTAATTAAGATTTCCGTTCTGCTGCAGCCTAAGCTTTATTTTTTTCTCTTTCCCATATCAGCTTCCAGATAAAGCATTTTCCTCAGCTGCTAAAGGTGTAGCTAACATAACTTTTCCTTGAGATTCTTATATTTGTACTGGAGTTTCATGAGAAGCATCTGGGGAGGGTTCAGTAAATTCCAGTCCATTTTATTAACATACAAAAAAAATAGGACTGAGAAGCTTATGTGGTTTTTCTAAGCTCCCTGTGCTCTGCATCCATTAATCTAGCTCTGATGGCAACTTTAAAAAAGAGATCAGAATGAATGTCAAACGCACAAGTTGTGAAGTGATTCTGGAAGAATATCTCAGGTAGCTCTGCTCAATCAGTATCACTGAGCCAGGTCATCTTTGCATTGAAAGAAGACTGGAAAATAAATTGGATTTGATTTTTATTTCTTTTTTTTTTCTAAATGATGCACAGTAACTGGTCCCTCTGAAAATAACCAGCAATGAGATGGAGAGCAGAGGTCTGGGAGAACATTGAGATACTTGCTAGGTGTAAAAGTGGAAGATTTCAGGGTTTAAGGATTACATGAAAACTAATGTGTAGCACATAATAAATTAAATGAAGTGATGGTGTTGGCTACCTTCTAGTTACCAGGTCTTTTTGCCCCTACCACTGTAACCTGTAGTCTCTTCTGCATGCATCTTTTTGAAGAGGTGGGTTTTTTTACCTCCCTTTTCTTATATTTTCTTACCTCATATCCTTTATGTGTGTGTTTGTTTTTTTTTTCTCCTGGGGGTGGAATATATCTGTTTTCATGATTTCCTCCTTCACCTCCCTGGTTGATGTCCGAATCTGCCCTGAGAGTACTTCAGTCTCCTCTTGCCATCTTTGCTTCCTCTTTGAAAGCCTTTTTTCAGGTGCCTTGTTCCTGCCTGCAATGCTAACTTGCAAGGGGGAACTTCCCATATGTTGTAGGGACCTCCCTTTCTCATCCTACTTCTTTCCAGCAATGAGGACTATTGGTGGTGTTGGACAACCGTTAAGCTGTTTCCTGCTTTAAGTCTTGGATCCTTCTCTCCCTTTCCATAGCTCCTCTTTTTCTTTTGGGTGCTTACTTAGGGAAGAGATGGTTTATGTAGAAGAAAGCATAAACTTCCTGGTTTTAATATTACACGTGGGAATCCGATTTAATCTCTGTAGTCACTCGGGCTTCTGTCAAAATCATCCCAGACCCGTTTCTTGAGGGACATTCCAAAGACTAGCTTCTTTGAGAAGTCTTACATAGATTTCTTTCCATTCAGTTTAAATACAGTCAGTAATGATTATGCTACAATTTCTGTCTGCCTCATCTGATGGTACATGGGATTTAATAACATATCTTGGGGGGTTGGACCTGATGATCTCTGGAGGTCCCTTCCAACCCCTATGATTCTATGATCTTGCCATTTTTTAGCAAGTATTGTTTTCAAACCATGTCTGGCTAGTAGTGCTGAGAGTGTATCTTGGTGACTTTGCCATATGTGGTGGCTGGTCACTGTCATCCTGGAACCACTTGGTCCAGAAACCAGAGGTCCTGTCATGAGCCTTTGCTCATCTCTATTATTTAATCTCTTCAATTTGTTGAATGTTTTACTTGGGGATTTTGTTTGGCTTTTTATCTCATGTGCTTGAAAGGAGACTTATCTTATCCCTGCCTTGTTCTCTTAACTGGGGTCCTACCCCACTTCAGGATGGTTAATTTAAGGTCCCTGTGTACAGACAGAGTGTAAATATTTAAACCTGCCTTACTGAACACTGTCCAAAAATGCTTCCATATTTAAAGAGCAAATTAAGATCAGTTAGATAGGTTAATGAGCAGCTGAGGGAAGCCGTGTAGTGTTACCTGTGGTAGCAACTGTTTGTTGATGTCAGCAGATGGGTGATTGAAAAGAAAAGGGCAGCTCTCTGTGAACTCAAAGCCAAATGTTTCCTGGGTTTAATATTATGAGTGCTGTAATTAATATACTTGGCAAGTAGATGACATCTTTCAAATAGAATCATGAAATTGCCTGTGGTAGGTTGCATTTTGCTATGGCTTTGAGTGAAGGTGAATGTAGATATCATGTCTGCTGTTCTGTGTGTATCTATAAATATCTTTCTTTCTTTAGGTTGTGCAATGCAAGGCTTTGAAACCATCTCTGGGAAGATGGCGCTTCCAGTAGCAGCAGTCTGGTTTGGAACCCGTGTGTTTTAAGAATACCTGGCAAATTCTGCCCATATTTGCCTATTCAAATCAGAGGACGATGAGTTATTTTTGCTTTTTGCATATTTTCATGCTATGCCACAAGTTTTCTTCCTTCTCCTTTTGTTCAATGGGAAAAACTTGAGCCAGTCGTGTAGCTGATTCTTACTTCGCCACATTCCTCTTACAGAGCCAAATTCCTGGAAGCCACGTCCATCTCTCTTTGTGTGTTGGTTGTTGTTGCTTGGTTTTCCTTTTTTCTTTGTGACATATGCCACTTTTTGGGGTACTTTTACCTACCTTGGATTGAACCTGCCCTTTCACCTTGCTGAGCAGTCACAGAACCACTGAAGGAACTAAATAGTTTCAGACTTCCAGAAGATGACTCATGCTTCAGAAACATTCTCATGGCTGTCCTTGGCTCGTTGATACAGGAGTTTAGCAGTAGTAATATGAGGTATTGCATTAATTGTTGCATACATTTATTACCAAATGACTTGCACAGACAGTGTTTCAGATGCCGTGGACCCAATCACAATAACCAGAAGTGTCCTGTTTGCAAAGGAGAAAGTAAGATCCCTTTGTACACCGATAGCAAGCAGATGAAGTTGCTTGCAGTTTTGGAAGTAAGGACTGATCACAGTGAAAGCTGGAACGGATTTTTCTGCTTGAGGAAGGGGAAGCTATGCAGCTTAATATTTGGGTTGATTATAATGACTCTAGTGATGGCATCCTACATACTGACTGGAGCCAAACACGGACTTTTGTTAATACCATCTCCCTTCCATTACGGAGCTTTTACTAGCAATCCAAGCTTAATGGACAATGAAAGCCTTAGTGACATGAAAGACCATTACCAGCCTTCTAAAATGAATATTTCATACGTGAAGGATTATCCAAGCATTAAATTAATTATTGACACTATTACTTCAAAGATAGAGTTTGTAACGAGACAGCGCCCTGATTTAGAAGAGCTGAGGAAACAAGAGCCACATGTAAGTATGAATCAAAGTGTGTCTGAAACTGCTGTGTACTTGCTTTTTTCAAGACCTTTGGGTCAGTCTTTTACTGAGATAAAAAAAGCGCAGCTACTCGGATGCCCATATACTGATTTACACCACCTAGAGCCTCCTGACCTACACCAGCTGGAAAGTTGGTATTGTAGATCACATCCTTCTGAGTCATGGGCAAAATAGATGGGTTGTATAAATGGTCTTGGCACCTGAAACAAAAAAAAAAATAAATAAATGAAATAATAAGCTGCACAATCTGATCGAATTTTTTCCTTGTACCATGCTAAATCATTCTGATACAGAATTGCCAGTCACCTTAAATGGTAGCTAAGAAAGGAGCCTTTTTAATAACTGGCTACCAGTATGCCTTTCTGAAAATCCAGTCATTGCAGACTTTGCATATCAAGAATTGAAACTGGAAGTTAATTTCATTTGAGTATTATGCTTTTGACTTTAATTCCTGGGGTTTCAGGGGAGTTGGGAGATTTATTGAGGTCCTTTCTGGTCTTAAAATCAAAGTATTTCTAAATGTACTCCTTTCCCAGTCCAACTGCACGGGATTTGGATCCAGTGCCATCAGAAGAAATCAGTTAGGTAAACTCTGTAGTTACAAAAAATAAGGGTTAAAAATGTCCCCATATTATTTCTATTGGGTTCTCTTACTGTGGTAAGTTAGAAAATATTAACTGTCAGGTTTGTTTTTGCTGCCTTGACTGAAATTGTTGTTCTTTATGTTGCAGATGTTTTCAGTAATTCCTAATAAATTCCTTCCAAATAGCAAGAATCCTTGTTGGTATGAAGAGTACAGAGGGAACACAACCACGGATCCTTATGCAACCAACTCCTATGCACTGTATTCAAAGCGCTTTCGAACCATATTTGATTACCTCAGGAAGGTATTTTGGAACCACTTGTACCACTATAAGGACAAGCACTACCGCTTGCGCTGTCTCCCCCACTTCTACATCATTGGCCAGCCCAAGTGTGGGACGACGGACTTGTACGACCGGCTCAGGCTGCACCCTGATGTTCGGTTCTCAGCAATCAAAGAGCCACACTGGTGGACAAGGAAACGGTTTGGTGAGTAAACGTGTCCCCTGGTGTCCAGGCAAGTTGCCTCTATTAACATATGACATCTTTTGTATATATTTGGGATGAAGTTCATGGATTTACTCCGTATTATCTTACCTTGAAACCACTGGAGTGACTGGTTTGGAAGAATCCAGGTGATGGATGCTGAGTAGGTTCCAGCCTATCTTTGCTTAATGATGTTTTGGGTCAAACTTTTTGAGGTGATGCACATTTAGTTTGGTCCATCTGCAGCGGTTTGGCAAATCTAAGGAAAAGTAAAAACACCAGAGAAAACCAACCTTGTGGATTTGTAAAAGCAGGAAGAGGAGCTATTAGGTTGTGATGGCAGATTTAAGGAATAACAGCGGTAGTTTTATGTTGCAAAGCATTTCTTACATGAATAAATGATGGGTTAGTATTGGAAATGTGGGTGGTTCAGACGTTATGGTTCAATAAATACAGCTGTGCTTTGCAGCAGGAGCTTCACTAGCGTTGCGGCTCCAGTCGAGCACTGAACAGTAGAGAAGCTCTGCAGGAGAAGGCTGTCTCACAGTGAGGAACTTGCACATATTTTTGATGCTTTTTCCCCTGGGTGACATCAATATTTCATGAAGTGACCCTTCGTCTCTGAAGGCAGACTTGAATAGTTGAGGTTATGGCCTGCTGGAGCAAAATACACCTACCCCTCATGATTGCACCTCCAAAGAGTGCCTGAGGGCCACGGGGCTAAGTGCATTGTTTTATCCATCTGAAGTGTTTATGTCCTTCTTGTTCTCTCTTCCCCGGGCACCAAGAAAGGTCAGTCTTGTGGTCAGAGACTAGATGAAACACAGAAGAGCCATTTCCAATTCCAGACTGTCATGTGCTCGGTGCTTTCCTCTAACTGTGGATGCATGTAACACTTGCTGCGTTCCTCCCAGGCTCTGGGTTTTCACACTGTTGGGTCTAGCTGTTAAGTGCTGGTATGCTCTCACTTTGTATGACTCTGGTATCAAAGATCACAGGTTTGTCAGTGATATTACTGTTTCCAAGAGGAAGACACTGGTTATTTTACAGTGATGTGCTCACTTCTGTTTCTCATTTGCTGTTGCTTTACTGCAGACACTGCCTTTGGAACAAGGGAAAACCTAGCATGGGGTAGATCATTTGATGAGGACTTTGCATCACTGCTTTCCTTTGGTGCTTTTCTAAGCTTCCTTGAAATGGGAAACTATCTCTTCTAATGAACTGCGGTGTTTAAAGGCAAGGAAGGATGTTTTCTAAGAGACCAGGACACCCATAGTGCTACTTATGTTCTTTATTTTGGGGTCATACCTTCAGTTCTTTTTCTTCCACATGTGGTGTTGCCATTTCTATCTCCCTTCCCCATGCCCTGGTGCCCAGAAGAACCTCTAAGCTCCTGCAGATAAGGCATTGTTCCTCAGTGCTTGATGAGGAGGAAGGCTCAGCCACAGAGCTGGGATTTCATGATTTTGCAGGATTCTTGGAGTTTGTATTCTCTTCTTTTGTAAATGCCATAAGAAAGTGGCTAAAATAAGTATTTAAAATGTTTTCTACAGGTTTGTTATAAACTAAAGGTTAAAGCAATATGACATAATATGCAGTTTTGCTTTTGAGATAGTTTGGTCCAGTTTAGAAGACACTGGATGCACCAGTGTGGATTGAGAAGTCAAACCAGAGAAGCACTGTGCTGCCCTCTGAAACCCCATGAGAAGGCGCTCGTTCATCACAGTCAGTGGATGACTGAAGACAAATTGTAAGGATTACCTCCTGACCTGAAGGTGAAAAATCCAATCAGTGAAGAAAGGGGATTTTAGACTTGGACACCTTCCGGTGCTGTGTTTTGTGTAATCTCTGGGTGTGTAGATGCAGGGACTGAGAGCAAAACCATCTTGGAAGATTGTTGCCTTCGGATGGCGTGGTGGCCCTTCTCAGGAACGGCGCGACGGCTCCCCCTTGGCCGCTCGGGTCATTGCTCGCAGACACCAATGTGGTGGACGGCAAATGGCGTTTATTGACACGTGGAACAGCATTATATAGCTTAGGTTTACAACGTCACTTCCGTCTGCTTACGTCATAGACTAAACGCTATTGGCTATAGGGAGAAGGGTCCTACCTTTCCGTACAGCACGACATCTTCCGACCGCAGGGCCCTAGCTACCGACATTTCCCCCCTCCCTATGCTTAACCAAATACCAACAATAAATTCAAAAATGCTAAGTCATCTTCCAATAGTATTTACAGTCAAGCCAACACGCCAAGGCTGGCGAGCCGGCGAGCGTTGCAATCCGCCGTAAATGGAAATGCAGTTTAACAACGTTCTTGCTATTTCTCCGCATGGATACATCTTGTCAAGGACACATTGTGAAACCACCAAAAGGGTCTATGGGCCCGCCATAGTTTCCCAATTTTCCTCTTTGTATTTGTGCTACGAATGTGCCAACATCCTTTGCTGCAGGCGCCTTGTAGCAAAGAGATGAGGCATGGCAACATAAGCAACACAATTACAATCACTCTCAAAATAAGCAAACCTGTTCCAATCAACCAGCCAAAAATTCCCTATGCATGACAGTGTATCCAGCACAAAAGTTCTCCTTTCTTTCTGCACCCATCTTGATCAACTCAGACCTCAGCTATGGCTCTTCCTATGGTTTTACTAGTGTTATTAAACAAACACTGCAAAGATCAGAAAACAACAAAGTTTACCTATCTTATACTGATATGTCATGATCTCGCAATAGCGAGCGTAAGGCACACTAGGCGAGTGGTAACTGGGGGGTAACTGGAAGCAACTGTGTGCAACTGGGGATAACTAGGGATAATTCTTAAACAAGTACACTCTTAAAGCAGTCGATGGCGTTCTACTAGTATGATGTTAACTTTCTCTAACAGGCTCTTGACAATTAAGGCAAGTTTATTTAACATACAGGGTCCCAAGATTAATGTTGCAGATCTTCATCGACGGCAGTTTGTAGTTGAGATAGGCCTTGTTGCTGGGTCACTAGGGAGGTCACTCCCACAGCTGTGCCAGCTACTCCCAGACTAGGCAGCGTCACCATTGCTATGGCTGTTAATACTTCTCTCTTTTTTGCAGTCTGTTGTCAGCTTCTCTCCAATGATAGTACATCTCTTCTACTGGATGGTATAGGACCCTGGGAACAATTAAAACTTGTACACAAAAGTTAGTAGAATCATAACCAACAAGAACTTGTAAGACTTGGATTTGACTGATTCAGCAACTTGAAGGTAGCATTTAACACGTTAAAAAATGGCTTGTGGCTTTATTCTGGACCTCTTATGTCTAGAAGTTATCTGCACACCTGCTGTGTTTTGATCCTCTTATTATGGGTAGTATATTCACTTATTTCCAAATAGTTTCTCAGTATAAGTAATTTTCCTATAGCGTGGGAATTCAAGGATACTGTCATCAGGGCCTATGTCTTCATGAGGAGAGCCAGACTGCCGGCAAGCCTGCTGTCCTTTCAAATAATTTTTCCTTTTTAGTTTCTGCTTGTTGGAGGTCTCTGCAAGGGCCCTTTGCAGAAAGCTCACCAAGCATGGCAATAAATTCAATAATCCAAATTTGGCCTTTGACGATATCCAGCCTGAAATTCCCTACTCATGAAGCCAATTGTCCAATATGAAAAATATCTTTTGGGCTTAATTTATTAGTTTCCTTTGTGATTGTATTTGTTTGATTCGCCAATCAGGAGTGTCAGGAGTGCAGGTAACATCACATTTATGTGCAGGCATCTGTTGTAGTCTGTGATTTTAGGTCCGGTTTAATAGACTTAAGCGGACACCACTTAACTTTGCCATCTTTTCTGACAGCAGCATACCCTCGTCCTGTTAGGACTAGCCTCCACCTTTGTTCCCATTCTCCCAGCCCATTTCTGTAATCAATTGCGGACCGCTCATCCCAGCTGGTGTCTGGTCTGGAGTTGGAACTCGACTGACTGGTTACTTCCGGGTTCCTGTTCCTTTTTGTCGGGCTCCGGCCCCACCCACCTCCCTTGCGGGCGGGCCGTTCCCCTCTTGGCTCGGCCCCCCTTCTAAACGGCGGGCCGTTTGCCCTATTAGCGCATGTTTTCCGACGGACGGCTCTCCGCCCCTCGCTCGCGCTCCTCCCCCCTTTCCGTTTGCATGCGCTTGTCGGTTTTAAAACTCCCTCCTTGTTCCCGCCGGGGATGTCTTCGCGCCGCAGTTCCCTGTTTTGCTCGGCGCCATCTTGGGGCGCACGAGGCGGTGGTTTAGCCCAAGATTTCCCCGCAGCGCCCCTAGCCTCCTCGGCTAGTCCACCCCAGAAGGATTTTGCTCGCTTCTGTCCCTCCGTAAGCGGGTCGGGGGTCGGGGATTGAGGGGATGTATCGCCCTCTCGTGGATTTTTAGGCTCAGCGGACTCGTCACCGTCTGGGGGGTGCAAAGTCTGCGTAGCTGCCCCGACTCCCAATTTCGGGGTGGCCACCAAACATTTCTTTGCCGCCCTCCAGGTCTCCTGCTCTTGTATGGCCTTCTGCAGGGCCTGTACAACTTTTTCCCATGATTTAAGATTTTTCCCACTCCCCGAGGACATCATCTCCTCGGCTAACGTTTTAGTACATTTATCCCACACTTCGGGGTGGAGAAAATCCACCGGCTGATCAATGACCCCAATCTGTAAAAGCCTCGCAACAGCGAGAATAAAATTTCTGGGTCTACAATCAATACCCCACTGTTTATGTAACTGCAATACGACCTTCACAAGGGCTTCCATCCTCCTTGTTGGTCCTGGAGCGTCCTCCTCTGCCGGACTGGTCTTACCACTCCGGCCACCGTTCACCCGTCCAGGCGAATTCCCGGGTTTCGGCACCACTTGTTGCCTTCGGATGGCGTGGTGGCCCTTCTCAGGAACGGCGCGACGGCTCCCCCTTGGCCGCTCGGGTCATTGCTCGCAGACACCAATGTGGTGGACGGCAAATGGCGTTTATTGACACGTGGAACAGCATTATATAGCTTAGGTTTACAACGTCACTTCCGTCTGCTTACGTCATAGACTAAACGCTATTGGCTATAGGGAGAAGGGTCCTACCTTTCCGTACAGCACGACATCTTCCGACCGCAGGGCCCTAGCTACCGACAGAAGATCACGTCTTCTGTGTGAGTGCTGGCAGGAAAGGCTGAACTGAGCTGATACATTAAAATCCTTCATACTGAACAGTTCTCTACACCTATGTTAGCCTCAACATAAAAGTTTGGAATTAATGTTGGAGTTGGTAGTGCATCTAACCTCAGTAAAGCAAGACTGGACTCAGTAAAGCTTAAAACCAGACCTACCAAAGGGGCAGAAGAGTGTAAGAAGAAATCAGGCTGGAATGCATATAATTTGAGAACAAGGATGAATTCCTATCTCTGTGCTGGCATTCACAACCCCTTCACTTGCATGGTCTTGTGGTCAGCCACTGGGGGCCAAGTGCAGATCACTTGAAGAGAACATTCTTTGCATAATTAAACTTTTGAAGCTATTTTATTTAAGCTGAAGAATGAGGAAAGATTGCAGAACTCATGATCTCATGGGAAGGAGATCTGTAGACATGACCTTCTGGTCATCTCAGGCTGTCTGCCATTGAGAGTGAGAGATTCAGTACTGCTCTTGGTGGCTCAGTCCTTCCATTCTGCCTCAACAGTACATTAGCTAATGGTTGCCATTTAAAAATAAAAAAGAATAAGACAAATAAGTGAAACAGCCCCCTTTATAAGCCAGCTAGTGGATACGACTCCTGTGCTCCTGGCTATTAGCTTGGTTTGGTTTGTAACACTTACTGGACTAGAAAGTCTCTTTGTTCTCTGGCATCCTCTGATTCAGTGGAATTTTATGAGACTAATTTCAGCTGAAGCTAAAGTGCCCTCCTGGGGAGGCCCCATTTTGCAGATCACCACTTCCCTGTTCTGCTGGGATGGTCGGTGCTTTTGGGGACTTTGTCCCAGCTTGACTGTCTCTCTTTCCTGGCTCTTAGCCACAATTTCTATCCCCTTGAGTGGGCTGACGACAAACCAAGACAGTCTGTAGCACCACGCTTGAACTTTCCCCTGCCCCCTGCCTTGAAACAAGTCTAAATACACCGCTGAGCTTTCTTCTACTCTGATTAAATCCCACTTTCCTAAAGGGGAAAATCAGAGGGAACAGACAAAAGAACTCTCTTGCTGAGCATTCCTCTCCTATAATTGATAATTATTGGCCTTGCAGGAAGAAGAAAGGGAGAGCTGAGAAGTCTTGCTCTATACTTAGCTTTGCTCCTTCTCTGTTTCCTTCCCAATAATGTCCTTGACCGCTGTCTGCTCGAGAAGCTCTCTCATGGCATGGTAAAAAGCAAGCATTCGAAGGCAGGTGTGGGGACCATGTAGTAAAAGTGAAGAAGTGCAACTACATTCGAAAAGAAGAGTGGGAAATGGAGTAGAAAAATCACATTTGTGGCTCGAGATGCTGAGAAATGCAGGGGGAAGGTGCGCCTGACCTCACCCTGGACTGTAGGGAAGGCAAGGAGAAAGAGGGTGCTAACGTGGGGCTTTGTTCCCATGCTTGTGAAAGACAAAACCATGAATGACTTCCCAGATACCTGATTATTTTTTTTTATATAAGTGTATGTGGATTTACATTTGTGGTGTCAGACCCTGTTCTCAATCCCAATACAGTAAAATCAAGTGGGAGTCCAGTGTTCACAGAATCACAAGGTTGGAAAAGACCTTTAAGATCATCAAGTCCAACTGTTCCCATCCTATGCTAATCCACGTTACTTCAAGTTATATCAGTGGAAATTAAAGCAGGAGCTGGTACTTTTTATTAATTCCAAAAGCTAAATTTAGAAGAAAAAACAAACGCGAGCCATTAGCGCAGGGACTATCAAACAGAGCACGTAGGATATTCCCTATCTCTGGCTTAATCACACAGTATCTCAAATGTCAGCTACTTCATTATTGGCACTTTCCTCTGAGTGTTACGCTTACTGCTGTTCTCGTTTTGTCCTGACTGTCGTGGTTTCCCCCCGGCTGTGGGCCGAGATCATGCAGCTGCCTGCTCCTTAAAGTAAAAGAGCAGGGGAAGAGGGAAAAAGGGGGAAACAAGGGAAGGGAAAAGGAAGGGGCAAATAACTCCAAAACCAAGAAACTAAGAGGCCCGTGGGTTGGGATAAGGAGAGTTTCCTAAGAGAACAGAAAGATCAAATATACCAATGCTAACAGGACTTTAGAGCAAAAGAAGATGAAACTCTTGATCCCCAATGCAGTTTCTCCCCGACCCACACAACTCAGGTACCACCCAGAGCTGTCCCGGAACCCGACCGTCCCCCCAAGCAGCACGCGTCCCGCCACCGCCCCTCTTCTTCCTCCCCTCAGCCCCCGTTCTCCTGGGCAGGACGTCATTGGCATGGAATACTCTCTTTGGCCCATCTGGGTCACCTGTCCTGGCTTCGCCCCTCCTTTCTCATGGATAGAGAAATAGGAAGAAGCTGAGAAAGTCCTTGACTGTCTGACTGCAACTAAGAACATCAGGGTGTTCTCAGCACTGCTTTCATTGTAACTCCCAAACACAGCATGCCATCAGCTGCTACAAATGAAGTTAACTCTATCCTGACTGAAATCAGGACACTGGCTTAGCGCCAGCCGTGCTGGTGACGCTGCCTGGATATACACCGGCGGTTAATCTCACCCTGCTATTTATTTATTTATTTATTTATTTATAGCAGACCTCTCTCTTCTCGCTGTTCTTTAGGGATCATCCGCCTGAGGGATGGGTTCCACGATCGCTACCCGGTGGAAGACTACCTTGATCTGTTTGACTTGGCAGCGCATCAGATTCAGGGCGTGCTGCAGAGCGACGCGGCCAAAGAGCGTGGCAAGACCAACGACATCATCATCGGTAGGGCAGATACAGCCTCTGAAACAGCGCCGTCGCTCCGGGTCTGTGGTGTTCACAGAAGGGCACTCTTCCCACATGTGAATGGTTCCCAGCATGGGGCCCCTGATGCTGGTTTTCTCTGCCTTGTGTGGGTGGGCGTGCAGAAGTTCTTGCCGTTTCTCGGAGGGTTGGTGGCTGACTTTGTTGAAAAGTTGTGATTATCTTTTAAAAAAAAAATGCCTAGGCAAGTGATAAATGTCTGAGCATCAGCATTTAATTAAATCTTAAAAGAAAAAAAAAAGAAAAGATAATAATAGAGTGACAATGACCTTGGTGACTCCTTCAAACACTGCTTTTGTTTCGTTTTCATTATGAAGGGCTTGCCCGTAGTGATGGGACTATATCTTCAGGTTCAAATGCTGCAGCAGTGTGTTTGGGATAACATGCTAATTGTGGAACTACAACATACAAGTGGTGCTGCAGAAATCCTGTAGCTGACTGGGGAGAATTTCCGTGATAGTACTGTGATAGTAACACAGGTCTTCTCAATTTCCAGCACAAGATATGTGTAGAACCACTGGTTTTTGTCAGTTGGGACTGAAGCGGGGACCTTGTCAGCTGAGGGAGGACCTTATCACCACCTACAACTACCTGAAAAGAAGTTGTAGAGACATGGGTGTTGATCTCTTCACCCAAGTGACAGGAGGTGGGACAAGGGGCAATGGGCTCAAGCTGCCCCAGGGCAGGGTCAGCTCAGCTGGGAGGGCAAAGTTCTTCCCTGGCAGAGTTGTGGGGCTGTGGCACAGGCTGCCCAGGGAGGGGGCTGAGTCCCCAGCCCTGGGGGTGTTTAACATGTGGGTTGATGAGGTGCTCAGGGATCTGGTTTAGCACAGGACAGGAACGGTTGGACTTGATGACCTCAAAGGTCTTTTCCAACCTAGTCATGCTGTGAAGTAAATATGATTAAACTCAAATAGGGACAAGATTTTTGCTGCCTGACCATGGAGGAAATAAACCACCCTAAGAACAGATAGTGAATTTTTTTTTTTTTTTTTTTTGTCTCATCCTAATAAAAAAAATAACTGGCCAATTGTTATCTGGAGAAAATGCTGCTGATGTCTTGTGTTACTTAAACCAGAAACTGGGGCTGTAGTCACACTTGTTCAGTCCCTCCTCAGCCTCTGTTGAAGTCTATCGTTCGCGTTATAAAATATTCAACATCGAGCAAAATTCCTTAAGAAATGTTGCCATCAAGGGCATCTGCAGATTTTCCTCCTGCTTACAAGAATACCTCCTGTCCTTTCGTGGGTGAAGTGCTTATACTAATTAAATTTACTAATCTAATTTGCGACGTACATCTTTGATTGCTTACCTCCTGTTGCAGCTTTTTTTCCAGGGTTCACTTTGTGTTTCTTTTTCCTGTAGCCTCATTTCTTCTTTCATTAAGGTTCTGTTCGCTTTTCTTATTAAGTTTACAGGAAAAGTCCTGAATGATTATACTCATTAAGTTGGTCTTTTATGACCTTGGTAAAGAAAAAAACCAACCCCCAATGAAAGATAGCTCATCTCTGTGAATCTGTGTGAATATCAGGCTTGCTTGGACTCCTCCATCCTGTTTCTTATTTCAAATGATTAGAAGGAAAAATCAAGTTAAAAAACTATAAAGATTGCAATAGTTCATCATTTTACATTAATTTGAAAAGTTTAAGCTTCTCTGGAGATTATACTTAGTGGGTAATAATTGCATTTTCCTCCCCCCCAAAAAAAAACCCAAACAACTACTTAGAGATGAACCACAGAGGACAACACCGATCTAGCCTGAGGCATTCTGAGCAGGACTTGTTTATTTGTGATCATTAATAGGATAAATTCAGAGGAATGTCTTGTGAAAACACAGTATGCTTTTAATCCATTAATGACTGAATAAAGAGGTTATGCATCTATTCTTTAGGCAGTTTAGTAATTCATATGCTAAGTCCATTAGCAAATTAATATATTTTTGGTTGCGCTGCAATAATTTTACATAATTACTGTAGTGGTGCTTAATTTATCTCATGTTTAGCATGGCTTGTTCTCCACAGATACTAAATCTGTTGTGAAATGTAAAAGGAACACTGTCAAAATGTCAGGAGTAGTTTTGGCTGCTTCAGGGAATTAAAATTATAAGAGTCAGTAGAGACCAGAATGGGTTTTTTTGTTTGTTTTTAATTCCCCAATGTCCCCTCCACCTCAGTTCTTGATGGTCATCTTGTTTGGAGAAGATTTGACTTCTCAAACCCAGGATGTCCTGGACCCACTGTGTTTGAGCAGCACCTTGAGTCTCTGTTAGTCCCATGCTTGAGCATCATTCGGTCGTGTGTCATCTTCCCTTGCTCATATGCTGCTTGCAGATTTTTGGAGGTGGCAGCTGATCCAGCTGAAACGATGTCTGTGGAGGGCTCTGGTCTGTGATGTGAAGAGAATCTGTCCATTTATGTGTTAACACTCTGGTTTTATGCAGTTCAGGTGGCACATGTGTAAGCAGATGTTCTTCTGCTCAGGTTCGGTCACTGAGGATGAGCTGCTTGGAATAAATCCAGTAGAACATCAAATGTGGTCAGAGCTCTCCTGAGTATGAAGGGAGATTAAAAAAAACCCCTATTCTAGAGAGGAATTGATGGGTTGATGAGGCCATAGGCTTGAATCTTTGGCATGGCTCAACAAACATTTTTGAGGGAGCAGTTTAAGCCTAGCCTTTCCTCTGAGGGAGACTTTCCAAGGTTGCTGTTACCCCTGGAGCATGCTGTTCTGTAAATCCATGTATGCAAGCGTTTGCACCCACGGGCATTGTACCATCTTCTGGTAGCACAGGAATAGCTGCACGGTGGCTTTGTGGTGCAGCTATCTCAGCTCTTCTCCTGTGTTTAGCCTTTTGTCTTTCTACACGCCGCCTGGGAGCTGGGCTAACGGAGTTTTAATTGACAAATCAAAGCCCACCAATCATTAGGCAGAGCTCTGGCTAATTAATTTAGAGAAGAAAAGCAGGGCTGTTGTGGACACCGAGCTTTAGCCAATGGACTTAATCTCCTCCTTTTGTAAAGAGGCAAAATGAACATGACAGAAGATTAATGTGTTTTCTAACAGCTCCTAGACTTTATTAATGAATTGCATTATGCTGAGCTGAAGTTTGGAGCCACTACCTTTTTCATGTTGTGCTTCGTCCAGCGTTTAAAATCTTTATTGGACTTTCCCAGGGGAGAGGAGAAGGGGAAAAAAAAACCCCAGTATGAAATCAGAAGCCTACAACGCTGCTATTTTTTCAGCTCATTCCTTTTGATTCGAAAATACCTCATTAGCAAGAATTAGCTCTCATTAGACTGCCAAAGAGTGCAAGTTTCCAGAAAAGCTTCTGTATATGCTTTAGTAAGTGGTAGCACGCCACATAAATGCTGGTATTACTTAAAAACACTGGGCAGATTACACAACTCAAAGCATCATATCAGATCATTTATTTAACAGCTGAAGCATCGCATCTCTTGTTCTGGCAGAGACATTACTGATGGTGTTCCTCCCTGCAGCCCTGCTTTCAGAGCAAGCTTCTTTGGAAGCGATGGCTATCAGGATCTGGCGTTTAACCAAATGCATTTTCTTTCTTCTGTGGACCTTGTGCCTAACAGTTAGTAAGTGGGTCTATCTGACTTAATCCACATGAATAGTTGTAGTTGATTAAGAAAGCACTGATTAACGGATAATTTTCAGAAGGGGATGTTTCAGACCCTGGTGATGCAGTTCTATACGTTTAGTCTGTAGGAATGGTGGCTTCCTCCTGTTTTCATAAGCTTGTGTCACATTGCATAGTTTGTTGGTGTGGCTTGCTTCTTTTTGCATCAGGAGGAGTGTGGCCAGCAGGTCAAAGGAGGGGATCCTCCCCCTCTGCTCTACCCTGGTCAGGCCCCACCTGGAGTGTTGTGTCCAGTGCTGGGCTCCCTGGGATAAAAAGGACAGGAATCTCCTGGAGAGAGTCCAGAGGAGGCTATGGAGATGCTGAAGGGCCTGGAACATCTGCCCTGTGAGGAAAGGCTGAGTGAGCTTGGGCTGTTCAGCATGGAGAAGAGAAGACTAAGGGGGGACCTAATTAATGTTTATCAATATCTTAAGCAGGGGATGCAGGGGGAAATGGCCGGCCCCTTTTCAGTGTCTGTGGGGACAGGACAAGGGGCAATGGCTGCAAGTTGGAGCACAGGGAGTTCCACACCAACATGGGGAAGAACTTTTCCCCAGTGAGGGTGAGGGAGCCCTGGGACAGGCTGCCCAGGGGGTGTGGAGTCTCCTTCTCTGGAGAGATTCCAGGTCTGGACACCGCCCTGTGTGCCCTGTCCTAGGGACCCTGCTTTGGCAGGGGGTTGGACCCGATGATCTCTGGAGGTCCCTTCCAACCACTATGATTCTGTGATTCTCAGATGAGGAACATTAAAACCAGCCCTTGGGGTGCTATGGAGAGCATGGCAGGTCTGCATAGGCAATGAGCTCCTGCCTCCTCGCTGGAGGGTGTGCCAGAACCCTGAACCATCCACCCCAGACCAGATCAAATAGATTTGCATGTGTTAACCACTGACAGGAGTCAGTGTGGTAAGGGGACAGTAACATTTTGGGCAGAACTACGTAAAACCTGCCTTAACTGTCACTGCATTCCCAAAGGCACAAGGCAGTGTGACTGCTCTGGCTCTGGGGACCATTCACCAGGTCAATTTGTAAGAATAAAGGTACACTGAGGGGTGTACCATTATAGGGTCAAGTTCAAACAGTGTACACTAGTTCAAAACTCAGCTGATTCCGCTCCAGTACAAAGAATGAAATGAGTTACTAGCAGAGATACTTTTAATTTCCAGGGGAGGCCAGTGCCTCGACGATGTGGGACAACAACGCTTGGATTTTCTTTTATGACAACAGCACTGAAGGAGAACCTCCCTTCTTAATCCAGGATTTTATCCATGCCTCCCAACCGAATGCCAAACTTATCATCATGCTGAGAGACCCAGTTGAAAGGTGAGCAAGGATCACATTGCTAAAGTATGTAAGAGGAATTTCATGCTATATTAACTTTACTCACACTCGCTTTCTTGGGTGCAATTACGTGTTCACATGGTATTTCGCAGAGCTGCTTGGTTTGTCATGAGGGGGGCTGTTTGTAGTTTGGCATATAAACAGGAGGGGAATCAGCTTGTTAAAAGGGCAGACAATGGCAGGACAAGGGGGAGGGAGGGAAGGTTTAGATGAGATATTAGGGGGAAGTTCTTTACAGAGAGAGTGGTGAGGGGCTGGAACAGGCTGCCCAGAGAGGGGGTGGGTGCCCCGTCCCTGGGGGTGTTCAAGGCCGGGTTGGCTGGGGCCCTGGGCAACCTTGTGTAGCTCCAGGCCTGGAGGTTGGTGTCCCTGCCTGTGGCAGGGGGTTGGAGCTCTGTGATCCTTGGGGTCCCTTCCAACCCAGACCAGTCTGTGATGCTATGATTCTATGATCTGTAATTGTGCTAGTGTTTAAAGAGGGGCGTGTGAGTGTAAATGCTGCAGTGAGTGCCATGCATGGACACCTGAGCTCCTCTGAAGAAAATAATTTATACGCTGCCATATGTGGTGTAATATGCTCTGGTTCTCAGCAGGGCTCACTGGGCTGGCTCTGGCACTGCATTTACAAGTCTTGGCATAAGTGGTCCTGTGAAGCACTTCATGTTAAATGATGTTTATGTCTCCAAGGGGCTTGCTGTTCAAAATGATGAAAAGATTGCAAACAGATCCAGAGTCAGCAAACGATAAGAAATGTCTTTTAATCCCAAATGTGTTTGGTGCAACACTTACATAAAGCTTCTCTAGACAATTTTAGCTTGCACAACTAACAGCTGCTTAGGACTTCACCCTTGGCCTTCCTGGCACAGTGGAAGGGCTCCACTTTTGCAGAATTGTGGATTGTTCTTGGTTTTCCATTGTGTTAATCATGAATTCCCTTCTTTCCACTTGCATTTCCTTTTCCTCTCCAGATATCTAGGGCATTTCTTTCCACTGTATCCTCTGAAGGAGGAAGGTAACGATGACAGTGATGGGCAGGTGGGAGGGAGTGGAGGCAAAGTCCAAAAAGATACAACCTATGGAGTGTGAATTGCTTCTCTCTGTAGCTCCCTAGGGATATTCAGGCTACTTAGGGCAAAGGTACAAGGGCAAAGCCCTAGAAGCACTCAGCAGAGAGAAGGGGGTGATGATTGAAACCAGGCTTGGCCATGGGGACAAGGCATGGGGTGCTTGTGCAGGCAGCCCACACCCCGTTGCCCAGCAGCTGCCTGGTTCCCCGGAGCAACTTGGCAGTGGGAAGGGAAGGGTGCTCCTCATAGAGCTCCTCCGATGGCAGGACAGGATGCCTGGTGAGAGGCAGAGCTCTGTGAGTGCTTCCCATCTCCTGTGTCAGGACATAGAGTTCTCAACATTGAGTGACATCTTCTGACCTCAGGATTTAACAGATGGTGATTTCATGTGTGAGCACTGGCTGGAGTGGCTTCCTCAAGTAAATTACTCACAAATCCCCTGATTGCTTTAACCACCCTCAGTAATGTGGCTGTAGGTCTTTGCCAGGTTTAATAAGGGTGGGGTAAAAAGTCAGCTTCGTCTCCCCTGTGGTAGGTATTGCTGATAAACTGGTTTCTTTCTGTTTACAATTCCCTGTGCCCTCGTTGCTGATAGCTCATCTGAACTGCAGCAGGAAGAGGAGCTGTGGCAGAAGGGGCAGCTCCATCGGCGATGCTGGGCAGCGGGGCAGTTGCCTTGCAGTAGCCAGGAGGACGAGGGTGCAGCACAGGGTCTGGGACAGGGCCTGATCTAACCCACATGGGGTCTGATCCATCCTCCAATGGATATTTGGAGGAAGGACGTGAGGGTTTGTGATGGTGGGTGTCAAGGGCGTCATTTCATTGTAATGACAGGGGTGACTGAGGGTAATGACTTCAAGTAGCCAGACCAGCTGAAACCCTAATCAGCAAAGATTTTATTCCCAAGCAGATGTCCCCAGAATTAAAAACAGATGGGAAGGAATACAAAATACTCAACTGCCCTGCAGAGAGAGAGAACTTGTCTTCAAGAACGTAGTTTTCCATAAGATGTCAGCGTTTATTCTACCGATTGATTAGAAATATTAAGCAGTCATATTAAACCTTTCTAAATAAAATTGCAGCTGGGCCCGTGCTGTACATGATGCATGCTGGCCAATTCCCCTCAGCAAGAAGCTTTTAACTTGCTCTGCCAGGAGCAATTGGTCCTGCCACCCCTGAGATGAGCTGGGCAAGCCTGAGGCTTGTTGATGTCCACAGTATTCTGCAAGCAGGAGACACTGTTGTGTGCCTAATTTAGTTGAAGTTGGCTGGTTTTGTCCCTTAGCTTCCTCCCCAGCTTGTCCTCGTACCCTGTGCTGGTGGGGTGGCTCCTTGGTGGGTTCCTCCTTGGAGGGACCCAAGGTTTGCCATTGTAGAAGGAGAGAACACACGCGGTGCCATGGTTGTAATTTGCGAGCACTGGTGGGCATCACTTTGAAACAGGATGTCTGACCAGTCAGGTCCAAGCCTGGTACCCTCCCTCTGCTCTGAGATGGAGTTTTTTGATTCAGTGAAAACTCTGAAGTGTGATTTCCAGACTGGGAAGAACTGGAGAACCCAGAGTCTTTGCCTCTTTTTAAGAGAGCCAGTGGGATCCTGGGGGGCATCAGGAGGAGTGTGGGCAGCAGGTCACAGGAGGGGATCCTCCCCCTCTGCTCTGCCCTGCTCAGGCCCCACCTGGAGTGTTGTGTCCAGTGCTGGGCTCCCTGGGATAAAAAGGACAGGGATCTCCTGGAAAGAGTCCAGAGGAGGCTATGGAGATGCTGAAGGGCCTGGAGCATCTGCCCTGTGAGGAAAGGCTGAGTGAGCTAGGGCTGTTCAGCCTTGAGAAGAGAAGACTAAGGGGGGACCTAATGAAAATCTATAATTATCTTAAGCATGGGATGCAGGGGGAAATGGCCAGCCTCTTCTCAGTGTCTGTGGGGACATGACAAGGGGCAATGGCTGCAAGTTGGAGCACAGGGAGTTCCACACCAACATGGGGAAGAACTTTTCCCCAGTGAGGGTGAGGGAGCCCTGGGACAGGCTGCCCAGGGGGGTGTGGAGTCTTCTTCTCTGGAGAGATTCCAGCCCCATCTGGACGCTTCCCTGTGCAATATGAGCTGGGGAGCTGCTTTGGCAGGGGATTGGACCTGATGATCTCTGGAGGTCCCTTCCAACCCCTACAATTCTATGATTCTTAGTTGGTGACTCTATAGGCAGCATTGAGTGTCTCTGCATCATCTCCTATAGCTTGCTGTGATTCTTCTTGTTTGAAAAGCCTGTAAAACATCGTGTCCTCCAACAAATGTATCCCTTTTCTTGACCCTTAAATGCACAGAGAGTCTTTATTTGTTTCACATGAGAATTAAAATCCTGTTCTTGCAAAACACCAGCATAAATAATGAGTGCAGAGGGGCTATTCTTGTGCTTAAGTGCTCTGCTGGATTAGGGCCTAAACTTTCTAAATTAAATGATGAATTTTTAAGTACCTGTGGAAATCTAGGGAAGTTAAAAAATAAATAAAGTGCAATACAAAAGGTCACTGCAGCTGACAAATGAGACCTAAATACATCATTGGTTTTAGGGACTTCTTTACACACCTGTGTTGTTTTTTTTTTTGAAAGAGGCTGATGAATTTTATAGGATTCCTCGAATTGTGTTGGCAGGTGGGTGCTATGGAGGTGTAATGTTTGAGCTGAAAACACACTCAGGGAAGTGACTGTTCTGAAAACACTGCAGTTCTGGTCATAGTTCCTAAGCCTAAACATGAAAGAAGATGAGAATATCATGTTTGGTGGATGATTCACAGTCTCATATTTGAGCCCTGTCAGAGCTTTTGCTTTGTCTCTTTGAACCCTGTTTATCTTGGAAAAGTTCAATCAAGGTTTCAAGGACTAATGCTACAGTAGATACTTTATTTATAGAAGTTTTGGGTGGTTTCCCCACCAACCCCCAAAGGGACTTCTATCATGCGGAGAAACTTTTTCACAGTGAGGGTGACAGAGCACTGGAATAGGCTGCCCAGGGAGGTGGTGGAGTCTCCTTCTCTGGAGAGATTCCAGCCCCGTCTGGACGCCTATCTCAGTGAAATGTCCTAGGGAGCTGCTTTGGCAGGGGGTTGGACCCGATGATCTCTCGAGGTCCCTTCCAACCCCTACAATTCTATGATTCTATGATTCTATGACTTGAATTTAGATAATCTTTTTCTTATGTGATATTAAGCAACTGGAAAACTTGGGCTAAGAATGTGCAATGAGGCGATGCTCCTCTGCGGTACCTTAGAGGAATTCCTGTTGCTGGTGGCTCTTGCTCACAGCAGCAGCAAGGGCTGCTCTGAACTGCAAGCTGCCAACATGCATGGGGACACATCCTGCTGTCCTTGAAATAGAGGTGGGACAGCTTGGGGAGCAAGCACAGCGCTGTAGACTGTAACGTGACTGTGAAGCGTTGACCTAGCTGTAGTATCTCAGCTTAAAAACAACCACCACCCAAGAGGTGGAATGCTGTAAGTTGGGAGGCTTTGGCAGAATGCCAGCACAGAAACAATACAGGATTGGAGGAGAGGAGGAGGAACTTTCTGCAAAATGAGGGAATAAGGATCTTTCCTATTCTTCACCATGGCTGGCTTGGTAATCACATAAAAATCACTCTTCTTAATCCATTCCACCCCTCTGTGGGTTTAGGTTTCGACTCTAAACTTTTGAGCACCAAACATAGAGGGGTACCAACGCCCCTGAGACCATTTCTGCTGTTCATAGATAACACAAATTTTAAATATACACATGTGAAAAACAAATTGCTGTCGTGGTTTTGTGTGGCTGGGTTCTGGTGGAGGAGAAGGGGGCTGCAGGGGGGTGCTTCTGCCCCACAGAGCCTACAGAAGAAATTCAGGAGAAAACATTGGCTGGGCACAATTAACAGGATCAGCTTCTCAAGGGATGCTGACCTTGAAAGCAGGGATAATGTTTAGCAACTCCCTGGAGTGGATGCTGCACTGAGCCAAAACCCATCAAATTGAGCAGACAACGTGTCTCTGGCTGAGCAGGTTGTCGATGAGGCAACGCTGCACGCACGTACCCTTCCCCTCACTTCGTGTAGCTGGTTGCCATTGTCACATAAATCCATCTTCTTTCACTTCCCCCATCATTTACTGACACACATCTCACCCACAGGTTGTACTCCGACTACCTGTACTTCGCCAGCGCTAATAAATCGGCGGAAGACTTTCACGAGAAGGTGGCAGAATCCCTGCAGCTGTTTGAAAACTGCCTGCTGGATTACTCCCTGAGAGCCTGTGTCTACAACAACACCCTGAACAATGCCATGCCTGTATGTATTTTCCAAGAGAGTTCGGTTGTTTGCTTCTTTAATGGGATGTTGGGTCAAGGTTACTGAAAATACCAAAACACCCATGAGTGAGCGCTGAGGAATGAAGCTTTCTCCCTTTGCATTTGTAAAGTAGATGACATAAATAGATATGTAAGCATGTAAAAGCTGATGTACTGGCTCAGCTGCCTCCTCAGCCTGTTCCCTGATGAATGCCAACAGTAATAATACAGTCTTTCTATTGTGCAAGCGTACGGCGAGCGCATTTAGTGAAGATTACAGTTTAATGTGTAAGCTTTTTGCAGATCTCTCCAAAAAAGTAGCTCTGGCAAGGCTCTTTGTGGCACAAAATTGCCTCAAAGTCAGAATAAATTATGTATTTTTTTCTTAAGAAAAGGCTAGCAATAACTAGATAAAACCCGAGGGTTTTTTTGGGTTTTTTTTTTTTTAATCACACACATCAGAAAATGATAAAAGGAAATACAGAAACTGCTGGCAGGGGAAATGGATAAGTGTTACAGGCTTGCTGTTCCAAGATTCACATTTTTAGTGGAGAACTGACTTCAAATTTTACTCTGTGAAGGGGAGAGCAGAAAGCCTTCACATAATAATATAGAAGAGATTGCCTTGAAGTATCGTGTCTGGCCAGTTCTCCATTCAATCCTCTTTTATTTCTCAGGCTGTAAAGGACTCAGAGGGTATACTTCCCTCCTTTGTCTCCAGATGAGGTTATTGCCTCCTCCACTCGATAAAATAACCATAAAAGAGTGTATTGCACAGCCCTGAGCCCTGCAGCACCAGGACAAATAGGATGTTCCTCTTTCTTACCTTGGCAGGTAGACGGGATCTGCTGCTCTTTGATGATAGCCTCAAGGATCTCTGCAGACACGAGCTGCTCTTGGGCAGTATCACAGCATTTTCCAGCCATTTGCTTCCAGAAATCCATACTTGTCCTTTTTTTTTTCTTTCTTTCTTTTCCCCCAGTGTGGGGAGAGAAAGGCAAGAGAGAGAACCAGAAGGAAAAATTTTTCCCCTCTCGTCTTCAGCCTCAGGGTGCAGAACCAATCTTCATTTGCTGTCTTAGGCAGCCCTCTGAAGAAGATAACTTTTGAAAATGAACAGAGGAAGCCTCTTCCCAGAGAGCCTCAAGCAGGTGTTCACATTAAAACACAACAGCTAACTGTGCTCCTCAATGGGCTTTTTTTCAGCTGGCTTCTTCAGCCAAGTTGCTGAAGTCTGTTATGTGCATGGTTTGCTATGTATTGAAAAAGTAGGGACTGTTTTCCCCCGTGAGCTCATTAGATTGCTAATTGTGAGGCTGCACTGGGAGGATTTTGTTAATATATTTTGTTTGTTCATATATTCCTGAAATGGGAAAGGTGTGATGGATGTTGTTGCTGCTGATAGATGGTTACCTGCAAAGAAAGGGGTGTTTGTCAGCTCATCCTCGCTTAGAGTCAGCAAAAAGTGAAGGAGAAAGGCATGCTGAGCCAGGGTCAGCACTCTGAAAATGCAGAAATGGGTATTATGGAGGGGAGAACGGGTTGGGAAACTCTCAATGGCCTCAAGCTGCCCCAGGGCAGGGTCAGATTGGATCTTAGGGAAAAATTTCCACTGAAAGAGTTATGGGGCTGTGGCCCAGGCTGCCCAGGGAGGGGGCTGAGTCCCCAGCCCTGGGTGTGTTTAACATGTGGGTAGATGAGGTGCTCAGGGATCTGGTTTAGCACAGGACAGGGATGGTTGGACTGGATGATCTTAAAGGTCTTTTCCAACCCAGTGATTCTAGTTATGCCTTTGAGGTACAGGGGAAGCACCAGAGCTTTATGGAAGGAGATGGTCTGGTTCAGAAGAATGGAGATGAGGAAATCAGTACAGCACACTGTATAGGGCAGAAAATAAAGGTTCTTGCTGATCCCAAGAACACTGAAAATTAATGGGACATATTAGTTAAAATCCCTCTTTGAGCTGAAAAGCTTTAAAAGAGATTCCTAACCCATGTGGGAAAGCGCTGCAATCCCAAGCTCTGAGGTGATGCTTGCCTTGTGCTTGCCTCCATCTCCTAGCAGAAAGAAAAGCAACCCCCATCATGGGGCCACACGCTTCCCCCAGTGTTCAGGGAAATGAGGCTAGAGTGCTGCCCTGCCAGTATTACCACATTGGGCTGAGGTTTTAATCGAATACAAAGAAGTCTGCTAAATATGGGGGGGGGGGGTATTGTTATAAGCTACCACCAACACCCACTGGAATTGTACATTATGACAATAATGGCTTAGCAATAAATCAAAACCTGGTTTATTTTGCTGGGATAGAGGTACCAATGTAGGTCATGGGAGTCAGTGTAAGAAGTGAAAGAGACTCTTGTTATCTGGCTTCATTGGCTCTGCGGCAACACGACTTGAAGATGTTAAGTCTCTTTTATGAAAGATGCTTATGACTTGGGATTCATGTTTCTCTTTTCTGAGCCTGGAGGGATTTAGAGAAATATTTATAAGCACAGTTGGAGGTTGGACTTTTAAGAACACCCGACTACCCTTTTTCTGTTTCAACTTGTTATGTAAAATTGAGGAGGGAAGAAAAACAGAGATTAGGTCAGGACAGGCTGAAAACTGCCTTTTCACATCTCTGGTCTAACACAGTCTGGCACTCTCATTGCACACTCAGACAATGCACCATTAACACTGTCTGGCAGCCACTTCTACTGCAGCTTAGCTCTAAATCTAATGATTCCAATCAGAGGATAAAGCAAACACACCCAAACCTAATTCCTACACAAGATCAGAGTATTTGCCCTGCTCGTAACAGCACGATCTGGTGTGGCTGATAATCAAGGTGAAATAAGCAGCCCGAGGGCCTGAAGAAGGTAGCAGGACTTTGCATCTTCCCTTCCACTGCTGTTCATCCAAGGCCTGAAAGCCTTCAGTGTCTCCTTGAAGGATGAGTCACCCCGAGCATGGAGGTGAGGTGGCTGAGCATCCTTCCCCATACGGTTGTCTATACAGTGCTTTTACACAGACCTGTGGCTGATGCAGCAAGTGCACAGAGCCAAGCCCTTAGTTAAATGACATCCCTAACCAGTGGAAAGGCCAGTTGAAAAGATTTCCTTAAGCTGCACAGAAAACAAGAGGAAAAAATGAAAAATAAACATTCAGATACTGTCTTTTCATGGGTTTTATTTGGTATTTTTGCCCAGAAGACAGAAGTGACTTGGTTTGTTACTGCTGGAAGGTTGCAAGATGAACTGAGTTTGTTTTGCTTTTTTTGTGTGTGTGTGCTTCCAGGTGAGGCTGCAGGTTGGGCTCTACGTTGTGTATCTTTTGGACTGGCTGACAGTTTTTGACAAAGATCAGATACTTGTTCTTCGCTTGGAGGATCATGCATCCAACGTCAAATACACCATGCACATGGTGTTCCAGTTTCTGGATCTGGGTAGGTATCTTCTGGCTTTTTTTTTTTTTTTGAGATAAGTGCAAAAAAACCATTATTATCCTTCTTCTAGGCCATTTTTTCTTTATTAAGAGACAGAACAGAAGCTTGGGAATCTATCTTGAAGGATGCATTAATCTTGTTGCCCGGAGCCAAGCAAAATTGAAATTCCCAAATTCCCATAGAAAGGCTGGTGTCAGAAGATCTTAGTAAGTCTATCTTAAGAAAAAAAATAATCAAAACCATTCAGAAGCATAGGGTAAGAACATATCTTAACCCTGCAGAGCCAATCCTGCTTCTGAAGGCAGTCAGGGCTGCTTTGTTGTGGTCTTAAGCAGGTGAAGAGTTATCCCCTGTGATTTAAGCAACGTGCTACCATGGTGTGCCTGCCATTGCCAGCACACACTGATCCAGAATCTAAATCTGAGCCTGATGAAAGGTTGTGTTTCTAGCTGGGGAAAAAAAGGGGGAAATTGTGTTTTTGCTGTGTTGATTGAGACATCTGTTGCTAATCCTCAGAGAAACGCTGGCAGGCAAAATGTTGCCCAATGTTGATTTGACAGTAGCAAGAGGATGAAAATGTGGCTGCAAAATAGTCTGGCTGGTCCAAACGCTGGTCTAGATGATGAGAAAGTTTGAGTGTAGCAGCTTGAACAGATGAAGAGCTTGGCATCTTCTTTCTGAGTATGGTTTATGCTGGAAAAGTCTGTGGGGTTTGTATTTGACTGAATTACGTTGTTGAGTTGTTCCTGGAAGAGGGGCATCACTATACCTCTGTACCACTTTGATCCCACTGACAGCCTCCAAAACAAATTAAAAAAAGGACTTAGAGGAGTGAAGCTTGTAGAGTTTCTACCAGGTATTGGGCATCTCCTGTTGCAAAATGAAGCAAACAGTATAAAATAATTGTAACCCCAAATGGGATAGGAAGTTGTAGTCAGTGTCACAGTTGTTTTCTGAAAACAAATTATTCCCTCCAGGAATTATTTATGCTGCTCGTTGTAGAGATGATTAATTAATGTGAAATGAAAATGTATTGTTTCCATATTTACCAACAGAGATTTATTTTACTAATTCTGGCCTGTATTCAATCTTCTGAAACATCATCGCTGCTAACACAAATTCCATTTGTCTTCCCTTGGCAAACCTTGGGACTTAGTCATTTGTCTTCTTCAGCACGGGCATTTGTGGTGAAATATTTTAACATAATATTCTGGGGTTTTTTTTTCCCCACAGCACCTCTAAGTGAGAAACAAGAAGCTCTGATTACGAAGAGCCCTGCATCAAACACTAGACGTCCTGAAGACAGAAGCTTGGGACCTATGCTACCAACGACGAAGGCAATTTTAAGGGATTTCTATAGGCCTTTTAATACAAAACTGGCACAAGTTCTTTTTGATGATGCTTTTTTATGGAAGAGGACATAGTATGTAAATTTAGTGCCACAAATACAGTGCTTAAAGGAGTTTTTATTTTTTTAAATTCTATTTTTGTGCGTGGATATTTACATTTCTCCCATTCCAAAGAGAAGCCGATTGAGGAGCTGAGATTCTCGCCTTCAGTCAGCACGCTTCACGACAGTAAGACCACATTTTCCTTGTGAGAATGTAAAGCACCTTGCTTATCAGTTTCTGGCAACTTCTTTTAACCCCAGCAAAAGAGTAGAGTGGAAAAGCATTGGTGCAAAGATGGTGCAAGTCTTACACTCTTCGCGGGGATGTCGAAGTTTAACTTTCTCTCAAGATGCTGCAGCACAGGATTAGCATCAGTTTCCTACAATTACACTTATAATCTCATTTTCAATATATGTTATTCATTCATTTTTTCAAACTATGAATGTCATTTAGTCATTAAAATTTTTAATTGAATTCAACCTAAACATTTGTTTCTTTTCCTCTGCATCTTCACAAGTGGCCTTGGCTTGCACTGAGGTTTAGTAGTTTCCTTCATTCTGAAACAAAGATAAAGGATAATTGCATTTACATAAATTTCCAAGTCTAATTTATCATTTCAAGATAAATGGTCGTTCCTAGTCACAGTTTCTTGCAAAAGAAAATATTCCAGGTAAGATGGATGATTGAAATCTAAACACCAGGCCACATTTAGTGTTTATTGTAACAAATCCATTTTATTCTGTATTTTTTGAATGTAAAGATGTATCATTTATTCATATAACTCATGCATTTTACCACAGGAAACCACTAGTAGGCTTTCCATAAAGTCCACTGCTGGCCATGGAGAGCGTTTATGGTGTTCTGTGATAGGTTCTACACAACTACTTTTCATTGCAAAGAAATATGTATTTTAAAATGATTATGAGATCTTGTTTAAGTACATCAAAGGACAGAATGCACATTGTCTCACATCCTCAGAGAAAGGATATGTTAACTAATGAATTAGTTGGATATTATGTGTTTTTTCTCTTCAGGAAAGATGTCTACATCTGTTGGATATTAGGAAAAAAGTTATTTATCCAAAAGCTTGCCAAACATTGGAAAAGGATGCCCAGGAAAGTTGTGGAGTCACCATCGCTTGAGGGATTTAAATGCTGCCTACATGAATTTTAACATGGGGAAGTTCAAGGCTCTGCACATGTGTTGGGGCAATTCCAAGCACAACTACAGGCTGGGTGGAGAAGGGATTGAGAGCAGCCCTGAGGAGAAGGACTTAGGGGTGCAGCAAAATGTGACCTGGCAACATGTGCTTGAAGCAATGTGTGCTTGGGCTTGGGCTGCATCAAAAGCAGTGTGGCCAGCAGGTCGAGGGAGGGGATTCTGCCCCTCTGCTCTGGGAAGAACCCTCTGGAGACCTGCGTCCAGCTCTGGGGTCCCCAGTACAAGAAAGGCATGGAGCTCTTGTAACAAGTCCAGAGGATGCTGTGAGGGATAAGAGGGCTGGAGCACCTCTCCTGTGAAGAGTTAGGGTTGTTCAGCCTGGAGAAGAGAAAGCTCTGGGAAGATCTTATTACAGCCTGCCAGTCTATCAAGGGGCTCCAGGAAAGATGGAGAGGGACTGTTAAAAAGGGCAGGGAGTGATATGAGAAGGCGTGACGGCTTTGAATGGAAGGAGGGGAGATTTACATGAGACATCAGGCAGAAATCCTTCCCTATGCGGGTGGGGAGGCCCTGGCACAGGCTGCCCAGAGAAGCTGGGGCTGCCCCTGGATCCCTGGCAGGATTCAAGGCCAGGTTGGATGGGGCTTTGTGCACCCTGGGTTGGTGGGGGGTGTCCCTGCCTCTGGCAAGAGGTTGGAACTAAATGGTCTTTAATGTCTCTTCCATTCCAAACCAGTCTATGATTCTGCATTACCTTACCAGCCCTGAAAGCTACTGAATTTATTTGTCATTATCTTTTAGCATAAGCATTAATTCCATGAGCAAATGACACACACTGACATAGGGTGCTGAACTCAGATTTCCACCAGCAGAACCATGGAGTCCACCAGTAGCCAGGGAGCTTCTCTCTGCCCTTTGCCTGTGTCAGTAACATAAATCAAAACATGCTTCATGGTCAGAATTCCTTCAGAGTTGAATCATGCCCAGCACCTTGCTAGATCAAGGTCTTGCCAGCTTCTGACTCAGAGGAAGGAGAAAGTTGAAGGTTCCCTGTACGAAGGTGGACAGTGATGACCACATGTCCCCAAGGACGGATAAAGTCAACAAAGAGGAGTTGGTGCACCGATGTCACCATGTTGTGTGTAGCACAATAACACATGGGCAAGGGCCTGTAGCTACAGGTGATCTGTTAGGAGCCTGTGATCCTTCTAAAGGTGAAATCTCCAATGAGGCTGCTTTGATGTCTTCATCCCTTTCACAGACTCACAGAATGTTAGGGGTTGGAAGGGGCCTCAGGAGATCAGCTAGACCAACCCCTGCATGCCAGAGCAGGATGACCTTGAGCAGGACATTATCTAGGTGGGTTCATGAGCTCCAACATGCCATCTCTGATTAAATGCAGTGCAACCTTGTGCTGTTGAGTTTTGCCATGACTGGAGACTAAAAAGTAGCAGTATAACTGTCAAGCAGTCATGTTGGAGGTAAGGATGTTGCTTCCTAGTGCAGGCTGTAAGACTAGTATTGATCTGGTGGCTCCAAATGAAATAAAATAAATAATATGTTCTTTTCTTGAGTGAAGCGATGGCGCTGGGTGTCAGACCCCTCTTCTGCCACAGAGCAGGCAGGGTACCTCTGCCATTCAGTGGCTTCACTCTGGCCTCGCAGCAAACCTCTGCGTAGGATAAGGCTCATCCCAAGTTCTTCCAGTTCCCTTTACCTTCCTGTTGGCTGTTCTAGATGTGAAATAATCCAATGCTGCTGTCATCGTTCAGTGTAGCGTTGAGCTGACCTACATCCCCAGGACAGTGATTTGCTGAGATTATTATCAAGACAGTATATTTTGGAGCACAGGAAGTTCTGCACCAATATGTGGAAGAACTTCTTCATGGTGAGAGTAACAGAGACCTGTGACAGGCTGCCCAGGGGGTGTGGAGTCTCCTTCTCTGGAGAGATTCCAGCCCCATCTGGACGCCTATCTCAGTGAAATGTCCTAGGGACTCTGCTTTGGCAGGGGGTTGGACCCGATGATCTCTGGAGGTCCCTTCCAACCCCTAAGATTCTATGACTTCCACGTTTGCTGAAGCACAGCAGTGGCTCTTCTCAAATAGCTCAGGGAAAAGCCTGTCTCACACCATGTTTCCTCTTACCTCAGCCCACCAAAAGTGCCCAGGCAAAGACACAGCTTCCCTGAGCACAGAGGTGCTGGGGAAAGGGTCGCTTCCAAATGTTCTTCCTGCTACTGCAGAACAATGTGCACTGTGTTTCCTGGAAGCCCTCCCATGTCCAGGCCAAGTGTGTTGGCTGGCTGGAAGAAGCACAGTAAAAACAAATGATCCCCTGCTAAGAGGCACTGGTTTATGTGGGTAACAGCCAGTTGTTAAGAGAGCCAATGGGATCCTGGGGGGCATCAGGGGGAGTGTGGCCAGCAGGTCACAGGAGGGGATCCTCCCCCTCTGCTCTGCCCTGGTCAGGCCCCACCTGGAGTGTTGTGTCCAGTGCTGGGCTCCCTGGGATAAAAAGGACAGGGATCTCCTGGAGAGAGTCCAGAGGAGGCTACGGAGATGATGAAGGGCCTGGAGCATCTCCCCTGTGAGGAAAGGCTGAGGGAGCTGGGGCTGTTCAGCCTGGAGAAGAGAAGACTAAGGGGGGACCTAATTAATGTTTATAAATATCTTAAGCATGGGATGCAGGGGGAAATGGCCAGCCCCTTTTCAGTGTCTGTGGGGACAGGACAAGGGGCAATGGCTGCAAGTTGGAGCACAGGGAGTTCCACACCAACATGGGGAAGAACTTTTCCCCAGTGAGGGTGAGGGAGCCCTGGGACAGGCTGCCCAGGGGGTGTGGAGTCTCCTTCTCTGGAGAGATTCCAGATCCATCTGGACGCTTCCCTGTGCAATATGAGCTGGGGATCTGCTTTGGCAGGGGGTTGGATCTGATGATCTCTGCAGGTCCCTTCCAACCCCGAATTCTGTATATAAAAAGTACCATAATTTTTTTTATTTTTCCCCAAATCTGAGGTACCTAAGATGAAAGTTTACTCCATATAATAGCTTTGTAAATACCTGCCAGTCATGCGTGCTCCAGCTTCATAAACTCAGGACGAGCAGTGAAGTTGTGGCAGTTCGAAACACAGCTTTCCCCCAAGAGAGTCACCCATCTTTCAAGGCAACCGCTCCTTTTATTAAAGACAAGCCTCAACGGGGTCACAAGGAGTTGCTCCCGCTAGATCCCCCAGCGCGGGCATCCTGAAGGATGCAGCGCGGAACATCCAACACCAAGGCTTGTGTTGCACTACCATCTTGTGGTCAATAAGGGCAGCGCTGAGTGCCCTGGACAAGCATCTTTGGGGTTGGTTTTTTTAATCTCCGCTTTTCCCCCCCTCTTCATTACATTGAAAAAGGAAAAAGCAGGTGCAAAAAAAACCCCCAACCCCAAACTAACAAAAAACCCCAACAAAACACCCCCACCCCCACCCCCCCCCAAAAAAAAAGAAACCCCAAACCCCAAACCCTTCCACTTCTTTTCAGATCTTGGAATCATAGAATCGTAGAATCACAGGGGTTGGAAGGGACCTCCAGAGCCCATCGGGTCCAACCCCCTGCCAAAGCAGGGTCCCTAGGACAGGGCGCACAGGGAGACATCCAGACAGGGCTGGAATCTCTCCAGAGAAGGAGACTCCACACCCCCTGGGCAGCCTGTCCCAGGGCTCCCTCGCCCTCACTGGGGAAAAGTTCTTCCCCATGTTGGTGTGAAACTTCCTGTGCTCCAACTTGCAGCCATTGCCCCTTGTCCTGTCCCCACAGGCACTGAGAAGGGGCTGGCCATTTCCCCCTGCATCCCCTGCTTAAGATATTGATAAACATTAATTAGGTCCCCCCTTAGTCTTCTCTTCTCAAGGCTGAACAGCCCAAGCTCACTCAGCCTTTCCTCACAGGGGAGATGCTCCAGGCTCTTAATCATCTCCATAGCCTCCTCTGGACTCTCTCCAGGAGATCCCTGTCCTTTTTATCCCAGGGAGCCCAGAACTGGATGCCCAGATGTCCACAGGAATATAATTTCCAGTGCATCCCTGGATGAGGACCCTATGGAGAAGTACTGGCTCTGCACAGCCCCAGCATCAAGAAATCACAGAATTACGGTATAGTTTAGGTTAGGGAAGACCTTTAAGATGATTGAGTCCAACTGTTACCCTAGCACTTTCAAGCCCACCGCTCACCCATGTCCCTGAACACCACATCTGCAGGGCTTTTAAATCCCTCCAGGTTTGGTGACTCCACCACTGCCCTGGGCAGCCTGGTCCAGTGCTTGGCAGCACTTTGCATGCAGACATTTTTCCTAATGCTAAAGCTAAACCTCCCCTGGAGCAACTTGAGGTAATCTCCTCTTGTCCTATCACTTGTTATTTGGGAGAAGAGATTGACACCCACCTCGCTACATCCTCATCCTTGCAGTCCCTCCTGGGGAGCTGTGATGGGATCCTGTGTGGGGATTTGCCAGCACCACTGCAGATCACCATGCAGCACGTACCTCTGCCCAGAGGGAATTTGTTGGGTGCTGCAGTGGTACCTCTAGTTAGCTCAGAGCAGCTCCCAGATCCCTCTCAGGCTGTGGTTCTGGCTTGCAGACCTACAGTTAGGGGATTTGACCCACAATTCTGTCATCAGGGGAAAGATCTCAGCAGCGACTGAGGCTGGAGAGATGCTCCCCAAAGCTGGTTTCAGCACTGTCCTGCTGGGGACTTCCTGCTTTGGAGTCACAGCTCCTGTGAACACTTTGCCATCTCACTGCACTGCCTCAATCAATGGAAAAGCCCTTAAAATGATTGCCAGCATGGCAGGGGCTTAATGGACTTCCAGGCTTAAAGCTGCCATTGAAAAATTAGAGACCTGCTGGGTATGGATTAAGCCACAATTAGAGGAAAATAAGGTCTGGAAGTAACACAAATAGCAATCAGCATATCCCATGTGAGAGGAAGGACACGCTTCCCATCCCTCACCCTCATCACATCCGAGTGTCTCTCTGCCTGGTGAAAAATCTGCCCCTTAGAGCAGGTGTAGGTGTGTTGGTGTCCCTGTGACAGGGAGGGCAGGGGCTGTTCACACCCCCAGACTGTGCCAGGGCACTGGGGATGCCAGGATCCCTAGGTGTCTATCCATCTTCTCCTGGTATTGCCCACCAAATGCATTTTTCTCCAAAGATGGAGGCGGGAAGAGTGGAGGAGGCTTGTGTGCATCTCTCTATCACAGTGACTCTGATGCTCACAAGGGTGAGAAGTGCCAAGCTCATGATGTGACCCTGTTCATCATCTCCAATGCCTGGAAAAACAAGGCCAAAAGGCAACATGGGTGCAACTCATACCTCACTCCAGACCTCCATGCCCTTCATCTTCAGTTTGAACCCCCAATCTAGCAGCAGGACCCCCCTCACTGCAATGCTCCCTGTTCCCTGCCTCCCCACCCGTTCGCTCTGCTTTTGGCTGTGGGTGACAGGTGTGGAAGAGCTAGAGGAAAAATGCTGAAAATACAACTCTAAGAGCTTTAAAATTGCTGCAGAATCATCCATGAATTATAAATGAATGGGAATGGGGAAATGGAAGGGTTGTGCTGGTACTCAGAGCATTGCAGCAGGAGAATAAACCCAACCTGAGAGCAGCTCCCCAGACAGCCTTTGTTTTAGTCTACAGAGGCCACCAATGACTTGCAAATAACATGGGGTCTGGCTTTGGCTGAATCTAAAACTAGTGCATCCTGATTATAGAACATTTTGGGTTTCCCAGAGACCAAAGATTTGGAGCTGTCTCCATCACATGTAGCAAGATGTCAATCATCCAGTGCTTCTCACAGTTTAGCCAACTAATCAGGGTCTTTTACACCCCTTTTTTTAAACTTCTGGGAGAAAAAAGTTATTGTAGTAAAAGAAAATTGTGTGTTCCAAACTTTGGAGTTTATTCACCTTGGTTTCTAGGTTCACTTAACACAGCCATTAATTTAGACAAGTGCACAACATAATTTAGATCATTCCCAGCTTTTCTATCTTCCCACATGTTGACATACAACACATGTGTGTATATTGATTGATTTCTATGTGTATTTATGCAAATTGACTTCATTTAAATGCCTGTCCCTTTCCCAAGTGCCATGATCAGTGCTGTGCTCAGGGGCCAGTCTGGCTGCTGTTAAATAGCCATTAAGCAGAAATACACCCTGACGCCTCTAGCCAAGCTATCCCACCCTACCTGGGTGCTTATTTGGGTCTAAACATATTAACTCCCCTCTCTAGCAGTGTGAGAATAGAGATAGAAAGCAATGAAAGCTGCTTTCAGCTGGTACCTGGGGCAGTGTGGTCCTACAGCAGGGCAAGGAGGCAAAGGCTTTGATAAAACAGCCTCAGAAAGGGATGGAGAAGTAGAGGGGGATGATGACAAGTGATTCAGTGATGTAGCTTAAGAGACAATTAATTAATATAGCTTTAATATAAGGAGAATTTGCATGTTTTGAGAATAGACAGTATTTGTGTGGTTTGGATTTTAGTAGAATGCAGCTCCAGCTGTTTGAGCTGTTTTGTTGGAGCAACTACAAAATTTAACCCTAATAGTGGAACAGCCTTGAAGATAAAGAAAGTGAAGAGAGGGGAGTAATAAATAATGAGACCAATGACCAATTAAGAGACAGAGTATATCTTGTTTTCCTGCCTGTGGCAGGGGGTTGGAACTCTATGATCCTTGGGGTCCCTTCCAACCCAGAGCGTTCTATGATTCTATGATTTTCAGCTAAAAGGGGTTCCTGACTAGTTTGTGCAGGAATGGGTTTTTGAAACTATGGAGGAAACTGTAAAGAGGGGAAGACATCCAGCCTTTATCCCTGCAGACCACCAGAACACCCCCTGAGTGTCACTGAGCACGCTCCATCTCTGAGGAGTTAATGTAAATGACTTCCTGGAAGTAATTTGCATAACCCTGCCTTTTCTTAGAAATTATAATGAGCATGTTAGTTAATCTGTATCAATAGGAGAAATCTGGCTTTAATCAGGGCACACATTTGGAGGAGGGATCCCCTGTGTGCCCAGCGCTGTGATAAAGGATATCTGCTTCATAGCCACCAAGGCTATTGAGTTTTGATTCTGGCTTTCTGAGGCTTCACAAGAAAGAAATGCTGCACTTGAGTGGAATGAAATCCTGGAGCGGTGAGATAAATCGATCAGGCAAAATTGCACTGGAGAAAGTAAAAAAAAAACCAAGCAGGGTAGCCAAAAAATAGAAGAAATCCAGCAAAGAAATAAGCAGAAAGAGATGTTTGTCAGGAGAAAAGAAAAAAAAAAAGAAAGATTTTTTTTTTTGGACCACCTGAAGAGGCTTAGGAAAGGAAAATAGTGATGGAACTGTTGGCTTGCCTGGAGATGCATCAGCTGAACACACTGCAGACTCAGATGTTATTGTGTGTTGTACTGGGAGGTCTAACCTCAGAGATGAGGAGGACAGGGCCTGGATCCACCAAAATGTGGGTTCCTCACCTCCTTCTGCCCAGCTCATACAGCAGAGGCCAAAGCTTCATTTATTTGCACTTGGGAAGGAGCAAACTACATCGAATCATAGAATCAGAGAATCACAGAATCATAGGGGTTGGAAGGGCCCTCCAGAGATCATCGGGTCCAACCCCCTGCCAAAGCAGGGTCCCTAGCTCATATTGCACAGGGAGGCATCCAGATGGGGCTGGAATATCTCCAGAGAAGGAGACTCCACACCCCCTGGGCAGCCTGTCCCAGGGCTCCCTCACCCTCACTGGGGAAAAGTTCTTCCCCATGTTGGTGTGGAACTCCCTGTGCTCCAACTTGCAGCCATTGCCCCTTGTCCTGTCCCCACAGACACTGAAAAGGGGCTGGCCATTGCCCCCTGCATCCCATGCTTAAGATAATTGTAGACTTTAATTAGGTCCCCTCTTAGTCTTCTCTTCTCCAGGCTGAACAGCCCTAGCTCACTCAGCCTTTCCTCACAGGGGAGATGCTCCAGGCCCTTCATCATCTCCATAGCCTCCTCTGGACTCTCTCCAGGAGATCCCTGTCCTTTTTATCCCAAGGAGCCCAGAACTGGACACAACACTCCAGGTGGGAAAAGAAAAAAGGGAATAGAAAAAATATTGAAGGAGAAGGGCTAAAGTCAGGGCAGGTCCTATGTGGCTGGATTAGGAGCCTGAAAGAAAGGTGAAATGCTGCATCTATGGCTAAGAAGAAGGAAGGGCTGACACTGGTATGGATACCTGGTATCAGGTATCTCTGGTCCCAGCCTGCGGGCTCTGGATGGAAGGATCCATCCAAAGGCAGGACTCTGGTCCAGGACATCTGTGATGGGTGGCAAAAGTATAACATGCCTTATGGCAAACTTTTAATGTGCCTTTTTTTGTAGGTGAATTTAGGTGGTGGGGTGTGACATTGCCAAGGGAAACAGAGAGATGGGGGGAGAGGGGGGTGTTACAGCCCGGTGCTTGCCAAAACCCAGCTGCCTGCAACATGGTTGCACATTGACACCCCATCCCCTCCAGCTGCACCTTTTGGGGGGGTCACCAGGCATTTATTTCCCACGGGTTCAGGGCGAGGGAGAAATGAGCCGTGATTAGAGCAGGAGGACACCACGAGAGGGCAGGGCATATCTGGAAATTCAGCTGCAGCTGGAAAAGTTGCCCTGCCATGGCCAGACCCAGCTTTTGTCAGGGATGTCCCCAGGGTCGTGGTGTGGTGGAGGGAAAGGAGTTCTCATCTGAGGTATCGTGACTGCATACGTACCATAACCCAATACAAACCACGTGTAACTGGACAGGGCACAAAGGGGACAGGGAGAATTAAGTGAGGGAACTGGAGCGTGTACAGTTACAGGCAGCCTAGCGTTGTTGCTATTCACATAGAAGCACTGGCATCACCATCCCCCTCTGCTCTCCTGCGTGGGCCAACCAAGACTAGGGTGGCCCCACACCTTCAAATTCACCCTGATCGAATCCCTTCTCAAACCTCAATGCAGTTCAAAAGGATTATGAAGGTACCAAATGGAAATCCCCTTTCCTCGCGGTGGCTGGCAACCATAAGCCCAACTTCTATGAGTTTGTTATGCCAATGTATTATTTAGTTATCCTGTAGCAAGATCCATCAGGAAAAGGACATTTTAACAATTCATCCCCCTGAAAAAAAATCCTTCTGTGGCAGTTGCATGTGAAGCAGCCAGTTCAGTATTAACTGAGTCATTAAACAGTGTCTGTTAAGTGCTGTGTTGCCTCACAGGGATAGTACCACACTGAGTGGTGTTGAAGCTTCTTGTAAAAAAGTTTCTTACACTAAAAAAAATAACCCTCTCCACTGGAATAACACCTCCCAAACAGGCACATAGAATCTTAGAATCATAGAATCGCCTGGGTTGGAAGAGACCCTTTACATCATGGAGTCCAACCACAGCCTAACCCTGCCCAGCCCACCTCTAGATCATGTCCTTAAGGACTTCATCCACACACCTTTTAAATTCCTCCAGGGATGGTGACTCCACCACCTCCCTGGGCAGCCTGTTCCAAAGCCTGACAGCCCTTTCCTAAAGAAATTCTCCCTGATATCTGACCTAAATCTCCCCTGGGGCAATTTCAAGCCATTCCCACTTGTCACTTGAGAGAAGAGACCAACCCTGACCTCTCTGCAACCACCTTGCAAGCGGTTGTAGAGAGCGATGAGGTCTCCCCTCAGCCTCCTTTTCTCAAGGCTAAAAAGCCCCAGCTCCCTCAGCCTCTCCTCACAGGGCTTGTGCTCCAGCCCCTTCACCAGATGTGAGTCAGTCCTTGCCAGTGCTGTGTCCTGGGGCCCAGTGTGAATCCTGGAACGGTGGTTTCCATCCCCAAGCCGAGTGTGTACGATGTCTGTCCTCAACCAGCAGTTAACATACTGTCCTGGTTTCAGTCAGGATAGAGTTCACTCCATTTGCAGCAGCTGATGGGATGCTGTGTTTGGGAGTTACAATGAAAGCAGTGCTGAGAACACCCTGATGTTCTTAGTTGCAGTCAGACAGTCAAGGACTTTCTCAGCTTCTTCCTATTTCTCTATCCATGAGAAAGGAGGGGCGAAGCCAGGACAGGTGACCCAGATGGGCCAAAGAGAGTATTCCATGCCAATGACGTCCTGCCCAGGAGAACGGGGGGCTGAGGGGAGGAAGAAGAGGGGCGGTGGCGGGACGCGTGCTGCTTGGGGGGACGGTCGGGTTCCGGGACAGCTCTGGGTGGTACCTGAGTTGTGTGGGTCGGGGAGAAACTGCATTGGGGATCAAGAGTTTCAGATTCTTTTGCTCTAAAGTCCTGTTAGCATTGGGATATTTGATCTTTCTGTTCTCTTAGTAAACTCTCCTTATCCCAACCCACGGGCCTCTTAGTTTCTTGGGTTTGGAGTTATTTCCCCTTCCTTTTCCCTTCCCTTGTTTCCCCCCTTTTTCCCTCTTCCCCTGCTCTTTTACTTTAAGGAGCAGGCAGCTGCGTGGATCTCGGCCCACAGCCGGGGGGAAACCACGACACATACACCTTTCAGCAAAGGGATTACAAAGCATATTTCATTTCAGCAGATGGTGCTGCAGAGCAGCCCTGCCCCTCCAGCTGTGGCTGAGTTTTTGTAATGCGGTATTTGAGAAGTACTGATTTCATACATCTACATTAAGCCGCTTTTCAATAGCTTGCCTTTCTTCTATACGTGCTCCAGGAGTGTACATTACTTAATGAACACCCTGGTAGGCACACGTTGCTGTGTAATTAAAGGCAGGGGGCTGAAGGCAGCACAGCAGGAGCCAAGCCAGATGTTTGAAACAACAATTCAGCAAGCAATCAAATCCCCAGCATCTCAAGCCAGAAGGTTCAAAGCACTTGGACTAGAGCAAGTGTGCTAGCAGGAGCATGATAAAACCTCAGGAGGGAGAGGCTGTAGGTGTCCAGTGTTGCAGGAGGCAGGATTTGCTGGAGGAGCAAGGAAATTGGGAATTTTAACACTGTGAATATTCGCCAGCTGAAGTGTTGGAGAACTGGAGAAGTTGGGGTGGAGAGAGATGAAAGGGTCCTGAGCAGCAGGCGTGGGGATAAGTTCATTTATTTTAGATAAACCATGCCAGCATGTTGTGGTCATCCAACTGTAAGAGGAATGAACCGGCAAGAAGTGTTCACTGTTCACTGCTGTCTTGGTACATATCTAAGACATTTTAGTGGGTGGCAAATCTTTAAAATTTGAAGTTTCCCCAGCTGTGGGTGTTTAAAAAGTTGCAACTCTCAGGATTACTTCTTTGAAGAGATCCTTATTCTTTGTTGTTCAGATTTTCTTTGCTTTCAAGAATGCTGCATCAAGGATTTGCCCCAGACAATAAAATACCCAGCTCGTGGTTGTAGTCATACCCAGGCTGGCATTTACTTGGCTGGTTGCTTTAAAAGGACAAGACAAGGGGGAATACAAGGGATGTAACTGATTAGAATAAGTAGCTTGAACAACATCCTGAGATTTTCAAAAGCTTTGTGAAGGTAGACAGAAACTGGTTGTCTCTAAAGCCAAGAACCAAGAAAATGTTGAGGTTTTCTTGTACAGTTTTCTATACTTTGAACACAGGCATTGTTCAGAAGTTGTAATTCTGCACATTCCTCCTCCATAGCCACCTCTCTCCTCTTTTTCCTTATGAACAGTTCAAGTAGATCCTCAAAAACAAGGGTCTGCTGTCTCTCTCTTTGGGCTATGGCAAAAGAGAGGGGAACTTTCTCTATTAATAGCTCAGAAGACCAGAAGTCTATCAATTACATGCAAACCTGAAACCATTTCCATTTCCACAGCAAATGCCAAGTTCCAGACTTTTGGGTAGCACAGGCAGCGCTGTGACCAGTTGTGTCACTTCCCAGTGCAGCACCTTGTTTTCCCTGGGACATCTTTCCCCTTATAACATAGATGCTTTGCAATACTAACATAGGTAAAGGAGCTTTCAGCATTACCTCATGAAGTCTTTTAAGAGGCCTTCCAATTGACACTGTGTTATGATATCTACCATGTGCTTAAAAAGGAAAAACTCTTAATTTTTTAGCATAGTGTCAGTCTTCCCATGAAGGAACAACACACTTTTGCTTAGCCCTGTCAAGGCCTGGTTTTCCTAACCTGTTTGTCCTGCTTTTTCTCAAGAGAAGGACCTCTCTTGACCTACTAACCACTCCCCTTCTAATACACCCCAGGATGCCATCGTCCTTCTTATCCATGAGGCCACATTGCTGGCTCATGGTCATCCTGATGTACCCCAGGACCCCCAGGTCCCTCTCACCTATGCTTCTCTCCAATAGCCCAGTCCCCAACCTATACTGGTACCCGGGGTTGTTCTTCCCTAGATGCAAGACCCTACACTTGCTCTTGCTATGTCTCCTTGTTAAATCCCTTAAATAAAGTGTAAATTATCTTTAAACACAAAATGTTATGGAGCCTAAAGGTGTATGTGAATGCTCCCAACAGGGACATCTAGGCTGCAAGAGAGCCAAACCAGACACCTGGACAGGGACCTGGAGCTGCTACCTCACAGCATGTCTTGACACAAAAGGCTTTTCCTGTACTTTGAAAGAGGGTAATTCAGGGTAAAAATATTTATACTTTAATATTCCTCCTGATGTATTACAAAGTTATTCTGTGTTTAGGATATGGAACAGGTATCCAGTGAGATGTAAGCCCAGGGAATATTACCTGAGCAAAACATCTTGGGGTGTGTCACAACGGGACAATTAGATGCCAAAAGTGTGTGTGTCATTACATTCACTGCAGTTTAAAAATCATTTCACCTGCTTAAAGTCAGTTCAGACAGGACTGTAAGGGGCAGCAACTACCACCTTGGTTTTATGATTTGTTGACTATATTTGGGAAAAGAATGGCTTCTGGCATGAAAATTAGGTGAAACCCAGCCCTGCCCCGTGGAGCTGAAGCTCTGCCCACCCCTCCAGCGATCTGGTTTGCATCTTGGAACCCTTTGCCTTCATGAAGTGTGCAAGAACAGAAGCACCTCACACCCTCTGTATGATGGGTGCCCTGCAAGGTAACGGAAGAGGCATCACTTCCAGGCTGCTCTTCTAATCCAAACGTTTCCTTCACTGCAAGTTTTTTCTGGGCAAAGGGAAAAGCCATTTGGCAGGCATCATTTCCACAAAGTGCCAGCTCTTTGTCATGGTTTTGCACTTGTGAGCTTTGCAGCACCTGTGCAATGGGCACCTGGGTTCCAAGGGACCCCTGTGAGAGGTGGTGGATATGGAGCACGCCACCGGTTGATCCCACCTTGGATCACAACTGCATTCGCTGCTGCCACACAGCCACAGCTGAGGCTTATGCACCTCAAGCTGATTTTTTCCCCTCTTCACTTTCTCATGCTGCTCCAGTTAAAAGCTTGCCACCCACTGTCCCTGCCAGCAGGGAGACAACTGGGACCTGAGGACAGTGAGGGCTGAGCAGAGCTGAGGACATCCACATTGACCCTAGCCTAAATGTGAGCTGGTTCTTTCCCTGGTCCCAGCCTGGAGCTCCACTTGGGAGGAGGAAAGGATCAGGAAGGTTTCCCACAGCAGTGAGCTGTGTAAATGTTTTAGGAGCAAGGCTCTGTGAAGAAAACACACCAACTCAGCCCTTACAGTAAGGGTTTTGTTGCTTGGTCTGAAGCTATTATTAGTGGGGACTTAAAGGTAGCTGCTCTCACTGTTACTCCTCTCTTTGGAGCAAGGTTGAAGCAAACAAAGCTAAAGCAGGGTATCTGTCCAGAGCTGCCAGGAACCTAGCAGCAAATCTGCAATCTCTGCTCCAGTACCTTCACCCACTAGCTGTCTCTGATTATTATTGTCTGTCCAGATCAACCTGCAGAGAAGCATAGTTCTGTTACTTCAAAGGATTTCTTGCTGGCTATGGATTAAACAAAAATTCAATCAAAACCACAAGACACCATTTCAGCTGCAACCAGCTGAAGCTCTGCTCTGAACACGAGGGCTGCACAAAGTAACGCTGCGGACTGGGCACTGAAAAATGAGAAGCTGCAGTCCCAGTACGACAAGGAGAAAGGAGATTCCTCTACCTGCCACCCACCCCTCCAGACACAAGCAGTAGAGAAGTGCCAGCCTGCAAGGTATGTCTCTGCCCTCTGGTATGTTGAGGCGTGCTGGGATGTGCTTTGTGGAGATGTGTCTTCTTGGCCCTGTAATTATTGTTTAGGAAATAATTCTGCTGGCAATCCACTGAAAGTAATACAGTCCTGCTCTGTCCCTTCTGAGCACAGGGCAGTAAAACCCAGCAGGCAGAACTGGAGGGCAGGTTTCCAAGGAGGAGGAGAGGAGCTGGAGTACTCCTCCATGATCATCAGTCTGGGTGTTTATATGCCCAAGTCCCCTGTTGGGTCAGGGATGGTGATGCTGCATTGCTTCCCATTAACATGCACATCCCTCCCAGAGATAAACCCCAGGTGTGCACCATAGGGTGTGTGGGGTGGCTACACAGGTAGAAGGTGGGGCAGCACCAAAAAGTCATCCATGGAGAGAAGCTCTTGGGAAGCTCTCCAAAGCTCCAACTTGGGTCCCCTCCAGGTATTTCTTTTGGTAAAAAGAGACTTTCTTTCTTCTCTACTGATGTGTGGTGGTGGGATGGCACAAAGCCCACTCCCTCAGTCTGCAGGGACGTGGCACTCGCAGGAGCAGAAAGTCCCAGTTGTGGCAGGTGTTTCCCCAGCAGTGGTCCCACCATGTGCTGGGGGACACACACAGCCACAGCTGGGCAAGCCCTGAGCAAACAGATGTGCATCCAACACATCTGCTGGGAGCCATCTGGTGAGTGGGAAGGCGCTTGGCCGCTGCTGAAGGGACACTTCTCGCAGCCAGAAACTTGTTCTTACCAGCCAGCAGATCCAAATAGAAAGCGTGGGTTGCTGTCTGGGCCATGTGAGCTGATGAGCTGAAGTGGCCTAGATTTAATAGTGGAGGCCCTTTCAGGTGAAACGTTGCATCTTCTCAACCCCAGGAGAACACGCCTCATCAAAAATTCATATGGCCTTGGGATCTTGGTGTTTTATAAACAAGGCATTTCCAGATGCATAAATGAGAAAAGGCTGGAATACCACAAATTGCTCATCCAGAGGAAAAATAAAGGAAAAAAGAAAAGCTGAGGAACTTACTTAAAAGACATGGAAATTTATATACACATTTGGGAGCTTTACCCACCAACAACACTGCTGCTCTTGCAGGGAACCAGAATAACTGGGAATTTCCCACATCATTCTTCCTCTTTTCCCAGGTTACTTTTGAGTTGAGGTCCTGAATGTGTTGCTAGAATAGATGGTGTGGTCTGCAGGGTCTAAGTCACCTTGGATGGGGCTTTAGGGATTCCTTTGAAGAAAACGTCCATCTATATGTCTACCTTGTATTACATGGGATGGAACTCGACGACCCAAGTGTTCCTTTCCAGCTTCTCATGAAATAAAACCAGTGAAAGAAAAGTTTATTGTTCTAGGGCTCTTTTTAATTGCCACGAGGAAGCTTTCACATAGGGAAGAAAAGATTATTATCAGTCATAATACTGCTAAAAGAAGGTTTGATGTCTTTGTACTTGTCATCCACCTCCCTAGTGAAAAATAACATGCTTTTCCTTTCTATGAAAAATAAAAGGAAGCAAAAATTACTATTTGTGCTGGGGTTTTTTCCAGCCCAGCTACACAAAAGGCCATTTTCCAAACCTACAAAACCTATTTCAAGTCTTTAAGGAAAGAAGAAGAGATCTTCGGGCTGGTATTGCTGAAGTACTCCAGGGTCTTTAAAATACTGCATTAATTCCTATGCAATCTTTCCCATTCTTTCTGAATATCCCTGCAATGATACCAATGGCTTTCTCTGTTGTGTACTGCCATTATCCATAGCCAGGGATGCTAGGGAAGGAGTAACAGAATGTTAATCCCAGGCAGCTCCTGCTTAGGGAGACCCACAGCCTCTACACACAGAAACATGCATTACAAACACACACAGGCTGATGCTGGCATTTCCTAACTTCCAAGAGCTGCTTCAGTACAGGGTTTGGGTATCATGCAGCCCTATTATCCCTGTCAAGCAGCTGTATAAAGATCCTGATCAAAAGATCTGGAAAAAAAAAAGGGTTTGTTTAAGAACGAGACCCATGACTCTTCTGGATAACCCACTTGTAGAACCTACCTGTGAGAGGCTGCTCTCCTCTTTGGCTCAGTTCTTCTAGTATTTAACAGGTACAGTTGCTCCTCTGGCAGCAATATTGCAGTTCCTGGAAATTTTCAGAGCCTCTAATATAGTGTGCCACATACAGCTACTTCCTGAACCTGGAAGCTACAGAGTGCTGAAAGGCAGGGAAGTCTTAGAAGTGCGCTTGCTTGGAAAGGCTGGGTGAGCATTCCATGTCCTGCTTCCTCCAAATGCTACTTGTCCTTTGAAAAAGTTCCCATCAGGTTGTTAAATCACTCTGATGCTAATGTGCTCCAGGTGGTCCCACACTGCTGGGAGCTGACATGTGTTTCATCACAGACAGACCCAGCAGTAAGTGCTTAGGGAGTGGAATCACTGCAAAGGCTGCCAGTTGTCATTCATTCAACAGGCAGAACGGTCAGTGCTGATTATAACACACCACCACACCTCCCGTGCAGTCCCTGATGCCCTGCAGAGTCAGGCAGCCCATGGCTTCCTTCCCCTTCCATAGTCTTATCTATACATCATCCCCATGTCTGGGATAATTTATACAGCCAGCATGGAGGTCTGAGCACTTCCAGTAGTCAAAAAAGTATTTTATGGCAGTCACCACCCAAATATAAAACATCTTAACAGAGGAAATAATTAACCACGAGTACCTCTGACCAAAGGCTTTGTCAAGATCCAAGATATTCTGAGTTAGACAGTATAGACAAGGGAATAAAAAATATCTGTGGCAATATATGGTGGCAATTTTAATGGCAAGATCATTATAATGGTTCCTCATCCTTACCAAAACTCGTACCACAGCCCCAAATACTGAGTTATGTTTTCAGACTCTGAAATCCCCCTCCTTTTCCTAAAGTATCAGGAATTTCTGCAAAACCCTTGGAAAACATTTGGATGCTGAATTTACCAGCTTGCTAGTTAAAAGTATTTGAAGCCCAGATTTGTTTCAGTCACACTGGAAATTCGTTTTCCATCAGTCCCTCTCTGTTTATTTCTGGCATTTCATGTACTAAATTTAAACTACATTTCTCAGTCTGTTTGAAATAAGCTCTTTTTTTGGCTTCAAATTGTTATACTAACTAGCAACTATAACTAACTGCTATATAAACCATCATACTGAAACTAAAAATGGACCATTTGTTTATAAAACTCTCTTTAGAACAGGGGAAACCTTTAAGCCATCTCACCATTTGGAGAAATTTGACAGTGTTTCTGTCTTTCTAAGCATTATAACCAACTTTTAATTTTTCATTTATTTAAATTTCCATTTATATGACATTCGCAGTCAGTATTGCCTTGTTTAGATTTGGTCTTGTTTCTATTCAACTCTGAATTCTCCCCAGGTTTAGACCCACCATGTTTTTAGCTTAATTGTGACTGAATACTCTTTGACACCATTTCCCAATATCATTTTCAGGATCATCATTATGCCTCTCATCCTCAATGTGTTAGTCACTAGTGGGAGGAGTTTGACATAATTATTATGCCAAACAAGTATTTTTTTAGATTATTACCATTAATAAGAGACTTGCACTTTTATTTTCAAGGGTGATTAACCGTACTCTATCTCCATGCTGAGTGGTTGATAGGAAGTCCACTTTAATCCACTGGTTGTGGAAGAAAAATTCAGCTCGACTTTTAACTAGATGAAACAAATAGGAATTATTTTGCTGCTCCTAAGTGGGTGACACACAGGTCCAAATTAAAACAATGTCTTTGAAAGATCATAGAATGGCATGGGTTGGAAGGGACCCCAAGGATCACAGAGCTTCAACCCCACTGCCACAGGCAGGGACACCAACCTCCAGGCCTGCAGCTACACAAGGTTGCCCAGGGCCCCATCCAACCTGGCCTTGAACACCTCCACCTCTCTGGGCAGCCTGTTCCAGCCCCTCACCACTCTCTCTGTAAAAAACTTCCCCCTAATATCTAATTTACACCTTCCTTCCTTCAGCTTCACTCCATGCTCCTTCTCCTGCCATTATCTACCCTTTTAACAAGATGATTCCCCTCCTGTTTCTCTGCTCCCTTCAGGGACTGGCAGGCTGCAATGAGGCTCCCCTGCATGGAACCTTCTCTTCTCTAGGCTGAACAGGCCCAGCTCCCTCAGCCTCTCTTCATACAGGAGGTGCTCCAGCCCTGTAATCATCTTCATATCATCTTCATGGTCTTCTCTGAGCCCTCTGCAACAGTCCCACATCTTTCTTGTATTGGGGCCCCAGCTCTGGACACAGGACTCCAGCTGGGGCTTCCCGAGGCCTCCCTGTCCCTGCTGCCACCCCTCTTCTGATGGAGCTCAGGATACCAGGATACCAAGATAACTTGCAACTGCTAATGTTAGACTGATTCCATTCATCCATCCAAAATACTGGATTTTACTGACATTATCAAGTACAGGATGAATATTTCTTACTAATCTTCACTTCCTAGCAGTCTTTACTGGCACACATACACACGCCACCTCTGGGTTTATATGTGACAACTCAGGAAAGCATCTTAACTTTTATAGAAGATGTGTTTCAGCCACAGCATCAGCAGGACATCTCATTTAGCCAGGTTACTCCTTCAGACCTCTGACAGAAGTCAGTTTTACTGACCACTCCTGGGTGAGGTTGGAGATCTCCACTCCTGGACCATGGTGTAGCTGCAGGAAAACAGAAAATGTTTAGAAAAATATTCAGCCTCATAAGAAATCCTATACTTGGAATTAATTCAGGTTTAATAAAAAGGAAAAATGCTATATATTGCATGTGCATGGCTGCTAATCCCATGTATCGAAAAATGTAAATACAATCCCATGAAATGTGAAATTAATTAAAGTAAAACATTTGGGCTTTTTCTGAAGCTCGTGTTTCCCTGTTATCCACAGGTTTCCCATTTCATTTCCATGTTTGCCTTTCAGCCATGTGGGCTAAAAGCTTACTTCTTTTAAAAAGAAAAAGTTAAGACATTAAGTAAATGTACCTGATGGGCCTCTAACAAAATATTCATTGCCAAGCAGCAAGCCATAAAATCTTTCATCGGTGGCACAGTGTGTCTGGTGTGTGTTGCTCTTGGGTGGCTGGAAGGTCTCTTCCAGGGTGAAGACAAACCTTGGAAGCTCATGCAGGGAACACAAGTCCATGGATTGGCTTCATCAGCACTGCAGGCGAGTTGGTTACTCTACAGGCAAACTAAAAAAAATCAAGTTTTTGAATTAATCTACTTACACAAGAGAGTCTATTTATATTTTTGACCTTAAAACAGAGTCTTTCTATGCTTTCACCATGACAAACACTATATAAATATAAATGTATTTTTCATTAGGACACCTGACACTCTTAGGAAATACCAAATCTATGCTGAGCTAAAGGATGAGGAACTGCCAACACGAGAAAATAGAGCATGCCATGAAGCAATTAATCCCACATGTTTTCATCCAGTGTATTTATTATGATTTCTATTAAAAAGCCAGCACTTGCCCACAAGAGTAACACAGTGCTATCACTGCCTGGTGGGACTGTAATTGTCCCTATAAAATACAAATTGTTCTGGCCCATTGTTCCAAGAACTTTTTTGCTTTGCTTCTGTTAAGTTTAAGGAAGCAGAACGAGGCCTATCGTGACCGTGTGGAGTGAAACAGGTACAAATGTTGTAAACCAGTAGTTGAGAACTAGCTGTAGAGGTGAGGGGAAATGTAGAGGAAGATGCTGTCACAATTCCAATTGTTGCCACGTTGCATTGGACACTGGTAGAGGAAGGGAGAACAAACACACAAATCAAACAACTTTACTGCTGTGCAAGGCCTGCCACACAGCCTAGGCCAGGTCTGGACCCTGCGGCTGGCCTCTTCTTTGTACTTTGTCTCACTCCGAATTATGCAAGCTCTTCCCCTCTCTCAGCATGAGCAGGATATTTGCCAGCACCATCCAAGGTCACTAAGGCAAAAAACTCCCTGTGTTGTGCTCAAGGCTCTCAACGAGGTGATTTTCTCCAGGCTGCAGAGATGCAGCATGCCAGCCTGAAATGATCGGCTAGATTTTCGTCAGACTCTTAAAATACCTTTCTAGCACCCCAGATTATCAAAATTAAGGCCTGAAAAGTGCTTTCTTAGCACTGGCCAGGAACCTTAAATCCATTACTCCTCAAACCTTAACTTTTATCACCCTTTGCTGCTGTCACAGGTCCTTTCCTCTCCCCTTAAAACATTTTCCTGAAGGATGGCAGACCTGGTGAGTGACTTGCTGAAAGGGGAACACTTGGTTATCTATGTTGACATTGCTGACCTGATATCAGTGTACATCTGCAGATTTAAGTCACTCTGGAAGGGACCTCCAGAGATCATCAGGTCCAAAGCCTCTGCCAAAGCAGGGTCCCTAGGACAGGTTGCACAGGGAGATGTCCAGACAAGTCTTGAGTATCTCCAGAGAAGGAGACTCCACAACACTCTGGGCACCAGATACAGTTCCATATATGTCTCTATATAATGTAGCATTTCTAAGCCTTGACTCACATGAAGAATAAAAGGAATGAAGTTAGTTGTTTGGTTAAAATTTTCAAAGCTTGATTTAAATAAATTAAAGGAAGAGAGGAAGAGCACCAATACTAGAAAAAGTCTAGAAGAAATGTCATTTTGGTAAGTCACTCTGAAATCTGTCCCTTTGCTCTGATTCATGGCTGAAACCTCTTCATAATGGTCTTCTGAGGATCTTCTGCCTTTGCAGAGCTGGTGTTTTATATCTGAAAATAAGCGCAGACACAGGGAATTGTGTTCCTATTGAATATAGGGCCAATTCCATTGATTTCCATGGTATTACTTGAGGACTAGCAATTGTTTGATACATATATTTATTTTTTTTTAAATAAGGAAAATTCAGGTCTAAAATCTGAATTGAAGCATATTTTCCTATGAAAAATATTTTCAGTGTCTGATTTCATTCTGCTTAATGCTTGACTGTGCTATAGACTGACACCTCATCACTGAGAAACTGCTGATTTAAATCACCACAAAATCAAAAATGTCTGTAAATAGAGTAGTTGAGGTTTTCTGCTGTTCAGGACAAGGATTGTATCTGAAATGAGTTTTGAACATACAATTCCTTGGCTGTATCGTTCAAGTTTAGTTAACTACAATAGTGGAGTCATGAGGATATTCTTGCAATAGTTACCATGGATTAGCACACAACATAATCACAGTCTTATAAGTGTTAATTATTGTAAAAAGTAAGTTAGAGATATTATTCCTGATATGCAGCCAACTAGAAAATTACTATCCTATTTATACTTTAACCTGAGGATAAAAAGGCCGTGACTCAGGTCTTATTAGAACATAAAGAAATAAAACAATAGCATGTCTTCTTCTTCTTTCCCCTCCTTCCTCCAGTGATAACAAGAATAATAATAATAATAACATCGGTTCTGCCATTTATAAAATTGAAAATATGTTCTTGGTTGTACTACAGAGGCTACTTGGTTTGCCTGGACCCAATACAGTATTTGTTCCTGTGATTTTTTTAAGTAATCAGAAAATTGGACTGATTTCTCTTCAAATGAAAGCCCTGTCCAAAAGAGGTCAGTGAGACTTGTGAGGTCAGTGAAATGGTTGCAGCGCTACCATCACCAAATCCAGTGTCCGTTACCCATATCATGCACAACACAGCACTGCTATGGCACAAGGACCTGGTAACTTGAGAGGTAGACCACCAAAATGTCCCAGGTCCCATGCCGTTAGTGACCCACATCCTTGTCCCTAACATAAGGAGAGAAGAATGGAGAAAGGAGGAGAGTCCAATAACATCATGGACTTGTTCCTCCATAGTCAGAAGCATCTTCTACTGGGAATTGCAGGGTGATGAGTGCAGGGGTCAAGATTTGATCATCATTTGGCTCCACAAAACTTGAGCTCTGCAGGTACTGCGCTGACCTTTTCTCAGGAGACTTTCACAAAGACACAGAGTGCGTTTCCTCAGTTAGGCTAGGGCATCAAAAATCAAAGTCATGAAGACTCATGAGTGCCACCACAATCTTTCTGCTGAGCTGATCTTGTTTATTTTTTCTTCACTTAAAGAACATACCTGGAAACATTTTCTTTTTTTACTGGAACAATCTCTGGAAAGCATACAGTGACTGCAAGCAACAAAACATCTTTTACTAATATACCATGGGTGATTACCAAGAACTGGTTGCAAATTTGGAAAAATTCTTCTTATTTAAAGCTAATAAACAAGCTGGGCTTCTGATTCTCAAAAACTCTTTAATAATATTTCTGTCTCTGAGTGTGCATTTGTTCACACTGATAGATATGAAGAAAAATGAGTGTAGGATGAGAACTAAGGAAAGGAATCTGAAGCAGAAACCGCAGCCTCGTGGCACAGGGAAAAAAGGAAGTATCTGCTCTAACTTGTACAGGAAATGCATCTATTGCCCTGACATTTTGGGGCTTCAGTTGGGGGTGCTCTGAGAGTAAATATTATTATACAAAGAAAAAGAGACCGTAGGGTCCTGACAAAACTGGATGCCAGCGACTTGATTAATTGCCTTGAGTAATTCTTACATGTAAACAGAAGCCCCCAAACCCACTCCTACATACTCCTGAAAATGTTCACTGTTTTGTTTTGTCAGCTGGATGAAAGTCATGTCACAGTTTGTTTAAAGAAAGAGCTTTTTGTTTCAGAAAACATATTCCCCAGTAAGCCACAGGAGACGAGTCTGTATAGCAGAAAATCCTTACCCTGAGAATACAAGGGTAAACAAAATACATTTTCTAACCTAAGAAACCTTTGTTTTCCTTGGACATATTTTGTGATGAAGCCACAATGGTTTTACCTTCTAAAATGTGAACATTGTTCAGAGAAAAAAAGGAATGCTTCCATCACTGCTCCTTCTCCAGAGTCTGTCCTGGGGGTGTTATTTACTCCTTGTGTTGCCCCATCCATACCAACAGTGATTAAAGTCAGTGATAGTTGCAAACAGAATGTTATCTGCCTTTTTTGAGAACTCTAGATGCCTGTCATGAATGTACTGGTGACATTTTCACAGAGCCTTGCGATGTTTTTGCCTTTAAATATCTTTTTCCTCCCAATATTTAAATTCACATCCTCTTTGGGATGTGCTGTAGACATTTCAGACTCATCCTTTACCACTTAGTGGTGATGGTAAAGAAGAAAAGACAAATCATCCAGAAAAGTCCAGCTCCTCCAAGAGAACAGTAAATAGGACAACTCTACTTTATTTACTCTGTTGGCAACATCTCGAATACTTCTGGCTTGGTATTTTCCCAAAAAGTCAAAATTGTCCAGACACACTAATAAAAATAAAGAACAATCAATTTAATTTCTAACTGGAGCAGATCAGAAAACACTCTTGCATTTATTTTCTCTTGTCCAAGTCCCAAAAACCATCCCTCAACTCTGTTTTGGTTTTGTGGGACTGAAGTCAGACAAAGAATGAGAAGTGGCCAAACACTGAATAAATATTTCTCAGGGAAGGTGACTGTGATAGTCAATCCATGATAACACCCTGGCTTACTCCCTGTATAAACTAAGGGGGAAAATCTTATGTTACATAATAATTTTCTACAGATTTTTTAACAAAGTAATTTAAGAAGCCAATAAACATTGGCCTTTCACAATTGTATCAAAATTCTGCAATTTTTAAAGACATCTTAGATACTCTCATCAGCTGAAAACAGAATCATTGAAACAAACTTTATTTCAATTAAGATGGGATTTTTATTAAAAATGGATATTTCCATTCAGCTATTTTCAATTTTTTCTCTTTATTTAATATTGGCTTAATGCCTGGCAGTCAACTGTGTGCCCATGGGCTGGATGGGCTCTAGCCAGAGGCAGAGTTTGGCTAATTTATTATTATGGTCGAGCACTTTTATTAGAACATAAGGTACAGACAAGTAAAAATAACTGTCTTTTGATATTGTCCCAGTGGCCAAGAAGGCAAATGGGATCCTGGTGTGCATTAAAAGGGGCATGGCTAGCAGATCAAAGGACGTGATCTTCCCCTGGTCAGGTCCAACCAGTTCTGGGCTCCACAGTACAAGAAAACCAGGGATCCCTGGAAAGAGATCAGAGGAGGCTATGAAGATGATTAAGGGCCTGGAGCATCTTCCCTATGAGGAAAGGCTGAGTGAGCTGGGACTGTTCAGCTTGGAGAAAAGAAGACTGAGAGGGGATCTGATCAATGGTTATCATTATCTGAAGTGTGGGACACAGGGGGACATGGGCAGCCTCTTCTTAGTGTCTGTGGGGACAGGACAAGGGGCAATGGCCTCAAGTTGGAGCACAGGAAGTTCCACACCAACATGGGGAAGAACTTTTCCCCAGTGAGGGTGAGGGAGCCCTGGGACAGGCTGCCCAGGGGGGTGTGGAGTCTCCTTCTCTGGAGAGATTCCAGCCCTGTCTGGACACTGACCTGTGTGCCCTGTCCTAGGGACCCTGCTTTGGCAGGGGGTTGGACCTGATGATCTCTGGAGGTCCCTTCCAACACCTACAGCTCTGTGATTCTGTGATTTCTGAAAAAAAACCCCAACAATTAAAATGAAAGATCATCCAGTCTAAAGAACAGCCAGACTGAAGACACTAAAATTGGAAAAGGTTTCTCACCTTCTCATCTGGCAGAAAGTTTAAGCTAGCAAGGATTTTCTTGCACCTGTTTGTAGACAAAGCACACTCATGCTTTGCTTTTTTTTTTTTTTTTTTCTTTTGCAAAAAAGATGGAATGCTTTGCAGATAGTAGATTGAAGTTGGCATCTTGCTAAGCCTTTTTTAATAGTGGTCTTCACCACCATGCACAAAGGTGGCTTTCATTGCCAGAGAAAGCAGGAGATTGCTGCTCAAACATGGCACTCTCTGAAACAACAGTTACAACTCCTCTCCCAATGATTTCTTCCTTTGTTTCTGAAACTGGGATTTACCCTTTTTCCCCATCCATTTACCCATTGGAAAAAAAGTCTGCCTATTAAATCATTTTGGCCAGAGGATGGGAGTGAGAAGAAAAGGGAAGCAGAGGGGGATAAATGCTTCACCTAACACTTGCTCATTAGCTGAGATGGAGGCTAATTGCCTCACACATTCACACCTTCACAGCACATGTTTTGGCAAGACATTCTCCCAAACCTGGTTGAACCCCACCCCAAAAGTTTGGTGAGAGTTGTAAAGGGATATTTTTTGCACACTGCAAAACCTCTGCCCCTCTGACAGGAGTTGTTATTTTCTTCCAGGCTGGCTGATGCTAGAGAGTCCCTGGAGTCTGCTGGTTCTCCAAACTGGTGAGCTCATGATACTTTTAATAATCAGAAGTTATTCCCCTGTGGCTGGGCTTGATGGACAGACTGACAGGATCTACCCGCAGGGCAGGAGCTGCTCAGAAAGTGAAGCAGCAGCACGGAGGGATTGATGTGGAGAGGTGCTGAGCTTCCACGGCTCATCCTGGCATCTGCAGGGGTAGGGTTATTGCTTTGTGAGAGGCAGGCAGAGAAACTGAGCTAGAAACAAACACAAAGCTTTTTTGCCTTTTATCCCCAGGAAGCAAGGCCTCTCAGCTGGGGGCTTTGGCTGGAAGGGGTTCTAAGCAGTGTGATAATCTAGTACCCATCTTTCTTTTAGTTTGTGTATTTTTGGTGCTTTAAGTCACCAGGACCAGATTTCTGCCTGTCATGGCCATGGCAGTGCAGCTGCCACGACACGGATCAGCGGTGACAGGCACCTTGGGGATCACAACAGAGTCCTTTGGGGGGCTCTGCAAACCACCACAGACTTCCATAGGAATGGGGGAACATCAGCCTTGCCCATTTGGCACAGATTTCTGACACCATGAGAAGAGGCAGCTTATGATCTGCAGCCAGGGTGGCTGACAGACCTGAGGTGGGGGGGACATTGGTCTCTCCTCCATCCCTTCTGCCTTTATGCCCAGCCCTGGCTGCTGGAAGCAGAATCTTTCCCCAGTTTGTTCCTTCTAATTTCCACTGTTTTCAACATGTGGATTTTGCCATTAATCTTATTGCTTCTCTATCTGTGCTGTTTTCTTCTTACCCCTTGAACTCCCTAGGCTTTGCATCCTAGCAGGGTGGCTGTAGACTTTGTTTTTGCTGGTAAATCTAAATTCTATTCCTGAACCCACTTCATTTGCATGGAAGATCAGTAGCAAAGCTGGCTGAAGAGAGGTGATAATTCAATCAATGAATTAACCCCCTGGCTAAATGCCATAGTATGTGACAAGATAAATGCATCATGATCCCTTTTTGGTTTAGAAATGAAAATTTCAACAAGGGAGATGAGTGGAGTTCATAATGGCCTCAAATGTTTGACTTCAAATGCGATACCCCAGATGTTGGCTGTCAGACAAGGATTCACCCTCTGGAGTCTCAACAGTATGCTTGCAGCATGAAAAATGTGCTCTTATCAAGGAGTGGAGACTCCAGGCCCAACATTGGTTTCAATGAGTATATTTCAAAGGGAGGAGAGGGTTTATTTAGTGCAGACAGCTAGCTGAAAACAAGATTTAGCTTGCTTTCCCAGGGCTGAGCAGAGAGTTGCATGTGCAAAATGGTGCATGTAAAGCTGTTCTCACACTGTAACAAGGGGGAAACTCAAATCTTTCCATCCAGATGACAGAGAGAACAGGTCACCTCTCAGCCTTGAAGAAGCGAGTCTGGTGTAGAAGCTTTGCTTTGAGTCCAGGTGGGTACTGGGGAATTAGTTGTGGTGACAGCTGGAGTCTGAGCCACTCTTCAGTTTTGCATCTCCAAGGAAAGAAGATATCTGATCCCTGGTGGCACCTAGACGAGCTTCTTGCTCTTTATTGAGGGCTGAAGAGCATCCTATCTCCCTTTCCTTCATTCGTGAAGAAGAAACAACTTATGAAATAACTCATAAGGATCAAAGTTTTTCTGGAAATGTCCTAATTTCCCTGTAGATTGGCAAACTGGCATGGAATTCTTTCTGAGGACACGTTCTTCCATAATTGCCCATCATGGATTGTATCATGGCATCCTTTTCAGCAGGCTTACACTGTTTATTAGCTGCATGCAAACTACCTCACAGGTCAATGTGACAAGAAATTAGGCTAAGGTAAAACCTTCAGCTTGAAAAAACCCCCACATCCTTAGTATTTTACTGTTCATTGACTGTCCCAAATTTCTTATTTCTATTTTTAAATGAATATTATGCATTTTTTAGAAAGAATTCCTAAACTTAAATGCTGGTTGAAGCTTATACATCCTCACATACATTTTTAAAGCTTAATAGAGTGATTTTAGATTTTCTTTAAAAATTAGAACCTTCCCTTTTACTTTTCAAGATCTTCAGCTGCTGCTTTTCCCAAACTCTTCAAAGTTCTAGATGTGCCTTATTACTCTCCATTACATGACATACAGGTTTATCTGTAATAAATTCTGACCATCTTTCCTTCCTAATGATATATATACCATTAGGAAACTTTTTAAACATTGGAAGCATTATAAGCATTTTAAAATGTACAAAGATGTGCACTTTGTTAAATAAGATGACTAGAAGTTCAGATGTCTTAAACTCTGATGTTTATATAATTCAAGCTGGACAAAATTTAGAAAGGTGACCTTGATATCTGAGCCTATCCAGGATAGGCAACTCTAGGTGGAATTTAATAATAGCCTCAGAAGTTTCCCTCCTTTACCCACATAACTGGAAAGGAAAGAGAGAAATGAAAGATGGAAGTATAGAAGACAATGAATATAACTCTGAAAGAAGAGAGAGAAACTGTAGAAATGAATTATTAATGGAATGGCCTCACTAAAAATTAAGATGATCCTTTAAGACCATAAGGCAGTTTTCAGGAACAGAATCTTGGCATTTAGAATGAGATTATTATTACATTTAAATGAGTTTGAATTAGTCCTGTTGTAAAACTAGATAGTTGTAAAAAGATACAGTCATTTGAATGAATTCAGTTCCTAACGGAGTCTTCCTGGAGAAAAAAAAACCCAACTCAACAGTTTGGCCACAGTGAGAGCCGTGGCATCTACAGGGATAATTGCCTGAAGGAGTCTAAAGCCAGGGCTTAACCACAGCTGTACATCTACCCATGTCATTCCTCAATCTCCAAATAAAGACATCCACCCCAAAACTAGCTATATCTAAAACTGAACTAAAATTGGAATTAAAACCCAAGAGACTTAGGACTTTTGAAGAAACTAGAAAACATTCAGGGGCAAACTTAAAGGTACAGAGATTTGATGTGCAAGAATCACTTGCCAGGTAGCAAGGTGAAGGTAATAGTGAGAGGTCATATGGGAACAAAGACAAATGTGGTGGATGATGCCTCATGCCTAAATAAGCAGTCCTTTACTGTGTGCCCTGTGTGAGACTTCAAAAGGCAAAGCTTTAATTTGTAATCAGTTTGTCTATATTTACACTGCATCATATATCAACACTCAAGTTCTGCCTGAAGCTTTGTAGATTAAGAATTTCTCAACCCTCCCACAACTCAGGAAGCATCATCTCAAATGTGTTTCCTGGTCTGAGTAGAAAGCCATTGTTGCTTTGATAGAAAAGTTGCACTTAAATTCTGTATTAAGAGCTTATGCTTGTCCTACGTATGATAAAAATTTCAACCACCTCTAGGTACATCAGAGGCAGCATGTGGGAGAAAATACAGGAGAAGACTCATCATTTAGGTCTACACTGACCTTCAACATCTGGCCATTTAATCTAAATGAAAGCTTTTGGAAAAACAGAACATTTTGAGTAGAAGGGCCAATGACTTTTCTAAACTTTCCTAGATCATTTTAATAATTAAACAAGCCTTTCTTCCCATTGCTTGCAATTAGGAAAAGGAAAAAAAAAATCTGGCATCTCTTTAAAGGCATATTTCTGTGTTGCAAATGCATCTGTAGTTAATAAAAATCCTTCACGGCGATGCAGGCGAGATTTAGAGGAGCAGGCAAATTGACATGGCACAGAAAGTTCACTTTATTACTTAACAACTTCATTATAAAGATCTTTCCTGCTCATATGATGTTCATCTTCACTGCAGGAAAACACAACAGCTCGGTGCAGTGGTACGTACAAAGGGTCTGTATTTGAAGTTGGGACCATCCTCTTCACCTGAGAAGTGTTCCAGCATAAAGACACTCCAAGCTGAACTAGGCAGAGATATCTATCTAATAGACTACTTTCTACTTTGCAGATAGACCCTGAGGAAAGAATTTCTCACTTAAAGGGAGACTAATTATATGACCTTTGTATTTTGAGGATCCATCTGGAGGATTTTAATCACTCAGACAGCATGAATGATTCAAGTCAGCTGTACTTAAAATCAATCCCAATGTGTAAGCAGTTTTATTGGTAGCACAAGCCAGCAAAAAAAAAGGCACCTTGATGGAAAAAATGCTGTTTACACTGTCTGCTACAATATCTATTAAGGTTTACACTTTTTCTGATATCAATCAGGAAATCTGGATATCAATCCAGATCAGATATTAGGGGGAAGTTCTTTCCAGAGAGAGTGGTGAGGGGCTGGAACGGGCTGCCCAGAGAGGGGGTGGATGCCCCATCCCTGGGGGTGCTCAAGGCCAGGTTGGATGGGGCCCTGGGCAACCTTGTGTAGCTCCAGGCCTGGAGGTTGGTGACCCTGCCTGTGGCAGGGGGTTGGAGCTCTGTGATCCTTGGGGTCCCTTCCAACCCATGCCATTCTCTGATTCTATGATCAAGAGTTAGCAGTGAGGACACCGTTAGCAAAAGCTGGTGTGGAGAAGCAATGCAACAGTTTTTCCTTTGCAAGGTCAGTGCAAATATATTCTTTGAGGTTTGCTCTGAAGGAGCTAGAAAAAAAAGGTTTTGTAGGGTCACCTGCCAGCTAAGGTAGATCTAGGCATCCTCCAGGCATTGAATTACACAGCAGCATTGCCGCTTGGTCTGCTTCAGACTGAGAAACATCATCAGGTGAGAAAGGCAAAGAAGGAGATGAGATGCATAGAGGAGAGGCATGGAATGGAGAAATTGCTGTTTGGTTGGCAATAGAAAAGGAAGAAGATGAAAGACATTAGTGGAAGTGTTATGAAGTCCTCATGCTACTTCCAGTCTATAGAGATTTTATACATAGCTGTGTGTTTCTGACCATCATTAATAATCACCAGACTCAGAAAAAAAAGGCCTTGTATTTCTTTCCATAGGCTTGCCAGCTAAAGAAGGGAATAAGATCACTTATCCCCTTTCTAAATGTCCAATAAATTGGAGAAAACTTGATTATCTCTGCAACTTGCAATGATATTTTCAATGCAAACAAGAGAATCTCAAGCTTCACTTTGCTAAGCAGGACAAGTGTGAAGCTTCCTATTATAAGGCATCTCTTCTAGGCTTTGGATTATGTATTACTTTTAAAAAGTTCTTTTTTTTTTCTTTTCTTTGTAGAACTTCCATTTTGCTATGAAACAGCCATCTCCCAATTCCTGTTAAAATTAGGGCATCAAACTACTTTTAAAGATCCTGGTTTAAGAGCTTACAGGTTTCACCAGCGACTGTTACATACCCCCTGATTCATCTTTCTCTTCTGATACATCATATTTGATAATATCCAGCTACCTCAGCTGCTTGGTCTGAGATTCATTGAATTATGACTGTTTAGCCTATTAAAAAGTCTAACAGACACTGTTATGGCTACTGCTTAACAAAAGGTTATTACAGGTTTTCTGTGACAACAGATCCTTAGATCTGGGCTCATGTGATGCCTTTATTCTTAGATGAATCTAAGACCAAAGAGAATGTATTACACAATTCTGCTTGGCCCATGGGTTGTGAATCAAATTAATAGCTCATCCTTGAGCTCTTAGTAAAAGATTTTTCTGTATCCATCATATTACCAGCTGATTTTGCAAGAAGTCTTTTGTTTTCTTAAATAGTAGTTTGGCTTCAAGAAAAAAACAAGCATTTTGGAGACTTTAGCCTAATTATTTCAAGACTTAATTTTGATCCCAGTATCTGGAGCTGAACAAAAACATTTCCCTTAATTATAACTCCGTGCAAAGATGTTTCATCATCCTGTAGATAAACTGACACAGAGCTAAAAAGTCCCTACCTCTGCACATCTCTTCTATTTGCTGCTTTTCTGATGAAGACATGATGAGGCAGAGCACTAAGAGATACACATACCTACAGATGGTGTCTGAAAATTGATGTGCAGGTGATCTAAAAGGTTATTTCTTTTCTCTGTCTCCCCATTTTCCCCTTTGCTATAACAGTTCTCCTTAGCTTTTGCAAGCTCTGCTGCGATGATGGTGATCTCTTGTGGCCACACAGACAGCACATCTTGGCCCCTGAGGAGTCTATGGGGTTGGAAGTGTCTGGGAATCTGCATAAAAATGGAGATACCAGCAGCCAAAACTGGGTGTGAGGATATAGAGAGCATCAGATCTGTTCAGATCAGAAAGGATAAGTACTTTCACTTACTGAGATGGCAGCTTTGATTTGATCTGCTTCTGCACCCAAACCTAAGTCCAGAAATTCTTGCCACAGTCTTAGGGATATCTATAGTAGGAATAAAAATAGTAAAACATTGCTAATTTGAAATGCATTATGATTTCATTTCCAGAGACAGACTCTCCTATCTGATGGCAATAGGCATGAGCGAAGCCAGTGGGTGGTTAAAAGCAGCATCTGTGGGGTAAGCATTACCCAGCCCTGATGCCCCTATCGCTGATCATGTTGAAAAACATAGCTCAGGTATAGCTCAGGGGGGCTTACAGAAATTTGAGTCTTATATTCCTATAGGGGAAAATTAAATAAATAATCTTCTCTTTCAACAGCTGTAGGAAATGCTTAGATGTACCCTTTAATTTCCCTCATCAATCAGTTCAGATTGTTTTTAAATGGGGATCATAGGGAACCCATATGCCCAGAGATGTTCTTAACATATTGTTCAGTTGAACAGAACTGAGCTTGCTCCTTAGGAGGCTAATTTTTCACTGTAATGCTGTGTTCTGACTGAATTTCCTAGCAGCTGGTGGTCCGTTGCATTGTACAACGGGGCCATTTCAATGAACTCCAAAATAAAGTGGCAGGCAGCTCTTGTCTCGCTGCCTTCTAATTGCTTAAGACATCTCCATATGCAAATGGAAGCACAAAGGTTTCGTGGGGAGCAGCCACAAAGATAGCTGATCAGATCAAAGCAGAAGGCTGTTGTGAGATGCTGTATTTGAAGAGAGTCTTTCCTTTGTCACAAAGACTCAGAAACATGGTTTGATCCACCTTTTGCTCTCAGAGGGACCACGGGTCCTTCTAAGGCAGGAGTTTTCCCCCTACCTCCCCTTCTACTTTAATATGTAAGCTGATGTGCAGTGGGGTTTCAAGCTCTGCAACATTAATAATTTGAAGATCATACACTCATGTGTGTGAAAAACTGTGTGCTCCCAAAAGGAGCAGTTAGCTCAGAACATCGCTGGCGTTCAAATGGCCACGGTGGTCTTGAGAGAGAAGCATTCACAAATGTCCCTTTTTAAACATTTTATTGCTTATGAAGGAGGCCCTCAGAGACAGAAGAGGAAGAATCTTTCAAGTCAATTGCAGTCAAAGAATCACAAGGTTGGAAAAGACCTTTGAGATCATCCAGTCCAACCATTCCTATCCTGTGCTAAACCAGATCCCTGAGCACCTCATCTACCCACATGTTAAACACACCCAGGGCTGGGGACTCAACCTCCTCCCTGGGCAGCCTGTTCCAGGCCCCACAACTCTTTCAGTGAAAAATATTTTCCTAACATCTAATCTGAACCTGATTAGCCTCCAGCTCCATTCCATAAAATGACTCCTTGGTTCTGGGGGTGGGTTAAGGACCAGGACAGACCTTCAGCTGCTGCCTGGCTCTGCAGCTCAGGCCATGGATGTGGCACACTGCAGTCCATGAGGAAGATGGAAAATGTGGTGTCAGTTCATATGCAATGAAATGCCCTGGAATGGAATATTTTAACATTTTCCTGCTACTATTTCTTTGTGTGAAAGCAGAGGAAATGAGTCCATGAACATACACTGAAAGATTCAGCAGCAAAGGCAAAGCTTGTGTCCTAGCTTCAGGCCAGTAACATCCATTTTTGGAGATGCCTGGGCAGGGTAGCCAGGGAGGGAAGGAGAGCCATTCACTTGCTCTTGCTTTTGAGAGGGAACATGTTTCTGCATGAGCCTCAGCCCAAAGGCTGGGAGCTACAAGGCAACATTACCTCGAAGGGAAAGGAGAATGAGCAGTCTTCAAGGCTAATGGAAGTGCTGGCACTGGGCATCGCATAAATATAGCTGGTTCTTCTTTCAGGAGTGTGTAAATCAGGACTGAATCCAGTAAGGGATAAAACATTATAATCTGGTGTACATAGAAGGGGAAAAAAAAAAAGGCAAGGACTTGATTTCTTTTGCCTACAGCATGTGCTCTTTGCAGCCTCGAGTAATAGCTCTCAGCATGGGAGATATTTTATACAACAACATCTGGTTACATAGTGCAAACAAAACAACAATTGACACAAGGGCCTGTGAAAAGGTTTGACATATGGTATTTATTTACGAATTTCAAAGAGCTGCCTGCATTTAGTTTGCATTCAAATATTCCCCACGTCCCATGAAGAGACCCCCCCCACGTATAGGTTGTATACATGACAGGATCTTTCTGCATGATGCCAAGCTAAGGTAACTTCTAACTGTCAGGCTCAGATCCCACACAGTAAAGAGAGGTATGGCAATGTTTTCTACAATAAATGTCAGTAGCAAGTTCAGAACTGAGAAAAAAAACTCATCCTGAGTCATGAAAAAGGTTTATGTACCAAATACATGCTATTTATTGTAAGACACTTCTTCACATGACATCAAGCATCAAATGCTAATACCAAATTTTGATCCAGAAGCGGTGTGTCCCATTAAGTAGGACTACATTTTATTGTTTAGATGGAATATATATCAGAGCACTTCCCTCATGCTTGCCCTGTTAAGAGAAGATGAAGTGTGCCTAATTATATAGAAGTCATATTTGTGCCAGTCATTCGGTTGAGATCATGATGAAATCAGCCACCACACAAGTATGAACTTTCTCTGCCTACATGCACCTCTGCTCACTTTTTGCTCTTATCTTCCAAGATCCTTAGTGCACAAAGTGACTTCAGGATTAAAAGATGCATGACTGGGTAACTTTGTTGTTACTAAACTACAGATCTATAATGTTTGCTTCATAGAATCATAGAGTTATGGCATCATTTAGGTTGGAAAAGACTTTTAAGATCATCAAGTCCAACCATTAACCTAGCACTGCCAAGTCCACCGCTCATCCATGTCCCTGAGCACACGGCTTTTAAATCCTTCCAGGGACACTGACCCCACCCCCTCCCTGGGCAGCCTGTTCCATGCCTGACAGCCCTTTGGAGGAAGACATTTTCCCTACTACTCAATCTAAACCTCCCCTGGAGCAATTTAAGGTCATTTCTTCTTGTCCTATCATGACACGGGAGAAGAACCTGACACATACCTCGCTACTTCATGCCCCTGTGGGGAAAACATACCTTTTTCCAGTGACCAAGCTGATTTCAACTACTTTACCCCCATTCCCTTCCAAATCTTAAATTCAAGCCTCAGTTGGTGTTTCCAAACACTTTGTAAATGTATATTAGGCAGGTGAACTTGATTAACTGAAACCCAAGAAAAGGTGAAAATTCTTTGGACAGTTCCACCAAGACACATTACTAGAATACCAACATAGAAATTAGCATGATGTTAACCTGCCCATCCCCAGATCATGACATTTTCTTCTGTAGAGGAATAAGGAGCTGTAAATTTGTGATGGATTTTTGTGGTTATCCATTTTGATCTACTATGCAATGCAGGCTAGAAAGGAAGTTTTATTAGGTTCTTTCCACAGCAAAATTCATAACTTTTAAATACATTCTTACTTCTCTATCACATCTGTCACCAGTTAACTTGTTCCCATAAAGTTTAGTCTTGCTGTTAAATATTTGCAGCTCATTCCTGTTCTGTTTGTTATTTGTTTTATCAGCCTTTTTCAGCTACTAGACTTGAGAATTCCATCATTTACTGAGCCAAAAGAGCCCTCTGCTGTTGGAAACCTACTTCCACCCGGGGGGACTTCCAGGTGACAGTCAAGCATTTGGTTGAACAGTGGAGAAAAACAGAGGGTTTTTAAGTTTTTGGAAGGCTGTATTTCTTTTGCTGGCATCCTTCTTGTAGCTCTGTTCTGAAACCTTTCTAAAATTGCCAACAGTTGCGTGGGCTGGCGTTGCAAACACTGGCATTTCGATTGTGGTGAAATTCAAAAATACTTTCTCCCCCCATCTCCCTTTCTCAAAATCTTCCAGTCTCAGATTCCACTTTGAAGTAGTTATTTCTCAAAAGAACACTGAGAAAAAAGAGCTGGAGTTGAGACATTGGCTTTAGTGTGAACCAAGCAGCCAGAAGCAAAGGTGTGTAAGAGGCACTGTACGGAGAAGGCACCTTTCTGTGGTGTGGCTGGCATTGCTTTCAACTGTATGTCACAGCATAACCCCTTCATCCAGAGTAGAAGACAGCCATGAAGGTTTAAAAATGTTAGATGATAGTGACTGCAAACACTGTTGAGCCTAGCAACAGTCCAGAGGCTGAAGCTTTCCAATTTATTTTCACAGCTCTCATTAAAAGTCTGGAAATGGGCTTTATCAAAAGCTTTGTTTCTGCAAAGTGAAAGCAATTTGCTGCTCCAAAGTCTGGATTGCATTCTATGAGTGTTATCTATGAGGGTTATTTCCATACCAGGTGCTGTACCCTCACCCTGATGGCTGGGTCTTGTTCCCCTTGACCTTCTCCTTGCATTGCCCAGCTGAATGCTCTGTCCTATTCTGGAGACTTCCCAGGGCTCAGTCATGCAGAGCAATCCATGGTGAAGCTAACAAGGAGGTGTGGAGGAAAGAAGGAGCCTTTCTGGTGGGCAGGAGCATCACAGCCTGTTATGGGCCTCTGCCCACCACCAGTGTTCAGGGGCACATCAAGGAAAAGAAAGGAGGAGTGGATAGGGCAAGCTAGCTGCAGACACTTCACTAAGAACAGCTTGGAGAGTAAACTCACTCAGTGGAAGCCAGGATGGGGTGTTCTGTTCCAGAAAACCTAGGCAGACTGCATTAAATACTAATTTTCTCTGCACCAGACTTACAGCAATGTATACCTGTATGTGCTTCAGCCTGGCACAGCCATTTCAGAGCTGCACATCCAGTGCACATAGCTGTGGCAGGGTATGTTTCCCAGCGTGAGCCATGCTGGAGGCTGGGTAAATGAGCATGTATGGTCCTTGCAGCTGTTTCCACTATTAATTATAATTGGCATTTATGTACAATCTCATTTAGATGGATCCATCACATGTGACATAATTTCATGGAAACATTCAAGAAGCTGAATGTAAATAGTCTTCCCTTGAGCCAGACAAGCTGACCTCAGTTGAGTCACTGTTGCTGGTCGTGCTCCAGGACTCTACATGGATCTTACTTGATGGTGACTCCTGGCTCCATTCATGCCCCACAGCTGATCTGACCCACGACCAGGTCACAAAGATGTTCCTCAGCTTTTCCTGATGTTCAAAGGAGGCCAAAGTTACAATCTATTGGCCCAAATCTTCACAGCATGTTAATTGTGCACATGTGATTAATTTTATTAGTGCTCTGGATGTTATTAACAAATCCCAGTTTGATTCTCTCATTAGCCTGTTTTGTTAATTAATTGGGCTTTTATATCCGTACTGTGAGAATGCTTTCTCTAATAGCTTTTGTTCCAGTTGGCCTGGCTCATTGGGTTTTGACAGAGAACATGGAGGCTGCAGAGGTTTAACGTTACTACTGATTTCCTTTCCCACCTTCTTATTTTTATGAAATACTGATTGCTGCTGCTCTGGGTAAGGAACAGCCCGTGGCTGGAACTGACTTGTGAACAGATGACAGAGAATCTATGCAGGGAGACGCATTGTAAGGAGCTGGGTCACCATAAAACATTAATAACCATAGTTTTTATTGCAACAGGTTATTATGTAATGTGGAGTGTCATAGTTTGGATTTTGAGATAGATATTTGGCCTGAGGAACTCAAAAACTTCTTGGTGTCTGCCTACATGGGACTTCAGCACAGCTAAAGCACCTTCAAACCACCAATGCCCACATTGGGGACCCCCCAGGGAGCAGAGAGCTATACACAATACCATACTAGAAGAAGAAGGAAGGGAAATAAACAACCCAAGAAACCCCCTGAGCTGCCACTATTAATTGCTCTCGAAGCAGTCAGGGATAGTGAAGCTGTCTGAAATAACTGGCTGTGACTCCCCACAGCACATCTGCCCCAAAGCACATGCCAAGGTCCTGGAGAAAGCTAGGCAGCGTGATGGACAGACAGCACTCTCAGGGAGGCCATCAAAAGCAGACAGGTTTTCACACTCCTACAGCTATTCTCACATGAAGATGGCTTCTAGGCTCTTCCAGGGGCTGATTCACTCCCCGTTGGGGGGATACAGCAGCATCTTCTTGGCATCTTCTAAAAATCCCATTTACAGTTTAAATTAATCCGTCAGCCCTGGGCTTGTCACAGGATACGTGCTGGGGGGATGCAGGGACTCAAACAGGTCTGGGCAGGAGGGATTTTTAGAACAAGCATCAATACAATCCAAAAGCAAGAGCCACTCCCCGCCCCCGAAACAGCATCTCCCCATACAGAGAGGGACACTCACACCCTCTTACTAATGACCCAGGATCTATATTTCCATTGAACTCATTTGCATCTTATGCTTAAAGGTTGGCTTGGGCCCATCACTGCTGTTTATTTGGTGTAATGATCTGCAGTTATTTAGAGATGTAAGAGCAGCAATTTGAGCTAATCCATTCTGACTGTTATCATGCCATAGACGTGTTAATCATCAACTATTCAGATCCAAGCAGAAAGAAGAGTTAATTAATACTGTAGGCACCCACACGTATCACCCTTTGACTAAGAAAGGCTGGATGATGACATCAGAATGTCAACAGACATTTTTAAGAGTTCCTACTGCTTTTGTCCAAGAGTGTTCAGCTCCTCTGAGCTTCTGTAAAGGGAGTTAAATATCCAATTATAACAATTTTTACCATCCAGATCATGAGCCTACTCTTCAGAATTAGCCTGAATTAGTGGTAAGTGTGGAGAAAGGAGAAGTTACACATCATTATCAGCTGCATGTTTTTTTCTGGACAAAAACAAATCCCTGACCTCATTTTTAAACCCTCATTAGCAGCACTTGTAAAGGAGGTCATCCTGCTCTGCATCCAGCCCGCAGAGCCCGTGGTCCTGGGGCACACATCAGGCTCAGGCAGCCGGCAGCTCTCACCGCAGCACCTCCTCCTGATGCTGGGCAGAGGCTTAGTGATCCACCACACATCTGAAATGACAGGGATTGGTGGCCAGCACCTCTGAGGAAACAGCACTGACAAAGCCAACTACCGATGGAAACTCCTCAAAGGGGAAGCTCTTGGGATACTAACCCTAAACTCTGTGTAGCTTTGGGAAAAGTAACTTTATCTTTCTCATACACACCTCTGCTCTGTCCTGAGCTCTATCAGAGCCTGACTTCTGACAGAGGCCTCAATAATGTGGTTGGCAGGCAAATGCAGCCCGTGTGCCCCCGCCTTCACCCACACCACCCAGCACAGATGTGTTTCCTAATAATCCCTATCATCATGTTATTATTTATAGGGCACACAATCCACATTGCAATTAAAAAATTACAAATATATAGAACACAGCCAGCAATATATAATTAGACATGTAAGAACACCACACTTCAACAACTGTGTAGCAATGGTATGAAACCACCCACTAATCCCATACCTGTCTCTAAAAACATATGCACAATAACACACTTGCTATATACAGCAAATGATATTTTGAATACAACTCAAAAATTTGCATACCAAATACCCTAATTTGGTAGTTTACAAGTTGTGGGTTCTTCTAGAAATAATCCAGAGAACAGCTTGCAACCAGGTAATGTTACCTGCACAGGTTTCTCCCTGCCTTTTCTGTGTTAGGATGGTGGAGCACCATTCATAGTCAGCTTGGTAGTTAATGTTCCTAATTCAGATTTTCAAAAACCTGTGTTTGATATCCAAATGCACATGGAAGCACAAGCAAACAATGCTGATAGCTCTTCTCAGCTGCATGAAAACACAGTCCTTCCCAGGAGAATAAACAAGGAGAGTTACACAAAGGTTAAGCAACATGGCTTGGGTTCCTGCAGCAAGGCGGTGCCAGAGGTCAATGCAGCGCTCAGCTCTGCTGGTGCTCAGCGTTCTGTGCCGGTGGCTGGACCACATGTTGTTGCTTGTGCAAAGAAGCTGGAGAAAGGGAGAATGTGCAAGGATTGCTTCTGTGCCTGGAGGAAAGGGAAGAATTGGGGTGGGGAGGAAGAAAACCTTTTCCTCTCTCTTTTGAGTCCTAAATCTGATTTTGAAAGAGCGCAGTATCCCAGCTTATCTGTTTAAAGATGAACATGCACTACTGACTCTCCAGAATGAATAGATTTTGATATTTTATTTGTAGAAACACAATTACAGCCCACTCTGAAGAGATCAGAGTCACAACTGTCCCATTTTTAACCTTCCCTTATAGCGCAGACATTGAAAGAGACTGACAGGCAAAGCAGAAATACCTGTCTGTAAAGGCAGTGTTACCTCAATAGATTGTTGCCCAGCTGATAATAAAACCTTCTGGTTTCATCCTCTTTTCTTAACAAAAACAGCTATTGGAAAAATTGGAAGCGCTGTGAACACCCAACACTGTAAGAATGGGGTAAGGACCCACGTGAAATGATGGCACAAGCATTAAGGACTGAGCTACAGAATAACTGGGTTGCCTGAAAGGGAATTGAGATAGAAACTGAAGGGATTGTTAATTGATGTGGCCTGAAGAAAGTCTTTTTGGCATGATGGAGCCTGGAGCTGGCTGCACGCCTCGGCACCGTGGGGCTGCTGCCGGGCAGGGCTGTACCACTGGCTGCCGGGCTCCCCAGCACTGCTGACACGCACAAGCAGGGCTCTGTAAACACCAACTCATTAGAGCTTTTTGAAAAGAAAATTGTTGTGAATTAGAGCTGGGAGTGATGTTTGTGCAAGGTTTGCAGCCAGCAGGCTTCGCATTCCCGGCAGGTCACCGGCGGGATGAGGTTGAGGTTTGCATCTGAACCCTCACACGTGGTTCACCCTCCTGCTGTGGCTGTGGTAGATGAGTGATGGTGATGCTATTTGTGCAGGAGTAAGTATTTAACTACTAGAAAGTCTAACTCAATAGCACCTGATGCTCACTTCCAATGACCTTAGAAATCTCAAGATTATTTTTCCAGATTAACACTTATCTGTGGAACTTGGCTGGCTGACTGGAATTCACCATGTCTTGCTTTGCCCTTCTCTACCCTACTGTTTTGTTTTAGGCTTCTAGTGTTTTCCAGGGCATTTTCAACATTCTCTTTTAAGCATTATCTTTTTTCTAGACAAGTAGGCAGGAGGGATTTACCCATGATTGGACAAAATAACAAGTAGTTCCCAATGCAATTACAAGATTGGCCTCCTCATACAAATTATTTATGGAAAAATACTCTTAATACCATTACCCAGACTTTCCAAGATAAAGGAACATGAAGCTAAAGTTGCTGCTGCATCGTAATCCGTTACTCTGGTATGTATGATGGATCACAGTTAGAAGGGAACAATGTAGAAAGTAGCTGTAAGTGATCCTCCAGCTGACCAGAGCTTTTGAAGCTAGTTTTCCACTACTGAGGTGAAGATACATCTGCTACAGTAGAAGAAAACTTTCTAGGCACATCATCACATCCTTCTTCCCTGCTGTGCTGGCCCTCAGGTTGGTTAGACACAGTTCACCATGCAGCCCTGGGAGCAGGGTCAGATTAGATGTTAGGAAAAAAAAAATTACTGAAAGAGTTGTCACAGCCTGGAACAGGCTGCCCAGGGAGGGGGTTGAGTCCCCACCCCTGGGTGTGTTTATAAAAAGGGTCGATCAGGTACTTAGGGTTTAGCACAGGACAGGAACGGTTGGACTTGATGATCTTAAAGGTCTTTTCCAACCTTGTGATTCTGTGATTCTTAGATGGTTGTGAATATGGAAAGGCTTGTGACACAGAGCATTTCACCCAGGAAAATATGACACTGGAAAACCCTCAGTTTGTCTGAGCTGATTTGAACAACTAGCACTGCCCTGCAGAGAAGGGCTGAGATGGGCGAGGAGGTCTACGGGCATGTGAGGGACGTGGCCACTGCTGAGCCTCATGTCGACCTGAACATTGTCCTTGGGACTTGCAGCCCTTTGCCAAGTGGCTCAGGACAGGGAAGGATTTTCCTGCCCTGCTCAAATGGGACTCACCAAAGTCTCAAAGCAAAGCGCCTGCTGAATCAAGAACCAGCATAATCACAGCTCTGGGATTAGAGGAAACAGTGGCTGACAGCTTGACTCATTGTAAACATTCAGGGAAGATGATCTGCTGCCAAAGACTCTGCTCAAATTCATTTATTAAACTAATCACAACACACACTCACAGCTGTTAAAAAGCCCAGAAGTTCTTAGCTCTAACCTGAATTGCACATGTGGCAACTCCATCCGTAGGGCAGGTATTGTGAGTGAAATTTCCTTTTTCCTCTGCACTGAAGACAGATGATATGGGATTTAAATCAAATGTGCCTATAAAACTCCCTCCTGCTTGGTGATGTGCTGCCTACATGTCTGGGAGCTCGCTCAGGAAGAGCTTTGGGCAGCCTGCCCTCTCCTCCTCTGCCTGTCAGCAGTGTGAGGGGTGTGGAAGTCACACACCAGGAGCGTTGGTGCAGAAATGACACCTTTGGACCACGGATGTCTCAGGCGTGAGACATCCCCTCAACAGACGGTGCATTATTCCCCTGAGGGGAACTATCACACAGTATTTTGGCCAGGGACAGAGAGATCATTGCAGCCTTTGGAAAGAGAGAGGCTAAGGCAGAAATAAGGAAAAAAAAAATAAAATCCCCCAGCATGTTTCTTCTCTAATGACTTGATGCCTATGGCTGCTCATCACAGTGAGCTCAGTTTTTCTTCATACCTCTGGCTTTCTTCCACACCTCCACATTGCTCTCCTGGCAAAAGGATTCATGTGCTTGGGTTGGTCTGAAGCTATCTGCATGTTGAGAAATCAGCTAGCTAACCAGAAGAGAAAATCATTAGACTCACAGTGCAGTTTTCCATCTCTGGGGTGACTAATTTAGTCATATTTTTGCTGTTCAGCTGACTTTCATACTGTGTGAAGGCAATTTATTTGCCACCATGATTTTTCTGTTCAGCTCAAATGTAATTCATCGGGGATTCCAGCATCACTAGGGATGAGGGCACTGCAGATGGACAGACAGCTTGGTGACAGTGCAACACAACAGCACAGGAGTTTCCAAAGACCCTACTAAATAAATAATCTTCCATGGGGCTTGAGGGAGCACGGATGGAAAAATGATGCTTCTATAACACCCTTGGCAGTTTGAATTTGTGGGAGATAACTCAGATGTATAGGAAGGGTGTGACATTTTTGATATAATCACTGTTTTCAGATGAGTGTTTGCAAGTGACTTCTACAATTTATAAGACATCTTGACCTCATATGACTGTAATCTCATTTAAAATACATGTAAAGTACCCTTAAAACCTAAAGCTGTCACTCAGCATTAAATAATCAAAATATGTGAGTTCATGATGGAGTTCTCTGGAGAGAGAGGAGCTAAGTTTTCATTTTTCCTCATCTGCTGGCAGAGAGGCCTTTGGTAATGTTCCCTGCAAATGATCTGGAGCCTCTGGTGAGATTCTGCTGGGATTTTGTCCGGAGTGAATAAAATACAGATGATGAATGCTTCTGGAATATGCTTGTTTATATTCAGAAAAACATCATATTTAATACAGCTTCAAATCACCGGTGAAACTCGGTGAGAAAGGTAATTACGGTGCAATATTATGCCTACATAAACATCAGGCCAACCTGGAGGCTCCGCAGGCTGCCAGCCTTGCGGGACATCTGCTGATCTCATTCCAAAACCACCACAAGTCTTCTGAGATTTCCCATGCAATGGAGCCTGGGAAGCAGAAAAGAATAATGCAGCAAAACACAATCACAGGTGTGAAGGCAGGTCCTGGTTGAAATACTTGTATTAAATCTGGAAGAGTGGCAGTGAAGAATTGGGGAGCTTGCCTGACCACATAACTCATCACCATCTGGAGAAGAAACAAGGTCCTCACGGTGCCCTCTGAGCACAGCATCTCCCCACATGCATTGTGGTCAACGCCATACGGCATTATGGCAAAAGACGAAGAGCCCCATCCCAAGATAAGTGTATAGGGGCCATGGACAAGAGAGGAAGGGAATGTCATAGGCAATAACACATGTAACAGCACCCTTAAAAATCCCAGGAGTCTTTTAAAATTGTTTTATAGCAGTTTTGTTACCAATCCAGTTACAGCAGTAAAAAAAAGAACTAAGAAACTCATTTGTCTGGATACTGCTGCGAAGGAGACAAGGGTTCTTACTATTAGTCACGAGTGATTTCCTTTAAAAAATAGTATTATTGTTATTAACATCATTTCTGAGATAAGCCATTTAAGTCCTGATGGATGCTCCTGGAAATTACTCCCTACTCAGCTGACAAGCTTATCTGGCCTCAAGTGAAGCCAAAGTATTTTACTTGGACTGTGTTTATCATAAGCAGTATGAAGCAAGCAAAACCAATCTGCACTGTGGGGTGTGCTTGGTTTCAATACTTCCAAAACTCGAATTCAGTAGCCCAAGTGTTAATGATAACCTCTGTGATAGAGCTCTGTTCAAATCAATAATGCCTCTAACAGTCTTGATCCCAAAAACGAGCGGGATATACAAACACACTGTGAGAAGGAAACCCTGTGTTAGAGATCTTATAGCTTAAATTTATAAAGGGGATTAAAAGAGGAAATGCTGGACTCCCAAATGTCCCTTTAAACCTAAACTATTCTATGACTCTTGGAAGCTAAATACTGAAAGTAGATTTACAAGTGCAAGCAATTTTCACCATCATCCCACTTCATTGGCAGAACTAGTGCCAAGGACCTACGTGGAAAAAATATACATTAGTATGTTTCAGAGAGTTGGGCATTTCTGATATGAGATGGTAAAGAAATGATCTGGAACCTCATAATTATGTTATGCCACATATTAGCACAATCTGCATCGTCTCCAAGCTTCACTGCATCTTCAAAGGCTATCGTTTCGCCTTTCAAGCAGCTTTCTCCAACATGCTGGCACAAGTCCTTTTTTAATGGCTAGAAGTTCAAACAAGTTTATTACCCAGCTGTGAAATTATATCAGCATATGTGAGTCTGAGATGAACCCTTGGTGCCTCTTGGATGACAAATGAAAACTCATTTCAGAGCTTTCCTTTCCCATAAATTCTTGTGTCCTCACTCTTTTCATAAGTGAACGCATTATGGAAGGCACTTTCCAGCCTGCTGTCAAAAATATCTGATCATGAAGATAAACAAAACCGTTTGTTCCCACTTTCAAACAAACACCTTATCTGTAAGTAATGAAACTTCATTAAATTACGTGGAGTCTGTTTGGGTTTGGACGTGAGCTATGCAGAGACATAGTTATCATATGGAAGCATCATATTATGGATTTATTGGCCCGAATGAGTCGCAGCCATGAATAGTGCTTGTATCTGAAAGGAAGAATTCCTTCCTGTTCTGGCGTTAAAACACAATCCCTAAATACAGAAGCATTTATGGATTGCTCTCTGATGACGTTGCATTTTCCAGCTCTAATGCGTTTAGCATAACAAAGACTACTACCTTCATGTCTCATCTTAAGTTCCCACCAGCACTTAAGCTCCTGGAAAGAGTCTAAAGAAGGGCTACTGAAGATGATTAAGGGCCTGGAGCATCTCCCCTATGAGGAAAGGCTGAGTAAGTTGGGACTGTTCATCCTTGAGAAGACTAAGGGGGGACCTAATTAATGTTTATAATTATCTTAAGCAGGGGATGCAGGGGGAAATGACCAGCCCCTTTTCAGTGTCTATGGGGACAGGACAAGGGGCAATGGCTGCAAGTTGGAGCACAGGGAGTTCCACACCAACATGGGGAAGAACTTTTCCCCAGTGAGGGTGAGGGAGCCCTGGGACAGGCTGCCCAGGGGGTGTGGAGTCTCCTTCTCTGGAGAGATTCCAGCCCCGTCTGGACACCGACCTGTGTGCCCTGTCCTAGGGACCCTGCTTTGGCAGGGAGTTGGACCTGATGATCTCTGGAAGTCCCTTCCAACCCCTACAGTTCTGTGATTCTATGATTTTTGTCCATGGCTTCTCTGGCTACACTTAGGCTGGGGATGTTGAAGAAGTCCCAGGAAAACGTGGCCTTCTAGGAGGTTTCAGACAAACTCTGCGCTGCATTTCCCCGTCGCTGCCTGGGATGTGTTAAACTCACTGCTCACACTCCGCGTGGCACACGCACAGCAACTTTTCATCCAGGAAATACCAGACTGAAATGTGAGAGCCATTCCTTTTTTTGACATTCAGATGTTGGCAGGCAGGTGATGTCCCTGGGAATTTGCTGGGCCTGGCTGCTTGCATACGAGCAAAGTGAAAAGGACGTTCCAGGCGCCGCGCATCACCCGCAGCCTGGCTGTGTGCACAGCCGGGCCATTCCATCCCATTTTCTCCAACTGTTCCATAAAACTAATGCCATCCAGTCCTCTTGCTTGCCTTAGTGCTGTCAGTCTTAAGGGTTATCATGAAATGCACATCGAATTTGCCTGGTTTTGAGCACCACAATAAAACTAAACCAGTGACTAATGGAGAATCTTTCAAACGCTGAGAAGCTAACCAAAAATAAACAATATTTTAAAAACCTATATATTTCTACCTCTCCTTTTTGTACTGCTAGCATTGCAGATTTATTTTAATCACAAGGCAGGCTCTTCAGTGCCTTTCCTAGTGATAATCCTGCTGGCGTTAATCCAGCAGTGGCTGCCAAATGCCAGGGCAATGTGTTGTCAACATAAAATCTATGAGCATTCTGGGGCACAGAGAAATGTAGTTCCCATCATAAATTAAATAAAATAATAACCATTGCATTCTTTACAAAAATGCCAGAAATTCTTTTGGGCTTTGTTTATGTCACTGGTTAACACTGCCTTCCTGAAAATGTTTCTTCTCCCTTGTTCAGCTGGGAAGGAAAAGTAAGGAACACTCTGGACCCAGCGTCCAAGGAGATTGTTCACTTCTCCAGCAGAAATGAAGGCACACAGACATATCAGATGTAAATATCCATACATAATAACAATGATGAGTGCAGACTCTGCTCCACATTGAAAACGTTCCTGCCTTGAACTGAGCCATTGCCTGAGATGATGAATTTGGGATGCTCAAGACATGGTTCCATTTCTTGCTAAGAAAAGGGTTCATATAATGAAAACAGTATCATAGCACAGGGAAGTAGAAGTGAACAAGGAACTTTTGTTTCCATGGCAATCCTAGCTCCTTCTTCAGACACAAGCACAAAGGCAATATGCTGAATGATTATCTGAAGGTCATGTTGTTCTTAGGAGAAAAGTTAGTGAGAATACCCTGGGCTAATTTCCCCAGTTAGGATGCATGCAGCATTTCTGACCAGTTAAGATAAGCAATTGCTAAAGGAAATAATTGCCTTCATTAATGTCATCTGTTTATTTTAAAAATCTGTTTTCCAAAAGCAAACAGCAGCCTGCACACAAGGGAGGGGAACACAACTGGCTGTTCTTTAGGCTCCCTCATATTTTGCATGATTATTCAGTCTGCTCAGCAGCACTTGTTAAGATCCCACATACTTTTGGTGCCCCTCACCTGGCAAAATTATTCCATTCCCTTCAAACTCAAATACCTCTTAAACTGAGTAAAATGTCTCCATGTGAGATCATGTTGTGGAGTGGCAAGAGCCACTCTTTGGAGGATCTGCCTTATCAAGTAGAAATGCCTGGACACCCTGGAGATGTGGGGAGTGCATGCAGGTGAGCAGAAAGACAGCTAGCTAGTGTCTGTCTCAGTTACATATGCAAAAAAAACAGGCATCCAGGAGATGTATAGCCATTAAATACCATTTTACTTTGCATTTCCCAATGTCAGTTTTAGGTTTCCACCTCCTCTGAGGTGGTTTGACCTTGCTGACAGCAGGAGCAAAGGCTTTACGAAGGCAGGCAAACGACTGCTTAAAAAGTGTCATTCTGTTTTCTAGCCCCACTCTGTGCTTCATGATTTACTACAGATCTGAAGTACAAAGGAACAGAAACTTTACTGGTGTTCAGAAGGAAAGTTATTTTTAGTGTTGTTTTGTTGCCAAGGCATATAGAAACCTTATGTGCTACCTCAGAAAGTTACCGTGGAGTGGCTGTGAAAGACGGGTGCCTGTTTCTTCATCTTTTCCTTCCAGCCACAGAGCTTTTCTCCCATTATAAATCCCCTGATGCACACATTCCAAAGGAGAAGTTGCAGGAGTCACCAAGCAGTTTGAAGTCAAATTAAGCATAAATGTACAATCCTGTAGTATAAATAAAAATGGAGATCTTGAACCAGGACGGCGTTTCCACATACAACTCTCCCACTCCTTCAGTAAAAATGCATTCCCCAGTCTGAACTTCATGAAGTTATGGTTGTTGTCAAGCAGATTGGGAGAAACAAGGACACAAAGGTGGAAGGGACAGAGCAGGGCACGGGGAGCCCAGCTCTCCCCCCACACAAACCTCTAGTTCCACTAAAGCCATGTACTGGTAAAACAGCACGTGTGAAATAAGAGCTGGGAAACACCATCTCAAGGCACAGGGAAGGCAGGAAAGGGTGGCTCATGGGTGTCCTCCCACTGCTGGCACCTGAGCATCTTCAGCCCCAGGGAAGACACAAGGACCAGCCAGGCTACGGATAACTTTTTCCTATGTTACAGAGGAGCTGGGAGTGCCTCTGTTTCTAGAGGTAGTGTTGAAACTGGCTTAAAATACATGGCTCAAGAAGTGTTAACTGGGCTTAAAGGGTAAACCCTCATCTTTCAAACAACTACTTCTTGGGAACAGTGAGGGGAAACCCTGCTTGCCTGCAGATAGCAGCATGTTGCATTTCACTTCAGCAGGACAAAGGTTTATAGCAAAGTGTAGAATGACATTATCACTGGCATCAGTCCAGGAGGGGAGGATAACAGTTGTTCTACACAAATATTAGTTTGCTTTATCTCCTTTCACATCACTTTCAAATTTTTAAAAGCTATTGTGGTCCTTCACAGGCAAAAAATAAGGAGCAGCCCTCAGGCCAAAAACATCTGAGCCTTCAGTGAACTTAATACTCCCATGCCACTCCAAGAAGAAAACCCATCTCCTTCCCTGTAAGTTGTATGTTGCCAGGATGCTGACAGAGAGGAAAAAAAAAGGTAAAACCAATTTATGGTGACCAACATTCTGCCAGATCATTGTGGGGTTTCAGCTGGCTGGATGCATGCACACTCCAAAACCAGAGGTGGGTCTGGAAGGAGCAGCAGTGCATCCATACCCACACCCACAGAAAATATTAAAATTCAGGTGATGAATACAGGACAGCTGGTGATTGACATTTGTCAAGACCCAGGAATTGGGCAGGTACATTTGGGTGAACAGTCTTTGGTGGTGACGGGTGAGGTGAAGGGTGGGTATGGCACTGCTTGAAGTTCTGCAAAGTTCTGAAGTGGAGGTGTGCGAGCAAACCTGCTGCTCCTTGTTCTGCTGGGTCCCTCCTTGGGACTGACCATAAATTCCTCACTAAGCTTCACAGCTGGCTCTGCTGTCCCCAGCAGCACTCTCAGCCATCGCTTCTGTTCCCAGTGCTGTGCAAGCTCATGTGGTGGCCTTTCACCTCAGAAAGCTTGGCGAGGAGGCTCTTGCAGGGATGTTTAGCTAACTACAGCTCATGGAAAGTTCACAGGGAGCTTCAGTGCTTTGATGAACTTGCTCGTAGTCTGCCAGTGAATTCAGAAGTTATTAGGGGTGAGATGAAAGGACCAGATGAAATGCTGGTGGCACACAGTCTGTTCCCTGAGGTTTCCACCAGTGCCTCACTTAACGTGAACATAAAGGAGCGAGTTGCTCAGTATGTGGGTAATCTGATGCTGTGGCAGATGATCTGAGTAACATTTGGGTGCTATTTGTGTCACTTAAACATATGTTTTTACATATATTAAACACAGGTCTGATACTGGCAGAAGGTTTTTGCTGCTATACTGTACAGCTATTGCTTCAACATACCTACAGCTATTATGCATACTCACCTGTTGGAGAGCTCCAAATCCAGTATCATACTAAATATTAAACCAATAGAAATTAAAACCCAAAAAATCCCACAGAACCAGACTACACAGCTGTCTCTTTACAGAGGAGATCCTATTTTATAGAATCAGACTGCTGTATGTGAAAGAAAATGTGTTATGTTTGCCAACATACATTATTGAAACGTATGTGTGTAAAGTCACCAAAAGCAAACACTGTAAAATTCCCCCTCAGGTCTTCAATTAATGTAAACTTCACTCTATATTTTGTAGAAATGCTTCCTGTTATGCTTGGAAATGTAAATCCTCTTCTGTTCCTGAACACCCTTCATTCAATGTGATGAGTTAAATGATTAAATAAATTGGGGTTCTGGTGGATGACAGGGTGGCCATGAGCCAGCAGTGTGCCCTGGGGCTGAGAGAGACAATGGGATCCTGGGGGCATCAGGAGGAGTGTGGGCAGCAGGTCACAGGAGGGGATCCTCCCCCTCTACTCTGCCCTGCTCAGGCCCCACCTGGAGTGTTGTGTCCAGTGCTGGGCTCCCTGGGATAAAAAGGACAGGGATCTCCTGGAGAGAGTCCAGAGGAGGCTATGAAGATGATTAAGGGCCTGGAGCATCTCCCCTATGAGGGAAGGCTGAGTGAGCTGGGACTGTTCAGCCTTGAGAAGAGGAGACTAAGGGGGGACCTAATTAATGTTTATCAATATCTTAAGCATGGGCTGCAGGGGGCAATGGCCAGCCCCTTTTCAGTGTCTGTGGGGACAGGACAAGGGGCAATGGCTGCAAGTTGGAGCACAGGGAGTTCCGCACCAACATGGGGAAGAACTTTTCCCCAGTGAGGGTGAGGGAGCCCTGGGACAGGCTGCCCAGGGGGTGTGGAGTCTCCTTCTCTGGAGAGATTCCAGACCCATCTGGACACCGACCTGTGTGACCTGTCCTAGGGAGCTGCTTTGGCAGGGGGTTGGACCTGATGATCTCTTGAGGTCCCATCCAACCCCTACAATTCTATGGTAATTCACAGCTAAAGCTCCTTTAGTTACCAATCAAATAGGTCATTAATGATGTCACGGAGAAGTCTATTTTGCTATCACTTCTCACCACATACGTGAGTGGTGTCCACTGTATGTGAAAGAGTGACTGTGCTGCAAAACTACACATGCTTTCTGCAGCTTGTGCTCTACCCTTGCTAGGAGCAAGGGAGGACAGGACGGGATGCTTTGGAAAAGGGAAGACAGAGCACCTCCAAAATCCTTAAAAAGGGATACCCAGGATGTTCAGCCTGCCACTGAATGCAGAGAACAAGCAGTCACTTTCACACCTGTATCCAGGGGGATTTGTTCCCACAGCACACCCAGCTGCTGCACCCTGGGCCAAAGGTGTCAAAGACATCTAGTCCAGATAAAACTATCTGAAAAGTTTGATGGAAGGCTTCTTCCCATCAAAGGATTATAATTGGGTTTGGTTTTTTATTTTACCCTAAGAATAGGGCAAGTCAGACTTTTCAGGTTTAAAAAAAAAAACAAACCAACCTGAAGAATAAAATATTTTCACTAGCAATTCTGATTTCAATCTGATTAAAAAGAAGGACAACCAACACAATATAATCACTAAATTGCCTTTGAGACAAGGACTAAGAGAGCAAGGATCATTATTAAATATATGGGACTGGATCACCAGCAGTCTGGAAAGCAAATATACCAAAAAACAGGGGTACTGAGATATGAAATTAAGCTTATTATGGCATTAAAGTTATGAGAAACACACAAAACATGATTGTAAAGGCAGACTGAAGAGTGGGGTAACAGAGGTAATACTTTCTGCTAGGTGGCTGGACAAGGGCAAGGAATACAATATACATGATGAAAATATAAGCTGGTATTTTCAACAGGGGAGTAAGGATCCATATTTCATGCCAGCCAACCACTGCACATTTCCTTCAACACTGAAGGTTATTTTAGAGGTATGAAAAAGATGAAAGATAGGATTTTATGCTCAGGCAAATTGATTCCATCAACGACACTGGGTTGCATGTACACAGCCACTAGCAGCACACATCCTAATCTGCTTAGAAGGTGGTTCAGGGAGAACAAGTCAGGATTGTTCCAAAAAAGGTGAGAAAAAGACCGCTGATGAAACGCTTTTCCTGGTTTTCAGCTGGGCAGAGTCCAGGGAGCCCCCATACACCATAGGAGATGCTTCTTGGAAACTGGCTCACGTTATGTGTTGAGTTATATTAATTACAGAAGTTTTCAATATAAATATATATATAGGAACCAGATTCACAATATAAATATATATATGAACTAGATCCACAATATAAATATATATATGAACTAGATTCACAGAATTGTAGGGGTTGGAAGGGACCTCCAGAGATCATCGGGTCCAACCCCCTGCCAAAGCAGGGTCCCCAGGACAGGGCACACAGGGCGGTGTCCAGACAGGGCTGGAATCTCTCCAGAGAAGGAGACTCCACACCCCCTGGGCAGCCTGTCCCAGGGCTCCCTCACCCTCACTGTATAAAAATTCTATGATATACATATATAAACTAACATGAACATGGATCAGTGCTGGAAAGGGACCCTACACTTGCAAAAGCACAAGAGAGAAACAAAACACCACGAAGAGGCACACAGCGCAGTGCACATGGAAGGAGAATTATTTTGTCACCGACCCACATCACACGTATCCTCACACAGACCCAGTGTCAGGGCACAGGCAGGGCTCATTCCCAGCTCTGTGTGCCCACCCTCATCTGCACAGCATCTCCTGGGGGAGGGAAGCGCTTTTGTAGCCGGCTGGGAGGCGAAGGCTGGCTGCCAAGTTTACTTTTCTTTGAATACACCCGCTCCCGGGTCAGCTGCGTGCGGGGAGCCCAAGGAAACTGTTGGGGAATTCAGCTGAAGCTGCCTCCTGACTGTGCTTTGAGGAGAAAGCAGCAACCACAACCAAACGTGAGAAGGCAGGAGGGGAAAAGCAGCGAGCTAACCGTGCTGGAGATCCCACCTGCCAAACGGCGGCGGAGCGCGGCGCTTGCTTGTCCGTCTGTCTGTCTGTGTGTGTCTGGCTGGGGAGCCCGAGGATCACATGCATCCCCGGTCCTGCCCCCTCCTTCCCTCAGCCCTCCGTCCCGCTGCGCTCCTCGCAACTTTCACCAAACTAGCCCCAAAAGCGGCGGCACTTCCCGCAGGGAGGCTCCCGGGAGGGGCTGTCCAGCTGCCAGGGCTCTCCGTTTTCCTGGCTTCCACATAAAGTTCTGGGACTTGAAGCCGCGATTTCTGCGAGAGCAAAACGGTGATGATCGCCCTTAGCAAGGAAAGCTCGTGTCCTGCCCTGCTCTGCCTCACCCTCTGCGCCTTTGGGCTGCCATGGCTGGGGGATGTGTCCCAGGCTGTACCCATGGACGATCAGGATTATTACCTGCAGGAGATTAGCAACAGGGATCATTATTATTCCTTTCCCTATCCCGGTGAAGAGTTTTATCCTTTCACGGAGCGACCTGGAGAGGAAGGACCTATCCGCGCTGCGGAGCCAGAGGAGCAGCCAGGGTTCAAACCCAGCAGGAAAGAGTTAAAACCGAAGAAAAGCAACAAAAAAGGAAAACCCATTCTTGAAACTCCACCAGGTAACTTTCCACCTCCTCCTCCAGAGCTTTGGAGTCTGCTGAATCTCATGCTGACTGACTTTTAGCGTTAATGAATATCCAGTTAATGGCAGTCTTGGTAATAATTACAACAAATGTGCTTGTGGTGATGATGATGACAACGCATTAGTTTTTAATAACCCGCAGAACAGACCTACACAACTCTTGTAGGCTTTTTAGCCCTGTCCTCATCAAGTGAGGAGCTTTCAGAGAGGTAACGTGTTAATTATGCTGCACTCCAGCTAGTGTATGGACTATTCCTTCTTAATTCCACTTGACAACTGGCTTGCTCTTACAGCCACGGTTCTCTAAGCAAAACTAGAGAGGCAGATTCCTTAGTAAAAGCTGATTTTATACAGTGACAACTTAATTTATCCCTTGTCAGTTTAATCTAAGGGAGGGTCCTGAATTAATTTGACTTACAAACCTGTGAATTTCTCTAATACTTCACTTTAAAGCCCTCCAGAGGAAGATCTGTGAACAAAGATCTTCCTGTAAAAGACTGAGACATAACAAGCCCAATTTAATTATTGACCTGTAAAATAAAGAAATTAAACAGCAACAAAAACACCTTAAAGTAAGAAAAATGCCACCCTTAACTCCATTTTCTGTATTCTGCATTTGACTGGATGAAAATATGCAATCATTAAAGTTTGCAGGAACTTGATCAGCTTTTACCACCTAGTTGCTCCCATTAAGAGCTAACCACACCCCTCTGGAAGGGGAGTAATTCCCTTCTGTGTTTCCTGAATGCATGGTAGATACCATACTGGTTTGGGACACTTAGTAGTGGGTTTGGCCCATCAACTTCAGAGTTGTAAAACTTGGGGCCAGACGCCACCCCCTACAGCTGAACTCTCCCCCCTGTACTTCAGAAGGAAAGTTTTAATGTAAACAGCTGGAGCACATGGCACAAAGTTTGCAATTTAGAGCCATTAATACATGCAGTACAGCACAACAGAGAGGATCAAGGGCTGGGAAGCAGCTTTAACTTTTCCCAGTTCCATCTTGCAGATAGTAGAGAAAATATTTTCAATTTCATGCTAAAGCTAACTGGAATTAATTAGCCCTTTGATTATCAAACATACAAGCTTTTATAGCAATGAGTAATAAGAAAATACCATTTCTGAAATCTGGGAAAGCATTTGTGGGACAGAGAGCTTGGGGTGCCAACATAACTGGAGGATGGCAGCAACTGTACCTTGTCTAGGGAAGCAGAGACACAAGACACCCATGCCCATGGCTCCCTCAGGGGCCAGCAGCAAGGCAACAGCTTCCCAAGCAGCCAAGACTGCCTGGGTTATCTCAAGGACTGGCTTATTAGGTTTATCATCTAACCATTGACCATACATGGTTTTTAAAGCTCCCTAATAAGGTACCAGGTTTTTTTCTTCTCCAATGTGGTGGATCCAGTACAGATTTCCAGCCCATAGCAGGATGTCTGTGGGTCAGCTCTGCTTTCACCTGCCCTGTTGGCCTTCTCCCAATTTCCCCAGCACCATGGCTTTACACACACTTCACCAAACATGACAGTGATGATGTCAGCATCCAATATGCAAGGGTAATGATGACTTATCTTTACAGGCAGGCATTTTCCCTGTCCCTCACAAGCTGCACTGAGCCCCTTACAGGTACAGAGGAGGCAGCAGCCATACCAATAAATTCCTCCATCCTTGTGGAATGCTCACCCCTTCCAAACCTGCTTTGATTTATGCACTGGGGTTGCAGAAGTACAAAATTCAACCTATATCACACCTGTGACCTATCAGGGGAGCACACTGAAGGTCTACAGGCCATTTGAGCTTGGTCATTTCTTAAGAATGTTCAATGTTACAAGTGCAGTTACATTCATTTTTCTACTTGCCAAATTATGGAATATGGAAGAGGAATAAAACCTCTCTCACTCCTCTCCCAGGAAACACTCCATTGCATGTCAACAAACTGACATGCACAGGATTCATCTTCTAATTTACAGCTTTCTACTTTCTGTGCTACCTGACTCTTTGAACCCATTTTATTCCTGCATTCAGCCAGGTGAGATCCTTCCTCAGCCTCCTCTTCCTTGGCATGGCCAAGGGCAGAAGAGGGGAGGCTCATGATACACAACCCAAAACAGCTGGAAAGAACTCAGTCCCTGCTCCTACAGCAGACTCATGCTCTTTTGACACAGCTGAGCTCCAAGTTCTCACCAACCACAATTTTAAAGGCTATGAGATCTAAAAAAAAAAAAAAGAAAAAAAGGAAAAAAAAAAAAGCCAGAGGTACAAAACCCAACTGATTCCCTCACCAAAATTTGGCTTCTTACTCCAGCACATGAAAGCTTGACAGCAGCTCAACAAACTGGCTGTTAGACTGACTTGAACATGGGGAAATGCAGCGTATCTCCTCGGGAGCAGCTGAACTATTTTAACTGAACTAGCCATAATAAGCCCTAAGGCAAACACCCAGCGAAGGGAATGGCTCCCATTTGTTAAAGATGTAAGTGAAAACAGGAGGTTTCTAGCAGGAAGCTGTCAGGCAGTTTGAACTGCAGTGTTAAAAGTCCTGGCTGCAGTATTTGACATTTCTCCTCTCCCATGGGCAGGCGAGGGCCAGGTCCTGCCAGGCAGCGACTCTGGTGCTCAGCGCTGCGTCACCACGTCAGCGGGCATCAGTTCTCAAAGATCTCAGTGATCCTCAGATCTCCAAGAGCTCGAAGATCTGAGAATCTGGCCCTTCACAGAGATAATAATTTCTCACATTTGGCCTGTTAAGAGGATAGTTACATATAATAATAGCACTTGCCAAGCAGATATCCATGAACAGCTATAAATCTGACTGAGTAAATGTGTGTGTGTGCGTCGTGTGTACGTACACATATTTATACATAGACCTAGAGCTGGAATTAATTTATTGGACATGCAATAAATACCAAAAAAAAAAAAAAACCCTTGCTCTTTGTGAGGCTCACTGGCAGCTGGGGCATGTGGGATTAATTAGTTGTAACAAACAATAGTCTGGCTGGGAGCTGGGAGGAAGAAAGCGGAGGACAGGGGATGTGTGATCTGCCCTTTGGCTGAGCAGCTGGTACTGATCAGCTCTGGCTTTGAACCCAAGTGGAAATCAAGCACAGCGATCTCAAGGACGCAGCCTATAACAGATGACACGGGCTCGATTTATTTAAGCTAATTACTGAAGGTGGTGAGAAGCCTTAAGAAGAGAAGACTAAGGGGGGACCTAATTAATATTTTGAAATATCTTAAGCATGGGATGCAGGGGGAAATGGCCAGCCCCTTTTCAGTGTCTGTGGGGACAGGACAAGGGGCAATGGCTGCAAGTTGGAGCACAGGGAGTTCCACACCAACCTGGGGAAGAACTTTTCCCCAGTGAGGGTGAGGGAGCCCTGGGACAGGCTGCCCAGGGGGTGTGGAGTCTCCTTCTCTGGAGATATTCCAGACCCATCTGGACACCGCCCTGTGTGCCCTGTCCTAGGGACCCTGCTTTGGCAGGGGGTTGGACTCGATGATCTCTGGAGGTCCCTTCCAACCCCTACAATTCTATGATTCTATATAGATGTTTTCGATCTGTGAAATATTAATGTAGAAAGTAATCCTATTGATGCCAGCGGGGTTGCATTTTTTTTCAGTATTATTAGAGTTAATAGGATATCTAAGTATTATTAGAATCAATATTTGCAGATACTCGATTCAGATTACAGTTAAAATATCAGCCTGCCTTCTTGCCCTTTAAATGACTCATAAATGAAGTGGTACCAGGTCATCACTGGAAGGTAAACACTTGGATTGACAGGTTTCTGTATACACAGATTTCCACTTTCTAATTCTGTCCTTGTTTGTTTAGGCCTCTATCCAAAGCCCGTTCAGATTGGTGGAAGGATTCTTGTTAACGTCAATGTTTTTCTTTTCTGAGGCCTTTAATAACGTCTGATACACATGGTCTCTGTTCCCATCTGCAGGGCCGAGCCCTGTGGGTGGTTTAGGGGTCTGTCTGTGTACAGGCAGAAATCCATCAGGGAGAAGCTTGTGGGGGCCAGGTGCCCTCAGGCACTGCTCAGTGTTCACACCGCGCTGGGTCGCGACTCAACAGTTCCCACTGTCAATCCTGTTGCACCCAAATCTGCCACACTCAAATCTACAATTATTTTTATTTAATTTACAAAACTTATACTTCCTACAACGTGTCTGTGTGTGTATGTAATTATGATTTCCTTTATCTTGCCTCCTCCGATGCTTTCCCCAGGCTTGATGAAGCTCTTCAGATGTGTTACTGCTTACCTGCTCCATATTTCTCCATTTTTGTGTAAGGTTGCCACCTGTTCAACAATGTAATTCTTAAGGTTTGGGGGGTTTTGGTTTGTTTTGGGGTTTTTTTTTAATTTATGTAGTGCATAGGTATCTCTTGGATGGCTCAGGACTTCAGTGGACCCCATGTCTGAGAAGGAGTCGGTGAGGAAGTCAAAAAGAGGATACAATGACCAGTGCAAGCAATGGTGAAAATTATCTTGCAGAAGGAATTTGAATGTATAAAAATACACTGATAGTACATTAATTAATTGTCTGTTGAGATATGAGATATAAGTTATGGAGGGGTGTTTGTCAAGAGACAAGAGGTCAGTGAGCAAATGAGGAGAAAAGCTGAATCACAGAGATGTTACTCAGGAAAAACTAGAAAGATTTTGGTGCAAAATGGTGATGAAGATCTGAAGAGGGTGTGAAGTTAAAAACGTAGTAAGTTTAAAGTGTTACTGGAATATGAATGGTGAATTTCTCCACTTGGAATAAGATATGAGAGAGAGAGAGAGATGTCAGGCATTGAACTGATAGTTGGAAGCACTTTAGAAGAGGTCACCAAGATGCACCGGCTTTCCAGCTAGAACAGAAGGAAACATAGAAGGAAAAGGCAGCCTGTGAAACAGCACTGCTTGCCAAAAATGTGGGGTTTGGTAGGATTAGCTAAAGCAGAGGTGGAAAGGGGAGACTGAGAACAGGCTGGCAGGCTGAAGGCCTACCTGGAGAGTTAGGAGGAAGTCTGGGAGCAAAGAGAGTCATCAAAGTCAACGTTTTCCGGAGACATTTGAAGTCCAGAGTGTTGAACTTTGCTGTCACGTTGAAGATGGGGCAATGTCTTCAGAGCTCTGGCTAGGAAGAAGTCATTAGAAAGATTGGCAAGGTGCTGTTGAGTGGAATGCACAGGCGCAAAGCCAGACGGGAGGAGGCAACTGGCGTGGGTCTGGCAAGGGGCAGAGCCAGCAGTGGCTTTCGGCCACGTGTCAGGGAGCTCAGAGGAAAGGTGTGAAGGGAAATGGGACGGGAGCTGGAAATACAGGAGGGTCAGGGGTAACGGGAAGCAGGCTTTTGGGCTGGGGAACTGAATCCAAGGGTAAAATGGAGGGATGACTGCGTACTTAGGTGAAGGCTATTCAGTGATAAATGACTCTATGAAGAAATAAACCCAGAATTATCTATTTTCTATTCCATTGGCTCTTCCCTCCTAAACCTTGTAGCTGGCTTCTGTTCCTGAGAAGCCCAGAGAAAGCAGAGCGTGCCTGTGACCTAGAATGTGGATTGCCATCTTAAAGCTTTTGCTTAAAGTTCTTAAACTAGCAACTTTTAAGGATGAACTCAGTGGCCATCAGTGCATATCCTATGAATTTTAATATGACCTGTAGCACATCCTGATTGCCAGATGTGACAAACATGCTGCTTTTAATGAGCTTTCTTTCATCTACCAGCCTCTATTTTCTCCTCAGCACTTCTACAAGTATGTAGAATAAGGAAATGTAACGTAGCCGTTCCATTTAAAAGCCCTTCCTTTAAAGAATGGCACGACAAAAGAGGACAAAGGATGACTAAGAATGAATAATGAACAATGTCCTCAAAATTGGCCAAACCTTTTTGATTAGCATCCTTCCTTACCCAAGGCTTCGATGAATAATGTAACATGAGGGGAAAAAAACCCCAACCCATAATAATCTGAATAAACACATTTGATTATGCCAGAGAAAAACGTTTTCTACAAGAATTCCCCTAGCAGCCTCCTCTGAATTCAAACTAATTTTTAAGGTGAGAAAAGTACCTCTTTAAAAAATGGATGGTTTCACTGAATAGATTTTAATAGTATGCAGCCCAGTCTTGGCTTGTTCCTGAAATGCCAGCGTATTACATGTCACTTATTATTTGAATTCATTCTTGGTATTTAATGTTATTTTCTGTTCAGTGAGCTGGCTATACAGGTCAATCCCATGGTTCACAATCAAATTTCACTTACTTCTTTTGGGTTTGGAATGAAGACTTCTGTCAGCTCTGTGAACTTCGAAGCTGTCAGAAAGATGAAGTAGTGGAAGGTGTGGTGCAGGAGCAGCAATTTCTTGGATTTTCCATGTCTGAACCTTTTCTTAGTGGGATTTTTGAGCCTTGCCCAATTAATTGCCTATGTAAAAAGGAAACTGCCAAAAGATTTGTTGCCTGAGTACAGAGTTGAGATTTGACTCTCCTGTTCCTGTATATTCCTGCTTATTATTATTATAGAATATTAATACTATCAACAACAAAGATAATAATAATGATGATACTACTACTACTACTACTAACAATAATAATAATATGGTGATGATGATGATGATGCAAAAGCATCATTTCAGGTCTTCTTGTCAGGCCTCTGGTGAGGTTATAAAGCAAAACTTTTTGAATTCAACATATAAATATGTGGCTTCAACACTAGGGTCTTGGGTACTCAAGGGAAGCAAGAACAAGCAAAGCTCTGATGTAGCTGAAATGATTTGCCTTTTAAAAACCAGTGCTTGCAAATGCAAAACACTCCCATAGCCTTTACTCAGCTCAAAGAAACATTCAAGGAGAAGAAGCAGAGGTGACAGGAATAATCATTCATGTTCAAAACAGACAATCACCTTTAATCTTCCTGTCCCTGGGAGCTGCACCAATGGACATTTTGGTCCCATTTCAGCCATGAATCAAAGACAGCATTCAAGTTGCTTTCACTTTTGCATTGGATTTCAGTCAGGGATGGTCATGGCCATCCTACCTGGCCACTTACATCTCCAATATAGAAGTTACTTGTCCATAACCTGCCACACTACCCATGCCCTGACCAGAATAAAGTGCCCTGGCAATGGAATAAGGCTGTTTAGAGGACGCTTTGGCCAGCCCTGAGATGGGTCTCGGGCACTACTGCTGTCTGATTATATTCTGGATGGAGACTTTTCTGAGCCACAGATGATGCTGATCACAGAGCACCACAGATACCTTTCAGGGCCTTGCCTAGCTCCTCCTGGATTTCAAGATGGGTTTCATGGGGGTTTTTCATATCTGATCAAGTAATAAAAACCACCTAATAAAATAGACTGCAATATTCATGCATTGATTCTGACACAAACATATTCCTAATTCCCTTGTAGCACACAGCAAAAGGAGCTTTTATGATTCCATTCCCTGTGATTTTTTAGCATCCCAGGGTGGGGAAGAACAGGGTGCCCAGGGTGTTTGCTCAGTGCTGGAAAGGCTGGAGCACCATGAGAGAGGGGCAAGGCATTTTATTCTTCGTGCAGTCGCCAGGCAGTGCTAAATCAACTTGACAGGTATAAAAAGAAAATCGTTTCTCTTTTCTACCCATAGCTAAAAATGGCAATTTAAAAAAAAAAAAAAAAAAGGTGAGAAAAACAAGAGGGGGAATGAAAAGATGCCAGATGGTGACTCTGAGAGTCAGAGTTCCTATGAAGACATCAGAGGGAGAGGGAGCAGGGATCATTTAAAGCATCTTTAGAGTACTTGGGTTTAGCTGTTAATCTCTGTAGCCCTGCTTGAATTAAATTTCAAAGGGTATTCTGGGGAGTCTGCTGATAGATATCTAAGACCTCTTTTGGACATAAAATAGTTCCCTTCTGGTGGGTAACATATTGGTATTGGCAAGCAAGGATTTGTACCATATTACAGGTCAAAGGGAGACAAGGAAAGATAAGGGGGTTATTCCATATTTCCACAGTGATCAGCATCATTTTTCTAAACAAAAGGAGACTTTGAAGTGAGTTTCAGATTCTGGAGGGGTGTTTAGAGGAGCTGTCTTATAAAAGGGAATCAGCTCCAGTATGCTGTGGAAGGTATTTTACAAGAATGGCTTGGGAAAAAAATATTTATGAGACAGTGTGAATATGTCAGAGCTGGAGAAACACAGTTTATTCTTGGATTAGGCAGAGTGAGAGATTTCCTATCCTGATACACAAGTAAGCCCCAGACCTGCAGCACGTGGTCTGTGTGGGGAAGATCACAAAAAAGCTGGCAAGCTTCAGCAGATCATGGTGACTTCCAGTAGCTGTTGCTCATGGGTGAAGCTGAATATCTGACTTAGGAGTGAAAGCACTCACACACAGGTTTAACCTTCTGTTTATTTGTGGTGAGGGGCTGGAACAGGCTGCCCAGAGAAGGGGTGGATGCCCCGTCCCTGGAGGTGTTCAAGGCCAGGTTGGATGGGGCCCTGGGCAACCTTGTGTAGCTCCAGGCCTGGAGGTTGGTGGTCCTGCCTGTGGCAGGTGGTTGGAACTCTGTGATCCTTGGGGTCCCTTCCAACCCAGACCAGTCTGTGATTCTATTCTATTTACAGTTTGGGAATCCTGTAAATGCAGAGATCTGTACCAAGTAAATAACACAGCTCTTCTGCTCCTGCCTTTGCACAAGCTTTAGCAGGATGCTGTCTTTGCAAAAGTCCTGCTGCATCCAACAGCCCAAACAAGGAATGTAATAAAAGTTGTTGTGTTATTTATAATCAACATGATTCCCAAGGACCAAGTTTGACCAACAGTGCAACTTAAATCTTCATGAAGTCAGGGTTAAAGGGTTCCATTTTTTTTTTAATATATTTATAATCTTCTAAAAATACAGGAGTTTTGAAAGAGCTGAGGGCTTGTGCTCAAGACAACAGATTAAAATGCAAGAGAGAAGCTCCTGTCCTTAGATATATGGGCACAGGTAGCGATCATTTTGGTAGTGGTGATTGAAACCATGGTTGATACTTCTCTATTCCAGACATTTGGGGTTAATATGAATATCAAAATAATTGTCAGGACAGGATTTCTCACCCCTAGCCCTTAAGTTGGAGAATCAAGCTCATCTGAGTTCTCCAGACCCCATTCAGCTCCTTCTGAGCTTTATGAAGAGTATCTCCTGCAGTGTGGACTGAGAGCACCTCTGTGCCTCAGCAGCTTGATGTTCAGCAACTTTCCCCACGAGCTGTGTGTTCACATCAGCAATGTGAGTGCTTTAGCCATCTGGGTAACCATCTGAAGTCAGAGGAAGGGAAGCATCCTGTTCCCTCACCGTGTCTGGTGGCTGCACTTCACCCAGGGATGTTGGACACCTTGGCTGTGTACAGATCTGTTCAGGAAATTTGGACAGACAAATGCTTAGTTTTGAGTCCTGCTACACGGCAGACAGATCTTCACCATCCAGAAGGAGACATGAGTGGATATGCCCCAAAGCTGAACACTAAATACAGCATTCATCTGTTGCATAATGGGACTTGGTTGGGCTTAAGAACCAGAGTCCTGTGTTCACCTTGTTCCCTTGGACCTCAATAGTTCAACCAGACAATAATAAAGCTCCCCTAAATCTATTTTTTTTGGGTTTTTTTGCTTAGATGATGGGGCTTGAGTGCTTCCTGTAGATAATTTCTTCCTCATACTCCCACACATCGCATATTTTTTCTTTTTCTTGTCATTTCCCTTCTTTTTGGCCCTACAAGATTTATCTTCCTGGCTGGGACATAAAAGGGAACCTGAGGGGGAAGTCCAAATATCCCTGCTTGACTTCCAGAGTTTTGTTTAATCTGTGGAGGTGCTCAGGACATCTGTGGTCTCTGTTGTCCCTGGATTTGCCTTTTACCTGTTTCCTCATATGACCTTTAGAAAGCAAAGCAGTCTCCCACTTTAAGGGGAGTTAAACTTGACAGGAGAGCACAGACTGAGGCCAAGTATCTCCTTCCTCAAACACATTCACTGTAACCTGCCTGAAAGCATTAATCACTGCAGGGTGCTGAGAGACAGTGTTGTTTGCAGTGGGAGCAACTGAAAACCCTCTTTTTCATTCTTTCCCAGAAATTAGAGTATGTTTATGTTCTCCTCTTCAGAGATACAGTGTTTTACAATGACAAGTTTATGGCTCCTCTCTACTGTCAGGGTCCTCCTAAAGCATCTGTCAAATGAAGGGAAAAAGTTCAAAGTACTTTAGAAGAGCTGATACCAAATCTGGATACAAGCACTCCCTACCACCATCATTATGAAAACCCCTGACCAGATTTGCCTTCAACACACTCTTTTTTCACCAAGATAAATTTCAATAGTGTAATGAATTTGCTGCATACTCATGGCAGCGGGTGTCTGAACACAGGATTTCAACCCTCCCAAAGATCTGCCATTGGCTTAGAGCAGAAATTTCCATTTCAGCCAGAGACCCTTTCACATGTGGTTGTCTGAGAGTAGAATTTAAAACCTCAGCCTTTGACAACATATTTCTCTCTTCCCCCTGAATTGCTTATGTACTGAGAGGTTACAGAAAACATTTCAGAAACAGTTAGAATGATATTTGCCATCACAAGCTGGGTGACAAGTACCCTAGCCCAAAGGATAGACCCAGTGTTATCCCACAGGGGATTTGAATGGCATTGTCTCTACATGCTTTAAATTCCAAGCAAAAATTCCAAAGAGGACTCTGCCAAAAGTGTGTCTGCCCTATATATGTGGCTGGAGAGAAGTCTGGAATTTCCCATAGCAAATCTGGACTCTGATCTGCTCCAGGATGCATATATGGGGACATGCCCCAGCCTTCTTTGCATGCATTTGGAGCAGGAGGCTTCTCCTAAGGTGAGGCAATTGTTCTTATGCTGTTGGTGAATGGAGAAGACAGGAGAGGAGAAGTAGCCAGAGCCAGTTGTAGCCATGGTCCAGCACATACCCAGGTAAGACATAGAGGAAAATCACTTACAGCTCTTTTGGTAGATACTCTTTTTCCTCAGGCTCCTCTGGATGGTTCTGGATCCCAGCAGACAACTGCAGTCCAAAACTCTGTCAGAGGCCCCAGAGGAGTGTCTCATATCTGGTCCAGTGCCTTTGCACCAGGTATTTCATTAGATACATGTAAGTGACAAAAAGGGGCCCCAAAAAATCTCTTTTACTTTCTCTCTTTTAGTGGAACAGATGATTTGGGATCATAAAGAGAGGCAGAAAGCTACAAGTCTTCTTCCAAAGACTTTGAAAATGCTAACAAAGTGAGCCCAGGTACTGCAGAGGCAAAGAAATGGGTGGAATACATGAGGGTCAGAGAAAAAAATGGATAAATAAACTTGCAGCCCATGAGGAATGAGTTTTGAGGTATCTGGCCATGGAAACAACAAGGTGTAGCATCTGTTCTTTGCCTGAATAGCTGAATTCTTTGTTTAAAAGGAGAAGTATGAGAGCTAATACACTCCTGATCCAATTCTTCTCCAAAACTACTGCAAGGACTACTGCAAAACTACTCATAGGACTTATGCTTCAAACCATTCACCAGCTTCATCTCCCTTCTCTGGACACACTCCAGCATCTCAGCGTCATTCCTGTAGCGAGGGGCCCGACACTGGACACAGCACTCGAGGTGCGGCCTCACCAGAGCTGAGTATAATGGAACTATCACCTCCCTACTGCTGCTCACACTGTTCCTGGTACAGGCCAGGATGCCGTTGGCCTTCTTGGCCACCTGGGCACACTGCTGGCTCAGCTGGCTGTGCACTAACACCCCCAGGTCCTTCTCCTCCAGGCAGCTCTCCAGCCGCCCTGCCCCAGGCCTGTAGTGCTGCCTGGGGTTATTGTGACCAAGGTGCAGGACCTGGCCCTTGGCCTTGTTGAACCCCACACAGTTGACTTCTGCCCAGGACCCTGTCCAGGTCCCTCTGCATGCATGCATGCAATTTTAAGCTCACTAATAAGTCAAATTTTATATCTTTCAAAGCTTCTGACACACTTAGCTTTGAATCAGTGAAACCTCCTGTGTGCTAAAGGTTTGGGGTGTGATTATGAGCCTTTGCTGGACCAAGACTGAATTGTTAAACAAAGCAGAATAGATGTTTAGACAGAATGAATTTTGGGAATCTTTTGCGGGCTGCACAGAGCTGCAAGACTGCAGGAAGCTGGAATGAGGAGGAAGGACCTCTCAACATTCAGTCATTTGAGTTGGAGAGGTGCCCACCCTTTAAGATATTTGTCTGAACCTTGCTTGAACTGTTTCAGCTCCTTCGCTCCGTCGCATGGAGCTGGAGCCCTGTAAGAGTTTCTCTGCTGAACCTCTGGTCCTTCCCTCCCATCAGCTCACACGTATCAAGAGCCAGTGTCCTTCTCATCGTATTTTTAACATTTCTCTTTCTACAGGCAGGAAGCTGAGAGGCTTGGGAGAATGATGAGTGCTTGAAATAGAGAAGTTATTCAGCAAGCTTATAAAACCACAGAATCCTGGTGCTTGCTTGGGGCATTTTTTTATGGTTTTTGGGTTTATTTTTTTTTTAGTTCCCTAAATTTGTTTCCACGACGAGCTTGAGGGCAGGTAGAGAGGGGGAAGTAAAAGGGATGGACTATGGTATGTGCCATTGTCGTTCTGACAATGAACATCTGAGAGCTAAAAGGTCATCTGGAAGCCAAAATCCATTGGGAAGATGAGTGAAAGCTCATGGGGAGCACAGCTAGTGGAATGTGGGAAAGGGAGAGCCTGACTAGAGAGTACACGTGTGCTTTTGGAGCTCCTTAAAAATCACATCTCTTTCAGAAATGGCTTTAGGGAATAATGAGTTGTCTGAGCAAGCTGGGCTCTGTCCTTGCATTTCTCAGTGGGCTTCTGGTGATGCCCTCGAGTTTGTGTCTCTGCAGTGAGCCCAGATTCCAATCACAGACCTATTCCCAAGGGAAGCATCCCTCCTTGCACCCCAGCAATTCCACTCCTCTGCTCCTCTGCTTTTTCAAGCTCTTTTCCTTCCTTCCTCCCTTCCTCCCTTCCTTCCTTCCTCCCTTCCTCCCTTCCTCCCTTCCTCCTTTCCTCCCTTCCTCCCTTCCTCCCTTCCTCCCTTCCTCCCTTCCTCCCTTCCTCCTTTCCTCCCTTCCTCCCTTCCTCCCTTCCTCCCTTCCTCCCTTCCTTCCTTCCTTCTCAGATGGATGCAGTCAGATTTCAATCCAAGCCTGGGATTTATTTTCTGAAATCTTAATTTAATGTCTTCTCAAAGAGTCACTTCCCTTTGCTTTGAACTCTTCCACGCTCTGCTTTCAGGGTGCCTCTCAAGGGTGCAACAGTTTGGACGTAGGGTGCTTTGAAGGAAAGAGGAAAGCTTTGTTATATGAGTTTCTAAATCTTTATATTTTCAAGATTTCTGGGTATATTCAAAGAATCTCTGGTTATTTTCTGTGTCCAATGGGCCAATTTTTTTTATCCCTTCTCTTAAAACAGTTTTCCACTGTTTGGGGCTTTAAATGTATTACCCATTTCTGACTTTTTAGTACTGCCTAAGAGCTGAGCTTGAATCAATCATGCAATTAAAAGTCCACTAAGAGCAATAATCAAGTGAAAAGCAAACAAGCTAATTAAACTGTTTTGGGGTTGGTTTTTTTTGTCTTTTACTTTGCTCTAAAAAATACAAACAGATTCCTTTTCCAGGGTTGGGAAGGAGTACAAAGTTGGAGTTCAGGTTAATCGTAACCACACAACTTTCTTCTGAAATCCATGTCTGAGCAATAGCTCCAGGCACTACAGTGACTTCTATGCTTTATGAGAAGTGTTTGTTTTTATTCATTCCTCTTATTATTTCATATGAAATAATAACAACAGATGTGAGTTTGAGAGGGGAAAAGAACCAAGTATAAACATCAAAACTCACTGCTAGAGCAGACGTACCAGGTCTCCATAAAACCAAGACTTACACTTTATAAAAGGTTTTAAAACCAAGTTGGATTGATTTTAGGTATTTCCTGTCCCAGGCTCTCTATATAGGTCAAGTATTTAGCCCAGATGTGCAACCTGGAGCAGGGTTAGGCAGCAACCGTGCAGGATGATGATTCACAAATAAACTCTGAGGCTTGAGGAGTCATTCCCACCCCCTCAGTGATGCTCCTAGGTAGTGGGCAGCACGGTTGCTGCTGGAGGAGGAGGGATATCAATTGCAAGGGGTGTAAGCACAGTTGAGTACTGGGGTGTGTGATGGTTGGCACAGCAATCCCTGGCAAAGCGTCAGCCAGCCTTTGAGGGTCTTCTTGCTTGTGCATAGGGGTGTGCTTGCAACTCCTTGCTCATCAACATGCACAGGAGGCAAATTTCCACGTCACTTCCCATTAGCAGCATATTCCTTGAAAAAGATTTACAATTGGCAAGGATTAATTGTTCACAAACCAGTGGGTGGGGAATGACTCTCAGAAAGATGATCCTGTACTACCCACCTGGGCAACTGCAGATGCAGGCCACTTCTGTGCTCCATTCTGCTGGCAAATGCATGTATTTTTAGTTTTAATCATGAAAAAATGAAAGATGACATTTCAACTCACAGCTAAGATGACTAATGACTGCCTGCTGCCTAAAGGCATAGCTCATACTACTTCATCATGCTGGCTCTGAAGTTTGCTGGCTCCCATCAGAAGCTCGGTCAGAAAGCTAAACTAGTAGTAAACAGCCTACTAGGAAGCCCAAAACTGAACAGCAAAGGGCTTCTATCTTCATCCCTGATTTACTTGTAGTAGGCTTTGGACTGCTTCATCAAAGGAAGATAATGCATCTGTTTCAATATCATTTTCAGCATGTTTTCTGCCTTTTTGAAAGGTAAAAGAAATACAGTTTGGTGTATGCTAGGGATTAACTTGGTTAAGACTTGAATAATGTTTAGCACTGCCGATTTCAGTCTTTCTCAAGTGTAAATTTGGCACTTGGGAGTGCAAATAACTACAGGAGCAGTGATAGAATGTAATGGCTCCTCACTGCTAATGAGATCTCCTTCACAATGTCTCAGGTTTTTCCTGCTCTATGTGGGAGGGCTTCATGCATGTGCTAGGGAGAGTGAGAAGGTGAAAGCTGTGAGACTCCATAGTAGTGCCATCTAATGTGGTGAAATCAGGTGTTTTTTGAGAACTATTAAAGCTGCTCCATGTGCATCTCACCACTTGGTCTACTATAGCCCCAGGTGTGCCATTCTCATCCTTACGATGGAGCATTTACAGCCCCTTTCCAATGTCCTTCCACAGGTACACTTCCCTTGTGCTGCCTGGAATCCCTGTTTTGCCCCAGAAATGTGGCTCTTCTACAAAACCTTTAATGCCAGAAGAACTCTTCATAGACTTATATTTCCAGGGTCCAAAGTTAGGGACATTTTCCAGGTTATTTATGTTTAAGCAAGTTCCTGCCTATGCTGTCACTTTGTACAAGGGCACAGTGAACATACTCTACAGATATAAATTTACTTCTGTATAAAGTTGCTACTACAGCTTTCATAGAGCAGGAGGAAAATAATTCATAGAATTCATAGAATTCATAGAATTGTAGGGGTTGGAAGGGACCTCCAGAGATCATCAGGTCCAACCCCCTGCCAAAGCAGCTCCCCAGCTCATATTGCACAGGGAGGCATCCAGATGGGGCTGGGATCTCTCCAGAGAAGGAGACTCCACACCCCCTGGGCAGCCTGTCCCAGGGCTCCCTCACCCTCACTGGGGAAAAGTTCTTCCCCAGGTTGGTGTGGAACTCCCTGTGCTCCAACTTGCAGCCATTGCCCCTTGTCCTGTCCCCACAGACACTGAAAAGGGGATGGCTGATTCCCCCTGCATCCCCTGCTTAAGATAATTATAATCATTAATTAGGTCCCCACTTAGTCTTCTCTTCTCCAGGCTGAACAGCCCCAGCTCACTCAGCCTTTCCTCACAGGGGAGATGCTCCAGGCCTTGAATCATCTCTGTAGCCTCCTCTGGACTCTCTCCAGGAGATCCCTGTCCTTTTTATCCCAGGGAGCCCAGCACTGGACACAACACTCCAGGTGGGGCCTGACCAGAGCAGAGGGGAGGATCCCCTCCTGTGACCTGCTGCCCACACTCCTCCTGATGCCCAACAGGATCCCATTGGCTCTCAATTGCACCATAAGCCAATGTTACACCACAGTTTTTATGTAGCTGTATGATTTTTTTGCTAGAAAACCCTCAAATGGAATTAAGAAAGTGGTTAAACTTTAGCACTCTCAAGGTATCTCATTTACCCAGCCAGGGTTGTATCTTAAGATTGTGGCTATTTTCTGCCTTTGTTCTGTGCTTGTTAATGGTGTTCCAAGTCTCAGTGTTTATTTTCAATGGCTACGATCAAGGTTCTTACTGTAGAACCTTTGGTCTTGAAGTATTCCTCAATGATTTGATATTTTAAGCTATTTCTGGCATAAAGACATTGGACACATGCACAATTTGAATAGTAATTTTTGTCTTCTACCCAGCCATTGTGCAAGCAGCCTGTCTCAGGTCCTTTTTTTTCTCCATTGTTTGGCTAAGTCTTTTTGCTTGGCTCTGGAATAAAACCAGGATGGTTTTCATTTTTGATGGCTGTACTCAGTTTTGTGGCTTTAGCTGGAATTACAGAAAGTCTTCATCCTGTGCTTCAGAAAAGCATCAGAGGAAACATTTTAAATTACAAGCACAGAAGTCAGGCTTGGTCAAAGTAAAAAGTTAAAAAATGATGTTATTTTTCAGGCTGTTTGGTTGTTGTTTGGGTTTTTTGTTTGTTTCCTTGTTTTGGGTTAGTTTTGCCATTAAATGGAATAATATGTTGGGTTTAGAGCAGCTAAACACATATTCTTTTGTAGGGGAAGTGGAGGATTTGTCAGGTTTGGATACAAATGAGAGGGTACCTTGCCCCACAGGTATCTAGAAATCTTTTCTGGGGCTATGCCTACAGTGGTGCTTAATGCCTCTGCATGCTGATGGTCCACACTGATTGCAGGTTGTCTTCACATCATGTTTTTTTTGTTAATGGCTTCGATGTCATGATCAGAAAGAGTAATGGACAGTGTTTCCATACCTACCCACCGCTGCACCTGGAGAAGGCTGCTGCCTGCAGGCATGTATGGGTATGGGTGCTCTCCCCCTTGAGTAGAAGGACCACAGGCAGCAAGAGCAAGGAGGAAAAATGAGAGATGCTTAGAATCTTAGAATCATTTTGGTTGGAAAAGACCTTTAAGATCATCAATTGATCATCATCATCTAACCATTAACTTCCTTGTGCCCAAGCACACTGACTTGTGTATGGGGGGCTGGGCTCTGGTATTGTCCATGTTATAAATATCATCATCTGGGATTGCTGGGAATGCATCCTTCCACATGAGGGAATGAGTGTGGTATCTGGAGTTTAGATAGACGAGTCTCTTGAGTCTGAAAGCTTCACCAGAAAACTCCCAGAGCACAGAATTTCTGGAAATTCCTGCTCCCAGCTGTGGCAGGAATGAGATCTTCCTGCTAAATGTGATGTTTTGTTGCATCTAGAACCAGCCACAGCCTGGGTTTGTGAGGGAGCCAAAATGTGAACAGTAATGAGAGAATTTATTTTTTTTTAAAAGTACTTTTTTGAATTTCAGAAATGTTTGACTCCATGTCAGACCTGACATAAAGGATTGAGATAATTCTTAATTTATTCTTTATTTGCTTTTAATTGCTGAGTGTTGTCTTATCCTTGGAAGCAGTCTTGCACACAGTCTGTACTCTGCAACTTTTTGAGTACTGCTTGTGTCCAGTCCTGCCAGCTGGTGCAGTGTTTAGGTGGTGTAAAGAAACCATGGAAGGGTTCAGTGCCTTTGCACCATGGGAGGGCTCTGTGGGTCATCAGTATCAGATATGGTGAGGACAAAATTTTCGTGGCCTTTAAACTGTCCCAGGGCTTCTGTGCTTGCCTGCTGCCCCTGAGTCCAGCAGAGCCAGGCTTTAAATCCACACCTTCCCTTCCCAGGACTGCATTGCTCCCTGCCATCAGGCAGAAGACATCTCTGACTTCTTAGTAGCTACCTCCCTTCCTAAAGAGGTGATTTAGATGTTGAAGCACGTGTAGCACCAGCAAATCTTCTGGTGAGACTCCTAGCAGGGAGAGGAGTGAGTTTACCTGCAAGACACAGCGACATGTAGTGAGCAAGCTAGGATCAAGACCCATTTCCCCTCCCCACAAGCTAAGAGGCTGTCAAAACACAGCTCCTGGGCCCAGAGGCAGCCCTGTGGAGAAGATGGTTGCAAAGAAGGGGCATATTTGGTCATCAAAAGCAGCTCTGAGATATCAGGTGGGTAGGATTTGTGGGAGCTTCACTCACCTAGAGCCCGTGAAAATGTGCCCCCTGATTTAAGGAGGCTTTGGGTCTAAGAGAGCTGGGATTTGTGGCTTCTAACCAAAAGTGGTTGTGGTTTGGTGCTTTTGGTTTTTTAATCTTCAGCAGCAACGCTAAAGAGAAGTATAGGTTGCAGTGCTGTGATAAATATCGCCCTTTCCTTCTGAGAGAAGTCCCTGAAGTCTCAAACCCCTGTGCAGTATTTGTCCCTTGTCCTGGAAAAATATATGTCTTTGATGCAGCAGAAGAGAATAATTAATGCTGTCTTAGGGTAGAAAATGTTGGCATCTATTTTGATCTGGGACTAAAATTCAGTATTTTATGTTCTATATAGGGATTTGTTTTAAGTGCAAGTTGCTTGCTCTGTTCCTTTAGTGCCCTGGGAATGGATTTATAAGAAAAAGTAAATAAAAGCAAACTGCATGTGCTCAAAGTACCTTCATCTGCCTGTACTGCTGCAATTAATCTGGGGTGCACAGGGGCTGGTGGCCTGAATTCGGGCCAGAAAAGGAGCTGGTGTGAATTGCTAGCAGCACTTGGTACGTGAACAGAGTCAGGAAAGCACTCAGAGGGAAAGGCAGGGGCCTGTTTGCAGGGAAAAGCTGGGCCAACCCAAGTATAGCCTGTGACTCACCAACATCTGCCGAAATTTCACACTTCCACAATCACATCATCAGACCAGCAACATTTAGCTAGACCACGTCCCCCCCACCCCCCACCCCAAAATGTCCCGAGACTGTAATACACAGAACCTTGTTCTGTTTCATTCAGCCCCCACAAAGGCTGTCTGTCACAGAAAAGCAACCAGGAGATATTTTCAGCAAGCAGCAGGTCAGCAGAAGTGTGCTTTTTCTGTTGTTTCACCTCCTAGGTGCATTGCAGTATTATAATCATCCTTTGCAGACCTGTGACCTGAGTACTACTGGAGACATGGGAATTAGACTGCTGGGGCTCCCATTAAAGGTTTCTGCTGATGGAATGTGAATTATCAACCATATTTTTCATAGGGAAAGCTCTAAAATTAGCTGCTAGGGTAACATTTAAGAATTTTTGCCCCTTATCATATTTAAGAATATTATGAGTAGCATAATAAGCGTTAAAGTCTTCATCCCCAAAATATATGCTTAATTGTGGGCTTAATTTACCTGTATCAGTGGCTTAACAGATCTATGCCTTCTTCATTAACTAAAAGTTTAAGTGTTTTGCTTGAGCAAGGCCTAAATTCTGCATCTGCCTTAGGATGGCCCAGGGAAAAAAAAAAAGCAGGGAATCAAAATTTAAAACTAACCCTTATCTTGTGATGTGGGGTTTTGCCATGAGATACCTGACCTGACTGTGCTGGCCAGATATGGGTTGAGTCCCCAGAGAACGAGGTCTCCAGAGAAGGAACAAGTCTACAGCAGGTTTGACAAGGAGATGGGTTTATGGAAGGAAAAAGCAGGTACCAACCTCAGTAATAGGTTGCTACTAGAAATAGAAATAGGATTAGGGCTCGGGGTTGGGCCCAGTCCTGTTTAATATCTTCATTGACGACCTTGATGAGGGAACAGCATCCACCCTCAGCAAGTGCTGATGATCCAGAGCTGGGAGGAGTGGCTGACACACAGGGACACTGAGCTGCCATCCAGAGAGACCTGGACAGGCTGGAGAGCTGGGCAGTAAGAAACCAGATGAGGTTCAACAAAAGCAAGTGGAGAGTCTGGCACCTGGGAAGGAACAACCGTTTCTATCAGTACAGGCTGGGGGTGACCTGCTGGAGAAGAGCTCTGTGGAGAAGGACCTGGGGGTCCTGGTAGGTGACAGGTTGGCCATGAGCCAGCAGTGTGTCCTGGGGCTGAGAGAGACAATGGGATCCTGGGGGGCATCAGGAGGAGTGTGGGCAGCAGGTCACAGGAGGGGATCCTCCCCCTCTGCTCTGCCCTGCTCAGGCCCCACCTGGAGTGTTGTGTCCAGTGCTGGGCTCCCTGGGATAAAAAGGACAGGGATCTCCTGGAGAGAGTCCAAAGAAGGGCTACGAAGATGATTAAGGGCCTGGAACATCTTCCCTATGAGCAAAGGCTGAGTGAGCTGGGGCTGTTCAGCCTGGAGAAGAGAAGACTAAGGGGGACCTAATTAATGTTTATAATTATCTTAAGCATGGGATGCAGGGGGAATCAGCCAGCCCCTTTTCAGTGTCTGTGGGGACAGGACAAGGGGCAATGGCTGCAAATTGGAGCACAGGGAGTTCCACACCAACCTGGGGAAGAACTTTTCCCCAGTGAGGGTGAGGGAGCCCTGGGACAGGCTGCCCAGGGGGTGTGGAGTCTCCTCCTCTGGAGATATTCCAGACCTGTCTGGACACCTATCTGTGCAATATGAGCTGGGGAGCTGCTTTGGCAGGGGGTTGGACCTGATGATCTCTGGAGGTCCCTTCCAACCCCTACAATTCTATGATTCTATAATACTGAAGCACATCACACTGGCACCATACCTGCGATGACATTCCCAGCAATGACAAGTCATCTCCATTGCTGTAGGGACGTGCTGGTGACCATCATCCCCTGGCCTGGGCAGCCTCTATCTACTTGAGGGCCAAGAGGTGCCACATGTATTTTTGGCCCTCTAAACTCACCAACATAATTTTTAAAGGTACTTTGGGGCCTTTTGTTGCTTCCAAATGCAGTGATAACCTGAGCTGTGCTGCGTTACTGAAGGTCACACCAGCAGTGTATGTTTTCACAGAAGATGCACTACTTAAAGAAATCCACTACACTGGAGGGGTGATGAGGTCTTCATCACAGTGAAAACCTGATCCAGCTTCTATCTGAGTCACCAGGGGCTCTGTTGCAAGACCAAGCACAAAGTGCAGAGATACAGATATAACAACAACAAAAAAATCCTGGCATTAAAGCCATTCTCTGCAGGGAGGAAATTTTGTTAGCACTGCCCTGACCTCCTCTCATCCTCTCTGAACTGCTCTATCTCTGTAGTGTAACACCATTTCTCCCCAAACAGAAGCTTTGAAGTGCAAGGGGATTCTTATGTATTTAAAAATGACAAAAGCTCCTGGAGCTAAAACCCATTTAGAAACAGGCAGGGAAAAAATAAATAGGCAGAGTACATTCTGCCTCCAAATGTCAAGAAGCCTGTCAGACTTGCACACAGCTGAATTTCTCCACTCCTGGATCTGTGTATCACTGTACATGAGGAGTTAGACAAGAACAGACTTGTGGGAACTGAAAAAGATTATAGGGGCAGCTCATAAAAATACAACAGAGGAGGAAACATGATGGTTATTTTTTTTTTCTTTCCATTTGAAAAACTGGACATATTCCTAAATTGGTGGGAAATATCCTTTAAATAAAGCAATGGTTTGCTTTAAAGGCTGTGTCTTTGAAAGAACAGCACAGAAATGATTTCCTAAATGCAACATTATTAGATACAAGAGCTATAAATACAACCTGTGCTTATCTGAAAATCTTTATTTAGACCAGAAGAGAATAAAATAAATTCATAATCTGGGCAATAAAGATGAACAGAAGTGTTTTCTTTGCCCTGCTCATATATAAATCTTCTACTTCTGGAATTAATCCTTTTCTAAGAATGCCTGCTAACACAGTTTTCTCATGAAGAATAGCTCATCTTGCAGTCAAGCAGCTATAATGATGCTGCAGGTATAAAGACAACCAAGCTGGCTCTGCAGAGGGTGTTTTCTTTGACCAGAGTTTCAGTGGGACAACACATCATCATTAGGGTACAGCCATCATGAGGCTGATGCTGCTGTCAAACCTGGGCACAAAGCCATGCTGAGTGCAGGCTGAGCTGGCGTGGGCTTGGGAAGGGAGCTCAGTAGCTCCTTCAGGTAGTTCCCATGGTATGGGCAAGCCCTAAATTATGTCTGGTAAGATGACTTTTCCAGAGTTGAGGTTGTGACTGAAGTAATTCCCAAGCGTTTCCCCCTCCTGACTTCAAAGAGCAGGCTCTTGCTGACAGCGTTGAAGTATGAGAAATGGCTTTATGGCATCTGGCTGGCTAGCAGAAGGATAACTGAAAATAATGGACACTGAGAGATAACCATTTAGCACAGGTTAAGATATCTTGAAATGGAAACCTTACAAGAACAAAGATATAGATGTGTGAATCCAAGCCCCATCTCTTTTCAGGTCTTGGGATTAATTCAATCTAGACGTCTCATTAATGTCTTGTTTTTAAAGCGAATACCTAATTCATTGTTGCAAATCTGAAGCCAAATCGTGGTTGGATATGGGCCAGGAACAGAGAAATATCCACAACTTGGCCTCTTCCTTACATCTGCAAGCTTAATGCTTGCTTTTCAGTCACTCTAAACCAGAAATGCTCCAGCTGCATTTTCCTACTCTGTCATTTTGGACATAGCACATGGATTTAAGTGTCTTTCAAAGCCATAGTTGAATTTCCTGTATTTTATAATGGTTAGCTTTTCAACCAGTTAAAGAAATTACTGAAAAACTGGAATCATAGAATGCTTTGGGTTGGGAGAGACCTCAGAGATCATCTAGCTCATCTAACTCTACTACAATTGAACCCGTAAGGTAAGAACCGCTGTGATCATTTGTGCTGCCCAATTTCTGTAGCTCCTGCTAGTGTTTTTTGAACCAGCATGGAGAATATGAAATTGTTAGGACAGTCTTAGGGATTGTGTGGCAATTTTCATTGTTATATGGAAGATTTCTTAAATAAAACATATTAAAGCAATCCTTTAAAAAGCTCAGTCTTTATGAATGCCATAAATCAGTTTCTTTCCCTCTATGTTTTTCAAAAATAAGTTGTCCTGACACACACCAACAAAACAATTTCTCTGAAATTGAATTCATGCTATGACTCAGGATTCATTTTTTTGGGTAGTGAAATGGCAACCTTAAGTAGATTGTGTTGTATTCTAACAAGAAACTTGGGTTTCATTAGATAGGTCAATACCAAAACCTTTACCAACACCATCTCTGTATATTAGAGATTGATGTTTTGGTCTAACATACTCCTCTTTTTATCCCTTTATTGACACAGGAACTCATATGCATGTGGAAAAAATTAATATTCCTAAAGTATTAATAGACAAATATTATGGCTAGAAATAGAAGACATCATTTCATTTAAAAGCAAAGGGTTTTCTCATGTGGAAAACAGCACAAATTCCATACATCAAAGCTACTGCAAACAATAGGCTTGGTGACTCCAAGAATATCATCGTGGTACAGAGCTGCACACATGGAAACATCTAAAGGTCAATGGTCTTTTATGGAGAATCCTGCTACTCTGTTCCTGGTTTGGGATGGTCACTGAAGAAAGAGGGGCCAACTGCGAAAGCAGTGTGCTTTTCATCAATTTTCAGTCAAGTGCTGGAGCAAAAACCTTGATTTTTCCTGCCAAGTTAAATAAAAAAAAAATATATAAAATCTTCACATGATTCCAATAGTGAAGTGACAGCTTAAAGTTTAGTTCACTTCCAGAGAAAGCAAGTTAGGTGTTCTCCTGCTGATTCACATAAATAAGAGTGAAAAACCCAAACTCCTGGATACTAGTGAATTGGTGGTAAAGATCCTAATGGTTTCACCTGAAATATTCTAAGGCTTGAGAACATAAAAAGGGTAGATGAGGTACTTAGGGATATGGTTTAGCATAGGACAGGAATGGTTGGACTTGAGGATCTTAAAGGTCTTTTCCAACCCAGTGACCCTGTGATTCTGAGAACATTGAGAAAGGACCCTGTATTGTTAACATATTGCCTGGTTTTCATCAGTTATCTACCTGGCATATAGTAGATAGCTCCTGCCTGCTCTTAGAGCCCAATCTTGCTTTCATTGAAAACTCACATTAAATTGAGCATTTCATAATATTGGCTTGCTAACCTGATCCATTCACAGACAATATGGATAGTTCATTATCGTGGTTTTGCCCCAGCAGAGAGCCAGGCACCATGCAGATGCTTGTTCTTTAAGAGGGAGTGAGGGGGGGGTATGAATTCAGGGAGGGGGAAAAGGAGGGAGAAGAAAATCCAAGGAACCAAAACCTGGCTGGTTGGGATAAGGATAGTTTACTGGGATAGCAGAAAGATAGATATACTACTAATAATAATAATAACAGGACTTTATAGCAAAATATATGAAACTGGTGATACAGGATGCAGTTTCTCACTGAACTGCACAGCTCAGGCTGTACAGCTCAGAGCCATCCCAAAACTGGACCATCCCCAAAACTTGGTGTCCTGGAGCAGCCTGCTCCTCCCCTCACCAGCCTCCCTTTATGCTGAGGTAATTGGCATGGAATATCCCCTTTGGCCAGTTTGGGTCACCTGTCCTGGCTGTGTTCCCTCCCTTCTTGTTAGAGGGGAAATATGAACAACTGAGAAGTCCTTGACTGCTTGGCAACAACTAGAAACATCAGGGTGTTATCAGCACTGCTCTCATCCAAACTCCCAAACACAGCATTCCATCTGCTGCTAGAAAAGAAATTAACTCTATCCTAGCCAAAACCAGGACATTCATCCTTAAAAAATAACGAGCAGTCGGGCACGTTTAACTGACATCCATATGAATGCTTTTGAGTCTCCTGCTAGGCTTCAGTTTCTCAAGAAACAGAGATAACACACACAAATACACGCAGGCAGCTTTATCAGCCTGTTAAATACTGATCATTGAGGTTAAGAAACCCTCCCTGAGATCCACAGGCAACCCAAGAACGTTGCAGTTTTATGGTCAATTGGTGATACTTCAGGTGGAACATCAGCAAACCCACTTCTGGTACGTACACTGGCAGGTGTACGTCACTCCGGGTGTAGCTTCAGCCAGGTCTGACAGGCAGCTGCCAGGATCAGAAATATTGTGCCTTTCCTACAGGTTTCATCAAAATAAGGTACAGAAGAGAGCAGCGGCGAGGAAAGGGGACTGCGGATGAGTGGCTGCATGTCCCATGCCCCCAGGGCAGCTCTGTAAGCCCTTGCTTACCGCATAAAAATCAAATTAAATGATATTTTACAAACTGAGCATGGAAAAGCACCTTCCTTTTATTATCATCTCAGGTCTGGGTGGCTTTTGAGTGCCTGGGAACAGTACCAAAGTGCAAAAGAGTTTGCAGGGTTGCACCGGGAGACTGATTTCCAAACCTTCCAACTGGAGGGCAGAACTTGTTTGAAGAAAGGAAAGCAGCCCCCAGCTATATAATTTATGCCCAAGAGAGATCTGTCCGAGCCTGAGACTTCTTCCAGTCAGAACATGATGAAAGATGAAACACTCTATAAGGAAATGTGATTAAAACAATCAGCCAATGAAACAAAAATCCTCTGAGCTACTCCTTCCTCTAGCATTCCTTGTGCATCCTGTCTCTTCTCTCTTTTGGATAATTAGATTGAAAGCTCTTTGAAATGAGGAGCTGTCTACATTTTGTCCCTTGTGTTAGACTAAGATCCCTGCTGCTACTTTAGAAAATACATTAATGCTTAGCATTTGTCTGTACTGCATCTGATGGGGACATTTGGCCCTGGATTTGTGTAGGAACTTGGTAAGTGAGGATGAGCAAAGAAATACTGGCGTGAATTGACAGCATGTTACATTTTTTCCTGAGGGATTTTAAGTTGTTATGAACTAAGGAGGAGCATTGGAAATCTCATATGTTTTGCCACAGTAATGCAAAAACTGCATGTGAAAGTTAGTCCAGGATGAGATGCTCTTGTATGAGCATCATCACCCTCATGACCTTTTGGTGATGGATGAAATTTATATATGAGGGATGAGGGTGTAGTGCATGGGAGTGAGCTCTCTGACAATTCTCTGGCAACCATGGCATGAGAAAGATCCTGATCCCAGGCAGGTGGTGAGGAGGGATGGTTTGGGAATGGCCTGGGGAGTGGAAATGTGGTCCAGGCTTCACAACTGGTGCTCAGCTCCTGTCTCTGCCACAGCTTCTTGTGCAAGTTGCAGCAAACCTCCTACACTGAACTGCAGGAAAAAAAGATCTGTCCTCTACCCAAAACCAGAACATGATATGGCCAAGGCAGTACAAAACTGAGTCTAAACGAACAAGTAACTGATCTAAAATTTAAGTATGTCTCTGCTTTCCACCTCTGACCCACACAGACTCACCAGTTCCAGATGCCTCTGACTTCAGGGTCTTTAGATGATGCTCTGTTGTAGAACTTAGGTGCTCCCAGAGGGTCTCTCTGCTCTTCTGCTCACCTCCCACAAAACACTGAGAGCCTCACCATCGTATTTTGGGGGTAAACACTCTAAGCATTGTGAGGGACTTAAAAACTGGTGGCTGGGGTGATTTTAGAGCAGGACATTTTTCCCATAATCATGAAGTAAACTCTTTCCAACATCTTACCTTCCAAAGCCAGAACTCCAGGCTCTAATTTGCTGCATTGCTGGTTAGCTTGCTTAAAGTGATGGCATCTGCTTTTCTTTCTTCTAGGCTTTGCACGTTTTGGAGCTTAGAGAGATGGACCCTTGTTTCAAAATTGCTCTCTTTGTGCTTAGTCATTACCTCTGCAGAGCTGGGCTGTCCAGCCTCCCAGTCCTCTGTAAGCAGATGCTATTGTGCAATGTGAGGGACAGGGATTGAAATTTTCAGGACAGATTTTAATTAGAAGCATAACTTCATACAGTAGCTTGGAATGAGTGCAGGGGGAGGAGGGGAAAAGAGTGGGGGAGGGGGGAAGAAAAGAACAAACCAGAAAATTAGATGAAAAAGAAAATGCCAAAATAAAAGGACGTTGTACTGACATTCTGTACTGAAAAACACTTGACAGGAAAAAAGTGTTTAAATGCATTAAAAAAATAAATAAATGCAGCATATGGCAAGAAATAACAACTGAGACCCTCAAAAAGCCAGATCCTCAGCTGGCATAAAGCAGCATTGCTGGGTTGATTGTCTGAGAGCTGCCATTTCTCATTGGCTTCAGTGGTGCTGTGCTCATTTATACCAGCTGAGGACCCCAGCCAGCTTGGCACAAGTGAAACCCAGGACCTTTGAATACTTGTTTGTTTTGTGTTCCTTGGTTGGTTTGTTGGTTTTTTTTTTTTTTTTAATTAAATTTTAATCAATCTTTTGTTTTGTAGATTGCCCTCCACTTGGTCTAGAGACATTAAAAATTACTGACTTCCAGCTCCATGCCTCTACAGCAAAGCGGTATGGCCTTGGGGCCCACCGAGGAAGGCTTAATATTCAGGTAACATCAATTTTCCTCCTAAGTGGGAGAATGGCTTAAGGTTGTATAAAGAGAACCTGCGGATGGTTATCGGTTCTGACTGCTTTGTCAGCTCATGTAATTCAAATGAAGGGGAAACACTGGGATTATAGGAGTGAGGAAGGCTGATGAATAACCTTTAGGTTTGTGGGGCTTAGTTAGGGGGGAAAAACAGCCCCACAGCCCTTCCCAACTTGGTTGTGCTGAGGGTGCAAATCCAACCAGACCTCGATGAGTAAAGCAAAGGTGGAGGCAGCCCAGGGAATCGGTGGGAAACAGTCCCAGGTCCCTGAGCCATCAGCCTGGGAGGAAGCTCAACCACCAAGTTGCTTGCTTTGTTCTGGGCCTGTACTTAATGACGATGGTTAATTGAAACTGGGGGGTTTGAGAGAAGAGCTTGCCCTAAGGCAGTGTTTCAGCGGCAATGATTAGGCTAACAAAAATAAACAAACAAACAAAAAAAGCCTCAATTCAGAAACCACTACCATACAATCTGGTTTTGCTTCTTTCATTTAATATTAAGATGTGTTTAGGTGCTTTATGGGGCCAACTTATATTGCCACATTTCTTCTGCATCAGTTTTCACTTTATTAGTGCTCTTTTCTGAATTACAGCTTTTTCTAGTGTTAAAAAAAAGTAACTTTTACATAAAAAATACAACACTTAAAACTCAGTCATATACAGGATACTATCACCAATCCAACAGCAATAAACCTAAATTTTATTTCATTTATTAGGTACCTGTTAGACCCTCATTAGATTTTTGGAAAGGTTTGCTAATTACTAAGGCTGGGACTAGGAAGGATGAGGTCTCCTCTTGCCATCCAAAAGCTCGTTTTGCTCTTTTCAGCAGCAGGCACACTACCTGATATTGATAACCCAGCACAACCAGGCTCATAGCAAAGTCTGATATCAGTGGCTTCACCAGCTTAGTTGTTTAAATGAACCTCTTTGTCTCTGCTACGACTTCACCCCAGCAGAGATTTCTGATATCCCATGATCAAAAGCTGTTACTGTCAGTGAAAACTTACCTGCATGCTATAGACACCGTAATTCCTTAAACTCCTTGACCACTGTGACTGTCAGTGTTAAAAGTATGGGTTTCCATTTATTTTCCTTTAGATACTGCTTAAAATTAATAGCACTTTGAAAGTTTTCAAAGCCACTTAGAATTTGCAGATGTAAAGCAAGTGTAAAGTCTTGCACCTGGGAAGGAACAACCGTTTCTATCAGGACAGTCTGGGGGTGACCTGCTGGAGAAGAGCTCTGTGGAGAAGGACCTGGGGGTCCTGGTGGGTGACAGGTTGGCCATGAGCCAGCAGTGTGCCCTGGGGCTGAGAGAGACAATGGGATCCTGGGGGGCATCAGGAGGAGTGTGGGCAGCAGGTCAAGGGAGGGGATCCTCCCCCCTGCTGTGCTCTGGTCAGGCCCCACCTGGAGTGTTGTGTCCAGTGCTGGGCTCCCTGGGATAAAAAGGACAGGGATCTCCTGGAGAGAGTCCAGAGGAGGCTACAGAGATGATGAAGGGCCTGGAGCATCTCCCCTGTGAGCAAAGGCTGAGTGAGCTGGGGCTGTTCAGTCTTGAGAGGAGAAGACTAAGGGGAGACCTAATTAATGTTTACAATTACCTTAAGCATGGGATGCAGGGGGAATCAGCCAGCCCCTTTTCAGTGTCTGTGGGGACAGGACAAGGGGCAATGGCTGCAAGTTGGAGCACAGGGAGTTCCACACCAACATGGGGAAGAACTTTTCCCCAGTGAGGGTGAGGGAGCCCTGGGACAGGCTGCCCAGGGGGTGTGGAGTCTCCTTCTCTGGAGAGATTCAAGACCGGTCTGGATGCCTATCTGAGTGAAATGTCCTAGGGACCCTGCTTTGGCAGGGGGTTGGACCTGATGATCTCTGGAGGTCCCTTCCAACCCCTACAATTCTATGATCTCATCCCTGTCAGTTGTTTGGTTTTTTTTAATGCTTAATTTTACTTTGCATTAAGGCTTCTGAATTCCAATAGTATTTAAAAGATACACACACTTAGAAGCAAGAATAATACGTACCCCAAAGGACTGGATGATCCCTGGTGATTTCTGTTTGCTGTTCAAAAGTGCAGGCTGCACCGTGCTGGGGAATAGCAAAAGGCACTGACTTTAAGCAGGTGTGTTTTCATGCTGTTTGGCACTGTTTATGAAGGAAAATACTTGGCCTGAGTCAGAGAGGCTTGGAGAGGCTGATCTGCCACTCAAGTTTCTCCAGAGAACTCTGCGAAATGTCTGGTGATGAGCCATTTTATTGACTGCTGCCCCTGTGATGTGGTCTGGTTACCACCACCATGCCATCATGATATCTGTGTGACTATTGCAGCCCACCCCAAAATAAGATTAAAATTTACGTTCTGCCCTATCTCTTTGTCTATGATCTGATGTGAAGTCAGCTGGGAGGCTTTGGGCTCACCCCAGGTAAAAGGCACTACCTCAATTTGCATGGGGTTCATGGTATTGTGAAGTTTTTCCAAGGCTTCAGAGCAGGTTTTTCTGTTTCAATTATTCAAAGAATATTAAATTAATCTGCCAGCATATGCTTTATTCTGAAGGAGGACAGGATAAGACCTTTTAGGATCTGATACTCTTGTGACCTTGCACTGCGAGGGACCTGATTCTGCTCCCAGACCCGTCTGGATGTGACAATTTTAAGCTGGGATATCCTGAGTGCAGAGGCAGTGCTGCTCGGGTTATACTGGAGATTTACCCTGCATCTGCAGTAGTGGCATAACCAGGAGTAATTTAACATCATCCAGAAAGATCATAGCATAAAATAACATTCAGTGAGGCGCTCTGCCTTCAGGGATAAAAGTCATTAGTATTTGTCACTTGTAAAATAATTATCAGTGGTTAAAACCTGAAATAATTAGTCAAATTATGTTTCTTCCCTTTCCTCATTTTTCTGGTTGGAGAAATCCAAACGGCCTTGAAGATTAGCCATGTAATGCAATGATGTATGCAAACAAGCAGGACGTTTGGTGGGGGGTTTTTTTGTGCTTTCAGTTCTTTGTCTCACTGGTTCCTTTTGAAAAGCTCCTTTATCAAAACATAACCAAAAGACCAACTTACTGAAGTTCTGCTTTCAGCCCGTGTGCTTTCACTCTTCTCCTCCTCTTTCCCACTGGCAGAGGTGCCTATAAATACCTGTGATAAGCAAAGGCTTTCCCCCCTCCCCCTCCAAATTTCCTATGGTGAAATAATGTTTGTGATCTGGGAGCAGAGAAGAATTTACACAGAAATCGTTTGATATTAGGTATATTTTTACCCCTCTCTAGCTGACTTGTGGCAGAAGACTGAAATTTCTTCCTTTGTTTGAATACTTTTAGGCAGTAATGTATTTTTCCTCATTATAAAATAAGGCTTTTGGGACAGTGGTAATGCAAGCAAGTGTCTATTTTCACCTGCATGAAGAGGACAACGAATTAAAACCAGAAGTCATGTAACTTGTAAAGGAATTGTAACGTTTTGGTTTCCCTTCGTCTTAGCTTCTGGGTACAGAACAAGTAGTTGATTTGTTTTATCTGAATTATAGTTTTCAGCATTCACATTTATAGAGAATTTAGTCAAGACTGACAGAAAAGAAGTCCATTTCCTATACCAGCAAAGTATTTCTCCTAAGACGCTGCATGTTGAGAAATGTTTCTGTGTTTGCCTGCAAGTGAACTCTAAGCTGGGTTAGATTTCAAGTTACTCTTGAAAATTCAGTGAGGGGAAAAAACAGGTCAATTAAGACCAAGTCCTTGCCTCCAGTTTTCATTAGCTCCTTCACTTTCCTTTTTATGAAGGCAATCTAAGCGTTTTAAATGTATACCTTCAAGTTATGCACATCTTAACTTAAATCCATTCTTTCTGCTAATTCTATATACCATGTGTAAATTTGAGTAAACAGCTTGCTGAGGAAAGGTATCTTGATCTATATTCTTTGGTTTCATATTAGAATATAATTGCTCTCATCTTTCAGGAATGATTTTTTTTTCCCCCCTGAAGGAATTAAATTTAATAGCGATTCTAACTACTAAATATTTGATTGAATTTATAAGAGGTGGGGTTTTTTTGTAGAAACAGTAATTTTTAAGTGACCATAGGGAAAACTCAAAACTTCAAGTGCCTTAGGAAAAAAAAACCACAGACTTGAAGCTTGAGAATTTTGAACACAAATTTATTGGAAAAGTTTTCCTCTGGAAATGTTTCTAATAAGGTTTTCTCATTGATTACCCCCTCCCCCTTTTTTTTTCCACATAGAGGTGTGATAGCTATACATAAACACCTGCTGCTTTTTACCCACCAGAAATATTCTTTTACCTTCAGAGAAGCTGACACCAGGAAATCAGAGCAGGAAGAAGTAGCAGCACACTTTCTTTTCTCTTTTGTGCTCTCTTTGCCCCTATTTAAAGCCATAGTTTGATATACAATTTAAACCCATGCTTAGCTTTATTTAAGTCCCACTGAAACCATGGAGACTTGAATATGTACTTTAGGGGCACTTTGCAAATCAGCCCCTCTTTTCTCTCCCCTCTGCTTCCCTCCTCTCACTGTAACACAGAGGAGAGTTTTGCTCCCTAATGAGCATCACACCAATAGGAAATACCCTCCCTCTGAATGAGGAACTAGGGTCCCAGCTGAAGCAATGAGAGAGATGGGTGCTTGGCCTGCAGGAACAGGTGGAATTTCATCAGTGTGAAGGGGATTAGCAGGACATTGGTTCAAGGTGCTCTGCAGATCTTAACACTTCCTGGCAACCATTGGTTTTAAACCCTAAGGCTACTTCAAATTCCATCTTATTACAAAATGCATCAAAACCTTTTCTTGAGAAAGGTTATAACTCAGGTCAGTGATCATATTTATATTCTTGTGTTTTCCTGTCATTCACTTCCCCTTGAAGAATTTATCTTCCATTGTTAATAGAGTTTTTTTCTCTGCATCTCGTACTTTGACTTTTATACAACCTTCACTTTAAAAAGCCAGAGTTAATACATAGAAGGAGGTGACTTAATGTAAATTTGGTAGATGAGTATCTGAGAAAACAAGAAGTTTTAGGCGTCAATTTTAGGTATCAATTTAGGTATCAATCAGTGGGGAGCTGGAAGATAATTCAAGACATTTAATTGGCATTTTTATTCTTGGGTATTTCATACATGTCTTGTGTACACACACAGCAACTGAAAGTATACTACTGAATATTCAATAACTGTATATCAGAGATTGAAGATCTGACTGTAATATAAACTTATATAGTTTTCCACACTCTTATATTTGGGGAATATTTAAGGATATCCGCTCTTGGAATTTGTCGTGGTTGTGCGTAGTTGGGTGCTGAGAGAGAGAGAGAACCAGGGGCTGCAGAAAATGGCTGCTGGAATCTTCTGCCGGCCTGCTGATAGCGGCTCTGAGAATCACACAGAGGAGAGAAAGACTCCATCAGAGGGCGGAGTGCCAACAAGACCGCTATGCTGGCCCATTAAGGGCATTGTGATATATATTTGCATGTAAATGTAAGCAGCCGCAGACACAAAATGCTGGGTAGGCTGGGGGAGGAGGTGCCCCAGGTGCCCGAGAGAGATGCCCCTGCAGCCCGTGGAGTAGCCGGTGGAGAGGATCCATAGAAGAGGGAGAGACCCGACCTGCCCGTGGAGTGCCTCCACGCTGGATGGAGCCGTTGGAGACACTGAGAAGATGCCATGACTTCGTTTGGGATGAGCCCCTGCCAGCACAAGCGACCTACAGAGATGAGCCAAACAGGTTTGCTGGGGGAGGCATCATAGCCCCGTGGAGGACTGGGCCTGAGAGACACTGTGATTTGTTGCTGCCTGCCAGAGCAGGGATGAAGCCCGGTGGGAAGAGATTTGCCTTGTTGAAAGTTCGTGGAGGACTGGCTCTTGTGGGTGAGATCCTACGGTGCAGCAGGGGGAGGCTGTGTGGGATGGATGCCCCCATCCCGGCCGAGAAGGAAACCATCTTGCAAGGGACTGACCGAAGCCCCCATCTCCTAGTCCCTGCCCCCCTGTCCTGTGCTGCGAGCAGGAGAGGGGAAGAAGGGAGCAAAATCATGGCTAAAGGGAAGTCTGCTTTAGGATGGAGGGGTGGGGGGAAGGTGTTACCCAGACCCCCATTTCCCCAGTCCCTGCCCCTCCTGGGCTGCGACCGGGAGGGAAGAAGGGAGCAAACTTCTAACTAAAGCCTGCTGAGGAGGGAGTGTGTGTGGGGGAAAGTGTTTGCCTGGTTTGCATTTGTTTCAAGATTGTTGGTTGCACTCCTGACTCTGGTTCCTTTTCACTGTTTCTCTTTAGTGCAGTGTAATAAATGAGATAACTTTCTCTTCAGCACTCTGTGTTGAGTCTGTTTTGCCCGCGTCATTAACGAGTTTGTCTCTTGAGCTACTTAATATACTTTTCTCTCCTGTCCAACTAAGAAGGGGAGTAATAGACTGATTTTGGTGGGCGTCTGGCCTTTAGCCAGGGCTCAACCACCACAGAATTGCATGGATGGCAGTGATAAATCCACATTAAACACAGATGAAAAATGATAAAAACACACGTAGCCTCAGAGAACCATATGGAAAATCTTCTGTAGCCAGCTTGGTGTCAAACATTTCCTGGGCTTTAGTAACAGGATAAATTTCTGAGGACTTCAGATGCCAAGGGTTTTTTAAATGCAGTTTGGAATACCACTTGCTCAAAATGTCTTGCAGCTATTTCTTTGAGAATGCTGAGAAGGCTGTGGTGCTCTTGCCAACGTAAATTGGGATAGAGATTGGTGCACAACTTGGAGTACAGCTAGGCATTCCTAAAGTTTTAACCTTTAATATTAACTTGCCTAAGGCTTGAGGATCCCTAGTGATGAGAATTAATAATTCTGGGATTGCAAATTGGTGGGAAATGGTACTTCTGTTTCTGCATGCCCTACAGTCTCCTTTGCTGCTTCCAGGGGAAAGGAGATTTCTCCCTCCCTGACCATTATTTACATGGGTTGGAGGTGGCTTTTTAGGACTTCTATAACTCTGAAGACCATGTGGATAATTTTTTCTGGATAAAGGCGCCATCAGGCCCTGGGCGCTCCCTTTATGCTTTCTAACTCTTAATTTAATTTTCTATGTAATGCCCCTTAGTTTTTAAAGGGACTTTGAGTAAGAAAATATTTTGGTCACTCTAGCTATCAAGAACAATGGTCTCAGGGGTCTTAAACCGGAGCTAAAGGAGTAAGTGGAATGAATGATGATTCCCTGTGTTCTCTTCTTTTTTTTCCCATGAAAGACTTTCAGTTTCTTGCTTCTGAATTATGAAGAGAGTTTTGCCTTCTTTTCAGGCAGGTGTTAACGAAAATGATTTTTATGATGGTGCTTGGTGTGCAGGAAGAAATGACCCGTATCAGTGGATTGAAGTTGATGCTCGAAGGTTAACAAAATTCACTGGAGTCATCACACAAGGAAGAAACTCTCTCTGGTCGTAAGTACATAGTTACTTTTTTTTTTCTCCCATGAGATTCTGAGTTTTCAAAGCAAGGAATTCATGTTGTCTTGTGTTTTTGGCTCTTCAGGGAAAAGAGAAAGAATGCAAATGCCATGTGACATCAAGTAGTTCCAACAGAGTAACTGTAAAAGGCAAAGTGATTATGTATGGCATCAAATACTAGTCTAAGGGTAGGAAACCTCTGTAGTCATTACCTACATTTGGCAAAGGAATCAGCTTGATACCCTCAGATTATCTGCCTTTATACTCACCTTAACAAATTTGCTTGTGTTCAACTTCATTCTTTTACAATTTCTAACTTGATTAGCTTATATACTGCCTTTTTGGATATTAGTGTAGAATAACCACTTACTTTTGAGATTTTTCTGATGTACAGCAGATCACAAAAAAACCTGGTCAAATTCCAAAATAACATGATTTTTAAATGACCAGTTAAACCAAATTGTATATTGATCCTTTTTTGTTGTTCTAGAGAGGAATTTATAAGACATGTATTGACCAGTACTGCGGTGTTTGGCAGCAGGCAAGTAGCTTTATGTTTGGAGATGCTAGGAAGACTCCATGCAGCTCAAGCCTACCTGCTAAAGACTTTTTAGGAAGGGTGCTCACCACGAATAAGGCAGCTGCCTTGCTGTGTTGGTCTAAGGAGCCAATCCAGCCATGTGTGCCTCAGGAATTCAACGTTGGTCTGGTAGTGTTGTCCACTTCCAATATTGAAGGCATCTCTGAGCTCTCTGTTTACTGCTTCTGCTGCTTGTGTGCATTTACTCATTTGCTACCCATTTCTGAGTGTAGGTGCCCATATTGGGCACCCTGGGCTACTGGAGGGTGTCGCTGCCCACGGCTGGACTGGTTGGGCTTTGAGGTCCCTTCCAAACTAGTCTGGGATTCCACAATTGCCAGTGTGGATGAGGTGAGAATCATGTACCAGAAATACAGCAATTAGCTGGTGTAAACAGGAACTGGAGGTGGTGGCTTATTTTTTCCTCTGATCTTTACAGTGTTTGTTCAGTCTCTTAATTTCCCATTGAGCTTCACTGCATTATGTGAGCAAATAATCCCACTTGCACTGCCAGACCTTTTGACCAAGGGTGCAGGTGGCACACAGCATTAGGTCCATTCTGGTCAGATCTCTCACTTAAGGAAATGAATGCATCATGTAATAAAAGGCAAACTAGAAAAATGCCACTATATCTAAGAAGAAAGTGAAGTTGGTGGGTTGGGCTTTTTTTTTCCTTCTATAGTTTAATTTTCTGGGTTTTTTTCATTTCTTTTCACATTGCTGTGGGAGTAGGAGCCTTTTGGGCAGAAGGTTTCTATATTTATCCCACATTGTTCTGCATTAGGTAGATAATTACTCTAGAAAAGTTGTCTCCTTTTCTACATTCATACTCCTGACATTGCTGTTCTTATCAACACCAGTGCTGCACTGCTTCATCTTGTATTACTATTTTTAGTTCAGCTCTGTTGTGAGTTTACAGCAGGACTTGATGCTCCATTTATAGCTGGTATCCACAGATGTCTTTGTTTGGTTTTTAAATTCTTGGATTTTTTGCTTATTCTCTCTTCCCCCTAGGAGAGTTGGTGGGTAGAACCTTGAGGGTCTGCAGGAAGAGCAGGGTTGGTGCTGGGAGAGCAGATCCAGGTTCCTTCTGGGTTGTTGTTCAGATTTATGGAGAAAAAAGTATACTTCTGCTTCATGGGAGCAAAGATGGTTTCAGCTAGACCAGCTGCACTGGGGGGCAGGGCAATGTCTCCTGGAAAACACAAGCTCTGCCCCATGGAGGGGACTAGGGATAAGAAGTCCCAGGAAGGTGACCTCTTTCCCTACCTCTAGCTTGCACACAAGGGACTGCCATGGAGGTGTTTTTTCTTGTCAGGGTATGATGACCTCCATCTCACTCGATGTCTCTTGATACAGCCTTGGCTGTGGGACTGCCTTCCCTGGGGTCCACCTCAGATTTTCTTTTATTTCCTCTCCCCTCATCAGGCTGAACAGATAAAATCAGTGTGTTTGATGTTTTCTTGCTCTGCTTCTGCATGTGTAAATCATTAGGTTTACAAAAAAAAAACCCACCCCACCTTACCACTCCCTGAGGTACCAAAGGAGATGATCGTGTTTTGAGAAGGGTTTAGGCTGATAATCTCAGCCCAGATGAGGGATGCATACAGTCCTGGGGTTTCCAGAGCCTCAGCACTTGGGAACATCATATCTGGGAGGATGGCAGATGCTGTTATCTGAATTCATCGTGTTGTTGCATCAAAAAGATGATCTTCTCAGTCTGACTTTCTACCCTGATTCCTCCAGCAGTCAAGAAAGAGAGAGGAAAGGAAAAATACCAAATCCTGTTTTGGAGTAGACCTAGGCAAAGGGAAATTGAACCCAGAGAACAGTAGAGGTACAGAGGTTGGAGCGGGAGTTGAGTTGGGGTGGGCTTCAGAGGCACTGGTGAAAGTTGTGCCAGACTCCAGAGACTTGACCTGTAGCCAAGGGCTTGCATGAAGTGAGATGCCTTTTGTAGGCAGCCCAGGAGAAACAGGCTGGCTGGACTTCCAGTGATGTGGGCAGGTTGGTTTGCAACTGTTTTGCTGTAATGGCCACTGGAAGCAAAGGAGACCCTTTAGCTTCCCTCTCTTATACTTAGCTACTGACTATGATGGTATCAAAAAGAACTATTTATGATATGTAAGCTTGTACAAAAAGATGCAATTCTGGGACCTGAGGCACCTTCCCAACTTCAGGAAGTAGGAGAACATAGTGCTTTCATAATGCAGAAGTGTATGTTGGAGAGCAAGCTTATTTCAGGTAGGAGAGCCAAAACCCACCCCTCTGATCTGTGGTGTACAAGAAACAAAACCCTGCCAAGCTTGAGAGCCTGGGTAAGGTTTTTGTTTCAGCCTTGGAGACCTTCCCAGCGTTACATACAAAATCAGGACACCAGGCTCTGGGCTGAGGTCACTAATACTATTATGTGATAATGATGAAGAATTGGAAAAGCAACCTTTCTTTCTCTTACTTCCCCCCCACCCCTCTATGTGTTGAATGAGAAACTTTATCAGAGAGAAAAAATTACTTGACTGAAAGCCCTCTCTGAGCTTCTACCTAGATCAGATTTGTATCAGATCCCTTGAACTTCCTGCTGCTGGCTCAACAAGGACACCTAAAATGACAAGGGATGGCAGGCAGTGACACCCTGTTGAATCCTGCAGCACATGACTTTGCCCCTCATTGCAGGGCTGCAACATTTGGGGGTTGGACTTGATGATCTCTTGAGGTCCCTTCCAACCCCTACCGTTCTGTGATTCTGTGATCTGAGGTACTGGCAGTCTGGCCTTTGATTCTCCTTGTATTTCTGATGCTGTAGCTTGAGCTAATGCAGGGGTGGTGGAAGCAACACTTTACTACTTTGTAGTAGCACTAGCAGCTGTAGTCTGCTTTTCCTGATGGTCCACTCCATCCAGAGGCCATCTATCCATATTAACTTTGTTCACTGGTTTGGGTTGGTTTTTAACTTTATAGGCAATGGATGAATTGAAGGTTACAATTGACACAACACAAGGAACCCAGAAATGCTTGGGGCTGTCACTTTCTGTATGCTGGCAGGAACTTCTTCACCTCTGAGATTCCTCTCCCAGTCTCACTGAGAAAGTTGCTGTTTTGTGTCTGCTTTGCCCTGTGGGCTCTGCTTGTCCGTCCAGGGCTTGAGACCTGAGAGCCTTGAGGAGGAAGAGGTGCAGAAACAGCTCTAGAGAGCACAGATGACCTGACCAGAGAAAGAAGGAAACCATCCCTGGTTTGCAGAGAATACTTGAATTGGTTAATCATTTCCTTTTTCAGGAAAAACTCTTCTGAGTGAAACTTTGAGCACAAACTGCCTGGCTGTGAATTCCATAGTGGTCATGTGGAATTAAATCTTCCTGCTTTTCTTTTTATACCTCTAATGAGCAAAAAAAAAAAAAAAAGCTTTAAGGAAAGGGTTTTTGGTTTTACCAGTCAAATCTGGCACATGGACTCAGTGGTTGTTGCTGTACAGGCACCTCAGGTATTCTTGGGAAGCCTGAAATCATAGAGAAATGCTCTTTCACCATCATAAATGGCAAGTTCTGTTTAGATTATCCAGAAGATCTGCAGATGTTGAATCCCACAGATAAAATGGGGGCCAGCTCCAAGAATTGGCACCTTTTTTGACTCTTACCCTGAGGATACCCAAAACTCAGAAGTACTGCAAGTGTTGGTTGATACAAATAAAAACTAACACCTTGAGAGTGGGCAGATCTCAGTTCTGTTGTAGGAGCTGAGAACATCTGGAGATCTTGGCTGTTGCCACGCTGTTTCTCCATGAATGTCCTATAATTGATAGACACCAGTGACATCTCTTTGCAGACCTTTTTATTTCCTTCTCATGATAAAGTCATGTGAGTGATGTGACCTTTTAAAAAGGCATGAGACATCCTCCTCTGAGACGTGGATGGTGCCATTGCTGGGCTACAAAGGGGTTTAGGGCTGGATACTTGGGGGAGAAATACAGTATGTAATTATTTATGTTGCTGCCAATCCTTCCATCAGTTTTATGAACCAAATATCTTTAAATGACTGTTCAAAGCTGTTGAGTAAGACACTGGAAACATCACTGAGGAATCATGCCATATATATAAAGCAATGATGTGATAGTTTAAAATATGCACTCTCCTGACAAGGGGAAAGAAAATATTAATCATTCTTAGCAGTTTGGCAAGAATCTAAAAAACATAGGGGAAAAAAAAAAACAAACCCATGTTTCCCACAACCCAAACAATCTTCTGATAATTCAGCATCATCTTCTGTATCAAGAGAAAACCCACATGTCTCACTAGACTCAGTGTGTGCTGACTGTAATATAAAGTTTCAGATTGTCTCAGTGCAGGGAATGTTTTGACCTTTTAGAAGAGGATGAGGTGTTAGAGTGAGATGTATCTGTGACTCAATGTGTTTTATTAAAATTAATCTTTCAGCGTGTTCCATGTTGCACTGTCATGACATGTCATGACATCACAAAACAACAATAAGAAAAAGGCCAGATGAAATAATCTCTGCAGAACACTCAACATTTCCAAAGCACAATTCTGAAAGTGTTAGGAAAAATCAAACTAGACTTTTTTCCAAGCCTTTTCTCTAAGACCTTTCAATCTTTAAGACCTCTCAAAATATTGAAGGTATTTTTTTTTTTACTTTTATACAAGATATTTGCCTTTAAGGTAAAAAAAAAAAAGAGGGAGAAGGAAGAGTGGCAATCATCAAAGTCCTCTTTGAGTAGAGGTTAGTCTGCATGCCTTGCAAACCTGCACCAGGGCTTAAAAGGTTAGTTGGTTGGAGGAGACAGTAAATCAATGGTGTTGCTGGCTGGAAGGAATAATTATGATGACTTACACATAAGGCTTGCTTCTAAACTGCCCCACTTTTAAACCAGTCATTTTTTTGTTCATTACTGCTGGGGCCATGTTTTAACTGGAAGATAATGCAGACACCATTATCTGCTCCCTACTGTGCTGCTTGTTTGGTTTCCTTTTACTGTTCTGTAGGGATAGCAAATAATAAATATCCAGCAGACTTTATTTTGTATCTCATTGCTCTAAAGAAAAATGTGTTTATATTTGAGTAGGGAGGGAGGGGGAAATGACAATTCTGTGTAGTACACCCTCCTCCTTCTCCATGTGCTGTGTAGGTCTTCACGATCCCTCAGCATCTCTTTTGACACACTGTCCTTAGGGAATGGTAGGTCTGTAGCAAGCTGGGTACCTTCCAGACATACAGTTGAGGATAAATTTAGGTCAGTGCAGTTTGCTGGCTTCTAATTTTGGTGGTATGACATTCTTCTCTTTCTTCAGTCACAAAATGAATGCACTGCCCCAAATTTCAATTTATTGCTGGACTCGCTGGCAGTCCCTCAGGAGCTGAGATTTGCTTTTATGGACTATGTGAGGATTGCAAGGTGGTAAACTTCCTTGCCTGCCAGAGGGTAAAAATCATTGCTTCCTCCCTGCTTTATCAGCCATTTGTGCTATTAAGACCATGGTCTTATTATTAAGATGTACTTCATGAAGAGATAGTCACATAAGCATCTTCAGTGTTTCAATAGGAGAACAAAGAGCAATGGTTACCCATCTGTTAGTATTTGGGATGCTATAGTGGTTACTTATAGGTCTTTGAGCTGTTTCTAGAGATACCCAAGGAAGCATCATTTTGCTCTGTAAACATGAAGAGGGGACAAAATACAACAGGTTGTTGCTGCCCTTGAAAGCAAAGTAGAATAAATTCTGAGGACAACAGACATACCTGGCACTGACTTTCCAAGTCATACCTCCCCATCCCCACCCAGGGACTGTGAAAACACCCTGATGAAACCCCAGCAAATTCAATGAAAATGCCTCAATGTCTTATCCAGATCACGTAATAAAACAAGCAGATGCCCTGCACTGATAGGAATTGTTATAGTACATCAAATCAGTGCAAACTCTGATTTGCCCTGACTGGGTGACAGGACTGCAGAGATTATCACAGCTTCCCCAGAGTCAGACTCTGAGTGAATTGCTTTGCAGCCACTGAAATCATATCAAGTATATTCATGGGAGTTATAAAGCAACCTGAAAGTGTAGGAAAAAACCCCTCCCTCAACATATTAACATTGCTAGTTATGTTTTATAGTAGTGTTTATGATTGGAAATACTTTCTGTTAACTCTGGCTTGGTGGAGCCATCTCAGGGGTGATGAGTTGCTGCAGGACTGAGAGTCAGACCTTTGGCAGCTTCCACCTGGAGTGCTCTTCTTCTCTTCAACTTTCCTGGGCTGTGTTCATCTTCCACCTCAGTTCCTGTGCCCTGCACAGGATTTTGGTGCAGCACTCACTGGTGCCACTGCACACTCACTGCCTGCTCCCAGGGGTTTGTGCCCAGCTTGGATGATCCTGTGCAGGTGGAGTTCTGACAGCACACCCAGAAATGTATTTATGCTTCCACAAGTTTGACAAAAACATCAAAGCCAATGATGATAACACTGAGGGCATGATTTGTCATGGGGTTCTTACTCCAGTTACACCTCTCTTACCAAAGACTTGGTGACTCATGGGGAGGGAGCAGGTCACTGCCACCCCCAGGAAGAGGGCTTGTGCCTGGTTTACCACCACTTTACACTGGGGAAGGGTGGTGGTGTGTGAAGAGAACCCTCTTTGAGCACTGGGGATGGTCAGGAGATGAAGGAAGGGTTTTTGACCTCTGTGATGGGCAAATCTGAACTCAAATACTCTCAAGCCTTTAGGAAAAGGGTACCTCAAGTGAATGCAGGCATCTGTTGCAACAGATTTATCCCACTTATTAATCACAACCATGACTTTTTATAATTTCCATGTGCATAATGACTGGACTGGGGGGTACCAAGAGGACATGGGGCTGGTTTCCCCTCCACCCATGCCCTGAGCAGCCTTCCCAAGTCAGCATCCTTTCTGCAGGCACCAAGCAGCACTTGGCCACATCTTTGTGCACACTCAGTAGGTGTGAGCCTGTTCAGAATGACCTGAAATATGCTCACAGCTGCACACAGAAGCATCAGGCTTTACTGGATACTGTTAGAGCTGCTCATTTTCCATTGCTTACTAATATTCAGGAAGGAGAGGAAAAGGCACAGTGAGGTCCTACCTATATAGTTGAGATGATTCTCCTCAAATATGTGAGCAATTCACAAAGGTGAGATAGGCACAAGCAAGAATGAAAAGATAAAAACCCCTGAAAAGGAGGTTTAGAAGGAAAGGACTCCCAGATTGGAAAGTGTAGGAAGAATTTCCAATGCCTGCAGATGTCTTTGCAAAGAGTGGCCTGAAATGGCAGGCATTCTGACCATAAAATCTTTGGGATAAAGGATGTCTTTAACCTCCTGAAAAAGGAGGTCTGGCACCCTTCAGGTGATAGTTGTGTTTGCAACCCCCAACTCCTCCTCGCTGAGAAGAGAGCTGTGAGAAATCCCTGGTTGATTCCTTCTGAGCAAGTGAAATTCTGACCCTGAGCTTCTCTTCACGAGGCCTCCACAGAGCCAGATTTCACAGCAGTATATTCATTTAAGTCAGCTAGAAGCAATTTAAAAAATTAAATATTCAAGGATTTCAATTATTAAAAAAAACCACCCTTGCTTGCTTTTCAAGTTCCATCTCTTAAATCATATTTATTTTAATTAGTTTGTAAAACTTGCTGGGCTACCTGTGGTTAGGCTGAGCATTTCTTGAGTTGGCTTGGTTTTGAACTGCTGGACAGAGGGTGATTTAGAGTTTATCAGCATAAATGTTATTATTTAAAATTAATATTAATGGGTTTATACTTAATTGCATGAGACTACAAATTAGTTTTTTCTCAAGGAGAAAGTAATTTAATTTCCAACATGCTGATTCTGTTCCTTGATTACAGATTAATCTAAGGTTTGCCTAGCATTTTTTTTTTTTGATGTAGATATTCCACTATTTCAAGTATTTTGGTGGGCCAATTTATGTATTATTATAGGATGCACATTTGTGTGCCTGCCTCTCTTTTTTTTATTAATTTGGGAGGTTTATAATGCAGAAAAATCAAATCGTCATGACAGCAGAAGAATAACAATGCCCACTGTAGATGATGCAGCAGTGAACTCTGTAAATATTTGCTTGTCTCATCTCCAGCATTTCTGCCACCGTGGGTTTGAGCTTCTGCTGACCAGCACCTGCCAACCTTCCTCCCTTATCCCAAACCATGTGGGGTTTCAGTGATGTGGAAAAGCATCCTTAGAGACTGGGATAAGAGTATCAGATTTATTTTCCTATTCAGCTTTCCATAATTGAAAATCTTGGCCTTAAAATATCACACGCAGCAGATGCTGTTCAAACAGAGCAAAATCATATCCAAATAGTCAGGACTCTCAGCTGATGTATTTGCCTGCTGAAGGCTGGGCAGCCCAAGGCCTGGCATCTCTCCACTGCTTCCTGTTTGGTACTCACCCTGTGTTATGCCGAGCTGAGATTCATCCATGTGTCTAACATTCAAAGAAAAGTAAGAAAGATGTGTTGGGGAAGGCAAGGCAGGAAGGTGTTTCCTTGTTCTGGTGCTGTCATGGTGTCTTTCCCTATGCTCAGTAGCCTGATGACATGGGTAGGTAAGGAAAGGCTGATCCTTTGGACAGGAACCTGCCATGGCTGTAGGAGATCTGCTTTTAATTCTCCACTTTGGTTCAGGTTTCCTTTCTGTCCCTGGGCATGTCACCTAATCACAGACTCACAGCATGATTAGGTTGGAAAAGCCCTTTAAGATCATTGAGTCCAACCGTTCCTGTCCTGTGCTAAACCAGATCCCTGAGCACCTCATCTACCCACATGTTAAACACACCCAGGGCTGGGGACTCAGCCCCCTCCCTGGGCAGCCTATGCCACAGCCCCACAACTCTGCCAGGGAAGAACTTTGCCCTCCCAGCTGAGCTGACCCTGCCCTGGGGCAGCTTGAGCCCATTGCCCCTTGTCCCAGCTCCTGTCCCCTGGCTGAAGAGACCATCATCCACCTCTCTGCACCCTCCTGTCAGGGCAGTGTAGGCAGTGATGAGGTCTCCCCTCAGCCTCCTCTTCTCAAGACTTCCCCTCAGCCTCCTCTTCTCAAGACTTCCCAAACATCCCAAACATTCCCAAAACTCTTCTCAAACATCCCCAACTCTCAGATTTGTCTAATCCCTCAGTTTGTCCTTTTTTTTTGGATAGAAATAGACATGCTGGACATCTCCATACATCACAAGAAGCTGAATTTAAAATTGAAGATGCTCAGATAAGCCTTGCCTAAACATAATGCATTACAGATAAAAGCCAACTAAATAATAATAATAATAATAATAATAATAATAATAAAAGCCTCACCAGTTTGAATTGTATTTGCTTTTTGCATTTGCTTTCTGTGGCATGATTTGATTAGGCTTGGCAGCAGACCATGTGCTTTTGCAGGTAGGTTCCCCCTGAAGAGATAAGGCTGGCATAAATTTTTAAAAGACTTGCTAATGGGAAATACCCAAATCCAAATGGTTCCTGTCCAATCTGCATCTCATGATCCTTCCCTTTGCACTGATGAAATTCGTGAGGGGGCCCTGTGAGGAGTGGCACTTTGTGCTAGAGTGCATTGAACTAGAGGGAACCTCGAAGCCTTCGGAAGATCCTGTCACGCAATAACTTCTGTATTGCCTAGCTTCCTGCCAAAAAATGAGCTCCATAATTAATGCACTGTGTTCTGAATGCTGGCAGAGGTCTTCCCCTGAATTATGCCTCCTTGACCCCATGAAATGAACAAATATCTTAGGTCTAGGGGGACTTTTTAGAGTGAATTCAGAAGAGCTTCTCTGAAACTCTTTCAGTCTTGAGAAGAGAAGACTAAGGGGGGACCTTATTAATGTTTATAAATTTCTTAAGCATGGGATGCAGGGGGAATCGGCCAGCCCCTTTTCAGTGTCTGTGGGGACAGGACAAGGGGCAATGGCTGCAAGGTGGAGCACAGGGAGTTCCACACCAACCTGGGGAAGAACTTTTCCCCAGTGAGGGTGAGGGAGTCCTGGGACAGGCTGCCCAGGGGTTTGTGGAGTCTCCTTCTCTGGAGATAGTCAAGACCCATCTGGATGCCTATCTGTGCAATATGAGCTGGGGACCCTGCTTTGGCAGGGGGTTGGACCCGATGATCTCTGGAGGTCCCTTCCAACCCCTACAATTCTATGAATTCTATGAAACTATGGCAGGGACATCCTAAGTACTGTAAAGCTTCATAGCTTGCTTTCAGCTTTCCTTAAATAGCTTTATTGTTCAGCACTAATGGGCTCTGCAAAGATTCGATGTGATGTGCTGCAGAAATTAATGTCTGCAATCCCAAAGCCAATGAGATGGACCTTCCTGTCATCAGGTAACTACACAAAGCAGGTGACATCCCCCAACGCTACTTCTGGCACAAAACTTGGCTCTCCCTCTCAGGTCTGTGATGGATTTCCCTGATTTAGGATGTTGAATGTACAAATCAGCAGAAGAACCTGTAGAAATAGCTGGGATTTAAAGACACTCATCTGCCTGGTCAGAAGCCCTGTGCATCAGCTACCAGATACCCTGAACACATGAATTCATGTGGAGTTCCCCCTCCCTGCCACAGGGAATGGGGCTGTAAGGGAGAAGGTGCCATTTCTGAGGGCAAGCTGAATTTACAGCAGCCTTCTTGATATTGACAAAAGCTGTTTTTCTTAGACTGCTACCAAAAAAAGGGGGAAGAATTTAAGCTCTTAGAGATGAGTTTGGCATTTTGTGCCAGTGGGAGAAGGATCTGGCCACCTGAGATGTTTCCATGCTGCATCTCAACAAATGCAATACAGGGAAACCAAATTAATAGACTGTGGCATGTGATCTAATCCATTACACTGATTTATCTCCTCTCATGCCCCTCTGTATTCCTTCTATACTGCAAATGTACAGGGCTGGATGCAGTCCCATTAGGATTTTAATTGGCAGAGTGCCTCTGAAAGGCATGTTACTCGTTGCCACTGAAGATGGAAAGTGCGTACAGCTGATCAGTGTACGTTTTCCTCTGGGAGAAGTTTGAACCTCAGCAACTCTAGGCAGTGAGAAAATTAAAATACAGTAAATAAAAATCCCAGCTTGGAAATATGAGGGTAACAGCACCATTTTCTCATGTTGGTAAAATGAGGTGGTTCTTTTAGAAACTTTCTATATGTGCCATGCTTTTCTTACAGAATTCTCAATTATAAAGGTTGTCCACTGTTGCCTTGTTATTAATGTGGCTGTGATATGCTGTCTGAATTTCCTTCCCAGGTGTAAAGTAATGAATACAGTGTATTCTCTTTGCCCTCCTAATCTTATTTGTGCAGTTGAGGGGAAAAAAAAGTCCTGTAGTGCTTCAGAAGCAGTGGGGTTGTTTGGTCTGTGATCCTGATGCTTTCAGGCTTTTAACATGATTTGGAAAATTTGCCAAGAATATTAAAACAGAAACAAACACAAACCAAACAGATTTAAAAAAACACTCCACATCAAAAACCCCAATGCCATTTGTATCTGCACTGAATATGTCTTCTAAAACCACCACTCCATCCTAACCCATGAGTTTTGCTCTTAAGCTTGGGCTTGGGTTTGGGGATTTTTTAATCAGCAAAAGCTGTTTTTCATATAGTTCTGACGCTCCATAATTCCTAATTTTCATCTTTGCTAGAAATAGATCTGCCTTTCTTCAACTCACAATCACAGAAGTTGAGGGAAAAAAGTAAAGTTCTTCAAAAGAGTTAATAGAAACTTGATCATAGAATCATAGAATGGTCTGGTTTGGAAGGGACCCCAAGGGTCACAGAGTTGCACCCCCTGCTACAGGCAGGGACACCAACCTCCAGGCCTGGAGCTACACAAGGTTGCCCAGGGCCACATCCAACCTGGCCCCAGGGATGGGGCATCCACCCCCTCTCTGGGCAGCCTGTTCCAGCCCCTCACCACTCTCTCTGGAAAGAACTTCCCCCTAATATCTCATCTAACCCTTCCCTCCTTCAGCTTCACTCCATCCCCCTTGTCCTGCCAGTCTCTGCCCTTTTAACAAGCTGATTCCCCTCCTGTTCCTCTGCTCCCTTCAGGGACTGGCAGGCTGCAATGAGGTCCCCCCACAGCCTTCTCTTCTCCAGGCTGAACCAGCCCAGCTCCCTCAGCCTCTCTCTGTAGGGGAGCTGCTCCAGCCCTCTGATCATCTCCGTGGTTCCTCTGACCCCTCTCCAACAGTCCCACATCTTTCTTGTATTGAGGCCCCAGCTCTGGACACAGGACTCCAGCTGGGGCTTCCTGAGGGCAGAGCAGAGAGGGACAATCCCCTCCCTGTCCCTGCTGCCACCCCTCTGCTGATGCAGCCCAAGATACCATTGGAAAGTCATTATTTTGTAGTAGATCATTCTATTGATTTTTGGGGACTATTAGCATGCTACATACAGAATTGCTTCTCTAAATCCTACTAAACATACAATCTTTGGGTTTAGGTGTCATTATAAGTGAACATCAGTTTTCTATAAGTGGCACCAAAGTTACTCTGAAAATGAAATTGCAGATGGAAATACAGACTTACACATTTTCTTCTGCCAAGCACTGACTTGGGCATTAGCTGAAGGTCACTATTTTGTACAAGGCAAAGCTGGGTGAACCTGTGCTCATCTTGTGGCTGACGAATTTGCTCTTGTTCCACATCTTCCCTTTTTTTCATCTTCACTAGAAGCCTGGCTCTCTTTTAGTGAACACATTAAAGCAAGGACATAAGCACAGAGGAGTCAATGTGTGTGTTCCCAGGGAATTTGCTAGTATTCTTGGTTGATTTTAAAAGAAAAATAAAAAAAGCAAGTTGTATTTGTGTGGGAGCAGTACAAGGGGGAGTTTCTCTTAGGTGAGTCTGTCCTTCCAGGTGCTCCCTGATCTCCAACCCATATGTTCCAATGTTTCTTCCATAACTGCCCAAATTGCCTCTATTCCTCTTTCTCCTCCCAAGAGCTTTCCTTACCCTGGTTTCACTCCCAGCAATCTGACTGTGCAGCTTACCTAAGAACCAGCCTTCAAAAATAGCTCCTCTGGAGAGCCGCTGGTTACGCACGGTCAGTTTATATACAGGAAAATAGAATTTAATCATCCTGGACTGACTTTATGGTACAAAGATACCTCCAAGCCACAACTCTCCTTCAAGTCACTGCCTGTTGAAACCAGGAAGGTGTTAGGGGAAAAATAATAAATCACTGTTGCCCTTCCAGACCAAGAATTATGAGAGGAGAGTTGGGGCATTACTGAGATCCAATGGGATCCTGTTGGGCATCAGGAGGAGTGTGGGCAGCAGGTCACAGGAGGGGATCCTCCCCCTCTGCTCTGCCCTGGTCAGGCCCCACCTGGAGTGTTGTGTCCAGTGCTGGGCTCCCTGGGATAAAAAGGACAGGGATCTCCTGGAGAGAGTCCAGAGGAGGCTATGAAGATGATGAAGGGCCTGGAGCATCTGCCCTGTGAGGAAAGGCTGAGTGAGCTGGGGCTGTTCAGCCTTGAGAAGAGAAGACTAAGGGGGAACCTTATTAATGTTTATCAATATCTTAAGCATGGGATGCAGGGGGAAATGGCCAGCCCCTTTTCAGTGTCTGTGGGGACAGGACAAGGGGCAATGGCTGCAAGTTGGAGCACAGGGAGTTCCACACCAACATGGGGAAGAACTTTTCCCCAGTGAGGGTGAGGGAGCCCTGGGACAGGCTGCCCAGGGGGTGTGGAGTCTCCTTCTCTGGAGATATTCCAGCCCCATCTGGATGCCTAACTGTGCAATATGAGCTGGGGAGCTGCTTTGGCAGGGAGGTTGGACCCGATGATCTCTGGAGGTCCCTTCCAACCCCTACGATTCTGTGATTCTCTGTAGTGGTATACATCCTACAATGGGATGTGCCTAGACAGTGTAAAAGCTTTTACTCCTCTCAGAATCCAGGAAGCAATATTTTATTTCTCCTCATACTCTTCTTTAGATGAGTACAGACAAGGCACAATTTAAGTATAAATTCAGATTTTGCCATTTTTTTTTTGGATTACAGGCAATTTTTGCTGTACATCAGGTAACAGACCATGAGAAAGACCTGCCTGCTGAAGATTGATCTAGATATTGTAGCCATGCACTAGTACTGTGATTGATTTGACTCTGTCATGCAGAGACAGAATTGTCTCTTTGTTCCTACTGTTGCAAATAAATACAAGAATGACTGCAGGCTCCAGTCGTTCTTGTATTGGAAGAAATGGAAATTGTGCTGGTTGAAATTCATGGACTTTCCATCCTTGAGGATTTATTATGTTTCCCCTCCCCCCCCTGATAACAACAGCAGAAATAATAAATATTCTGTAGTTGAAAAGGTAAGATATTTGAATGCTAGATGTGTTTGTTCTAGATAAACCATTTATCCTGAAATCTGCATTTAAAAGGAAAGGAGAGGAAGAATCCCTCACCTCCTGGAATCTCAGAATATTATCTTGGTGGGTTGGGGTTGTTTTTGCTTCTGCATGCTGAGCTTTTTTTAATTATCTGTTGAGTCTAGGTTTGTATGTCACTTTTTCAGCCAAGTGTTGACATGACTTTGCCAACTGGGATTTCCATTACTAGCCACCTTGCTGGCTTTATTGCATTAACCACAATTTGCTGTCATTCTAAGTGATGAAAAATAACTCTCTGTCTTTTTCCAGGAGTAACTGGGTGACCTCTTACAGAGTCTTGGTGAGCAATGACAGTCATGCATGGACTGCTGTCAGAAATGAATCTGGAGACGTGGTGAGTACCATGGAACAGATGTTTCATGAAGAGAAGAGGTGGGAAAGTGGGGGCTGTCCACATGGAGTTTTGATGCTCCAGATTAGTCGGTGTGAGACGACAAGGTGACATCTCCCAGTGATCCCACTAATTTTAAGGAGCAAATCACATAATAATAATATTATACAGAGACCCTGAATATCCTACATGAAAAACCTACACGTGCCTGCCTATGGATGTGGGTTCTACCCAGGCAGGGCTCTTGTCTGTGATGAGACTCGTTTCTTGTTGCGTGGCTCATGGAAGGGTTAGTGGCAGTCTGCTGGTCTCTGGGGACATCTCACACCCACGAGGTGCCTTTTGTTGGAGAGAGACTGTGGAGTTCTGGTTCCTTCACCCCACTCTGAGGGGCATGGGGAGATTGTACTCTTTGAAGAGCAGTTCTGGCCTGAGACATCATCAGTCTGGGGCTGTACCAGGTGACTTTATTTGTTTCTATTGCTAAAAGACTTGCTGAAGACCTGACCTTGCCATTTCTGTCTGTTTGGCCCACATAGATTTTTGAAGGAAACAGTGAGAAAGAGATCCCAGTTCTCAATATGTTGCCGGTGCCACTGGTGGCACGCTACATCCGTATCAACCCCCGGTCCTGGTTCCAAGAAGGCAGCATCTGTATGAGACTGGAGATCTTAGGCTGTCCTTTGCCAGGTAAGAGGCTTTCTCAGTCGATGTTGACACAGCTGCCTGTGCCAAGGCTCAGAAATTTCATTTCCTTTGGATGTCTGTTCCCTGTGATATAATGCCTGTCTTTATTGACTAGAGTTATGCAAAAAGGAACAAAGATATCTGTCTGGATACACGGACAGTATCAGGAGAACTCTTCAAATGCAACATATAGGATCTATAAGTGTCTTTATTAATAAAGCAAAAATGCATGGATGATCTAAAAAAATGTTCACAATGCAATTAATCTTACTGAGCATGCATGTACTGAGGGGGCAATAGAATTACCCATCAGAACAGTCAGTTGCAGAAGTCTGAAGCTTCTAAGGCAAGAAAGAACCTTTTCAACTGTGTAGTCCAATTATTTATTTTAAAACAATTATTATTATATCATTGTACAGGAGATAAGATCTCCCTGAATTAATTTGAAGGCAAATCCTGTGACTGAACTAGCACTTACCTTGTAGGGGGAGGGAGGAAGGGGCATTGGGGATGTAAAGAATTTCCAGCAAATTTCAAGCATTGCTGAATCCAGCATGATCCCTGACAAGTCTTGAGGGAAAGGGAATGGTCCTGCCCTTGGTCAAGACTATCAGAAAGGCACAACCTGATGCTTGCCATGAGCATCAGGTGTTAGAGGTTTCTGTGCCAAATGGAATTAGGGTGCTGCTAAGAAGTGTGTACGAAGTGAAACCTTACACAAGGGCACTTTAAGAAGGAAAGGGAGGGAGCCTCCAATACTGCAAATTATGGTAAAGCTGTGTTTCCATTAAGCATGTGGTAAACAGTCTTATGGTGGATTTGTGTCTACATGTCTGTTTGTATATAAATATTTGAAAAAGTGTTTGTACAAACCTTTTCTATGTTGCCCATTACTCATTCCACATCCTTCATTTGCTTTTTTTCCTCTTTGATCTTAAATTCTGGCACCCTGGGGATAGCACTCCCTTTTTTTTGTTTTTGCAGGGGACTATGAATAGCATTTTCAGAAACACTAGAGAGAGAGAAATGCAGAGAGAGATTTGCCTTTCCAGAGCCTAGCATTATTGCTTGTCCTGGTTTCAGTCAGGATAGAGTTAACTCCATTTGTAGCAGCTGATGGAACGCTGTGTTTGGGAGTTAAAATGAAAGCAGTGCTGATAACACCCTGATGTTCTTAGCTGCAGTCAGACAGTCAAGGACTTTCTTAGCTTCTTCTATTTCTCTATTCTTGAGAAAGGAGGGGCGAAGCCAGGACAGGTGACCCAGATGGGCCAAAGAGAATATTCCATGCCAATTACGTCCTGCCTAGGAAAACGGGGGGCTGTTGGGAAGAAGAGGAGGGGCGGTCTCGGGACGCGTGCTTCTTGGGGGAACGGTCGGGTTCCGGGACAGCTCTGGGTGGTACCTGAGTTGTGTGGTTCGGTGAGAAACTGCATTGTGTATCAATAGTTTCATATTCTTTTGCTCTAAAGTCCTGTTAGCATTGTTGTATTTTATCTTTCTGTTATCTTAGTAAACTATCCTTATCCCAACCCACGGGCCTCTTAGTTTCTTGGTTTTGGAGTTATTTGCCCCTTCCTTTTCCCTTCCCTTGTTTTCCCTTTCCCTTTTTCCCTTTTCCCCTGCTCTTTTACTTTAAGGAGCAGGCAACTGCGTGGATCTCAGCCCACAGCTGGGGTGAAACCACGACATTGCTTTCACTGTTTCTGCTGCTGTTCAGAGGACTGCTGCCTCCAGTTGTACTGTTGATGTAGGGTCTTCACATGCCAAGAGGAGGTAGTCTGATCTTTTTCATTTAGATGCTTAAATACTAGTGGGGGTAAAAAGCAGAAGCAACCACCACCACCACCACCAAAACCCAATCAGGGACATGGGAGGGATAATTCTCTGAAAAAGAGATGTATGGGGCAAGTATTGTTATAACACTTGAGGTGTGTTACCATGAGGGCAATGAAAGTTAGCAGCATTTAGAGAGCTGCTTTGCTGGGGTAGCAAATGCATCCTGGACTTGAATGGTAGTGACCGGGGGTGTCCTGTGTATGTCAATGCTTGGTTTTGATAGGATTCAGGTTTATTTTAACCATGGGTTTAGAAATCTCCAGCTCTGTGAGCTGCTTGTTTCCCGTGATACTTTTTACCCTGGAAGGGCAATTCCAGAGCCCCATCTTTTGAAAGTACTGGTGTGGGCTGCTGGAGAGGAGAGACCCTGCAGATTCCTCTGTGACTTTGAGGAGGATCCAATCTCTAACATGGAGTGTGTGGCTGAAGGAAAAGCTTAGCTTTCATCAGCACCACGACTTTCCCGGCACGCGGGACATGCGTGGAGATCCCCAGCGAGCAGCAGAGATGATGAGCAAACCATTTTTGCAGAGCAGTTTGTAGGGAAGTTCTCACAGTCCCTCTTCTATTCCACAAAACGCTGCTTAAAGAGCAAAGAGCAAAAATGCAGATATTTGGAAAGGTGTTTGTCACCCTTCAGTGCCACAAGGCTGTACCAGCAGGTGAAGGTGTTACAGAGGTAAGAACATATCTGCACTCCCACCGCTGTTGCAGTGAGCACCCTTACAGCTTGTTGTGGGTCTTGGATTAGCATAGAAACAGCATCAGTGCTTCTTCCTGGTAGTCATTTATTGAGTTAATTGCCTGCAGTGGCTGATTCAGTTTAACCCTGAAAGAAAATACCAGAATCATTCATTGAGAAACACAATGGGAACGGGGTGTGTTTATTCAAAATGTAATTGGACTGAAAGAACTAATAGGTTTTGATAAGCTGCTGACCCATCTTTTCAGCTCAGAAAGAACTGACATTTCTTTCTTCTAGCTCATTTTATTCATCGCACGCAAGGCTCCCAAAACAAAGCTGTCCCCCAGGTTGCAGAGGCCTTTCCATGCATGTTTTCTTCCTGTAGGACATGACTTATCTTTTGGAATTCCTTGTAACCAGGCTTCTTCATCCTCTGTGTGTGTCATCTGATTTGTTCCAAGTTGGATAACCGACTAGCTTGGCCATGGGTCCAGCCTCTTTGATAACACCATCAAAGCACTGTATTGACTGTGCAACTAGAAGTCATGGGTCCTTCTCTGACAGAGGTTTCGTCCATAAAATTGAGCAAGTCATCTGAACACATCAAAATCAGGAGATGGAGCTCTGTCAGTTCCCACAACTTTCCAAAACCCCGTGAAAGAACCACAGAATGACAGAATTACCAGGTTGGAAAAGACCTTTAAGACCATTGAGTCCAAAAAAAGTTACATGATGTTGTTTCCTTGAAAACCTGGTGTGCTTTTGAATAGATTTCCACCCTGAGTAGGAATATACAAGAAATCAGGTTGTCAGAGGGAGTGATTTGGTCAAGTTTTAGAGCTCCCACACACCATGTCCTCCTAAGGCAATGATGATGCATGGGAAGATGGCACAAGGGAAGATAGCCCAAGAAAAAAAGTGGGGCTGAAGGAAAGTGTGTAATTTTTCATCACTGAGGATTTCTTTCCATGTGTTTTTAAACTCATAATGTTAGGCTGTATGTCTTTATTAATCCTTGAATAAATTAAGTGATTTGCATTCAGTCTGTACTCAGTATCAGCTTTCCATCATGTAGACTCACAAGGGAGGGTAAGAAAGTAATACCAGATAAAGAAGAAACCTGAATAAGATATTAATGTTCTAGGAAAGCTTTTTAGCACTGGCAGGATGTGATGGAAATGGTTAAAGACAGCTAGCACCCACTCCTGTGGGTAGGGCTCTGTTAATAAAACATACTGCATATGCTAGGAGCTTTAAAAGTTAGACAAATCATGAGAAAACACTATTTAGATAATTGGAACAGAGAAGTTACTGATTATCTAAGCAGTATCATACAAGACAATTGTAATTTTTATCAGTGAAATGCTTATATATTATTCATAACATACATTTTTGGTGTATTGTAGGCTAGCCTTGACAAATAACCTTTTCTGGATTATTGCAGTAGCTCTACAAAAAAAAAAAAGCTGTGTTATTCAACTGTGTCAGTACCATCTTTCAGGCAACAGAAGTGATTTGCTGTTTCACCAAGGGAAAAACATTTAGCTGTGGAGGAAAGATGCCAAAAAAATCTTACCTATAGCAGAGGATCAGCGCTGCCATTTCTTGTTGGGGGGAAAAAAAAAGTGGGGTGGGGCAAAAGCACCAGCATTTAATCATTTAATTCCCTCTCCAGTTTCCAAAAATGCTAGTATTTGCATAGATGGAGAGGCAGACATGCACAATCTTTTCCAATTTCTCTCTGAGGGATGGAAGCACTTTCTTTGCCTTTTCTTTCTCAAACCTAAGGAAAGTAACAAAGAAACTGCATCTGATCAAAAGTACCCAGAGATAGGAGAGAGAAAATTAGCTGAGCTCTTCATGCATTTATTTATACTGTAGAGTATTCAAGGTAATAGGCAATTATCTGAATGGAATAAATTTGTGATTAAATTGAATTTTTAATAATTCTTATAGAAAACTATCACTGATACCATGATTATGCTATCACTTTCAACCCAAGACAAAAGATGAACTACTCTGTAATGGACTACTGGTTTTGCAGTGGATGCATCCTCTGGTTCTATTTTCATTGCCTGTCTCTTCTTGCCCAGCTACCTGATTAAGTCTAGGGCTGTCCTGGTTTTGTGTGAAACCATGACTTTCTGCAAGTATCTTTCATTTCACTGAATGTCTACACAGCAGCACTAAATGCAGAGGATTACTTGTGAGAGTAAATTTTTACTTAGAGTGGCAGTCAGTCTGTCCTTGTGTTCTGCTGTTGTCAGTGCAAAGCTAAAACCTAATCTAGGGCAATTTAAAACTTTTTTTTTTTCTTTAAGTTTGCCTAAGCAAAAACAGAATAAAAATGAACCCTAAATTCAGTATCTCCTGGGAAAAGCTAATCTACAGAATAAAAATGAACCCTAAATTCAGTATCTCTTGGGGAAAGCTAATCTACAGAATAAAAATTGACCCTAAATTCAGTGTCTCCTGGGAAAAGCTAATCTACAGAATAAAAATGAACCCTAAATTCAGTATCTCCTGGGAAAAGCTAATCTACAGAATAAAAATGAACCCTAAATTCAGTATCTCCTGGGAAAAGCTAATCTATGATGTTTCACCATGCTCATCGAGATTGCTGAGTAACATCTCCCCTAGCAATGCACTGGGTGTTATTAAAAGGTTTCTTTCACATTTTATTTGTACAACAAAGTGTATACTACTCTGGAAGAGGATTTCCAATCCTCAGAATTACCAGTGCAAGATAACATTGAAAACTAGAGCAGGAAAAAAAGACCAAGGCACATCGTTAACATCATGACTGGAAACCCACTGGAAGCATCGGGGCTGCACTGCTTGAGATGCTGTGTAGAGCTGCTACACGACAGGAAAAGGTCTCCATGTCACTTGTCCATCTTTGGAAAAATAGGAGTTTGAGGGTAACAAGCTACCTTTACCTGCAAACTTAATTAATTCTAAAGAAATGTAAAGATAGATTAGTTGTAGAAAAAAGTAATATATTCCTCTGGGTAAAAGGGAGTGCCACGCATTTGAGGATCTGTTTGGAAGAGACTGGCAGAGGTAGTGCCATGAAGAAATGAGTCCACTTAAATCCATATTCTTCTGTGGTTTGATTTTCTTAGTCTTTTATTCTCTGTTTCATGAAAGAAAATAATTCTTGCCAAAGTTGACCTAACCAGCTGTGCACAAGATTTGTGTGTTCTTCTCTATTTTAGCCTTTAATTTGCTAATCTCTATTCACAGAATCACAGAGCTGTAGGGGTTGGAAGGGACCTCCAGAGATCATCAGGTCCAACCCCCTGCCAAAGCAGGGTCCCTAGGACATATCACTCAGAGAGGTGTCCAGACGGGGCTGGAATCTCTCCAGAGAAGGAGACTCCACACCCCCTGGGCAGCCTGTCCCAGGGCTCCCTCACCCTCACTGGGGAAAAGTTCTTCCCCATGTTGATGTGGAACTCCCTGTGCTCCAACTTGCAGCCATTGCCCCTTGTCCTGTCCCCACAGACACTGAAAAGGGGCTGGCTGATTCCCCCTGCATCCCCTGCTTAAGATAATTATAAACATTAATTAGGTCCCCCTTAGTCTTCTCAAGGCTGACCAGTCCCAGCTCACTCAGCCTTTCCTCACAGGGGAGATGCTCCAGGCCCTGAATCATCTCCGTAGCCTCCTCTGGACTCTCTCCAGGAGATCCCTGTCCTTTTTATCCCAGGGAGCCCAGCACTGGACACAACACTCCAGGTGGGGCCTGAGCAGGGCAGAGCAGAGGGGGAGGATCCCCTCCTGTGACCTGCTGCCCACACTCCTCCTGATGCCCCCCAGGATCCCATTGTCTCTCTCAGCCCCAGGACACACTGCTGGCTCATGTCCACCCTGTCATCTACCAGGACCCCCAGGTCCTTCTCCACAGAGCTCCTCTCCAGCAGGTCACCCCCAGCCTGTACTGATACAAAGGGTTGTTCCTTCCCAGGTGCCAGACTCTCCACTTGCTTTTGTTGAAAAAGCTGCAGCAGAGATCCAGTGATCCAAGAGGACTCACAGTAGAGCCTGGCAAAAGACGAGTGTTAATCCCCTGGGGAGCTGTCAGATTGTGCACTGGTTTTGAGCACAGACCAGAGATATGGTCATTCTCACAGTATGATTTTTAAAGTTTCCACCAACTCTGCAGCATTCACTGTCATTTCCATGATATTAATGTTTGATGTATGGAAAAAGTGCCAGACTTTGAAAGGAATGGGATTAAAGTATTAGGTAAAAAAAGAAATCAGTTGCTGTATATTTTGGCTCATGGTGATAGAGAAAGCCTCCAACATCCTGGCAGCGTTGTGATGTTTATATTTTTACAACAGAGGGATGTTTTTACAGTGGTGAAGATAGTCTGTGTAGGATAATGCACATTGTGTCTTTCTAGGAGAGGTGGGGTTTTTAATGATTTCCATTTCTCAGGCACCAATACATTAATGAATCGTTTCTATGAATTAACATGGCTTGACCTTCAAGGGTTTGGCATTCCAGAGTCATCTGCAGGGTTAACACAGCATCGTTGCTGTCAGTGGACTTGCAGGAATTCAGCCTGCAGTTAGGTTGCAAAGAAGACCTAATACTGTGGGTGAATTATATGAAAGTTCACAAGTTTGGGGTTTTTTTTTTAAATAAGCAAAGAAATCTCTCTCCTCACCTGATCAGGTTTTAATTCAAATTCCATATGGTCTTGCTATAGAATAAATTCTCACTGGAAAGGATGAACCACTTTGAACAGGAGTTTGCTGAGTCAGGATGGGGTTTTTTTATTTGACCTACCAGTATTTCTGCTGTAGATTAAGGAATAAAACTGGAGATGAGCATGTGAATAAAGATTGGCAAAGACCATGGGTAGTGTTAAGGTGAAGCTTAATGGCACTTCATGTTTCATTTCATAAATAACTTAACTAGTTCAGCTCTTGCTTTCCTTCCATATAAGAAAAAAAAAAAAACAAATACTTTTAATATTTTATGAGAAGAACAAATTTGAGGATGTTGAAGTTTTAATTTCAGAAATATGAAGCTTAAAAATGTGAAATCATAAGGTATTTTAAGTGGTATGAGTTTTCCATAATTTCAGAAGCTGTTGCATTATAGTATCTACATTTTCTTTCTGCTAAGAGCTATGGGGCTTTTTTCCTAAAAATGTCACAACTGCCAGGTGATTCTGTTTAACAAAGGAATTTTTCCTCTCTAGACACAGTGTCTTTTGGCAAGACACTGACTTTTAGACTTTTATATTGGGGATGATTTTTTTTTCTCCCCCAATAATTTTAAACCAAATGAAGATGATATTGTGCAAAGGGAAACAATTTATCAGAACAGCCTGACAACCACTGGTTTGACAAACAATTACTCAAAAGTCCAGATGTCCCAGATATGGCAAATGAAGGAACATGTCCAGTGTTTTCCAAATAGACTTGTTTGTCTCTAAGAATAAATGATGCTAGATTAGGTATAGGAGCATATATATCAGGAAATACAAAGTCTTGTCCTGTTTTGGGGTTTTTTTTCCAGATGAATGGCCTGGAAAGTCAAGGAAACAAAGGGGTTTTTTTCTATCCACGTATTGTCCTTTGATACATCAAATCACACAAACTGTATATTATACCCATGTAAAAATTAATATAGAATCCTAGAATATACTGAATTGGGATGGACCCATAAGGATCACCAAGTCCAACTCCTGGCTCCACAGGATATGCTAGTTTTAAAGTAACAAAACCTCCCAAGTTCCACAAAAAAGATTTAGGAAATCAATCAGAAATGTTTAATACGTGCAGTAAATCCTTTATTTATTTTGCAAGCAGTGCAGAGACTCTGAAAATGCTCATCAAGGAAACTAAAAGGTTATTCCTAGTAACATTAACTCAATCAAGTAGACACAAAACATTTACTGGGGCTTTCTTTTTCCACTCCTTTATCTTCTATGTGACTCATCTTTTTCCAGTGCCTTTTACCCTCCTCTCTAGCCTCAGGATGCTCTTCTGCTTCTTTGTTGAAGTTCAGTTGTTTGCACACAGTAGAATCATAGAATCATAGAATTGTAGGGGTTGGAAGGAACCTCCAGAGATCATTGGGTCCAATCCCCTGCCAAAGCAGCTCCCTAGGACATTTCACTCAGAGAGGCGTCCAGACGGGGCTGGAATCTCTCCAGAGGAGGAGACTCCACACCCCCTGGGCAGCCTGTCCCAGGGCTCCCTCACCCTCACTGGGGAAAAGTTCTTCCCCAGGTTGGTGTGGAACTCCCTGTGCTCCAACTTGCAGCCATTGCCCCTTGTCCTGTCCCCACAGACACTGAAAAGGGGCTGGCTGATTCCCCCTGCATCCCCTGCTTAAGATAATTATAAACATTAATTAGGTCCCCCCTCAGTCTTCTCTTCTCCAGACTGAACAGCCCCAGCTCACTCAGCCTTTCCTCACAGGGGAGATGCTCCAGGCCCTTCATCATCTCTGTAGCCTCCTCTGGACTCTCTCCAGGAGATCCCTGTCCTTTTTATCCCAGGGAGCCCAGCACTGGACACAACACTCCAGGTGGGGCCTGACCAGGGTAGAGTAGAGGGGGAGGATCCCCTCCTGTGACCTGCTGGCCACACTCCTCCTGATGCCCCCCAGGATCCCATTGTCTCTCTCAGCCCCAGGACACACTGCTGGCTCATGGCCAACCTATCATCCACCAGGACCCCCAGGTCCTTCTCCACAGAGCTCCTCTCCAGCAGGTCACCCCCAGCCTGTACTGATAGAAAGGGTTGTTCCTTCCCAGGTGCAAGACTTTACACTTGCTTTTGTTGAACCTCATCTGGTTTCTCCCTGCCTAGAAGTAGCTGTCCAGCAAGATGATGCCTCCTTGTTTCTGCTTGGATCTACATGAACCAATTCGTTCAGTAATTAGAAATATTTCATATTTGTTATTTCTTTGAGTTTTGCTTTTGAAAACCTGTTTTAAGTTACATATAGGACAGTGGAATTCAGATTTTCCACATTGCTTGCATTCAGTATGCCTCTAAGCATCTCTATATTTGAAATACATAAACATATGAAACTTCTTTTATTTTCTTTTCTCAGATCCAAATAATTATTACCACAGAAGAAATGAAATGACCACCACAGATAATCTTGACTTTAAGCACCACAACTACAAGGAAATGAGGCAGGTAGGACAAGAAGCTGGGGTGTAACCTGGATGGAGGGTGAATGGGTGCAGGGTTTTCAGCTCTTATCAATTCTACCTGTTAAAAAAATATTGTTAAAGGGTGTCTTCAAGCTATTATATATTTTTTTTTCCAGTTTTAATGTATTATTAAAAGTTGCAATGTGTTAAAATCCTGGAGTTTGCACATCATCTAACCTTACACAGATGACACTACATGACAGAGGGAGTGTTTATACATCATGTGTCATCATTTTGCTTCCACATATATCTGAGTGGTGAATGTTGTAGTGGTTTCTCCTTTCAGATTTGACTTAGCCATCAGAATTCTTTCAGATTTTGGTGAGTTTGGATAATCAGAATAAACTATACAGAGTCCAGTTCTGTATTCATAGTTGTGACAGTTGGCAATAACTCAACAGAAACCACTGGAATTACTTTCTTGGCCAGGAGAAAGGGGGAAAAAAAGTCCTGTTAGTGTAGTTTTAAATCTACCAGCCTTGTTAATCTTGTTCCTTTAGCTTCAGATAGGCAATGTTTTTATTGTTTCTGTGGTTGTTTTTAATCTTGCTTCATGTCACCAGAGACATAGGTGTTTGTTGTGCTAAAGAAATTTCTTCCCTCTTTCTCCTCAAATATAAAGATAATATGTTTGGACTTGAAGTGTGTGAATCATTTGCTGTGTGCTGAATTTTCAGTGTATTTATACTGCATGAATCACCCTTCTTTTTTATTGAGCAATTGTGTACTGAGTCACACATTTATTTTGGTAGAGATTTCATGGCCTATATTTCCTAGCACAAAGATTAGACAAGTAGAAACTCAATTGGCATAATTACTGTCAAGAACAAGAAAAAAAGTGAATTTAAGATTCTCATTGCAGAAAGGCAAGTTGGTCAGGTTAGAAATATGTTGGGGAAAAAAAACCCCACAGCCTTAAAACAGAAAGTTTTTACATTTTTCATACAAGAAGAAAATTTCCAACTGTGACTGAGAGCTGGTCAGTTGTGAAGTTTGACTTTGCTCTCCCAAGTTCTGTTTTTCTGTGTGAAAAAATTTATTTTAGAGCCTATTGCATTCAAATTGGGTTCTGCTGCCAGTGGGCAGAAGATTGTTGGTTGGGTAGCAGTATTCCCAGAGGTATTCTTAGAACTTCATAGTTTCTTTCCTGAGTGTAAAATGGAACTATACTTCATTTCCAAGAGTCAATTTATTAATTATTTTAATTACTGTGCATTATTGTGAGGGTTTTTTAGCTACTTCACTGCCAACCCTCTGAGAGAAACACTGTTCTTTGAGATTATTTATCCCAAACACTGAGGAAGGAGGAGGAGAGCGTGTTCCCTGGGCCATGTTTTGGAAACATTGCATTACATTGCAATATGTCAAGTATTTCTGAGAGGGAGGGATTTTCTCACTGTCAGATTATTTTAATAGAACTCTGTTTAGGAAGATGAAATTTATAGTAACAATTTTTTCTCTTAAAAGAGCATTCAAGATTGTTCTTTCAGTGAATGGGAACACTTGGTGTGCTCTCATGCAGAAGCCATGGTCTTACAGTCCAAAATAGTTGCATGATGTATTGATGCTGTACAGGGAGAGGTTAAAATGGTTCATAGATATTTGCCTCGGTGGCTAAGAGAGCCAATGGGATCCTGGGGGGCATCAGGAGGAGTGTGGCCAGCAGGTCACAGGAGGGGATCCTCCCCCTCTGCTCTGCCCTGCTCAGGCCCCACCTGGAGTGTTGTGTCCAGTGCTGGGCTCCCTGGGATAAAAAGGACAGGGATGTCCTGGAAAGAGTCCAGAGAAGGGCTATGAAGATGATGAAGGGCCTGGAGCATCTCCCCTGTGAGGAAAGGCTGAGTAAATTGGGACTGTTCAGCCTTGAGAAGAGAAGACTGAGGGGGGACCTAATTACTGTTTATAATTATCTCAAGCAGGGGATGCAGGGGGAATCAGCCAGCCCCTTTTCAGTGTCTGTGGGGACAGGACAAGGGGCAATGGCTGCAAGTTGGAGCACAGGGAGTTCCACACCAACCTGGGGAAGAACTTTTCCCCAGTGAGGGTGAGGGAGCCCTGGGACAGGCTGCCCAGGGGGTGTGGAGTCTCCTTCTCTGGAGAGATTCCAGCCCCGTCTGGACACCGCCCTGTGTGCCCTGTCCTAGGGACCCTGCTTTGGCAGGGGGTTGGACCTGATGATCTCTCGAGGTCCCTTCCAACCCCTACAATTCTATGATCCCCAGAAATAGCATGAGGTGGACATTTGAGTACAACCTTGTCTTTGAAATAACTAACCTGGATCATCTCTCTCCTAGGAAATAGGAGAGTTAATTTTGAAATCCTTTGGAGTGGATGTGACTTGTATCTTTGCATAATCCAGACTCCAAGAACCCCTGAAGTCTGGTGGTCAGCCGTGTTTGTGGAATGATGTAATGATAATGCAGAAAATCCTTCTGAATTGAAGGGCAACTGTATATGTCACCAACTGAACAGGCTTATTTGAGGGAGGACCTACCCAATGTAGAAGACGAGAGTGATACCCGACAAACCTCCTAGGTGGCATTCAAAGATAGATAGACGGTCTCTGATGGTCTCCAAGGTCAAAGAGGAGGTGGTTTATGGTTTGATCAGCAGCAGAACAAGAAGTACAGAGATCTCCAGAGGGGGTAATGATAGCACTAACCTGGAAAGCATTGCCTGAGGGCCCTTCAGCCTCCGTTAAGTGTAGATGGCACTTGCACCATCTGCACTGAAAGGTGTTTAATACACTTTTTCAGGTGTTTAATACAACTCTTGAGAAAAACAGAGGAATTGGACCTTCAAGACACAGGTTTTGCAGGGCTGCTTCAAAGACTGCATGAAGTCTTTTTCCAGTGCGCTGGCAGGGTAAATAATTGGTAGTGACAAACAAATAGGAGCTGTCAAATAAGAGCTGTTAGTGACTGTAATTGTGAAAGTGTTTTACAGTCCTGCTGGTTGTTAATAAAGCCCCAACTGACTGTTACCATCAATTGTCTCTGGCAGGTCGTCCAAAGTGCAAAGAAAACACGGTGACATTTTGGGTGACTTACCGTGCCGTTTGTAGGGAATGGGTATGAGCAAAGCTAATATGAAATATATCCATTTTCAGTATGGTGTATACTGAAAGCATTTATTATGCAATTATTTATTATAAGCATTTAACTACATTGCTGTATCCATGCCCTTATCAAGAGAGCCCCAGGGAAGACTACTGCAGAGGCCCTGAGAAGTTCTTTGACTCAGAGGGGGATCACATGCTTGCAATCAAAGAGGGGGTGGGGAGTTTGCTGAGGCCAGTATAAATATTTCCACTGACTGAGACATACTTTGAAGCTGGGCCTAAGCATCTCTCTCCCAAGCCATGAATTTTTTAACATACTTTTAACTGCTTTCCTGAATCTGTGCTCCGGATGCCCTGTGCCCGCTGGAGTGTCATGTTAGGAAAGCTTCTGCTCCTGGTTTCAGACACACCCCTGTGAGGACAAGTTCATCTGACTTATTTCACATCTTGGGGCAGCTCTGGGATACATCAGCCAGGAGGGATTTTCCTGCTGTTTGGAAAGGGTGTAAGGAGAGGAACTGGTAAATGTAGAGCTGAGACAGTAACAATTTTTATATATTACAGACAGCAGGGTTTAGCCTGCTACATTAGACCTCCTTTTAATGCAATATCTGTAGCCACTGGCAGACCACAAAGAAATAATATTTATCTGCATTGGAGAAAAATACTGTATCTGATCCATGTCATCCTCTTGTCAGCAGGACACAAACTAATGATCCTCACACAGTAGACCCTGGGTAAGTTTTGATCTGTGAGGCTCTAACAAGAGGTTTGCAGCTCCATATCCCTTGATAGTATTTTTGGTTCATTATGAGAGGGTTCAGATGTGGTAGCTCTTCATCATGAAGATTTAAGGCAGTCTGTCTCCAGAAAGTTGGGAGCTGTTTAAACCAAAAACTAGAAAGTATAAAACAACATCCTCTGGCTTTACCACTGTGTTTCAGCTGGGACAGCAAATGATGACATACTCACTCACATGTGCCCAGAACGTTAAAATAGAGTTCTGTGGGAATAGGTAGGCACCTGAAACACCAGCACACTGATGGTGATGACAGTGATGAAGAAATGTAGATATGAAAATGGACAATGTACCCCAAGAGCTTTATCTGGCTCTATTTTTCAGGTTGGATTTGCAAAAGCAATTGTTTCTTATATGTATAAAGCCAACGTGTGAGATGAGCAAACGCACAAAAATAGCATCTTTTCAGTCTCTTTGCAACATGATTATAAATAGGAGTGAAGCCTTCTATGAGTGGAATTTTAATGATGTTCCTTCCAATGTGAATTGTGTTTCCACTTAGGTTTGGTAAATGGTGGCATGGGGATCGGACACATCTAATTATTGCATTTTTAAAAATTATCAGCCTTGTTATCATCCAATATTGTTTCTAAATTAACACCGTGTGAGCTAAGGGGTTTGCTGTGCTACAGTGTTTCTTCAATAATGCATGCATCCTTGTTTATGAAAATATTGTCTAATTAATAATCCCTAGGGTTCCAATTTACACTAAAGTCCCTATTTCTTTCCTTGATGCTTTCCAATGGGGAAAAAAAAAACCAAAATTGAGAGACAAATTCTTGTCATTTAAAGCTATTTGCAGTAACACCTGATTATTAACATCTAAATTTTCAGCCTTGTTTTTAAATTTGAACGTTCACCTGAAATCCCACAGTATGGTGTATGCTTGTGGGAGAATTTAGACTCTGGGCATCTTTATCTAGATGACAACTCCATTGGTTTAAAGAGAACTCTACCCTGAGCTGTGACCTTCCCATGGATGTTATTAAGCACTCTGACTATTTTGATTGTACTTTGACTGTGTCACGCAGCATTTGCAGCACCAGTGAATAGAACAGATTTTGATGGGAGGAATGTCTTTGATGGGAGGCTGGCATTGCCATTATTAACTCCTTTTTTTTTTTTTATGAGGCTTGGTAAGCAAATTCTGTGGATTCTGTACTGAAGGAGTATATCTTGCTGTGCTTATGGGGTCATCCAGATTATATCCAGTTTGTTATTTTGGCCACAGAGACACTGCCTTAGCTAATGATTTTTCCCTGTGAGATTTCACACTGTCACACAAGGAGGGTGGGCTTCGTTTCTACCAAATCACATTTCAATGGATGACAGCATTCTCTCTTTGTTTTAAATTAAGTTGCTGCCTCATGGGGTAAGGAGAGAGAATTCTCCTGTACTGACTGGACAGTGTGTCCTGTGGCAACCTCTAAAGTACACACAGTGTTGTGCCACTATCCTACACCCCTGGCCATCTCAAGTCACCTAGCTGTAGTCAATCACAATATGTGTAGAAGGAAATTGCCTTCCACTGCATAATGTTTTGAAACTGTGGCTTACTGCCTGTTCATAGTGGAGCAGCATGTTTGTGCTGGTTTCATTCTTACTGGACTTCCCCCTGGAGTCTTTAATTTTGTGATAATAATGTTACAAATACATCTCATGCAGGAAAGGGGTCCAGCTGAGGGCCACAAAGATGATGAAGGGCCTGGGACATCTCCCCTGTGAGGAAAGGCTGAGTGAGCTGGGGCTGTTCAGCCTGGAGAAAAGAGACTGAGAGGGGATCTGATCAATGGTTATCAATAGCTGAAGGGTGGGACACAGGGGGAAATGGCCAGCCCCTTTTCAGTGTCTGTGGGGACAGGACAAGGGGCAATGGCTGCAAGTTGGAGCACAGGGAGTTCCACACCAACATGGGGAAGAACTTTTCCCCAGTGAGGGTGAGGGAGCCCTGGGACAGGCTGCCCAGGGGGTGTGGAGTCTCCTTCTCTGGAGAGATTCCAGACCCATCTGGACGCCTCCCTGTGTGCCCTGTCCTAGGGACCCTGCTTTGGCAGGGGGTTGGACCTGATGATCTCTCGAGGTCCCTTCCAACCCTTACAATTCTATGATTCTATGATTTCCTGTAGCCCATTTAGGGACTGGAAAGTGCTCAAAGGTCTCCCTGGAGCCTTCTCTTCTCAAGGCTGAACCAGCCCAACTCTCTCAGCCTGTCCTTGATTTTGAAGCAGTCTTACAAAGAACAGTATAAATGGTGGCATTTGAAAATCTCCAGTCTAAGCCAAAGATTTCAGAAGTGCAACCTGTCCTAGGGACCCTGCTTTGGCAGGAGGTTGGACCCGATGAGCTCTGGAGGTCCCTTCCAACCCCTGCAGCTCTGTGAATCTATGAATCTCACCTACTCTGTGGTGTTACAGCAGACAGTGATCAGCTTGTTCCAGCATGCCAGCAGACCCATACTTCATGATCTAAACATAAAGCTGTTACAACTAAGAAATGATCAGAACAGAAAATTAAGTTTTCTGCTACAACCAGTGTGTGTTGAAATAATTAGCAGTGGGTCTATTTTGATGCTGCATTGTCTAACTGCCTGTCTTTCTTTTGTTGGCAGCTGATGAAAACAGTGAATAAAATGTGCCCGAATATCACAAGAATTTACAATATTGGAAAAAGCAACCAAGGACTCAAGCTGTATGCTGTTGAGATTTCTGACAACCCAGGAGAACATGAAGTTGGTTAGGATTTAGTCTAACTAAGTCTGTTGAAGGGTGTTGGGATTTGGGGTTGGGTTTGTTGGTTTGTTTTTTTTTATCCTGGTTCTCTGTCTCTGCTGTAATTATCACTGATGGAATTACATTCACAGCAGCAAAGATTTCAAATGTATGTGGGAGGAACTTAGGGCTGTATTTCTAAATTGGGAAGAGGAGGGTGAGCACAAATAGAAGGCATTTTTGAATATGGGATCAAATTCTTTAATGATAATGAGTTTTATTCATTACAGTAACAAAACAGGAGTGAATTTTAGTGCTGGGGAATGGATTTTATTTGTGGGGATTTATGTAGCTTTGGATAGAAATCTGCCTTTTTTTTATAAGGGGTGAATGCATTGCAAGCAAGGAGAGGACAAATCTGCCAGATCATCTTTCACTGGTGAATGTTGGGGTACAATTTCCTACAATCATATAATCCTTCAGAATGCAAACTCGTTCAGTCTTTTGTCCTTCTCTGGAGAAGAATAAAGATCTCCCTGTGATAGTTCCTGGGGCAGCTGTTGGAGTAAAGGTGTCTTGTGCTTTGCCATGTCCATAAATACCCTGATACGTATTCATCCCACCCGAGATAAAATGCTGCAATGTGCTCCTAAGCCATCTCTCAGCTTTGTCTTAAGGCATGGAGCACAATAGATGTAATCTCTCAGTAGACTCAGGCTGATCTTCAACTGCAGCCTCTGAGTCTTGGGTGTTAACACCAGAATAATTCATCTCATAATTCATCTTGTTCACTTACCTATAATTGAGAGTCCTACAGAAAACATGCAGGGAGCATATCATGGGCCAGAAAAACTGGAAAGGTGGATCCCACCTCAACACTTGGCCAATTGGGGTCTTCTCTGTTGATGTTTGCAAGTGTTATTCATACAAAGAACAACTAAATTATGGGGCTTTTTTAAATAGCTGGCATTATTATTAATCATCTCTGAAGTATTTTGTAGTTGAGTGTAAGTATTGTGACATTCAATATAACCTTGAAAAATACACATAGAATCATAGAATGGCATGGGCTGGAAGGGACCCCAACAATCATAGAGTTCCAGCCCCCCTGTCACAGGCAGGGACACCAACCTCCAGGCCTGGAGCTACACAAGGTTGCCCAGGGCCCCATCCAACCTGGCCTTGAACACCTCCAGGGACGGGGTATCCACCCCCTGTCTGGGCAGCCTGTTCCAGCCCCTCACCACTCTCTCTGCAAAGAACTTCCCCCTAATATCTCATCTAAACCTTCCTTCCTTTAGTTTCACTCCATCCCCCTTCTCCTGCCATTATCTACCCTTTTAACAAGCTGATTCCCCTCCTGTTCCTCTGCTCCCTTCAGGGACTGGCAGGCTGCAATGAGGTCCCCCCGCAGCCTTCTCTTCTCCAGGCTGAACCAGCCCAGCTCCCTCAGCCTCTCTCTGTAGGGGAGCTGCTCCAGCCCTCTAATCATCTTTGTGGCTCCTCTGACCCCTCACCAACAGTTCTACATCTTTCTTGTGTTGGGCCCCAGCTCTGGACACAGGACTCCAGCTGGGGCCTCCTGAGGGCAGAGCGGAGAGGGACAATCCCCTCCCTGTCCCTGCTGCCACCCCTCTGCTGATGGAGCCCAGGATCCCATTGGCCTTCTGAGCTGCAAGAGCCACTGCTGGCTCATGTTAAGTTTCTCATCTACCAGAATCCCCAAGTCCTTCTCAGCAGGGCTGCTCTCCAGGAGCTCTTCTCCCAGTCTGTAAATATGTCTGGGATTCTTCCGGCCACAGGTTCTTCCGTGAACCTGTGTTTTTGATTAGGGAAGGAAAAGGAGTGTGTGAAGTCAGAGGTCACTTATGGTAATGCAGTGTTATCTTTTACGAGCCTTAACATCCCTCCCTGTGAACTCCAGCAATTATTCATGTTATTTTATGTTATTTTTAGACTATCAGAACTTTAAAGCTCTACCCGTAGCATGCTGTCCTGGTTTCAGTCAGGATAGAGTTAACTTCATTTGTAGCAGCTGATGGCATGCTGTGTTTGGGAGTTACAATGAAAGCAGTGCTGAGAACACCCTGATGTTCTTAGTTGCAGTCAGACAGTCAAGGACTTTCTCAGCTTCTTCCTATTTCTCTATCCATGAGAAAGGAGGGGCGAAGCCAGGACAGGTGACCCAGATGGGCCAAAGAGAGTATTCCATGCCAATGACGTCCTGCCCAGGAGAACGGGGGGCTGAGGGGAGGAAGAAGAGGGGCGGTGGCGGGACGCGTGCTGCTTGGGGGGACGGTCGGGTTCCGGGACAGCTCTGGGTGGTACCTGAGTTGTGTGGGTCGGGGAGAAACTGCATTGGGGATCAAGAGTTTCATCTTCTTTTGCTCTAAAGTCCTGTTAGCATTGGGATATTTGATCTTTCTGTTCTCTTAGTAAACTCTCCTTATCCCAACCCACGGGCCTCTTAGTTTCTTGGGTTTGGAGTTATTTCCCCTTCCTTTTCCCTTCCCTTGTTTCCCCCTTTTCCCTCTTCCCCTGCTCTTTTACTTTAAGAAGCAGGCAGCTGCGTGGATCTCGGCCCACAGCCGGGGGGAAACCACGACACATGCTGAAATAGTGAGTGTAATTAAAAATCTGTTCAATGGAAACTGGGTTTTGGAGGTTTTACACAGTGTCTTTGGTTGTCACCGATACAGGAACCTGTTCTTCTAAAATAGCACCAGGAAATAATGACTTGTTTCTGTAAAGTTACCTCTTCACCTGTCACTTGTTCAGTTAAGGCATCTCTCCAGCTCTCCTTAAGTAAAATACTGCTGATTTGACATACTGCTGATGAGGTTAGAGATTTGATTTGCTGCTCTGACTGCACTTCTGCCCCATGTGTCTTCAACAGGTGAACCAGAATTTCGGTACATCGCAGGAGCTCATGGGAATGAAGTGCTTGGGCGTGAGCTCATCCTTTTGCTAATGCAGTTCATGTGCCAGGAATACCTGGCTGGGAACCCACGCATTGTTCACCTCATTGAGGACACCAGAATCCACCTCCTGCCCTCAGTCAACCCAGATGGATATGACAAGGCATATAAAGCGGTAATAGGGTTATGGCCACACCAAGGAATTATTTTAGTGGGATTTGATTAATGAAACGTGCTCTTGTTGTCATGATTTTCTTTTCAATGGTCATATTTTACAATCAAAGTAAACACATTTTAAAAATAAACACATCAAGGCAAACAGAAGCCACTGGAACACCTTACTCAGGGGAAAAAAAAAAAAAGCAGAAAGAATTCTATGTGATATTGGCTAACAGGAAGATGTGTATGGAAAGGAGGGTCATAAAGACTGCCAGAACAAACCATACTGAGGTGTATAGATCAACAGCATTATGGAAAATGGAAAATTCATGCAGTCTGTTTCTCATGAGAAACCAAGCTAAGCACATGAAAATTTTGCATTCCTCTGCAGCTGAAATTTAATAGTGTGCCTTTAAGGAGAGCACAATGTGTTGGGCATCATAATAATTCAGTCTGGAAGAAGACAGACAGCAGGAGGAAAAATTGCAGGGGCTAGTCAAATGCACTTGGAAAATCTTCCAGGGCAGTCAGTAGAAGACTGGAATACAGAAGTTGCATTCACAGCATAGAAGTGAATATATGCTATCCCTAGGGTAACCCAGGGGAGAGTCAGTCCTAAATAGAAAACTTGAAAACAAAACAGAACCTTTTGACTAACCCCAAGTAATTTTTCATGGGTTCTGCATCACCACATTGAAGGTTTGAAAAAAAAAAGCAAATTGTTCATTTCAGTTAATTAAAGAATTCATCCTTCAATTTCTCTGTGTAGAATTCTCTCTGACACATCCCCAAGTGCTTTGCTGAGGGCTCACAGGTTGTCATATTCTCCATGAACCTTTTTTTCTCTTTTCTCCCTTCTTTTTTGGTTATCTAAGGGTTCAGAATTAGGAGGCTGGTCTTTAGGACGATGGACACAGGATGGCATTGACATCAACAATAATTTCCCTGACTTAAACTCTTTGCTCTGGGAGTCAGAAGATCAGAAGAAGAGTAAAAGAAAAGTTCCAAACCATCACATCCCAATCCCTGACTGGTACCTGTCTGAAAATGCCACTGTAAGTAGAATCATAGAATCATAGAATTGTAGGGGTTGGAAGGGACCTCGAGAGATCATCGGGTCCAACCCCCTGCCAAAGCAGCTCCCTAGGACATTTCACTGAGATAGGCATCCAGACGGGTCTTGAATATCTCCAGAGAAGGAGACTCCACACCCCCTGGGCAGCCTGTCCCAGGGCTCCCTCACCCTCACTGGGGAAAAGTTTCTCCGCATGTTGGTGTGGAACTCCCTGTGCTCCAACTTGCAGCCATTGCCCCTTGTCCTGTCTCCACAGACCACTGAAAAGGGGCTGGCTGATTCCCCCTGCATCCCTTGCTTAAGATAATTGTAAACATTAATTAGGTCCCCCCTTAGTCTTCTCTTCTCAAGGCTGAACAGTCCCAATCTTCTCAGCCTTTCCTCACAGGGGAGATGCTCCAGGCCCTTTATCATCTTCGTAGCCCTTCTCTGGACTCTCTCCAGGAGATCCCTGTCCTTTTTATACCAGGGAGGCCAGAACTGGACACAATACTCCAGGTGGGGCCTGACCAGGGCAGAGTAGAGGGGGAGGATCACCTCCCTTGACCTGCTGGCTACACTCCTCCGGATGCACCCCAGGATCCCATTGTCTCTCCTAGCCACCGAGGCACACTGCTGGCTCATGGCCAACCTGTCATCCACCAGGACCCCCAGGTCCTTCTCCACTGAGCTCTTCTCCAGCAGGTCATCCCCCAGCCTGTACTGATAGAAACGGTTGTTCCTTCCCAGGTGCAAGACTTTACACTTGCTTTTGTTAAACCTCATCTGGTTTCTAAAGTAAAGAGCAGAGAGAGGGAAACACAATGTCTGGGACAGGCTGGAAGAGTGAGCTTTGTATTTCTCAAGAAATTAGTAACTTGTGGGTGAAGTTGCACAACTGACCGAAGCTTCCTTGTTAGTGGAAATAAAAATGCAATAAATGTACCATTCACCCCTGTATTTTAGAGAATCCCAGAATCACACAGTTGGAAAAGACCTTTAAGATCATCCAGTCCAACCATCCCTGTCCTGTGCTAAACCAGATCCCTGAGCACCTCATCTACCCACATGTTAAACACACCCAGGGCTGGGGACTCAGCCCCCTCCCTGGGCAGCCTGTGCCACAGCCCCACAACTCTGCCAGGGAAGAACTTTGCCCTCCCAGCTGAGCTGAGCCTGCCCTGGGGCAGCTTGAGCCCATTGCCCCTTGTCCCATCTCCTGTCCCCTGGCTGAAGAGACCAGCGCCCACCTCTCTGCATCCTCCTGTCAGGTCAGTGGAGGTGGGGATAAGGTCTCCCCTCAGCCTCCTCTTCTCCAGGCTGAACACCCCCAGCTCCCTCAGCTGCTCCTCAGAGGATTTTCCCTTCAGCCCCTTCCCCAGCCTGGTTGCCCTTCTCTGGACTTGCTCCAGGACCTCGGTGTCCTTCTTATGGTGAGGAGCCCAGAACTGGACACAGCACTCGAGGTGCAGTCTCACCAATGCCAAGTACAGGGGCACAGTCACCTCCCCAGACCTACTGGCCACGCTATTTCTGATACGAAGAGGCACTATTTCTGATTTTAGCAGCAGCCTTTGGGAGGGGAACTGCTTCCCAGAGGATCTTTTTTCCCTTGGGCTATTGCTGGAACCTGGGGGACTCCATGTCCAACTTTAAGGCAACAGGTACACAAAGCAAAACCCACCGCAGAGCTCAGAGCTGTGAATCAAGCTTCTCCATAGTTTTGCTGCACAGACGAGCTCTTTGCAGTGTCAGCTGCATATGGATTTCTCCTGGGGCTTTCTTGACATTCTTATTTGAAATAACACAGCAAACATTGAAGCATGTGCAAAACCAATGCAGTGGCTTATGTTAAAGTCATTTGTTGGATCATAGAGCCAAAAATTGAACTTATTTTTGCATGGCCTTTTAAAATATAATGGCAACTATTTATAGTGGTGAGATTCCCTCAGTTTGAGGGGAAGGCACTGAACTATAGCAGTTCTGTGGGTGTTAGAAATGTTTCTGGGCCTGAAATCCCTTCTTTCATTAACTCATTTCTCCTGATGGCAAGGGGGGCAGTGTCATTGCCTGACATCTCTGTTGGTTGCTGCCTTTGGCCTCACTGTTCAAAGATCTTCCTGTTACATAACTTTCAATCATTAAGGTTTTGTTAGTTGTTATGGGCTGTCAGTGACCTCCAAGGGGTGGCTGAGAAGCACCCTTATTTAAAGAAGCACTTCTCCTTGGCCACATCTCTTGTGCTGGCTACTCATCCATGCTAAGAAGCTCACAGCAGGGCTCCAGTGTCTGTCCTTCCTTTGAAAGAGAAATGATCAGATTTGCATGAAAGCTGCTGTTTCTTTCCCTCCCAGGTGGCAGTTGAGACACGGGCAATAATAGCCTGGATGGAGAAAATTCCTTTCGTGCTGGGTGGCAATTTGCAGGGGGGAGCTGGTGGTAGCATACCCCTACGACATGGTGAGATCCATGTGGAAAACCCAGGATTACACCCCCACCCCGGACGACCACGTCTTCCGCTGGCTGGCCTATTCCTACGCCTCCACCCATCGCCTGATGACGGACGCGAGGAGGCGAGCGTGTCACACAGAGGATTTCCAGAAGGAGGATGGCACTGTTAATGGAGCCTCCTGGCACACCGTGGCTGGAAGTAAGTGTCTGTAGAATCATAGAAACATAGAAATATTAAGGTTGGAAAAGACCTCCAAGATCATCCAGTCCAACCGTCCCCCTACCACCTGTATCACTCACTAACTCATGTCCCCAAGTACCTCATCCAGCCTTTCCTTGCACACCCCGAGGGACGGTGACTCCACCACCTCCCTGGGCAACCTGTCCCAATGCCCAGCTGCTCTTTCAGAGAAGGATTTTCTCTGCATTTCAGACCTGAACCTCTCCTGGTGCAACTTGCAGCCATCTCCTCTTGTCCTGTCACTGGTCATCTGCGAGAAGAGGCTGAGCCCAGCTCCCTACAACCTCTTTTCACGTAGTTGTAGAGAGCAATAAGGTCTCCCTGAGCCTCCTCTTCTCCAGGCTGAACAGTCCCAGTTCCCTCACTCACTCCCCATCAGACTTGCGCTCCAGACCCTTCACCAGCTTTGCTGCCCTTCTCTGGACACACTCCAGGGCCTCAATGACCTTCTGGTGGTGAGGGGTCCAAAACTGAACACAGTACTTGAGGTGCAGCCTCATCAGCACTGAGCACAGGGGGATGATCACCTCCCTGGTCCTGCTGGCCACACTATTCCTGATGCAAGCCCAGGTATCTGAGGGAGGTGGTGTCACTAGTGCCTGGTGACCATTTTGTTTGCTACTGAGGTTTCCAAAAGTGCACATGCAATATGTTAGTTTTATGGATTCTATACGTTTGAGATGGTTTGTCAAGACAAAACCAACAAGTCAAACTCACAAGAATGGGGGAATCTGTTAGCCTTTCCCACCTCAGAGGGTGCCAACAGGAAAATGTTGCCAAATAGCAGGAGTAACCAGTGTCAGAGCCAAGGCAGTGACTCCCAAGCCAGTCTGGGAGCCCGGGAAGAGTCTCCAGTGGCCCACAGATTTAAAAATGAAATCATTATTTTAGCCTCCTTCTCACTGAACTTGGTTGCAGATCAGCCCCCACTCATGTCTACTTGGAGTTGTAAAAACATGCCACAAAAAGCCACTGCCTGGCTGCTACCATCCTATTTTTTTAAAAGACCTGGGCGTGCTTACACTTCAACTTTGCATCGACTCCGCGGGCATTTCTGCTGCCAGAATAAATTAAAGATTGCATCTTTCACCATCTGCCCAAGCCTGTCATCCTGTTAAGGAGCAGGAAGGGGAAGCTGTGGCCTGGTGTGCAGGCAAAGCATCGATTTCCAGGAAAGCCCAATTACAAGCACATTTTTTAGCAGGGTTAGGCACGGTTGTCGCTACGGGTGTACGCTGTGAGCGTATTCAGAGCAGGCCCTCTGCTGATTCATCAAATCTTTTCTCTGTTTTGGTAAGCACATCCATTAGACAACATATTCAGGGAAATTAAGGAGTGAGCTGTACAGCTGGCATCACGTTGATGACAATAGGAATCATAGAATCATAGAATTGTAGGGGTTGGAAGGGACCTCGAGAGATCATCGGGTCCAACCCCCTGCCAAAGCAGCTCCCTAGGACATTTCACTGAGATAGGCGTCCAGACGGGTCTTGAATATCTCCAGAGAAGGAGACTCCACACCCCCTGGGCAGCCTGGCCCAGGGCTCCCTCACCCTCACTGGGGAAAAGTTCTTCCCCATGTTGGTGTGGAACTTCCTGTGCTCCAACTTGCAGCCATTGCCCCTTGTCCTGTCCCCACAGACACTGAAAAGGGGCTGGCCATTTCCCCCTGCATCCCTTGCTTAAGATAATTGTAAACATTAATTAGGTCCCCCTTAGTCTTCTCTTCTCAAGGCTGAACAGTCCCAGCTCACTCAGCCTTTCCTCACAGGGGAGATGCTCCAGGCCCTTTATCATCTTCGTAGCCCTTCTCTGGACTCTCTCCAGGAGATCCCTGTCCTTTTTATACCAGGGAGCCCAGAACTGGACACAATACTCCAGGTGGGGCCTGACCAGGGCAGAGTAGAGGGGGAGGATCACCTCCCTTGACCTGCTGGCCACACTCCTCCGGATGCACCCCAGGATCCCATTGTCTCTCTTAGCCACCGAGGCACACTGCTGGCTCATGGCCAACCTGTCATTCACCAGGACCCCCAGGTCCTTCTCCACTGAGGAGTGACTGTGGTGGTAATGGCAAACAGATGCAAGCGAGTGTCTGTGCAGAGCCTGGTTTATTTGAGCTGGCTCTTGTTTGTAACCTGCAGGTAGTTTCACTGCATAAACATCTCTGAGTTTTGGACACCACTTTTATGGCTTTTTACATTGGCCAGTGCAAAGTTAACCCTGGCCAGCCTTTAAAGGCTAGAGCCAAGAATATAAATTTCCAGATATTTTTTCAGGAGGTTAAAAAGTGCTGGGTGAATTTGGGGGAGAAGATCAAACTCTCAGACCACAAGGCCAATACCTGATATTACATTTCCACGTGTTTCAGCAAATTCTAAAAAAAGAAAAACCTTGAATGCTAACTGGACTACTTGATTTATCTGAGTGCAATGAGAAACATGATCATGAATCGATTGAGAAGAGATGACTCTGGCTGTGCCACTAACTGATTTCACACTGAGTTACATGATGCACACCATAGATACTGAACAGTACCTTGATTTCTTAGTAAAATTTGCATATTTGATTTGGTCCATTTGATTTGTGTTATTGCTTTATGATGTTTCTCATTATACTTTGCATCCTGCTCTGTTACATTAGAGTAAGACTTCCAGGGCTCCTTGAGAAAGATGCTGGAATATTGCTTTTACTTTCAATTCTTTACACCTTGGACCCCAGACTAAACCTCACAGGATGTGGTTTGAATTTGAGCTCGGCCTCCAACATGCAGGATCGGTTTAGACTTCTTTTCTACTCAGACAGTTGGAGGAGAGTGAATTGTAGGGCAGATAGATGTATGCATGCATTTGTATACATTATGGCTAATAGCTAACAGTGGCACCTTGTTAGGTTCTCCAAATACAAGTCCATATTTGAAGACAAGTTTCTCCTATACTGTTTCACTCTGCAGTCCCATGACTATATGGATGTAGCTGTGCAGCTCACCTCTCTTTCCCTGTTTCTTTACCTTTCAGATCAAAATTTAAGACTTTTTCCTCTTAAACCCTTGCAGAAATCTGCCCCCCTTTGTCCTTCGGTGTGAGTGGCATCTCCTGGCTGTAGCTCAAGTTGAAGCTGCCCACCCTCTCTCTCTCTCTCTCTCTCTCTCTCCATCCTCCCATTGCCTGACCTTGCAGGGATCATGCATGCAAACCTCTCTGCTCATGCCATGGGAAAATTTAGAAGGGATTTTTCTATTTCCTTTTCAGCACCAGAGAGGCCCTGGAGGACTGTGAGCACCCCAGATACCTCGCACAGATACCAAACACCTCCGTGTGCCTTTGAAACCCAGACAGACTATTCCCTGCACATATTTTAGGCTGCAAAGAGCACAAGCTCTTCATATTATATATATTCATATATATATATTTTACATATAATGTTTCTGCACTGGGGGAACTGCACAAAGCCGAAGAGCAGATGAATTTTATTTGATTTCTAGTGTTTTCAAGTCTGGATTTGCATGGTTCAGGCACTGCATGGAGAGTCCCTCTTGGCAGCATTAAGCTGTTTTCTTAAATACATGTATTAAACCCGAGCAATTACTGTGCATAGCAAAACATTTCACAACAGATTCATTGAGATGTGATAGGGGATGTGAGGGGAAAATAATCGTGGCTGTTTCTCAAACAGAGGGGAAGCGAGTTTATGCAGAGCAGCATATGCCACTGCCTGATATTTAGGCTTTCCCCATCGACAGAAGTGAAAAGCTTAACATCTGTATTATATAATCCTCCTGCTCAGCATCCCAAAGCTGCTGAGGGCTCGTTAAATATTTGACTAAAGCTCTATGATAATTGGACAAGACTTGGGGGTGGGTTGACTCTACAATCAGAAGCGCTCGGTGGATGCACTTCCCAAATTAGATCATTTCCTGCTCAAATTTGCTGTTGTAAAGTATAGCAACTAATAATCATCAATCAACATTTAAATAAACACTTTTTTTTTTTTTTTTTTTCCAAAATGCAGGTGGATAATAAGAAATTAAGCTCTCATCTTTTCTTCCTCTAGTGTTCATATACCATGTTATCCCTGTGATTGGGGGTTTGGAACTAATGAAACAGAATTTCCCAAAGGAAAATTCATTGTGAGGAACAGGATAGAAACCTGGAGGATGGAAATGTTTGACATCCATATCAGAATGCAGCCTTCCTCAGCTCTCAGGACCTTGTGAAGGTCACACCCCTGTCCATAACATAAACCACAGCTCCCCGGGGTCAGAGGCATGGAGGTTCCTGGGTTTCAGTCAGGATGCATCTCTCATGGAAATCCCTGTGGCAGGGCAGTGATGCAGATTCCAGGCCTACAGAAAGCCACAACAGGGATAAAACAGCATAGATCTTTCCTTTCCTTTCCTTACAAGGTAACGAATGCTGTATGGAACCTAAAGGAATTTTTACTGCCTTGATTTTTCTGGCTTTCCTATCATTTAGATTGCATATGTGGGAAAACATTTAGGCTGAGAAACTATTTCATCAACTGTTCTGATAAATCCTTTTTAGTCAACAGTCACTGTGTGCACATTACTCTGCATCCCTATATTTAGGGCTGTATAAATCCCATTAAGGGCCATGCATCCATGCAAGCTAACATAGACCATCTCATTTCTACCCACGGCAAATAAAAGTGAGAGCTGCTCAAGGGAGAGTGTCCAGGACTAGTGCAGCATCACACCTTTCCAAAAACATCCCATGAGCTTGTTGCTGTAAAGACAGACCTTTCCTAACATCTTCCTGGTGTACCCCCATCTTCTCCATCAATATCGTGGAAACTTTATCTGGAATGAGTTTAATTTTTTCATTTAAAGGTGATTGTGCCCCTGTACTCAGCATTGGTGAGACCACACATCAAGTGCTGTGTCCAGTTCTGGGCTCCTCACCATAAGAAGGACATTGAGGTCCTGGAGCGAGTCCAGAGAAGGGCAGTGAAAGGAGGTTGTAGAGAGGTGGGCAATGGTTTCTTCAGCCAGGTGACAGGTGATAAGACAAGGGGAAATGGCCTCAAGCTGCACCAGGGCAGAGTCAGATTAGATGTTAGGAAAGAAGAGTTCCACTGCAAGAGATGTGGAACAAGCTGCTCAGGGAGGGGGTTGAGTCACCATTCCTGGGTGTGTTTAAAAGACAGGTAGATGAGGTACTTAGAGATAAGGTTTAGCATAGGGCAGGAACTTTTGGATTTGATGATCTTAAAGGTCTTTTCCAACCTTGTGATTCTGTGATTCTGTTTTCTGCTATATCTCAATTTCCTGTGGGTTTTGTGGCAGCAGAAGGATCCTGCTCTCTATAGCAAAGGATGCAGGGATGTGGTGGTGTTGGCTGACACGGTGGCTCATGCTGTCACGGTGCAGCTTCGCGTTCTCTGTTTTAAACCCGTTGACAGGACACTGTCTTTAGAAAGTCTTGCTTTGTTAAATGTACAGCTCAGAGGTTACTTCGCTTTTCTAAAAACCTTGTGCCCTCCCAGGTCTATAAACTAAGTCATCTAGAAAAAAATGCCCATTTTGTGTTTAAATAAGTTGTATTACTTTGTGTAAAATAATCAGGTCTGTTCAATCTGTTCAGCTTGGAAAAGAGAAGACTCCAGGGCACCTTACAGCAGCCTTCCAGTCCCTGAAAGGTGCCTATAAGAAAGCTGGGGAAGAACTGTTAATGATGGCATGGAGTAGTAGGACAAGGAGTAACGGTTTTAAACTAGAAAAGGGGAGATTTAGATTGGGTATTAGGAAAAAATTCTTCAATATGAGGGTGGTGGATCACTGGAACAGGTTGCCCAGAATGGTGCTGGAGCCCCATCCCTGGAGATGTTCCAGGTCAGGCTTGATGGGGCTCTGAGCGACCTGATCTAGTGAAGATGTCCCTGCTCACTGCAGGGGGGTTGGACTAGATGGTCTCTAAAGGTCCCTTCCAACCTAAAGCATTCAGCGATTCTAATAGATTAAAAGAGGAAGCACATTGTTTCTTTTTTTACCTCCTGTTGACAGGCATAAATGACTTCAGTTACCTGCACACAAACTGCTTTGAGCTCTCCATCTATGTGGGCTGTGACAAGTACCCCCACGAGAGCGAGCTGCCCGAAGAGTGGGAAAACAACCGCGAGTCCCTGATTGTCTTTATGGAACAGGTATCTGATGGAAGACCAACTTCTGGATAACTTAATGGCTCCTTTCAGATTGAAAGGGAGTTTAAGGTTTCCAGTATTTTTCTTGCATGCCTAATTACATGATTATTGATATTTAAGATAGAAACCTTCCCTATAACTAACACTGGAGTATCACTTCAGCCAGGCTGTTTTAACTTAGGAGGGACAAAACAATGAAGCTTGTTAAAATCTGATGTGAGTGCAGAGCTTCTAGAAATGATTTCCAGAAAAAAACTCCTTTATGTCTGCTGCTTTATCTACTTGTTTTACCTCTCTGTTGAATGAGATTCCTCAGTAATCTTAACAGAATTTGCAGCTAATGCCTGGAAGGCTGGTACTGGGTTAATAATGGTATTTCAGAATTGCTTGAACCATGAAGTAGGGATAGAATACACTTTTACCACATATGGAATTAATAATTTGTTGTATCTTCCTAATGCTAGTGTTGTTCATTGCCCTGCAATATATATCTGTTTATTTTTTCCCTCAATAGGTCCATCGAGGCATCAAAGGCATAGTAAAAGATATGCATGGCAAGGGAATCCCAAATGCTGTGATTTCAGTAGAAGGTGTTAACCATGACATTCGCACAGGTAAAAGAAAAAACCCAACCAAAAAAAACTACCCCAAACAACAAAAAAACCCCCCACAAACAAATAAATCAGTGCAAAGGAACAGATTGATGATTTAAAAACAATATACAGAACCTCATTTCAACCTTGTGTTGCTGAAGGCAACAGAGTCACCTATTTTTTGGGTGCAGCTGCGTGGTCGGGAACAGAACTATGGCTTTCCAGGGCTTTCCTCTCTGCCCTCCTTCCTTATATTGAGCAAATAGCCTTTTATCTGCCCAAAATCAATAGCCTGAGTAAGGCTGTGTCTATAGAACTCTTAATGCTCCTTTTCTCATGCATTGGAAATCTAACCCAGACTAATTATAGCACTGAAAGACGAGGGGGTAGGTGATGCCTTGGTGGGCAAAGAGTGTTTCTTTAGCTGTTAATAGTTACAGGACTGTGAATGTGCTGGAGATGTGCTCTAGAGCTGTGTCCAGAGGAGGAACAGCTGTTGCAGGGAAGGGGGAGTTTCACAACACGAAGAGCCTCCTGCAAAACATCACAGCTTTATAAAAGTGTGTTTAACAGGGCTGAGTAGAGACACTGCTTTCCATGGGTGAATTTCAGCTCAGACAATTACTTTTCAAGATGTATATTTAAAAAAAAAAAAACCCCACAGAAATTGCTGTTTGCCTTGTTAGCACAGCCTTGCTGCATACCCAGACATGGATAGGTATATTCAGAGTAAACTCCAGGCCCATTTCATGTCCTGGCAAGTAGTTATGGCACTAAATAAAAACTGCTTTAAATAGCAGATTAATGAAAGTTGCTGTTGGTAGGTCACAGCTGGGATCGTGTTCAACGGCCATTGTGTTTGTGTAGGTACTGACTTAAGCCACACAGTCATGTTAAATAAACAGCAGAGGGGATACAGCAAGGAGAGGGGCACGCTGAAAGAAACAGTGAAAGAAGATGTCAGAAGGAGTCTCTAGTGAGCTGTTTGCAAGAGCTTAACAAGGTTTCTTTGGATGAGTATGGAAAGGTAGTGTCACCATGAATAATCATGCCCACCACTTTGTTGTGTACTCCAGGTTTGCTTCAATATTAGAAAGAGGAACACTAATTTTCTGTGGGTTTTTTACATCCTCACTGGCATTCTGAGTCTTTAATTAGCTGCCACTTTAACTTACTCTGCCACTATGGCACACTATGATATGTCAACTGATTTCAGGCTACGGAATATCATAGGGCATTCAATAAGAGACTTCCAAATCTTTAGTGTTTGCTACAGTAGATTATCTGAGCCAATAATAAATCTTGGACTATCTAACTTAGTTTACACTAAGTGCTACTGTGTCTCTGTTGTAAAAGAAAACATCGAATGACAGGCATTTAATTAGGCAATAACCATTCTGTCTTAAATATTTTCAAAACAGGACCACTGGGAAATGATAGGTGGAATTAAAGTAATCAGTTGTTTTTCCTTTCCTTGGAAGCCTTGGCAGCCTTGAAAGACTGCCATAAATTGTAGTCTGTATTACTCTGTTAGCAGAATTAATATACTGCTCTGGTTGAGGCCTAGGAAATGCAATAGGTGATTAATCTCCAGCTCTCACTACGCTGGATTGTGACATGAAAGAAAAATCAAGAGTTTAAAGACAACAAACGTGTGTTCAGAGAGGAGTCAGGGTGACATGGTGATAACAGTGCAAGATCACGGACTCCACCTTGTAACGCTGAGGGAAAACTGCTGGTTACACCTAGACTTAGGCCTGAGCTTCCATGGCTCAAGGCCAGCTGCTAGTGTTATTAAAGCTAAAAGTACCTATTTCATTCTGTTTAATACTTTTTTTTTTTTAATGAGACGTTTAAGCTGACACTGTTTGGGAGTCACTTTGTAGATGGGAACATAAAAGTCCTATCTCGTTTTATATTGTACAGGTAACAATATGTCTCTCATTAGTCTTTGAAACTGGAGAATTTATGTTGGAGCCAAAAAGCTAAAATGACATGTATAACTCCAGAGAAAAAAAGGCAAATTGTCTGCAGTCTTCTTTCATTTGTACCTTTTAGAATGAAAAATGAATCCATTTAAACCTCCAAGTTGCCTTGATATAAAAATAGGCCAAGCAGGAGAAGAATTATGGCCACTATCTCTATTCATAAGTTTAGTTTAAAGTGTGCTAAGCTGTAAGGGAGCTACTGTTTCTTTGATACATTAATGTGGCTGACTACCCTGTAGAGGCCGATGAAAGTCATCTGTAAAGGCCCCCTAATAACATTTACTTGTTTGAGAAGATTTCTCTGCTCCTTCCCATGGACCAAAACCAAAACACACATGGAAAGTGCTTTTCTTTTTAAACTTTCTTTTGGATGAGCAGCATACGTCACGGGAAGGGAGAGTTGCTGACACTAAGCTCCCAGTATTAATAGGCTAATGCAAGTCATTGATTCTTTCTGGAAAAGTATTCCTTTTTCTCTTGATGCAGATGTAAGTATTGATGAGGTCTGAGCGAGTGCAGGTTGTTTACGGCAAGATGCGGAGAGTGCTCTGTGAGAGAACCTTTGGAAAAGGGTTCCATCAATTGAGTGACCTGGATGCCTTATTCCCCCCATGCTGCAGAGGCAGTTTTGTGGGTTGCTCCCTGTAATTCTACATCTTGGAAATCTCAGAGCAAATCTCAATGAAGATATGTAGAGTTTTCTTCTAGTGAGACTTCTGTATTGCAGCCTGTACAGGAGTCCAAAGAACAATGTCCATTTCTGTGTGACTTTTGCAATCAAGCATAACTTATTTTTACTATTTTGCTATTTTTTACAAGATTTTTTTACTGTTTTGGGAAAATTCATATGATTCCAGCAAACATTATGCAATGAAACCATAAGATTTTGAAGGAGCATTGAGTAATCTATAGTAACATTAGTCTATCTAGGTATAACTCTGGTATTATAACTCACCAGCCTCATCCTTGGCAGCCTGTTTAGTAAAGATTTGGGGTTTAGCTGTTCCATGCATTAGGCTAGACTTTCCAGAGAGTTTATTCTGTAAGTAACTAGAATAGATTTTTATAATGTATTTAAATTTGGGACATTCAAGTGTAAATATGACACTTAACTGTAACAAAGGTCTGTCTTATCGGGCTCAAAGAGCATTCCTCTTGAATTGAAGAATTCCTCTTGAAACATTGAAGTGTTTACGGAGCCATCTGACAAATTTAATTTCTAATAATACTATCTTGATATTCTTAAGCATTGTTATTTTATCTAGGCAGGTATGGCAGTTCTTTTCCAGACCCGATAGGAGGAGATAGATGCAGTCTGCCTCCAGACTGCTCCCACTGGAATCTCTTCTTTTAGCAAGCCTATTATTTACTAAATTTATCTGTATTTTTTAATTGTGTTTCTCTTGCCATCTGCTCTGAAATTTTTTACCTACTGCATATAATCTGATTTTCAAAAGGAAAACAAAGCCCCTTTTAGCCTGGTATTAAATTCTGGGCGATGACAGCTGACAGACATACTGATGTCTACTTACTTGTAAATGGAAAGGAGGTAAAGTGCATCCTGCTAACAGTTTAATACCCAGCTTGGTAATAATTTCCTGGTGGTGTGTGAATGTGTAGATTTTCTCCTGGCTTTGTGTGCACCGTTGTGATGAGCTGCCTGTTAAATGTGTCAGAAAAATGTGGGTCAGTTTTGAAGTCCAGGGGCTAAAGCCAGCCTCTGAGTAGGCATGCATCCGCAGCCAGGCACAGGGTGATCTGTAGCCCCTTGCCAGCCCTGTAGTATCACCAGCACCATTTTCAGCTAAAAATCAGCCCTTAGGGATGAATTCAAGAAACCTGGGCAAACTGTATAAAAATACACCATATTTTTATGAAAATCACCTTCAGCTTTTGCAACACACTGCATTGCAAGCAACCCAGGGCTAGTGATAGGAGGGCTGTCAGCTCCCATGAGGGCTAAAAAAATACCCAGCTCTTCATACAAGAGCTGTTTCATTTCTATTTCTATACAGAATTGCACATTTGAATATGCACCTTCATTCCACAGTGGGTTTTCCTGGGACAGAGAGCAAAAATAATTGCAGATATTGGTGTTTCCCCCTTTTCAGTCTGCAGCTAAGCATACTCACTAGTTAAAGTAATATTTAAGTTGTCTTTAGCCTTTCTTATGTCCATATGTGTAATATGAGCTCATTTATGGGGAAAAGAAGGTGGAAACAGGAAGGTCCTGATTCAACAAGGTGTTAAAATACAACTTGTTTTGTGCTTGCATAGTTTAGCTGTTTATAGGAGCTCTGACCATGCATTTACATGTAGGCAAGAGGTTATGTATCCAGATGAATCATAATTTGCAGGAAAATTAGTGTAATAAAACTCAGTGTAAGATTTTATAGAAGGGGATATTTAATTAGATCTCCAAGGGGAAATGGCATTGTGTGTTCACACCTCTGCATACTAAATAGCACCAAAACATGTGTCCAGGAGGTCTGGCCAGGACTGTGAGTGTGATGCACGTACCTCACTGGAACTTCTGGTTGTTAGCATTATCTGCTGAAGGTCTTTTGTACCCCTCAGGATGTCCCTTTGCCTTCTGGATCTTTATGACATCAATTGATCAAAATCCTGGGCCAGATTGAAGCCCATGTCCTCGTTTCATTGTTTGGACAACATGTTTGGGGAGTGTTTTCCTGTAGGGTTGGCAGGAGGAGGAGGGGTATGTGTGATGGGGGCGGCAGCCTCATTGGCACCCTCCTAGTCTGAGATCGAGGGGTTGCTACTTCTGGTGTCCTCATACCCACACGCAGGCATTCCTGTACTCTCATAACCAATACATTCCTCAAGGAGAAAGACCCAATGTCCTGAAAACCATCTTTTTTCCTCCCAGGAGCCGATGGGGATTACTGGCGTCTTCTCAACCCAGGGGAATACGTGGTGGGTGTGAAGGCGGAGGGCTACACGGCCGCCACCAAGACCTGCGAAGTGGGTTACGACATGGGAGCGACCCAGTGTGACTTCACCATCTCCAAAACCAACCTGGCAAGAATCAAGGAGATCATGAGGAAGTTTGGGAAGCAGCCGATCAGCACGTCCATCCGGCGGCTCAGGCAGAGGGCTCGGCAGTGGCGGCAGCAGCGATAGGCCTCAGCCTGGCAGCCCACGGCATCCATGAGCTCTGCTTCTATCAGCCTGGCTGTAGTTGTAGTGAGAGTTACATAGCCCATCTCTTCATGCATATTTCTCTGCACGAGGCCTTTCCATTAGTGGGGCTGGATGAATAGTAAGGGGGTTGAGTTTGGTGAAATATCAGAAACAAAAGTCAAGGTGAACTGGAGTCAGCCCCAGGTTGGGAGGACAGGAAAGAAGAGCATAGAAAGGTGTTTTGAATTAACCTGGAATGAATATTTTGCTTGTTGGGTTATTTAATCCTTTAAATCTGTTTTCTTTGAAAAAAGGGAGGGAAGGAAAAAGAAAAAAGGAGAAAAAATATAAAGGAGAAGTGTTGCTTTGAACAAACCCCTGAAAAACGTTGTTTGGTCTAAAGTATAAAATTGGTATATTTTTGCAAATCAAAAATGTTTTTGACACGCCTTATGTTTTATTCTGCTACAGGAGGAAAGCTGAGAGGGGACAAATTCTGTCACATATCATTAAAATTTGTGTCACAATTCCAGTACCCTTTCCTGAAAGTCCCCCTTTTGACAAGCTCCATCATATCTGGGGAAAAAACCTGGAATGAATAACCCATCTCACCTTTCTTGCCTGGGGTTTTTATAGTTAAGGATGTCTTGTGGTTCCACAATTTAATACCAGGAATGGTTTTCTCCTCTGGCTTTTTAAGGCTGCAGTTTTACTCCATGAACTAACCCTAAGAAAAAGGTCATGGGATAAGAACCACTGCAAGGCTATGGCGTGGCATGGCACCCCCTCTCTAACCTGGGAGAAGAACTTGAAGCAAAGCTGTTCTTGTGGATGCCACCAGTCTTATCACATGTATAGGAGGAGAGGCTTGGTCACTGGCCCACACATTGTTCACAAATCCACTGATAGCATCTTTTTTCTTGACTTTTGGCCTGCCTGTAAGTGCTTTTTCTGCTCATGCACACCTTGTGCCACCATCTTCTGGAACATGCAAAAGAGGGTTTGTACCACTACGCGTGTCTACTCATCTTGTCACTGCAGCTGCTGCTGCTTTCCTGGCCTTACTTCTCTATCAGAGCAGAATTTGTGCTTTATTCTCAGCTTTTAAGAAACAAAATTGTACAGCAGCAGGATAGGATTGAGGTTCAGGAAAGATGCAGACCAGATCTGGGAAAGAATGAACTAAATAAACACTGGACAAAATATCAGCTGGTGAAAATCAACTTTCCTCTGTTAGCTTCAACATTACAACCTTAATTACACTAAATGAAGGGCCATCTGTACAATTTTATCCAGTCAAATCTCTGCAGCTAAGTAAACATCTCTTAATATGAGAAAGAACGTGGCCTAGACTTGCAAATACAATTCTGCTTAAGACATTTTAATTGCTATTACACATTTTCTGCCTGTTTGATACGACTCTTGGAAAAGACATTCACCCAAGCATCATTCAGAGCTGAGGAAAAATAAAGTGCAAGTAGAAAATGTGCCATAAAATACCACGTGCTCTCTGTCTTAAATCTTTCTTCTCACATCAGCGAATCTTGTAAACACATAAGAGGCAAAACATTGCAGAATGGATTATATCATCAGGAAGCCTTGCATAATAAATAGTTGCATTCTTAAATTTCTTAGGTAATTCCAGCCCATGCTTGTTCTGCAGGTGCTGTTAAATAAGAGCACCGTTATCTGACAGCAAGGGCCCCAAGAAAATAAAATTACATACATAATTTTCAATATCAGAAATTATGGAACTCCAGTCAGCATCATATAAATTAATTTATAGAGCCAAATAAATAATCAAACCATTACATTAGCATTTAGAATTATATTTTACTTATTTCACTCTATTTACCACCCTTACAACACTCCATGTGCCAATTTAACAACAACTTGTGAAGAAGGGGCTTTTTGGCAGCTGAGAAGGGAATAATGGGCTCTGTGTACAGGTAGCAACGTGCAATAATTTTGGAATATGGAGTAATGATAGCAGACAATTTGTTAGCAGTGCCATTGGGCTTGTTGATTGGTGTATGTAGATCTTGTTGCCACCACAATGTCAGGACTGTACATGATTTTTTGTGTTAAGAACTGGTGGAGGTGCTTAGGTGGCTTCTCTCTGGAGTCATGTGAAGGCTACCCAGTCATCTTCCTGGGGGTGGTTGGCATGACAGGCAAAGGAGGAACTAACCAGCCAAATTTAAACCACTCTGATGATCAGATTGAAGGTGGAAACCACTGTGTCAGTCCTGGCAGGTCAGTTTTCTACTTTGAAGGAATGTTTCAGCTCAGTTTGAGATTCATCTTGTAAATCTAGAGGTGCCTGTGCTTGTTCTCAGGTATGAGGTTGTCTCAACGAGAAGTTATTTCTTATTTGATAGCAATAAGAGGATTTGATGGGTAATTCTTTGATGTCTATTAACTAAAATTAGATGGGCTCTGATTGCTGAAGACCATGGCCTCGGTGGTCCTTACTAGTCATGACTTGTGCTTATTCATACTTGGGCACAACAGAACTATGACTAATGCAGGTGACCGTACTCCACTTTAGCCCAGGAATTACTAAATAAATGGCCTAATAGCTGTCAAGTGTACTTGTCTGTCCAATTCTTTCTTGATTGTCCAGCACCTTTACACTGGAAAACACTCGAGTTCAAAGGAGTTATAGTAGGAACTTCACATGTGTGATTATCTTGTGCTGAGATAAGATGCTTGTGCCTGCCCTGAATATAATAATGCTGAACTGGTGAGTGCCCTATTTATTGCTATAGTTAAGCACTTGGGACTTTAAATGTTTTTGTTCTTTGAAATACATACCACTGCTATTTAACCTTTAGACACATTCAAACCACAAGCCAATAAACCTGGATCTGGGTGTTTTCTATTTCTCTACCTTCTCCCATGTCTGTAGAACAGGTAATTTTTTCTAAATTCTGTGGGTTTAATCTCTTTTCCTTCTAGTGTTGTAGGAAAATAGGTAACCCTGCAGAAAGGACAGGCAAGAGAACATGAGGATGGATGTGCTCCTTTTATAATTACAGCTCCATTCTAACAGCTACTTACATGAAGGCTTCGCTAAGCTTTGATCATCCTTTTGATCATCAATCCCTTCCAATTAATTCAGCTGCACAATCTCACCTGTACAATAAAGATTAAGCAAATAAAAGGTTAAAACAGGACATATTCCACTCTCCTTGATAATACCACCCATCAGTCATGTGCTCTCATGCAGAGCTCTAACAATCATAAAATACAGCTCTTGCTGTCTGGTTTTGCCTTGACTATCCACGTCATGTTATTCTCTTTTTTTCTTTTCCTGTTCAATTGTCATAATTTTTAACATTATCTCAGTTTTTCTCATCCATCTTAGTAACTACAAGTACACTAACCTCTCCAAGACAAATCTCAGGATCTGCAAATAAGCTTGGGAATTCTGAACCAATAAAACTATATCTACTAAAGCTGTATCTACTTACACATGCTGGTATAAGTGCAGTGAGTCCTGTTAATCCCTAATCCAAATTTAATCTGCTGGCACCAGAACACTGTTAGGAATATCCAAGCATCACTTTTACCAGGAGTTTGAGTTCCCTGTGGGTAAAACACCCTGATAAAAAGGAATGTAAACGATGTTATTGACTTCTCTGGTGACGAAACACCATTTTTTGTTGGATATTTTAGGCCAGTCACATAGTTTCAGCTTCTGTCACACTCTCCTTTCCCTTCTTTTATCCATCTATAGTCATGTTTTTTTCTTCTAACTTCAGCTTATTATTTGGAGTGACTATGTGACACCCTCCCAGAGCATGGGTTTTTGGCAGCCAGATTTCCTTCCCTCTCTTATTGTGCTATCGTAGGTGGTTGAACTTTCTGAAAAGCACTGAAACAGAGATGAGTTAACTTAAAACAGGGCAGAAGTGGTTTCACACCAACTTCTTTCAGTAGTTAACTTTAAAAAAAAAGTCATGTAATGTATTTACTAGGGGTCTGAAAAGCACCTGAATTCAGAGGCAAAAGTGCCTCTTTACTATTTATCTTTGTAATCAGTCTCCACGTGAGTTCAGTCATAATACCACGAGTGCAAAGGAGTATAAAAGCACATACAAGCTGTATAAATTGAGGCAGCATCACCTCCTGCTGCAGTACACTGTTACACCAGCATAGAAACACAGCAGGACAAACAGTTCTGTGTACACCTACCAACCCAGCCACCCAGCAGGATCCCAAAGTTCTACTTCATACTGGCTACAAGGATACAACTTTCCAACCAACTACTTTCCTTCCTTGCTGGAGCAGTTGCATACACAGAAAGAAGGTCAGTGATTTTTCTTTCTTTACAGTTCATGTCATGGCTAATGTTAAGTCCCACTTTGCCTCTGCTTCTTTGTGCTCTCATCATGGCAAAAAATTTTCTCAGTCTTTTTCAATCTTTAAATATTATTCTTTTTTGCTTCAGGTGATTAGCTTATAGAAATTTTAGATCTTTATTCTGGTATTTCCTTAATTTTCCAAGTTTAAATCACATCCAAACACTTAGTCTCACGTGCTTACAGGTCCTTAATTTCTTTTAAAAGGTCATTTAGCTTGAGATGATCTTTTAGTATTTCACCATAACACTGTAATACGATTTCTGAGCTCCAAATTTATGTTCAATGAAGCCATCACAGGGAATGCAATTTAGTGCCTGCCACAGTAAGTCACTAAATAACCATTCTCTGCCATTTTCCACTGCTGTAATAACCATTTTACAGCATGTGTAGCCAGTTTTAAGACTAGCTGAGACTTACAAACCCACCAAGTCCACATTCAGATTTGCAGGACAGTTTAGTGATGAGTTGTTGGGGTATCTTATCTCTTCTCTTAACCTGACAAGTTACCCAGCTTTATTTTTATAGAGATTTGCCTTACTGCTTCATGTGAAAATGTGAACCAGGGCTCTCATGCTCATTACCTGTTACCTTGCTCAATTGGCAGGGAAGAAAAGAACCCAAAAAAACATTTTTACACCTTTCACAGAGGGGCTGTATTGTCTGGACAATTTTTGGTGTAGCAATTGAACTCATAACTACCTGAAATGAATATGTTTATCAATAAAAAATGCCAAGAATGGGATTTTGGAAAGCCCATGAAAAAAGTTTAGGCAGTGTACATAAAAGGTAGTTTCTAGCTGTGTGTTTACATACTTAATCTGCCTTTTCAGTTACAGAAGTGACTTTAATCATCTTCTAAGAGCCAGGCTCAGAGATATTAAATCCATCTTCCCCTCCCCTGTGCCTGGTGGTTTGCACACGCTGGATTAAACAGTATCCCACACAGCTGATTCTTTACTAAACTGATCTTCAGAGACCTTCCAAGCACTTACCATTCCCCACTAGCCAGGGGAAGGTCTGACTTTCATCTGTGAAAGGTCCTTAGAGCATGGTCAGCAACGCATCTCAAGGCAGTACCTGGTTACATCAGTATTTATGAAAGTGGGTTTTTTTTTCCCAGCAAAATACTACAAAGAAGCATTGCCCTGCTCTGCAAATGCTTACTACTTAACCTACTACTATTCTAAGAGAAGGTGTAGGCAGTTTAAAAAGCACTATTTCCCCAATCAAGATACAGGTAAAGAAAAAGCTGAGGGCCTGATAGAGAGTGTTGAAGAAAGTATTGATGGATTGCTCCATAAGGAATGCTTTGCATTTAGATTTATGAAGACTTCGTGAAGAATTTATAGCCATCTTGAAAGTTTTCTTGCAAAACTGATGAATTCCATACAAAAATAAGCATTATTTCCTCAGTAGCTTAAATATTAAATCATCACAGAGCTGTAGGGGTTGGAAGGGCCCTCCAGAGATCATCGAGTCCAACCCCCTGCCAAAGCAGGGTCCCTAGGACAGGTCACACAGGGCGGTGTCTAGATGGGGCTGGAATCTCTCCAGAGAGGGAGACTCCACACCCCCTGGGCAGCCTGTCCCAGGGCTCCCTCACCCTCACCAAGTTCTTCCCCATGTTAGTGCAGAACTTCCTGTGCTCCAGCTTTAAGCCATTGCCCCTTGTTCTGCCTCCACAGAACATCCTGTACTTCACTGCATGCTGAGGAATTGCAGTGTCCAGGGTAGACTGAGGTTGAAAACAGCTGAAAGATGCTTTCTCAGATAGTAAAGCATCACTGTGCACAGCAGCTTCCAAGGCCAGAAAAAAATATATGGAATGGGACATACACAGACCTAAAGAAATACATAAATAGAGAGATGTGGGATATAGATTTAAGCAGGGCAGCTTGGTACTTACCCATGTGGATGAAGACCCACCATCCTTGGGATAAATATATGTATATATAAATATATGTATATGTATACACACAGAAAATGGGCTGTTCTATGAGAATCAAAAAAAAAACCAAAATCAGCTCAAAACACCACTTCCCCATTGTGAGCAAAATCCTCCTCTGCATGTTTGAAATGATATTTCTGAATAGCAATACCAAATCACAGCTGTGGACAGAAAGCTTTCTCTTTTCTTTTGGATCCTTTTCCATTCCAAATCTGCACCGTGTATTTTAAAATACTGATGTTGTTTAGAGGAAACAATTCCCAGCTACTGTTAAATGAAGTAATATTAACCACCTGATATTTTAATTATTCTAGTCATTAAATCTCACTTAATTTGCACCAGCTGCTTTCAAGAACTCACTTATGTCAACAGCACAGTCATTCTTACTAACTCTGTATTAGCCCACAAGCAACAAAAAGAACATTTGGAGTAAACCATCATTTAAAGATCTAACAGCATTCAGCCAGCCTCATAGTCAGCAAGCAAAAATATGAAAATTGAGATTACATTTTGTGGTTTAGGTGTGATAGAAATTCAATACCTGGGTTAATAACGATCCGTGGCAGCATAATTCTCTTCTCTTGGGTGACAAGCGACAGGACCAAGGGGAATGGCTTCAAATTGCCCCAGGGGAGATTTGGGTCAGATATCAGGGGGAATTTCTTTACCAAAAGGGTTGTCAGGTATTGGAACAGGCTGCCCAATGAGGTGGTGGAGTCACCATCCCTGGAGGGATTTAAAAGGCATGTAGATGTTGTGCTTGAGGACATGATCTAGAGGTGGGCTGGGCAGGGTGAGGCTGTGGTTGGACTCGATGATTTAAAGGGTCTCTTCCAACCCAGGAGATTCTCCTGGAGCATCCCAGGGGTGATATAAATTTGAGGTCTATTTCTTACCACGTGAATCTGATTACAAGACTTCAGGGTGTTTTCTAATTTCATGTAAAAACCATTAAAATCCCATTCCTATTCATCAAAGTTTTGCAAGTCCTCTAATCCCTAGCCAAATGGAACGATTCATTCAGTGGTCTTCTTGTGCCATGCCACAGCAATAACCCAGCTCATCTCTCAGCTCCTGGTGGCCACCAGGTTGGGCCAGGCTCTGGAAAGCAGAACTGGTAGATTTACAGTATAATCATAGAGAATCATAGAATCCCAGACTGGTCTGGGTCAGACGGGACCTCAAGGATCACAGAGCTCCAAGCCCCCTGCCACAGGCAGGACCACCAACCTCCAGGCCTGGAAAGGAGTGGAAAGCAAATGGGAAAACAGACTTTGCTTCTCTGATCTGCCCTGTACCTGCCTAAACACAAAGGTTTATTTCTCCATGTCTGGCTAGAGGAGAGCAGCTGGGGCCACCTCAGTGAGCATAATGGTTTCTGGGATCATGCCAACCTCCTGTGGTTGCACTGAAGGACCAAGACTGTCACAGGAATGGCTCTACCAGGAACAAAGTGTAAGCTGTTAAATCTTCCTATTCAGTTTAATTCTGAATGGTTTTGCTCCTGTTTGTTGGTATATGGTAATCTTAAAATAAGTTGCTTGAGTGTTAGAACTTGGAGGGTTATTCTTCAGAGCCATGAGGTAGCTGGCTTTAATGAAATTCCAGAGCAGAATTTCCTTGCACACTTCATACCACTTGCACTCTAAGGTGGTCATCAAGGATCAGTTTAATGACCCTGAAAAATTTGACTCCTGATGGTACTAGATTTTCAATAACCATGCCACCTTCAGCATTAAGTGATGTGCAGAACATAGGTGTTCTGGAGGAAATGCAGCATTATAAAATCAGTTTCTTGCTAATGAAAGTGTTTGTACAAATTAATTGACGAATTTCCATCTTGACTTCAGAAGCAATCTATTATTCTTAAAGCAGTCTGAGGCTCCAGAGAGCACTTTTCAGATTATCACATTCTTTAGATGTATTATTGATTCCTTCACTGCCAGATGATCTGCTGTTAGACATCTGTAGTAAGTACTTGAGAATGATGGGGTTTCACCTGGGCACTTAATTGATGGCTTACTGGTACCAACTCACAGGGCAACAACAAAGAGCAAACTTTCCCCACTTTGGCAAATTCACCATTAATGATGGTTGAGAAGAAATACTACTTAGACCAGACCTGCACAAAATAGACCTCAATAGAGCTTCTTTGATACTCATCCTTATAATCTGCAGGGAACTTGTTAAGTTCTTAGGTCTAGTGACTGGGAAATGAGACCAGAAATAGCATGAGTTTGGGGCTAGGAGAAATATAACCACTTTTTCAGAAAAGAAGAGTTAAGTTGAAAACTTCTACTCCCCTATTTGTCATGAATAATCATCCCTGAACTTGCCTTTTTCTGAATTTTCAAATAGTCACAGAATCATAGAACGGTTTGGGTTGGAAGGTATCCCAAAGCCTACCCAGTCCCACCCCTGTCATGGGCAGGGACACCCCCACCAGCCCAGGGTGCCCAAAGGCCCATCCAACCTGGCCTTGAACCCTGTCAGGGATCCAGGGGCAGCCACAGCTTCGCTGGGCACCCTGTGCCAGGGCCTCCCCACCTTCCCCTCAGATCTCACCTAAGACTCCCATCCTGCAGCTGCAGGCCACTGCCTCTTGCCCTATCACTCCCTGCCCTTGTCACCAGCCCCTCTCCAGCTTTGCTCTGCAGAGAAGGACCTGGGGGTGCTGGTGGGTGACAGGGTGGCCATGAGCCAGCAGTGTGCCCTGGGGCTGAGAGAGACAATGGGATCCTGGGGTGCATCCGGAGGAGTGTGGGCAGCAGGTCACAGGAGGGGATCCTCCCCCTCTACTCTGCCCTGGTCAGGTCCCACCTGGAGTGTTGTGTCCAGTGCTGGGCTCCCTGGGATAAAAAGGACAGGGATCTCCTGGAGAGAGTCCAGAGGAGGCTACAAACATGATTAAGGGCCTGGAACATCTGCCCTGTGAGGAAAGGCTGAGTGAGCTGGGGCTGTTCAGCCTTGAGAAGAGAAGACTAAGGGGGGACCTAATTAATGTTTATAATTATCTTAAGCATGGGATGCAGGGGGAAATGGCCAGCCCCTTTTCAGTGTCTGTGGGGACAGGACAAGGGGCAATGGCTGCAAGTTGGAGCACAGGGAGTTCCACACCAACATGGGGAAGAACTTTTCCCCAGTGAGGGTGAGGGAGCCCTGGGACAGGCTGCCCAGGGGGTGTGGAGTCTCCTTCTCTGGAGAGCTTCCAGTCCGGTCTGGACATCGACCTGTGTGCCCTGTCCTAGGGACCCTGCTTTGGCAGGGGGTTGGACCTGATGATCTCTGGAGGTCCCTTCCAACCCTTACAATTCTATGATTCTATGATTTCCTGGAGCCCGTTTAGGGACTGGAAAGTGCTCAAAGGTCTCCCTGGAGCCTTCTCTTCTCAAGGCTGAACCAGCCCGACTCTCTCAGCCTGTCCTTGATTTTGAAGCAGTCTTACAAAGAACAGTATAAATGGTGGCATTTGAAAATTTCCAGTCTAAGCCAAAGAGTTCAGAAGCAGATGCTGGGATACTAGTTTTCCCCAAATGCTGATAACTGTTGGTTTTAAAATAACAGAAAATTAATCTGAATTTTGGGACTGGGCAGGGAGGAAACGACTGGGTGTATTTCACACCAAGGGAACTGGAAGAGAGCTGATAAATCTCAGGGTAGGAAACAGGAGGGTCAAAGAAGTATTCCTTCACTGAGTCTGTGTTTTGTCATGAATTTCATGTTTGGTGTGAAGGAGGAAATGGTGTTATGTCCTTTCATGGCAGGAAGATGGACAGGCTGGTGTGCAATAAGAGAAGCCAGGGCTCTGTTCCTCTCCTGTTAACATCCAGTCTTTGGCCCATCCCAGGAGCAGGTGTGGCTTTGAATCATCCCTGTCCCACACCACACAATCTGGAGAGAGGTGTTGAGTTTCTAGAACGATATTACAGAAGCACCATGAACTGCTTGAGGGTGTTGAAATGATCCATCTCCAATTGAAAATAAAATTAAAGTCTGTTATTAGAGGTAGAAAATAAACTCTGGAGGGGGAGGAAGGAGCAAATAAGGATGTTAAACATAACAGAGTAGGGATGAGTTTCTGTGACCCACACCACCACCAGTGTGTGTGTTCCTGTGCCTTGTGTGAGCATGTTGTATACACTTTGTCTGTTTACTTTCAGTAGACAGAAGCAACTATGAGGACAGGCAGCCCTCAGGGGGCATCAGCGTTGCTGAGCTGCCAATAGTTTGAGGTTAGAAACACCAGACTGTACGAATGTAGCCTTATTATAGTAACAATCAGAGCAGGGTGTAGGAGTCTGTAGTATTTATCAGCTCTCCTGACTGTATCTCGTTGAATTTCTATCAGTGATGAAGCTGCAGCCTAAGGACTCAAGATGTAGAATTGTGGTTTTAACAAAAAAAAACAAAAGAAAAAAAAGGAAGGGAAAAGAAGGAAGAAAACCCAAGCCAAACCCACCCTTCTGAAGAAACCCCCAAGGTCTCCTCCCATTTTTGTATCTGAAAAAGCTTCCTTGAATTATTTAGAAACTTGGCCATGTTTTGGGGTTTTTTTATGAGTTGGGTTTAAAGAGGCTTTAGAGAGGAAACAAGAACCAATTCTCTTCTGCTGAAGCTATACAAAACCTACTGACACCAAGAGAAAATTGCCCAGCCACTTTGTCACTGAATTTGATAGACTTCCTTACCAGGAATACAAAGGCTGAGGTTGTGACTCACCAAGAGTTAATTTTAACTGAATCCTACTGTGAAAGTCTGATGATTTTCTGCATCCAAGTTTGTGACCTAGCCCCACTTGAACGTTTACAAAAGCTCCAGCACATTGTGGGTGCTGCTGTAAACAAACTACTAATAAAAATACGTCATTTGAGCTCTGGTAAAATGCTGCCAACACTTGTATTTATACTACAGATCTCCCTGGAAGAATATCAGGGTTTGGTTTATTTAAAAAAAAAAAAAAAAAGAAATTATTTTCTCTCCTTCAGAGCTGTAGATGAAAGCCAAAGATCAGAAGTTTGCAAGCATCTGGAGTAACCATGGCCATGGTTCATTACTTTTAAGCTGAACTCATGACTTTGCATGAGCCAGACTAGAAACTTTTAAGACATTGAACTGGTAATATTATGAGGATATTTTTGTTTCACTTGCTGCTTCCTAGGATTGCTTTTCTTATAGGAATTCTGTGCTTAATGTTAACATTGAGCTTATAAGAATGTTTTCTGTAATTGAGAGAGCACTTTAATCACAGTACCCATGGCAGCCTATTGCCTTTGCCCCTTCTGAAGCTGTATGCACAGTATCTTAAGCATTAATCTTTAGCCTCCCAGAGACAGACCTATAGCCTGAGTCCCTGCTGAAAATCACCCCATGTTGGTGAATAAAACCCCAGTTCTGTAATGTTCTGTTGGCAATAGGGAGAAATGGAAAACAGTGGTGATCCCAGGAGAGGTGGGTGCCACAGTAAGGGGACGTGGGGAGCGATGGGGGTAACTGGCACATCCAGCATTGTTTATTTATTGTGGCTTGTACAGAAAACTCCTGAAATTCAGCTCTAACTGCCTCCCTCCATCAACTAGCCATCTCTCAGAAGCTGATCACTTATTTGTGGGGGTGTAGATAGCTGGGAGAGAAACAGTGTAAGAGGCAAGACAATAACAAGAGAAAATCTAAAGGAAAACACACTGGCAGTATGCTCAGGCAAAAAACATCCCAGAGGGAGAGGAGGTGAGAGAGAAGGGACTTGGGAGCAAGGAAATGGTGTCCTTGTTTATCATTCCTTCAGGCAAACAGTACTTCGTGTACAAATAACCAAGTACCATCACCAGTGCTTGTCTCCATGATGTTTTCTCTTGTGAACACAAAGAAGGATGTCAGGGGCTGGTGGCAGCAGTGTTCCCAACAATCTTTGGCAGGTTTTTTTCACTCCACTGATATGTTGTTCCAAAGGCAAAGGCACAATTTTCAAACTTCTGCAAACTAAATTAGCTTTAACGATGCCCATATCCACATGCTATAAACAAATGTGTTGTGGAAAAGCTAAGAGACTAATTCTAAAACAGTTCTGCAGCTCTTGAGTAGAAGTTCACAGGAAGCATTCCTAAACAGGCGTCCTCTAAAATTTATAGAGCCTTTCAATTCAAATACCATAGGCAAGCACATTTCTTGCTGCAAGGCAAAAAGAGTTCTTGAACCTCCAATCTAAAGGTATTTTTTAAGAGGACAAGCAACAGAGCAGGAGAGGTCTTCATGGTCAGTGTGGTAGTTAACATCTTTTTCTTATCAATGATTCTTAAGAACTACCAGAAGATATCTGAGGTCATCATCTTCATCCCTTTACAGCAAGGCAGGAGCGATGTACACATCTACCCCCTCTGTGCAGGTGAGAGGGATGGATATTTAAAGCAAGCAGTTGTCCATGTCAGGTGATACTAAGAGGCTGCCTGGAAGATGCACACCAGCCAGTTGGGCCAGAAGACTGAAGAACGTGGTATGGAAAGACAAAAATTTACAGGCTCTGCCTAAACAGAAGTCAGGACATGGGTGTATGTTGATGGCTTAATGCTTCCATGCCCAATCCATAGAGGCTACTGCTGCTGCCAAGTTAACACTGCCACTGTTTCTGTCTTGCTGCCCCTAGAGGAAGACTCTAAGCACATTAACGGTGAGAAAAACCCTGACAGCCCACTGAAAACCAAGCATGCCACCAGGCTGGGTGCTACTCTGCAAGGTGACCCATGGTTCTTCAGATCAGCTCACTGTAAGCAACAGTGCTCGTGCCCCAACAGCCCAAAATATCTGAAATATCTTAAAACAACTTCAGTGACTCAGCAGCTCCCTAAAACTGTGAACAGGCAGGAGACAATGTGTAAACAACAACCAGAGCTCAATCGAGTCAGTTGCTCACAACAAATGATTTGAACAGCTATGTGTCTGCAGTTAGAGAACAGAATTTTAACGTCAAAATTATGGCAAACACAGAGTCACCTTAATAGGATGATTAAGAACTGTGGGCTCCTGGGGAAAACATTTCAGCAGTGTGTGTGTCTGCATCTATTCAAAGCAGCTAAATATATAGAACAACAAGCAGGATCTCGTCAGCCCATCTGTAGGTCATGACATGAGCTGGGAGGAACTGAGATGGAAAAAGAAAAGAGAAAATACATTGTAAGGTAGCCTGGGATGGTGTTTTCACAGATTCACAGAACTGTAGGGGTTGGAAGGGACCTCGAGAGATCATTGGGTCCAACCCCCTGCCAAAGCAGCTCCCTAGGACAGGTCACACAGGGAGGTGCCCAGACAGGTCTTGAATCTCTCCAGAGAAGGGTTTTAAGCCTGCTACAAAGCATAACAGTGTGTTGCTGGCTCAGGCCGTGGTGTGGGAGCTCACTGGTGGTGCAGGTGAGCCAAGCAAATCACACTAGGCCGCACCGGCTGCACACCTCCTTCCATAAACTCATGTGGAATTTGAGTTATGAAGGAAGAAAAAGTAGCATTAACAAAGTCACAGGTAATATCTTTGCCACCCAATCGACTCAATCTAATCTCACTTCCACTGTAGGCAAGAATACACCTCATTCCTTGGAATAAATCTGTGCAAGCTGGCCAAAAATTAGAGGAAGCAATCTAAAGTAATCAGAAGCTCTTCTGAGATGATGATCTCATTGCCTATGTATAGGCAGTGTTTGCTGGTGGGCAGCAATATTATTTGTGTCTTCTTGACATAGGAGAAGTGAAAATAATTACAGTTTCTAAATACTGATTTTTTTATTAAAAGAATTGACTAATTTTTAACAGAAAATGTATTTTATTGCCTTTGTATTATTCCTTTGGAAGAATACATTTGTAAAACATGCATATTTATATGCAGTATAAATATATAATATATAAATATGAAAAATGCACAGATAAAGATTCCCTCCCTCTTCTTTCTTTTGCATTGCAAAGGAGGACCAAAGCATGAGTAAAAATATCTTTAGGCAAATACTGCCTGGCTCTAAGGAGTGGTTGTACATTGCTGATTCTAGAATTACAACCAGATGAGCAAAACAAGGCCCAAGAAGCTTATTAACTGTGTTTATACACACCCAATAATTCATAGCTAGAGAGAGGCTTTCAGGCAGCTGGCTGGTGCTTCAACCAGCAGTTTATCAGTTCTGACACACAAGCTTTCACTGATGAAACATTTGGATTCACAACTGCCCTGATTTCTACCCTTCTTTATAAACACTCTCTGTTGTAAGTCAGCCCTTCGCTGGTTAGACCTCCTGCCCAGGTCCTCTTGCAGGTACACACATGGGTAATTAGAGAGACATGATTCTTCCATTGCACTGATTCACATAACCCTTTTATTACGATGCTGAGCAGCCTTCCTGGGAGCACATCTTAAAATGCTGCTGCTAATTTGTATTGGCTTTTAGTTCATTTTCCCCACTGAACTAGAGGCCAGCCACTACTGACCCAGGTTACATGGTGAATAGCCCTGTTGGGGCTACCAAGGTCACAGGAGAAGGTGACGCTTCTTGTGACTACCGGTGGCAAATATAAAACCTTATCTAAGTTTCTTGACAAGCAAAATTATAGAGATGGCCAGGAAAGCAAGGTAAAGGCCCTGCAGCACATAGGATACAATGATTTCCCATCCCAATAACGACTGGTATGGCCCACCAGTGTAGGATGAATGTCCTTGAATCATCAGGCAGCAGTTCTTTAGGTAGAACATCTACCTGCTGTTAAATACACCATTATTTAGAGAACTGTCTTTGTTCAGCATCCTTTACATTTTCCTTTAGACTTAGCTACCATCTGCTGCTCTGTTTTCTCTTGCCTGCTCTCACAGTCATAAGCGTGTAATTACCATAGTCCTACTCGTTCTTTTTTCCTAGTTCTTTTTCATTACAAGCTTAATTTCAGGCAGTTTTTTTTATCTTTAGCTCTCTTAAAGCCTGCAATTATTAGAAGGCACTTCATGAGATCAACGGCAATGTTTCATGCCGCTCAGATATTTTTGAAATGGATTAAATGAGGACAGATGATGAAGCACCCAAAGCAATCAGAAAAAATGGGAGGGAAAAAGCAGCCTTGTAAAAATTAACACACCATGACTTGGTATGTATTGAAAACTTTGAATGATCTCTTTTTTTTTTTTTAACCCTCATAATGGTAAGAATTTGAAGTCCTAATAAAGAGTGTATCTTTGTGAACAATCAGTGGGGCAAAGTGCCACCCTGGCTTTTGTTTTTCTGGCTGAAAATGGGAGCCTCAGGCCAGGTTTGCTGTTACCTTCTGATTTACTCTGAAGAAGCTGGATTTTTTGGTCAGGTTGGCTCCTGTGGCATCCTCATTCTCTGAATCCAGGGTGTGCAGGAGGATCTTGTTCTAGCAAACCCCCTTGCAACCTCATTGCAGTAGTTGGAGGCATTTTAAAATTTTAAAACAGCACCATAATTGTTATTTTGATCTCCAGAAGCTGCCAAGAGGCCAATCTGACAAGAAAAGTCAACATGAGGTCGGGGCTTCAGTAAGAGCAGGAATTGGCTGGATTTGGGCTGAACTTAGAGAAATGGCTTTTTTGGAGGGTGGTTCAGGAGCAGCTCGGTCCTGGGGACTGTGGCATGCAGGTCTGGCCCAGGGGAGAAGAAGCTTTCTCCCTGTTGTCTCTAAAGGGACGTGTATCTAGAGCCTGGCAGGCACTTGGCTCCTGTAGGACTTTGGGGTAGAAACCTTGGAGGTGGCTTGAAGTTAAAGTCTTGGAAATGTCACTGCCCACAAATCTTATAAAACACAGGAGGATGTAGATAAAACATAAAGGTAAAATAAAGACAGCCCTTTAGGATGTGTTAATTCTGTTTAGAAAAGAGAGTACTCACCTGAGAGTGCTGTGGGAGCTCTCACAAGGGTGCTTGGAGAAGTGAACATAATTGATTACAAAAGTGCACTGCAGCACTCTGGGACCAACCTGCCAGCTCCATAGCTGCACTGTTTAAGAAAGGTGGTCACAGAATCATAAGGTTGGAAAAGACCTTTCAGATCATCCAGTCCAACCGTTCCTGTCCTGTGCTAAACCAGATCCCTGAGCACCTCATCTACCCACATGTTAAACACACCCAGGGCTGGGGACTCAGCCCCCTCCCTGGGCAGCCTGTGCCACAGCCCCACAACTCTGCCAGGGAAGAACTTTGCCCTCCCAGCTGAGCTGAGCCTGCCCTGGGGCAGCTTGAGCCCACTGCCCCTTGTCCCATCTCCTGTCCCCTGGCTGAAGAGACCAGCGCCCACCTCTCTGCACCCTCCTGGCAGGTCAGTGTAGGCACTGAGAAGGCCAAGGTGATAACAACCAGGTGATCCCTGGCCCTAGCTGCTGGGGACTGCATAAGAGCTCTCAGCTGGCCTTAAGGGAGGTATTTATCTCCTGTCTACCTCATTTTGGTAGTGGGTACTTGTGTGTGGTGGGATGTGTTGGGGATATCCCAGTATGGAGGAAGACAAGGAAGAACCTACCAGTGCTGTGCCTGTTTGTACCAGTCTCACTGAGGTTTGCATATAAAATAAGTGTAGGTTATGTAGGTTTTATATGTAAAGTACCATCAAAAGCTTTTATTTATAGGACACTGATTGGGGAAAAGCTAAGGTTTTGACTAAGGTCTTAGTAAGAAAACTTTTGAAAATGTGGGGGTTTGGTTGTTGGGGTTTTTTTCTCCAATTTTTTAATGTCCTGAAGTCTTTTCAAAAACATCATGTGACAATGTTACTGTTGACTCATTAGCAGCTTGGAAATAATGCAACTGATTGCTGCCAGCATCCTATCCATCTGCTGGGACAGTGTTATTGTGCAAGTGTTTATCCTTTTCAAAGGGGTTTTGCAGGAGGAAAAAAAGGATAAGGAACTTTATGGGTTCTTTTTTTTTTTTTTCTTCTGAAAGCTTCCTTTATATTTTTAGTTCTTCTAAATAAAGCTTTAATTCTTTAAATTCTCACTTCTTAGAATGTTTCCTCCTGTAACTGCACCTGCATAAGAAAGGTTAAGAGCTCTGCAGTTTGCATCAGGGTTTGCAGCAATGTTATATATTACAGAGCATCATCTGATTCTAGGGATGGTAAAGCTTTGAAATAATCTGGAGAAGATAAAGGATTTGTGGAACAATCATCACTGGGAGTTTTGCAAAGCAGGTGAGGCTATCCCATGCTGGAGGTGGATTAGTTATACCTGAGCCTACCTGAAGGGAAGGAGCCCCTTCTGATTCACTATAGAATTGTCTTAAACACTTATTTTCTTATGCTCCAGCCCAAAGCATTGCAGCTGGAAGTGATTCTGTCAGTGTACACATGGCAGATTGGCTGTGATGGTAAATCCAGTGTTTACACTTTCTTGATAGCAAATAGGGAATTTGATAGTCAAGCTCTTTCAGGTCTAGGACTTTGGTGGAAAGTCTCCACAATACCCTGTCCATCAGGTCCCTTCAGGCTGTCTCTTAGGAACTTTCTGCTATCATGCTAGCATCTTGTTTTAAATACTTCCTTATGGACCTGTAAGGCTCTTTGGTGTTAGCAAGAGAATAAAAATTTCTAAAATAATTTCAAAAGCAGCATCATATAGTAAGATTTTGATGATAACAAAACCATTTTTGATTAATTATTTTAAGCACATGTATTGGAAGAAAGACCTGGCATTCCAACATCAGGCCATGTCAGGTTCCTTCAGCTGCTTCCTGTGTCCCCCATGGGGTTTCTGAACTGCCCTCTGGAAATGCCTGTGTCCATTGATTAGAAAAGCAGTCCTAGGCACTAGGTAAGATATATCACCATAACAGGCGATCTGATCTCCCTGAGAGAGAGGCAAAGCTCACTGCTGAACACCAGCCTACAGCTTAGACCCTCTGAAGCAGCAGTGAAGGCTCTCATGCAAGTGCATGGTCAGTGGACCATGTACAGTAGATCGGTTGGACCTTAAAGGTCTTTTCCAACCTTGTGATTCTGTGACTCCATTAGAGTAATTTATGGGAAATATTACATTTCCTAAAGGTAGAAGGAAAACTGCCTTCCTAAATTATTGAGGCACCGGACTTTCTAAAGGTATCTGAAATGCTTATAGCTGTTGGCAAGCCTGACAATGAGTAAGGAAACAAAAATGCATTTAATGTACTTTTTCCTTTGCTGTGTTCCATTGAACAGTGACAACGGCAGAGTGGTGCCTCCAGGCCTCAGTGATGCAAGGGACAATGTGGAGGAACACTCCCTGCCCAACAGAGGTGCCAAGGGAGAGCCTGACCTGGAGCCTGTGTCTGTGTGGGCATCCCAAATGTCAGGTCCTTTCTGGGTTGCTGCACCCTTCAGAGACCCTGGGACCCAATGTGAGCAGTCCTGGGCAAGATAATCAACCCAGAATGAGTTCAGGTGCCATCACTTTGTTGGGTTGGGTGTTCATATGGCCTGGACAGGCTGGAGAGCTGGGCAGGGAGAAACCTAATGAAGTTCAACAAAAGCAAGTGGAGAGTCTGGCACCTGGGAAGGAATAACTGCTGGAACCAGTACAGGCTGGGGGTGACCTGCTGGAGAGGAGCTCTGTGGAGAAGGACCTGGGGGTCCTGGTGGGTGACAGGGTGGCCATGAGCCAGCAGTGTGCCCTGGGGCTGAGAGAGACAATGGGATCCTGGGGGGCATCAGGAGGAGTGTGGGCAGCAGGTCACAGGAGGGGATCCTTCCCCTCTACTCTGCCCTGCTCAGGCCCCACCTGGAGTGTTGTGTCCAGTGCTGGGCTCCCTGGGATAAAAAGGACAGGGATCTCCTGGAGAGAGTCCAGAGGAGGCTACGGAGATGATGAAGGGCCTGGAGCATCTCCCCTGTGAGGAAAGGCTGAGTGAGCTGGGGCTGTTCAGCCTGGAGAGAAGAGACTAAGGGGGGACCTAATTAATGTTTATCAATATCTTAAGCATGGGATGCAGGGGGAAATGGCCAGCCCCTTTTCAGTGTCTGTGGGGACAGGACAAGGGGCAATGGCTGCAAGTTGGAGCACAGGGAGTTCCACACCAACCTGGGGAAGAACTTTTCCCCAGTGAGGGTGAGGGAGCCCTGGGACAGGCTGCCCAGGGGGTGTGGAGTCTCCTTCTCTGGAGAGATTCCAGCTCTGTCTGGACACCGCCCTGTGTGCCCTGTCCTAGGGACCCTGCTTTGGCAGGGGTTTGGACCCGATGGTCTCTGGAGGTCCCTTCCAACCCCCATGATTCTATGATTCTATGATATGACGTTTGTTTTTACAAGAGGTTTGAATTTATATGGATTCCAGAGAAACCTGGGTTTGAAAGAACCAATGTGATGTTGACAGTTTGCCTGTGAGAATCAGAGGGTTTGCCATAGAAAGAAGTGGGAAGAATAAGACAATAACACAAACATTTCTGGCTGGATCCTGCCCCAGTGGGTCTTTTCCTCAAATACTAGCAGAAGGAGAGATTCATCCCAAGATGTTAGTGAAATCCTGTGATGGTCAAATGGTAGATTTAAGATTTTGGGAGCATTAGGTTCAAGCAGATGGCTTCAGAAACAGAGGTAAAAGAGAGTAAATCAAGCTGAGATTATTCCTTCCCATGTGCCATGAAAGTCAGGATATTAAATACATAGCAACAGGAATTACTGCTGTGTAGAAAAGGTAATAATAATTTATTTTTACAGTTAAAGAAGCTTAAAGAACTAATGAAAGCAAATGTGACATCACATATGGGAAGATTCAGGAAAATGCTATGTAGCTACAGTTAGTATAATGGGAATTAAATATGATACCTGGAGAGTTAAGGTGCAGTATTAATTTTTTTAAGTTATTAAATCGGATGTAATGATGAGACTATTAGGAAAGATGTCAGAACATCACTTGTCATCTTGGAAATAGGCTCTCTAAAGCACTTTTGGGAAGGGGTAGAAAGAATAGAAATCTGAAAAGAAATATTTGCAGTTCAGAGTAATAAGACTCCTTACCAAAACCCAAAGGCAAATGGCATTAAGTATGTCCAGCCTGAACTGGAAAGCTGAATCATTTAGAGTGCTTCATCTTCTAATGATACACAGTGTTTCCTCCTAGAGCTCCCTTCAGCTGAAGCCTCTGTGCATGGGCAAAATTACCATGAAAGTTAATTGATCCTAGATATCAAATATAATGGTTCAGCATATGCACTATTCAGATATGGGGCTTAAAGATTGATGCAACTAATTACCTGGGAAACGCTGTGGTGCAATGATCTGAATTGGTAGAGTTTAATTTAACAAAAGAAACCCCAGAAGGACCCCCAAGTGCTTCCTCATGTCAGCACTGATACAAGTGTTTCTGCATCGTCTGCATGGACTATCTGCACACACCCATTGGAAAATGATCTGTACAGCCATGCCCAGGGTTATAATATCAGTTAAGCTCTGCTAGTTGTTATCTAATCCTCCATAAAACACTCCATAAATAGCTCACAACCCTTCTGGGTCTCTTGGCCACCTGGTGATGTGCTGAGGTTTCCCTTCTCATGTACTGCTCCAGTGTGTGGGGACCAGACTCTCTCAGGGGATGGACTCAGGGAATCCACAGACACCTCTTCATTTTGTGTTGGAAGCCCTACAGCTTTGGCCAAGCCCCTTTCCTACATTGCACATGCCACTAAACATGAAAGAATAAATAAGCAGCTTTATTTTTCAAGGTGTCTTACTATGTTGGATGCATGACCCCTGTGTTGCTGGCATTTACAGCTTGTTTCCTTCAAAGTCTGGGGAGCAGAAGTTGGCACAAGGCTTCTAACTAGGCCCTTGCATGTTGTTGGCAAAAGAAAAAAGGTCTGTAGCTATGTGGATGGCAAGTCATTTGAAATGAGATGCATTTTCCAGGATAATTATTCTGTCTCTGCTAAACCTCCAGGCAAAACTTTCCAGGAATTAATATTCCTTTGCACCAGCTTTTGTAATGCAAAAGGCAATATTTAGGTCCTTCCTAAGGGATGAAAGGAAGCAGTTGTAGAGACCAGAGGAAAACAAAACCTCCCACAGATTCAGAGGGAACAGCCTCCCAGAATCGCTTGCATCGTGTTAGCAGGTTTCCTTTGGGTGTTTGTTTGAGCCCAGAGCCCTGGGTGGATCTGTGATGCTGGGAAATGCCTTTCCCCCACAAGAGGATGTGACTGTAGCATCGAGGGTTGGCAGAGCCAGCAAGTCTCCAGCTCCTTCTCCCAAAGACAGCCAGCAATTCTCCAGCTCCTTCTCCCAAAGACGACAGTGAAACCCTTGCATTTGGTGCCTGGTTTGTCCATTGCCCTTGGTAAAAATCACAAGTGGCCATGAGCAGGACTTGGATAAATTATTTACCCCCCTCCAGCCCTGCCAGCCTTTCTGAGAGCACGGTGTTAATCTCCAGGGACCGTCTGTGTGCCAGGAAGGGAGGGCACATGCAGAGAAAGATGGAAAAAGAAGCTTAGTTGATGAGCTGTTTAAAATGAGGGGGATAGGGGGGAGGGGAAGGGGGAGGGAATGGGAGCCAGAGTCGTAGCACAAAGTAATCATGGTGGTTAAATCAGAAATTATTTGATGCCTGAGAATTTTGAGCTCTTCTGCTTTTCTACGCCTGTAAGGGAAGCAAAAGAGCCCTTAAGAGGCTTAATCTGTGCACTGGAGTGGAATTTAATCTTCAACTCAAATCTCTGTCTAGAGATCTCAGGGAGAAGGCTGGAGATATTCTTGATTTCAATATGTGCTTACCCATGTCTGAGTACTGAAGTTCTGGCTTTGCCATTAAAGCACAGTTGATGATTAAACCCTGTGAGTCAGCAGAAAAACACCTTTGGGGACCAAAGAGTTTGGAGTTTCCATAGACAATAAAAGACTTTCCCTCTGTGAGGACTACCAGCCCTTCCCTCTACAGCATATCTCTGTTGGGTGGTGTTCAGGAGGAGCCTGAAACCTCCAGAGACTATTCAGTGGGAGCTCTGGGTGGGCAAGGATGCAAGAGGGAGCCCCACACCACCAGCTCAACCCCTGACCTTGGTTTCACACCAACTATGCAACCTGCTCAAGAAGTCAAGGAACAGATAAATATAAGTAGGATAGATTAGACACATGCATTAAGACCAGATGTATGTAGTAGGTGTTGAGGTTCTCCAATTACTTCACTCATGCTGTTTGCAGCTATGGTGAAGTAATATTCTGTTGCAGTTGACTCTGTAGCTGTTCCCCAAAAATGATGGGGACTGACTGGGTCACGTCACTACAGTGGCATTTACAGCTTTGACTCTTGCAACAATGAAGTGAAACAGACTTTTTAAAATGCTTGTTTTATCTGAAAAAATAGCTCACACAGAGTCCTTTACTCATGATCACATTTCATTAACGGCAACTTTAACAAAAGCACAATATACATATACAGCATGTATTTCAGGATGTCACTTGGTAGTAACCATTAACTCCAGGTAATAAAAATATATTACAACATTTGATAGGTTATTCACAAAGCACAAGCCATTGTAAACAGGATAGACAGCACAGGCCCCATCGTTCCAACCAGCTGAAGCCAGGATTACAGTTTATTTTGTTGTACTCCTTCAAACTGTTGGGAACTTCTGCAGCAGAATTTGCTGGATCTTTACATGAAGGAATCTGCATCTCCAAAATACCTCCTAGGAGACTGTTGCAATTTGGCTTTCCTGGGACCTTAAAGCCCATGAAAAAGCCAGGGCACTCTTGGGCATGTTGTCATTCCAAACTGGTCTGTGCATCTCTCTCACCATGCAGTTTAGAAAGGATTTATTTATATTGCCATTTTTCCCCCCCTTAAATAAATAGCCCCTGCAATTACATCCCATTGTTATTTTCACCAAAAAAAAAAAAAAAAAAAGTAAAATGCAATAAATTATAATAATATATTTATGATAATATAGTCAAAACATGCCCTATCTATCTACAGCAGCTATTATTGATGTTATTTCAGAACTAGCTCTCTTCAGACTGGCTAGGTGCTTTTAGAAATAGGGAACCATCTATTTTCATTGTTTGCAAAACAAAAAACAAAGTCTCAAATATGCAGGCTGGAACATTTATACTTCTCATTATACAAATCAGCCATATTCATCCAAGCAACCCCACTGTCCTTACAGCAAGGGTTTGTAAAACCAGCCCCCCCCCCAACATTTTTTCACAAAGCAAATAATCATCTGATAATCTAATCTAGGGGAAAATATTTCTGCCTAAGTGTATCTGGAAAGACTGGTAGTATGGTACATTCCTGCAAGAGTTAAGAAGGGAATGATTAGTGATTGCCAAATATTTGGGATATTTTTTTATCCTAAAATCATCTTAAGAAAATAAAAAACACTGTGAAAAAAAAAACAACAACCAAACCCTAAGGTTTAGAAAAATGCCCTGTGTAGGGGTAAAGGTAAAGCAAGGCACCTTTTAATTATCTACTTCTATTTTCCAAGGCAATCTGTGATAACGATTTTTCAAGCATTTTATCTGGGAAGCTCTATGGTTTCTATTATGAAAAGCCCCATTCTTTGTTCTGGCTGATGCAGGTAGCTTTATTTCACTTGAATGAGGCTGGGCTGGATGGCAGAGCCAGGAGAACTCGTCCCCAGCCTTGTCACATGCATGTTGTGTGACCCTAAGGGCACTGAATATTTTACTGATATTTTTCTCCTGAAAAAATATCATTCAATTTTATTTTTTAAATTTTTTTTCTTTTCCTTTTTTTCTCTTGTAGCTCATTGGTCACATTAGCAAAGCAGGAGGAATAGCAATTACCTGTCTTTGCATAAGGATTTCGTGGTCTTAAGGTAATATAAACCACACTGATATCCAACAGGGCTTTTCTTAAGCTTCTGTTCAAGAACTCAAGGTAGCATAAATGCAACATGACTGAGCAGGACTACCTGTGATGGTCAGCAAGAGGAAGGTCATAGCCAGCTTTGCACCTTGAGCCACGTTGCATTCCTACTAATATCTCCCTAGAATGCATTTCATCTGGTGCTTTTCCCTTTTTCCTGGGGAACTCTTGCTGGATCCATGCCCTGGGAGGATGGAGGCTCTCAGGTTTTTTTGCTATCTGCCTGATTTTTTGGAAAAGCTTTGCTTTAAAGCTTTAATCATCTAACTACAGTGACTAGAAGCCAGTTTCCTAGTATTCAGTAATAACTCCAAATGGCAATTCTCTTCCTAATATATCTTTGTAGATTATTAATCAACCACGTGGGCTTGAGCCTTTGGGTTCATTGAAACCATGTGCAACAGTATCTCTTCAAGCAACAACCAAAAAGACCAGGCTTTACTACACAATTACCACACATACATGCTGTTGCACACCCGATCCATTCACTTCTCAACACACACATTTCTGAAGTGCACTTACAGTCTGTAGGGCTAACCCTCTGTCTTAGAAATATAGACCTATGTGATAAACTATAGCTCTCTAGCTCGTTAGATCAGCATCATTTGCTTAGAAACCAAGAATGCTAGGTACATATTTACACAGCACACACCAGGACTACAGGTTAAGTAGACATTTTATGAAGACTGCAGCAAGTCTTTTCTCCATGTAAACTTTTATACCCCCTGACAGGGACAGCTGCCTCTTTGAGCACGATGGTTTTCGTGAAGAAACTTCACCCATCAAAGACTTTTGACACACTGAGTGCTGCAAGAATAAAAAGGAAATTAAATAATCATCATTAAAAAAATAGTAGGTTTAAGGCTAAAATGCTATTGTTCTCGTTTATTCAGGCTTGGGTAGGTTACAAATGAATAGTCTCTGATTCTGCAAACTCACAAGCCTAAGCTTAGCCCTAACGATCTGGGGCTCCTCACTGAAGCCAATACATCATGTCCATAGGATCCTGGTCTAACTGAGCTGAATGTGACATGCTGAAATATTTGGTGATTTTTAGGGTCAATAACAATGAGCTGACATAAGTGTGAGGTCTCTGGCTTTGCTTTCAGGCTTCTTTCAATCGCAATAACATTCAATGTGGGGAAAAGGCAGCTCTCACAGTAGTGAAGAGCAGATTTCCAAAGGGTTCTTTCAAAGGTATTTACTGTGCATGTAAAAAAAGATAGGACAAGCTATTTAGAGTCCTCAGAACCTTCCTCATTCAGGATCAAGATAGTTAAGGAACCATGAACCCTTTGGCATACAGGCCTAGGGAAAAAACCCTAACTTTCTCCAAGCTGCCTAAACCTCCAGGGCTTTAAGAATTAAACTGTCTCCTCAGGTAAGGTTCATGCAGGTGTAGGTGGTTTCTGGTCATTAAACCCATGTGAGTATTCCCCATATAGCCCATCTGAAAACCATTAGAGTCTTCACAACCCAACAAGGATCCTCTTGGGGAGACTGTGCTGTTCCTGCAACCTTAGCCCACTCTGTGGCAGCAACTGAGCTTTGAGAGATGTTTTACCTTTCTCTTTGGGGTAAGTGGATGCTGAGAGACCTGGAGAGGTCTCAGCCCAGAAAGAGGTCACTAGGAAAAGCCCAGTGCTGCCAGGGTAGCTCATTATTGCAACAGCAGCATAGCCAGCTTGTAGTCCCCAGCCACCCTGACCCTTGGACCCCATCCTCATCAATTTCTGCCCCAGTTGTGTAGCTTCTAACGTTGTTTTGATGCAACTGGTTTTGAAGTTCAGTCTAAGGTGTTTTCCAAAATTTGGTGGGTTTGGGTTTTTTTAATTGTTTCCAGGAAGAATTTGTTGTTGACCTGAAACAGACTAAGATCATTTCCCAGCACTACTGCAATGCAAACACACGCACTGGTGAAATTGAGGCAGTAAATTACAGCAAGAGGCAGTGATGTGCCTTATGAGGGCTGCACAAGGTGACCTCCAGAGGTCCCTTCCAACCTCAGCTGGTCTGTGATGCTGTGATATGTGTGGCTACTGCTGCAGCAGTCCTCAGGCTTCATAAGGATTTGTCTAGACCATTTCTAATAGTTAGATTTGGCTTATTTTTTTCTAAAACAAGGGAGGTTATAAAAAGTCTGGGTGAGGTTCTTGGGCTCTTTTTACCCAAAGAATAAAAATGGGGTAGAACTTATTTAGAGAGGAGTCATGAGGTTGCCTGACACTACAAGTGGGACATACACACATGAAGAACTTCACTGAAGCCTGTTTGCATCTTTCCATTTGTACTTATCATGGAATCAGGGCCCTATGCATTTAGAAGACAGATCTATAGCCCTGGATGTTGTTATCCAATGGGACCCAGTCCTTAAGTGAGACAACCAGCTGTTGTGTTATGTGAGGAGAAGACCTGGTATTTATTCAGTAAACTCTTAGCAACCTCTCACTGGTTTTGCCAAGCACAATTACCCAGATCTTCCCATTCAAACTGGCTCAAAACCCTAAACCAGGATCCGAATTCACAGTTAGGGAGCTGAGATTACATAAATAACTGCAAGATAAACGGGGTGGGGGGAGATGGGGAAAGCTCAGAATATGCACAATGACACAGAGGACTAAATTCTCTTAATCATCTGCCAACGTTCTGCCTGCCAAATTTGCAAGAGAAGAAGAAAATGTTAAATGAACATGAAAAGATATTGCATATGGGTGGTGGGTACCAACAAACAGAGAGCTGCATATTGCCTTAAGCAGCTGCACAAGTTTTGCACATGCAGTTCCATATGTTGGGCACAGGTTGTAGCCATACTTTACAAACTTCTTCAAAAACTCTGCAAATAATGAATGGAAAATCTCCCCCCACACAAACACACACTCTCTCACATGGGCACACGCTCATTTGTGTTAGGCAAGAGAACAGCTCTGCTTCACCATCAGAGATGATCAAGTATTGGGCATTACACTTCCCATCATCATTCTAACTCATTTGAGCAAAGGTGTTGTATAGCACATGTAATACTCAGCAGACAAATAGTTATTCATATCTACATTCATCACTTAGCCATACATCTGAGGATAATTTTGCCAGTTACCTCTAAGAATTCACCTCACTATCTAGCACTTAACAAGCCACAGCATCATTTTTTTTTCCCTAGCATCTTATAAAATGTCCTCAGGAAGCATTAGGTTATTACTTTTCTTTTGGGTACTGAGTCAGTTTGTCAAGCACCAGCATTTACAACCCTCGCTTGCTTCGGATGGTAGAAATATGACAATGTGTCAGGGAGCTGATGTAAGGAAGGGGAAATTATATTTATTCTCTGGTATAAGATTAATTCTAGAAGAAAGGCACCATGAAAGAAAGACAAATTTTTTTTAACACATCCAAGGGGAGAGATTTATTGCTCATGGTGACACATAAATCAACCAGTTGCTGACTGTGATACACAAGCATAATGAGACAAGACTGATGCTGTATTTTTCCCCATCTTTTACTAGCCATCCTAAATGTACTATTTTGTCTTTTTTTTTTTTTTTCTGGGAAATTATCCTGCTCTGTTTGAATAACTGATTTAAAATTTGGAATCCCTCTGGGGCTGGGTTTGTCAGCATACAAACCTCCCATTGGCTTTGGCAGCAGCCCAATGTACAGGTTGTGGATGTGAGCAATCACCCTGTTGAGATTTACTTATGTAAAAGTGATCTTAGTGAAACATATAACAATTTGATGCAGAGCTTTTCATCTTTCTAAACTCACTAATAATCAGCTTGCTAATAACCTGTATTCTGATAGTACAATTTTTTAAGAAGCAACAGTTGAACTGGGTGTTTTTCTCAATTGCACCTGAGAAAATTAAGTCAAGCCTAAGAATTAGAATGATTAAGATGAGGTAAACTATTTAGTCTGGCTAAGGGCTAATTTTCAATGTGGTGTTGGAAAAACTTGCTTAAATTATATTTGTGTGGATGTTTTGTTGTAGTTATGCTATTGTTCCATAACAAGACTGAATATTTCAACTCCAGCTTTGTATTTATATGGTAGTAATGATCTTCCTCAGATTAGTTTTTTCCATTTATAGAGGAGGTGACAATGTGAATTTCAGGATTAACGTGGCTCCTTGCAGCTGTGGTACCACACAGGAGTGAGGGCTAAGGCAAGACTCTCCAGAAGAACAACTGAGGTTCACTGGTTTGGGGGTGAAGCCCCTCACTGAGATTCACTTTGAATCACTGGTCAGAAACTTCAGTAGAGGACACGTTTTGCAAGGTACAAAGGAAAGTGTAGTTGCCATAATATTTGTTGTACTGGGGACAGGTGGTATTGCTTGCTCATTAACCTTCGTTGTCTGGGATTCTGTAACTAACTAGTGCCTTTGCTTGGGGGACAAAGGAGGTGGGAGCTGGAAGTAATTCCACATTTTTATTAATCAGAGCCTCATTTTCTCAGTGTGGTCCTGATTTATGTTTTGTCAGTCAGAGCAAGAGCAAGGAGATGTGTTGCTGCAACCAGCTACATCAGCTCTTAGTTGCACATATGAAGCCTACCTAACTTTCCCCCTATATGGGATGCAGGGGGAATCAGCCAGCCCCTTTCCAGTGTCTGTGGAGACAGGACAAGGGGCAATGGCTGCAAGTTGGAGCACAGGGAGTTCCACACCAACATGGGGAAGAACTTTTCCCCAGTGAGGGTGAGGGAGCCCTGGGACAGGCTGCCCAAGGGGGTGTGGAGTCTCCTTCTCTGGAGAGATTCCAGCTCTGTCTGGACACCGCCCTGTGTGCCCTGTCCTAGGGACCCTGTTTTGGCAGGGGGTTGGACCTGATGATCTCTGGAGGTCCCTTCCAAGCCCTATGATTCTGTGATTCTAACCAAGACCATGTGTTGCCATTTACCCTCACAAAAGAAATCGTGTCATTTATGGCCGCTGGACTGAAGTTTTCTTGATCTATCCAGCAAAAATCAATTTAATTTCTGATGTTAACTTATTGTCTTGCAGAATTTAAGTCCCTTGCTGGAGAAAAAAATGTGTGCCAAATTAAGGTCAGAATTGGTAGTAAATCTTCTGCCAATCAAAGTGTAAACGTGAAGCACTTGAAACCAATAGTTCTTTACCTGAAAATGATTTTAAGAGGTTATGAGGATGCCACATTGTGTTGATGAAAGCTGGTTTAGAAATCACTATTCCTAAAGATTCTAACAACAGAAATGTCAATTAATTTATTATTTTTCTTGCTGTTCTACAGATTAATTAGCAAGAAATGACTTGAAAAACTGTCTTGTTTCAATAGTGCTTTCACTGAATTGAGAGAGAAGTCATTGAAAATTATCCAGGAAACTAATTCTTCAGTCACTGGAGGATGGCTTCAGCATCACTGGGCTATGTGACAGTTGAGAAGCCATTTACCAGCTGTACTTGTGGTGAACTAAATAACACAAAAATGAAGATGCTGTGATGGTGTCTGAGGGAAGAAATGCCCTGGTTTTCAAAATCTTACTGGTATGGAGTCCTGTATTAGCTGCAGGCTGAACTGAACGCATGGTGAATGTTATGAAGCTTATTTTGCAGAGCTATGAAGATTTATAGTTGAACCTCCTGAGATCTGCACGTTCAGATGCAGATTTAGATTACTGGTTGCACTTTCATGCTGGGGAAGGGGTTTATTATATGTGCTCCATTTGCTTTGGAAAATATGTTTTTAAACTAAGCTTTAGGCTCATCTTTTCTTCAAGCAACATAAGAAAAACCATAATTACTAACAGCTCAGAAGAAGAGGAGAGGTTTTTTGTTTGGGTTTTGATTGGTTGGTTTGTTAGTTTCTCCCCTGGGCTGGGCCCAGTTCTGCAGCTTTGGGCAAAATCCATCTCTTTGTAGCTCAGGTATACTAGCAGGTAGGCAGAAAGCATCCTGACCTCTCCATCCTGTCCACTGTTTTTATTTTTCTGAAGTTTAATGGGAAGATAACTAATGGGATTCTGTGGAAGTTACCTAAAATCTTAGAGAAGACCTGTCTGAATCCAGCCTGTAGCTTACTTCAACTGTGATTTAATTTTTTTTCTTCCTTTAGTTCTACAGGATTGTACATAAAACATGTGTCAGAAGAGGTTAAAACCTATGTTGGGCACTGTATGACTATCTGGGTAAAGGTATTTCTGTTAAGCCTTTCCTATTAAGAGTTTTTCTATATGGGACCTACTCAAGCAACTAGGTTGGGGTTGGTTTTGTAAAGCCAGGTTGGCAGCTCCATCAGAGGGAGCGTTACCTGCAACCAGTGGAAAAACACAGCACAGATATCCCTGGGCAGCTTTTTAGAATAGCCTTGTGACAATACTGGCTTGCTCCCATTACTTGCACAAGTCGCCCTGCTGAGGACTAGCTCTTTACCCTCCATGTACATGTGGCTGCTGATGGAAATGGATGGGAGATTTGTATTTGTGAAGCCTGCAGGACCACAGATCGATAGCGCTCTTGGTAGGAGGCACCAAGCAGCCTGCCTCCCTTGGGTATTACATGGGCTACTGGAGGGACACAGGCTGGGCTTCAACCTGTCCATGACCACCACCCAAAACCTTGACAGCTCAGGGATAGCTACTAGGGATTAGGCCAGTTACTTTTGTTTCCCACATATTGTTTTATGTATCTTGAAGGTCCCATACCAGCCTCCTCACTCGTTCAGCTGCAGTATGTTCCGATTGTGCGACTCGCTTGTGAGGGCAGAGGAATTGATGGAGCTTCTCTTGAGGATCTTGTTTATGATGTCTTTCCAGGTCTTCTTGTACTGATGTCGTAGTAAAGAGTACACAAAAGGGTCTGAAACAGCTTTGCTGTAAGCTAAGCACTTGGAAATGATTCCCCAGTGGGAATTGATGTGGACCACAGAGGATAATTCGACAAGTCTGTGGAAAGAGGAAGGTTGGGAGAGTGAATATTCATGTTAAAAATATGGAGCAACAGTACAGCTGTAAGCAAACCACACCCCCTCAAGCCCCCAATTTGTTACTGGGCAATTACAAGAAAACAAACAGCAAGTCATACCTATGAAAGTATGAATGCAGTGCTCCCATTTTACATTTCTGAGACTGGAAGTATAAAATTGAGGTCTGATTCCCAAGGATGGGACTATAAAGCTCCTATCAGAATGTCTTGACCTCCAAATTTAAAGGCATCCTTGATTCTGGACAATTAGCTGTACATTTACTGAGGCTAGAAGTGGATTTTGGATGTGTTGCCTCCTAAAAGGCTCCCTTGATCTTTTGCCACAATAAATCAAGAATTTACTCCGAAATGGAATAGCTCCATCAGGATATGAGGCAGTATTCAGAAGAACCTATTTATTTGTTGTTGGAATATGCCTTTTGGAGACTAAAAACTGAAGTCAAATCTCTGATGTAGAGTTGGGTTTTGAACTCATCTGGCTTTCTCAGGCAAACAAGAAGTTGGATAAATGGGTATCTCTCTTTAGAGCTCTGTAACCTAATCCTATTTTATCTGTCTAGTGACCACCCTGTTTGGGATCATAAAAACTCTGAGGTAAGCAGGTCAACTTTTCCCAGAAGATTTACTGCTGGTGAAAAGTATCATGCAGCATCTATCCATAAAATCATTTCCTATACAACCTGTTTTCAACCTTGACATTTTTAGTCTCTATGCCAAAACTTACCCATATGGATCAAGTTACTTTCCCTGATTATGCTAGGGTTTTCAGTCCTAGTTAAGGAAATCACTTAGAAATAAAAGTTAGAAAATAAAGTTTGTTAGGAAATGAAGTTTCTTGGTTGATATTTCACTTCTTAATATGCTTTTTCCTTAATTTAGTGCTTTTGTGGTGTGGATCTTTCTAGTACTACCTGTCATTAAATCATGTTTCTGGCAGCTGAAGTTCATCATAGACTTAATAGGACTCTAAAGAAAATGAAAGGAGTATAATCTCCCCAGGCATGTTACCTGCTGACTTTCAGACTTAGGTCACCATTGAATCCATCACGACAGGAAGCTTAACCACAAATATTGCAAACAAGTATTTCTGCACAGCCCAACATAATTTCCTAAATATTGTTCCAAAACCATATGTTGAATGCTAAAGTTTGAAATCAGGACACAAAGTGGCGTTGCTTGGTCTCATGGGACTCACATTCCCCTACAATTAGCCATCTAAAAAACTTAGCATCTTGTCTGGACTCTCTAGGTCCCCTCTGAGAAGCCACCTCACTGGTGCAATCTACCTTTCTTAGCCAGTCCAGGTCCTACAGAGAGAGTTTGGGTGTCTTTGAACAGTTTGTCTGGGTCATTGGAGAAGGACACGAGGAAAATTCATCACTCTGAAAATGGCCTGATACAGCTTGAATTTAAATCTGGTCATTTTAAAGGCCAAACATCCACTTTTGCACCAAATTTAGTGAGGCAAAACTTTAAAGTCATTTGAGGGAGGGAGAGAAGGGAGAATTTTATATACTCCTCATACCAATGCTAGCAGAGATAGTCCACTTTGAATGGAAACTTGGAGTACTTTTGACAGGGAAATATTGATAATTCCTCAAGGTTTTCTTCCCCCATGTCTTTGAGCAGCACTGAAGGTCAGTTCTCTTCAATAGATCTCTACAGCTGTTGAGAAACTATTGATTTTTCCAGAGGAGGAACAGTTGTATGTGCTGCTAGAGACCCCACTGTGCAGTGACATGTAAGAGCTTTACCAAAACACTCTTCAGCCATGGGTGCCCTTAAACCTGCCTGGAAAATACTTCAATTGCTACTGTTTCTTGAGAGAAACACCCATTCCAGGGACTCTTCTGGACAAGGTTTCTGGAGCAGCAATAACAAAAGTTTTGGTACTACAAGCAGTTTAAAGATGAGGGCGGGTTTTTTCCCTCTGTCATTTTGTTGTCATTCCATTAACTTTCACCACATCATGTTGTTTAAAATAGCACTGGCAGGTGGCATGGTCCAGTCATTTGAGCACAGAAGTGGGACTAAGGAGCCTTAATTTGTTACAGCCCTGACTACAAACTTCTGTCTTCTCTCCCTGTTTTGGTTTGCCTGGACTGCAAACCCCATGGCAAAGGTGCTTTATGCAAGCAATTTTATGTATTGCTCTCATCAGAAGTGAGGTGCACCTGTACAAGGATGTTTTTAGGGCTGGTGACATTGGAGAAAAATACTCTTTGGGCTCACAGACCTGTGAGATATTTGAGGTGAGCATTGGCTGTGTGACACGACAGCACCTGGGAATTGCTCCTTCCCCTCCTTGGGTGTCACTTGGCTCAGCTGGTCACTGTAAGCAACTTTGAGATACCAAAAGCTGTCACCTGCCCCAGCTGTCTCCCTCTTTGTCTCATCAAACCAATGCTGTCCTTTCAACCTCTCCCTGTAGCTTGTGGTTGGTATCTTTCTTACAAGGTAGAATCCAAACTCATACATAGTTATCATCTACCCAAGCTGCTGGGGGCGGGGCGGTGTCTCATCTGGTGTATTTTTCTCTCGTTTAATAAAATGGAGCTTATGACACCCAAGTTAATATGCTCTAGAATGAGAGTTGCCTGTTTGGAAATTAATCATTTTCTGAGTCATGTTGGCTTGGTAATCTGCCACAGGCCGGCCTTGTCCCCACGGGCCGGCCTTGTCCCCACGGGCCGGCCTTGTCCCCATGGGCCGGCCTTGTCCTCACTACTCTCCATGTTGTGTATTCAATGCCTCCTTTGCATTTTGAATTTCACCTGGGTGATTTACCTTTACTGAATGTTACACAGATGTGAATTTGATGAATCAGAGACTCACAGACTGGTCTGGGTTGGAAGGGACCCCAAGGATCACAGAGTTCCAACCCCCTGCCACAGGCAGGGACACCAACCTCCAGGCCTGGAGCTACACAAGGTTGCCCAGGGCCCCATCCAACCTGGCCTTGAACACCTCCAGGGATGGGGCACCCACCCCCTCTCTGGGCAGCCTGTTCCAGCCCCTCACCACTCTCTGTAAAAAAATTCTCCCTAATGTCTCATTTAAACCTTAAATGAAGTTTAATTAAAATCAGTGGATTGCCTTGAATCACCAAAACACACCAGATTTGTGTCTCTGCCTGTCAATCAGTTCTAGGAGATGTTAACAATCTCCACTTAAAGCATATCAAACAGGCACTTCAGGGCTGCAAGACTGGACTTGCTAATTTTGCTTTCATTGACTGATCAACTAAAAAGCCTACACTTTTATTGACAGAATTTTAAATATTTTCTTTGATTATTTTCCCTAAGTGTCCTTGGTATTTACACATTTTGTAATTCCTCTGTATTATTTTTTTGTAGTAAATGCCATTTGCAGCTATCAAGCAGCAAACACAGAAATGCAGATAAACCCGGAGCTATGCAGTTCCATTCCATGTACAAACAATTAAATGCCAGCCTTTCAAGGCACATCACATACTTTATTCCCTTTGAAAGAGGGTTTAGTTTCTCCTTGATGAGGGAAATCATACGCATAGCTTCAATTTTCATGAAAAGCTTCTGCCAAAAAGACATTTTCAGTGAAGGAGCTTTAATATTTCAGTGCTTCCCGTAAATTACATTCCGTAGCATTGTCTGTGTAATTCCCTTTCTTGTTTTCACAAGCTACTCTCCTACTTTCTTGCCTTCAATACCTTTTCATTTCAAAGCTGGAAGCTGTTTTGCTGTGGTATTTTGCTAATATTTTGGAAACCTGTAATTCCACGATGCTTGTCATGTCAAATGGCTATCCAATTATTTTATTTCCCTGGGGATGGGGGAACAAATGGGATTGTTATGTTGAAGATTAAGCCCTTGGTCATGTACACAGATAATACACACTGCAAACTCTTTATATACATTGCAGTTCTGTAAAATATTTTACTGAACTTGTATACATCCAGCTGGAGGTTACTACGGTGGCAGCACACCATCTGCTGTGACTTGTTTAAACCCGAGCACCTCACTGGCTTGTGGAGAAAAATCTGAACACACCAGAGCCTCAGACAAGCCAAAATGCCTTGTTGTTCAGCAGTGAAACAAAGCTGGTGCAGCATTTTGGAGCTGGTAGATAGATGGTGAAGTTCTCACCAGAAGAACTTCCATCCTTTCCCCAGGAGCTGGGATCAGCTGGCATTCCTGACGTGTCCAATTAGGATATTTTTTTCCCCACACAAGTCCCATAATACCAGAATTAGACCTTATTGGTTTCTTTTGTGTTGACAATATAAATAAGCTGGCCATGATTTTTACAGTGATGTTGATTTTCCTTTATTTTCACCTTATTTCTTTGTAGGTTGAAACTTTTGCATGCTGTCTTGCTAATGAAAAAAAAAAAACCAACCCTAATTTAATCATTGCTGCTTGATATAGAAATGACACTGTGGTGAATGCTGGCTGGTTTGCCCTTAGCCAGTTTTGCCCCTTATGTGGAGCACATATTACAACTGGCCAACTTCTGTTATCCCAGCTGACTTTTGGACTAATCCTGCAAATCTCTTGTAGCAAATCTTGCAAACCAGAGTCACAGGAGCCACCTGGCAGCGCAGAGATGTGAGAGCAGGCAGCATGTCCAGCCTGTACCAAAAAGCTTTTTCTATCCCTTTCACTTGTGATGAAGAACAGAAGGCCACAACATAAAATTATGGAGAAAAATGATGTATTTATATGCACAGACAGGTAAGATCTGAAGTTGCAGAGGAATTCTGGACTTGCTTGTCTACCTGAGCAGGATCTGCATGGAGAGACAAGCAACTACTTTAAAAGCACAGTTTGTTTACTCCTTGTCCCCCAGAGAGGATACAAGAGTTTTTTAATATTCTGCCTGATCCACCATCCTCCTCTGTAACCTGAGGGCTTGGGGCTATGAACTTCTTCCTGATATTACTTCAGGAGTTTTAATTTAAAGCCAATTTCCTCTCACATTGACACCACTTATTAACGTACATGAGCAAAGTTCTGTATTTCAGGATGAAAAGCCTGGAGTTGGAAATTAATATCAGAAATTGGCATGACTTATTTTAATTTTTCTTATGAAAAAAGCTCCTTGGAGAAAATAGATTTTGAACAATATTATTTAATAGCATGATAATAAATATAGCAAAAGAAGAGATGTGTGCTAATAGAATTTTTTACAAACCACAAAACAAACTATGCCTAGCAATAAATAATACAGGGTACTGCATCTATCATGCTGGTACAGAGGAAACAAATAAAGAAGAATGAGATTCTACAGATGTACCACTGAACTAATTGGAAGGGCGTTTTCCTGATGAAAGAGGTGCCTAATCTAATTTTTTATCTTAATGTAATCTGAAAAACTCTGGTTTACACAGAAAATTATTTATCTGACTGGGCTTATAAGCACAGCTCCTTCACTGGTTCATGGGATTGCTAGAGACCATGATTTGTTGGGGTTTTTTTTTTCCAGTGTGGAAGCAGAAAGGTGTTGTTACAGTACAGCCTTCTGCTCTCAGGCCTCAATTCGTTAAGTCCTTGGAGCTGGCTGTCCAAATGAGAGGCAGCTACACACTGCAGCGTCTATTTTCTGTTCACTGCCTTAGAAAAATGGTTGATTGCCTCTATCTTGTGAATGCAAAGCACTGGGGACACTCCAGAAAATAACTTGCTTCAAAGGTGAAGCTCCAGAGCTTCCGAATCCCCTCAACTTCCACACCCCCTGGCCGTGTGCATGAGGTGCAGGGAAGCGCAGTAACACACGTCCCCGACTAACAGCGTAGTGCCCAGCAAGGTCTGGAGGGGAGAACTCAGGTGGGAATGCCTCCAGCCTGTCGTGCAGTGATCCTCATGGAGCTGAAAAGTCCAGGGAAGTGACAGCCTTCACTCCACCGACATGCCTGGCCAGCACCCAGCCCTCTGAGCATTCTACATGCACTCAAGACCTTTCATCTGGACTCTTCTCTCTGTGGCAAAGCTGTTTGTCCTCAACAGACCAAAAACTTGAGGACACGTAGGTGATCCTTGTGTGGACTAAAGGGAGGAGGGTTTCAGTTTATCTAACCCCTCTTCTGGATCTTATGGCTGTTGGGACACAAATTAGGGTTAAGGGGAGCTGGGGAGGTGGTGTTTGGAGGCTGAGAACTGAGGTGCCTGTGGAGAAGCACAGAAATCCTGCTGACAGTCCCGGTTAGAACGCTCAACGTTACTTGTGCTGGAGCTGCAAGCCATTCTGTGACTGGGAGGTTTTTCCTTGAGTTCAGAGACCCAACGTGAGATTAAATTTAACCACTTGTGATGAGACAAAAACTCTTAACGCCTTATAGGCTGACAGCTAAGGCTGAATGCCTACAGCTATGTCTTCTGGTGCCTAGGAAGTGAAAGTGAAGGTAAATAGACCAACAGTTACAAAGTTATCTGCCACGTTGTCGTTGCTGTTATCAACAACATTGTTGCCACTATCTGCAACATTGTTACACAGTTAATTTCATGGCTGTTACAAAGTAGCAGCACACCTTGATTTGTTATTATTTGGTGACCATCAAACCGATGGGACATGGAGGTTTCCATTTTTACCATGAGACTACAAGACTTTCTCATGATTTTTTAATTGTTGTTAGAAACAGAGGTGCAGGATATTCTACTGGATTGGAAATACTTTGGGCTGGCTATGTGCTCACTTACACTGGGTCTCAATTCAGCTTTTTCAGTGATTTTTTTTATGATGGATCTGAGTTGGACAGAAGCCAACCCCAATAATTTCTATTTGATAGCACTGAAATAGGGGAGACTTTGCTTTATATTTTATTTTCTGCATAGCAACATTTTAGTTTCTTTCCAGTAAGGAACCCAAGTTGTAAATTTCTTTCAAGGAACAGAGAATGCTTTTCTGGATATACTCACTTGCTCAAACTTTGTGTTTCATAGGAGTAATTTTGTGTTTCCCACAGGAGCCATTCCTAAAGATAAGCTAGCAGATAGATAAGGACATCTGACCATAAATCACAAGATTTATGAGCCAGAACAGCTCTGATATTCGATGTTTATGACTAATAAACTTTATCCAGTCAGACAAAACTATAATTTAAGTTTGTGGACTGTGTTCTCACCTCAGCTGGATCCTCTTTGACTGGATTTTTACAGTCTGACCTATTCAGGCAAGTGCCTTCCCCTGCAGATCAGCCCCTGTCCAGGGAGGCAGGCTGAGGAGCACATGACTCACCATGAGAAAAGTCTGCAAAATCCCCTGGACTCACTTCCTAAATCATTCCCCTGCGACCAAGGCACTGGCTGAGCAGAGGTGGACCCACAGACCGCCCCGGGCTTGTGTCAGGTCACTGCTGTCACATCTTACACACTTTTGATGGCTCAGTAAATGCAACCACTGTCACAGGAGTGGAAACATCACACACAGTTTTCACAGGAGACCTGAACCATTTTCTGGTTCAGAGCGCCCTACTTCTCCAAGTGAAGAGAACACCTCCATAGTCTTTTCCAGTATGTAGGTTCACACTTACCTTGTAATTACATAAGGTGCAAAACAAAGTATGAAAGTACCAATAAAGGTACTTATTTTCCTGGTGGCTCGCTGCCTCCTCCTCTTCTGTTCTTCTAGACAACGCTCTCTTACGCTGTGGGACATGCAACACAAACAAGAACAGGAATCACAACAGCAGGTAGCAGGCTGCAACAGCTTTACTTATGGAACAATGGCAATCAGTCACTCCAGTTTGTGTTGTATTTGCAGAAGCCAACACCAGCTGTGCTACATTTATATGGGACAATACCAAGTATTAATGCAGCATACCATCACCTTACCCTCCAAAAACGGTCACTGAGAAAGACATGGTCATATATTTATACACACACATCTCCAGTACATCATAGAATCATAGGAGTTGGAAGGGACCTCCAGAGATAATCAGGTCCAAGTCCCCTGCCAAAGCAGGGTCCCTAGCTCATATTGCACAGGTCAGTGTCCAGATGGGGCTGGAATCTCTCCAGAGAAGGAGACTCCACACCCCCGTGGGCAGCCTGTCCCAGGGTTCTGTTACCCTCACTGTGTATATGTCAATATATATATATATAGTCAAATTCTTGGAATTCAGCCTTTAATTCAGTTGCAGCTCTATTTTTTTAATATATATATATATATTTTAAATACTCTAAGCTGTATTTGCAGACCAGAGTTTGCCTTATGATATTCAGAGGAATATCCAGAGTTGGGTAGACAGCATGCTACTTCCATAAAAACCACTGTCTTAGGAGAAACTTCCCAGTAAGATAAGCAATAAAACAATGAAATCAGAATGGTAGGGGAAAAAAAACAAGCTCTGAGCATTCAGCCTGATGTTGGAGGAATTGCTGCATCCCACAGCTGAGAACCAGGTGGCCATAAACCTTTCAGCAGCCCATGCAGCTCTGCATGGCCCCTGTGCTGAACACTCTGCAAAGCCAGGAATTACTGAACAGACCCAGGGCGCTGTGATGTTCTGCCTCCTCACCTCCACCCAGACTTGTTTCTGACTAAGCAGATACAAATTAGTCCCAGCCTAGGTTTTTTCCTACCTGTGGAATTTTAGGATGAGAGCTTCTCCTTTGAGTTTCCCAAAAGTTTCTCCTTCAAGTGGTGGTCTCACCAGGTCACCACAGAACTGCTAAGGCCCTCAGTGTACCAGCAAGGTGATGGGAGCACAGGACTGAGACCATGCTTGCACTGCAAGAAATCCCCTTTGCAATCAGCACCTTTGCTTGCTAAAAGAGTGATAACATGGAACTCCATCCTTCTTTTCTACCTGCTTGTCTAATTCCTGTGCTGGCTGGACATCCTGAGGGAAGTGGAGAAGTCAGTGTCTTCTCCAGGCAGGTAGGTTGGGTGGGCAGCACTAGTTGTATCTCCCAGAGCCCTGGAGCCATCTGTACCTGAAGTAGTCCCTTTGAGAAAGGGAAAAACCAAAGCCAGGCTGAGCTCCTGGCACCTTTCTGCATGCACAGCAGCACTGTTATGAGCTGACTCACTGCAGAGGTCCATGGTAAAGCAATTGCAAGCTGCGTGGTCTGGCCCATGTGCTGGTTGTAACTGCCTGGCATCGGTCCCTCTGCTTTTATCAGAAGCCTGTGATTGATGGCTCGCTGTCAGATTCCATGCTCACATATGCTTATAGCTGCAAGGTGGGACACAGGGGGAAATGGCCAGCCTCTTTTTAATGGTCTGTGGGGACAGGACAAGGGGCAATGGCTGCAAGTTGGAGCACAGGAAGTTCTGCACCAATCTGGGGAAGAACTTTTCCCCAGTGAGGGTGAAGGAGCCCTGGGACAGGCTGCCCAGGGGGTGTGGAGTCTCCTTCTCTGGAGAGATTCCAGCCCCGTCTGGATGCTGACCTGTGTGCCCTGTTCTAGGGACCCTGCTTTGGCAGAGGGGTTGGACCTGATGATCTCTGGAGGTCCCTTCTAACCCCTACAGCTCTGTGATTCTTACACTGTCCGCTCTCCCTGTAAATGTGTGATCATCATCTAAACACGTTACACCCTGAGGATCTCAGTGTGCTTCCATGATCCCTGTGGCAGTGAGTTCTTACATTACCTTTCAGTTGCATTAAAGTGTTACCTTAGATCTGCTTCATACACGATCCAACACTCCCAGTCCCAAGAGCAGCTACTATGATGGGAAAACGACCACACTACTGGAGGAGAAGGTTTTCCTCCTTGAAATAACAAATCATCTAACTCTATAAGAATATGCCTAAGTAGAATGAACACACGTCTAAAAGTGTTATGTGCTCTGTGTCTGAGTTATTTGCAGTGAGAAATGACAGCTGAGAAGGGGGAAAAAAATTCCACCTTTTCAAGGGAACCTATGTGCTTTCAGTTCTGCAAAAGCTGGAGAACTTGGAATAATTTTAGGTGCAGACAGATGATCTTTGGGGTTCAGCAGCTTCACTTCAGACCCATGTTACTAAATTCACAGTATCCCAGGCACACAGCAATATAGGAAACCTCCAAAATAAGTTCAATTTGGGCAATGTTAAGGTGTAGAAGGTGGCATATTTTTTGCCTCTAATGATTCCTCCAGTTATAACTTTTCCCTACTGGCATATACAAAGCTGTCTGCGACTCCCAGAGCTCTCAGATGACTTGGGAAATCCTGGTAAGCTTCAACCAATTTGTTTTTTTTTTCCAGTCCTTCCAGATGTAGCTAGTAAATAGCACATGACAGAGGAAGGTATTTTATCTCATCCCTTCATACAGGCAATGTATACAGATGGGTATTTTTCTTTTGCATGCACTTCTATGCACTAAGATCAGAACATAAATGCAAGCTGAGGCAGTAACACCAGCAGTAAGCCAGATCATTGGCTAAGCTTTCTCTTAAAGATTTTAATATCCTGGAACATCTGAGATATGTCCCTTTGAAGATTTGGTATTTTAAACAAGGTTTATGAGATACTGGACCTTAAGATCTATAAAGCTGATCGATAGTATAAGATAGTATAAATAATTTGGGTGAAGAAATACATGAGTTGGGCACTTCAGAGAAGTCTCTCTCAGAATACCTATGCTGTTCTTCAGAACAAAGTCAAGAAAACACAGTGCCCAGTAAAAATGCCTAAGCTAACTTGAAATGATGTGTGCCCCCCTGCCCTTCACACAGTTTTGCTGTGGTATTTAGAGGTTTCCTTCGTACTTGTCTGGAATGATCTTCAGAAGCTCGCTCATGCCTTTCCAAGTCACAGGTAATAAAGCCATCTGTCAAAACGCCTGTCTCCAGACACACACCCCCTGAGGGTGGGTTCTGAGTCATAGGAAGCAGAAAATTGTCCATAGGCATTTCTCAGCGCTGGAACCAGGCTGTGCCAAAAGCCAGGGAAGTCGGGGTAGGCTAAGGTGGGATTGCAAGCTTTGGTCTCTCCTGTGCCCCCCATGCCTCTGGTGTTAGGTGCTGTAGTAAACAAGGAAATTGCCTGTATATATATATAGACCACTTATATAATTTAAGTGTGATGTCAGAGCTTTACAAACGTCACTGACTGCTGGGGGAGACCTGCAGCCTTTCAGTACCTCTCCCAGCAGGGAAGGCAATCCCAGGTTCTAACCCTGTCAGCAGAGATAGCTGTCAGCAGTTAAGGCAGCCCTACCACAGCCACCATTTCTATAGCCTAGAAGAGAAGCTAAACCCCTCCTTTCTTTAGAGAGGAGGGCTGGAATAACCTGATGCAGGCCATAAATAACCATTAGTTATCCATTACTCCCAGCAAAGCGCCTGCACAACTCTTGTCTCCTCTGCCACCCCATCGAATCCACCCCTCAGTGAGATGATTACAACATGCAGGAACACCCTCACAAATTAACCTAGACCAGAGGGGGAAAAAAAAATGCAGAGGAGGAGAAATACCAATGAGATGTTTTTTGCCCTTTTTCTGAACTTTCCTGTGCAGTCCAGGCATACTTTAAGCATTAAGCATCACAACTGTAGCTCCAAAGAGCCCCAGTGGGTCTATGGCACCGGGGTCCTGGGAGTAATCACCCTATCTCATAGTGTGTGCAGGAACTAAGACCAGTTGAGGCACAGGTTAGCAGCCAGACAGCACGTAGGGCAGAAGGGTGTTTTTCCCTCTCTGTGACTCGGAGGGTGAGGGAAGATTTATATGTGTGTTTCTCAAGAACGGGACTTGCCTGAAGTTCTGCTCTGCATTCTTGGTCAAGAGACAGATCAAATGGCTTAACTGGAGAATTTTGAGCAGAAGTTTCTGTTCTTGTAAGAGAGTGCTGTCCTACCCTGATCCTTTCAGCCTCTAGGCTTAGGAATCCCCAAAATATGACCCTTTTTTTTTTGAGGAGAGCCCCATGTGCTTTCAGTCCTGCAGCTCTGCTCCTGCCTGACTGCAAATGGAGCTGGGATTCACCTCCAGCTTGCAGAGCAATGGATGGCAAGGGGGGTCAGGTGGGATGCCTGCTGTGGGACAGCCCTCTTCAACGGCTCCTGGCTTTCCTCCCATCAAGGCAGACTTCTTTCCCTGTCCCAGATGCCTCCCTGCACTGCCAGCTGCCAGGATTTTTCAGAAAGACATTTCCCTTCCCTTCTGTCTCTGACAGAGATAGCCCAAACCTTTAGATCCCATTTGTGACTCTCTCCAAGCAGCACAGGCATCCCTCACAGCCGCTCCATCACTGCTACCTAGCCAACCATTCTGTCCCTTTGCCCCTGGAAAATACAGCAGACCCTTTCCTTTCCAAACACTCACTCCAGTCACGCTAAACCCTAAGACAGATTAGCAAACAGGGCTGATTTCTTTGCACACTGAGACCAGTGCCCCTGGTTTCCCCCTCCAGGGCTCACTCATTGCCTCCTGCCACCCTGTCACAGTCCTACCTGGGTCTTAGGCTGACCTGCCCCAGCTCATCAGAACCTCTTAGCTGGGACATGCTGATCCATCAGCCACCCTGTCCTGCTCCGTCCTGCCTCAGCTGTGCACTTCTCAAATCCCCATTTCCAGAGGCAGATCACTCTGGCTTGTCCTGCTGCCCCCTTCTCACCAGCCCAGTGCTGTGTCCTTCCATCCGCGCCTGTTCTGGTCCTCTCCGTATCCTCCTCTCTGCTTCTCATGGGCAGAACCATCGCATACTCACAGCACAGTCTGGCTTCCTCCTCCCCTGGGCACCGGGCACCTTCCCCAGCTCCTCGCCAGCATCGCTGCCTGCCCAGCACCACCTTTGGGCTTCCATCCAGCAAGGTTTTCTCTCCTTCAGCTTTACCACTACGTTCCTCTCACTGACCCAGGGAAAACTGTCTCTCCCAACCTCCCTCCTCCAGCCAAATCCGCATCCCTTCCAGATCCAGACCTAACCTATTCACACAAGATTTACAGTTTGTGTACAGCTCCTGCTGGGACTCTTTCACACACATTCAGACCTGTTTGGTGCTTGCCCTCAAGCCCATTATCCTCCCAGCCCCTGGAGACTTCTCTCCTGTGTTTAATCACCGGGGGCTCTCTTAAAGGCTTTGCTTTGAAAGGAACTTTATCCATCCCTCGCTTGTCACATTAACATTGCTACTGGAGTCTCTCTCTCACGTGGATTTGAGTACAGGCATTCGAGCGTATGCATTTTGCAGCTGTTATTCCCTTACCATTCTGCCTTTGGGGAAAGATGAATTTACAGGGAGAGAGATAGGGAAACTGCCAGGCAAAAGGAGCTGCACGCAGCACCCAGCTCCCCCTCCTGAATTCGGACTGAAGGGACATGTGCAGCCTCAGCCTGCTCCCTCTCAGGGATCCAGCAATGTTTCTTGACCAAAAAAATGCAGATCTATCGACCACTAAATCCACCTTCAGAGACAAAGGGCAGAGATCCAATCGCTGCCTTGAAGGGAGGTGCGTGCTCAGCCAAAACTGCCCGTTTCTTTGCTCTCCCTCCCAAAACAAGCCCTTAAGCTCAATTAAAAAAGAGAGTTGTTTCTACAACCAGAAAAATAAACCCAAGTAACAAGAAACATGCAGAATAGAAACTGGCAAGGATGCTTGTTCTCTCCCCCTCCCCATCCCCTGCTGTGCTACAGCTCAAACTGTATTTAACATAACATTGAGCCCCATCCTCGGTTCCTCTGTAGTCTCACTCACTGAACACACAGGCACCTTACCTGGGGTGGATGTCCACAAGGAGCACCAGGGTCTGCATAGTGATCACATCAATCCGCTTACAGTGAAACCGTGCCACCTTCAGCACTTTTAGATATGTGAAACACAGGACTACAAGGGAGAGGAGGAAGCTGAGGGTGTGAAAGACCCCAGTGAAAATCACAAACTGTGTCCTATCCTCTGGTCTCTTGTTGTACAGGGTGCAGGAGGCATAGAGGTGATGGAAACCCACCCAGGAGAGAGAAGCTGCCACTATCGGGAACGACACCGAGTGTAACCACGTGTAGCTCAGTATGAGAGCAGCATCTCTGTACCTCATTTTGGAGTGATAACTTAGAGGGAAGACCACAGCAATCCACCTGTCAATGCTCAAAGCTGCCATGCTCAACATGGAGTTCGTGGTGAGAAAAGTCTCCAGGAAGCCCACAATGTGGCAGATCTGATCTCCTCCTGGTTGACTCTTGAAAATGATCCCAGCCAAGGTGAGGGGCATGTTCGAAACAGTCATCAACAGGTTGCAGAAGGTGAGGTTGAGGATGAACAATCCCGGGACCTGCTTGCGGATGTCGGAGCTGTACAGGAAGCACAGCAGCACCAGCACGTTGGCCAGCAGGGCCACGAGCATCAGCACCACCACCACAAAAGCCAGGATCACCTCCCAGATGCTCATGGTGCGTCCGGTCACAGGAGGGACATCTCCGAAACTGCGCCGCGCCGGCACCCGGGGAACATGGTGCGAGGCGCGCTCACCTCACCCTCCTCCCCAGCCTGCTCACACTCTTGCATGCCCTCCGTATTTTTAGAAGAGCTGCAGGTTTGGGGTTTGGTTTCTTTTTTTCTCCAACCTCCCCCTCCTCGCTGCTCCTTTCCACGTCAACGCTTTCCGAGACGTGCACAAAAGCGCTGGGAATGCCCATCAAACTGCAAGGAGGGCTTAAAAAATATCAGCAGGACTGAACCACCGTCTCCATTCGGTCCGTTCGAAGGAGAGAGGGTTATTCTGAGCAACTGCTCTCCTGAGATGCCTAATTATCAGCCTGAAGCTTTGCAAGCAATTCACCGAGTGAATTGTGCTCTCTTTCTCTCCTGCTTTCTGTCTCTGTCTCTCTCTCTCTCCCCGTCTCTCCCTCTTGCTCTTTTTCTCCCCTCCCCTCCCCTCCAACCCTCACTCCCTTCCAAGCTGAATGTAACCTGCTTTTTATGATCACAGATAAAAACCCCACTAACGGATTAAAGCATGCACACTGCTGGTGATTCGCAAACGTGATTATGTCATCCCCATGCCGCAACCCTCCCCTTCTCCTCACGACTGTGACTAGACTTTCCTCAAGAGAAACCCCATGCTTTCATTTAATTGATTTAGCCATTAATTTGCAAGCAGCTGTGTAACTGAATTCCTGCACTCCAGAGTGTCTCCTACATTTCAGTGTATGCCTTCCACAGTTGCTGCTTGCTCTCAGCCAGGGCAGGGGCTTTCTCTTCTCTTCCCTTCCTTAGCGGTGCTCGAAAAGACAGGGAAATACGAATGTATTCTGCTGCTTCTCTGGAAGGCTACGGGGATGGTTTTCCTGCTCTGGTTTAATACTTGGCAGTTCTGTGTCTCCAAGCACAATGTGCAGGAGGAGAATGATTGCCTCCCCTCCTCCTTTAAAAGTAGGGAAACCAGAGCCCCAAATGCCGCTGTAAGGAACCCAAGGTCATAGAGCAGATGAGTGGCAGAGACAGCAACACGCTGTCAGCTTTGCTGTTCGGTCAGGCTTTCTTCCCTTCAACAGCCTCTGCTTCTTCCTAATCAAAGCCTCCCTCCCTGTCAGGGTGAGCATCCCGTGAGATCAAAACCAAGCAGCAGCTTGGCAAAGGGAACAGGAGCGAATCTGCATTGCACGCCGTTAGGTGTTGAAATTAAGTTGGTTTTAAAAGGAGGGGGTGTTTTCAGACTGCCTCTCCTGTCTCTTTAAAACAGTTTGAACTGGGAAGGCTGAGCGGTCCCAAGCAATCCAGCCAGCTTTCTCATCAAGGCAGCCAAGCCTTAATCCCCGCACAATAAGAAGGCAAAAGATACCCTGCAGCACAGTTACTGTGGCTGAGTAAGTGCCTCCGCACGTGTGCCAGAGCTGGATGCTCAGGTGGATGTTCCCTCCTCGCCAGAGCCATGCACACTGGATTTACAGCAGCTCTTCATGTCAGACACTTGGGCTCAGTAGCGGAGCTGTCACCCCGCACGCTGCCGGAGCTTGGCACGCTGTAGGAAGGCCACTTCTCTGCCCGCTCTTGCTTTGGTTTGTTTTGTTGAGGTTCAACAAAAGCAAGTGGAGAGTCTGGCACCTGGGAAGGAACAGCCCTTTGTGTCAGTACAGGTTGGGGGTGACCTGCTGGAGAGGAGCTCTGTGGAGAAGGACCTGGTGGATGACAGGGTGGCCATGAGCCAGCAGTGTGTCCTGGGGCTGAGAGAGACAATGGGATCCTGGGGGGCATCAGGAGGAGTGTGGGCAGCAGGTCACAGGAGGGGATCCTCCCCTCTACTCTGCCCTGGTCAGGCCCCACCTGCAGTGTTGTGTCCAGTGCTGGGCTCCCTGGGATAAGAAGGACAGGGATCTCCTGGAGAGAGTCCAGAGGAGGCTACGAAGATGATGAAGGGCCTGGAGCATCTCCCCTGTGAGGAAAGGCTGAGGGAGCTGGGGCTGTTCAGCCTTGAGAAGAGAAGACTAAGGGGGGACCTAATTAATGTTTATAATTATCTTAAGCAGGGGATGCAGGAGGAATCAGCCAGCCCCTTTTGAGTGTCTGTGGGGACAGGACAAGGGGCAATGGCTGCAGGTTGGAGCACAGGGAGTTCCACACCAACATGGGGAAGAATTTTTCCCCAGTGAGGGTGAGGGAGCCCTGGGACAGGCTGCCCAGGGGGTGTGGAGTCTCCTTCTCTGGAGAGATTCCAGACCTGTCTGGACGCCTATCTGAGTGAAATGTCCTAGGGAGCTGCTTTGGCAGGGGGTTGGGCCCGATGATCTCTGGAGGGCCCTTCCAACCCCTACAATTCTGTGATTCTATGATTCTATGATTTTCTTCAACCTGGCTTTAAAGATGTTTCTTTAGGCTTTTTAATTGAGACAGAAACCTGTTGATCCCCATAGATGGCTGGGACCCTCCAGGACAGCTCCTCTGGGAATGCAGCTCCTCCAAACACACACTTAGCAGGCAAGGGGCAGCTTAGGGTGCAGAGCCCAGGTCTGTCCATGAGCCCTGTGAACTCCCTGTCTCCAGAATGCAGGCGCATGTCCTCATGCTGAGTGGATAGACTTTGGTGCCACTTCTCTGGAGTGGCAGTGATTCAAAGCAATATAAGAAAATCCTAAAGGTGACCTCTTCTCTAAATAAAAGGGTCCTTGATCTTCTGGAAGGTCGCTAAGGAGATGAGAAGAAGATGCAGATGCTGCTGCATGACACCAGAACCTCAGCGAGTTTCTTTCTCAGGTAGGAAGTGACTGCCCTGGCCATTAAAGCTGTCCTAGCACCCATAGCCTGAACAGGTTGTCATGTAGAGGACCTAGTGTGATGCCAGCTTAAAGCTCAGCAAACAAAGAGAACTGCAGGCCCTCAGGAAGAGGCCACGGGCACTGAGAAGAAAAACTGGCAAGCTACTAAAGATGTGGCAAGACTTGCTGGAAAACTAAGAAGGAGAAGGAAAAAGGAAGGGAAATCCTGGGATCCAGGTGCCCTGTGACAGAGAGGGGAACCACGTGCACATCTGGTGTCAAGGTGATACCTGCATTCCTCCCATGATCAGCCTCCTCCTCAGCTCAGCTCAGTCCTACAAGGCCCCAGGCTGCAGAAATCACCCAAAGCCCAGCAGCACTGGCACGGGGCAGTCGTTTGTGCTACCTTGCAGCACATGAGGCTATGGCTTTATCAGGGTGGTTTCCTGCAGCAGGGTGCTCTTTTCCCTTTAACGAGCTGCAGTGTCTCCTGGATTTAAAATCTCTGCTTGTGAGTAATTCCTTGGTGTGGCAGAGGGTCTGGCATCAGTGTCAAGCCCAGATAGACAGGAGGGAAGAAATTTGTGTCTGGAGATAAAGGATTAGGGATGACTGTTAGGGAAAGAGGATGGGCAAATGTGAAATAATGGGAGGCAGAAGGAGATGGTTCAGTGAAGCAGGGATTGAGTATGAAAGGTTGTATTTGGGGTGGCATGGGATAGGTGCTGCAGAGGACCTGTTGTGAGGGCACTGATGTGCTGATGTGGAGTAAACAGTGAGCAAAGGGTGATGGTTGATATATCTTGATGAGTAGGAGAGGCTGGCAGGATAGTGGACTCTGCTGAATGTCTCTACCAGGGAGTGGAAAAGCATGCAGTGGATAGCTGCAGGGCTTAGAGCAGCTCCACAGTCTTCTCTGTGTGATGTCAGAGCTCCTTCTTCCAAGATCTGAACTCTCCTCTCCCTCTAACCAACCCTTTCCCCCCAGAGTTTGGTAGGATGCTACCACCATTCATAACTGTGGGAAAGTAAATTGAAGCAAATTTGTTATGGATAATTATTGGCTTAAATTAATGAAGCCTTCCCAGTCCTGTGGTTCATGGTTTACTGGTTGCTTTGCCTTTTCCTGTCAAGCTATTCTGTGTTGTACAAGTTTCTCAGGTGAAGAAAACCTTATCAGTAAGGTTAAATTCCCATTGGGTACAGGGAAAATGTAGCTGCTGAAAAAAAAGGCTTAAATCCACAATGAAATGAAAAAGGCTTCTAGATTTCAAGAGAAAGCTGAAGGTTTCTCTTGACGACTGATTTGAGTCTTGGTATGTAGATCTAACTCTACGGGCACAAATAATTTCCATAATTGATTCCCTTGTTGGTAATCTCTGCAGCTAAGAATATTTCCTGAATGCTTCTGGATGTATTTGTCATGCTTACCTAAGTGAGCATGATGGATCCATCAAATAGATTCGCTTTATACAAATCAGGAGGAAAGAATATGCTGTGCATATTTTATCAGTGTGGAGGAAATGAACATGTTGCAAGTTTGGTTTGGAACATTTCAGTGACTACACTGTGGGTTGGCATTAAGCACCACCATAAATGAATAGCAATTATCACCAGTGAACTCAGAGTAGTAGGTCTGGGTTTAGAAGATTGGTACTCCCTTGGTATCTGCCCTGTTATTGAGCACAATAAAAGAGTAAATAATAATATCTATTGTATTTTCTACATGTTAAATGCATAGGTAGCTCTGTGAAGAAGCGTGGCCCAGCAGGTAGAGCAATGGGCTGGTAACCAAGAGACCTGGCTCCTCCGTGAGCATGGGGACATCAGTTCACCAAACCTCTCCCATCTTTGCTTTGTTCTGTAAACCCACGGGGACAAAAGCAAGGGTTTTTATACAAAGTGAGGCACGGATCCTTAAGAGAGCTTAAAAACCCGATCTTAACCAAATAATGAGATTTATCCACAAATGACCAGTTCTGGATGGATTACACAAATCCCTTGCTACTCTTTTACAAGGGCCTGTGGCTAATGGATTTGTGGCCTACATACCACACACATACCAGTTTACACTGACAGAGCTGTGATTTGTGCCAGCGTCGTACCGAGCAGGAGGGACTTTGCAACAACACGCAACTCCTCTAGAAAAGGCATTAATTTATTACTCTTCATGTAGTAATTATGATTACATTTTTGTGTTTGGCAATGGACAAAGCCAGGAAGCTGGTTGAATCTTCAGTATTTTGGCTTGATCTTTCAATTTCCAAAGGTCTACAATAGGTGAATGGAAGGTTTGTCTGTCTTTGCTGGGATGTTCATGAAGGGGAAAAAGCTTTCACTTCATGTTGTCCCACTTGAGACTATGAAATACCTACTTGGGATAAAGGAAACATTGTGTTCTATATATCGTAGATAGGAGGCTATTTTGATGACCTAAAACATCTAAGATGATAATTCCATAATAAAATCATGTTTAAGGCTTTACACCACGAAGAAAACTACTTGAAAATCAAACCTGAAAACGCATTTGAGGTCCAATGAATTTCCTTTGTACTGAAGGTTGTAGCTCCCCAGTTTTTCTCTGTCATATTTCTAAGATCCCAGTTTCATGCTTTCACTGCATTTTTCTTTTCCTGTTGTCTCACCTTCCTTCTTTGATCAGCAGCATACTATCCTTACAGGACTTCAGTAACAGGTGTATTGACACATGGAAGAGATTGTTTCTCCTTTATCTGTATCTTAGCCTGTTCAAAGACTAACAGTTTCCCCTGGAAAGCCAGTGTGCCTGCAGACAGCCCATGGGTATTTCCTCTTGTGTCCATCAGCCTTGACTTTTTGCTTCACAGCTGTTTGGAGAGTTTGCAGCACATCCATGAGCTGTAGAACCGGGTCATTTCACTTTACTGTCAATTAAACTAACCTTTAGGAACAACAGTAGCTGTAGTCTGATTATTTGAAGGTCAAGTGTCACACTGGAGAAAACCAAAGCCTTATCCTCTTTGATGTGAGTAGGATAATGGCTCATGAAACCATCGTTCTGCTAGATTGACAGTAAAGTCTCACTGCCTCCAGCCATCAGAATTTCACCATATATGTAAAGCACGGATAATGTGAGTAATGACTTGTGTAACGTCTACGTGCTCTGTCAGGATGGTAGACTGACCTAATGGGGCAGCTGGCAGTGCTAGTTCATTGCTCCATTAGCAATGTCAGAAGCAGAGAAGAACGCTTTCCCCTCTGTGTCTGCAAAGTCATAACTTTTGGTTCACTGTGTGGCAAGGGATCCAAGCCTTCGGTCTCAATGCCAGGACAGAGGCTCAAGAAGAGAAGGCACAAAGATGCTTTGTAAGCACTTTTGTGAGTTGACTTTGGTCCATCTTCAGCTCAGTACCAGGCAAAACCTTGGCCAGGTTGCTGGGTGGAGAGAGAAGCCACAGCTCTGTCCTTCTCAGGCCCTGGCTGGCAGGGTGTCACAGTGCAGAGGTAGCTGTGACCTTCACAAAATTGATTTCACTTCAGCTCCTCTCTTCCCAGCTCCAAATAATGAGCATCACGCAGTAGCTGCTTGCCTGGTTCTTTGCTCTGCAGCAGATGCCGTGTGTTGCACACAGCAAACACTGTGTGGTACACTGGGACTAACCTGGGGGTTACTGGCCAGCTGGATAGTTTCTCATGGGCAGTGCTGTGGGGAACTGGGGAAAGAAACCCTCCACTGTCTCCTCGTGCAGCCCTTGTGCTGCAAGTGCCATGACAGCCACGGCAATGCTGCTCACCAGAACAGCATTATTCATGTCCCTGCTAGTTCACTTCATGGAATTAAAGGAACATCAGCTCCCGAGGCACATGGCTGATGCTTCTAGCACTTACACGCCTGCCAGATGAGTTTTTTATGGGCTTTGAGGGCAGCTAAAGAACTCAAATTAAGCCAGCAGCAGCAGCAAGCCATGTGAACTTCTGAGTCAAGGGTTTTGGTGGGTGGATGTGCGTGTAAGTGGAAGGCACAGCTCTCCCTTTCCCTGGGCTGCTTCAGAGCCAAGTAAGAACTTTCTTCCGGGGACCAATTAAGTAGATGAGCAACCTCAGTCACTTGGTGTGAGTAGGAAAGAGACTCTGTGTTATTCCTGCAAACACAAGGTGTTGAATGACAGATTCCAGCATGAGGTTTGGTTCACAATTGGTATTTTTGGAATCACTCAATATCAGTATGGTTAATGATGCAGAGATTGATTCACACATCGTTGCCATACTCAGCTTTACTAGAATAATACTCATTTAAAGGAGAGAGTGCGTGGATGCACCTGATTTATTTGGGTTTACCTATAAAGACAGCAAAGAGGGCTAGAGTAAAAGCTTGGTTGATGGATTTTAAGTGCACTTTCAATTTTCCTCAATTATATTTATTAGCAAAGAATGACTATATTAAATTTCTTAAAAGATGTGAGACACTTTTTGGTTTTTTTCTGATTTTTTTCATTCTCAACCTGTTTTTACTCCTCACCTTTCTTATAGGCAAATGGATATGAGAAAACTAACCTGAAAATTAAGATAATCTTCTCTGCAAGATGTTGAAAAACTAAAATGAGATACACACCTCTGTTCATTTAAAATATAATTAAATTATAACATCCATAGTACTGCAACCTTTAGAAGAGTATCAGTACTTTCAGAAATAAAATTTTCCATCAGCTCATTCACCATTCTTCATCTTGCATACAGAGCTGCAGAGGTTAGAGTTATTCAGCATACCCCAACAGGCTTTCTAGCCCAAACCCTGGAAAGTATTTCTAGAAAGGCTGATTTCCAGCCCTCAGGAATTGCTGAAACATTATCCAGGATGCACCAACTGAATGAAAATTGCTTTCAGATAATTGGGGAAAAGGAATTCATGCATGTGAAAGTCTGCTTAGATGATGCCAACATTATTTGCAAGCTGCATAGCTGTTCTGTTGTTATTCACATGAAAACATGTCAATCAAACATCACCTGAATTTAACAAAACGTTGTTATTGCTTTGAGATACTCTTATGTTTTCCTGTCTATGTTGTAAGGGTGAGAGCGAACAGATGTGCATGTAAAGGAGCTTCACAAGTACCCCCCAGTGCTTCTCCCATGAGGAGAGCTAACAAGGACTCTATCAGATCTTGAGATTACCTTGACAAGAGCTCAGCTGTCACAGCTGATGGTGATGTCCCTTTCTTTCCCAGGCTTGCCCATGAGGAGGTGGCGTGATCCCTCAGAAAAGTGGAGCTGCTTAGTGAACTGATGTAACAACCTGACCTCAGGTAGGGCTCAATTTTAGACCCATCCCTCAATCAGCACGGGTTTACAGCTAACAGGGATGGCTTTGTCATCATTAGTGTTCAAGTCACAAGCAGTGTCTTTCTTTGTCTTTGTTCATTAACTTGAGAGAGTCACATTCATCTCACTGCTCGGTTGGCTTGCAGTAGGAGTGCTACAGGTCTCCAACAAATGCAAAGGCACCTTTGTCTTACTTATAGCTACATACAGGTGGGGGAAAGCTTTTCCTTGACAAGTCTGAGCTCATGCAGATGACTCCAAAAGCACCTGAAAAGATTGAGAGATCCATGTCCAAGTGAGAAAGCAAAGCAACTGGAAAGGCACTGATAAAGGGGAAGTAGTTAAGCTTAGGAGTGACCTCTAGCACACTGCTGGTAACGGCACAAAAGATGGGACAGTCACTCTGGGATTTAAACTGTCATGGGAAAAGCACCAGGCATTTGAAATATGGGGAATATATATATATTAAAGGAAGAAGAAAGACAGTCACTAATTAAAAGACCCAAAATATTCTCAGGTGTTTGAAGACAGGTAAAACAAATTCCAATTTTTGTGGAGTAAAGGCCAGGCTGAGTCTGGTAGATATTGCATTTTATACTGGTCCCATGTCCTGACAACCAAGTGAGATCTGTCACATCCAAGCTCTTCTAGGCAGAATTCTTTTTCCTCTTCCCCCTGTAGCTCTTAAAACTGTCAGAGCAGAAATCACTTTTGTCACACTTGCTCTTTTTAGGCGTGAAGTATTTCAGTTGCCTCTTGTTTTAAACTGGGCTGGCTCCTTCTCACTCAGCAAAGACGAAAATAGAGGCTTGCAACAGAAGGCTTTTAAAGCAGTACGTAGATGGCAGCGCCTGTTTCTATATAAAGGGTGATGCATGAGCACACACCCTCATAAACTTCCCTTTAGCAATTAGCTAGGTGGTTTATATTTTATAATCCCTTCTGGCGTAGCAGTTTTACACGGGTATTCGTCCCTTTTCACTCCTTTGCATGGAATGTCCATGTTTAAAAGCCTTATCTTGTGATTGAAATCGTTTATTTTTTGCCTCTTGCTTTTCTCTTGAGCAGAGTGTAATTTCTGCTCTTCACAATTTCTGCAGGGGAGGAGGCTATTGTATGTAATGAGGATGATCTTACCCAATATACCTGCTTTATTAATGAGGGATTTTTGGATCTTTGCCTCGGGCTGGGCAGAAGAGTTTGGGTTCAAAAATATCTTTAATTTGCATGATAGCATGTATTTTTTACATGGCTTTCCTTGCTGTGCTGGAATTGTGGACTTCAGAGCTCAACTAATCGTGTTGTCACCTGATTTTTCAACTATTTTAAATATACTTTAAAGGGGGAAGTATATTTAGGGGGAAGTTCTGTCCAGAGAGAGTGGTGAGGGGCTGGAACAGGCTGCCCAGAGAGGTGGTGGATGCCCCATCCCTGGAGGTGTTCAAGGCCAGGTTGGATGGGGCCCTGGGCAACCTTGTCTAGCTCCAGGCCTGGAGGTTGGTGTCCCTGCCTGTGGCAGGGTTGGAAATCTGTGTGATCCCTGAGGTCCCTTCCAACCCAGACCAGTCTGTGATTCTATGATTCTATGAAAGGTTATTAATGCCATTCCAGCTCAGGGAAGGTAACAGTCAATTCGTAGATCTTGAATCAAAAGATTCAACGAGTCACTTTAAAGCAGTTTATTAAAGGCTTAATTTATTTCCCTGGAACAGCTCTTTTGGGTTTGTGGTTCCATTGGGTTTGTGATGTATTGATGAGGGTTTTACGAGGCTTCTTTTCACTGCACGCTTTCCTACAGGTTCACTAACTTTAAGAACCTTGAAATTCTAATTTTAATTCTTGTTTTAACTGGCTTACCATGGTACTGAAGGAATTATGCAATCCTTTCAATAAGCCCCAGCAGCCTTTTAAAAATAGGTTATGTTATTTCCCAGCCCACAGTTTGGGAAGCATTATTAATGATGTACAGCATGCCCCTTGCTATCAGTTCAGCCTTTTTGTTTTAAAATGTTATTAACTTAAAGGCTTTTAGTTTGAACCTCTAAGTCAAGATTTAGTTTGAACATCTAAGTCAACATTTTACAAGCAAAATGAAGTACAAAAAGGAGGTGAATGCTAAACACACTTGTCTGTGTTAATTCAAAACAATCATTTGAACACCAACCACAGCCAGCAGGTTCTTAGACAGACTGTGTCCCATGAAATTACTACAAATGTAGCAGTGCTGGCAATTCCTTTGTAATCAAGAGAGGTAGAGACCTGGCTCTTGTTTGGAAAGATTCTTGCATTCTTGTATCAAATATTTAAATCTGTGATAAAGTGGAAGAACTGTTCACAAGGGCATGTAGCAGTAGGACAAGGGGTGATGGTTTTAAACTAGAAAAGGGGAGATTTAGGTTGGATATTAGGAAAAAACCTCTTCAATATGAGGGTGGTGGATCACTGGAACAGGTTGTTCAGAGAGGTAGTGGAGGCCCCATCCCTGGGGATGGGGCTCAAGGTCAGGCTTGATGGGGCTCAGAGTGACCTGATCTAGTGATGATGTCCCTGCTCACTGCAGGGAGGTTGGACTAGATGACCTCTAAAGGTCCCTTCCAATCTATCGAATTCAATGATTCAATTCTATGATTCTATTCTGTGATCTTTTATTGACTCTGAGCTGGACTTTGTCTTGCAGATAGCCCATTTGTGATTCCACCATTTGTTTTCTGCAGCTGGGAACAAACATGACCTTAATTTTATTGCAAATCACATGTGATGGCTCTCCTAGCACCTAGAGCAGAGCATGGTCCAGAACAAACACAAATGCAGATCTAATTGGTGAGTGACTGAATTCCTGCAGCTGATGTATGCCTGCCTGGAGCAGCAGATGATGTGCATGACCTACAAGAGCTCACAGAGGCACCGGAGTCAAGAAGTCAGAACGCTATGAAGGGCTGTAAATGAATCTAAGCACAATGAAAGTGCAAGGCAATAGAAGTGCTGATAGCCTGCCAAGTTGAAGAGGAATCTTGCAAACACATACTGCAACGTCTGTGGATGCATGGAGCAGAAAGCTATGGATCAAGCATTAGTTTAAATTGCCTGGAGACCAGTGTCCACTAAGCAATAGGGTAACTGTATCGCACTAATTGCTTTAACTTCATTTAGCTTATAAGATATCATTCATGTGCACAGTCAATAAAAGATGCTGCTACTGACTGATAAATAATATTAGACTGTTTAAAAGACCACCTCTTGAAAATTGCATAATGACAAAGGAAGCTTTTAACAAATTAGCAATTTATGGAAAGACTGCTCCGTTCCTTGGGAAATAATGAATCACTTCTCTCCAGTTCTCATTGTGACCCAAAGACTAAGCATGACTAAACTATCCATACTACTTTTGTAGGTTAGTTCTCAGCCATGAAAACAAAGGATGGTCTGAATTGTTTCTTGGTGACATCAGTGGCAGAGCATTCATATATTTAATAAGACCTTGTTTACCTGCTAGTTGTGAAGTAGGCTTATAGAAGAGATGAATGAGAGCAAGGCAATAAGGCAAACACAAAAACCAGTTACATTTTCTTAAGGTTAACAGAAAGAATAAAACAAAGTTACATTTCCAAGAGAGAGCTTGGAAAATGACTGATTTCAAAACACTAACTGCTGTGGAAACTCTCACCAGAACACAGGGCATCATACTTCTCTACCTTGATCTTTTACAAGGGTAAGTCTCACACTGAAAAAGAACCAGTTGTGTGACATGCACAGACAAAACACCATAATGACTCTCTTCTCCTACAAACATGGGAAAAATCCTCCAGGATTAGTCTTCATTTAGCAGTTTAACCAGAAAAGTATTGAGGTCTGGTTTTGATAGAGTTTGATAGTTTTGCAACATGCATAGCTGCCACCACAGCCCGTGTGCAATACTTTGACAACGTTCTTCATCTCTCCACTATGTAGAGCATGTAGATAAAAGTCCTCTACAAAAGCCAGAGCCTTTCAGTCAAATACAAGTCTGCCTGGTCAACCCAAGCAATGAAATAGTATTGGCTCCTTCTCCTGTGTTCTTATTGGTCATGTGGGCTACTGATAACGAAAGAAAACTTGTGTAAAACTAACGCAGAGAGAGGGAGCCAAGCTGATGTCCAATATCAACAAGCCACCAATGGAACAATTTGGAAACCCACACAGCTCACAGCAGTACTGTGCAATTATTTGCCATAGACAAACAGTGACAACTTCAGTTCCTTTTTGCCAAGGTCTTCTCATGAGTGAGACGTAGGCAAGTTACTTCCTACAATAGAAAAAGTTAATTTAATCCACATTCTTATAGATTATTTACGTGTCTACTAGCTAATCCATTTATCTTTTTAAAACATGCCTCTTACAAAGGTTCAGAGCATCCATGAGAGAAGAAGAAAGCAACGACACCAAGAAGATTTAAGGTTTGTGGAGGGAGCAAGTGAGGACAGAGACCCTGAAGTGATCTGTTCTATCCTTTATATCATAATATGCTAGAACATCTTTGACTTTTCTTATATTAAATTTCACCTGTTAGTTGGGAGTCTAGCTACAAAATCTAATTATAAGGCAGAAAAGAAGAAAGTTATGAAGTTTTGTCTATGTCCTTAATCACTATTTGATTTTTATCAACCCTAGGCATAATAAACATCACCTGCAATTATCTCCCACACAGAAAGATTGCTTCCTTTTGTCATGAATACCTGTCAGCCAGACCCAGGAGCCCTGGGCTGTTATTAGTCGGAGCTCGAGGAACACCTGCGTTGCCTTGGCAAGCTCTTGAAATCCTAGTGCTTTAGCAGTATTCATGTAAGAATTTCTTCTGCATTCCCAAGTATCTCATGGACCTGGTAGCTATAAAGAAAGAAAAATTAAAGGGATTGCCAACTGGTTTCTTTTCACAGTGTTGAGGATCTTCCACTCTTCATCATGAGTTTTGGATGGATTACATATCACAGAAAATCCCTACTGTCATTGTTTGGGAAAAGGCTGAAGCCCTGAAGGATTTGGACAGAAAGCTCCAAAATGTGTTTTTACTTTCCTGAATTTTTAAATTTCTCTTATGTAAAAGAAAAAAAAAATCTAATTACTGCTAAAGAAAATATTTATTCTCTTTTCATTTTAAATCAGTATAATTCAATTAGCTTCAAGCAGTTGTACATCCTCTACCTCCAGATGCTGGGAGGTAAGGAAGCACTGCAGCCAGGAGGAATATCTCCACGCCTGGAGACACAGGCGGTGTCCCTGAAGCCCTATGGCATTTTTCCTTTCCTAGATGTATTTTCTTTAAGCAGAACCAATGCTTTCATAAATGGCTCTAAATGCAGAGAAATAGAGGTTGTCTTAATATATATATCCTCTGCAACGTTTCCTCAGTTGCAAGCAGAGTTGCCAGTTTGGATGTCCAGCTATTATCATTTCCCTTGTCTATACACAGGTTTCTCCCTTTTTGATACCAGCTACATAAGGTCACAGTGAATTTTGAATTTGTTTTCTTCTATCCTTTCTTGCAAGTTAGTGAATGGAAACAACCAAAACTTGAAACTCTAATACTTTCTGGTTTTCCTCTGTAGACCTAAAATGTCTTTTCTTCAATGTTATCTTAAGGGAAAGAGCATTACAATGAGTTATATTGGAGAGCACACGCAGAGAATAAAAAAATTCAATCCAATTAGTATAAACTGTATGTCTGCTCCTCAGAAAAGCCTCTAAGATGCATTGGCAGGGCAGAGATCCCAGTGTCAGTGACCCCTTTCGGATAAAAGACCGTTTGAAACAGCATTTCAGATCTAGCTAACAAACTGCATGCTGTCTCCCAGACATGAGGATGTCTGCACCAAGGCTCACCTGCACTTTCACAGCAAGGTCTGATTTGCCTGAAGGGCCTGGAGCAAGATCCACCTTGCTGGCCATGCTTGTGCTGTGGTGGGACTTGGCAGCGGTGGTTAATGCACAGTGATACTTGGAAAGACCTCAGAAGAAGTCAGCTGAGAGAGATAAACTGCTCCATTAAAGAGGCACGTGTGGACACACGCTGTCTGGATTTTGAGGCAGCTTTGGCCTGAAGCGATACTGATGTCACGAGAGGTGAAAGAGGAGCGTGTGCTCTAAGATGAGTAAGCCAGTTATTTGACTCCTGGCCCTGAAGGACCTACTATCCAGACCAGCTAAAGGCCTCATTTATGGTTTCAAAAATCCTGGAAATATTATTGTTCCAGCCATGCCTTTTTCTTCTGTTTGTGATGCTAACGTGTCCTCCTTGTTCAGTGGAGGTCAACTGAGGCCTGCCAAAGCAGACTTTTGGGCTGCCAAAATTGAAAAGGCCCTGTCCTGGGGGCAGGTTGCAGCAAGCACTGTGGGAAGGCCTGGTTTTTGTATAAAACATGCATTTTAGTTCAACTAAACCATGTGTCCAGCCAGAAGGTCATGTTTAGTACTACTTGTCTGCTTAGCAGGTAGGGAACTAAGCTGCTGGTTTCAATTCTGTTTAATAATTTAAGAACTATGGGAGGAAGAGTGAGTGTGTTTGTGTGTGCCTCATGGATGCAAACCACTGCCTTGGAATATGTATGATGAATGTTATTATTTCTCTCTGCCTATGGATACTTACAGAAGAAGCTGCAGGGTAGCCTTCTCGTGCATGTCTGTCTTGCGAGGGTGGTATTTCAGATCAGTTTATCTCCACCCTCCATCCCTGGGTTTTCCATAACAATGGATATATTTTACAAAACATCCTCTGCTTTCCGAGAGCTTTGCTCAGCACCATGCAGGAGGGACTCCAGGTGCCAGCTGAACAGTTGCCTTTGGCTTGAGGAGGTCTTGCCATGGCTAAGGGCACCTTGTCAACACTCTGGGTGCAACTCCCATGCCCACACTGTCACAGTGGGGCAATCCAAGAGCAAAGAGAGTGCCTGAAGCCATCCCAGATGTCACAGCTTGTAGTCTGCTGCCACGTTACAGGCATCCAGCCTGCCTCCTTAGTTGCATCTAATATAAATCAGTTGGAGAGTATGGTACCAATCTCTATTCACATCTGTGGGAATTATTACCCTATACATTACTCAAAGATGACAAGGTGATTGAAAGGGCAGAAAATCTGAATCTTTGATTCCAAAAGGCTGTGAAAATCTGCTGATGAATTCCACATGGCATGAGTTCCAGAAGGAAATCTCCAAAGAATTTGTCCATCTTAGGGGCAAGTAAAAACTGCCTTAGAAAGACTTTATGGGCTTCTGCAACTGTAGGAGATGAGAAAGCAAACTCACGTACTTGTCAACAATCTAATAAACTGAAAGCATAATTCCAGAACCAGTCCATCTCCCTTGGCAGCCGGGACATCCAAGCTATGTATTCCCAGGGTTCCCAAAGCAGGATAAAAGCTCACATTTCTCCACTGAGTCATGAATCAGCTAGAATCAGTATTTTTATTTTAAATTAGGGGTTGGGATTTATTATTTTTTTTTATCTATAAGCCTCACAGGATGGAGCCCACGCTGCTAATTCTCAGCTTTAAAATAATGTTTTATGACAAGACATGCATCACTGAAAATATGGGTCTGTAATGAAAGTGATGGCACAAGTTTACAGCACTGCAAACACAAACAGGCAATGACAGCATCTCAGAGTAATGGCCTGCTGTTTACATGTATATCCCTCACAAGTCTCTTTGCCTTGGTGAGATCCCATGAGGGCTGAACCCACAGCAAATCTGAGCAAAGGGTTTGTGTGTTTTTTCCAGCATTACATAAAAATGTAATCTGATCTGTGGTGGCAAAGGGGATGTAAACCATCCTCCCTTGAAGATACTCTGGTGGAGGTGGTGTCCCTGGATATAACAGCAAGCATTTCCTACCTCCTCCTTGGCCAGATCAGAAAGGTGTGGGGGCTAGGATCGGTGCAGCCCTGTCCTGCTACTGTCCCAGAAAGAACTAGAGGCTCATTACAGCCTAGACTTCCTTTCAGTTATCTCCAGGGATCCCACAACGAGGAAGGCAGAAAAATCACCTCTCTCTCCTATTCCTGGGCTGATAACAGGAAAACTGGATTTGTAATCTTGTTCATTCTTATACTTCTCTCTTTCCTAATAGAAACATAGCTATTTCTTTCCTGAGCGTGATAAAAACCCTTGCCTTTGTAGTCTTTCTTGGCAAATTACTATAGATAGATAGATAGACAGAGATACAGATAGAGATACAGACCATATCCATGAATATTCCAGGATATTACCTTTATCCACCAAAGGATAAGATTACTTGCTGTGCAACTTTATTAAGCGCTAAGTTATGTGACTTTCACCATAGAAACTTGTATTACAATGTGGCTGAAAAAAAGCACTGGACCTGCAATAAAAGTTCTAAGCAGTGACACACTGTAAATCTTCTGGGGGTTGTTGTAACCAAGTGCTATATGTCATTTGCTCAATTTGTTTTTGCCCCCTTGCCAGGTGTGATGGTTTGCCTGTAGAAAGCCATGGAGGCATTTTCTGATAGTCTGATTTTCAGAGTAACACAGAACCCATCATCTCAACACGTCCTGAGTCAGAGGGATCACATTAGCTCCAAGATAAATTAAGAGAAGGATTTTACCTCTATGTATCTTAAAAGAGATACAGATGGGTATGGGCTTTGAATAGCAGGAATTGGGACATACCTTATGAAAACAGTGATCTGCTCAGACCTCCAAGCATGCTAGCAACATATGTTCTAGCTGCATGCTTGAATCAGTTAGGATCTCTCCTGATTGCAACCAGGCTCTGAAGCTGTAGATATTTCTACCTGCTGCTGTCTCTACCAGAGGGAGATGCTTTAAAACATCTTTAAGTTCCTCCTCAGTGATTTACTGAACGTAAATTGAAGGGGCTTGGGTGTTTTTTTCTTTTAACCAAGAAGAGTATCCTTGTTCTATTTTCTCTAAACCTACTGCTTCCAGGTTTGCTGAGCTGTTAGCCCTGAGCATTTAGCTTCCAGATGAGTACAGCAACATTACTTGTTTCCTCAAGCAGAATGTGGTGCTTTGTAATAGGATCTGAAAAACTACTGTTTCTGGGCTAAGGTTGGGGTTTTTTTTCCAAAGAAAAATCTCCTAGGTGAGAAAGATATGACAAGAAAAAAGCTTTCTGAACTAATACTCTGAAGAAACTGTTCAGGAACAGTTAATCCCCCCCAAAAAGATATTTCTTGAGCAATTCTGGCAAGATTAGATAGAAAAGTCTCTTACTTATGTGTCTTACTGTTATTTGCAGGACGGGTAGGAAGTGTCAAGACACAAGTCTGCAGAAGTTTTGATACCTTAGGTCATTCTTTCTTCTGTAATTAGCATTATTTCTCATTCACGTCACTTCTATCTTATTTTCATCATTCGCTTTAAACTTCCATCCCTATGGCACATAGTATTAGACCTGATTCTATGCTTGCTGCAGTTAGTAGAAAGACTTATGGGAAGATGAGTGGAAAGACTCTGAGGGCTTTTAATTAACCTTTTTTGAGCTTTTCACCCCACAGGGAAAACCTTCCCACATAGGTGAAAATAACTGGGTTTAGCTGTCTGCCCGTATCACTTGGGAAAGGCTACTTGTGAGTATTTCCCAAACTGGCAGATCACCCACTGTAGGCACTGCCATTAGGTATGTTTAAATTTATACCAAATAAAATGAAAAAGTAAACCCAACAGTTTGTTCCCAACCAGTCAGTCGTTCATGAAAAGAAAGCTGAAAAATTGATGCTAACAACAAAAGAGATGTTTGCATTTCAGATTTGTATCACTGCATGATGCTGGCTTTTATACACTGACAATATATAGCATATGATCTGTTTGATCAGCAAAATTGCTCTACAGCAGGTCTGGATAGAGCTGAGAGTTCAATAGGGGATGAGGGACCTCAAGGATCAGTGCCCCACGACCTGGCGCAAGGTATCACACGGCACTAAGGTCTATGTGATCCCAGCCATCCCCAAGTAGATAAACCAGCTCATGGAGTAATCAATTCTGCATGGAACTGCAAAGATCTTTTGTTACTGAGCAGTCAGTGATTTGATTCACCAGAACTAGTCAACTATGAAAAAACTAGTTTGCTGTAAAGGGAAATAAGGTAGAAGTTGTGCCACAGATCTGCCTATTTGTGTAGCAGCGGGTGTCCACTGAGGTAAAAGCCCACAACATGAATAGGGTTTTAAACTTTCGAGAGCCATGGAGACATTTCTTTGCACTGGACTTCTGCACCACTCTTGTCTCTTGATGGGACTGAAAGGAAAGATGAGTGACAGACAGTCCCTGTAAGCACCTGATTTAAAGCCTTCACTAACATCCAACACATCTTTCTAGGTGAAGTGTCTGCCAGCCTAAAGGACTTTCTTCAATCAATTTTTACTTTACTTGATGTTAATTGAAATTCTTTAACAGGTGTCTGTGAAGATCTCTCCATCTTTTCATTTTCCAAGGGAAAAATATGAGTGTGTGTCTCATTTCACATGTGTTGGGTCCTTGCAACCCACAAGGTTTGTTGCACAAGCTCAAAATAAGCTGTCCCCCATTATGATGCTCTACCCTTTACAAAGTTTCATTAAAACACCCTGACCCCTGGATCACCTCAATGGTCTGAGATTAATCTTAATCTTTCCTGCTATTTTAAACTATATTAGGCAAAATAAGCCAAATAACTTGATTGCAGAAGTCCCAGTGAGCTCATATAATGGGACATGATTGTTTTGCTACCCAAATAACCAATATCATCATTATGTCATTGTTTAACTGGGTGTTAAATTATGTCATGGTTTAACTCTGAGCCTGGAGCAGGGGAGAAATCCATGCCTCTAGAGCTGGGCAACCAACCAATCATCAACCATGTCTCTAAAAGAGAGCAAAAATGGAACTAGATAAGTTTCTACATCTTAGTTGAGTAAATGCATTTGGGGATATGAAAGAAAAGACCAATCCAAATTTGAAGGCTTGGCTGAGACCCATTTTCAGAGTCTGACCTCTTATTCCAAAGAAATGTCCAAAGGAGAGCACATTGTTTCTAGCTTCTGTGAAATAGGGCTTACCACGTTTCAGAAAGGAAGTAGTTATGCTCTCATACTTCTAGTTTATTTTTTTGCCCCAACAGCCTGAATTACATAGCTATGGATTTCTGTAGTACTTTAATTCTTACCCCAAAAAAAATGGTTTCTGTAGGGTTATTCCTTAAACAGAAAGTGGTTTATATTTGTGTGGCCCTCTTTGTTCTAGTGATTGTAAGTGCAGTAAGAAGACTGTACTAGATAAGATACTTTATAAGCTTTAGAGTCAATTTAGTTTATTTATAAATATGTATTTTATTCAGCTTCTTATCTAATGTTTATCAGCCTCAAGATACTCTGTAGCTGAGGTAATCATTCAATATTTAAGACACCATGTAGGCATAGACTGTCATTAGAATTCAATACAAGTGGTATTTCAAAGAGCATTTTGGATAAGGGCTGATGTACCCCCAAGTGGCTTGTGCAATACAGGCATGCAGGGAAGGTTTTCCACTTCCATTGAATGAAGCAGCATTAGGAAGGCATAGAAAATAGTTCAAAATGGGGTCAAAGTCTTAAACACATTGTCTAGTTTAGGATGGCTTTAGCAGACAGACTGGCTTGAAAAACATCAGTGGTTCTTATTAGTGTTTATAAATATGTAAAGGGTGATTGTCAGGAGGCTGGAGCCAGGCTCTGCTCAGGGGTGGCCAGTGACAGGACAAGGGGCAGGGGGTGCAAGCTGGAGCAGAGGAAGTTCCATGTGAATGTAAGGAGGAACTTTTTCCCTGTGAGGGTGAGGGAGCCCTGAGACAGACTGCCCAGAGAGGTTGTGGAGTCTCCTTCTCTGGAGATATTCAAACCCCACCTGGATGCGTTCCTGTGTGATTTAGTCTGGCAGGGAGGTTGGACTAGATGATCTTTCAAGGTCCCTTCCAACCCTTAATGTTCTGTGATTCTGTGGTTCTCTTATCAACAGCTCATTGCAATTTATCTCCTTCCTGAGTCTCTGCCTTTTCCTCATGGCTGCCATAACTTACTTAGGAGGGTTACATTGCAAAACTGAGTTTTAATATGATTTATTTCCTGGACCTGAAGAGGACTAACCACAGTGAAATCAGCTTGGTGTCTATGGAGCATCATGAGTCCAGACAAAGAGCATTCAGACACTGTGGGCATCGTGTGTGAAACCAGACTGCAGCACACAGTTTTGATGTAGCTTAATGAATCCAAATTAAATGCTTTGACTTGGGGACATCCAAACATTTTTCTTCCATTTAAAAAGTTAAAACCAAATGTTTCACCCTACCCATGCTTTTTTAAACTTTCCAATTTGCAAATCACTCAGCTTGCTGACTTTTCAGCCCAGCTTAGGAAGAAAAACATCAGGCTTTTCCACCAAGTGGAAAAAAGAGCTGGGGAAAAAAAGCTTATGCTAAACCTAATTGGCAGTAGGGAATAATATCAGATTTCTGAAAAAATGTTTATATATGGCAACCCCTGCTGCTAAATGGGCAGACAGGCTGAAAAATGCAGTTGGATTAAACCATGTCCCAAACTCCTGTCTTTCCTGGGGAAGGTGGCACTGGCTGACACAGATGCTGGAGCAGCAGTGAAGAGATGACCTCAGGAAGGAGCAGAGGCTCTTCATCATTTTAGGGATATGGTTTAGCATAGGACAGGAACAATTGGGCTTGATGATCTTAAAGGTCTTTTCCAACCTTGTGATTCTGTGATTCTGCGATCATTGCCAGTTCTACAACATTTCTGCTGAATAACCAGAGCAAGAGGCTTTCAATCCCCTCTCAGCTGCAGTTTCCCCCACCCCAGCAGCTGAGGAGCATGTGTGTCCCTTATGTAAAGGGTTCTGCTATTTAAAGGGTTCAGATGTACAGACACAATGAGCAGATTTCTAATGGCAGCCTCTCTGTGGTCTGTTAAATTTACTGTGGTCCTTTTCCATATGGAAAAAGCAGTCAAATGTATTGAATCCAATTAAATTTTGGTTTAAAATTAGAATGAGAAATAATTGACAGTGAAAGTCCAGGAATTTTTTTCACACAGAAAAGTGGTGAGTTTGGCTTTGCTGTAGACTTACTAAAAGCTTCAATATCACCACGGTCTGGGAGAGCTTGAGTAAAACCTTGTGTCTGATTCTCAAAAACCAACGTGAAAATGGTATTTGGAAGTGGAAATGTTTTTGTTTTCACAAAGAAACCCACAGCAAACATTACCCACTCTCCTCCTCAGATTCATGTGGCAAGTTTCACTGGCTCAAATAAAATGTATTTATTTCCAGGGAACCCTTTCAAGGAAATTATTTTGAAATAAGCTGACTTTGGTTGTTATCCTACACTTTTTCAGATTTTATTAGCCTGACTCTTAACAGATGGCATTTAATGAATAATTACACAGCAATGAAAAAAATATTTTGCATTTAAAGAAAGCGTTATGCAGATTTCCTAATCAATTTAGACATTGTGTCTCATTTGTTTATAGAACATCTCCCAATTGGAATGTAATTATCTACTTTGTACCTATATTTAACTGTCTAAATTGAAGGAAATAAACCAGAGTTGAAGTAACTAATTGTCAGCGTTACCCACCAATTTGTACTGAAGGATTAATCAGTACAGAAGGGTGTTTGAGCTTAAAATATTCTAGGCTTTCATAGATACTGAATAACAATATTTATGAGTGCTTCCCTCTTCTGTGGATTCTCCATTACACAGGGCTATAATCTGCAGAATCCACTAAATATCTGTTGAAATGTGCAATTATATCTGAAGTGTCACAGTCGATTTTCACGGCGACACAATCGTGGATGGGAGGGGGAAAAAAAGAGAGACGTTCAGGGGACTGGAAGGAATGATGCACCTTACTGTTCTGCACTGTGAACTTACTAAGCTCATGAGCCTGGTCCTGCTGCCCTGTGGAAAGCACAGCCTGATCACTTCCAGCCCTTGCTCTGTGTACCCTGATGGGCATCGGTTTAAACCAGTTTAGCCTGGAGAAGAGGAGGCTGAGGGGAGACCTTATCACTGCCTATGATTATTTGAAAGGAGGTTGTAGAGACATGGGTGTTGGTCTCTTCACCTAAGCAACAGGTGATAGGACAAGGGGGAATGGACTCAAGCTGCACCAGGGCAAGGTCAGATTAGTCATTAGGAAAAAATTCTTCACTGAAAAGGTTATGGGGCACTGGAACAGGCTGCCCAGGGAGGGGGTTGAGTCACTGACTCTGGATGTATTTAAAAGATGGATAGATGAGGTGTTCGGGGATACGGGTTAGTAGAGGACAGGTATGGTTGGACTCAATGACCTCAAAGGTCTTTTCCAACCTAGTGATTCTGTGAAACCCACTGCTCAGTATTTAGATTTTCCCAATTTGGGAACAATGTTTTCCCATGCCTGTTGGATGTCCTTGCACCCACATGAACTCCAACCGCCCAGTTTCCCATCCCTCAAAAGCCTCTCAATCCATTAATAATTCTTGCTCCTTTTCCCATGTTTGGGTTTCCCATAACACTTTCCCACATTCTCCATCCCCATACACATTTCAATTCATATTTAAGCTTCCAACTTGTAGAGCAAAACTAGCAAATCCCAGCAATACTGTATTTGTCACAGAGCTCACCGCCAAGCGGAGTCACAAATGAGGTGTACTTGCTCCACCTTTGCGTGCTGCAAAAGCCACAGCAGCAATCAGCAGTGGCGTGAGTAGCTGCAAGCAAAGCTGATTTTGCAGGGCTGTGAGGCATGATGGGGTTTCACAGTCATTGTGTGTTTTTATGTCTCTCAACTTCTGTCACTGAAGATTTTCCATTCTTCTCAGCTTTTCTTTCTTTTCCTTCAAATGAGCTTTTCTAAAGAACACTGTCCTGTGTTGATTTAGGGGAGAAAAAAAGAAGAAAAAGGGGAAAAAGAAAGAAAAAGGGGGAAAAGAAAGAAAAAAAAAGCACCTTTTACTTAAAAAGGAAAAAAAAAAATCAAAAGGAGTGCAAAAACTCAACCAGCACCCTGGGGCACACTTTATTTTGCCCATCCATCTCCTTTCTGCTATGTCTATCTTGGCTTCCCTGTTCTGAAAGATCATAGAGATCATAGATTATCATGTTAAAGCTTTTTACATCCAGTGTAACTTATCTTAAACAGCTGTAGGGTGCTGTGTGTATCGTCCAGGTATTTTCAGCTCTAGAAGCAAATTGAAGAATAATTTAGGACTAATATCTGGGTCACTTCAGCAAAGAATGTGAAAATTATAGCAAGTAAGTGAAATTACAGATCAATTCTCAGCTATTCCCTTATTTCTTGTAATACGTGAGATGGGTTTGAAGGACTGAAGGGTTTTCTCTCTTCTGTTTTTTTTTAAAAACAACTGTTGCAGCTGATTTGAAGAACTGTTAGAACAAATACTTCAAGCATGCTTTAGGCTTTATATTTGTAGCAAAAATAACAAAGAAAAATAACTTGTGCTTTTGCTGTTCTAAAATGCGTTGCTGATATTCTACATGACACCAAAGACCACTTCTCAAAGATTGTTTAGCACCTTACATAAATTCAACTGGATGAATGTCTTTACCATGAAATCTGGATGACCCCAAAACATGTCCTGAATAGTAGTAACATCTCGCTCCCTGGTTATAAAATTAATTTAAATAAAAGTCAATGAAAGATGGAATTTACTTCCTGTGGTCTGCTATACTGGAAAAGTACCTTATCTTCTGTATTACTTTTTTTTTCCCCCTAAAACGTGCTAAGGAATAAATAGAAAGCATGAAGCTAAGGACAGTAAAGATCCTTGTGTAACAACTGGGTAGCAGCTGAGTACAGACATGAAAATACAGTGTTTATCTGGGATGACAATGACATTCCACCTAGTATAATATTCCTACAAATATAAATATGCAGATTAAATGAGCCCAAACATGTTACTTCTCATGGGCTCCAGGAATGCAGTACTACCAAGTAAGCCCAGAGTTGTCTCCGAATGTGAGTTCAGCAGGATTTGAAGTCTGTTCTTCCTGGAAAAGATGAGGAGATCAGAACCACTGGGCAGGGACTTCACAGATTAATCACCGACACAGGGAGGCACTCCTGCAGCAAGCAAAGTGGAGCCAAAGCCACCTGATGTGGAGGCAGGAGTGTCCCAAAAGGGAAGCCCAAACTGCAGAAATTAGTGCTGCCAGGCTCTTCTTCCATCTCCTGAAGATGTGCAGAGATTTTCAGGTGGTAACTAGCTTGTGCAGCAAGCATTGTGAAGACAATGCTTTGCTGACCCTGCTGCTCTGTGGGGGAACTGGGCTTGCTGCTCAGGGAGAGGAGAGCTGCTGTGTGTCAGCTACTCCTCATGCTCTTCTATCCCATATGGAAGGTTGTTCCTGCATCCCCTCTCAGAAGAGTGAAAGCCTCTTTTTGGCCTCAGTTACTGCAGTACAAAACATGAAAAACTCCACTGAAGTCACTTTGAAGTACACATACAAATATAGTCTTGAGGTCAGCACCTTTGTAACTGCCTGCAAGTTATTTCCAAGAAGTGGCCAAGTGTTAGGAAAACACCATGCTGCACTCAACCTTTCATGTTTTCCTGTGATGCAGCATGATAGTTTAGCATAGCAAAGAACAGATATTACGTGCCATCAAATATGATCACTCAATACAAGCAAAATACATCCGGTGTATGTAGTAGAAATATATGATTTACTGTGTAAAAATACCTTTTTCAGTTATTAGTTGCTACCTGTGGCTGAAAATAGATGCAGAGCACCAGGGATGGCTGTCATGGGAAACCTAGGGAGAGAGCAAGTCAGAGAGATCTAGATTGATCCAGATGGCTTGAGATATAGAAATAGGAGGGAAAACATGGTAATTGTAAGTGGAAAGTCTCTTGACTGCCTGTTGCCCTAGTTGCTCTTTCAGTGACAAGTCACTTCAGGGAAGAAATCTAACTGTCCGTGGCATTCTGCCCACAGGGAACAACCTGTGACAGTGGAAAATGTCAAAGTGTCTGAAGGAATTGTTAACCCTTCTCTGACAGGGAAGAGTGCTAATTGCTAACAGAGAGCAGGACAAGAGCGATGGTCAGAAAATCTCTTAGCTAACAGCCCGTTTTGCTGTCTCAAACTTCTCAAAAGTTGTTAAAGGCTGTTCTGCCAGTAAGGCAAACTGGAAACCTTTTCCCAGTGGTGTGCAGGAAGCAGGGCTGAATGTGACCCTGCCTGGCCTGGGCAAGGGCAAGCCCCATCCCCAGCACCCTCCCTAGGGCAAACCCAGTGTTGTGGTTTTGTGTGGCTGGGTTCTGGTAGAGAAGGAGGGGCTGCAGGGGTGACTTCTGCAAGAAGCAACTAGAAGCTCTCTGCAGGTCCCACAGAGCAAACACCAGCTGGCTCAAGGCTGGAGTTGTTGCTGACCAAGGCCAAGCCCATCAGTGACAATCACAGCACCTCTGAGAATCTCATTTAGGAGAAGAAAAAAACCCCAAAACCCACAATCAGCTGCTTTTTGCCCCCAAAGAAGGGAGTGAGAAGATGCAAGAAACTGTGCAGACACCAAGGCCAGTGAAGAGGAAGAGGAGGTGGGTGTCTCCCGCAGCCCATGGAGAAGGCCGAGACCCCACCTGCAGCCAGTGGAGAGGCCCCACGCTGGAGCAGGGGGAGACATACAGGAGATGCTGTGACCTGTGTTGGAGCAAGCCCCTGACAGCACTTGCAGCCCATGGAGAGAGACAGAGACACAGAGATGAGCAAGGAAAGAGACCCAGCCAGGGTCACAGCACCACACCCAGCCTTGGGCCCTGCTGTGCTGATGCAAGTTCTGCATTTAAAGGGCCAGGCTGAAAGGAGACATTTCAGTGCAGTGAGATACCACCAGCTGAAATGAGATGTCTGCAGAGAGATTGGATGGGTTCTATTTGGCTTAGGCAGGCACAAGTGTTTGTCCCTTTCCAGACTCATCCCATTCACTGTGTATTAGCTCCTTGTTCTTGTGTGACAGCCTCGGTTACAGAGAGAGAGCACAAAACTGGAGGAAAACTGTTCCATGAGATGGCTCTAACTCACACCAGGGATAGAGAAGTCTTTTTTGGCCTCAGATCACAGAGCTGGCTTACAAATCCCTCGCCTGTTGTCCTCAGTCCTTCCAGAATACGTACAGAAACAACAGAGAAAGAGGCCACGATCTGCTCTCATATTTGTGGTGAACCACAGACTTCAGTGAGCCGGATCAACTATGTCAGGCTTGCTGGATTATGCAATCCAGATAATATCCCAGTGACAGCCATGAGAACCACTCTCACTGTGATGTGATTTCAGTGGTTAATTCTCTCCTGTGATGACTACATGAAAACAGTTGTTTTCCACTCAACACATCACGTGGATTCACAGCCTGAGTTGAGTGCTTTATTGATAACAAAACCCCACAAATGGGGTTTAACTCCGTTCCTGACTCACTGTACCCCATCCCTGTAACACTGACACCCCAAGGCATCCTGGCAAGGCCAGTGCAGGCCACACTGCATTGGCCCAGCACCAGCCAAGAGGCAAATGTCCTCTAAAACCTTGAAGTCCTCTAATTATTTGAGCTATGAGGTCTGGATATTGGAAGGAAGCGGGTTGTTTTTTTCCCCACTTTAGAAATTGGCCCCAGCTGATGAGGAACCTGAGGGCAAACACCAGAGTTGTAAGTAAATCTGGCGAGGAGGACATGAGCTGGTGGGCTCTCACCCATCTCAACAAGCCCTGATATTCCTTCTGTTATACGAGATGAAAGAACCCACAGGTGATACTGAAGCAACACTCACCAGAGAGAACACACCCCAAATGCACAGCCGATGAAACAGCAGGGAGCAGATCTGGTTTTCAGTCCCAACCCTGGCTAGTATCTAACACAGAGTGCAGTAAATATGCTTAGTGCCAAAGGAAAGATATAATGAGGCATGAGAGAGGACGGCTTTGCTGTTCCCTGCCTGGATTCCCACTTTGGGAGCAGGCTGTGCAAACAATCCAGGCTGCACACCCGCAAACGGGGCTCTTGGTAGGAGCAGGCAGCAGCAGGCCTCACCACTCCATGAGAATTAGCTCGTTAGCAGCAGGTTTCATGACTGTCACTTCTCTGTTGGATTTTAAGCTCTGCCTTCTACACCCCGCAGCAAAACACCCAAAACCTGTTCACCCTCGGTGGGGAGGTCTGTGTCAAAGTCAACCTGCAGCCAGCCAGCCAGCCAAGACAATGTGAGAGAGATGTATTAATAAGCTCTAAGCAACTTTGCTTTAAATTTGCAAGCCTAGAAATCTCTGCTAAGGCTTACTTTGTTCATAAATTCTGCTTATGTACAAACATATTTTAAATAGACACGCTGCTGTTTTAGAGACTTCCATAATAACTTTCTGTATACGTGCTAGTGAAAAGCAAGATTGTCCAAAGATGTTGTGAATCATTTTATCTTGGCAGCAAGATTTATAAACTATACACAACGTGATAAAGCAGTATGTTACTGTTTTCTGTCAGGAGCTTGATCCAGGATGAGATCTTATGGGAGATCATGTTGATAGTGAGTTAGATGAAAGGCTTAGAACTGCTGAGAGCTGACTGCAGCAGGAACAGAGAAGAGGACTGTCAAAGGAGCTGATGGCAATCGGGCACACAAATCCCACTGAAATGTAAGGATTGGGGGTGCATTAAGCTCCAGTCAAAATCCCAACCCAAGCAAATGATAGATTTTTCACACTTGAAATGTGCCTGCTGCTTGAGGTTGGTCCCATGACAGGTGCAGTGAGCAACGCCACAGCGGTGAGCTGTGCCAGTGCTGCTCCCAGAGCATCCCACTGCTGATAGAGAAAGCGGGCACTGCCACTGGGAAATGCTGCAGGCAATCAGCAGCTTCCTTTTGTGGAGAGATAGGATGACTTATCTGAGCACAGGTATTATCAACGAGCCCTGGAAAGTGGCAGCAAGTGTTGCGAGGTTTAGAGAAAGCTGGGTGGGAAAGGACAGACCTTTAACGTTAAAGACAGCATCTTCTTGCCTTGCTTGATTCTTCCAGCCCCTCACTTCTGTTTAAGTTGAGGAAATTGATATCACTAAGATTATTAAGGAAAAGTACTCAGAGGGACTGAACTGTTACACAAAGATAGTGCTGGAAAAAAGCCACAAACATCAGGAAATCACCCCAAGCAGAGGAGCTCCCATCTCAGCTGCCTGCCAGAGCTTTAGAACAATGACAAAAGCCTGCTAATTGCTAATGCCACTAAATGGGCCCTTACACCAGACTGATGGAAGGTATTGAGCATCCTAAGAAAGGTTCATTGGTGCTCATTTTATTTTTCTCTTTTACTTATACATTTACTCAAGTCCAGTTGTTCTTGTGTGCAGACAAGGCTGCCAGAGACTATTTAATGACCTCAAACATAGTTATCTAGTGCTGTTCTCACACCTCAGGGTATCTGAAGCCTCCTTTGGGTCTGGTGGTGGTGTGGGGCAGCTCAGAGGCCAGCAGAGACAGATGAGAAAGACTGAAATGGCACAAGCACTTAGTTTGGGCACCCAAATTGCTCCATGGTTTAAAATTGTCCTGGCAAAGAAAAATAAGCAGGTTAAGCCTCTTGCTGAGTTACCAAGGCAATGCCAACCCCTGGAAATCATTGCAGCACCCAGCAGCCGTGAGCCAGTGCAGGGTGAAGCTGCGCGAGTCCCTGAGTCAGGAAGGGAGAGATCTCTGAGGTCATGAACACTTCCCTTATTGCAGATGACCTAGCTTCCCCACACACAGAACGATTAAAGCCCCTTGCATCTTCCCCAAACATTGCCCTGACGTATCAAACACCAGGGATGGGGTTTCAGCACTTCCTGCATGGAGGATCTGCCAATGCACAGGCAAGAAAATAGCTCAGAAAGCCCTTCACTGGCCCTGGCATACCCCTTGCCCCTCTTCCATGCTGTCAGGCTGCTTAGGAAAGCTGCAGAAATCCAGGGGTATTTTAATTTCTTTGTGCAGCTCTCAAATGAGTCAGGTCTACCGTGCTGAGCAAGACTATAAACAAAATTACAAAGAAGAAACTGAAACCCCCCAAACTGGGAATACAACCCACATGAAAGCACACGTGGTTTTTTTGATCCATTAAAAGGCAGGAGCTGGATTTATGGCAGTGCAGCAATGCTGTCAGGTTTTTAATACACTCTGCGAGCTGTTTCAGGATTGTACCCCAGCATTATTATTTAATAAGTTCCTTCAGCCAGAGTGTTCACAAATAAATAAACCAATAGGTTAAGTGCAAAAACAATCCCACTAAAAGGATGTGCTCTATTTGCTCCGCTCAGGTATTGCTAATAATAGAGGTATCGTACAACAGCTCAAACTGTAGCAGAAAAGTTGAATGCTTGAGTGCACACTGCAGAGAAATAACAGTCCATATAGACACTGCAATCATGTCCCTTCAAATTAGTGTGGGGAATACAGCAAATGCCACACAGCCCTGACACACCCCTGTCCACGCAGCAGGGCTTTAAAGGCATTTCTGTTCCCCTTTGCCAGGCTGTGTTTGGGGAAGAGAGCATTCCCTCGGAAAAAATAAGCTCTTCAAATGACAACCACAATATTTATTCATCAGAAAGTGTGCATTTAACAAGCTCAGCTGGCTGCCCTCTGCTCTGGCAGTTTCTAGAAAACCTTCCCTGCGATGCATTGCGCTCTGCTTTCCTAGCAGGCTGGGGATGCCATCCGCTCTTTCGCCTCTGCTGGCTGTTTTCCACTTATTTGCTTACTCTTTTCCATCCCAGTTAGCTCTGCATAGCCTGGAGGGAATGAACTAGATTCTCTTTCTGGGGCATCCTCAAAAGAAATGTTTACCAAATGGCAGACAATCACATCTGTGTAAATCTGGTGGCAGCACATGTGCACTGCAGTGGCCTGCAGAGATTTGTATTTTTCCTGATATCACGGGAAGGAAAAGAAAGCATCCAGTGCCCCCCACCATGAGCCCAGGATCAGTACATAAGGCTGGCAATCACTCAGCAACACTTTCTATCTGCTTGGAAACAAAAGCATTTTGAACTGAGACCATTTGGGCATTATAAATCCTGGGGTACCATTTAAACTATGTTTTGAAACAGTCCTCCTCCGAAACAGTTTCTTTCAGTCTTCATCAGCTGCAAATTACCAATAGTCAGATTATTAACTGCTGCATTAAAGGGAAAAGTGTAGTTATTCAGATTGAATGTATCAGAATATTAAACTATTCAAAACCATGTGCAGTTAACATGCATATTTCTTGAGGCAGAAATCATTTTTGCTGTTTCATAAGGCACCAAGTTCACTCTCGGCAGTCAACCCTCTACAGATAGAAATAAGACTTCCTTTCACATTCAAAGTCCTTCATTGTCAAATGCAGTTTTCTAAACAAACTCCTTTTGAACAGATATCACACATGACAAGTCAGTCAAATGCCATGCTAGGTGATGCCAGGCTGTGTTGGTACTGGACCATCTGCAGGGAACCAACTCTTCTTTTCTGGAGTTCCCCTTAACTGGCCAAAGAAACAGGCATATGCAAAAGTAGAAACATTCACTCACATTTATAGGTTTGAATCACATCAAGGTGATTTTTTTGCATATGGACCCAGTGAGTTTAATCAGAATTTTAATGAATTTCACTTTCAAGGTACTTACCTTTTTTTAGGAATCAGATAATGCCCTTCCTATAACCATATTCCTGGTTCAAGCCCTATTTCTAGCCCAATCCTTCCACTTTCGCTCTACAAATGAGATCTCAAATATAGCCTTAAATATCCTCAATTACTCCCTTCACACCATAAACTTACAGCTCTAGAAAGGATCTCAAGGGACTATGCAGTTCATCTCCCTGCTGTGTCACATCAGTCACCTTTCTGGCAGCCACATGCCAAAAGGTCCCTAACCAGGGGGTCCCACACTTGCACTGACCAACCTGCCCCAGTGCATCATCAGTCTTCCCCTTAGCAATATTTCATTTATTCTTTAAGTAATATCACCTACAGGTAAATCATCAAGACTTGATTGGAAAACTTTTAGTTTATCCAAGCTTCCTCTAACCTTTGGGGTTTTTTTCCTTCTCTTACTCACTGACATGCTGTCCTTTTATTACTGGAATTAATTGTGCTGGCCACTTGATTACAGGTGACCTCACTTAAAAGGATTAATGCAAAAAAGGAGCTAAGTGCTGTTTTCATAGCATCATTTATTGACTGCAGCAAAGAATCTGGAGGGGACATGCTCAGCTTCCAGGTGGTGCTGCAGACTCCTTTCTTCTGGGGGATAAATCAGGTATTTACGGATGCATGTCTCAGGGAAATTATAGTTGTGCATTGTGGTATCAGATTTAGAAAGTTAGTATCTGATAAATATCAAAGGCAATAAGCTTCTGTCATCAGGAGACATCTTCACCAAAGGCTGTTGGGATGGGCACACACGTGGAAGGGAAAGGCATGTTTTGGGGCACACCACCAATGCAGCCTTTCCACGTGGGACATGTGTGAGATACCCAGGGACTGAGCAATCCAGTCATCTCACGTGGGAATAGACAGGAAGAAATACAGAGGTGAATCTGGCAGAAAAGGAGGGAGGTAAACATGTCATTTATGCCAGAAAGTGGAATTATTAGGTGGGGGGAATGTAACTTTAGCAGACACACTTTAGACTTTGCTAGGATTTATGGGTCCACGCTGTATCCACCTTCCCCCTCTCCTCTGGTAAAACTCAACCAGCTGGCATTCTTCCCACCAAGAAATCCATCAGTCCTTGGCTATGCATGAAGATTTATTCTGTTTCCCACTCAGCTGGGGAGTAAGCATTCAAAAAGGGTTTCTTTCCATGCTCTCAGCTTTAGATTGCAATTCCTCTTACCAAGTATTCTTAAAACCACCTTTTCCTTGTGTTTTATGTATTGAAATTATGTGGGGTTTATTTCACATATGCTTTATTGGAAGAGCAACACTGCTAACTGAAAGGCTGTTTTCACTTTTACTGGAAAGGCTTTTCTGAATATTAGCTTTGGATTGGCAAATTTTCAGTAATTTGTACTCCCAGCAACACATTGGTATGAAAATTGGATTTGGGCAATGGGCACTCCCTGAGCTACTTTACTTTCAGGGTAATGACTTTAGCTAGAAGCTAAGCATACATCATGCTTCCATCCATTGCTTTTCTGCTCAGGATCAGCTGCAGGTTTGGGGGCTCAATCTTTTAACCCTTATCCACGCTGAGAAGCACCTGATAACTGGAAAATACCATCACTTTGACTGAGCTGTAGAGCCTGACAATGTAAGCTTTTGTTAAGCAGGTCCTGTAAAAACTAGGGCATGATTTAACTGTGTTTATATCATAAGATAACCCCAATTTCTTCTTAAAGCACCCTGATTTCTGTGGCATGCTGCTTTGATTGCTAGACTGGTATTTTAATCATCCTAACATTTAAGTAGCTAAAACTTAGGTAAAATGACTGCAGTCCATGCCAGGACTGGCAATGTGAATGGTGAATCATCGAATCATATAATACATCAAGGCCAAAGGGCATCCCTATACTCCCTTGTAGTGAGAAAGCCATTCCCTTTCTAAGAAGGATTAAAGATTAAGTGATATCTACATATCTCTGTGAGTGTGAATGAGAGGCCATTCATTTAAGAAGTAACTAGACTTTAAAAAAAAAATCAAAGCATTCAAATACCCAGAGAGGAAAAAAAAAACCCCACAAAAAAAAAAAAATAAAAAAAAAAACCAACCCAAGGAGGGGGAATTCTTTTTCATCAACTCTTGTAGTTTTACCATGTGAAATATAAATGGTGGAAGTTCTTGTCTGCCTTGGGGCCAATCTCTCTCTGATGTAAACACGAGGCAAATTGCATTAGAAAGTGCTGCTCCTGAGTCCCCTCCTTCATCTGTTTCCTCTTCCCCTGGCCTGTCACAAGCAATCCCACTCCCTTTCTGCCTGCAGTTGTAGCCACACAGGGGAAATCATGTCATTTAGGTAGCCCAGCCATGTTCACCTGCGACACGGTAGAGCTAATGCTCTTATTAACTCCACTAATTTGCCTAATAAATCTCATCAGCAAGTTGTTCTCCTTTAACAACTTGCAGGATAGTTTGTGATGCCTGTAAATGTCTTTACAGAGCAGGAACACAACAGCTCCATGGTATCAGCCATGCAATATAGTTTCGTGTTTCTTTCTGCCCTTGAGCCCCAGTGATGTATCTCTTTAAAATATATATATATATATGTATATGTGCAGGATGGTTTTGGATTAACATTTAAAAAGGTAAAGAAGCAATGGTGTTGCCTTCAGGTGTAAAAGAGGGGTGACTGTAAAACACTTCACCCATTCCCATCCCACCAAAGACCTGGGGAAAAAACTCATCCCATGCTAAAGAAAACGAAATTAAAGATGATTGGAGAGGTAAGTGTCTGTCCTGGCAGTCATTTAAAAGTGGAACTGACCTCCACAGACAGCTGAAGGAAGGACATGGTTGTAGATGACATATTTTCAAGTACCCCCTGCCTTCAGATGGTGTGACCCCCACTCCGAAGCTGCCCATCTCTCTGTTGATGCTAAAGTAACACACCCTAAGGATCCAAGCCAGCTAGTTTAGGTTTTCATGTTGTCTACAGTACTGAGATGGTTTCTTCCTTAGGATTAATTGGAGTATCTCACTAATCTTCCCTCCAGGAAATATTTGCCAAAGAAAAACACACACACAAAGAAAACTATGTCCACTTCTGTGGGGAAGTTCTTTCTGTAAATGAGTACACTTGCAAGCAATAGAACTTAATTAGAACTTAATTACTTTTTCTGAACCCTCTGAAATCCTTGCTTTATTCTTCCACATAAAGATTTGCTGCCTACAATATTCTGTAAGAGCTCCAAAGACCTAATTTTGCATACTCCAATTAATGATATTCTAGAGAGACTGAAGATATAAACAGTCTTTCTAAATTAATACTCATATTTCTGTGCAAGCTTTTAATCAAAGGAGACAGCATGACACCTCCAGAGGCTTGTATGCCATTGTGTTGCCAATAACATTATATTGTTCTACTCAAAATATATTTTATTCCCCTATTCTCATGATGTTTTCAATTCCTTATAAATTGCTTCTAGTTATTAGTTTTGTCTGTGGTTGGTCTGCAGTTTAGGAGATTGATTTGGATTTGGAATAGGCTCTTACATATATATATGTGTGTGTGTGTGTGCACATTCTCAGTGCTGCTGTAATTTTTTTTAATCAAGTATCTTTATTTTGTGTGTATTTCTGGGATAAAAATGCCTTCCTTATTTATCCCCCCATGAAGTGCAATGTACCACAGGGGTCCTGGGAAGCTGGAGATCCTCCAGGCCATTGCACGTGGCTATTGCCATGTGTGTGAGTGCAGGAGGCACCCACTCCCCGTGCTGTTCGTGGGGCATTTCAGAGGGGGCTCCTGCAGGATTCTCCAGGAGTTGTTGCTAAGGCTTTCCCAGAAGGCTCCCCCAGATTTTACCCATCTGCCTGTGACAAGTGATACATCCCTGGGGTACATGTGCTGGTAGACACGGTGGCTGCAGTCAAGTCATTTTGTTTTGCATTAGAACAAATCTTTGTCATCAACATACCCATGAAAACAGAAGCAGTACTGCTGGAGATACCATTCCTTACAGCTTTGGTCCAACAGCCTTTCCAAGACAGGAAATATCTCCACAGTTTTCTTGGATTCCCAGAAATCTGAGGAATATAGGACAGTAGCTCAGGAGTTACTGATTTTAGCAGAGGAATGGCTGAAATTAAATCTTCATCACATTGCCAATTTTGAGAGAGTCCTGGCTCAGAAGAGTTTGCAATTTATTTAGAAGTGTAGACAAAGATTTTTGAGGAAATCCTAGCCAAGAACAACAAAAAAAAACCCAACCCCACAAAAGTGCTTTGCTCAAAAATAGGAAATCAATCCTTGGTTCTGTATTCAGGAGCTCCACCAAGAACTAGTGCTGTTGCTTCTCTCCAGCCTTGTTTTCCATTTCATGATAGTATTTTTGACACAGTGGTCCTCAGTGTGAGTTGGCATCAGCATATTTTATTTTGTTTCTCTGTATGTGTAGACAAGCATGTATAGTTTGGGGCACTCATGTGCTAATGACTCTACCATGTGTTCCCAGTTCACAACTGGGCCAGTGCTGCTCAGCGAGAAACTGTCAGTAACCACCCTGACTGTGGTCCAGGCATGCATCAGGGACCCCATCAGTGTGGGGTCACAGGTGTTTACATCCCCACAGCATCAGCATGTATCTGTGGGATATTCCACATCACCTAAGGAGCTCTAGGCCATGCATTTGTGCAGTTTCTTTAATTTAGAAGAGCTGCTGTCCTCCAGCTCTCTTTTGGCTGGAGACTCCCAGTTCAGTCTCTCTGGATGACAGCCCAGCTCTTCCATAAGGCATCCAGGCTTCTGGGGAATGAGTGATATTCTCACTGTCTTCCTTGTTTCAAGCCTTGAAGAGCAGTGAGCTGTGATTTGCACAATTCACTGCAGCTCTGGTCCTTTTCATTCAACTCCAGAGAAGTCAAGATGAGTATAGACAAACAGTCCAGGAATCCAGCACAGCCTGGAGTGATGACTTTAACGCATGGATCCTTCTGGTCCCTTGTAGATAATGCACAGAATTACTCCTTTGGTTTCCCCTCACATGGAGCTGCCAGAGTCTTACTCCAAGGAGTAAGGACTCTCCAGGTATGGTACAGTCTGTAGACCAGTTTCTCTACAATGGAAACTCACAGGCAGATCCAGGCTGCAAATAGGTGTAGTACTCAGTATTTCGGTTTATCTGTACAACACAAACTGGACATCCCATCCCAGTAAGCTTGCCAAAAAGTCCCCAAGATAAAAAAAGAGGACTGTGCACCTTTTTTTCTTACCCTTTCTTCCTTGCTTACACCACTGAGTTCAGTTATGCAAGTAGATGGAGTTCTCCTATCCCTTGAATCAGCAGTGCAAAGCAGCAAAAATCTCTTGACACTGCGTGCAGGGGAATTTTTAGACTTGAAAGCAGACAAACCATCTCTCTTCAAAAAAATTACCAAGGATACATAAAGGATGGGCCAAAAAGACTGTCCTGGTTCTTCTGCTTCATCTCACAGAGTGAAATACACAATGAGGCTATCACAGAAATATGTAGATCCTACACTCTTGATATTTGTGCTGTGAAGCTTAAATATCTTCCTTTCTCACCCAAGAAAAACGTCAAAGGCACAGAGAAATAAATTCTTTTCTCTCTGTTTTAGGCAGCTGCATCTGCAGCTATGGATTGCTCTCCTGGAATTTTTCCTCCTAAAAAGTTATAAAAAGCTTAGGAAAAAAAAAATGAGTAAGTCAGTGACTGGTATTTTTCAGAGGTAGATTAATTAACTCTGCTTAACAAGGTTAAAATTAGACTGAGCTGTTTGTAATTGTTTGGCTATTCTTTTCCCCTAAATACATAATATGCAATTCATTTTGACAAGTACCAGTGTGCTATGCACAAGGAGAATGCTTCTGTTTGGGGCAGGGGAGGCTGCTTTTTTGGCCCAAGCAGAAGGATATTTGGCTCAGAGGGCTGGAAACCTTCTTCCAGCTCCACTTCTTCTTTTCCCTCTGAATGGATGGGTTTGTTTTCATGCCTGTTTATGCAGCATGGTGTATAGCAACCGCTCCTTTTCTCTTGGAAACATTATGGTTTGCCTTTGACAAAACAGCAGTGTAAATTAAAGAAGGTATCAGCACCATCCTTAGGCAAGGGAATAAATATTTTCCAGAAGAATTGTTCCAAAGAAGGAGGAAAGTGCATGAGTTTGAATATAAATATTCTAAAGAAACTGGAAATGGAGCAATTAAAAATATCATTGTGATTTTAAGAATCCACCTTGGATTTTTCCTGGTTTTGAGAGGGAAAATGATAAGCAAGATTAACTCAGGTTAGAGAAACAGATGACTGCTCTTTTAGGAAAGGTAACTGGAAATAAGTGTTTTCAAATGGGTAATGAAATGTTAAAATGGGTAATAACACTTTATTCCTTCAAAATATGGCTTGTTGAGTGATATTCATTGTACTTTTACCCGACTTATTTTGCATTCACTCTCTGCATGGTTGTCCACATTTTTAAGTGTAACACCTTGGGTATTTGCAAGTCTTCATCTAGGTTGAAATGCTTCATTTCTAGAGGGAAAAATTGCTTTTTCCCCCAATAAACAGAAAACTCTTCCCCCTTAAGTTATTCATTTACACCAGTCAAATCGAAACATGGATTTTTCTGAGTTATAAAGCTTTTCTCCCAAGAGTGATTAAAAATGTAAAAAAACCTGTGACACTCCCCAACAAAACTCCCATCAAAAGCTGGGCTGGAAATAAGAATTACCATATCCTTCACTGGGCTTTGTACTCATCCAGGCTTTACAGTATGAAAGACACCAAGAAAGATTATGCCTTGATGGCTGAAATTCATTTTCTCTCAATTTTATAGTCACCACAGCTTTCCCCAGTATTGATGATGGGAGAACTTTCTTTGTGCTGCTGTAGAAGAGGGTGAAGAGCACAAGAGGTCAGTAAGAAAACACTGGGTGCCACAAGCTGTACAACCCTTGGCATCAGGCTGTAGGAAGGACCTTTCCTCCCCAGCATGAGGGGAAATGAAAGAATATAAAACCTTTTCCTCCCAACCTGAGGTTTTCTGCTCTCTCTCTTAGCAGTGTCTGCAGCAACACAAGGTTGGGTTCTTCTTGTCCTCATGTTTGATGTGTAACACAAGCTCAAAAGCTCACACAAAAAGTAGCTTTTGATTTTAGCAGAGCTCAGCCCTGTCTTTCCCAACAGTAAGGGAAAAATCAAAAGGGGATGTAGATAAAAAGATTAAAAAGGAAAGGGAAAAAAAAAAACACCTGAGCAGATTGAAGTTTTATTGGCCTTTTTAAAGCTTGAGGGTTTTTTTCTGAAAGGTATCACTTTCATTATAAAGGTGACTTCTGCCTTGGAAATTCTAAATCCAAATGCTTAACACATGGCAAAGCTGTTAAGTGTTTGGGGATGGTTTCTTTCAGTGGGCAGCAGTGAGAAGACTCATTAGTACTAAAACCTAAATACAATAACAAAATCATGTGTGTAATGTGAATGTACATTAAGAGGCACAGAACAAGTTATCTGCAATCTGTGACCCTGTGATCCACAAGACTTTTCCATACCAGAGGGATCAAGGTTTCTCTGCAGTCTGACTCAGCTTCTTCATCCTCTTGTATTTTGATTGAATGAGGCAACAGGCTGCCACCCCTCTCTCTCACACACTGGGGTTTGTTATGTTTTCTGAAGGTGCTTTAGCTCAGATTTCAAACATTATCAACAACAGTTTGGGACCTCCTGTAAGTCCTCTTGACAGGCACAGTTAGCAGACAAGGTAAGGGAGCTGGTCCATCAATCCCTTTTAACACATTCACCCTGTTTCAGTACATGCAAATATAAAAATAAGACAGCAAAAATAGCCCATTACAGCCATGTGCTGCATAGCCTCACATTTCCATGCTCCTCAGCTCCCCACTCCATCCCCTGTGCAGGGATGGAGGACATCTGGCTGTAAACATTCAAGGGAAAAGACTGATTTTTGCCTCTGTGTAAAACAACAGCTGCTACTGGTAATGCTTAAACCTTTTCACTGATTTTTGTTTGTTAGTTTAATGAAGAACATGAAAAATTATGCAAAAAGTGAGGGTTTTCTTCAGAAAATGATCTTTGTCAAAAAAAAAAAAAAATTAAGAAAATCAAAGCTATAAAAATGTAAGGTATTAAGTGGAGAGAAACAAGCCAAAATTAAAAAGGGATGGAAACTTTCCACTCCAAAAGAGAAAGATGAGCGTGTTAATGCAGTGGGGGCTTTCCTGGGATGTGCTGCTCTACTCCAGGGATGCTATCCCTGCAGCTGTCCTCCAGGGATGGCAGGGACTGCAAAGCAGCCAACCCAGGGACCCTCACCGCCTCTCTGGGGCTTCAGTGATAAAACAAACTGTGGCACAGCAAATGTTTCCAGCCAAGAAACCCAGCACAGGAAAGAGTGAACTGAGATACCTGAAATGTCATGAACCAGGACTAATTACTTTACTTTGGCTTTACCACACAAAGCTATCTCTGCAACCATGAATGAATGTGCATGTAACCACCTCTGCTGAGGCGGGACAATCCCCGTTATCCACACAGGTCAGGAGATGATGTGCTGGAGAGCAGCCCTGAGGAGAAAGACTTGGGAGTACTTGTGGATGAGAAGCTGGACATGAGCCACCAATGTGCATGTGCAGCCCAGAAGGCCAACCCCATCCTGGGCTGCATCACCAGAAGCGTCGGCAGCAGATGGAGAGAGGGGATTCTGCCCCTCTGCTCTGCTCTGCTCTGGGGAGACCTCACCTGCAGTGCTGGGTCCAGCTCTGGAGCCCTCAGCACAAGGACATGGACCTGTTGGAGCATGTCCAGAGGAGCCAGAAACAGGAGAGAGTTGGGCTAGTTCAGCTTGGAGAAGAGAAGGCTCCTGGGGGACCTTATAGTGGCCTTCCAGTCCCTGAAAGGTGCCTGTAAGAAAGCTGGGGAAGAACTGTTCCCAAGGGCATGGAGCGATAGGGCGAGGGGTGATGGTTTTAAACTAGAAAAGGGCAGATTTAGGTTGGATATTAGGAAAAAGTTCTTCACTCTGAGGGTGGTGGATCACTGGCACAGGTTGCCCAGAGAGGTGGTGGAGACCCCATCCCTGGAGACATTCAAGATCAGGCTTGATGGGGCTCTGAGAGACCTGATCTAGTGAAGGTGTCCCTGCTCACTGCAGGGGGGGGTTGGAGTAGATGACCTCTAAAGGTCCCTTCCAACCTTACACATTCTATGATTCTATGAAGCTTAACTGATTAATGCTGGCTAATTACCCAGCTGATGGGATCAACTGGTCCCTGGAACTCAGATCTCATGATCCAACCTAATCGTTTCGATGGCAGCATTTTACACTGAACTGAGTTATTTTTTCAATTCATATGCCAGAAAGTCTACACCCAGAAGTTCATAATTAGGCAGCTATGATTCTCTATTGCTTGATAATTACTGTAGGTTTCTAAATGATGTTTCTTTTTCTAAGCACTGTAAAGGTAGCTATGCTGGATTTTTTCATATAGACCGAAGTCCCCTGCAATTAGCCCTCTTCTCTCTACAACTATTGTTTAAGCTACTGAGAGACTCCAAGTGCCTGCGGGATCTGGTTATCTTCAGTAAGGTTTAATTTTATATAATTTCATATTTAAAGCTTCTGTGACCTTTTTCAACATACAGATGATAAAAATACTTTCACACATGGATATATCAAATGACATGTCCACCTAGGCTTGCTAATAAAACTGCATTGCTCTGTTACTGCTGGCCCCTGGCTATATCAGCTGTCTGCTTGCCTTATTTGTGAGTTATAAATAGCCAAAGATTGCATACTCACTGTCTGGTTCCATTGAACAAACTGTGATTTTAATTCTCTCAAACAAGCCTGTCTCCTGATGCAGGTCTGTCCTGAATGCTCAGTTTTACCTGTTTTCTTTCTCCTGCCTGTTTGGTTTTATTTTTTAACATGGTTGGGAGATTCTTAAGCAAAATTCCCTGACTATAAAATATTCTAACAATTTAACAGGGCCACAGAAGGGCATCTTTACCCTGTTAGCACACCATTGGTGGCAAAGCAATTCTCCACACCGTTTGTTATGTTCTGATTTAATAACTTTATGCTCACACGGTACAAATGAAGGGAATCAGTATTTCTGATCCAGTCTTCCTGGCTCCACTCATACTGGGAAGCTGTGAAATCATCTCATAACTCTCTCCTACTAATTTCTCTGCAAACCAAAGGTAACATAAATTCATTTCCAAAAGGCTCCCAGCCTCAGGACAAAAACGCTTTACAGGTGAGCTAAGGATTCAATAAAGGTTTAGATTACCTGAAGGAGGATTTAGGTAGAATTTGGCATCTAAATCTAAAATTGCAAGCTGAAAACCCTCTGTTCTCATAGCTCATCCTGTGTTTGGGCACCTCCCTGTGTGACTGGGAAGGTCTCTGGGTGGTCACAGGGTGCAGAGAGCTGCATCATCCCCCAGCTTCTCAGCATCTGTTTTTGTACTAAAGTTCAGTAAGTTCTCATGTTCCCTAAGGCATGTCCATAGTGCACCAGATATCCTGCCGTACCACTGGGTCACACAGCATTGTGAGTTTGGGGACAAGATCTCTCCACTGTTTGAAAAGCAATAAAGCCCATGCACCCCAGCAGCAGCAGTAATTGCCACAGCACTGTGCAGAGAAGCACAGAAGGCTGCCTCTTCTGTACTCTCCTCTCAGGAAATTGCATTGAGACTACTCAGTGTTGGCCTCTTCCCGAAAGACACTGGGTTCCCAAATTCTCTCTTCTGCTTAACTGGTTCCCAGGTGAGTCTCCTGGTCTCCACTGGCTGTCCTGGAAAAATATGTAAGAGGTAGTGGAGTACTCACCTTGGAAAGACTTGCTTGGGATAACTGATCCTTCGGCACTAAATCCAAAATCCAGACTATAGTGCCCCCCATCCATCAGAGGATTACCCTCTTAGGCACAGAGAAGTTGTCCTACAAAGCGCAGAGCAACTCTTGTTCTGCAGGACCTGGGCAGGCTGAGGGGTCCCCAGTGGGAGGTTCAGTGAGACATGCTACCCCAGAGGCCTATTAGTCAGGACCAAAAGCAAACCAGAGAAGTGCAGATATCTGCAGAATAAATTATAGGCATGATTAGTGTGTGAAATGAGTTAGAATGAGCAAGTTCCTCAAAGAAATTACAGCCTCTGGGGAAACCATTTACAATGGCCGCGATGAGTAATATCTCACTCCATGACGCCGTTGACTTCCATCTTCCCCTTCTGCTCTGGTGACAATGAGCATGAGAAAGATCAGCTGAGGATTGCCATGGGTTTATACTGGCAGGAACTGGTGCTAGTTTTATCATTTTTATTAGGATTCCCGTGGCATTTGTATTTTGTTCAGCCACCTGTTGTGGTTTCCCCCTGGCTGTGGGCCGAGATCCACGCAGCTGCCTGCTCCTTAAAGTAAAAGAGCAGGGGAAGAGGGAAAAAGGGGGGAAACAAGGGAAGGGAAAAGGAAGGGCAAATAACTCCAAACCCAAGAAACTAAGAGGCCCGTGGGTTGGGATAAGGAGAGTTTACTAAGAGAACAGAAAGATCAAATATACCAATGCTAACAGGACTTTAGAGCAAAAGAAGATGAAACTCTTGATCCCCAATGCAGTTTCTCCCCGACCCACACAACTCAGGTACCACCCAGAGCTGTCCCGGAACCCAACCGTCCCCCCAAGCAGCACGCGTCCTGCCACCGCCCCTCTTCTTCCTCCCCTCAGCCCCCCGTTCTCCTGGGCAGGACGTCATTGGCATGGAATACTCTCTTTGGCCCATCTGGGTCACCTGTCCTGGCTTCGCCCCTCCTTTCTCATGAATGGAGAAATAGGAAGAAGCTGAGAAAGTCCTTGACTGTCTGACTGCGACTAAGAACATCAGGGTGTTCTCAGCACTGCTTTCATTGTAACTCCCCAACACAGCATGCCATCAGCTGCTACAAATGAAGTTAACTCTATCCTGACTGAAACCAGGACACCACCCCACCAGCAAGCTCTCTCAAAGGATCTTGCCATCCTCATGAAAGCTTTTCCATGTAGTTGTGCACTTGGCTGGAGCCATAACTCATGCTTATTTAAAGAAAGGACATGTGATGCGCACAAGTGAGATCATTTGGACTCCAAACTTGCTTCATACCTGGTCCTCAATAAAAATTTAGAGAATATTTGAGATTTTCTAGCTGTGTAAAGAAACCATATGCTGATATATGCTGAGCAGATCTATAGGAATGGTGTCATCTGTGAAGCTATTTTCCTATCCTCATGTACAGCAACATCCAGCCCATCTAACAACGCAGCAAATTACAGTGCTTAGTAATGTGGCTGTTCCTTTGTTTCAAGCATTATGCCATCATGTTGTATGTTAACTTGAAAATAGATGGGGGGCGCATTTCTCAGTGGTACTGATGGAAAAGTTAAGTTCACTACTTCTTCCCTTCTCCTCCTTCTACATTACTTGCTATTTTCTTATCTGCAGTTGGGAGCCTGTAATTTGATACATTTCCCAGAAATAATTGGGGTCAGATGTCATTTCTTGTGGCTAGTTTCTTTGGCTTTCTCTGATGCAAATTGTTTTATGTGATTTGCATTTGCGAAGCAGTTTGATGCAGTAATTTCCATTTTCATACCCTCATTCACTTTCTTCAGTTATTTTTTTTTCCTGCAGTGCTTGTTTTTCATCATCTCCAAAACATTAAGTTTGGGCCTTATATGGATTATCTCCAATCTCTACAATATTCTTTCTGCATGATGATCCATCTCCTCTCCTTTTGATATTTATCTCCCTGAAGAAGCTTTTGCTGTTTGTATTAAAATCCTTCCCAGAATTTGACTTTTGTCCCTGCTCATTTTATTCCCTTACTTAATGACAGCTAGCCTGCAGAACCTTTTCATATTATGCTTTTTGTTCCTCATAAACTGGTTGGTTTGTTCCTAAGACTGCTTTCAAACACACTTATTCTTCTAGTTATGCCCAGCGCCTCATCCAGCACTTAATTAATTGAATATTAATGCAGCTGCAGGTAGCCTGTGCACCTTTGATTTAAAGAGTCATTAGCCACCAGGTTGCTGTATTTCATCTCAGTGAGTTCCTTACTGCAGCCTACCCTTCCAAAAATGAAACTGTTGACTCTCAGCTAAACTTTCTGACATCTGCTCAGAGGTAGTTTTGACCAAATCATATCATGGTTTACATGCAAATCTTATATTTCATTACCACCTGTACCAGGTTTACCTAGAGGACTTCTGAGCCTTGCACACCTCAGCACAGGTGAACAAGATGCCTATAGCATGTAGATTTCCCCTCACTACCATAAGGAATTTTTGATCTGGATTTCCTCAGGCTCCGAGTCACATCCAGAGGAGCCTCCTTGCCTTTACTCTCCAGAGTTATCTTCTTTTGAACATGATTATTATTTCCCCTTCACTTCCAGCCTTTCAGATTGTTGATTAATGCCCACAAAGGCAGCAGTGCTGCTTCTGGAAATGCAGTTTGTCATCTCTGTCAACACTCAGCTCCATATGCTGCCACTTCCTAAGCGACGGACCGGGATGCTAGGCAATATAAATGAGGCAGGCTGCATGGGACTGCATACAGTTTAGCTTTCATCTCTTACAATCAGATTTCTCACCCACATTTTTCACAGGATGCATAATCACCGTGTAATTTCTGGTTTGCATGATTTGCAGTGCACTCTAAATTTAGGTAACTTCATAGGCTTCAAGAGAAGCACAGCTTCTGCAGTCAGTCTGATCAGACTAAATGGTTGTGTACACTTTATAGCACCCTTTACCTAAAGAGGACAAATAACATATCTATAAGCCTGCCCAAAAGGATCTGAAATTCATAGGGACAACTGGGGAGAAACATAGGGCCATGGTTTTTAATGGCCTGGAAGCAGAATTCACAGAGATCTCCTCTGGAGGCTATCAGACACAAATATTTACTATTCCATTTATTATCTGGCACAGCTGTGGGGTTCCTCACCCAAAGATGTTTGCAGAAGCAGAGAGACAAGTCCTGTTCGTTTTGTGTTCCACCATTTCTCTGTAGAGAGACATTCTCTGCACCTGGAGGTGGTGCTGAAATCCTACCTTGGAGCCACTCCATGCCCCAAAACATCTGTGTCAGTTCAGGTCCACAGGCAGAGACCTTCGCAGCTTCATGCCTATCACTGCAGGCACACCTCGAGGAGAACAGAGCCAGAGATGTCTTTTTCAGGCCAATATAAGGCTACTGCTGGGCTGGGTTGGTCTCAGGTCCCTCTGTCCCCGCTGCAGATCCTTGAGCTGCATGTGGAGGAAGGTATCTGTACTCAGCTAAGGGTGACACATCTCCAACTGGTGGCATCACGCTTTCCACTGTGCGGTGTCATACAGGGACAGCTGAGCTCTGATCACACACCAGCTCTGCCTTTGCAGACCTATAGCTATCACTAGCTCAAATACTGCCTTGGCAGCCTCCCAGTGACCCGAGCCCTTTAAGTCATCTGGCCTGTCACCTTGGGTACCACATGCATGTAGTCATGCAGGGATCACAGAACTCAGGCAAGACTTCAGAAAATCATCTGGTCCAAACTTTCATGGGAAAGGGAACCTAGATGAGATTATCTATCCCTCTGTCCAATCACATCTTGAAAACCTCCAGTGATGGGGAGTCTTAATACATCCCTGGGAAAAATGCCCAAGGCAAGCCCAGCTCGAGCTCATGAGTCCATCAACAGAAGTGATGCCAGAGCTCAGAGTGCATCCATCCTTTGGGGAATAAAACAGTGGTGAGAAGCAGAAAGCTGAAGATGCTGATGTGTCCTCAGTGCAGAGACAACGTTGGCCTGTGATAGAGTCCCTGCCAGAGTGCCAGATCCTGTGAGGCATGGATCCTGCATGGACCATCTAGAGTGCTGAACATCAAGGATGGCTTCCTAGCCCTTGAAATTGGCCAACACAAGCATGAGATTTGGTCATAATCCATGTGTCAGCGCACAGGTCTGAGCATGTTCCAAGTATGTTCAAGCAATGCAGCAGGTCTGAAGCTCCTCAGAGCAGACACTGCGAGGGCCATAACTCAGAGACCATCAGGAACCAGCACCTTGCACCATCCCAACAACATCATTCCTGATGCTGATTAACACTCACAATAGTAGAGAGTGCTTGGAAAAGTCCGAGTAGATTTGGAAAGGATACAGGGTAATAATTAATAACAGGGTTAATACTCACCCTGTGACTATTTGGATTGACTGCCATCCCTTTGTATATCAGAGAGGCCAGAACTCATTGCTCATGTTACTTTCAGCAAACATAAAATCAAGAAGAATGTATCTGAGCAAACAAATCTCACTACCAGCAACAAAACCTATAAACCACAGTGAGAAGTAAAGCTTAGCTCTCAGCACATCAGTTTTGGAGCTACAGAGCTGGTCTAATCATTGCCTACTGTTGTTAAATGGGGAAAAACTCAGGAGGTTTTCCAGTGCCATTAATCTGGTTTTCATATACCCATGGCCAACATCAGGTTGGAGAAGGGAATGGGCAGTCCAGTGCAGAAATTAAATCTCAGCATTCATATGGAAAAGGGGAGTTGTAACTCTTGCCTCTTGCTTTGGTTTTGTAGCAGCCTCTCCTCTTAGCTCATGCTAAGTACACCACTGATGGATCTCTGCTGTTGTTGGGATAGACAGTCATTTTTCACAGATGGCTCTCAAAAAAAGACTTTAATTGGTGTTTCAAACATTGTTCTGGATATTCTTTTTTCAGCCCTCAGGAAACTTATTGCAGCCACTGCCATTTCATCTGCTGATGCTGGAGACATCTGGAGACATGATGCTGGAGCGAAGGTGTGTCTGAAGAGGGTCTTAAATCTTCCAACTGATCTTGACAGCACATTGTTAAATTTAACAACTGAACTAATTGAGAAAACGATAAAAATACAAACTCAAGGTAAACTATTTAACCAGGAAGCTATTTGATACAAATAACTGCTTAAGGGAAAGATTCTGCACTATATGCTACAAGTGATTTCATGGGCAGCCCGTGTGGGTAACAGAAATGTGGGCTCTGATATTGCTGGATGGGGGGAAACTATTGATGTTGCTGTTTCAAAAAATCCCTGGTTTGCATGGGCGGATGGAATATTTTTTTAATCTGGAAATTTTTAGCCCATGTCTTATATGGAAAATAAAGGAGAAGACAAACAAAGTATGACCTGCCTTCTCTTGTGTAAATAAGAATAGGTTCTGAATATTTGCTGCAAAAACAAGGGGCATCAGCAAGTTTAACTGTTGAAGAAAGTAAAAAATTGTGGTTTGCAACCAATTCTGGGAAATAATGAGGAAAATTTGAGGAATATGCTGTTATTGCAATGATGGAGTTGCATCTTATCCAGAGGGCTGGGAAAGAGTGATCCATTGTGTTTATTCCATTTACATTTACTTAGAATGAGCTGACCATGTGGTTATCAGCTGATATTTTATGACCAAAGAGCATCCCCACTGCTGTTCCTCCAGCCTGTACCTATGCCACCATCACTTATCTGCTCCTGATGCTGAATTCCCACAGAAATCCCTCCAGCCTGGTTCCCTGCTCTGCCACTAAATGTGGGATTTGGATCATTTCAGCTGTATTTCCCAGCTGTCTGAATCTTTAGGTGAGTACATATTCATGGCTTCAGCAGCTCAGTTCTAAAAGATTTAAATTCTCTGGTCTTCATTTCTGCTGTAAGAGAATTTCCTAATGCAGAGAAATGCCCCTCAGCGTATTTTAGCCATCACAAGTAATCACAGGGACATTCACAGGGTTACATCTCACTCTGGTATCCTTTTGTACAGAAGAAATAATTGCATAGAAGCAATAAAGAGCAGACAAAAAATTGTAAGAGACTGTAACCCCTGGAACCCAGCAGTCACTGCAGGGTCTGTTGTTGTAAATCATCTACAAAATTAAAGCAGTTGGCGTGATTTTTATGAAGTCATGGGGAAATGAGATATAGAAGACATTGAAAACAGGTATACTTGAGATAAATTTTAAATCCTGTTTTATTTGCAATGCATTCTTAATGTACCTGTAATTCAAGAAGTTCTGCAAATGCATTATAAAGTGACTGTGTGTGTCCCACGTGGAACTTGGGGATGAGGGCTGCCGTGTTGGGAAAGCTGTTAGAAGCTCAGTCAGGAACCCAAGCAGCTTAGGGCAGGAGCTTGGCTGAGACATGACTTTTAAGAGTGGAGGAAGAATGCTATTTACTGAATCATCAGCCAAGTATCGATGAGAATTGACTCTACTCAGCCCATGAGGACCGAAGTGGCCACAAACTTCACCACAGCCCTAACCTACCGCGACTGTGCTGACATGCTCTTCTGATCTGTGTTGAGGAAGGGTGAAAGGCAGCTCCAGCATTTGGGGAATACCCCTAACAGCCCTTAGGGACAGATTTCCAGCTTCAAATCCAAGCTGCAAACCTGAGCTGGTGACTTTGTCTTCCTTCATGAGCATTTCTCTGGCACTTTTCCCTCCCTTGGTGGGGTTTGAACCTACATGTCTCGGCTGCTCAGTTTGAACCCAGGGCACATTCTCACCAAGGCACGGGGGATGCAGAACCTGTGCAACCTTGTGACACCCTCTGTGCTCCTGGATGTGATGTAGCAGGCACTCACACCCCCTTTCATTACTCCTTTCATTAAAAAGAAGCATTAAATAATCATTCCCAGGCTCTCAAAGGCATTTACACCCCTAACCCTGATTTAGCCAGGCTAATGCCTGCTTCGTTGCACACACACACCCCTACCAGACACACACACAAACACACACACACACCCCTCCATATAGCCTCAGAGCTGGAAGCAGGACTGTGGAGGACACTTTCCCCCCTCCCCCTTAATCTTCTCTCTGGCTCCTTGGCCTGAGCAGTGTGCATAGCTCATAGAAGCTGCAGCCCATAAAGGTAGAGGGATGGAGCCTTTGGGCTTCTACAGCAGAATAAAACCTTTCAGGAGGAAAAGCAGCAGGTTTTCCCTGACTCGTATTTATTCTGGAGAGCTCTGGGGGCAGAGCAAGGGTCCCGATCTGTCAGACAACACCTCACGTCCAGCAGGACCCCCTGAGCGCGGGGCTTTCACCAGTGTCAACCCGTAAGGCAAACTACTGCCTCGGATGGCACCGAGAGAGGATGCCAGCATCACCTGCAGTGACTTGAGCTCGGAGCCCGGCGCCAACCATCCCCCCTTTCACGTCAGCAAGAGCTCTGCCAGGAGCAGCCAGCTCCCGGGCGTGGGAAAAAACAGGGATTAGGGATTAGCCGTGGGCTCCTTTCGCTCTATGACGTCATTTCGTTACGCTTTAAGCAAGAGGGCGTTAAAAGTCCCATCGGTGCCGGGGATGCGCTGGGCGGGGATGCGCTGGGCGGGGATGCGCTGGCCAGGGAGCGCTGGGCAGGGAGCGCTGCCCGTCCGCGGCTCGACGGCCCCCCGCGTGGCGGCGGCGTGAGGATGCCTGGGAGGGGGATGCCTGGGAGGGGGGATGAGTGGGGAGGGGGATGCGAGGGCAGGGGGATGAGTGGGGAGAGGGATGCCTGGGAAGGGGGATGCGTGGGGAGGAGGATGCGAGGGCAGGGGGATGGGTGGGGAGAGGGATGCCTGGGATGGGGGATGCGTGGGGAGGGGGGATGAGTGGGGAGGGGGATGCGAGGGGAGGTTGATGCCTGGGAGGGGGGATGCGTGGGGAGGGGTATGCCTGGGAGGGGGGATGCTTTGGGAGGGGGATGCCTGGGAAGGGGATGCTTTGGGAGGGGGATGCCTGAGAGAGGGGATGCATGGGGAGGGGGGATGCCGGGGAGAGGGGATGCGTGGGGAGAGGGATGCGTGGGGAGGGGGATGCGAGGGCAGGGGGATGCGTGGACAGAGGGGATGAGAGGGCAGGGGGGATGCCTGGGAGGGGTGATGCGTGGGTAGTGGGGATGAATGGGCAGGGGGATGCATGGGCAGGGTGATGAGTGGGCAAAGGGGTGCACAGACAGGGTGGGATGAGTGAGGAGGGGGATGCATGGGGAGGAGAATGCGTGAGCAAGGGGGACACATGGGCAGGGGGACGTGTGAGCAGTGGGGATAGGATGGGACCAGCTCAGCATCGGGGAGGTGATGCCTCACAGGAGGTGAAGCAAAGAGAAAAGCTGAAAACAAGAGTTTCCAAGGATTTTTGGAATCTTAAAAGAGCTTTGTGAAAGCATGGCTTTAAGTGGCTGACCAGTGGTTATACAGGTAGGTTAAATCTGAAAGATCCCAGAAGCAAAAGCAGGTGTCCAGGGTGCCTTGTTAGTTCTATGTCACTTACCCATCCTGTCTCTCCCATAAATCATCAGCCACCTCTGAGCACTTCTGCATGTTCAGTGCTGCAGCACAGGAGCTTCAAACTCTGTTTTTCTGAGTCTAAAAAGACATTCTCCTTACTAATATAACTAATTAAACATTTCCAAGTAAACATTAGTAATTACTAAGTAAACATTACGGGCATATTTGACACAATTAAAGCTGTCAAAACCCTGAAAGCATATTTTTCCTCTTACAGATGCCTGTGGGGACTCCAGACACTCTCTGTGAAATCTGGTGCACCTGCTTTCACCCCTTGAAAAACCATCTGATAAAATGGATTATCAGCTCTCCTGTAAGCCTAGCAGCTGCCAGCACAGCAGAAAACATACTCAAATTAGTATTAGGGATATGGGAAATTAATCTTTAGGTCTTCCAAAGCAGTGAATCAACCCAGGGCTATGCAAGGCATCATTAGGGGTTCAGAAAGAAACTCTTCCCCATTCAGTTTAAATCGTTGGAAAGAAATCTATTGATGCATTGAAACTTGGGCACAGCTCAAACACTTTGGGCTTTGAAGACATATTAGGTCTGATTTTTCTCAAATGTTTTTGCAGCCTGTGTTTGCCTGCACATGTATTTTACATACAGGGGTATCTAGTCCCACTCTGAGGTTTATCCAGGTAGGAACAGCTTACAAAATAATTGTCTTAACTAGGAGGATGTGTTTGCATTTTTTTGATTCACTTAATTTGCTGATTAAAGGTAAAACTCTGCCCTCCTTGAAGCCAGCATGAGTTTTGCTCATGACTTTAAACAGAATGGGCTTTCAGACCGGGTCTTCTAAGGCAGATCAAATATATCTTTCAGTAACCCTGCTGTCATTAGGTCTCATCACTCCTGTGCAGACAAGGAAAGTCTCAACTTCTGCAGTATGTACAGTATTACTGGCCTTCATCCTGTCTGATTCTTTCCTTGCTTTCAGAAGCAGCAGGATTGGTATCGTTCAGCACACAGCAGACATGTGGGACATCACCCTAGTCATCCATGGGATGTGATCTGTTCAGCCCTCCAGCAGCTCACTACCACCCCAGGACCCTTGCAGAATAAATTGCTGCATTGTGGAGTCTCCTCCTCTGGAGATATTCCAGACCTGTCTGGACACTGACCTGTCCTAGGGACCCTGCTTTGGCAGGGGGTTGGACCTGATGATCTCTGGAGGCCCCTTCCAACCCCTACAGCTCTGTGATTCTGTGATGGTGTGATTTAGTAAATGCTTCCCTTTTCCATCAGTCATGGAGAGATGGAATTATAGAATCATGGAATTGCCTTGGTTGGAAAGGACCTTTAAGATCATCAAGTCCAACCAGCACCCTCACCTGCCAAGCAGGGAGCTGAACTTGGGTCTCTTGAGACTCAATTATTGTGAAGATTTTCCCTTACTCTCTCTCTTAACTGTGAGATTGGATGAATCTTGAGAAAGGTGTTAGAGCTGGAAGAGAATGACCTTGTTTTCCTGCAAACAGGAAAGAATACAGGAAGTTTGACAGCAGGATTTCAGAGCAGGCTAAGAGTTCATAAAAGTCCTTTTAACAGTGCAAGTTACCTCCCTGGGTCCCCCCTCCATCCTCCTATTTGGACTCTCCAAATGAACACTTTCAAAGCTTTAGGAAAACTGGGATGAGTTTAAGCTGAGCAACTACAGCTCAGCCTAAAAGGCAGCATCTGCCTCATACTTACACTAGCTTGGTAAGGCTCATTCCTAAGGCAGTAGCCATGAAGACAGCAAAACCACGTGCAGCATGGACAGGGGTTGCAACGTCTATTTAAGAAGGCTCTTTCCACCTAATTTTTGTCTCAGCCTGTCTGACTGGAGGCAGGAATCTTCCCCTATCAATTTTACGCTCACCCCATGCTGCATTTTGTTATGGCAATCTATTTTTTTTCAATAGTTTAGCATTTGCTGTTCAGGATGTTTCCTATCTTGAATAAGAAACGAGGTGGTAATATATACACCAGCCAAAAATGGCCTGCACTTTCCTTTTTCAGATGCATCAGCCCATTGTAAGCTTAGTGTTGCTGATCTAGTAGTTATTTTAACTGCTGCTTGGCTTCAGCCCTGTTGATATATTGGTTATTTTTTATATATATGGTAGGCCATTTGTGTGACTGATTTTGCAATTCATGCTGCCTTCTGAAGGACATCCCTGGAAACAGACCTCATAGCTGTATTCTCAAGATGAAAGCAATTGGACAGAAGTACCTTTCTGAAAAGAGGGACCTCTATTACATTTATATATATATATTTTTTTCCCCCTGAATTGCTTGCTCAAGCCAATTGGTTGGGTTATTGGAAGAAATGAAACAGGGGAAAAAAAACCTGATGGGATTCAGGAGTCGGTGTGTGGCATTAAAGCCATTTCTTATCCTTAGCAAATGGTGACTGTTGGATCAAATTCCAGTATATGGCCCAAATATAGTACAAGGGAGAAAATGATTATGCTTATCATGCCAGCACGGGGTTAGGAGAGGTGAAAACAAGTGCATTGAAAAAGCACAACCAAATTACATGGGGTTGTTATTTTAGGCCACCAGTTACTCAGTCTTCCAGTCTGTGGAAGAAGGATGCAGCAATAACTGTAATTTCATAGATAAATTGTATTTTAAGGACATTTTAGGTGTCAATATGAAAAATTGTGAGCCAGGCAGGAAAATATCAAAGGCTGGCAACAGAAATACCTCAGCAAGGAGGCTTGTTTAGCTTTTATGTTAATACTCTTATAAGGTATGAAAATATGAGCAAAAGGCATCCAAGCTTCAGTGAAATCATTGATTTAGATACATATAACCTGTGTGCTAAGGATCTGCAGTTATGCTTCATCAAGACATGTGAGCAGGCATACAAGTGATTGCCAAAAGTTATGCCACAGCCACCAGTGGAACTTGTACCTCTTGCTGAGCTTGAAGTTTTGGGGATGACAGGGCCTGGTTCTACATGATGCTTTATTTGTCTCTGGCCTTCCCTATTGAACATGAACAAATGACCATCTGCACTTCATCAGGGCAGAGTTTATTGATATTATTATCCCTTCCCTAGTAGAATCTTGCATCAGACTCTTAGAGAAGAGCAGGACAATTTATAGTGAAAGGTTTTGGAGTAATCACTCATTGAGGGGGTGGCAAGTGACTTAGACGCTTCCTGAGTCAGACCCAGAGATCATGTATTTAAATGACAAAAAGTGGTTTTCTTCCACAAATCTGTCCAAACACTTTTGGAACCCTAGTCACACTGTGAGCATCCACATAGTAGAGAGGATTAACTATGCACTGGGTGAAAGAGAACAATCCTCTCTTTCTTGGTTTAGACCTGCTGCTTGGTTTCAACCAATGCTCCTTACGTTGCTCACCCAAATTGCCCATGAGCACATCATTCCTTGTTCCCTTTCTCCATGCCACTCCTATTCCCTGGTTGATTTTCTGAGCAGCCTATAGTGAGATACTCAGATGGCAATACTCCTATCAAAAACACATCTGTTGAGCTGTATCTACTTCTTACACATCTGGTTGACCTGTACGCGATGGATACCTTGGGCTGAATAAACTGCAGCTGGCCAAGGCTGAGCTCAGTGAAGACTGAGGGACCACTGTGTGGTTTTGGGGAAGAAGGCAGCAGTATTGCTACCTTTAGAAGCAAGTTCAGCAACTGAGAGAGGTTGTAAATCACAGATTGCCCTGTTATCCCATGTGGGCTGAATCAGGTGCTGGTGGTGTGGCCAGCAGGTCACAGGAGGGGATCCTCCTCCTCTACTCTGCCCTGGTCAGGCCCCACCTGGAGTGTTGTGTCCAGTTCTGGGCTCCCTGGGATAAAAAAGACAGGGATCTCCTGGAGAGAGTCCAGAGAAGGCTACAGAGATGCCTGGAGCATCTCCCCTATGAGGAAAGGCTGAGGGAGCTGGGGCTGTTCAGCCTTGAGAAAAGAAGACTAAGGGGGGACCTAATAAATGTTTATAATTATCTTAAGCAGGGGATGCAGGGGGAATCAGCCAGCCCCTTTTCAGTGTCTGTGGGGACAGGACAAGGGGCAATGGCTGCAAGTTGGAGCACAGGGAGTTCCACACCAACCTGGGGAAGAACTTTTCCCCAGTGAGGGTGAGGGAGCCCTGGGACAGGCTGCCCAGGGGGTGTGGAGTCTCCTTCTCTGGAGATATTCCAGACCCATCTGGACACCAACCTGTGCAATATGAGCTGGGGAGCTGCTTTGGCAGGGGGTTGGACCTGATGATCTCTGGAGGTCCCTTCCAACCCCTATGATTCTGTGATTCTATGACATATGAATGCACGTTTCTGATTTTTGTTCAGTTCAGTCACTACAGCTGTTTCTGTCAGATGTGGACTGAAGTAAACAAGCCCATAACAAATAAATATACAGCATTTAGCAATTAAAGCCTTTTTCCAAATCAAAACAAAGAAAAAGGAGCCTTATTTCTAAAATCTCATTTTCAAATACTCATCCATCTGGATGCACAAAGCACAACATCTGTGTGCTCCAAGGGAAGTGCATTGATTTTGAAAGCCACACATGAAATGGCAATCCAAGAAGATTTCTTTATTTGTTTTCCTAATTTTCAAGCAGAGTTGGGCCTAAAAGAATGAGTGGTTATGGAGCTATTCAGACAGAAGGTTTTGCACTTGACAAATCTCTGGCTCAAACATATTTGCAGAGATTTCTTATGCCCCAACCAAATGTGAAAGTCTACCAAATTTCACACTTTTAGGCCCAATTTCCCACCATGAGCACAGATGAGACACCAAGCTGCTAGACACATTCCTGGAGCATCATTCCCATCACTCAAGCATGCTGACAGCTTCCCAGTCAATTGAGCCAGTTGCAAAGCTTTTTGGGGATACGCTCTACTTCGCTCCAGTCATCTCATGGCTGCAGCTGTCCTAGTTCATCATCAGGATGCCTGAGGGACTGGCTTTGGGTTACAGAACTGAGCATGACATCAGGTATTTTCATTGGTCAAATATAATTTCAGGTGCTAATCAACAACAAACAGCAATCAACATCAAGCAACAGCCTGGTTACACACTCTGAACTATCACTAAAGTCACCTGAAAATGCCTTGCCAGGTGAATTAGACCTATCAATGTGATGCTCTGTGGTGTCTTGGACTTCCCTTTGGGAATCTTATGCTTTGTGACCCCTACCTGAGAAAAATACAGAAATAAAATCACATGTAGAACCAGTGCTTAAGCTCTGTCATCCATTATAGTGTGTTTTCTTCATCCCAGAAAAACAATGTCACCATGAGGTTAATACTCAGTTCCCACTGAAATGAAGATTGATGTGATTCTCCCAGTGAAGCGACTAGTTTATCAAGTACTGAGTTTAAGCATGAGGTGTTTTGTGTGAGAATCACTGTATTTTTGACATTGTGTAAGTTTTGTTCAAAACTCTACTTGTATTGCTTTAGAGGAAGGCATTTTCCTTCAAATCCCTTAACTTGAAAAGAAGCCAGATTAAGTGACTTTGCATTTGAGTGTGAAATCAAACTGATAAAGGGATTCTCCTGTTTTGGGGCTGAGAGGACAAGAAGCAAGGACAAGAAGCCAGTTCTTTCACTGCATTTATAATATTTTGCTTAAAAACTGCCAAGAATGGAAAACTGGAGCCAAGTTTCAATATGACACCTGCATGTTTTCTCTCTGAAAACCTGCTTTCTCAGGGTCACACATCACTAGCCCACAGGGCAGGGAACCCATCTGAAGTAGGCTACAGTGGATGGGGAAATATGACATACCAACTTTGGCAGATGAGAGCTTGGGGGAGAGGTCCCACAGACACCCTCTGTCTCAAATTTCCCTTCCTTTGTTTTTTTTGTGTCCTGACTAGATGGTTTGGGAAGGTCTTGGATGGAGCAGCTATAGGGACTTGAGAAAAATTGGGCAAGCAGACGTAAGAGCTGGTTGGTGTGATGAAAGCATGTCCATTGCTCCCATAAATTCCAGCCCTGTGACCTCATCAATTGCCTGTATCACTTACAAAGGACTTCAAGTGCAAATTTTCATCCAGGTGAAGAATTCATCTTGAGAGTTTCTCAAATATCTAACCCCAAATCCACTGAAATAATTTGGCAATCCTGTGTGTTTCTATGTGCTCTGGGTAGTTCGTTCCAACCCTTACTGGTCTGGGAGCCTGGGAGTTTGTTTTTCAGCTAAGTGGTAAAGCTTTGTATTTAAAAAATTCAAATTTAAAAAAATAAATTAAAAAAAAAACCCTAAAAAACTAAGGAAACAAAAAATCACACCAAACCAGATGAAGGGAAAAGGGAAAGGCTGGAGACTTACCTGGTCGCATCCCCATGCAGTGCTCTCTCCTGTCTCTAGAGGGCTGCCTTAAACCGCTGAAAAACTGAAAACCAGCTTGTTTTCAGCACTTTCCTACCTCAGAGCTCCATTTATGCGTCGTCATCAAGAGTCACCATCGTTGTATGAATTAGCTATTGTCATGAGCCAGAGGGAAACGTCCTCTGGAAGGAGCTTTGGTTGGCACAAGGCTGTCCATGTGAACCAATGCTATGAAATCTTCTTGGCTTTTAGGCTCAGACTAGTGCAGAAGCGTGGGTTTATTAGCTGCCTGGTATTAACTCCACAGCCACCTAGCTGAGAAGGATTAAATCGGGAAATCTGAGTGGTTCTAGCAACACAAACGCAGCTTGGAAGCTGGTACCTGTGTGTGTTTTTAAGGCTCAGAAATCAAGAAATGGGAACTCAGAATTAAACATCCCTACAGTACATGTGCCCTTGTCCAAAATGAGGCAACTTCATGCTGTGTTATCTCTCACTGCATAATAAAACCCAAAACACTGCATAATAATGTACATTCAACTGTGAAATATCCCACTTTAAAAACTTAAAATGACACTTTTTATTTGCTCAATTATTATTCTGGGCTTTTTTAGAATAGATCTACTGAGGAACATATGTTTTGACATTTCAGTTTTAAGAAAAACCCAAGTCTATATTAAGAAGAAACCAAGACACCATGTCAACCAGTAAGGGCCTTTACTCCTGAAGCAGTTTATGTTGAAAACAGTCTTGTTTTGTAAATCTGACAACAGAAAAGCACCTGCTCAGTTTTAAAATAAAACAAATTCAGTCCTTTTTGAATTATGGGAAATACTTACAAGAAGCACGACAACTTTTTAATAATGTGCAGCAAACTCCAGTCTCTGTAGCCCCTGGATTAGTATCTGATTTATGGGGAAAGCAAAATAAACTTACACTTGTGTGAAAATCAAATTGTTATTCAAAGCTTTGAAGATGCTTGGAGGGTTCGTTTGAATTCTGCCAAAGGTAGAGGAAAATCCCTTCATGGTTGTTTGGTTACACTTGAAAACCAGATTTTTATGCCCTTACAGGTTCTAATAATACTTTATAGATTGAAGGCACTGGGGAGAAGGAGAGGTTAGTTCCCTTGGCTCCCTTGGCTTTGGTTTGTGCACACCCAGGCAATGGTGCAAGCTGTGTGGGCCCTCCAGCACCCAGTCCCACCCCCAGTTAAACCAGGACCTCTGGCACTCCAGGAAAGCAGTACCATGGGATTATATAGCTACATTTCCATGGGGTGAAAGCTTTCCCTGCTGAAGCCCTCCCCTATGATTCCAAAGGGGTACCACACTTACACCACACACACACACACACACACCATTCATCCCCCTACAGCCCAGCCCATTGTTTTGGCTGTGTCAGCCCCTGCAAGACCAGAGTGGGCTCAGCCTCAAGTGCTCTTGCTCAGGCCCAAAAAGCTTGTGAGTATGGAAAATAACTCTAGAGACCTGCAACTCATGGCTGCATTCAAACATTGTAAGAATAAAACCCCCATTCTTCTTCTTTCCCCTGCTCATTTCAAACATACAACATGTTTGTTTATCCTCTTCTCTCTATAAGAACATACTGAATTAAGGGCATTTTCTTCCCAAGATTGCTTGAACAGCCCTCTGAGCTCCCCCAGCCCAACCTGAGCCAAGCCCCTGGGATGGGATTAACCTTCGTCCATGAATGTCCCCTTGTCCCTGCGAACCATGCTCGGAGGGTGGGGGTGATGCTCACCTGCTCTCCCTGAGGGTTGGGTTTAACCTCAGATGCACCAGACACAAACAGCAGTGTGAAAACACTTTAAAGACCCTGATATCTTTATAAAAAAGGCTGTGCTTGAATAGAATGTTCATATGTGCAAGGTGAATGCATTATAGATACAGACAGAAACGCATTAAATTCATTTACAGCTATTCCCTTTATTGCAGAGCATTTAACCAAGCACCATCAATGGGATGGTTTACAAGGGGGAAAGAGGTTGCATTTGCTAAGCTGCTGTGAAAATTATAGTAGAAGAATCAAATCCATTTCCTGGCTTAGCTGAACGTAGGATATGATTTCTCTAAGCACTGTCACCACTTGTAAAAAATCTGTGATGGGATATATCAGTAAGAAGCATCTTCAAAGAGGATTAAAGGTTCAGAATCTTCTTTTTTTTTTTTTGTTTGAGGCAATAATATATTGAATTCTTTTGGAGTAATTAAACTTGAAACTGATCCAGCCATTTTTTTTCCTTCTTTTTTTTTTTTTTTTTCTTCCTTTTTTGGGTACAATGCTTCTTACAGTTTATAGCTAATTGGCAGGTGAGCAAGATAAGTAGTGCTGAACACCACTTGATGCTGTTACTGCCTAAGGGAGAGACAGGGCAGCCTGTTGTACAGAAAGAGGCTGTTCAAATGCACATAGAAGACGAGCATAATGAATTTTCACCTGAGGAGATAATGCAATGACTTAACCTCCCACAAGAAATAAGACCTTGGTGTTCCAGGAAATTTCTTATTGAGGAAGTGCTTCGGAGATGACAGCAAAGCTTCTTTGTGGCAACCTAAACACTAAAAAGCCTGTAGGTTGCTTTGCTACTTGGTTGAAATTACAGAATCAGACCACTTGACTTGCATTCAGGCTTTGCTAATCCCCGTGGAGCTTTATCCCCTGTTTGTCATTAGCTGACTGCATTGACAGGCTCTCCCTGCTTGCCCTCCCGAACCAAAACAGCAACAAAAACTCCTTTGCATCAAAGAGAATTTTCTTTCAACTTTGATCACATTTCTTGCGGTGCTCGAGCCTGTTGCTAAGAGAAAATAGGGTCGTGAGGAATGGGCAAATCATTATTATAATCACTCTTGTTACACCCCAGTGTGAACAAGCCTCTCCTAGCACTCAGCTGAATTATACAGCAGTGCACGCTTTAATTGATAGAGTTAGTGGCAAGCCTGCTGGGTTGGGAGCTACCAGATAAGCCCAGCCACAACACCAGCATGTGATGCAGGAGTTTGTGCCACCCTGGCTGCTGCTAGTGAGGGTATTGAGCATCCTCAGCCAGGTAAAGGCATGTGCATTGCATTGCACTGCCTGCCAGCACTGCGGATTCTATTGCATCAGTCCACTTATTTCAGTGACCTCGGTGCCAGGCAGCAAGGAGCACAGAATTGCAGCTTGTGCAACGTAGCCTGTGCTAAAATACCTGCCCAGGTGTTTCTAAGCACAGCCTGGTTGGACAGGATTGATGGTCAAGCCAGGAGGAGTAGCAGAGAATCACTGAATCATAGTATCATAGAATGGCATGGGTTGGAAGGGACCCCAAGGATCACAGAGCTCCAACCCCCCTGCCACAGGCAGGGACACCAACCTCCAGGCCTGGAGCTACACAAGGTTGCCCACGGCCCCATCCAACCTGGCCTTGAACACCTCCAGGGATGGGGCACCCACCACCTCTCTGGGCAGCCTCTTCCAGCCCCTCACCACTCTCTCTGTAAAAAGCTTCCCCCTAATATCTCATCTAAACCTTCCCTCCTTCAGCTTCACTCCATCCCCCTTGTCCTGCCAGTCTCTGCCCTTTTAACAAGCTGATTCCCCTCCTGTTCCTCTGCTCCCTTCAGGGACTGGCAGGCTGCAATGAGGTCCCCCCACAGCCTTCTCTTCTCCAGGCTGAACCAGCCCAGCTCCCTCAGCCTCTCTCCATAGGGGAGCTCCAGCCCCCTGATCAGCTTTAAAGAAGAGCTCACTGGAAGTCGTGCACTGGGGAAAATAGGAGCCATGTCTTCTGGCTGTCAGGGTTTTGTTCCATTGGCTCAGCCACACTGCCTGGGCACTGGAACAGGCTGCCCAAGGAGGGGATGAGTCACCATCCCTGGATGTGTTTAATAGACGGGTAGATGAGGTGCTCAGGGATATGGATTCATGGAGGACAGATACAGTTGGACTTGATGATCTCAAAGGTCTTTTTCAACCTAGTCACTCTGTGATTCTGTGACACTTTTTATTAATCTGGAATCTCTTCTAGAAACTAAAATCAATAATAAAAAGCACTAAAAAGTCCTCAGTGGACACACATGGTTCTTCTGACCATATGAAGAGATCCAGCAGCAACCTTCACAGCAGCCAAGCAAGGGACCAGGCTGCCAAGGGAGGCTTGGAAAGCCAGTAGACTTTGATGTTCTTCACAATTTTTTAACAGAGTCATGGAGGGGGAGGAAAAAACAAACACCAGAAAAAGGAAAGCAGAACCAAAAGGCAAGCCTAATTTTGCTTTCCCAAGCGTGCTGAGTAAGGCTCTCCTGGTGCTGGGAATGCCTGCAGCTGGGAGCTCCCCTCTCTGTGCAGGGCAGCAGGGCAGGTTCCTCCAGGAGCTGAGCCAGACAAGAGTTAAATAAGCATGATTAAGCAGCAGAAGTCATAGAGAAATCCTTCTGAAGTCGGGGTTTGAGCATAGTAACTTTAACTAGTTGCTAAGATGGGCTCATTTTTTACTTTTGAAGTCTTACTTCTAGTGTAGCTGGAATTTCATATTGAAACCAAAGGCTGATAGATGGAAATCAGAGTCTTTTGTTTTATTTACCTGCATTTTTCACAGAAACCAATAGAACCCAAACTAGTTACTCAAGGAGCTACAGAAAATCTCTGAGCAGGTTAGGACTAAAGTTCCATTTATCCTGGACTCATCCTGTACAAAACAATCTCACTTGCAGTTTCCACAGTTCACTGATGATAGCAGTAGGCTAAAGGCAATTTGTCTTCAAAGGTTTAATAGCAGGAACTTTGCAGGAAAATGCTCTGGAGCCTTGAAAGAGAAAATGTGAAAATCTTAAGACTGAGCTGTACATGGAATTAAAATGCAAACTGGGGCTTTTTTGCTAATGTGAGTGTAATTCAGAAGCAGCTCCTGTTAATTTCTATAGATTTTTTTATTAGCATGAGACAGAATCACAGAATCACAAGGTTGGAAAAGACCTTTAAGATCATCAGGTCCAACCGTTCTTGTCCTGTGCTAAACCAGATCCCTGAGCACCTCATCTACCCACATGTTAAACACACCCAGGGCTGGGGACTCAGCCCCCTCCCTGGGCAGCCTGGGCCACAGCCCCACAGCTCTGCCAGGGAAGAACTTTGCCCTCCCAGCTGAGCTGACCCTGCCCTGGGGCAGCTTGAGCCCATTGCCCCTTGTCCCATCTCCTGTCCCCTGGCTGAAGAGACCATCACCCACCTCTCTGCATCCTCCTGTCAGGTCAGTGGAGGTGGTGATAAGGTCTCCCCTCAGCCTCCTCTTCTCCAGACTGAACACCCCCAGCTCCCTCAGCTGCTCCTCATAGGATTTGCCCTCCAGCCCCTTCCCCAGCCTGGTTGCCCTTCTCTGGACTCGCTCCAGGACCTCAATGTCCTTCTGATGGTGAGGAGCCCCGAACTGGACACAGCACTTGAGGTGCAGCCTTACTAGTGCCGAGTACAGGGGCACAGTCACCTCTCCAGACCTACTGGCCACACTATTTCTGACACAAGAATTAATTTCTATTAATCTACAAAGTGTAAGACAGAGATGTTTGTAAGGGGGTTGAGTGCAGGTTGTACTGTGTCCCGAACAGCTCCCACCTTACTGTGAATCACATGACTCTGTGCCACCTCTAAATCACACACAAATCACCATAACCCAAGGAAATGTACCTTTGCTGAGAGCTGAAGGTTAAAGAGAGGTTTTAAAAATGGCTGTATGGTGAAAGTTGAGGTTTCAGAGGCAGTGGTTTAGATAGCAGCAGAGGTGGGTAAATGGGATAAGATACATTCCAGTCTCAGCATCAAGCTGGCAAGCAGAAATTTGAGTCATTCTTCATACCTGAACACCCCAAAACGATCCAGTTCCCAAACAGGCTCCCAAGCCTTCACATTGACATGGAAAAGCTGGAAAGGGTATGGCCAAAATCATGCTCTGATATGAAGAAGTAGGTGACGTAGCGCTGGGGCCAGAAGCATCGTTAGCATTTCATAGATGTGCAGATCTGCTTTTCTTTCTGCTCTGCATGGACTCAGTCTTTCTGGTTGTGTGGCATTCAGATCTGAGCTTGGTTGTGCTCTGAGAAACACCTGCATAATCTTCGGAGAGAAGCGGGGAAATTTCATCTCCCACCACTTTCACATGGAAAAAGAGTGACAAGATATAGGACAAGCTAAAATAAGAGGCCTTTTACCACAAGTACAGAAGGAAAACCATGCATATACCCTATCATCTGCTGGAGACATCATGAAAAATGTAAATATATCAACCTCAGAGACTGTGATGCGAGAGCGATAAGAAATACAGAGAGCAGAGTGGAGAATATCTGCACTGGGTTGAAAATATGCCTCTGTGTCTGCAAAGTGCTTCTGTATTTCATGAAGGTGCTCCTTTTGAAATAGTGGTGCTAAATAAAAGCTTTTTTTAATTTTCCAGCCAGTACAAATAGAGTGATTTATCTTTCAGGTGAAGAGAAAGGAGGGGAAAAGATTATCTTTTTCACCTCCTGTGTTTAAAAGGTATCCCATCAAACACGAGATGACATGACGTTTTCATGGATCACTGCTTAGTCATTCGAGATTCAGCATGGCTGAAAGATGTCAAGTGTAGGGCAAACACCTGAGGATGTTGAGACAGCAGGAGTTACATGTTGCATCTGAGACGGGTAAAGTACAGAATGAAAAGGGTGAAGCTGGAATGAATGTGATAAAGACGATGAATCCGCAACATAACACAGGGAAGGGAATGTTAAGGTGGAGTTAGAGCTTGTTCCTCCCTGAAACACTCAGGAGCGTGGCAGAGAGGATCCCTGAAGGGGTGTTTGCAATGCTGAAAGTGACTTTGAAAAAGGATGTGCACCTGATCCAACAGCCCCGGCTGTATTTCATGTTCCATGCCGCTGGCTCCCCGCACCGCCGCTGATGGCTCTCGTGTGCATTAGCAGGTAATGAAGTTAGCTGAAGTCTCTCTGCCTGTATCTGTGATCCTCACTTCGGGCTTTGTCATGTCCAATGCTGGGTGGAGGAGGAGAAGGAGGAGGAGGAGGAGGAGAAGGAGGAGAAGGAGGAGGAGGAGGAGGAGGAGGAGGAGAAGCGACATCCAGCCCCACAGAATGAAAAAGGAATAAATACAATAAAATAAAAAAAAGATGATGTGTGGGCTGGGAATTTTTTTTTTTTTAATGTGAAGTGAAACTTTAGTGTTTTACTTCATCAGGGCTGCTGAACGTTTCAGAAATGCCTTGTGAGGGCTTCCTTTCATGTCAGGGGGCCCACTGCAACGATGCAAGCAAGGAAATGATGGCTAAGCAGAGTGTACCCACTCACACAGGATGGTCTTTATCCGTTTCTTGCTGCCTGCTATCAGTCACAGCCTGAGACATTAAACTCTATCCCAGGCTAAAAGAGCCTTCTCTTTGCTTTTAAAGATAAGGGATGACAGCTTGGCAAATCTGGAAGGCTCGGAGATCCTTCAAAGTATAGTTTACAGAAATGCTTCTTTGGCTTTACAGCACTTCTGAAGTCAATCAAAGAGCAGGGCTGGGAAGACTGAAAGTCTGGATCCAGCTATTTTCTTGGAGTTACAGCTTTTGATTACAATTGCACTGACTACCAGACCATTTAATCTAATGAAATTGTTCTTGAATGACACTACTGCAATAGAGATGAAAGTGTGGCCAACTTGGAAGGGGAGTTTAAAAGTCTTGGAAGAGGCAAGATTTCATGCTATGGATGTGTTTTGGCAGCACATGCTCTGCACTGACTGTACTGTGTTTAGCTGTATTCCCACAGAAATTCTGAAATTAAAAGAATACTCTTATTCCAACAGAAATAATGCAAAAGAAGAATGGTTACTAGCTTTCCTATGATTCCTGTGGGTGTTCTCCCATACAATAAATATATAATGCTGTCAATTTCTAACGCTGAGTCAATAACAAATTATTGATAAGGAGTCAAATTTAGCTCTGGGAGGCTCTTAGATAATTCTGTTACTTGTGGCTTAATATGAAGACAGAGAGTTAATTATTTATACCGTGCATGGGGCTCGCTAATTGAGAGCTGTGATTTGCAAGATGAGATGGAATCATAAGATAATGCTTTATAAAAATTGGTCTTTGCTCAAAGCCAAAAGAAAAGGTGTTTGTGGGATGGAGCAGTGATAGACATCACTGAAATCCAGTAGGCCAAACTGCTTCTGGAGAGCCTCCCGTCACTCGGAGATGCTTACACAAAGGGGCTGTACTTTTTGTGGGTTTCCTCATGCCCTCATCCCACCCTAAACACAACAGCATGCCTGCATTTTGTCTCATTTCCAAATAAAAACTATCAGAGTTTTAGTTTACCTGCTGAAAGATCACTGCACAGAGTAAAGACACTGGTCTGTGGTGCCTGAGCCTGACACAAACCCCAGAATCATTGTATTAGTTATAGACTCATAGAACACTTTGGGTTGTAAGGAACCTCAATGATCATCTAGTTCCAACCCGCTGCCATGGGCAGGGACACCCTCACTAGACCAGGTTACCCAAAGATCCATCCAACCTGGTCTTAAACACCTCCAGGGATGGGGCTCCACAGCCTCTCTGGGATTCTGCAAGTTTATTTCTAAATTAACACTTTCAATTCTTGAATCATTTTTATCAGTCATTAGACACAAAAAAAGACAGAGTACTTGGTTCCACAAACATTTTTTGAAGTCAACTTTTCAAATTGGATAATTCTGATTAATTGCTTTCGCTAGCAAGGGTCTTCAGAGCTAGCTTTAGAAAAGGAGCCTTTCTTGCCAGGACAAAGGTGCAAGAGACAGCATGGTTGCCGTAAGACAGCCCCTCACTGATTTCAAATTATGCTGTAATATTTCACAGCCTTTAATTCTCTTTAGGGAATGAGAAAGAAGGCAGTTCAGCTCCTGTGGCAGCGGGTTATTGCCCTCACTGTGCTCACTCTGAGCCCTGGGAAACACCTGCAAACTCCCTTCCTCCACCCATAGCAGCTTTGACTTCAATTATCCCTCAGTTACTTCTCAAATTTACTTTGTCTTCTTCCCTGTTTAAACCCTGAAATTCTGTCCCAGGCATCTTTTGTAGCAGCAGCCACGACTTCTTCCTTCAAAGCTCTTGGGTTACCTATTGCCTCTGTTGCTCAGATCTTCAAGCACTTCACACTTTTGTTGCAGCACTTAACCATAAGTGTTAATTGATGGAGTACAACTGACTGAGCGTTTGGCCTCATGGCTCGTGACAGGGAGAGTTTTGCTATTGTGCCAGACAAAAGAACTAAGGGAACTGCTGGCTCCCTATCACCTTACATGCAAATAGTGCCTGAGCTCGGGGAGATGGATGGGTGAATTATTAATGGGGAGGGGGCCTGTTAGGGCACCTGCCTAGCTTGAGTGGGTCTTGGCATCTGAGCTCGGATAGGAGACACTGGGAAGTAATTCAGGAAAGAACAACTCTTTTAATAAATTGCAGAGGAAAATGTCTTTGGCCAATGAAAGGTTAAACAACAGGAATAAGTGAGTCACTCCCTCTCCCTTCCTTCCCCCTCCCCGCACTGCAAGTTTAATAAGCCAAAATCTAAACCATCTAAGCCTGGAGCTTTCTAAGATTTAAGACTTTAAAATGTGAAGCACCTCATTATATCTGCCTATTTTCAATAAAAAGGGAAGATAACTGGTGTCACGTCAATGTCTTATCAGTGATATTTGTTTGACTTCTATTTCAAAAGTGCACTGCTTGCTTTTTCTGGTGCTGGAATCAAACACTTCTGAATCGTACAGTATAAGAAGACATATCAGTTTTCACCTAAGAACTTTAAAAAAGGAGACCAGTCTGTGTTTCACTCTGTAGAAATAAAGAACTATTGTACAGTATAGCATATAACAGTTGCAACATGGCCAATTGACTTCCTTCGTATTAATCAACTACTCTGTTTACCTTCTTATACAAAACCATTTCAGAACCATTAAAACTAAGAGGATTAGCATCACATTTCTGGCAAAATGCACCTTAATTTCAGCAAATGCTACTTTCACTCTCTGAGGAGATTTAAAAAAAAAAACAACCAACAACCCAAACCTTGAAAGAAATGGCTTGTTTATTGTGGCAAATCAAGTGAAATGGGTATAAATTATATCTCCCATTTGAAAATGGAGAGGGGAGAAAAAGTGGAGTTGGAAGGATCCAATTCTCTCAATCCGGTGAGACAGGCCTGCAAGAGCATTAAATTACCAAGAAGGAAAAGATTTCAAAGCCATCCCGAAATGTGAGTTAAATCCTGACAATGTGAAGTAATTGTCCTGCCCTGGCAATGTACAAATAGTTCCTACTTTTGTAGCTTGTTTTTAGGAAACTGTCGGGAAATGGTTCGCTCGGCCTGCAAATAATATCGCAAGCCGAAAGTTCAAGGCCCGAAGCTCCCCTTTCCATACACCCTGGGAATTTGTCTGCTACAGACAAGTAGGAGTGCTCATGTTGGGTTTTTTCTAGTTTAATTGTCTTTAGCTTCTGCCCTTGATCTAAGTTTTACATGGAATTAAATGGAGGAAATCAGCATTATAAATAAATTCATATCTGCTCTAAGCATAAACACCACATAGTATCAGTGTAAATCACAGAATCACAGAGCTGTAGGGGTTGGAAGGGACCTCCAGAGTTCATCAGGTCCAAAGCAGGGTCCCTAGGACAGGTCGGTGTCCAGATAGGTCTTGAATCTCTCCAGAGAAGGAGACTCCACACCTCCCTGGGCAGCCTGTCCCAGGGATCCCTCACCCTCACTGTGAAGAAGTTCTTCCTCATATTGGTGTGGAACTTCCTGTGCTCCAGCTTGAGGCCATCACCCCTTGTCCTGTCCCCACAGACCACTGAGAAGAGGCTGGCCATTTGCCTCTCTGTCCCACACTTGAGAAAACATTAATAAGACCCCCTCTTAGCCTTCTTTTCTCAAGGCTTATCCAATGTTTGTCTCCTGCCACTGCGGTCGTGTATTGTGCTTCATCAAATGTGAGGTTTAAGAGATGTAACAACCAATTACATACCAAAGAAAGTAAGTGTGCCATAAAAGCACCCTAACCCTAAATGGATACAATTGAGACCTGAGGCCTAAAGGACACATGCCCCAACACAAAGGCACAAGAAAATTATGTATAAGTGAATATAACAGAAACCCTTGTCTGTGAGTGATGTTAAGAGAAATTGTCCATGACTGATGAGCTTGGCCTTGGCCAGCAGTAAATGTGTCTGTCTTGGAGCCAGCTGGCATTGGCCCAGTCAGACATGAAGGAAGCTTCAAGGAGCTTCTGTTTGAAGGAACTCCTGTAGCTCCTGCCACCAAAACCAACCCTTGCCACACAAACCAACTATAAATACCAATAAATAATGTTGCCAAGGATGTTTCAGGATACTCCAAGCAGAGCTAGCTCATAGGGTGCAGGACAACCCTGCAGAAGCCTCATCAAGAGACACCTTGGGGAGTCCCAGAATGACAAAAATGGCACAAAAAGGTGGGTTCAGGTGTCTAATCTCTGTGCAAAGGTACCAGAAGTTAGGCATATCAGACAGATTATTTTTCTGTTCTACCCTAATAATTTCTAGCAGTGAATTTGCTATTTGGTCACTGAATGAGTGTGTCCAGAGAAACACCTAAAAATCCCTCCTGTGAGTAAAAATGGTAATTTGGAGCCCTACATGTCACTATTTTCTCAATACTGTTACTAAATTCCATCTACATTATTGTCATTTCCTCATAATAATGAAAAATAGCTTTTTTTCCCCCATTTTCATTACATAGTTTGAGCATGCTGAGCAGGTCAGAGAGTAAGAGGCATTATTCTGCCTTCTTCATGGTATCCCAGAAAAAAAAAAGATTAGTGAGGTGAAGGGAAGAATTCACAGGAAAATTATTTTTTATTAACAAAGAGCATCACTATTAATTTTAAAGCAGTACATTTTCAGGAGAGGAAATGTGTTGAAAATAAAATTTTCAAACAAATGGTTCCATTTTTACCATTTTCTGTGCTACCTCTGCTTAAATCACACTCAGAAATAAGACAGCAGCAGCTCCAAAGGGAAGTTGCAGCTTGATGATAGAAGATGCCAGCTAAAACACCACTGAAGTTCAAAGCCCACCCTACCAGCTATCTTTCCAGTTATCCATCCAGGACAGCCCGGGTGGCTAATATATGGGTATTGCTCTGTGATTGCTGGCTTGGGATCAGGCTTTTTAAGGTGCATAATTTTTCAGACAGACCTTGAAGATCAGTCTCTGGGGTCTGATGATGATGGCCCCTTCTGTCTGGCAAGATAAATGATGCTTTATAACTCTTGTCATATCATATAGCTGGCACCAGGAAATTAAGATAAAACTTTTTTGCTGGCATTGCATTGTTAGAGGTCTGCATGACTAAACTCCTCTTGTTGGAAAAAGACAAGCTATGCTGAGGCTTTTTTTGTTGAACAAAGGACAGAACCTCACCAAAGGATAACTCAGAGAAGTTATCCTGTTGCTTCTGTAGCTTGGGGCAACAGGCATTAAAAAATGAACCACTTCTCTGCTATACCTTAAAAAAAATCAATCTCCTGGCCTTGCTGACCAAAAGGAAAAGTTACATTTAAACACAGAGCCTTAAGTCCAGTTTAGTCTGAAGACTTTGATTAAAAAGAATTTCTTATGCTGGAATTCCTTCACAAAAAAACAAGTCTTAAAAATGTCTACCTCTGCTAGAGAAAAATCTCCTGGTAACGAATGGGTTTGATTCAGAGTCACAGAATGGTTTGGGTTGGAAGGGACCTGTAGAGGTCATCTAGTCCAACCCTAATCATTATCAGAAAGCTTCCTGGTCAGTGGTGCACAAACCACTTTCATCAGAGGGCATGGAAATAACTTTTTCACACAGAGTGAGCTGCTTCTCATCACAAGGCTATAAAAAACTGTTCTTCAATATTGTTTTTCCATTATAGCCATAGAAATTCTAGGAATACAATTGAGAAAAACAATTGTGCACTTGGGAGGATTATAACAAAACCCCACAAACCACCGCAGTGGTCTAAGCAGTGGTCCACGTCCTCCTCCACAGCTCCAGTCCATCCTGCAGGTCTCTTCAGATACAAAAATAGCAAGGATTTTACAAGCACCATCTTTCCAAAGCATCTTCTTTTCCAAGTTCTACTTTTCTTGCTACATTTCTTGGCAGTACAAACTTAAAGCTATAGTTTCTCTTTTTTTGCACAACCACAAATTTAAAAAAAAAAAAAGAAAAAAAGAATTAAAAATTGGGAATTCAGCATCATCTGTCCCATAGATGCTTTCATAAATGTGACTGGGTTTCCTCTGTGATAAAAGATAAGCTCCAATAACCTAGCGCTGGGCTGCATCTGATGGCCATTACACAGATAATGCTGCCAAAGCTGGAGGCTTAGCCTTGGTAGGATGGACCCGGCTTAGCTGTCCTGAGGACCTGGCAGTGAGCAGCCTTTCTCAGTGATATGAGCCATGACAGCAGAGAGCTGCCTTCAGAGTCTGCACTGCGTTTTGCATTGCAAAGTGTTTACAGCTGCGAGCTGGCCATGAAGGAAGGGATAAAGAAGCCCAGCTTAAACCCTTGTTTTTGTCAGAAGAGTTAAAGACCATTAAGCTCAGTCTTTTAAGCTGGCTAAGAGAAAGCCACAATGGATTCACCAAGATACACCACATATTAAAAGGTTCCCGATTTTTTTTTTCCAAAATGATAACCTGCTGAAGGAAATGATGTCCTCTGCCACTGTACCTGCTTGTCTAATTGCAAACCATGCAACCTTATCCCCCCAGAGATTTACAGATAAAAAAAACCTGCTGTCATCACCTCCACCCTCCCTGGCTCCATTCTCTCCTGTACAGCAGGTAAGACAAGAAACAGGGACCAGAAGATTTAAATAGGCAGAGTACATTTGAGAAACTGGACAATTACGAACACCAGCACGGCCACGCGTGCAGCAGGAAGGGAACAAGTTAGTGACAGGAGGCTTTTCAACTGGCTACCAGTAAAATAAATCACAAATATGACTGTGAAGGAACGTGGCAACCCTGGGTACTTAAATTCAGGCAAGAGATGAAAGCGCCCATCTGGATCGAGTTTAAAGAGTTGTTTGTTAAGAAACAATAAATAAATAAGGTGGAAAAGTCCATTTTTCCCTGTCAGTCTGGATGGAAGTTCTCAACTGTGCAAGGATGAGGACCTCACCTTCAGTGAAGGCTCTCCTATTAATGTATGACTGGGAGAAGTCATTTTGATGGCTGAAAAGGCTGAGTCAAACCCTGTCCTGGTGCTGCTGATTCTCTCTGCAGAGCAGATGTGGGGAGGTTAACCAAGCTGTTTTGCTTCCCTGGATGCAAACCTAAGAAATCAGTCTGGAAATGATGTCTAGCAGTGGCACAGCTGTAGATACTGTCACCTTTGCTAGCAATGACCACCACAGACCATGGCTTTTGTAATGTGGTCTTTCTAGGTCTGGATAGAAGGGAACAGGTATCTTTGTGCTGTCTGCAGATAAAAGATCTGAGGTATCTAGCTGATATGCATAAGCCTTCTGAGATTTCAGACTTCAGTTATGAGAACACTCAAAACCCTCTGGTCTATTCCAGTTTCTCTTTGCTGGTTTTTAAGTGTTCTTGCCCAGCATTTGTGGGCAAGACTGACGGTCATAGGAGATTTCCTTAGCTAGATTTGAGCCCAGGTACTTTGTAGGGGAGCTGCTCCAGCCCTCTGATCATCTTTGTGGCCTCCTCTGAACCCTCTGCAACAGTCCCACATCTTTCTTGTATTGGGGCCCCAGCTCTGGACACAGGACTCCAGCTGGGGCCTCAAGAGGGCAGAGCAGAGAGGGACAATCCCCTCCCTGTCCCTGCTGCCACCCGTCTGCTGATGGAGCCCAGGATACCATCGGCCTTACGAGCTGCAAGAGCCACTGCTGGCTCATGTTAAGTTTCTCATCCACCAGAACACCCAGGTCCTTCTCAGCAGGGCTGCTCTCCAGCAGCTCTTCTCCCAGTCTGTATGTGTGTCTGGGATTCCTCCAGCTCAAGTGCAAGACCTTGCATGTATTTCTCCCCAGTGTGTATCTGAGGAGCATCACAAAGTGACACAATGCACCTCGGTCCCTAATGGAGGAAATCCCAGCATACACCTTCAAAGCAAACCCCTGCTGATATCTCACTCCACGGGATCCACGCTACCAGGCAGCAGTCTGTGAAGATGTACAACACACCTCCACAGAGAACTTCCAGCCTGTCCGTGTTATAAATGTGACTATATCCATACAACTTGTTCCTGTGCTTGGCACTGTTATTGAGCACATCATTTTGGTTTGTTACTGCCTTGCTGAGCTAGGGTGACTTTGTATAAATATTTTCCCTGAGCTTTTCCAGTTTTGAAAGGCAGAGCTGGAATGTAGAGATGAATTGAGGAGGTGGTCAGAGGCAGCAGCCTGAAGTTACCTGCTGGAAGCACCCTTGCTGTAAAACAGAGGGTTTACATTAACTCCTGTGATGAGTTTCACTCCCTCAGTCTCAAAACTGGGGTCTGTTCCCTGCTGCTCTAACGCTCCCCTTGGGTAGGAAGGCTTCTGTCTACCATCTACAATATTTGGAGGGATCCACCTCTGCTTGGCTTTCAGTGCCTGCATCTGCTGCACCCATCTGCCCTATGTGGGAAGGAAACAGCTTTACTCTGGAGCTGGGTTTTGCTGCAGTGGGTGGCTGATGTCCTCAGGTGCTCCAAAGATGAGCTCGTAATTACACCCAGCTCTAATGACTGTAGGGTGGCCGCTGGGACTGCTGAGCACACGGCGCTCTGCCTCCCATCCCTCTCAGCCCTGGACACGTTCCCTTGGCTGCACCATCAGGGCAGTTTTACATTCATTCCTTGCTGCTGGAGGAAGGATGGAGGAGGCATAATAGGGGGTGAAGATCTAGCTGTCTCATTCAGGAGTGTATTAATTGAACAAATTTTTATGGCTCTGGAAGTCTAAATGACTTTTCTGCCTCTAGGCTTTCTGTGCAGGATTGTATATTCAGGTGAATGAAATATATGAGTTAGGCCGGGTGAACATTTAGCAAAACTAAAATCTTTAGCTAAATTTGCCACCCCTGACCTCTACACACATTTATTTGGTCTCATTTTAGAAAAACCATCCTTTTGCAGGGCCTAGCATCAGGTTAGGATGAGAGGGCAGAGAAAACTGGATGAGGGGGGAAATGCCAACTTTTCTTTCTGCTGCCTCTTCCTCTCTATCCCCTATCCTGGAAAAGGCCTTTTTCTAGGCTGATGGGCAAGGTGACCAGGGACTTGCCAGGGCTGGGTAAATACACTTCCCAACCATCCATCTGTGCAGGGATGAAGAGCTAAACCCTCCCTCTGTGGCAGACTGTGAGGAAGCTGTCTGCACTGGCAGAGGCAGGGGGGAGGCAGCTAACAGCATCATACGTGACCTCGAACAACCCACTTCATCCCTTTTTCCAATCTCTTCCCAGTTGTTCTAGATAAATGGGAGATGGGGAGAGGGGTTCTCTCTAGCCCTGTGACCACAAAAAAAATGACCCCAGGCATGCCAATACTGACACACAGCTTGTGAGCATTTCTTCTTTAGATTTGCATGGGGAAAACACATCTAATTCCTAAAGCTTTAGCAGCTGGGCTTTCTCCAGGTCACAAAGATATCAACCCATAGATGCTCCCCTGCTAGAAAAAGAAGAGAGACATCTGATCTGACCCATTCAGTGGTGAAAGGAGGAAGACTAAAGATAGCCAGTTTCTCTGTGTGTTGCCCAAGAAGGCTGCAAGCCCTGACTTCCCAGGTAAAAGGCTAGGAGGGTAAGCTATTAAGGTTTGGAAATGTACACCTCCCTTGTTATCCCCCAGCCAGGCTCACACAGTCTATTTAGTATCATTCCAAAGTTCACTGAGATGAAAATAATGACAAAAAATACTGTGACAAGATAAAGTACAGTGCTATAAAAATTCTCTACAGTGCTATAAAAATTAGATTCTTAGCAGAAAAGAGAATGAAGAGGTAATTTAGTAAAAGTGATGGATGAACCTCAGAAGGTTCAGAATTTTAGTTCAGTGCAGTCGTTTATTCAAACCTGGGAAATTCAGAGGAACCATCACCAACTGTGGTAGCCAGTCCCCCTGTTCCTCACCCACCTAAAAGCTGGGAATGAGAAGAACACAAGAAATAAAAGGAGATTAGTCTTTGATCTAGCAAGATTCCCGCTGGTAGTTAAACAAACTCTTATTTGACCTAAGCTGGTTCTTACTTTTCCTGCAGGCAGAATGCATATATTTCTACTAGGAATAATGAAGGCACTTGCTGCAGTGTGGGGCAGGGCTTGCACAGCATCTGAGGTTGCCAGAGTATCACCTTTTGTGCATGTCTTGGTAGCTTATGTGAATAAAAAACCCGTTTGGCTGGTTAACAGGTTGGTAGTAAAAGAAAGGGAATATTTTGTGTCTGGCATTGATAGATGGAAGTTATGGGTTGGATTTCAATGGTACTGGTGGTGTCTGTCTGACTCAGATATCATAGAATGTTTTAGGTTGGAAGGGACCTTTAAAGCTCATCTAGTCCAACCCCTTGCAGTGAGCAGGGACATCTTCACTAGATCAGGTCTCTCAGAGCCCCATCAAGCCTGATCTTGAATGTCTCCAGGGATGGGGCCTCCAGCATGTCTTTGGGCAACCTGGGCCAGTGATCCACCACCCTCATATTGAAGAACATTTTCCTAATATCCAACCTAAATCTCCCCTTTTCTAGTTTAAAACCACCACCCCTTGCCCTATCGCTCCATGCCCTTGGGAACAGTTCTTCCCCAGCTTTCTTAGAGGCACCTTTCAGGGACTGGAAGGCCACTATAAGGTCCCCCCTGAGCCTTCTCTTCTCCAAGCTGAACTAGCCCAACTCTCTCAGCCTGTCTTCACAGGAGAGCTGCTCCAGCCCTTGGATCATTTTTGTGGCCTCCTCTGGATACACTCCAACAGGTCCATGTCCTTGTGCTGAGGGCTCCAGAGCTGGACCCAGCACTCCAGGTTATAAGTGCTGGGAACTAAATGTCTTTACTGCCAATATTATATCTAGAGAAAAGTGAGTCCTAGTGAAATGAAATAATGAACCGTGGGACTGGATGCTACAAACAGGAATAAAACTCAGATCTATCCAACCCAGGATTTGGTTTCCATAAGGAAGGCTGTACCTGTTTTATTGACTGACAGGCAATGTTTTCAACGTGTGACCATCTTCTCCCAAGGCACTGTGTATGAGCAGAAGAGTATGAAGAGCATGAAGTTCAGACCCTGGAGTTGCACAAATGCTAACTAACATCAGTTGGCTAAACTATTTGAGCTAAAAGTTACATAAATGCAGTAAAATGAAACTACTTCAATACTTTTAAAGCTTTCAAGCTTTAGTCCAAACAAGGATCTTTGCCTCTAAGCAACTAAAACCTGACACATATCTCTATGAGGCCAAATTTTCAGTGATGCCATTGCTTAGAATTTGTTATCTTTAAAAAAATACTAATATATACACACACATTTCAGTCTGGTCATGCAGAAGGCTAGGTTTTTCCTGGGTATTTATTGTACACAGGTAGCCACTGAGAGGCTTTACAGCTTTCTTTACTGAAAGGCTTGAACTACGAGAGTGTTGCATGTAGTGGGTTGTAAAGCGTGGAGACACAAACCCAAAACCACAAGGTTCTTTTACATAGGATGGTGGCAGTTTGCTGTGAGCACCCAGCAACATCCATGAAAAGCCTTTTTTTCCCTCAGGTAAGCAGTTTGTGCTCTCCCCAGCTGGTTGTACCTGTCAAACAACACCTTTCTATGTCTCCCAGTACACGAATGATGCCACTAAACCAAGACCAAAATGAGTTGTATTTGTAAAGAAAATAGTCTTTGAACCATGACCCTTGACAATTTTTCTTCATTGTAATTTATTTTACCTCGATTAAGCTTAAATTAATAGCACATATATTTCACCAGATATATTTAACATGGTTCAGTACCTAGCATGAAAACGAATATGGTAGCTCCAGGATAACACTTTCTTTGGAGGCGTGACACAAGAGTATACATTAAAAATGATTATTCATCCAAGCCTCAAGTCTTACCTGGCTGGTGGAAATGAGGGGCAGCTGCCTTGAATGTGGGAGGAATGGAAAAGAACACTTCTAAGTGGATACAGGGTGCTCCTCCACAGCTATGAGCAAGCAGCCGGACCGGGTCAGGGCAGAGGTGCTGGTGGTCCAGGGCTCCCTCCCCAGCTGGGGATCATGCTGAGGAGCACATTGAGCACACATGATGCTATCTGAATCTTTTCCACCTGGAAATGTCCTGACCCATATATACGCAGTCATATATATATATGCACACACTGTGTAGCAGAGCTGGTTCTTTAATCCTTCTCTGGAGGAGCAGCATGGGGCAGATTATCATTTGCCCATAGCAGATAAGACAAGAACAAGGGGGTGTCAGTGGCCTTTCCTCTCTCAAGCCCGTGGTCTGGCTGAGTAAAGGTAGCATCACCTAACAAGCTGTCCTCTTCCAAAGTGCAGGCATGCTCCTCATGCCCTCCCCACCTCCTCGCTGCCCCTTTGGGAGAATGCTTTTCCCTTTTGTCATTTCCCCCTCACGCTTTTCCAATTGGACATGTTATTTATGAACTGTGATATACTGTATTTCTGAATTGATTTTGTGTTCAGCTATTGTAAAGCATTTTTGTGGACCAGTACCTCAGGGTGATATATTTTTTTTCTTTACTGATGTTCTGCCTTACCTTTTCTCCCCGAGTTTCCTACCCTTTCCCTTTTGCTTTCCTCTTTCTTCCATAGTGGACTAGGATATGCAGCTAACTCCCCCTCAGCAAATAAGACCTCATTAGAAAATGATAAGAACTAACGTGCATTCATTTTAATGAGACAATTATATTAACTTGCTTGTAGCCAGGAATAGGAAATGATAAAACCTTTTCATTTTGTGTTTCTCCTCTCTTTCTTCTCTCCCTTTGGTTCCACTGCCATATAATTTCTTTCCAGAACCCTTTGCTAAGAGGTCACAGCATTTCTGCAGATACACTGGTGGCAGCCAGCAGAAGCCCAAGACAGTGGTAACAGATGGCTCTCCATCTGCACGTCCACCCTCCTCACCAGGAAAAGGGTGGCACACAGCACGTAGATGTCACAAATAAAGTCACATAGATTGCAGGGCTTGTTTGGAAACTGGACCCTAGAGTAAGAGATGAGATAATGATGGCTTTGGGCAGAAGGGCAGACCTGTGAGAGGGGGCGAACATGGTTATGGGAAACCATCCACCACTGGATGCATCTTTGAAGCAAACAGGGTAACCCGCCAGCATCATTGTCCTCACATGAATAAAAGTTTCTTCAGTCTCTGCAATACTGTTGACCAGACTGAAGCAAGAAGAGCATGGAAGAACTGGACTTAGAAGATTTATTCCCATCATGTCAATAATTAAACTAGAAAAATCATCAAGGATGGACTATGAAGTGATAATGATCTTTTGGGCATGGTGACCTTCCAAAGCAAGATTCAGTCAATGACTCTCCTGTGAGTAGAATCAGTTCCTTCCATAGATAAGGCAGGTGACAGCACTTTAAGGACCTATAATGTAAAAATCTTAACATGTTGGAGACATCATCTTGGTACAATTCCTTGTGGTCAGAACTACCATTGACCTGCTACTCAGAGCTGGAAAGCACTTATTAAGCATGTTTATAGGCAAACCCATAGGGATTTTAGCTGTAGCTGGAGTCAAGAAAGACAGACATATTTCAGAAAAACTGACAACCTGCTTTAAGAAACATGAGCACAGAAGCAACAGGAGAAGTTGTTTCTACAGTACTGTTTCAGCATTAGTACTCCTCACACCTTGCATTTCTCATTCTAAACATCATTAAAAACTTTCAAAATGTATGCTCTACTCTAGCCAAGAGGTAAAATTTCAGACATTTGCTGCTAATGCCTTTAATTAATAAGGAATGGCAATGGGAAGTGGCTCCTTCAGCAGCCAGGATGAAGATGAGTAACTCTACTGTCTCTGCCTCATCACAAGGACTTCTTGGAGGTGAGCTCAAACTGAGATGTGGATAGCAAAAATGAGGACATGTAGAGAGTCTTCTAGATGGATCATACATTTGAGAAGCAGAACATGTATACACACTGATGCTCTCCAGAGAGGATCACAGGCTAGCATGCTTATATTTCTCTGGGATTTGACCCACCTGTCTCAGAGCTCGTTGGGGTGACCCCATAGCCCTGCATGGTGATACGTGGACAAATGTACATATATCTTATTTCTAACTCACTTGTCCTTTGGGTGCCTCAAGCCTGTTTTGGATCCTAAATTGCAAACAGACTGGACATGTCCCTGATATCTTGGAGATGAGCTCTAGGTCTGACTGCATAACCCTGCTCTGCAGAGAGAAGTCCTTTAACATCCCGTGTTCAGAGGATGGCTCTGATGCTGTAAAGTTCTTGACTAGTTGGAAATGAAGATTAGTGGTTAATCTGGAGAGATAAGGTGGATTTTATGAATCTGTGGCTACATGTTGCTATTACTGAGCGTGCAGCTTTGTACAATACATGGGGATGTGTATCAACTGCAGCCCATAGTTCAAGTTCCGGGGAGGTGCGCGGCAAGGCTGAGAACAGAGCCCGTGCTTTTCATCCCAGGATTTTTATCATTTTACCAGGGTCCTATTTATTTTCAAGCATCTGTGCAACCTTTCATGCACGATGAAAACAATAGCTTCAGCTGCTTTCTACCTGGGCACTGGAGGAGCTGGGGCCGATACTCACATCAAAGCACTCTGCATATTTATCATTCCTGATGCCGTAATAAAGCAGCGGTATCTGACAGATGCACAAAAGCACCACAGTTTCCACTTGGACCTCACAATGGAGGCAATGACTTCAAACTAGGATTAAAGACTCGCACAGGAGGTACTGAGCATTTTCCTTACTGAATAATTACGATTTCCTCACAAGCTTGTGTTCTGGTGGGATGCGTTGGGAGCTGCCGCTGCGGCTGCAGGAGAGCTCGCTGTTGGTTTTAGTGGGAACAGGAATACACCTATAATTCTCCTCCAGCACTTTATCAAGTGACACATAATCAGTTTGGTTTAGAATTTTGCAGACATGATAAAGATGTATTTCCTTGCAGGCCACCCTAGCCTTATTCTAAGGAATAAGTCACTTTTTTCATTTACCAGAAAGCAAGCCTTGCTTTGCAGTTAAAGCTTATGCTTAAGAGAAAAAAACATACCATAAATAAAGAAAGAAAAAATCTGAATTCAGCTATCAGGGTGCAATTCCTCAGGAGCTTGTCTCAGGAATAACTTTTTCCAGTGACAGCCCCAAAAGTAAGGAAGTAAGAATGTGTAACGACTTGACATTATTTAATACATAGAAAAAGCTGTTAAAAGAACATTATCCAGCCTGCAGAGAGAGACACCTAATCACCCTTACAAGTGTGTCAGATTCCATTATTTTTTTTCTTACAACTTTTTGAACCATCACATACATTTTTTATTGAATATATTGCTTTATACTGTGTGGGAGAAACCAAGAGCATCGGCCACAAGCTCCAAACACATTCTATACCAAGAATTCACTTACACATTCAGTAACAAGAACATTCAAAGCTTCTAGGGAAATTCCAACTCCATTATAGAGGATTTGCACATGTGCAGAGACAATACTAACATAACAGACTATAGGCATATACTGATTTTAAAAGACATTTAAAACTGCTTTTAGTAACATTTACTAATTCTTTTGGTGATTTTAGTAAGCACTAGTCTCATTTAAGCCTATCAGATCTAGACATTGATGCTCTATAAAGTAAATAGTTTGTTTAAAATACGTTTTTAGTGTGATTACTGGAAAAAAAAAACTTTGCAAAGTTTAAAGCATCTTTAAAAGTGAGTAATAGTCTTTTCAGCAGTATGCAGTGCTGCTTGCCTTGGGTTGTAGCGTGGATGCATCTGCAAATCAGTGAAATGATACAGCAGAGCCTTTAAATTGATCTTTTTAAGGCATAATTCGCATTATGGGCTGATGCCTGGTGAAATTTGTCTCAAACAATAGAATATCAGTATTAGCATGCATAATTATAGATCTTCCTACAATGCAATAGTCAGTATGAGTCCCTAAAGGCTGAAATGGTTCTTTTCCAGAAAGCTGTATATTTTTATGTTTAAATAATCCATAAAGACTGTCCCTGCTGAGAAGTTCAAAAAGACTGTTCTGAATGCTTCATTGCAGGGCTTCAGGCTGTAGGGTATAACACAAATCCTGGCAGTCATGCAGTAGGTCCCTGTTCCAGCTCTGGATGGCCTTTTTTGGGCTTTACGTTGGCTGCCAGAATGCGGTTCTGATTCAGTTTTCCTTTTATAACACAGCCTGGAGCCCCTTGGTCTAACGCTAGCAAAGAATTTAAACTTATTCAAGGAGCAGTGTTCAGGAAGACCTTGAAATCGAAGGCTGTTATGTGTTGGTGGGCAGAGCTGGGATGAGCAGCGGGCACCTCCAGCAGACACCAGAAGACTTCCATTACATCAAGATACAGTTCCTGGTCAAATGGTCAGAGCTCGTGCTCCCTGGGATAAAAAAGACAGGGATCTCCTGGAGACAGTCCAGAGGAAGCTACAGAGATGATGAAGGGCCTGGAGCATCTCCCCTATGAGGAAAGGCTGAGGGAGCTGGGGCTGTTCAGTCTTGAGAAGAGAAGACTAAGGGGGGACCTTATTGATGTTTATAAATATCTTAAGTATGGGATGCAGGGGGAAATGGCCAGCCCCTTTTCAGTGTCTGTGGGGACAGGACAAGGGGCAATGGCTGCAAGTTGGAGCACAGGGAGTTCCACACCAACCTGGGGAAGAACTTTTCCCCAGTGAGGGTGAGGGAGCCCTGGGACAGGCTGCCCAGGGGGTGTGGAGTCTCCTTCTCTGGAGATCTTCCAGCCCCGTCTGGACCCCTATCTGTGCAATATGAGCTGGGGAGCTGCTTTGGCAGGGGGTTGGACCTGATGAGCTCTCGAGGCCCCTTCCAACCCCTGTGACTCTATGATTCTATGATTCTATGACTCTATGATGCTCTGTCCTGTGCCATGAAAACTGGGGCATTGATAAAAAACATTGTTCCAGGTTCGGGCACACATGCAACACCTGGGCAGCACATGCACATGGACACAAGTTGCCCCATAAATTCTTACTACATGGCTGTTTAAAATTAAAACACAAGAATGCACAAAATCACAATTAAGCATGTACATAATAAGACTTTTATGGGGCAACTCACGTCCATGTGCCTCAAATGTGTCCAAATGTTTGTGTCTATGTGCTTAAAATTAAGCAAACACTGGAGTTCTTGCTGGGTTGAGTCACAGCGACTTGCTCAAGGTCAAAAAGCAGCTTGGCACCAGCCGTCAATAGGACTCAAATTTTGGGGACCATCTGCAGTCCTCAACTCCAATGTGAATCAATCAGCAGCAGACAGTCATCTGCTGCATTATTGTTCCCAGGTTTGGGGTTTTTTTCTGGTAGGCTTAAGCAGGAATTGGAGAACTCAAAGCATCTTAATAGCTGGGTTTTTTCTTTTGCAAGACTTCTACTTTGCTTAAATTTGCATTTCTAAACAATTCTCTATTAAGCTTCCAAATTCCAACCCAATATTAAATTATTAAGGAGGTGGTTTTGAAATATCTTATCTTGACATGTATCTCCTGAGCCAAATGACCTCAGACACTGTTCCTAATTAATTTCACAAAGGAAAAAGAAAAACCAAAGCTGGCAAGGGGTACCGGCAATGACCCTTCCCAAAGTCCTCCAGACTGTGCTGGGCTGCTCCATGCTTGGAGATGCATGAGAGGGAGGACAGGTGGGAGACACTGTCCCGTGGCTTCATCTCCTCATGCCACCATTCGCTGTGAGAGCAGCAGAGCACAGATGCTTTGCTCCATCTGATGCCAGGACCAAAGTCAGCACAACCATTCCCAAACACCCACTGAGGGCAATAACCAAATGTGAAAAGAAAAGCTCCTGTTCTGAACATTAAAAGCCACTGAAACAAAGGGTCTTTTTTTTTTTTTTTTTTTTAAACAATATATTCTGAGAGAATGAGAGATTCAGTTTGAGGAGTCACTTCCAATCAGAAAGCCACCATTTAATTACAACACACAGGAAATTACAGAGTGAATGGCCGGGACAGTGATAAGAGACTGACACCGGAGGATGACAGGTACTGAAACCCGACCACTTCATCACAAAGCTACTTATCACAAGAGCCTGTCTGGAAGGCTGACAATCTGATTGTACTGTCAACTCAATTCATAATTAATATATTTATCAAATTAATTACTGAAAAAATCTCACTGGTGCTCGCCATAAAACAGTGGCTAAATTCATTGCCTGTTGGCTTCGTTTACTGCTAATAACTGTGCTGTCAGTTTAATGAGGGCAGTGAGTGGGCCCTGTTTTAGCTGCATGACAGACAAATTGCCCTCTTATATAGAATGATACAGAGAATTTAAGAGAAGAAAAGAAATATGTCATTGTTTGGTGACAGCCACAATCGGAGCCTTGTCTCGGAAACTTAGCATCAGCTCTAACGTACATGAAAGGGAGGTTGGGAATTCCTTTGTCAGCTAAATAAATACTTTATGAAATCCTGACTGATCCCTTCGTCTGAAATGACCTCGCGGCACCGCGTGGAGCTCTTAATAATTCCCTGTTTATTCCAAAGACCTGACAGGAGTTTGTTGTTCGACAGGAGGCAGGAATTTTCAGTGCACACTTGTGCCGGTGCGAACACAGCACGGAGTCCCGGCTGCCTGAGGAAGCAGGAAACCCAAGAAATGGGAGGGATGGAGCTGCAGGTCTTGTAATGGCTGGGAGATGCACGAAAGGGACAGGAGCCAGCACCCATCCCTCAGAGGTGGACACCACGTTGCTATAACATGGACACAGGACCTGTCTATTATGCTTAATTAACTGCATGTAAGCTAATTAAGGTGCTGAATGGTGAAGTTAGGGTTGTGCAACCCAGCTCAGGCGAGCAGCTGAAAGATGCTCCATCCCATTGCCAAGCAGGACTTTGGGAACTAGCGAGTGGTCCGTGCCCCTGAGAAAGAGATGTGCTGCAATGGCAAATCCACCAAGAAACAAATGTTTAATCATAAAAGTCAAAAGAAAGTTGGGGGTTTGATTCTCTAATGACTATTAAATCTGCAAGGCCAGAAAACACAGCTTAATGTGGGCTGATTCTCTCTCTGTGGTGAAGAAATGAACTACCATGGAGTGCATACATTTACCCTATAAGTCCAAATCCTGTGGCCAGCAAAGCATTTTGTTGACCTAAAACAGCTTGATAAAAGGTGGGAGTTGTTTATTACAACATATAAGTCGTATTGAACTAAAGTCCAGATAACTTAGACAGTTTTAGGTTTTAAAAACCTCCATTCTTGTTTAATGAAGGAGTTTGAATAAACCGTGAACAAGTGGCAGCGCATTGTGCTTCTACTTCACAAAGGTTAAGTGATAAAATCAATGCTGTGAAAAATCTCTGTAGCAAGCATTCACATTAAAACGCAATATGTGTTCCAAAGAATATAAACACCAATGATCACTGGGGAAAAACATCTGAGGAAGAAGAAAAATCCTTGCAGGTCTCGAAGCAGACCGGGTATATTCAAATCTTTATCACTTGCTCCTGCCAAAAGTGTTAAAATCCCTAAATCCAAAGAGAAGGAGCCTTGAGGTTACTTTGCAGCAGAAGGATTTCAGACTCTTTCCTGGTAATGTCTTAATTCTGTGGGATTGGTTCAGTCAGACAGCAATAAAATAATGAAAATAGTTGACAACGGCGGCAATGGGAGTTAAAAATAAAACGCCCAGCAGCAGAAGCATGCTCCCTTTGTGCTTGTGCATGCAAATGCCTGTGTATGTATGTGTTTTTTGCCCTTATATTGTTTCCACGCATCATCTTCCTGTGCTACAGCACCCTCCTCCCTGTTGTCACCAGCATCTTGTAATTTCTACCTCGTTTCTACCTGTCGTTGAATCCAGACACTCCGATGAGGACACTGCTATAAACCCAGCTGACAAAACCTCTGTGCTACAGCCACCCCTGCAAGGGGGTTCTGACAAATATTCCAACATAAAATTCAGACCTGGGTTTTTTTTTGTTGTTATTGGGATTCTTCTATTTTTTTCTCTTCTTCTTCTTCTTCTTTCATCTAGGTCATACCTAGATCACAGACTGAGATTACAACCCCTGGCTGCTGCCCTGTCTGCCGCCCTGAGCATCGCTCTGGCTTTTTTACCTGGCTCCACGTTCCCCATCCTCAATGTCTGCACCCCTCACACCCCCTCCTCCCCAAGCTTCACCTTGCCCGGCTGCTTCAAAGCTCTCCCTTGTCCCTCCGTGGCAGCCGCAGCAGGACAGCAAGCACAGCCAAGTAATTACACAGCTATTCTCTGGTCTGCTTGACAGAAAGAGGATTGCACGCCTGAGCTCCAGGGAGCTGCTGGCATTTACTGCCGAAAGAGCGGGGAGCTTCAGCTCACTGGCATGCACAGAGACCCAACCCTAGCCTTGCATCGTGTGCCTGGCCACTTCGGTCACCTCCAAGACCTCTTTCTCCTTGATTTACCCACTCCTACAATGAAAATCACCAGCTTTCCCAGCCTCGGGAGCTGATTGCCACGCTTCTTGCTTGGATTAATCTTTGCAAAGCGTTAGGAAGTGCTGGCTGATCCACGGGCATAGATGCTTGCGTTTCATCCTAGCACCTGATCTATCAGGATGACTAGCCACCGCCTGAATTAATAAAGATAAAAGTGCAATCGTATCAGTATCAGGCAACGCTTGAAAAATAAAAGGAAAGGCTCAGTTTGCACTACCCATCCCTAAGGGATAAGAGTATGTCTGCAGCGAATGAACTCGGCTGGGAGGGCTGTCCACAAATAATAAAAATGATCAACTCCTTAGAGTTATCTTATCCAGTCATCTCCTGTGAAACACTGGGATCAGATATCCCTTACCTGAGTTATTTTATTTGGCATATAGCACTTTAGGCAAGATTTTTTTCAGGAGGAAAATAGGAAATGAGAGTTGGAAAACATTAATTAAATGTGAATACAACAGCTTAATGGGTTTTATCTTCAGATGAACTGGAGATGACTCTTTGCCATTCACTTCTTAAAACTGCAGGCAGAGATAAAGGAAATGTAGCGAGAAAAGGCGACCAGGGAAAAGATGAAAGATTTGGTAGATTGACAAGACCAAAGTAATTTCATCTGTATTCAGGTTGGACCAGTTCAAAAATTTTACATATTGCTGCTCTACGGCTGCATATCAAAGATGAGTGAAAGAATGCCTGATTCTTCCAACGGCCACTTTTAAAACTAAAATTATCCTGTTTGGTTTTTTGCTACTAGTTTTCTGGCATCCCCTCTCCATATGCAAGGTTTCTTCATGTCCAGCTGCAAGGACCAGCTATGGTTTACACTAACGTTAGAGTAATTTATCCTGAAAATTACCAGATATATCCAGAAGTCTAAGAGAGTTTCAAGAGGGTAAGAGCAAAGGTCAATGATTTTTAAGTAATAGTTCATTTAAACTTATTGAAATGTACTTTTGTTTAAGGTGGGGTTTTTTTTTCCTCTTTATAGGTCAAGCAGCACTTGCTACTCCCTGCCAGCTTTTCCATATCCCAACGTCCTTGGGAAAATCTGGTACCTCTCAAAACTCATAGAAAATGTTTCCACTCTCTGCAAGTAAATGGTCAAGCTGATGAGAAACAAATCCCATTGATTTCAGTCATAACGAGCTTTTAAAATGGCAAATCATCCCTTTTTTCCTGGGTGTGCATGCACGTACAGATGTTCAGGCTTGCTATGTTTGCATGTAGATTTAACCACGTTTCTCTCATTTTCCTTTTGCCCTTCAGCATCTGCTTCTTGCATGCAAAGAACAAACTATACTCTTGGTCTGTTGTTATTTCTGACTGAGCATTATGCCCACATACCACCTAATGCCCAGTAATATTGCTAACATTTGGCTTGTTGCTCTCTCAATTGGACATGGCCAAGAAGAGCCCCGGATTCTTTTTGTTTGGGGCTTTTGGGGTTTTTTTTTTACATTGTCTACACAAGATAAATAAATGGAAATCAATCTAAGAGTGTGTCTGTGGGTAACTGGAAATGTTCCTGGATCGGTAACAATTATCATCCACAGGTTCCTTAACTAGCCCAACAGAAAAAAGGCACCTGTAAACTGCCTCTCTTGCACCATGTCTTTGTTGGGAATTAGAAGTGATGGACACAAAGGTACAGTCTGTTCACACCCAGAGTCAGATCCCACTCCAGGAAGGCACAGAACCATCTCCCTGCTGACCTTTTCCTCTCTCCCCTGCTGATGCACAGATGTGCAGTTGGGGAGAGTTATCTATAGATGGCAATCTTCTTCTTAGCACAGAGCCGAGGTGAAACCTGTCAGCTGTTCTTCCAGAAGAAAAATAAACCACATTTACACTCCTACACTTACAAGTACTGAAAAGCAGCCTTTTGCTCTGGGATTGTGCAGAATACATTGCAACAGGGCATCAGGCTTGGTTTTGGTCCAAAGAGGCTGCTTTACAATTAACTAATCCTGCATAACCATAGGAATGTATTAATGACTGCTCAACTGCTCAGTAACAATATCACGTGAGAAGCTGCATTTTTTGAAGTTATTGAATCATTCATCCTACATCTTTAATGTTTTCATTAGAGAAAAAAAATAAAATTGGTACCATTTCTCTAGAAGGTGTGATAAAGAGTTAAATGATGCTCTGGAGTTCACTCTACCTCCTCACAGGTTAAAACCTGTTCAGCAGAAGGTAGAGGAGAAAGATACAGAATTCCCCTCGCCTCGCAAAGAGGAGATGTTTTGTGCTTCCTTCTGTAGGGTGAAGGAGAGGACACTGTGGGATGGGTGGTGAGCATCCCACACCTTCCCCAGAGGCTCTGGAAGAGTGCCTCAACAGAGCAACCTGCCTACATCAAGAGAATTTGCCCATTAATAATGAGAGTGGAACTGGTGACCAAATCTGGTTGCATCTCTGTCCAAGGCATCTGTCCACAAGATGATCTCCAGAGGTATGCACGCTGAGTAGACACAGAGCCAACTCCCTGCAGTCACAGGCTGGGTGTTTTTCTTTTACATTGAAATTAATTTTATATCAAAGAATACACTGCTAATATGCTTAATAGACACGTCATATACACCTCAAAGAGATTTTGATACGTATTTGAGATTGTTATGGCCTTCATTTAGCTCTGGACCTGTGCTAATACTGATAGATATCAAATAACCAGCACTGACAATAGTACCACGTTATTGCTGGAAGTGCTGTTAAATGAAGCCCCCTTTGGCTGGGAGGCCAGGGATGCAAAATATTGATACAGGCAATTACCCAAAAGCTGGGTAATTAAATCCACAAAATATCCTGGCAGATATGAAGTTCTCACAGAACTGAGCTGAGAGCAGAAATATTCTCCAAGTACAAAAAACCCATGATAAATAAAAGCACCTTTGGTATAACTCTGTGCAGCATTTTAGGCTCATTCACCAGGGGCTGAGGAGCTGCTGTGCTGCCTGTTTTAAAACAAGTCCCAGAGTAGACCATTTATTTAGAATTCACAAGCTAACACTTTCAGGGCCCACTTCTGATAACCTGCAAAATCTAACACTCCTCATTAAATGCCAGATAAATTGACTGGCCTAAGGGCAGGATGGGTGAATGGGAGACGTGAGCATGAGTCCAGCTTCCTGTAATTAATGAGATCTGAATAAGCAGAACCAATCCAGCCTCGGTGTGAATAAAATTACTGCACCTAGCAAAGTTCAAATAAGAAATATGTGAACTTTAAAGTACTTGAACACAAATCACCATGGTGAGTTTTTATAAAAACCTTTCTAAGCTCCAAATTCTGGAGCTCAATATACCTTTTTTTTTTTCCTCATGGCCAGGCAACTTAAGATTTAGAGAACACTATATTTCAGGGGCCCCAACTGATGAAGAGCTTAATTTTAGGCACGTATATAGTTCTATTTCTGTTCAGCAGACATTTAAACACACATTCTTCCCCCACTTTATTCAGCCAGCTGTGGGAATGCATTGCAGTTTAACTCTGAGATATAATATTTTGTTTTATCTAGATCTGCTCCACTGGAAAAATAATGGTTTCAAGAATTTGAGCATCTTAATCAAATCACCGGGGGGATTTCTTTCACAGGAATCTTCTATGAAAACAGAATTTCATACATGTTGTACGCTGAAGTCAAGAAAGTCTTACAAAGGTCACTGTGATATTGCATTGACCAAGGCACCAGAGAAACATCCCTCTGCTGTGCTACACTTTTACAGGGGAATGACAAGGAACATCTCATTTGTACAAGGGGAGGGCAAGTCAGATGCATAAATAAAAACTTCAGTAGCAATTAACCATCTTAGCCTGGCTAATCCAGTGTGCAAATTGAAATTCATGGCCAATCCCCACACATCTCAAACAAAATTCACTGTTCTCTCTGTCCTCCTGCTCCTTTGCAGCGTCACAAGCAGGACAGCCCAAACAAGGGCTAAAGCACGGTGGAAGTGGACTCCTCTGGTAAAGCACAAAGAATGGTTAAAGCATTAATTTAAGGGCCCCATGGGCGGTTGGGTTTGAAACATCAGTGCTGCAAGTGTTGGGTTTGAAACACCTGCTGTGCTCTGGGCCCAGGCGATGGAGTGCAATCGCTCTGAAACCAGAAATTACTTACCCATGAGCTTGCCAATTGCTTTTCTGATGCATTTCCCAGTGTTACACATAGGCTCTTTTCAATATAATTCATTAAAATTTACATTTGTTAGAGAAGGCAGATCAGCCATCCATCTTTTTTAAAAGGCAAATGAGTGTCACTGTGTCACAAAATGCTAAAAAATTGGGACCTGGGTGCTTCTTGCAGCTTTGGGTTAAAACGCTTCAGTTTTGCCACTATCTTGAGGAGCAGCAAGCACAGCTGAAGTTCAGGCAGAAACTATCCGCTATCTTCATCTCTAAAATAACAATTATAGCAGATATCTGCTTGGAATGTGGGGTTTCTCAATTTCAAGCTCTTTCTTAAAAAAGAAAATATCACATCTCTTCACTTTGAGAGATAACAGGTTTAAATGCCTGGTGTTTATATTTTTAGATAAATTGGTCAAGTTAAATGTCACTTCTTGCAGCTCTTTATTTTTCTTCTTGATACTTAAGCACTGCCATAAAGTGTAATCGCACCTCAGAGAAAATTATGGACTGGAATAGAGGATTTAAGAGAGGGTTGCTTTTTAGGTAGCAGCAAAATTCACGTGTTGTTGGACAGCAGGAATATTATCCAGGGCTTTGCTCAGGGGAAAATCCAAAAGTAACATAAATACAACTTTAAAGAAATCACATTTTCTCTGAAAAGCGCTTTCTCAACAGACTATGGTCAACTTCAAGGGTGCCTTTATCAGACATTCCAGTGGGAAAAAACAGGAAGAAGAGCTGAACGCCGAAGGTAACACAATAGGAGCCTGCAACAGTCACAGGAGTATCGGTTACGATAAACCAAGCTGTGCAACAAGGAGATTAAGATGTGGATTACCGACCACTTACTATGTGTCATAAAGAAAAGAATAGTTTCAGATACCAGCTTGACTTAATCTGGTACCAGCAGTCTTTCCTTGAAAGGATTAATGGGCACTTTTTTCCTACCTAGGCATTTTTAAGGGGTTTGTCATAATAAAGATTGAGAGGAGCAACAAGTAATGACAGAACCTTCAGCACAAACTATTAAAGGATTTGATAACAAATTATCCATTTCTGAGTCAAACCAAATCACCATTAGCTGGATGCCTTGCTTAATTAAAGAAACATCGTATCCTGATTAAAATTAGCTCCAGCGGTGATGGTTTCTGTAAATCAGAAACTCGTTTCTGTTCAATCAGTTTCTGTAAACAAGAAATCAGCTCCAAATATGCATCGATTTGAAGTGTGGGGCTAAGAAGGTAATTTTCTTTCTTTAGGAGGGGTTTGTGATGTCATCGCCCTTTTTTTAGGCATTCCTTTATTTTCTTCCAAACTTTCTTCTTGACACAACCTTGCTGCAGATGCAAGAAGTAGCTAAATACTCCAAACTGCTCTCCTGTTTTCCCTGCTGTGTGTTTTTATTATACTTTGTATTTGTGGTTTAATTTGAAGGAAGCCCTTAGTTATCTAGAAATTACAGTGTGAAGACGGATGTTCAGTGAAATGAAGATCCTGTGACTAAAGAATTGCCAGAGTGAATGCTACAGCCAACATTTTCCAGCAGAGACCAAAGAGCAAAATGACTGCATGTAGGCGAAGGCACAGAGTGATGGGGAAGAGAAGACAGTCTCACAAGGATGCATCAAAATGTAAGATACCTCTCGGAGCAGTTGTCTACATAGCTCATGTTTGGAGGCACCTCCAAATAGGAATCAGAGCACCGGTCGCGGTAGGAATACCTGTCCATTTGAAAATGTCCCATTCCCATGTGTCATCCTTCTTTAATGCTCTAGTTAGTTCCTCTTAATAAGGGAAAGATGGATTTTTCTCAAAATTGAACTCTTCCTGCTCCATCTTGCTCTTTAGTACACACTTATGTAACTTACCATGCACATATATACTGACATCTGGAAGAGAACTGGGGCTGTTCAGTCTGGAGAAGAGGAGGCTCAGGGGAGATCTTATCTCTCTCTCCAGCTCCCTGATAGGAAGGAGGCTGTGGGGAGCTCTGGGTCAGCCTTTTCTAGCAATAGGACAAGAGAAGATGGCTGCAAGTTGTGCCAGGGGAGGTTCAGGTTAGAAATGAGGAGAAAATCCTTCTCTGAAAGAGCGGTTGGGCATGCAGACAGGTTGCCCAGGGAAGTGGTGGAGTCACCGTCCGGTGGGCTGTTCAAGGAAAGGCTGGATGAGGTACTTAGGGGCATGGGTTAGTGACACATACAAGTGGCAGAGAGACGGTTGGACTAGATGATCTTGGAAGTATTTTCTAACCTTGATGATTCTGTGATTCTGTGATTTATGACCTCCATCACCACAGATGGGTCACCTTAACCCACTCCTGCAGTCATATGCTTTCAGTTTAGAATATAAGCATTTACCTTCCTAACACTGATGGTCTGCAGATCAAAAACTTTCTGAAATGCCTGTACCTGTCTCACAGCGTAATAGGCTGTCCTGCTTAACATGACCCTGGACATTTCCAGCTCAGGTTCCTGGGAACACCAGAAATTAGGATTGCTGCCTACACTTTTTACATTTGCATTATACCAGAAAGAACCAAAGGCTCCCTTGCCCTGTTTGGTGGTGATGATTTCTAATGCATCCTATCCCAGAAGGCCAGAAATTCAGGAATTATCAAAAAAATATTAGTTTTGATGATATACAGATTCGTGGGGTTTTTTATGTGCCTCCAATTCATAGAAATATAGATATAAAAAAGTACAACAAAGTAAAAGATCTAGGTAAAAGGTGTAACAAAAGCTTTCCTCTGTTTTAAAACCAACAGTAATAATTAAACCTTGTAGATCTTAGCAGAAAGCTAATTTTAGGTTAGTCTTAAATTGTGGAAGACATTTGAATGAACCTTGGTTGTGCTTTCTTTACGCACAAGGAGTCCATTTAGCAATACGACTTTTACAGTGTACATTTTTTAGTTTACAAAATTTTGACATTTCAAAGCTGTACATTATATATTATTTTTTTCCTCCTAAAATCATGCAGACTATTTTTAATGGAATAACTTTTTAAACCTTAGTTTGTAGTGCACTCACTATCAGGAGTCGGTTTGCCCATTAATTGTGACACTGGATGCTTGACTGACAATTTCTTACTTACTCTCCACTTGCTTCAACAGCTTCCTAATGACTGGGCAGTCCCATTTCAGGGCAGTTCATGGTCTCTATCACTGGCTGAAGCTACTGGGTTTCTTTATTGTTTATATTCCCACTTGCTCTGCGTCAGGACTGATAGGATTCCATGGTTGTTCTCACATCTAGGGTTTCTCTCTTTCAGTTTACAGCCATTAAAAAATCCTGAATTAGAAGAAACCCCACATTTACCAAGAATCTTTCAAAGAAAACCTCAACTTGGAAATGTTTAGTCAGATCTAAGATGTATTTTGGCAGTTAGGAAGACCTGTTGGTGCTGGTTAGGTTGCAGATGAAGCTATGCATGACCAGCCTGTGTCTAACAGGACCAACTGAAAGAGAATCATCAGCTTCCACTGGTTTTGATTAGTCACCAGATAAGATGAGAATAGGGTTGGCCTTGTCTGATGCAATCCCAGAGATATTTTCTGTCAGTCCATTCTCCATTATTTCTTTCATAATTGAAAATTATTTTCCCTCAGAACAGCTGCAACATGAAAAATCCTTTAAAAGGCTTATTTTGAGACATTAAAAAAAAATCTTTCATCATTTTCTATAATGCATGGATATTTCTCTTTTCAGATCTACACTTGGGGTCTTATCAATCGGTAGATTAAGTGTCAAATACTAATTAATTGTTTAAATATTAAATTGAGCCAATTTTTATTTTGTTCTGGATATGAGAAATAATCTCAACATAGAGGCATGTCACTGAAAGACTCTCAGATTTTAACTGCAGGCATTTATGGCTCAGACAAGAAGCTTAGTGTCCTCACAGAAACCAAATGCTATAGTCAGCCATAAACACACACACAGCCCAGCTGCCTAAAATTCATGAAAAAAGGGAAAACTCTTAGTTGCTTAACACTGTCATTCACTTACTTGGGTGGGTGCAATCTTCATGCTTGCAATTCACCATTTAAAATGTCTTTCTCCACAGGTTAAGGGATTGCAGAGCAAATGATGAGTAAAGAAGAGCTCAATGGGATGATGACCATTTGTCTTTATGTAGAGATCATGCCTAAGAGCTATAGATCCTAATAGATAATGGGAAAAACATATTCTCCATCCCCAAAGCACAGGGAATAATTCTGCACTCATATTTAAATGTGTGTGGTCTTTAGGATTTAGTTTCCATTTCTTTCATAGCACAAGGACATTTTAAAACCATTTCCCTGGTAGTCACCTAATGTTTAGTAAAGGGTACAAGAGGTTAATTTTCTGTGGTTACAGTTGGAGTCCCTTAAAATGAATTGATCACATCACATTGTGATTATGGCACTGGAAACCAAAGTTTAGGAGCAGAGGCATTTTAACCCTTGTTTCAATATAGCTTTTGTGCATTTCTGCAGGTTTATTATCAGCAGTGAGCCTGACATCCTGCTCACACGCAGCTCCACCTCGGAGTTTATCTACCCCAGTCCATGTACAGAGAAACTGATTGAAGGAGCCAGGCAACATCTATGTACAGTGACATACACATGTACATATGTCATGGATATGTACATAAATGCACCCGTTACATGCTCACTACAGTATCAGTCCAACAAAACAGAACTGCTCACGTGCTGAACAACAGAGCACCTTTTACCTGATGGGAGGTGATGGAGGTAGAGGAGAAGCTAATGATGACCCTGAGAGACTGGCATCGCTAAAGTTGGAACCAAGATGATACTGTGAGAGCTCTGCTGTTTATCACTGTGTCCCTGAGAGATAAGAAAATAACACAAATAAACTCCAGGGCTTTTACTTTTATCAGCTAGGCAGTCGGTTGGATTCTCTCCAGCCCATTTATGATCAAAATTAAAACCTTCTACTTGGTCAGTCCATAAATATGCTCTAACACTCTCCACTCCGACCTTTAGAAATGCCAATGTTAACTGGAGCACTCAGGGACATCTGAAGGGTATTTGTTTTCATGGGTTGACTTGCAAAAGAGCTCGCCTTCGTCTCTAGCAGTTGTCCCAATATACACATGCAAACCAGCCCGGATCTGGTCGCATGTAACTTAAAATGTACAGTTTTGTGCTTCCATCCCAAAGTGAACAAGCAAAACAAGAAGCTCCTATTGAGAGCTAATTCAGAGCCGGCTCGGCCGTGTCTCGCTGGCTGCTCTCTAACAAGCCCTTCATTCATTACGGTTTCAAGCAGCTGAGCTGTTTCCACCTGAGCCAGCGTTACAGACCTTTAATCAAACAAATGTACAAGGAAGCTCAACTACTTAACTGCCCTGCTTGTTCTGCGGGGCTGAGATAGCCAAATACAACAGAAAAGAATTTTATCCCGCTCAAGACGAGTACATTTCCTTGCCGTTGTTCCCAACAAAGGGCAGCAGGTACAAATGGCCCCACTATCTGTGTCACTGAGAAGTGGAGAGCAATTTGTTTCTATTAAACAGGATGGTTCTATTTTTTATTTTGTTGGCGTAGCCTCTCTGCAGCCTGTGCCAATCACGGTCTTTAATCTGAACTGCCCTTGACCGTTTTTGCTGTGCCACAAAAGAATTCTCTCTTTTTTTTTTTCTTCTTTTTTTTTTCTTTTTTTTTGCCCCTCCTCCCCTTTCCCCTTTCCTTCTTGCACAGGTAATTGTGAGAAAGCAAGTGAAAGCCCCGGGATATTGGATTCAAAACACAATCCTGCCATTCTCAGAACCGTACAAAGAAATAAACTTGAATGCGACATTGAGTCCTCCCAGACTGCACCTGCTGGAGATCTCCCATCCCCTCCAGTTCATGGTGGGGTCAGCGCAGGCTCCGCGTTACTCTGGTGGCAGGAGAGCGACTATGTTTTCAGTTCACAGTGAGATTAGATCTACAATGTTTGACCCCGTCTAATTTATTTTTTGTTTGATGAAGCAAGGAGAGCCAGGCACACGATTAAAGGCCCACGGAATCGTTCCCCTGGAGAATGCTGCTGGTGTCTCCTAAGGACCATTGACGTGGTGGCATTTGGAAGGTTGTAGGTTGGGGATGGTAAAATTGAATGTGACATTTGTGCGCAAGACTAAATTTTGTATGCCTGTGGGCTGCCTTGGATCCTCTCTAAAAGAGATCCAACAGGAGACCCCTGTATAACCTAACCCCCTGCAAGTCCTGATGTATGCGGTGGTTTGGTTGCTTTTTCCCTGATGGAGGCTCTCTTGGGTTTGAAACTTGTCCTGGAAGCGCTGCTAAGAGTGATTTTGCTCACTGCCTGATTTTCCCCATCTCGTTTCCCTGCTTTGCTATGGGGAGTTAAAGCTGCCTGGTGTAAAGAAGAAGAATACAAGCTCAGAGTAGTTCTTACTGCACCAGCCACCTTGCATGAAACATTGCTGGATGGTGAGCCATGTCACACTGCCAAGATTCATCTCAAATAGCCAGGGAAGAATCCCAAATGCTTCATATTTCTGTAAGCTCCTCATACACCAGTGTGGGCCTACCAGCTGCCTCGATTTCCCAACATCTGCCTACATCTGGAAAGATCCTCTGTTCCTTCCTGTTCAAGAAAGATTTTTCTTAAGTATTTTTCTCTTTCTTATTTTATAGCAGACAAAAATGCTGTTGATTTGGATCAATACGGAGTATAAGAGCCATTTCTACTGGGCTCCCTCAGAGGCATTTTTTCCGCTTTTGTTATTGACACCAGGAATCACACAAACTGATGTCCCTCCAGTGACATTGTCGCTGCTCTTTCCAGCTTCCTTGTCTGGATACAAATCTTGAATAATCTGTAAGTTGCTCACCAATCTGGCACAGAAAAGTGGCAGATGCACCTACTGTTCTTTGGGTTTCCTCCATTTAGACCCATCAAATCAACCTCCTCAGCTGTTTTACACACCTCTACAGTGATGCAAACACATTCGAAAGCTCAGAATTTGCAGTCTGGAGCTTCCTTAGGAGACAGGACATGTACCAGAAGAAAATCAGAACTTTAAGCAGTCATTAAATAAAATAATTCTCCAATTCTTTATTTTCTTCAGGAGCTCTTAAAATAAATGAAGCCTTCAGGCAGGTATTTCTGCAACCCCGGGGGACCTGTAATTAGATCTGCTCTTTCTTGACCATATTATCTCTGATTTTGAGATAAAAATCAGAGACCTCTGACACAAAATCAGGTTTTTGTGGAGGAGGAATAAAAGCTGCAGGTGAACAAGTTTCTAACCTTTAAAAATACTGCGGAAGGAGATGTCCCACTTTGAATCTTTTAGGGAAAAATTCAGGTTAGATATAATTTTTTCTGAGTATTTTTATCTACCCCTAAGGCAAGAGATAAATGAAGTGTGATAGTACTTTGGAGAGCTTAGGAACTATTTGTGGTGAATAATTTATTCGACAAATTTTGCCCTTATTTCAGTTCATGAATTATCTGTGAACTGACTGGTACTTTCACGAATTTATTCATAATTCAAAATTATTCAAGAAATGCTTCTGTCCAAACACCTTTTCCTGTACAGTTTGCCTACAAAGAGATTATTGATTTAACTATGTATTATCTGCAGTGTATTTCTTGGGGGGTGGGGGGAAGGAAATTACTCCTTTTCAAAGGCCCTGTAACTCATCCTTAAACTTCATTGTGAAGGTTTCAGGAGAGCTAATCTCTGTGTGCTGCCTTCATGGGGTCTGAATTCTCTTCTGCTGATTTTTGGCATCGTTAGCCATTCAGGTTGCTCTTTAGTTGGATGATCGGAACAGATTTATTTACAATGGCTTTACTACATGATTTGTGACTTTAATCAAAACAAATATCAAAATTATAAAGAACAGGGGGATTTTGTTGATATAAATAAGATAACCAACAGAATAAGTATTGTCCTATGTCTAGGTATGATTTAGATATAATTTACATACTTTGACCTAGGGTAGCTAAAATCTCTTCTTAACCAATAGCTGTGCCCATTCATTTGATCTTCTTGTAAGAAGAAAAAAGTATTAAAAAGGAAAACAGGAATAAATTCAGAGCAACTATCTTCCTCTAACTTCAACTTAGTTTTCTATGGATCTAATGCCCTGATTTAATTTGATACAATTACAATAAAAGCCGCAATCTAAGGCAAGTAAATGAATTTTGTGTCAAGAGTGAAATACAATCTGTTAAAATTGGTTTGAAAATACAATTTTAGGTCTAGTACAGCAAGTCCTGACATTTCAGATTAATCTGTCCTATAACAAAATTAATGACACTCAAAGTTGTTTAAGAATGGCTGTTAACTATACTTACCCTATTCATCACCGGCTCTATCAGTCTAATCCGAGAAGTCACCAGGCTATTAAGTACAGTTCACTTTAAGGACATTCAAATTGTGATTGTTTGAGGGATGGAATTGCCTGGTAAAAGAAATACAAGGTGCCACAGTAAATAACAAGAGAAATACCGCTGGAAATTTGTCCATGTGGTATTTGTGCATACATGTAACCACAGCACATCTTTCTCCTAAAAAAATTAAAGTTATTAAAAACCAGAGGTCATTCCTGGTAGGCACATCTGTATGATGTTACCTGGATGATCTAACCTTTTAGGGGTTCATATGGGGCAGCATATCTCACGAGAGCGGCTTCTCCTGGGCCAGGGCTTCAAGTCCCTGCCTTTGGCTATGTAAAAGCCACGTAAAAGCCATGTGAAAGTGATTCAATGATATGTAATAATGCTGAGTAGATTCTGCCTTTTCGAGGCTTCAGTAGCAAGGATTCTGCTGCTCATGTCCCACTTCTGTCCCAGCTGGAGCCTGGAAGGAGGTTTCAGCCCGTACATCAAATGGGAGAACTGAAGGGCTGTCCATTACTCTTTGCTTTGTTCCTCATGTTAGCCTCAAGCAGGCAACAGTAATTGCAATTTGGGGTCCATTTGGGATCCGAACTGGCCATAAAAAGCTCTGCAAGCAATTAAGGCAGTGCAGAGAGCAGGTGTATGGGCTGAGTTGCAGAACTAGGGTGGAGAAGAGCCAGATCAAGCACTGGTCTCTCCATTCAACTCGTACTTTTTTCTAACTCAAAATAAAAATAAAGAAAGAAATATTCAGGTTTTATGTAAAGTGAAACAGTCTCCTTGGGCCACAGTGGGTTTGGCTTACCTTTATGATAGGGGGTTTGGGTTGTTTTTTTTATGGAAAAAGTAAAACTAGGATTTTTCACTGAAGATGCAGGGCACAATATTCTCCTTTGGAAAAGTATTTAAGATATCCAAGATGCAAGTTCTCCATCTGCCTAATTGAATTTGAACCCCAATCCCCAGTTTAAGTGGAGACTGTTCTTCCCAGCAAGCATCTCCTGGCTCTGTGGTTCAGTGCATATCTAAATAATGTCAGGCAGAAGGGATCAGCTCTGGTGTTATGGTCAGTGAAGACATTGTCCCCAGCACAGATTCACTAGAACATACCTATGAAAGGTGGAAGATGTTAGTTTGAAGAACAGAATATAATTTTTTCCCTCCTTAGGAGAGACTAGAGGCAGCTTATCTACATTCTCCAGAAGTATCTTGGGATAAAAAATGATGTTGTTCTTACTCCAGCCAGTGACTGTCCCTGCCATCCCATTTGACAAAAGGTACCTGAACCTGTTAATTGTCATAGATTTTCTTCAGAGACTGGAGTATTCACCCAGAGAGACACACAGTGCTATGAATATTAAAACTCCTATTACTGATCTAAAGAACTGGCTTGTTCTGAAGCATACCTTTCATCCAGTGGTGAGAATAACACTCATATTTCACTTGGCTTTGTGTTGCTGTTCATCTAAGTTACATGGTTTTGCATAAATTATGGATTCTCTTTTCCTGCTGTTGTGAATCTGGAATAACTTCACCGAGGTGGCTGGGAGTGACAGATGCGGCTGTCTCTGGCCATGCCTTTTGTGCTCAGACACCATCTTCTCCTCCTCCCCTCCCCAGGGAGCGAGACCGTTCCAAGATTTCCCACCGAAAAGTTTCATAGCTCACAAAGCCGAATTGATTCTTCTTTACTTTTGACTCTGAAGGTGATATCCTTTCCCCCAGCCTAAAGTGCTACATTTGCTCACATAATAGCCATACTTTCTGCCCAAATGTTGCCATTAAAAACTCAGGTATGGCCATTAGTCTCTCCCTAAAGTAAGGCTGAAGAAAATTCAGGACTAAACCTCAGCTGTAATTACCTAACTGAATGTTCGTCCACTCACACATTTTTCATCCACTTGGAAATTGCATTCCCCTATACGTTCCCTGTATTCTAATGCCTCTGCTGCAGCTTTTAGCTTGAATCACCAGTGTAATCGGTGTCCTTCGTTACAGCCTAGGCAAGACTAAATGCAGAGCTAACATCCCATACTGAAGTGATATGAATCACATCGCCACAAAAAGCCTGACATATGGGCTTACCACATAGGCATGTGGAAACGAAAAATTGCTTTTGATGCCCCTCTCTCTCTCTCTCTCTCTGTTATTTTTATTTTTAAAAAAAAAGGAAAAGAAAAGAAAAAAAATAAAAGAAATGAACATAGGACCATTACACAGAGATTTTCTTTTAAAATCTAGAGGGATGAAGGGAAGAGATGTCAGCATGGTACCTGCCTGGGTATTACACACAGAAACGATTGCCAGCTTTCAAAGGGCAAGTGTGAGTTTTGATACTAGGGAAAATGTGTAGGAATGGTAGCACCTTGTTTCGAAGTGGAGAGTGTAATTGTTCTGGAAAAACGATAGCCCAATCCAGAGCATGTGGGGATCCAGCTTGAGTAGTGCTTTTTCTTCTGTTTTAATAAGAATAACAAAATATAAATACACATCTAATATTCGGACAAGCCAGGCAGAAAACAAGCAGGAGTTACGTGCTCAAATCCATTTCGTGCTGTGCCAGAAAGGACTAGTAAAGACCAAAAACTGGTGTGCAGCCCTCAATGGTTTACTGGTATGAATTTGCCTTTGCAAGTGATAGTCACCTCTACTCTAGTGATGAGGCTTGCCTTACCGGTTTGGTTTCTGGCCCCTGCAAAACAAGCAGGAGCTGGGGAGTGATGTAACCAGGATGCTCCTGCTACAATATAAGCTGAGGGACACTTCTGAAGTTAAGCAGCTTGTACAAACACAAACCAGTCCATAACAAATGAATAGTCATTTCCATTTAGATAGTATATCCATCAGCAGGTTTAGGATGACAGTAGGGGCAATTTAAATGGTAGAAAATAAATAAATCCCATTTTTTAGTGGCTGAATTTTTCATGACTATATTGGTATTAAATATTAACTATACAGAATGTTTCTGTATCAGTTTCTAAAAGAGCATGGAAATTGGTTTGCAAGAAGATTATTCTTCACTAGACACTCCTAAACCACAGAGGCTTCAGGATCTTTTATTTCCATTCTAAAGTACAAAGATGCATGGAAATAAATTTACCTCGAAGGCAGGTGTGCATCAAAGGAAAGGTAAACAATAATATTTATTAGCATAGTAAAATTCTGTTTTCTGCTACAGAGGCCTGTGTCAAACAAAGAGATGTTTACAGTAATAATCCTTTCTATGTTACTTTACTATTTAAAAAGAAGTAAACATGATTAAGAAATAGGGTGTAGAGGAAGAGTTGAATTGAACTACATGGGACCAGAGATACAGTAATACCTTTCTGTCAGAGAGGTTGCTCTGAAGAGCTTGGAAGATATCTAAGACATGTGAGTTGGGGAAAAAAAGCACAGTATTTTGAAACTTATGAAAACTGGAGTGTGATGCTTTCCATGGAAACTTGTGAACATGGATTGTGAGGAACTGCTGCTGATGTCGAGAAAAACTTAGAGAGTTTTAGATGTGGTGCTAGGCAAAGTCGTTTAACCTCTTGAATGGACAAGACAGGTGGTAACTCATGGAGAGGAAGCCACTCTAACTGAAAGCAGTGAAAACAAACACCATTCTGGTTCACAGTAGTGACAGAGAGAGAAAAGACCACAGGAAGGGAAGGAGTGCCACCAGGCAGGGTGAGGAGCCCAGCTGGTGAGGACCAGGAGAACCAATGCCCCTAAGCTCTTGAAGACAGACATGAATAAAAGGATACCTTGCATCACAAATGGTCATTTAAACTAACAGAACCCCAGTAACAAGGCAAAATCAGCTTATGAGAAACTTTGAAGCAATTCTTAGTCCTTTTCCTACACTCTGCAGGCAATTCTCATTGCCTTTCCCACACATAAGATGACACCAAAGTGACTGCCCACATCAAGCAACACTCAGCATCGAGGGTGGGCTATGGACTTCCACAGGAGCTGCTCAAACCACTGAAACTGCTGCTGCACTGCAAGCAGGACATTGAATTATGCAAAAGAGGAAGACTGGTGTCACCTTAAGCATAACATTGCAATCCAAAAGAAGTGGGATGATCATAAAACCCCTGATGACAACGCTTGGTGCAGGTCACCATGAGGCCAGTTCTCTGGGCCAAAGGAGCTCTCCCTTCCTCTGCAGAAATGTGAATAATTTGCTAACTACTCTACCTTCTCCTGCAAGTTCCAGTCAAGATTTTTCACTAGAAGGCACATGAACCTTGTGAGTTGTAAATTAAGCATGAGAACAGCTTGGCTGGAAATGTGCAGTGATCTTGGGACAGGCAGGGCCAGGGCTGTGCCCTCAAGTAAAACAAGATATAATTCCTCTGCTGCCACGACACTTCAGCCTTTGTTTTCCTCCTGGTGTAAATTGCACCTGCCTACTTACTCATCCTTTTTACAACCCTCAGCCACTGCCAGATTTGCATTTTTAGCTTTCCTTCAACAGAAGAGCCAAATAGAGCTGCTGGGCTAAGTTTTGGTAACTCACTTTGCTTTAATGCTTCCGCAGCAACTTCCACTAGGCAAGTTCATTCCTCAAAGGAAAAAAAGAAACATGGAAATGTTTTGCTGGATCAGTATATCACAACTAGATGTGGCTCTTTGTTTGAAAGTAGATGATGTTTGTGGCTGTGACCGTAAGACTGGAGTTGCTACAGTAGGTGTCCCATGAGTTTATTGGCACTAAGGAGATCTACCAGACAACACAATCTCCAGAAGAAGCATTTGGATTTAACTCATGATCTAGTGCACCAGCTTCACGAAAGTCTGGCTAAGTCCAGAGGAGAGCCACAAAGATGATCAGAGGGCTGGAACACCTCTCATATGAAGAGAGGCTGAGGGAGCCGGGCTGGTTCAGCCTGGAGAAGAGAAGGCTGTGGGGGGACCTCATTGCAGCCTGCCAGTCCCTGAAGGGAGCAGAGAAACAGGAGGGGAATCAGCTTGTTCAAAGGGCAGAGACTGGCAGGACAAGGGGGAATGGATTAAAGCTAAAGAAGGGAAGGTTTAGATGAGATATTAGGGGGAAGTTTTTTAGAGAGAGAGTGGTGAGGGGCTGGAACAGGCTGCACAGAGAGGGGGTGGATGCCCCATCCCTGGGAGTGTTCAAGGCCAGGCTGGATGGGGCCCTGGGCAACCTTGTGTAGCTCCAGGCCTGGAGGTTGGTGTCCCTGCCTGTGGCAGGGGGCTGAAAATCTGTGACCCTTGGGGTCCCTTCCAACACATGCCATTCTGTGATTCTATGAGTCAACCATGGAAGTGTGACAGAGCCAGGGAACCAGTCAGCCTCCAAGAACAGCAAATCAAGTCTTCTCCATGAGGCATGCTTTCACTGCTGAGTTTTGTGCCCTGATAGGCAATTCCATCTTAACATGAAATTTATCCTTTTGGTTGCTTGTGCTAAATTTTGAACTTTGGGGCTGTTTCCAGACAGGAGACAAGCAGAATTCTTTGAGAGGAAATCATGATAAACTGGTTTTGTTCAAAAAGGACAAGCATAAACTGTTTTGCCCAGCTGTAGTTTTGATAGAGCTGCTGTTCTGGATTGCCTGCTGCACCTCATATTATGAGATGATGGAAAGAAATCTTAAATCTATTTCATTAAAGACTTAAACTGGTTTAATGAAGCCTTTAAAAATATCATATAATAACTTAAACAGCTATGAGGATAGTCAAAAAAGCTGACCCTGATGTAAGAAATAGGAGTTAAACAGAAATCTGTTTTCATTAGAGCTCATATAAATTTGGTGAATATTGAAAACATCTGAAATCTAGCTGCATGACCACCTTGGTGACAGGGTTCCTCTCACAATAATTCAACTCAGTTCTCAATTTGAAAACTCAAAATCAAATAAAAGCCCAACATAAAATCTTGAAATTAATTCAAGGAATCACAGTTACAAGGCGCGAGCCTAGATTTTAAAATGCAGGTATTGATGTAACCCGTAGAGAAATGGCACTGAGCTATTGCTAACACATACAAACAATACATTTTAAGTCAGGCTTTAACAGTATTCTTATTCTAATATCAGGTTTCAAAATGAATTACTTTGATGTGGCATTTTTCTTACTCCACAGGAAGGTTCTGTTCCTTGAAGAGGAAACAAAGGCCTTTGCTTTTCCAAGTTATACACGTCAAAAACATCAAAACTTCATAAAACATCTGGTTCTCTCTGTTTCGTGGGATTTTTATTTGGTCACTGACTGAACTCTTATGGTCCAATTAATTAAATTAATGGCTATCTCATAAATTTAAAAAATATATATCCCACGTCCTTAAATCTCTGAATCCCAGCTGGGAACCTGAAAGGCGTGAAATACACAGTAATCATCTCACATCAACAGAAACTGATCTTAAAGCTGTAATTACATGATAAATGTCTTTATGACACATGCCCACTATTTGGTCATGCCCTAGAGACAAATGCTAAAAGCCAAGAGAATGGGGAGGGGGAGGAAAGGTGGCTTGTAGCCAATCCCTTCAGCCTGTTTGCAATTTCATTGGCTTTCTTTCAATGACCTGAGACTTCCAAGAGCATGATAGATATTTCCTAAATATTTTACATTCAGGTAATTACAGTACTATATGGATTTGCTAGTCAGCTTAGAGGAGACCAATTAATTGCTGCAAATCATGGTATAAGGGATGAGCTTGCAGCAGGAGAAGGGTCACATCTTAATAAAATAGGCAGAGCTGGATGTGTATGACTAAAGCCAGTGCAAGTTTACTACAGGCTGGTAACCTCTACAACATTTGCTCAAGCAAAACCTTCATGTAGGAGGTTCTGCCTGACTGAAGACCATAGACTTAGGCCTTAAATTTCTGCTGTTTGCTGCTAGCCAAGCACCAAAGTAGAACAATTGTACATTGATTTCAGTACAAACATCCTTTATTTCATTGGATTTTTATACAGGATTTCAATGGCACATGACTTGCCTTTGATTTTTTAATTTTTAAATTTTTTTTTAACTGATCTGCTGTGGGTTTTCTCCCTCTGAAGGCACTAAGCTGACACATCCCTTTAAAAACACCAGCCAAGCAGATTTGGGGCCATATTCTCAGTGTAACTCTAGTCCCCTAATGCATATTGTATGCAAAAAGAGCATCAGAAAAACTTCTGTGGTGGTCTGAAATGTACTTGGCTTACAAAGAAAACTGCAGGTCCTTAATATTTGAGTCTATTGCAACTTGCTAGCATAGACCATGCACTGAAAAATCTTATCATCTGATTGGGAAATTTATGGACAAGGTGTCAAAAGAGGATTCTTTTATTTCTAACTTCTTTGTCTCTGATGAAGATAATGTAAAGTAGGCTAGATACTTGGAAAGCCTTAAATTGAGTGACAGCACAGTTCCCTTTGTTTAAAATGCATTACCATGTATAATGTATACTGAGAAAATTGAAAGGCAGTTTTGCCAGCTAAAGATTAAACGTGCAAGTTCTTGATGGTGCAGAGGCTCCAAATGCAGAATCCTCTACAGATGCCAGTGTTGTACTTTCCAAACATCTTAATAAAATAGGCAGAGCTATCTATTCAATCTATTCAAACAGATTTAAATTTTTGGTGCTTTATCTGCTGGAGAATTAACATCAATAGTCTTAAGAACTGCTGTTGATAGGAGCAGCTAAAGTCATCAAGGCTTGCAAAGCCATTTGAAAATGAAAACTGTGGTGGAAATCTCTTTGGAAGTTCATATTGGTATCTCCAAAGTCCACAGAAAACTCATTTTTAGCTCTCAAGTTATAAGCATGTGGCCACATTTTCAAATACACCTGAGGTACAGAGGAGCTTAAATGACCCATACAGCATGGTAGTGATCACTTTCATGATTAAAATTATCTTGTAAAAGTATCAGCATTGCACTCACATGGCTCTCTACTTCCATCAATTTCTGCATCATAGCCAGATGCTAAGTTTCTCTGGAAATCAAGGCAACATGGAGATTTTTACCTTCTTTAGCATACCAGTAAAGCCAGTTGAACTGCATTGCAAGGCTATTCTGAGCTAGCTCTACCAAATCCTATCAATGACATATTTTTGTAGCTTCATCTAACTCATTGTCAAATATGCCTTGAAAACTGTTTTTGAAGCAGTTGTTCTTCTCAAGCCATTAGATCTTACTTACTGCCTGTAATCGATGGTGCTTCTCAAGGTTAATGACAAAGATAACTTCCATATTTTGACATACACGACTTCTCCTGTTGACTTCAAAGGTAATCTATCTGAAGACTGAAGCTGGCATTCAGAAGCGAATACTAAAGGGTCAAGTTAATCATTAATCAGCAGAGAGATGTAATTATTTTGATGTGAAATGCTATTCCATACAAGCCTCCATCAGGAGCTCCCACCTACCGCATAACTCGGGTCCTGGCTCCTTATTAACTTGGCTCACTTAAATACAAACCAGCAACTTGGCTAAACAAAGCATATGCTTCTATAGCTTTTTATATTAAGGCTTTAAAAACAATTGGATTCTCCACCATGTTTATTCACACCAAGCAGACGATAACAAATGAGACAACCTCAGTGTGCTGGTCACCTTTCATAGTTTTATTGTATGTCAAAGGCAGCAATGATAGAAATAAAAAGGCATGCAAAGTATCAGGGATACAATATAATTCTGTTTTCCAGCAACCCCTTGAGTATTTGCATTCTACCATGTAAGGAAAGCATGGTTACAACAGTTGTACTTTGTAGGTGGGAGCCCATCTTCTCTCTGCTGGGATCAGCCCTGGTGCAAAATGTGTCTGGGGGAGTTACTGCCCACCCTGCCCTTGCTAAAGGTTAAAGTGAGTTTCCCAGACTTGAGCAAACAAGAATAATTTAGTCAGTAAAACGTATCAGTCCCCAGATTTATTTCTTTTTTTAACTTCTAAAAGGAACTCTCCTGACGTTAGGAATGACAGCAGAAGGTTTTGCCAGAGCCAAAGTGCAAGGAAGACACTGGAGATAACAAAAAAGAGCTTCAGGTAGCTGGGCAAGATGGACTGAATGCCTGACATGGTGCTTTGTGTAAGCTCTTGGCTTAATTTTAAGCCTGTGAGGAGTTTTGCATGCTCAAGGTTAAAATAAGTGACAAATAGCTTTGGAGAATAGGAGCTGGGATTCAGGAAAGAAACCGAGCGTGACAATGAAATCTATAACACAGTTGTAAAAATACATAGGTGCAATAAAATGCAAATTTGAGGTATACAACAAACCCAGTGTCTGCACCATTTGTCTCAGCTTGGTGTGCTTTGTGGAAAGACGAGCGTGTAGAGTGGAATCAGTTTTTATACAGCCTTAATCTCAAAGAGCTTTCCTAATATTAAATGCATAAATGAGGGGTGGTTTTTTTCTTTCACTAACGGTCTCTGGAAATGCTGCAGTTTTAATGCAAATGAGTCCCAAAGAGACAAAGGGAAAATAAATATTTGTTTTTCATTCAATGATCCTGTTAGGTTTTTATCTGTTGTGACCCTCCCCTAGCCTTACCATCAGATATCCATGCAAACAGGGTCGTTAGAAAGGAGCAGCTTTCTTGGAAATTAAATATGGATTTGCCTGAAAATTTCCTTATCTCTTTACATTTACATTTCTAACAATACCTGTGTATTATTGCTAGGCTGACTAGTAAAATTCAAAAAGGTCATTAATAAAAGCTTGTTCTCATATAAAGGATTTTAGTGACTTGTTTTGCAAAGAGAAGTCTGCTTGTTTAGTACGCAGCATAATTGCTTCCTCTGGCCATCTGCTAAGCAGAGAAAAACCTTTGAGTTCATGAAGGCATTTTTTCATTTACAGGCTGCTGCAAACACTAAAGGAGAGCATCTTGTGTATATTATCTGTGCCATCCTCAGAGGTGAATAGGTAATATGTGTGTGTCTGCATTTTGCTGGCATTACCCTAAGTAATGAAGCATACAAGTCCACTCGTCTTGGGCCTGTCCCCACAGATGATTGGACATGACCATAGGTCTCTATGCCTTCCTTAAAGCCACTCTGCCACAAGTTGTGTTTGCCCTACCCTTGTTTAATAATAGGGATGCCTATTCTCCTTCAGACTTCCTACTAGTCCTTTCAGGCAGCACAAGGTTTGGGGTTTATCAAGGATGGGATGTTTCAAGCAAGGAGGAAATTGGATGCCACTTTGAAGGAACTGCATTCCTGCAAACACCTGTATATATTTTGAACACTTATATATGTTAAAATACCAGTGTGTTCCGAGATCAGATATGAAGTCCCATCAATACAGCTTTTGTCTGGGTGTGTATGCCTGAATGTGAGTGAAAGGTGTACTTGTGACTGTGAATGCTAATGAATGGTAAGTAGACGGTGAAAATCTTTCTGGGGATGCTGCACTGAGTCAAGCAGTACAAACTCCTTGCTTACTCCTTACTTACCCCTCTTACTGAAAGAGTTGTGGGGCTGTGGCACAGGCTGCCCAGGGAGGGGGCTGAGTCCCCAGCCCTGGGTGTGTTTAACATGTGGGTGGATGAGGTGCTCAGGGATCTGGTTTAGCACAGGACAGGAATGGTTGGATTGGATGATCTTAAAGGGCTTTTCCAACCTTGTGATTCTGCGACTCCTGCAGTGTGGAAACAGGGCTAAAAGTAAAAGAAATACATCTTTTTTTACATTTTAGAAATAGCCTAAAGACAACAATGTAATTGAGTAGCAGCTGATGTTTTTCCATAGGGCAATTCAATGGTCTATTGGACACTTTTTAATCATCTGTGCACAAGATTCCAGTGAGTTTCAAACATCTGGAAAATTAAAAATTACAGTGGTCACAAGAATGAGCTAAAGGAATGACCTAAAAGTTCTGACAACATGTACAGAAACTGTTTAAGATCCAATTTGATATTAAACTAGACCCTAAACTGATGAACTGAGATCAGTTCAAAGTTCCCATATGTTTGATCTAGGCTCAAGGAGAATATAATTTCAAAGGTGGCCCACTGTTAGCTTTTCACATGGGAAGTGACTGAATCACAGCATTCTCACATGAAGTGAGAAAGCACTGGAGATTTTCACTGTGCTCATACAGAGTTTTGTGCCACCACAGACGCAGTGAAAGAAGCATCTGCCAAAGGCTCTTCTGCTTTGAAGGGCTCTGCCACCTTTAGAGCAATTTTCCATTGGGAGCCTGATAACGTTAAATGAAAGATTGTCATTTCTTTTAGCGGGTTTTGAATGGCCCACAGAAGCAGCAAAACGTTTTCAAATCGCTGCCAACTTTTAAAAGTATGCTTTCTGGGTGCTTACAAGAGGGCTGCAGGCTCTTCTAGGACTTGACCTTTCATTGCAAGGAGAAATTTGGCTTGCTGCAGCAAAGCCCAGAGCATCTTTTTTGTTGAGCGCTAGATAGGCTGCCTGAGTGCAAGTCACCTTGTAGGCTCAAGCCTTCCACAAGTAAAACGTCCATCAGGATTTATATTTACCTCCTGAATTTGTAAGGAAGTAGAGCCTGCTCCTGCCCCTATTGAAGCCAATGAGAGACACCTCCTTGACTTGATTGGGAACGTGTTCAAGTAATGAATCAGGTGGTTTTGGTGGAAATTTGCAATTCAAAAGCTGCCATTAGAAAAGTAGCATTTGAAACTGTGTTGCTGTGTTATGCCTCATGTAGATCAGTATCAAATTAAATTTCCCTATTGTACCTCTTATGTTGTTAACACAATGCAGGGAGTGTTGTTTGCCTCATCTCCATCCTCCTAACTGCAACATCCTTTTCAGTTTAAACTATACAGAAGTGAATAATTATTGAGGCCTTCTGTTTACCATCTTTAGAAGATTTAATTTATCCCAATAAACATTGTGAAGCAGACCTTTTGCATTTGCAATGACATATAATTTACTTGGAACAAATGCTTTGGGTTCAGTATAAAGACCATTCATCAGGCAAATCTGAATCAGAGGCAGCTTAGAAAAAGAATCCTTTGTCTAATTGTTTTCCATCACAAACAACATGTGGGAAAGAGATTTAGGCAATATTTTCAAACATTATAAGCTACATAATTATTGTCCTCTGCAAACCTGGTGATAGTTTTTGCAATCACAATTGCATTTTATCTGTCTAATCACCTATTCACTGTGACCAATTACAGACTTGGCATTGATGAGGAGGCGTTTAATAATATTAAATACAAAACCCTAGATTTGAATAATGTTGAGTTTATGACACAAACTAACAAAAGCCAGGAAATTCAAAGGCAAGGTTTATGCTCCATCCTTAATTCATGGCATTCTGCCGAGGCATAAGAGCACATGCAAGCACTGCAGAGATCTCCCCTACACAAAGATCGTTGCAGTGCTGAGTTACAAAGGAATAATAAAGTCTTGAGATTAATTTTTAATGTTTAGGTCTTTTGCAGACTTACTGTGTAACTGCAACAATATTCTTGTTACCTGTTACGTTTGCAGTGGGTTGGTTTTTTTTACTGTACAAAGAGGAAAGGAGTTAGAGCCTGGTATTTTCTACATCCATTTAATAGCACTGTCCTGGCACAAAGGAAAACGTCAATAAAAACTAGGAGTTTCCCCTCATTTTTTCCTGAGTCACTTCTATTTTGCTTCTCTCTGCAGCAATGGAGGGAGCATTTCAGAAGGAAACTGATACACAGAAAGTCCTTCTCACTGGCATAAATTAGAAGAAACCTGAGGTTGCTCTAAATTTAACCAGGCTGAAATTAATTCCTGAGTACCCTGAGCAAAGAGTGATGACGAGAGAGGGTAGAGTAGCATCTCCTCTCCACCCTCCTGTTACAGATTTCATTCAGTTTGACTACATCTGAAAATAGGTCACAATTTCCAAGTTTTCCTAGATCACCATGAAACAGAATATGCCAGAGTAATGTGGCAAAGATATCTTTTCCTTTTTTGTTTTCTTATCTAGAGAAAGGTGCATCTTATTCCTAGCTACATAGTCTGCACAGATTCCTTTGTTCTAAGTTCAGAACCACACTGGCTCTCAGAGAGCTATTTTGAGGAATCAAGCAAATAACCAGTTATGGTCCTGTACTAATTCTTATGGCACGTGTTTGTTATGTGGTAGCCAAGAATGGCAGCTTCCCAGGCAGCAGGACCTCTCACATAAATACCTATATTACCATAGTTTTAAAACTCAATTCTGCCTTTGATAAAATGCAATGGCTCCCAAACAGCTGTTATGGTCTATCATGTAAATCCTTCTTATTATGTGGATTATTGACCCAATGGACTCTAATGGGAGTTCTTTGGAGGTGTTCAATCTATTGTATCCCTCCAGCTGCATCTGATGTGCTTGTTATTTGCCCTTTCCAGCTTTAGGGCTATTATGCAAGTCCAGCTGCTGACAATACATGCAAAAAATTCATATTAACTATCAGGTGCATAAATAAGAATGTTAACCCTCCCCTTGCTTTTAGACATGTTTTTTGTGACTTTTTCCTCTCACCACAATCATTATTGTTCTGACAGACACTTTGGCAGAAAAGAGGGTTGAAAAGGCAGGAGCAGTTATTGATTTTTCCTAGCCTTCAGCTTGGGAAGCGTGAAATAGGAGGAGCCTCCCAGAGAGGAGGAGGTGAATGAAGCCACAAAGAATCCTGTCCTAGCCTATGTCTTGCAGCTCCTCTGGGAATGGCAGCTAAAGGGCATCACTTTTATTGTTCAGGTACATTACAAAAGTGGGTCAGTTATTTTGGAAATGGAGATTGAGGCAGCAAAGAAGCATTTAGAAGTAACTTGAGTGATGGAGATAAAGCTGCTGACCTCTATCAAAGGAGCTGGGGACTACTGAACCCCAGGAGAACTGGCTAAAGGAGCCCCAGGAGCAGCAGAGGCAACACAGCTTGTCCCTTTCGTTGCCCCTAATCCTGTTTTAGTCCTAAAGCACAGGAAAAGTGGAGGTCCGTTGCCCTGCAAAAAAAAAGTGACTAGTATGGTCAGGTGTCATGGCAGGAAAAAACATAGTTGAAAACTGCAGAAAGTAAGAAACTTCACGAGGAACATAGCAGCAAGCAAGGGGAGAGAGGGTGGGTTCATGGTGGGAAGTATCATCATTTATATATGATAAAATAAATTAAATTACCTTTTTAAAATAATCAGTGGGCTTAAGAGTTTCTAAAATGCTGATTTTTCTTGAGATTATTTAGAGAAGCTGCTCTTTATTTGATATAGCCTAAATTCCAGGTGTCAGCAGAGCTTGAATGTCATAAATACACATATATTGGCATGGTTCATATGTATGCCAAAATATGTTAAAGAAGCCTTTATTTTCTTCTGAATATTATGCTCATTTTAAAGACAGAACAAAAAAAAAAAAAAAATTAAACCTAGAGAGATCACAGATGACTTCTCATTCATGAGGCGTGATTTACCATGGCTGTAATTCTTGACCTACAATTTCTGCAGACATTTTAGAGCTGTCAAACAACCAAAAAAAAAAAAAAGAAAAAAAGAAAAAAAGAAAAAAAGAAAAAAGAAAAATAAATAGAGCAGTCCTGCAGTTGTAGTGAATCAGTAGCAAAAGGGAGAATTTTGCTCCCTCAAGAAAGAAAGATCAAAACACAAATCAGTCCATTGCATAAGAAATACAATTAAATTAACAAATATAATCTATCTGAAAAAAATACATTCAAACATTTAATTTGCATAGAAACAGGCAGTGCTATTCATTTTGAGACAAGAAAATCAAAAGTCATAGCTAGCAGCCACTCTTCTAAACCAGATTTTGAGCACAACCCCCCCAGGGCTGTTTCCACCAATTTTCCAATAAATCATGTAATGACTTTTAGAAAAGACAGATATTTAATTCTTGAATTAGAACTATAGGACCATAACCAAAGACTGACAGCCCTCTTATTCTGCCATACTCCCATACAAATCCTTTCAGCTGATTGGCTGTGAAATAATGCAATAATTAGTCAATTAGATATTTGGGAGAAGGTGGAATGAAGCACTGAGCACTGACCTTTATTACATAGATCAAAGTACACAGGAAGAATGGCCAAATATATCTTGTTTACAAGCCCTTATCAATTCCTTTCAACATTTCAAAATTAAGAATTAGAGGTCATACCTCCACAGCTACACATACATTAGTGCTTGATGTTAGATATACTGGAGAAAAGTCACATTCTTTGTGCATAGAAAGCACCAGTCCTTTGATTACTAGTTCTTTAGTTATGCTTATTAAATTAAGCATATAACTTATATGGACTGGCAGTAAGATAAACATTATAACCTAAGTGTTCCTGAATAACTTTTCTGTTACTATTAATGGTTTTACTTGGAAGAGTGAGGGAAAAAAAAGGAAAAAGAATTGCAAACACAATCCATCAGTTGTGGAGATTGCCTCTTCTTGGAGTCCTTGCTCCTCAGTAGAGGGAGTATCTCTGGACACTCAAGCTTACAAAGGAGCTTTAATCATTTTTTTACTCTTAATGGTGAAATATATGAGCATTGCATGAGGTTCTTAAGGAGAGCTTGGGTTTAATAAAGCCCACTCAGAAATCTCTATAAATCCTTTGAAATAAGACTGTAGGAACACGGTGATGTTCGTGGAGAAGGAAGTGCAGCCTAACGGGCAAACTATCTGAAATTCATGTATTTCAACCATAGGGAGAAACAAGAAGTAGGTCTGTTGACCAAAGCTTCAACCCTGCCCCAGGGTAGGGTTATTCTGAGGAATCTGCATAGGTGTTTGATTACAGAGTGATGCTTCTGGAGCATCTGCTGATGTACATGTACTGTACAAGGGATGGCTCGTGTTTGCATGGGCATATCTGTGACATAGAGCACATGGAATCAGAAAATTAGTTGTGGCATGATGTGATGTCTCTATATTGGCATCAAACCAGGGGGCAGTTATTTGTTGTAAACCACGGGCACTGCCTGTAAACTGGCTAGGGAAACCTTCACATGGTGAAGATGTGATCTGTCAAAAGGAGAAGGGAAACCCATATTACTCCAAAACTCTTGTTTTCTTCACTTCTGTGGCTGTTTGGATATACATTTTAAATTTTTATCCTGACTGGAAGAGAAGAAGAATTTGTCATTTTTTTCTATTAGCTGGTCAGAAGTTTCAGGTTTTCCCCCTTGTTGGCACTAGGCTTGTCATCAGGGACAAAAAGCTAATTAGAAGGTGCTAGAGCTTGCCCTTTTGTGGTAGCTCCTTTGAACCAGTCTAACGGTGGAGAAACATCTTCCCAGTCTGTAAAAGTTACAGCATAAAATTTTTATAGCTTGCACAGCTGGAATCTGTGAACGTGGAAGTTCCCTCAGAGCAAGACATGTAGTGAGATACAAAGTCTCCTTAATGCATAATTTGTGAGGGAAGCTAATTTTCTACTTTAAGTTGCATATTGCCTCTTTGGGGTTTTAAAGAATATTCTGGCTCTAAAAGCAGGAAATGTGATTATCTGTGTGGAAGCCTGTGGAAGCCAAGGAGAAAGACTGGAAGTAGCAGATGCACTTAAATATAACTATTTAAAATAAAAACCTGGTGTCAGAAATTACTCACCGCTCATTCCACCTCCTTCCCCCACCCCCAAATAAAAATGCAGTTACACTTGCGATTAGGGAACATCCTCTTACTCAAAGTTCCTGTTATCAGGAGCCCCCATAGTGCTGCTGCAGACTTTGGAAAATTAAATCCCTTTTGCAGGGCTGAATTTTCATAGGCTTACAGAAGTTAGAAATCATCCTGGGTGCAAATAAAAATATTCAGACATAATTTGCTTAAAACTGCATCGTATATCACTTGTTTTTTCAAACATTCAACAAGTAGCTGAAAACAGCCAGTAGCATTCATGTGACCCATTAAAATTTAAGAGTTTCATTAAGAAATGTCACATTCTACAGCTTGCCCATCAAGACTTTTAAAATTATTACACCCTGATGTTTCGACACGTAGGAGTACACACGTATTTGTGTCTGCATATTTTTTGAGATTAGATTATTACTGACATTAATATATTATACACACATTTTATATATTACACAAATTTCAACTCAAAGTAGACCTTCTGTAGTCTCCACCCTATTCCCAAGATACTGATGACAAGAGGAACTTCTAAATTAACTTTGCTGGAACTGGAGTTGGGTTTTAAGCAGAGGAAAAATAGAAGGTATGAACAGCTTAGTGTGACCCTTAAAAGTTTGAGAGATTAATTTTTGCTGCTTTCATGCACACATGATCTGCCCTTCTCTGTCCTATGCATGCAGCTCATCTAGTGGATTATTTTGAGTTTTTATATCACAGACATTGCTTTTTAAAAGTATATACCTCCAGATAACTCATAAGAAAATAATGCATTGAACAGATTGAAGTGGTTTGTTCACTCAGATTCCTATTAGAGAATAAAATTAGTCAAAACTACAGATGTAAAAAATATTAGCTGATAAAATTTTGCTAATACTCCTGGGATTTCTTCTTTCCAGGAATCTGGGATACCTAATTAGGACATCTACAATGTCAATCAACATTTCCAAATGGATCTGACAAAGCGATCTGATCTATCGCATCATGGGTTTAGTCCTGATGCAGTGGAAGGGACTGAGGACAGGAAGAGAACAGGAGGACTGTCCTTTGGGGATATCATGAAGTCATATTGACCTAAATAAAGTAAAATCATAGAATCATAGAATATACTGGGTTGGAAGGGATCCACAAGGATCATGGAGTCCAACTCCAAAATGTTACATGCCCTTCAAGATTCCGAGCCTACCCAAAGGCCAGGGCTTCAAGATTTGCACCTGGATTCGCAGAGAGATGGTTCTGAAAGATTAGTATTGTCCACAGGATAAAATGTACCATCCCCTTCCCAGCCACATGCATGGGGGACCTGCTCACACAAAGGAATCTAAATCAACATGCGGTTTTGAGGCTGAAATGATTCTTTCTCCCTTGCTGCTCAGTACACCTTTGAATACTAAAGCCAGGCCTCTGTGAAAAGGCTGTTCCATCAGATCTGTTGGTTAAGAGTAAATTTTAATTATCAGAGAATCAGAGAATCACTTAGGATTAAGTGATGACCTTTAATATCATTGAGTCCAACCACAGCCTAACCCTGCCCAGCCCACCTCTAGACCATGTCCTCAAGCACAACATCTACAGGCCTTTTAAATCCCTCCAGGGATGGTGACTCCACCACCTCCTGGGCAGCCTGTTCCAATACCTGACAACCCTTTCAGTAAAGAAATTCCTCCTGATATCTAACCTAAATCTCCCCTGGTGCAATCTGAAACCAAATTTCAGATTAAAAATTAATAAATTGTAGATTAAATTTCTATAGAGTCTTCTTGTCCTGATATCTTGCCTAGAAACTTTGTTAAATCTAAACTAAATAAAAAAGGAATACTCCTCCTTCCTTCTTTTTTTGTAGACAAATCCAACTGTGCTTTAGGGGAAAAGTTTTGATAGATTTTTAACTTATAGACTCAGGATTTTGGTTTTATGCCCAAATGTCTGTATAGTACAAATTTAAGAAGGTGCATTAAAAAGTTAAAATAATGTATCTCTGTATTAGATGTAGGCAGAGGCTCTGTTAACAAAATACCCTTCACTTTCATTTTTAATTAGTATCAGGAACATGATAAAATGACATAAATCAAATGAACGTATGCCCAGTTTAAGCTAAACCTGCCATAAAAGCCCTTTTCCAGTAGAGTACAAACAGCAAAATTATTGATTAACTTGTATTACTCCACAAAAAGAACAAATTATTGCTGATTAAAGCCATGCAGGTGATAAAGGAACTTAACCAACAAAAGCTGCCAGCTTTAGGTTGGGAAACAGCTGTGTCCCTAATTATGCAGTCTGATTTATACTCTATTAAATCAGTATATAAGTAACCCATTTCTCTGAAAGCATTTAAACCTCTTATATTCCACCAAACACAGCAATTTTATTTGAAATAAATGTATCCAGCTCTTTTGGGAACATATGGTATATTTCTCTCTTATTAATAATTCAGTTCAAATGAGCAAAAATAGTTGGTGCAGTTACAGCTGATTTTGTCCTGAAAAGATCTGCATTAATTTTAGACGTTTTGTAAATTGGGCTATTAAATAAAAGCATTATATGTGAATTACCCTTTAAATTTTAAGCAAGTTGGTAGTTTAATGGTATTTTCTAGTCAGATTCATTTTCGATCTCTAAAAAATTATAGTCATTATGGTAAGACAAATTTTTGAAACCTGCTACTTCCATCCAATTACATATTGTACTAATAAGTAAACTAGAAAACTTTTATGCTTCATTTTCTCTGGTTTGTCTTTTCCATCAGGTGGCAATCTCTCTTTCCATTATCTCTTGTGTAAATAAGAAGCTGACCTCTAAAACCTCCTCACTGGTGAGGTCCACCTCAAAATATCTCCACAGCTTCTGTTTCCACACATCATTTCTGGGACGTGTTCATGTGTTTCTGGGCTGGCAGTGATATGCATCAGGGGGGAAAAAAAAATAAATAAAAAAAGCAGCAAGCTGGTAAGTATTTTGTATGAGAGAAATTTCAGTGTGCTGCTGTGTTAGTCTAAGGCGATCATCAGCTCTTTGTGATATATTCTCCTCTCGATGCAAGTGCATAGCTTCTATTAGCGTTAATGGGAGTTCTGTTCATGAATCAAGAGGATGTGCCCCCGTTAAGTTTAGGTTCTGCTTCTACTGCAGTGACCAAATTGGTTTAAAAATATGTGGGTAAAGTAGAATATGATATGATGTAACTATGTTCTGGGTTAACTACTTGCTAAGCAGTAAGTCTTCAAATTTTCAAAGCAAGTAGAGAAGCATAAACCCACGGGTAGGGTACAACTAATCCAGAAGTGTGAAACCTAATTATATGTCTGGATAGCTGTAGGTTTCTGACCCCTTCAGAAGGTTTGTGGTGTCTGACACAAACAAATTTGTGGCTAAAGGTTTTTATATTCATATTTTTGCATGTGAATCAAGAACAAAGAAGTGTAATTCTTTGATTTTATTAACAAATTTTGGCCTTGGAGCCAGTGGCATTTTCCAATAAGTTGTAATCTATCAAAGAAGATTACAACTCTTTCCTGTTTTCCCAGGTTTATTTTAGTAGCTTAGGTTAGTTTACCTACTGAATGGCCCACAATTAGCAGTAACATGTGCAAATTAAAGACAACAGCCTCTTAGATTTCCACGTGTAGGATACCACAGAATATCATATTATAAATCATTCTAATTTTAATAACTGCTTTGCTCACATATCTTCATTCATGTCTGTACCTTTTTTGTTATATTAGCTACCATTTTAGAAAGCTATCTAGCTTACTTACAGAGTTAAATTCAAATAGTCTAAAGGTTAATGTGAAACACTGGCAAGACATTATGAGCACAGCCATATATTTTAAAGGCACTTGGCTGATGGAATTACTGAGAGCGAATGCTCAGTGTAACTCCCACTTCTGCACCCATAAGGCTTGCCAAAAAATCCTCCCCCTTGCTTAATGCATGCCAATGAGGTACCCTATCTCACTTGCATTATGACTGCCAGATACAATGGTGAGCAGTCTCAAATATAAATCTCTTGGATTCTTTGTTTCATATGAGCCCAATTTAAATCAGATTCACATCTTATTTGATGTGGATACCCCATAGCTTTCATTTACACCCAGATCCAAAAATTACAAGTTCAAGGACTCTCAGGTGGCTTTGACTTGGTGCCTCTGGGTCCTGTATCCCTCCAACATCCCAATCTGTGTGCTTCCAGAAGCAGAGGACAGTCTTGGTAGGGCTACTTGGGAGCAAGTGTCACTTTTGGAGGGTGAAGTGTCAAGGAAGGAGGTAGAGAAGGAAAAGTTAGCCAGTCAGTAACAGAGACCACCTTGGTTCCATTCAGCAGGTCCTCCCCATAAAAGTCTGCATGGACAATAAGGAGAAAGGAGATACATGCCATGGAGTGGGAAAGGGCATCACAGCCAGCATTGGAATGAGGAAGCATGTGCTTCTGGTGTTCTAAAGACCATCCATTCTCCATCCCCCTGAGTTCTTGAGGATGGCATTTCCTGTTGAGTTACTTGGAGGACACCACAGTACTGCATTTTGTCTATTGTGATGAAAGGCCATGAGGCAATCTTGGCAGAAGCTGCGGAGAAAATACTCCAAGCACCAGATACTAATGAACCTGTCCCTAATACCAAATTACATAAAGAGATAGCCACAGAGCAAATTATTTGAGAACGCAATAAAGAAAATCCCTATAATGGGCAAGAACAAGAGCTTTACCTGTACTGCCAAGTTTACAGATCAAGGGGAATAATTCCAAGTGCCACTTAAGGAGTTTTATTGTTTTCTGAAAGAAAAATAAAGCAGAAATATTTCCATAAAATGCAGAGAACATACATATTTATCTTATTCCAGAAAACTTACAGCCACTGATGAAAAAAAAAAAAGACATCTGGCATACAATTATGACCAAACCAGCTGCACCAGTTGTTTAAATCCACTGATGGGTACTTTTTTCTCCCCCTTAAACTGAGGAGGCAATAATTTTCCATTGCATGTTAAAAACTCTTTGCAAAGATGCAGACCTATTTTCCACTGCATAGTCCCTCTTCACAGTGCAAGGCAAAGGCACTGCAGATGGATAAGATCAGACTGCTGTTTCTTTTATCCCCTCTCAGGTCGGAGTCGGTGCGATTGGTTGTGCAGATCCCTGGCTGGGTTTTTGCAACAGGACACGCAGAGGACTTTCTGCTATATGACTTTTATCAGGATATTTATATGAGCGCCTTTAATGTGTGTGGGTGAAAGGGAAGAGTGCATCACCTTATCTCTTCCACACCTTACCTGTTCTCCTACTGCCACTGCTTCCCCCTGATATCCCCTGCCTCTATAGCCCACTCAGACAGAAATCCTCAGGTTAATAATGGTAAGTACTGATAAGATGAAAAAGGCAATAAAGTGTGTTCAAAGGGGCACTCTTTGATCTTTCAGCAATATTCTACTTCCACTGATCCTCAGCACTGTCAATACTTTAATGACGCAAACAGCCTGGCCCAGAGGGTGTGAAGTTGGAAGAGCTCCTTCACTTTGTGCTTACTCTCAGCCTGACCATTGCAAAGAAAAACCAAAGGAAAGCTGTGTTTTCCCTCTGACACCTTTCATAAGCATTAGATCGAGATTCATGGTTCATCTCAGTGAAATGATTTTGTCCTTTTTATATACCCTCAGCTGCTTGTTAGTCCTTCAGTATAAAGATTGATTTTAAATAATGCTTTAGCTTATTTTAATTTTTTAAAACCTTTATTTGCACAGGATAAATCAGCAGTTAGTGAGTGGGTCCCATTGGGGTGTGTAGCTGGGCACTGCTTCCCTCTCTTAGGCTATTCCTCCAAGATCTTTCCAGTACTTATGGGTATAGGGTTTTGTCTCAGCAGAGCCTCATGGAGGAGCTGTAGAGGATGGACTTCAAAGGAGTGGTACCCCTGGGCAGAGCTACCCCCTTTAGACTGCATCCATGCTAGGATGTCTCTGATCCCACAAAAAATGCTGTCAGGAAGAAGCGGAGGATTGAGAGGTCTGGGCTGGTTTGAGAGGTCTCCCAGGTCACCCAGAGGTTCGAGCACTGGGACTCCATAGGGAGAACCTCTCAACTTTTACCTCCATCCTCGCCCATACATATACACAATCACTGCTGGGAACTCTCATGAGTTCCCGTGCTTTTGTTTCTGTATCAGTAGGTTTCAGGATAATCTGGCTTCGAGGGTGAAGGGGGAAAGTTTATAGCAGTTTAAGCCTTTGAGCTTCAGACACTTTCCCAGGGGTGAAACTTGTAACTGTATCTTTTCCTTTGGGAGAATATGGTGGGTCTGGTGAGCACCTAATTGCCTTATTCATAATTAGACTATCTTCACCCTGTCCCTTCGCTGGCTGTAGTAATGCAAAGCCATGTGAAGTGGGTGAAGGAGAGAGGAGAGCAGGATTTACTCCACCTGAAGACATTTTTCTTTTGCCATAAAGAGATGCAAGCACACAGTTTGACAGGAGTTAGATTATTAAGATCATTAAATCATTAAGGTTTTGAAATAATGCATCCCCAGAAATGTTAAGATATGCATGAGGAGAAGTAACCTTCCTTCCTCATATTCCCCAGTATGCCCTGAAATTAGTTATATTATCCCCTTAAAAGTTCATTTTTCCATAGTCTTTCTATCCTTCACATTACAAGCCCTCAGCTTGGGGAAGCACAGTTGTTTTGTCTGACTCATCGTCCCATCAATGTAAATTCCTTGTGGAAATACAAATAAATCCAATGCTAGTCTGATGCTAGCCTGTCCTTGATAGAGGAAATTCCATGTTTACAGCCACTGCTGCTCATCTAGGATAGCAAGAATCTGTATATCTTCATCTCAGAGTCAAGACCATCATCTGTATCGAGTTTTAATGTCGTAATTGAGCAACTAATCGATATATTAATTTATTTATTTATTAAGTGGGGCAACAATTAAAAAAATGCAAATTTCTGGACATGTCCCCAGTATTTTGCACATAACCTAAGCTAATCAACAATAAGGAATCCGAAATATTTTTTAGGAAGATTTAAAAGCAAGTTAGAAGCGCATCAGTAAACAATTAAACTGCGATTTTATGATGACACAGAATTTAGTAATGAGGCCTCATATTTGTCTCCGACATGCAATAGATATGAAATAAACCCCATTCCGTGTCAGAAAAAAAGCAAAGCCTGAATTGACAGTGCAGTAGAGAATTTATTTTTTCCCTTTTCTCCTTAGCTGAAGTTATTATCACAACTGCTAGAGAATTTGTGAGATTGGGAGATAAGAATCATTATGATCCATTGGGGACTCGTCAATCACAGCAAACTGCTACCAGAATCGAAATTGCATCTGCATTTGAATTAGCAACATTACTCGCCAATTTAGTTCAGAGTGAACATTTTTCCATTGAAGATGGAATTAAATTAGAAAATGAGTGAGTCTTTAATTTCCAGATTATAAATCACTGAAAATAATTCAACTCCTGTACCTTAAGGCCAATTACATTATCCTAAGCGACATTTTATCTCACAACCTTCCAAGTGATTTCATGATGGGGAACCATCACACAAATCAGTTTTGCTCTAGTAGCAAGAAATATATCTACCCACAGAGTTACACATAAAATACTGGGAACAGTTTTAATGCTGGAGCTTATTTTACATGAAATTTGATTGTCTGTTTGATAGCATATTTTCATGTATTAATGAACTGATGCATAGACCAGAAACGGTCAACCTAGGTGTCCAAATGAGATACAAAATGTAAAAAGTTAGTAGCTAATTTAATTTTTTGCCACTACCATGCCATGAACCTCAACAAGAGTGTACTGTGGGACTTTGGGTACAAATAACACAAAGATTTAAAGTCACAGGGTCAAAAAAAGCCTTTGATTTTTTTCCTAAGAGCCCAAAGATATCAGTATCACAAGAACTTGATAAAAATAAGGGTTATTTAGTTTTGGCAAAGAATAGGCATATTGTTAATTGTTCTTAGAGGAGAAATGAATTATTCCTAAGCACATATATGTCATTTCCATCAAAAAGGATGCAGCATGATGATTTAGGATGATCCTAAACCGGCATGCTTATGGGTGTAAATGGGCACGTCTGTGTGTACATCTTTGCTGTGCCTGTGCCTACTGCGAGCTCCCACTCCTTATATTTGCAACTCGGCCCTGACAAATCCATGGTAAAATGTAAAGATCTTGGTTTCTTGCCTTTGGGATGTCCAAAAAAATCTTCAGATGGGGTTGTTGCATCTTCCATTGCAGTTCTTTGGATCCTGCTCTGGCAGGACCCTCGTTATCTCTATTTTGTCATCATTCATGAAGCCAAAAGGTTTTATCATGCAAAAGAGCTCACCTTAATGATGGACCATATTTGCTGCTGAGCTGACTAACCAGCCCACCCTCAAGCACCAGCTGTTTCCTTGATCATCCCAGTAGCTCTTTTCTGCATCTGAACCTGTAGGATTTAATCTTTTTTGACCAGTTATCATTCATTCAAGGCTGTTTCAACTGTACAGGATTGTGAATGAGCAATTGCATTTGTTTTCTAGACAGAAATTCACTGTCAGGTGATACCTCTTTGAAGAGCAGATGACTTCTGGCTACTGAAATCTTACATTTCCAGAAAAATGTGTTGTGTACTCACGTAGGTAACAGCTATTTCTGTATGTGCTGTGTGGGCAAAGGAAAACTCAGTCATAATATTGCCCACAGAAATGTCCTTCCCTTTTCTCTGAAGAAACTGACAAGAAAGACTTCATTTTCTCACCACTGTCCTCCTCCTCGATCTTCTGAAAGATTTCTGCGTCTTGTCTACTATTGGCTTTTGCCATCTGGTTCTTTCTCCTCTTTCATTTGCTCTTTCTTCTGTATCTTCTCCAGTGCACCACTTCTACTCATCCTGTCATACTTGGCTGTTTTCTGTATTCACAGTTCATTTTTGCCATTATACCAGAACCAGTTTAAACAGTAGCCAGAAAATAGTAATGATTAAAATATGTGATACCCAGTTTTATGCATATAAAATATATTTTTATAGACCTACATTATATATATATAAAATAGCAAATTCACTTTTTGATAATTAGCCATCTAAGCTGAAATTTCCCTTATTCTCATTGCTAATTACTAAATTCTAATTAGCTTCATTAATTTCATCTAATCATTCCCATCACTGACTTGTTGCATTTTACCTTTATCACCCCCTGTTCTGAATAGTTGAATCTTTAAACATTCTATAGCATATAATTGCAATGTGTGTGCCCTACAATGAAGAACATGAGGTAGTTGGCCAATGCATTTTTTCTTACTGAATGCCAGCTGACCATTCCCATATGTCTTCGTATTGTAACTTCACCACTGTGCAACACAGAAATGTGGCCATATTTTTGCTCTACATGACTTGTATAGCTCTATATAATTTGTATTTTTGCCACATTCTTGAATAGACAACAAGCTCACTTACTAAAATTATATGCCTAAAGACAGGGCCCTATTTAGGACCTCTGGCATAACCTTTTAGTTAGTTAACTTAGATATTTAACCAGCTAGACCTGTGCTGTGAAAGATGATAAATTGATTGCAGATGAAAGACTGCACCATTTGATCTAGGTTAGGTAGAGTCAGCATCAGACTTCATGATATTAAATGGATAAATATCCTTCATTTCTCATTTTTCAATTCATGTCAGCTATCACCAGGTCACTATTGATGTCCAGAGTATTCAAACTGAACTGTTAAGGAGCGTGCCTGCAAATATCTTCTGACATGCTGCCATCAGGAGGAACCTGGACCTGTGCAGGAGGCATCCAAGCAAGCTTTCTGTACAATAAGAAAACAGTTATCTGACTGGGATCTGCAAAACCCACCTGCAGAACAGGAAGGTATATTGGCCTTGTCCATCCTATAGATTTAAGTTCCTTTCCCTACTCAAGGTGCACGTTCACAAGCTCTGTCCTGGAGTCAGGTGTCTGAGCACGCTGCTTCCCACAGGGCACGTGAGAAAAGGGGTATTTATGGAGCACCCTGTCCACAAGGCCCTATATCAGACATGTCCTCTTGCTAAAACAACCTGACCTCTTGCTCCACTTCCAAGATGTTTTCCTCAATGCCAACATTTGCAGTTGGATCACAGAATCACTAAGTTGGAAAAAGTCCCTTTAAGATCATCAAGTCCAACCGTTCCTGTCCTATGCTAAACCATATCCCTGAGTACCTGATCTACCCTTTATCTGGATCCTCCCAGATAGCTCTGTCAGTGGATAAAGATGTCTCTCTTACTCAGGGAGATATGGATTGGTGTCTTCTCAGCAATGAGATGGCTTTTCAGATGAATTGAAGTGAATGCATCTCTCTCATCACCATTACAGTCACTTATTGTTTCCAATGTTCATATGAAACAGCTTGCATAAGGTGTCCTCAGATCATGACAACAGATTTCTATATCATCTATAAATTCAGTGGAATTCAGGCAAAACTGGGCTTTTAGTGATGCTGGGTGGTGAGTCCAATGCACTTGGGTGCCTGGAGGAAGCATGAGTTTTAAGGGTGCGACAAGTACTGAGGAACAGTTTGATGATCCAAATTGTGGAGCTGGTATCTTGAAAATCTCTGGGTTTGTCATTATCTCATACCTCTTCCCTTTGAGTCTGGAATCTTCCAAGGCTATTTAAAGTCTGTCCTGATGCACTGGAAAGGGGAACCCTACAACGTGAACCCCAGAGTCCCACAGTGAAGAGAAGTGCATCCATGTAATGGATTAAACTTTTTCCTTGTAAATGAAGATATAGTCCCTAGGACAGATAATTTTCTGACAAAATGAATTGAACCATCTTTCTGTTATATTTAGCCTCTAATCCCCTATAAATGCATTTTTGACCAATCTTCCCTTCGTTTTGTCATGCTCTACAGATTGTACCCAGAATTCAGTAATGCCACAGTAATTGAAAACTGAATAAAATTTCCCATCTAGATTTATTTGAGTTTTGTTCTGCAATACCATTCTATTATTCTATTCATTTAACTTCTGGAAGGTAGCAAAATAACAATAAATATGGAATTGTTGCATTTAATTGAACATATAACACAAAGTTGCTGTTTCTCAAGGTATTTTGTACCCTTTGCTTCCAGCACATTTAATTATGTATGAACCCTTCAAAAAAAATAAAAAAAGAAAACCCTCTCAAATAATGTGAGTCGTCTACTAGGAGAGAAGATTTAAAGATGATAAATGTTATTTAGAATCACTGTGATATGATTCATATTGTGATGCGATTGGGAACAATATTAAAACCCACCAAGGCTATTATACCTAAATTTTTGTTTCAATTCATGCAATATTGCTGCTGCTTAATATGATTTCTATTTACTTCTTTCCATTGTTAGTGTTTTATTGAGGTTGTGTCGGCTTTATCAAGCTAATCTCTGCTGCAAATGGAGGTCAGCAGAGCCAAAGCACTGGCAAAAAGCCTGTCTCCATTATATTCTACTTGGTATGAATTTACTTGAAAATCCTCTCTCTAATATAAAGTCTTTCTTCACCATTCTTCGATTATAATATTTCTACCTGCACAAGCCCTGACAGCTTGATATTTAAAAGCTATATAAACTCTCATAATCTAATTTTATACTCTTTTTTTTATATATATATATATATAAATAGCTACCGTACCTCATCTAAAGTAACAGCGAATGTGTTCATCAAAAGGTTTAAAATCAAGCCATCTTGGCCATCAACAAAAGCTTGGGTTTCAGGTAGGTTTAAATTACAACTTCACAACATGCACGGCTACTCTTAATGACAGTGACAGGGCGTCATTAATTTGTGTTCCTCTGGTGTCAAGGGTGAGGTGAGTAATCCTGTCGTGCCCCCACTAGAACACAATTTGGCAAAACAGGATATTGTAGAAGCTTTATAAATCTTATATCTCTATTTCTCCGTGTACTGGTCTAGGGAATAATGAAAAAGAGTGACACATAAATTTACCTACCAAATGGGGTATGCTCTCTCTCTCTCCCTTGAATACCCACACATAACTTCCATTAACATTGGTATAAAATATACATGTGCACCAAGAGGAAGGATAGCCTACCAGATATCCAGAGGTCTAGAATATGAGTAGAACTATATTCCCTTTAGGAGCTGCCAATCCATCCCTGATCACAGGGATACGGGGGTTTTATTATTATTTTTAGTTAAACATTGAATCATAGAATCATAGAATTGTAGGGGTTGGAAGGGACCTCAAGAGATCATCGGGTCCAACCCCCTGCCAAAGCAGCTCCCTAGGACATTTCACTCAGATAGGCATCCAGACGGGTCTTGAATATCTCCAGAGAAGGAGACTCCACCACCTCCCTGGGCAGCCTATTCCAGGGCTAATTGAACCTAAGTCATTTGCATAAAAATAACCACAGCTAAACTATAAAAGAATAAACTGTACATCAGAGATGGTCTGATGTACAGTCTAACATCTTTTTTGGTTTAGATGTTTGGGTTGGGTCACAGTTTAAAAATCAAGGAAGCCCAATTAAAAAAAAAACAAAAACCCAAACAAGCAAAACCCCTCAAATATGGGGGTTTTTTAGGACTCTTTGCAGTGAGTTGCTAAATATGTTATTGGATAGGAGATTGAAATCTGACAAAAAACCAAAAGAGTTTTATAATAATGTCCTGCAGCAAAAGTATGGCACCAATAACTAAACAATACTTTATCACCTTTGCCATTCTCAACAGCTCCCATTAATACCGAGATCATAGTGTTAGGCCTTCTATTCCCCAGCTGACCATGTTAGTGACAGCCAGGGCTTAGGCGATGACATTGAAAAATATTTGCAGTGACACAGCCACAAATCACTGTGAGACAAGTTTAAAACTCAATATTCGCTAAACTTGCATCTGTTCTTTTCTTGTTGGAACATCCACAACACATTTATTACAGGCTGGATCCCTCAAAGAATCAAAACATTGATGGAAAGTGATAAAAATTATTGGTTGATAAAACTATATGCACAGGGGGACTTTTGTCAAGTCATTTATTCATATAAGGTTATTGTCTCAGATGGAATCAGCCAGGAGACTTGATGAAGAGATGTTCTCCTAGGACCAGTGTTCATTTAGGTAAAGTGCACCCAGTGAATGGATGGAAGTACCTGTTAAGTCAAACTTTCTTCATGGTCTCATCATACATGGATTGATTTTATTTTCATCTCTCCTAGAGAACCTAAGCAGACATTGGACTAGTTAGCATCAGCCACAGGACACTCTCGCTTCTGTGTGGTTCAGATCCTCTCTGAATGAGCTGTGTCTGTAGCTTCCTGTTTTCTGGGCATGGTGGTTGGCAGATGTTCTAAATACATACCTGTTCCCGTATTTCACCTTTGAATCTCATGCTTCTTTTTGAGAGCATGCAGGACGCTACTTTTCCTGGATTTTGGGGTTTGTTTTCTTTTGGTTGCTTGCTTTTATTTCTTTTCACAGAGCTGTGTTACTAAATTATTTAAGCAAAACAGGGAAGCTCCTGAAGGCTCAGTGGGCATCTGCACCTCTCTCACTTCCACCCATTCAGGAGGATTGACCAAGCAGACCATCTATGACAGTCATTGCATTACCAGGTCAACCCTCACTCCCTTCTTCACTTTGTTGCCTGGTTTTGCCCTGACTCACACAGCAAGAGATGGCCATGCCAGGCCATTTCCAGAGCTTTTACACTAGGCCTGCCCACCTACCTTTTAAAAACATCCCTTAAGCTAATCCCAGTGCATAAAACACCTCACAGGACATAAGGAATGGCTACATAAATAGGGAAAAGAAGAGAGATCTATCATGTTCGTAAGGATTTGATGATGACAGTAGGAAAGAAGTTTGGAAAAATCATGAAGGGAATGTGTAGAGTGAGTGGACAACTGAGAGTTACCGAATGAAAATTGGTAGCAGTGTTCCTTGTGACATCTCTATTGCAGTGGGCATAAAAGCAGGGTGAATAGGAAGGCAGTGAGCTGCAGATAGTGGCCCAACCTCCATACCTTTCCCTAAGGAGTGTCTCCTATTGCTGCTCTCTGATTATCCGGCCAAGTGGACCACTGGTCTAATGCAGGAAAGGGTCTCCAAGGTTGATAAGGGGGAAAAGTTGTTTCTAAGACACACTGAACTCTGTCATTGGGTTTTTTTCTGTCCCACACCCAACTAGGCTAGATGATTTTCCTGACTCTGAATATTTTCAGAAATGGCAACTTTTTGGAGAGCATTGAAGAGACTGCTCCAGCAAGGGAATGATTAATTCTTAATAGCAAGTTTTGCAGCATACTGAATGACACATTCTTACATTATATATTGATATATAATGCACTGGTCCTATGCCATACAGACTAGTAGTTCATTTCCAGCAAGGCATCGTTTATAGATAATGCAAGAGGTAAGGGACAGAGCCATAAAACTGGCTTTTTCAGTTGTACCAAAATCTTTTGGAACTTCATTTTGGTTTGAATGATGACTGTCTTGGATGTTGATATTAAGCAGAAGCAGCAGTAAATGTGTGCAGTGCCAATCCTGTCCCCACTTCCCTGAGGCACAGCCCAATAGACTTAAATTTAGATGAACCACAGAAAGTCAGACACTTCTCTGAGGTTTAATCAAATTTCTTTGCTCAGAACTTTCTCACTGTTTGCCTTACTTTTGTTTTAATTTCTGTTATGTAATAGGTCTATTAGTGCTTTTTGCATTTCCCAGTCCTTATAAGGCCTCATCACTAACCTAAATTTTAAAAATCCAAGGGTTATTGTTTCTATGCTGTATACCCAAACCTGTACAAGTGCTTTAGAAACACACTTTCACAGGATACCTAAAATTGTTTCATCATCTTACTTGTTTTCCCATTTCAAGTATTTGTTCTTTTCCCCCTGTGATCTGCCTTCTTCAAAAACCGTATTTTTTGGACAGGCTGGATCAGTCCATCACTCTCTTACTCTGTGCTATGCCTCTGCATTAGTGCAGTGCTGAGCTTTTCATGGTATCTATAATTCTTCCATGTAATTCTTACAGTCATAGTTTTGAACCACGTCAATTCAAAGTGTAACAACAAAATGTAATGTAATAATGAAAAAAGCCTTTCTAGGAGCATTTGTGTTATTGCAGATTACCAGTGGTGATTCCATATTTGTTTATATTTGATTTCTCTGTTCAGGCACCTCAGCTATTTCCTCATTGATGCCTCAGTGAGGTATGGTGTGACATCAAAGACAGCATTCCCTCCAGTGAGACTCCTTGGACTGGAGAGCATCAGCGAGAGGAGCTCTTCATTTGGTCTTCTATACTTTAAGCTTTTTCACCAAGATAGGCAGCCTTAAAAGTGGAAATGGAAGAAAACATCTAGGTTTTCAGTTAGAAATAATGTTTGCATGAAGCTTTAGCTGAAAAGAACCAAAGCTGCTACCTCCTCTTGCTCACTCCTCACATTGGACAGCCTTACGGGGTGCTCTTCCAAACATGATCCCATGTGGTCAGGTGTGAAGAAGGACTGACTGGGGCTCTAATTAATTGCCCTTCCTCATCATGTCACTCCCAGAGGATCAGAGAAGTTAGAAACATTACAGATTCATGCAGCCAGGTGCTGCACGTCAGAGAAGTGGGTTTGTTTCCTGTTGATGACAAGACAATACCCAGGAAGTTCCACACAGCGGTTTGCTAGGGATGGATGGATGGATGGATGGATAAATTTATTTCTATGCTTCTTAGTCCCTTTGCTAAAGTCAGGTTATTTTCAGACTGGAAACCGTATCTTACCTTGACAATAGGGTGACTCAGAGATCTGACTGGCATTTCCACCAATTTTACAAATGTCTCCAGCTCTTCAAAGCCTTTGTGAAATTTCTAAAGGACATACCTTGAGTTCAGCCTCCTCTGAGCCTTGCAGCGAAATAGCCAAAATATTTTCACTTTTGAGCAACAAATCTTCAGTTTTTCTCAGCTAGGTAATAAAGCATTTTGTTCCTTTGGCTTTCATCTAAAATCAAGACAAAAGACACATTTTTAGAGAAGAGATGAAATGAAATTGAAATGAGTGAGTACTTGGGAGAAAGGAAACCTTTAGTGCTAGAAATGCTTTGTTACGACTGAATAAACTAAATATGCTTAATATGAAAGGTAATGATCCGACTGATTGAATAGTTTGACATTACTGCACATGAAATATCATTAACAGGCTCTCGATGGTTTTATATCAATACCAAATCTCAGAATAAAATAAATGGAAATATTGGACTACAACGGTTTGTCACTGGAGCCTTTCAGTGTCATTTAAGAAAATATTTTCAGTGAAAGACTAGTCAGCATGAGCTGATGCAGCAGAAGAAATTACAACCTTGTCTAAATTTGAGAATAAACCTGGTTATATAGGGCAAACATGTGGCTATGAGCCCTGGCATCTTTGACTTCTCTGGGCATCACCAATTCATACCTGTAGTGACTACTGCTGCCAGTTCTCAGGATGTGAGTTTTGAGCATAACTGCAGCAAGAGTTGGTGTTGATGTTGTCCCCACTATGTTGATGTCGTGCCCCAGGCACACCATGATACCTTCATGGTGCCAGACTCGTACTAATTGCAGGGTGGATATGAGGGCAAAATATTACATCTCAAAGTCTTCCAAAGATCCAAGATGCATAGCCTGTGTCAACATCTCATGGCCAAGCAGTTTATAGATAGTCACTATAAGGATTAGTCTACGTGGTAAAGAGCCCATGGATTTTGGCATAGATGTGGTTCTCCCTTTCACCTTCCAGTGACTTTGGAGGCAGAACTTTTGCATTCACCCAGGGGACACAGATGCTCGTAGCCATCTCCATCAGCGGAGGCCATTGCCTTGCATAAAAGCATACAATGCTGAGGGTTAGAAGCTGTAAATCAGGACAGTAAATCTGACCTGGCATTTCATGGCTGCTGTATTAGTTGCAGCTGCTGTGCAGCCATCCCCTTGCTCTACCGTTGCTGACAATAAGGGAGGTCATAACAACCCTTCCTATGCGTTGCAGTGCACAGTCTCAAGATGCTAATCGCCATCTCTGTCCACTTCAGTAGGAAACTTGTTTCTGACCACTGCGAGTCAGGTGGTGAGTACTGACATGCCCTATATCTAACCTCTAGATATAACCTCCTGTTACAGCTTGTGGGTGCCCACCTCATCCTTTACAGGGATTTGGTCTCAAAGGGGAACTGAGTACAGGCACATGCTTTAAAATATTATAAGCCATTTAACTCGATCACCTCCACCCTCTGTTTAAAATTAGCTAGCCAGGCACAGATGTTGCCTACCCTGGCTTCACTATCACAATTCTCTTACCCCCTTCAAATTCACTACTAATAAATGACTACTGCAACACAATGGTTTTCCCATTGAGGAAGCCACTGATAAAATCTGAGGCTGACAAGAGGACAGAGAACACAAAGATAACTCTCCAAGTTTCTTGTGTTTTGATTTGGGAAGTTAATTTGGTTTCATCTCATTATATCTGAAGTATGCTTTCGTTTACCTACACACTTTTGAAGTGGCCACCCACCCCTGGGAGCATTAGAGTACTGAATTTCACTTGCTCTTTTCAGAAACCAAACCCAAAAATTAAAACAAAGCAAATACAATAATGCATAAATAAACAAATAAACAAGACTATTGAGCAATGCAAGCCTGGTTTTGCCAGCATTAGGAAGGACTATAGTGATCTGCATTTTTATAAAACATCAATATATAGCACTAACTGCTTTCCCTATCTGCATTTTTCTGATGCTTGCAGGGATGAAAAAGAACAAGAATCAGGTCCAACATCCTAAAATCTCAGTGCTCTACATGTTGTTATATTGTTAGGCAAGTATCCAAATGGAAGGGTACATTTTTTCATATTTTAAAGTAATATCACATATTTGCATGAGAATAAGAGGGGGCAGAGAAAGTGATAGATAAGCTATTGATGTTCATAATATTGTATTTAATACAGCTACATATTGTCAAGTATATTTGATAGCCAAAGCTTCCCTTTGGTAGGAAGTTGCATAACATTGAGTACAATGTTAGCGCCAAGCCACAATGTATTTATGAAAACATCAAGATTTGGAGGTACAAAACCGACAGCGTTTTATAATTAGTTGCAACCTCCCACCCCAAAAGACAGACTTTTAAAAAATGTTTCATACTCGTGCTTTCCAAATCAAAGGTTTTCATTTCAAAATGGCTTATCGCTGAATTGATGTTACTGTGTGGTGAAGATTTAAAATAAAGATATGAATTTATTCCCTTCCATTATTCCTCCATCATCATCATTATTATTATTGTTGTTGTTGTTGTTATTATTGTTATTATTATTATATTGGTTTTTTATTATTATTTGTCTTACTGAAAACTTAGAGACCAAAGAGTTTTGCCTTTCTTCCAAAGAAAAAGATACTATTTTTCCCAGCTATATTCATGCAAATGTTATTCTTAGGCAATATAAAGATATTTCTTTTTGCTAAATTGTGAAGAGTCACAATTTTTTGCTTAATTAAAAATCAGAAGTGCTAATCTCATTCCACTGGGGGAAAAGCAAGATGTAACAAGTTGTCACACACGCACAGGCTCAACGTGGAAAAGTTCAGCCTGTACATATTTTTTACTATCGTGTCCATCTTTTCTTCAGTTTCTTTGGCAATCCTTAAAACTTTATAAGCTGCTTTTATGTTAAGCTGTTCCTGATATGCTCCAATAAGTGTGCTTTAGACACATTGTTAACATAAGGCCAAATCTGTAATACAGCATGGACAATTAAGTGCACAATTTTTGTATAAATGCAAAATCCCTCACTGTGAATTATTTAATTAATGCTCTACAGTTCATTTAATAGCGCTCTTTCAAAGGCCATTTCACTCACAGAAAACTAATTTCATTCTTCGGGTTGATTTAATTAGATTGTATGATATATGGTATTGCTAATTCAGTGGCTCTCTTTGCAGTGTCTAGCCCGTTGCTCCTATTGTCGGCAATCTGTCAGCCCCATTTTTAACAGTATTGAAAAATTCAAGCTTTATTATTGCTCGCTCACTCTTTCTCTCCCATCAGGAGGAAAGTAATGAGCTTTTCTTCTTATGAGAGCAAGCAGAGAGTGCGGTGCCCTTAGCGCTTCAGGCACCGAGCAGTATTAACAGCCTGATTCATGAGTTAAGTTTCTAACTGCCCGTGGCTATTAGCACTCAGTCCTTTGGCTGTCATTTAGTTAAAAAGACTCTTCGGTTAATTCACTCTTTTAATGAGACTGTGCTATTCAACTAATGTATTTTACTGTATGAAAGGTCACACCAGGAAGCAAAACAGATTGGAGGGAATGTAGCGGGAAGCCTGGCTGTCAAGAAACAGTTCAAGCCTCGCAGGCATTTCGCCGTCGCGGCGACCGTAATAGGCTATGGAACTGATGGGCCAGCGCTCACCTCAACAGTTGAGCACCATAAATCATGGCTAAATAGAAAGCAGATTAATCAGAGCCACAGACAAAAAGAGCACGTGTTTCATTACCCATATAATCACTAACATGATTGCCAGACAAGCCGGGGGAACTGTACATGGGGCTGACAAAATGCAGCGCGGCGGTGAGTGGGGGAACTCGGCTCCACCGAGCTGCGGCCACTAAATCTTTTCATTAAGTAGGTGCTCCGCAAGACCCTCTTGCCCAGAGGGTGGTGCGGGGGGGAACAGGCGTAAAACAGGGCTATAAAGGGCCGCGTTTGAGTGAGAAGGGTCAGAGGAGGCTTTTCCTCCCCATCGCTCAGTTTCCACAACACGCCCTGCGTCACCGTGGCTGGGAAAAGCACGTGAGAGATGGGACGACCCTCTCCTCTTCCTCCCATCCTTATATAAACCCCCAGCGAGCCAGACACAGTCTGCTCCCCACTGTTGCCTGCTTCAATGTGCTGTCCCCTTAGCCATGTGGCACATGCCGGGTCTTAACAGACGAGAGGGCATTTCCTTTTAATTTATTCTGAGCTTCTCCAACGTCATTTCCTTCTCGCACCCTCTTCCTCCTCGCTCACACTCTTTACGTCACCGGGAATTGTGTGCAATGCACGTGGTCCACATCCCACAGCTTCTCCCTGCTGAGCTTCAGAAGAAAGGTACGGTTGAAAACTCGCTTCAGCAGCTCTGCTTGGGACGTCCAATTGAAAAGGTTCCTCTGAATGTTGCTCGTTAATTTTCAAAAGGAGAAAATGAGAAGAACTTCTGCTTCTAATAGCTTCTCATCTGTCTGCCGAGGCGCTAAACAGCTGAATTATTGTGAGGGTATGTGTGTGTTTTTCTCATTTTTAATTAGCGTCACTGGGGGAAAAACTCCAGCACTTTAGGGGCAAAAGTATATTATTTTTTAGAAATTGTAATTCCCTCAAACTACGGTAAACAAATCATTCTGATTAAAATTTCCCCAGCAACTTCCAAACAGGGAAACCGTATGTTTAATTACTAAACATCTGTTGCAAAGAATACCCCTAGCTTTTGCAGCGCTAATATCACTGTATGAATTTTAAAATCTGTCAGCAAGGGATCACGAAAGCTTTGGGAGCAAAGAGCTGCTCACTTTAACCCCTGAACCAGATAATCTAACAGTAATCCATTCAAAACTAATCAAACATTTACAGAAACGCACCAGCACTGAGGAAAACAATTCATCATCTTCATATGCTCATTACACTTCCAACATCTCAATCTACCTATGTAAATGAGACCAGGGATCTGACATCAGGTCCATGTACAGAAATTATAAACAAATATTCATCCATTATGCTGCTGAAATTTAACAGCTGGAGCACTAACAGTAGCTGAACTCCAAGCCCCGAGTATCAATTATTTATGAACCTAAAACTGACAAGACTGTCTAGGTGAATTAGCTGCGTATGTCAAGCTTTGTTATAAATCCCAGCCTACTGTAAAACTCATTTTCATAGAATGTATGTACAAGGCTGACAATATATCAACAGTACGGCATTAATAATTTAGAAGAATGGTACCATAAGGGAGCACCTAGAAACTCTGCTCTGCAATATAGTTGATATTACAAATAAAAAAGTCAAATAAAATGAATTTCCCATAAACAGAGAATCAAATAAAGCATTTCTCTATGATTTTATATTCAATTTTCAAAAAAACTTACCAGCTGATAGTTGCATTTTTAGGAACCGTAAGCAGCACCTGAAGTTGTTGAATTATATTTTTTTTTCCATTGCTAAAAATGCCTTTGGATTTTTCAGCCCATTGATGTACCCCATATTGCATGTATTTTATTTTTCCATGGTGAGAATGAAAAGTGAGGTGAGCGAGGGCAAGAGGTGGAAGGAAAGCATTGTTTGCAGCAAGCACTGCCTCATGCTACCGTTTGAGACCCTGAAGTAAAGTATAAAACCACCTGCAAATCAAACACAGTTAATTGAGGGCTAAAATCCACCCCTTGATACAAGTGTGTGACACAGATTGAAGTAAAAGATGCTCCACTCTGATAGCAGAGTTTGGTGAGGTGTCTTAACCGTTGATCCCATTAGAGGAGACATCATGAAATTTCTTTGATGCTCCTTTGTGTAAGAAGCCAACACAAAAGCTGTTGAACACCCTAAGTGTGATCATCTACACGGCAAAAGCAAAATGAAAGTACAAGAACTAAACCAGAACATTTCTAAGCTCGAGCACTGATCTTGGTGTCTGCAGTGAGATCTGAAGAAAAGGATACACGGAAACTTTATCTGGTGTCTGTGAAATTCAAGGCAGGTCTGAACCTTGCTGATGCATCCCACCTCCATCAAAAAGCAGTCATCCCCTGCTTTGATGTAGCAATGTTCACAATTAACTCAAAATCTGAATTTTGCTCAGAAGTTTCAATTTAACTTATGCCCGTGAAGGCACAGCTGGTTGCAGCAGCTTGTTGCTATTCAGAAAGGTTGTCCACCAAAAAAAATGATTACACACTCATATGAGAATCCATGACTATCAAATAAACAAGATTTTTATCTTATATACAGAAGTAGCCCGGTTTTTGATCAACTGTGAACATCAGCTGCCCTTTTCTCCACAACACAACTTTCAGATTATTAAGAAAAATGGAAGGGGGAGGGGAGGGAGGGAGAAGGAGAGGGAGACGGTCCTGATCTCAAGCACAGGGACACCAGAGCTGAAGGGGGGTTAAAGGGGATCTGCAACATTAAGCTCATGAGGATGCCATTGACTTCATGAAGATTGCTACCACACCTAAAGTCTACATCTGGTTTGTGTAGTTCTTACCTGGGATTCATGCCAGCAAGGTACCAAGAATCCACGAGGACATCTATTAAGGCAGGAAATAAAATCTGTAGAATCTCAAAATTGAGGAGCGTGGTGTTTTTTAAACCACTGTGCCAGTATAAAAGGTTTAAAATAAATGTGCATTTTTGAAAGTATGGTGGAAGTGAGCTTGATAAGGAAGTTAGCAAAGCATTTTTGAGTCAGAAGACTTCATAACAGGAAAAATTGTCCTTAGTGAAGCACACATACACATCACAATCCAGAAAAAATAGTTGATTTTATAAGTGAGATGTGGAAGATGGTACAATGCCATCTCATCTGCAGGAGACCACCACTTTTGACTCAGGAATTATTCATAAGAGACTGTAAAAATCTAATAAATGTACTGTATTAGGTAATGAAGAAAAAAAGAGTTAAAAGTGTGCCTGCTTAATACATGATGCCTGAGACCTTTGAGATTTACGTAAGAGTTTTTTCAGACAGCTGGTGGTGGTGGGATCAGGGAAGAGCCATGGGTCATCTAGTGTGGTAAGTCGTCATCCTTCTTTAGTGAGGAAGGAGGTTTTGTGTAGCAACTCCTATGTAACTCTTCCGACTACTAGGACTTTCAATTTCCCTTTGCTGTAATATTATGAGCACAGGTTGTTTGTTTTACATATTTAAAAGCAGAGTCTAACACCAGCAACAACAACAACAGTAACCAAACCAACATCATTATTATTGTTATTATTGTTGTTGTTGTTGTTGTTATTATTATTATTATTATTCACTGAGGGTGAAATTCACTACCACCAGGAAGCCCCACACAAGACCTTTTCATCACTCAAGTGATTGAAATGGAGCTTTATTTGGATTTAAATGGTGTAAATATCTTATGCTGCCTCTCTACTTTACCTTAAATGCCCCTTGATGCTGTGGTGCTGCCTCAGGTACACCAAAAGACGCATTCCATTGAAATATAGGGATTTTCTCCATGAACTTTGACTGCAGGGTGAAGATCTTGCTGCCTGCTCAAAACAACGAATAAGACAATATAAGCAGTCCCTGGAAGAATTACCCAGATTTAACTTTTGGACTTACTTGCTTGGTGTCTGATGACATCTCTCACTTTATAGGTGGTTCTTCTTGATGCTTCCATTAATACTTCTAGCTCCTTGTTCCCATAGGTTGCACCAATGCAATTTTTTTTCCATTCGCTCTTCCAGTAAATACTCTAAATCCTGCTTGAATATTTTCTCCTTTCCAAAAGTCATAACGTACCAGATTTGCATGGTAGCTACAAGCTGACACTCCTGTCCTTGCTTCTACCCATTGCACCACAACACAGCAGGAGTTACCTGGGTTTCCCTGACACCCTGGCAGCACTCCCCATCCCTGCAGTCCACGTCAGGCTCCGTTAACCGCTGTGCTTGGGGACACAGTGTCAAGCAGGATCTCTTTGGGATCTCCCTGCCTTCCACCAGCAAGTGGGAGCTGTGCCCTTTCCTCTCTGGCAGTGAAAAGAAAATGGATTCAGGTTTCTTTTCTGATTCCATCAAGTACTGGGACTTTTCAGGGTCACTACTTTGACTTGAAATTACCTAATTCTAGTGATTTACTATGAAATGTTGCAGCAACTGGATAAATCTGCTCACCTGGTTAAGAAACATTTAGCAAAATACATACCTGGTTCTTCAAAGCATCAGCTTGCTGTCTTCCTACACCACCCAAAGCCAACTGTGAAGCCATTCAACATCAGTGAGACAGAGGGATGAACAAAGCACCTGGGAGTTTGAGCACCAGTTGCCAAAGTCTCATGAAATAAAGTCATTCTTTTCTACTGCAGAATAATCTCTATTTACTGAAGAAGAGGGGCGATTACTTGTATTCAAAAATTGGTTTAGGTGAGTTAGGGTAGAAAGGAACACCAACATCTGGACTCCAAACATCACTCCTTTGGGCTTTTGAAAGCGTGGGTTAAGCTTAAAAGATAGAGGTCAGCAACAAAGAAAGAGTGATTTGAGTACTTGTGTGAGTTGGAGCTAGCATTTCATGTGAGACTGGTTTTATGAGGGCTACATGGTGCATTTCCAAGGCATCAGCTCAACAGCTGTATGTTTTCCTTTAATTTCTGAGAGGGCTTTTCAACACAATAGTTCTGTGATTTCTTGAAATTTTTAGTTAGAACTGAGCCTAGAGCTGAGAGTCTCATAACCGTAACTCAGAAACTGGATTTGGAGCTGAAAAATAATTCAAAATGAAAAAAATGATTTTTTTTCTGAATTGGCTATACTTGGTGATAACTCTTGACTTATTCTTCTGTGCCGCTGCAATAAGCTATGATTCTGGGGACCTGCTTTTGTGACTAAAAAGATAACTCTCTTGTTGGGAAGAAAATTGCCTCTCTGACATAAATCTTTGGAATAGGAGTTTACAGAAACGTGGTAAATACGAGGGGAAAAAAATCAAATATCCCAAGCTAAACAGGAAATAATTTATGGACATGCTGCTTTAACTTGGTGAGGGCTGAGTGAAGCACTCATCTGGTGTGCCCAGAAAAGCAGTGTTAGCCTTTGGCTAGAGCCTTGACTGGGCCAACAGGAGACTTTACAGACATACGAACTCAAGTCATGGAACTACCGAAACCACTTGGGTGACTGAATCCCACCCTTGACTGTTGTGGGCTCTTTGCATCATGTCTTCAACGCATGCGTGTGCTGAGTGTGGATAATTGAGTTGTTCTCCTCTTCCTTTCACTGCTGTCCCCCTGTTCTGTCTTTGCACAGGGTCTGTCTTGCATTGATGCAATAGCCACACATTGGTATACGATCACTGCTGCTCCTAGCAGTTTTATTCAGACAGTTTCCAGCTATAAAATCTCACTTGCAGCAATTCCAGCTACAGAATATTTTCATTTTTCATCAGCAAGTGGGTTACCATTGCATAAGTCACGCTGGCTGTTGCCTAAGGGTAGTTGGTTGCTATCTTGTCTCAGTCATTCTCTGCTGAGACTGTGACCTCATTGCTTGGCGCTTTGACGGTGTAATAATGAGCTTTAAAAGACCAGAAGAGAAGGTGAGCAAAGATTTGCATTGCATCAGCCATGAAGGCTGCATAATACATAGTTCCTTGACTGGTTTTTTTTGTTTAGACTCTGCAACCTCCAAGCCCTGACTTTTTTCCCAGCAGAAAAGCCCCATGTCAGCACCTCCTCCTCACACTATGAACAGAGCTAAAAATTAATCAGAAAAGTCTAAAATCTCAGAGTCTTGCCTCCTCCTCTTCACACTGCTGTCTGTATTTAAAGAAGCCTACAAAATATGTGAAAAAATAAAGTGATCTGAGACTCAAGATCTTCTAAACACCAGATTTAGATGGCTGGGCTGTATAGCATCATTTGAGGCAACACTTACTTGCAGTCAGGTAAATTACGATGCCCACATAGTATAGATGAGGACACTGGCCAAGAACATGTTCTAGACCTTGATTTATAAGGACACCTAATGTAAGTACCTGCCCATCAGCAGCAAAGATCCCAAAATGAATACAGATTCTCATCAGCTTGAAAAAGAAACAGCCCAGCACCATTAATTCACAGAATCACCAGGTTGGAAAAGCCCTTTAAGATCATCCAGTCCAACCGTTCCTGTCCTGTGCTAAACCAGATCCCTGAGCACCTCATCTCCCCTCTGTTAAACACACCCAGGGCTGGGGACTCAGCCCCCTCCCTGGGCAGTCTGCTCCACATCCAATTACCACTTTGGGGTAAAGAGATTCTGCATTTTCCTCTCCTGAAGCACAGAAGTAGCAACAACAGGTAACTCAGGCAGATAACTTTTTTCCGACATTTAATTGTTGCGACCAACATCCCAAAAGCACTTTCATTTTTGACCTGCTGAATTATATTCAGTGCAGTGAGTCTCACCTTATCTGACTACTATGTTTAAAACACCTCAGGGTGTATTTTGCTTCCAATAAAGCACACTAGACCTATGTGTCTAAGAAATAGAGCTGGCAATCTTGGCAGTGCCATTGATTGTGCATGGCCAGCATGCACCCCGTACATGGACAATTAAATTTACAAACCATTGCAAAATTACCTACAGCTAGCAACAAAAAATGAGGTTGGCAATATTTGGATGGCTGAACTTGATGCCTGATAAATCTCTCCTTTCTGCTTTCTTTCCAGCTCATTTGGAGGGTGTAACACGTATGTCAGGAGACAGAAGTTCACTTATAATGTTTTATGTGCTTTGAAATTGGAAGGTCCTTGTGGTGGCAATGATGCTGATTTGTTTTAATGATGTCATCGCAGATGATGCTTAAAATAAGCAAAGCTTCTGCATTGCTTCCACTGCTGGCGAGCGGCTGCCTTTCTTAGTCAGTAAAGCAACCAGAGAAATACCAGATCAGTGCAAGTAAACAAAAGCAAACAAACAAATGAAATCCAAAACCCACAGGGAGTGAGGAGCAGGTTTGTGACTGGCTGCTAAACAGCGCTGAGAACTTTAACGATAACCAGGATCTACTGCCTTTTGCAAGCCTTTTGCCCTGCCTCCCTTTTAATAAAGAGTGGACAGAGACAAAAAGCAGTTAAGAGTGTGCTGAGAGCTGCTCTTTCATTTTAGTGTTGTTTTTAGACATGAAACCTTGCGCTAAATGTGTATGAATCCACATGACAGATTTGATCTTGTGCTGTGATAACTTTTGAGTGTCATGTGTTGATTTGATTGTTGGAAAACTTTTCTGCAAGTTGTTTTAATTCAATGAAAACGTATCTTGGGAAGTAAGTGATGAAAGAAATGCCCTGGTAAATATTGCAAAGTTTTTAGAGGACAGCATCACAAAAACAGGCTTTGCTGATTTTTCCTTCTACAACACTGGTTTAACCTAAAACAGGAAAGAATCTGAGAGAGTGACCCTTCCCTACTGAAAACAGGTTGTGCAAATATCCCCTGTGTGATGTCATGTGGCTCCACATTCCTACAGACTGTCAGAGCATTTAATGGCAGAGAAACAGACGAGTTGGTGCAGCTGAATTTACTCCTGGAGTTTCCAAATGTAAAGTTTGCAGGGTCAGGAATTAAGAGATATTCTTCCTGAAGAAGGTTTTGTGTACTTGTTTGTCTAAATACATGTAACATCAGTGTATTCTCCAATGAAGTCATGTAAGGGAGGCAGCAAGAAAACCTTTTTATGGTGTGTAACACCTATTAGTGTGGATAAAAGCAAGAAACAGGAATTATAAAGCAGGTATCATCTGCACAAAGAACTAAGGACATCCTTTGCTGGTATTTTTCCAGTTATTGAACCATCAGGTGTGACTGTATAACACAAAATATGGAAGCCCAACAAATGCCATACTAAGTACTTTTCAAAGATGTAATTGATCATCAAATTCCAATAACAGTTGAGGTACGTTAGTTGATATTGAGATTAATATACAGCTTGCTGCTGCAAGAACCTCTTCAGTTTCTGACCTTGACTAGTAGTATAATCCAATCGATATTTAGACCAAGCAAGCCTTCCAGAGAGGATGCATTGAACACATTAGTTTTCTAAAAAAAAACCCACTGACATCAGCTCGAAAATCTAATCCACTGTGAGGAACATGATGGAACAGGATTGAGTAACCACCTAAAAGAACGTGAATATTCACCTGAATAAAGCCAGGCTTTACTTCAGCTCTGCTTTTGCTCTTTTGGCCTCATGTTTTTCTATGGCTACTCATCTCCCATGCAGAAATAGTTCCTGCATAAAGCAGGAGTTTATTTTGAAAACCTGGTTTAGAGGACTTTGGATCGACAATATAACTAATATGTCCACTCAAGACTAACCAGTGCATCTTAAATTTCAAGTTGCCAAGCACAGAGTACATGCAGACATCTCATTGGGCAGGAATTATTCCTGGCAATTCTTTGAGTGACAAATAACAGACACAAATGCTTTACAACTCTTACCCAAATTTCTCAATGACAAGTCTGACAATGCAGTGAACATAACTGTAATCAACTAATACCTTTTACTTGATTGGAAGAATGTTTTCCATATACAGGTTATGCCTTTTTTCCTGCTGTATACACATATATCACTTATGCCTACAGACAAAGATATATAGATAAAATACATAATGTTTTGCTGAGTGCTTTTTAATTAGTGTTCCCAATGTCTTTGGGATCTTAGAGCTGATTACCCCCAGCACATGTTAGACTGAGGGGAGACGTAGTTTCCAAAGGGCTTACACCTAATCTGATATTTTGTGCAGATTATTATGCACAGCACACAGAATTATGTTTGCAAAATACTTGTGATATCCTTTTGAGGGCACATGTAAGTGCTGAAGCTAGTAGGGACCAAATCAGTCCTAAGTAGTTTTAGTTTCTTTGAGAAGTCTGCTTTCTACCAATGGCATCCAGATAAATACCAAAAAAAAACCCCAATTACTTTATATTTCTTATGTGTGTGTATATATATGTGTGTGTGTGTCTATTACAGTTTGTTTCCAGGATTTCCATTAATATAATGATAGATTTATTAAATCTTGACAGTAAAAATCAGTCTTTGAGAAGCTGTTCAGAAGTTTGGAAGTCACTTACAAAATCAGAATAATTTTATCAGATTTAGTCCTGGCCCCATCCTTGCCTTGTCTGTAACGTGGTTCCTAAATCCTCTTGCCAGATTTCATTTCTTTGATCTGTAAATCTCTGATACACCTGGGCCTTGGCACTGGGACACATGCAGCTTCGACACGCAGCCACCGAGCAAGTCTTAACACAGGTAGGCTAATATCACATCCCCACCCCAAACAAAGCAGAACCTTTCCTGTAAGCAGCAAACCCTCAAAAGAAGCTCTTCAGCTGTGAAATTAGTTTTATTATGTGCTGTTCTGCCACAACTTGGACTGACAGCACTTGGAGCATCCTGATTTCTCAAGGCTGTATCAAGGAAAGGGAAGAAGGGTGAGCCATGGGGCTGTTTTCAAGAGGCACACAGAAAATTATGAACACTGTATCTTGGGAACAGCTCATTCTGCTCTCCTTGCATTGCTTAGCTCAGGTTTGTGGGAGAAACACAATGCTTTCATTTCCTCTCTTGTATGGGTCGTCGATGGGTGAGGTTTATTTTTATAGTAAGCTGCCTGACACGTGGCAACAGCTTTAAGAAGCCGCTCCTGCAAAACAGTGTGCTGCCTTCCCCAAGGGCAAGCACCAAAAGGGGACTCCTCCGCTACCCCCCCAACCCTTCACCTGGCACCTCTCTGTTGGCCAAGTTGGCATCAAGAAAAAGAAGGAAAATGTGATGGGAGCACAAGGAAAACTAATTTTTCTCCCTTTGAACATATGAACCTAAAAATAACTTTGAGCAATGACTTTTTTTTTTTTTTAATAGTCTTATATTGGATTAACTGTTTTATAAATAATCATCTAATGCATCTGGCCAGGAAATGGACAAAACACTACCACTTGCATGCCTTTCCTTAATGAAATGTGCAATTCCCTTTGCTGCTGGGCAGTGAAAGGTCTGACTCATATTCCACATGAACTAGAGTAAGCAAAAAGAAGCCTGGCAAACACAGCTGCTAAATCTCCGCCCTTTTCTATCCCATTCCCTGCAGTGGAGAGCATCAATTATTTCTAAGTACAAGATTAGTTCAAGAAGAGCAACAGAGGGATAGAGGCTAGAGCAATTCTGTGCTTTGGAGGGCACAGGTATTGTGCTTAGCACACATCTGCAAGGCTCGCCCTCTTAAATCAAATGCTGCTCCACTGCACCATCTTAATTGTTCCAGGTGTTCTAGTCAGTAAACATTTGCTCAGGATTTTATGTGTGTACTATACTTTGAAGATTTGTTTTCTATTTAAAATACTTGTTTTTCCTTCTGTCTTTGTAAAGGCTTTGTGTTATTTTTTGCACTGGAAGAGAAATTCACTCTGATAAACCTATCTGGAGTCATGGGTTGTTTGCTAACCCATCCTGGTAAAAATATATTTCTCAATTTGATTTGTTTTTTGTAATATTCTCACACCAGTGATATCTCCCTGCTAGCCAAAAAAACCCAGAAAGGAACACAAAAAGTGAAGTGAAATTGCACAGGCACCACTTGAACACTGGTTATTTAAAAAAAAAAAAAAAGGTAAATGTTGGATGGCACATGGTAAGAATAAACTCACACTTGAAAATTCTTTACGTGGGTCATTACAGAACCAAGTTTTTCTACATTACATTACAGAACTGAAATAAAAGAGAGTCTAACAGCAAAGATAGTAGCATGCCCAGAAACTTCATCCATATTCTGCATCTTCAACTGAACTTCTTAGTTTTACTGTCACTGACAAATAGAACAGCTCCAATACAGTCCAACAAATGGTTAACTACATACAATGTGTCTGATATATTTTACCTGAAAGGTTCCATATTTTAAATAAATAAAATATGAAACCTCCCCTCAAAATAAGAATGGAGAAAAAGGGAGACATTATCAGCTCATTTCCCAATGCCTCTTTTTTTACATCCAAAGATCTGAAGAAGATGCAAATAAGATAAATGGATCCTATCCAAGACTGGGGGTTAACTAACCAGGGATTCCCAGACATCTGTTTCTCGTTAACTTGACTCTCATCTCTTCATCTTTCATATAAGCACAATATCATGCCATGGTCTGAACAGGTTCGATCTTTTCCATCACATATATCAGGATCTGCTTGACTTCGCTTTCAAGGCTCTTCACAGCCAATCTTCATCATCCTCCCCACCACAGTGAGGTACCAACTCTTCCCCACATCCCCAGGAAGTCAGCTTTCTTGCTCATCATCTTCCAAACTAGGCAGCCTGTCTACTTTCTCCAGTGCTCCCCTCACCCAGCTCCCCTAAAGGCCTGTAAATCCACCTTATCATCTCAGAGATGACCAGTAGACCTGCTGACTCAGTCTGTCTCCTCCTTACTGGGCTGTGGCCATGCCTGTTCTCATTTGTTCAATAAATGCTTTCTCTCAGGGACTTCTTTTCCCTGCCCAAGGCACGGGAGCGCTGTGGCCCACACACCCTAATAATTAATATAGCAATTTATTTCCTTGTTTTTGGCCAACTTGTTGTTTCATCCTAGTGCAGAGGCTCCTGCAAAGCCGCTCACCTCCAGAAAGACAAGCTGTTCTAGCACTGGGGGCTGGACCTGCTGGATTTGACAGCAGTGGTTGGCATTGCAGCCTCTGCATCCTTCACCCTGCTCCTCTGTGTGAAGACACACGAGCACTGCATTGCATAACGTACGCCCTGTTCCTCGCCCCACAAGCAACACCTCAGATTGTTATGCCTGATGCGCCAGGTATTAATTATTAGCTTCGGGAGGATGGTTCTTCCATGCTGATTCTTGATATAACACAGCACACACAGTCGTCTGGGGCAGCTGACACCTAATCAATTGTAGAGCCTGTTGCAGGGCTGCACAGCCCAGTGTTCCTACAGAGCCCTGAGTAGAGGCCCCACAAGAAAACCTCTAGAGATGAGGCATCCCAAACAGCATCGTGCCTGCCACAGGCTGCGTTTCAAGAGAACAGCTGCTTACATACATCAAAGCACCTGTATGTGGTGTTGTTGCTAGAGCAATCATTCCTTCTAAAGCCAATTACACCCCAGTAACCCTCCTCCGGGTGCTGCCTGTGGGTTTGGTTACACAGGCCTTGGAGGACAGTTTGACCGCATGCAAAAGACTGCGAAGCACAGGCTAGCATTTACTTTTTTTCACTATTCAAATGAAATCATTTGCAATTGTCTCAAACAGCACAGTGTTTAGGAGAGGCTGAATTTGGGAATTTTGCAGACACATGCCTGTGGGAAGTGAAGGAGAGGAGAGGGCTGGCGATAGAGTGAGTGTGATGCCCGCAGCTCCAACAGCACCCAGGCAGAAATGTGGCAGGAGCATTCATCACACCCACTGTCTGCTCTCACAGGTACCAGCCCCAAGGCAGACAAACACCAGAGCAGGGACTCACCTTGAAAGTGTCTGCCTGGGGGACAGGCACAGAATGAGCCCCTGGAGAAGTGGGGATGTGGGGAGGAAGGACAAATATCCCTAAACCTTTGGAGTGCAAACCCTGGCAGAGCTCTCTCCGTGCAAGGCCAGGCTGACAGCAGCTTGCAACCTGCTCCGGAGAGGAAAGGCTCATGCAGGCAGCGGTTGGGGGTTTATAGCTCCATCTCCCCATCCTTCTCTAGCTTGGCAGCCAGTGGGTGACTCCACCAGTGCAGGAGGCCCCAGGGATGCCCACTGAGGCTGAGCTACCTGCCGGCCCCTCCGCAGCGGTTTTGCATCAGGCTACCGCTGCCTTGCCTTATGGTGAGTAAAAGTCATAAAACTACCATCAGCTCAATGACTGTAATGACTACTCTGAAGCTTTTTATAGGCGATAAGCTACTGTAAAGGTCTGCCTGTAATTTGTGGATAGGGTACATTACCGTTATCCTTGAGGAATTTCTGCTTCCTTTTTATACGCCTTTTTTCTCTTGAGGGGACTCTGAAATTAACAGGAGGCGTTAGTCTGAAGCTTTGCCAGAGCCTCTCGCTGAGCACAGACTGCATTTATTTCTCTTCAGACATGATCTGGTGCTCCTGAAGAGAGCTGCAGCCTGCTGATTCAGGGTTGGATGTCTCCCTCTATCCCTCTCTGGTCCAGAGGACGGCAAAGGGGCAGTAAAGTGAATTGAAATTTCCTGGAAATGGTATAAAAGGAGGGGATGAGATTCTAAATAGCATAAACCAGCAAAAAGCTTTAATGGTCACGTATCATCGCCAACCCCTCTGAACCATGCAGGGGAGAAAATGTGGGAGCTTACTTGATTTTTGAACCGCTCGCATCAGCCAAATGCTCCTAGTGGCATCTGGCAGAGAGGCTGGGTGAAGCAGGTGATTTTTTCCCATGTAAAGCAAGCTGCAGTCCAAGGTTTGGGCCAGTTCTTCCCATAAAACTCAGCCCAAATGAAAATTGACGATGATTGAGTAATTTATCCAGTAACGACAAAGCTCAAGTCAGCGTGCTTGGTGTGCTCAGTGTAGTTTTTTTTCTGGGCAGCAGCTGACACACCACTGATTTTTTTCCAGCAAACGCCTGGCCCCACAGGCAGTGTTGCTACCAACAAAACAATCTTCCAGAGATCATAAAATGTTAAGAAGTTCATTTGTTTAAAGCATTATGGAATAGTTCCCTTGCAGATCTCATTCTTTAATTTCCTGCACCGGGGCTGAGGTGTGGGACACCAATACTGATAGATCAGATTAACACCTCTGATGCTCAGATTTTTTCCACCGCGCTACTGCAAAACACATCATCACCGTTGCAATATGAGCCCTGATTCGTCCTGTTACTCTCAGGGGACTTGAAGGAACCAACATAAAGCAAAAATAACACGAGCAATCCCTTTTGATGGGAAACTAAGCCATCTAGGTTGCTAATTTGCCTTTTTTGAGGGGAAAAAAATCAAGGAGATTGCTTTTACTTCTTTATCTTCCTAACAAATACACTTTTCTCTCTGCGATGCAAGGGCTCCATGCAAATCCAGCCACAGCAGCAAAATGCCAGCTCAGTGTGGAGACAGGCTGGAGACTGAGGGGGTTTGTTGCTGTCCTACAACCCAGACCATGATGTGACAACCAAGGTCTCTAAGGCCCAGCAAAAACAATTTGTGTGATTACCAAGCAAAGAACATTTGGTGCATTATTTGTCACATTACACAGGGCACGGTGCTACTTAAAACAGGCCTTCATTTAGGGTTAAACAAGACAGAGACAAGGGGAGGTAGAAAAAAAAAAGAAAGATGGGGAAGTTAGGTCTTCTCCACATTACATCAAAGCCTTCCAGCTCTCAGATCTGGGGGCCGTGTCGTTGTTGTTGGGTGCTTAGCTCAAAACCAAACCTTGCCTGGCAGTGCTTGCAGGTTGTTCAGTAATTAACTCTCCTTGATATTTTCAGAATGCTGAAGGGGAAAATAAAATTTATATGAGAGGTTTTAGAAGCTGCCTGTATTTGTGGAGAAGGATAATTTGGGAAAAATTAAGGCTTTTTATGACTTAACACCCATCTGAAAGTGTGTATTTCTGAGATTCATCCTCTTTCATCACAATGATGATTTTTCTGAATGTCTCTAAATGTTTTTAATAGACTTTTTAATGCAATGGCTGATTAAGAAAACACACAGAAAGTTAATTGTGCTATCCAAGTGGTTTGGAGAGCAAATCTTGATGCACACGAGTAGTTCCCCAAAGAGCACAGAGGTCACAACACAGGAGATAACTGAGTTTTAGGGTGCTGTGAGTGACAGCAGTGTTCTCCAGAGAATGGTCCTGATGCTAAAGGTGCACACCATCTTATAGGAAGACTGGAAAAATATATATGATTGTCAAACGTTGCAGTACCTGATTTCTTAGACTACATCTATACAAAACAATGAAATCGTCTGGGTTGAAATATCTTATCCATAGTCATATGACTGCCTGATTTTCCTGGAGAGAGAAGGAATTTCATTCCCCTGAGTCTTCAACCATCAGGCAGCTGCGATGGCACAATCTGCACAGTAGCGTTTTGTGGGTCACTGGGAGAACCAAAGGAAGATTTTTCCTGGTATTTGATCCAGAGTTTGCCTTGGCCAGTTTCACCTTGTTGCTCTGTATTTACCCCTTCCTTGTGTTGTCCCCTCCTGAATGGTGTTAGTCAGAGCTCAGCTGCTTCCTCCACACCACCACACTGCCCACCCACAGCACTGGTTGTTGCACAACACTTCGAATGCCCCAGGGAGCTATTTAGAAACAGATACTTGCTGAGGAGGATTGCTCAGCTATCAATGAGTTTATAGTCCTTACCTTGCTGGTTGTGGTTGTAGAAATGTCAGTAAGGACCAGCTCATGATGGGGAGGTTTTCCTTGTAAATGCAGTAGTCCAGCTATACAGTACCCCTATTTAAGGCTTGCTTCTTCATCAGTCAGATTCTGTCTCACTTTTTGTACATACACAGACATTTAAATACAGTGAAAATCCAAGAAAATTAAAAACCTGGAAATATGGCAAAAAACAATGTGATCATTCCTTAAAATATCCAAAGAAAGTCCTTTTCTGTTTGTACAGCACTGATCTGCTGGGGTGCTGCACACCCTCCACAAAAGCAAAATGTTTCACCCTCCATTTTTAGTCAATTCTTTCTCTGTGGAAGCTGAACTACCACTAAACCCAAAGAAGGCAAAGTTATATTGTATTGAATTTTGCAATGATTGGCAAACAATGAAAATATTTTGCTCTAGACTCAAAGAGTTTTTCCCAATGAAACAAAGTTTGGGATGGGTGAACTCCCAGCTAAGTAGTCCTCTTTATCAGTGTAAATCTAAACACATGAGGAGGCAGGCAAAGAATCCAAAAACCCATGAGTGAATCACCAGAATACTCCTGTCCCTGGATTTCCATGTAATGAAATAAGTCAAAAAGATAAATATTGAGTTTAAACTTGGGAAGCTTAAATTAAAACATAAATCAGACTTTTCCAAATCGGGGTGCTTTTTTGGTGGTTCCAGATTAACCACAAGACGACAGCAGTTCATGGCAAAAAGCAGAGTACACGTTGTTACAGCTGGCAGAAACGCATCACGCAACCAAGACTTGGGCTGTGTGCATATCTAAGCATTTTCTGGATGAGAACAAGTGGCTACGCACCACTGAAGGATTTCACGACTGTACAAAACTCTATATTCTCTTTTTAACTAGCAATATTCACCTTGTCATCTTCTGTTTCACAGTTCCAGCGTGTGCTGATGCCTTGTGGAAGTTAAATGTCCTTCCTGCTCTCCTTCCCCAGCCTAGGAGCTCAGCCCCGCATCAGGCCAGGCTAGTGCATCCAACCCAAGGAGATGTTCTGCTTGGCTGATCCTTAAAATTTAAGATCATTTTAAGATCATTAATATCACTAGGAAAATGCTCAAGGTCAAGGCATGTTCATATCAGTGATATACTTGCCGTTGCCAGCAAAGAGATCCACTCTCCATCTCCATTGGAGCCAAGTCCACACCTGAAGAATATTCTGACCCATTCCCACCTGCTTTCTCTGAGAGAGAAATCTCAAACCCTGTCAGCCTTTTCCACTTTCAAGCCTCCCCTGGAGCAAGCTCCCAGGGATGAGGTGACACCCCAGCATCTCCCCAGCATCCAGGGAAGCTGCTGCATTCCTTGCCCCAATTTCCTGCTCTCTTTCACCAACTCCTCTGGCAGTGGGAGGCTGCTCTACCCAGCCAGGCTCCCAAACTACAATTCCCCCTCGATTACTGCTCAGTCAAGTCTTAGATCAAAGACACTAAAACAATCCCTGTGCTTGCAGCTGAGAACTTGTCCTATAGATCTTGCTGGAAGATTGGTGAGTGTAAAGGTGGAGGATCTGGCCATAATCTGGTTGAAACAGTAAACTATGGAGCTACATAATGTGCCTTCAAGATGCTTTCTGGTATATGCAATGCCATTTCATGAGTAGAGAGCCCTTCCCAACACGCATAGAGTGTTGGAGCAGCAAGTCCCTGCCTTGCTGAAACCTTATGTTGCCTGGGAATTGTGGTTGTGCTGTGCTTTGTGCTCATGCCAGCCTTAAAAGCAGTGACTTCAGCCACTTTGTTGCATAAATGTTGAATTTTTGCAATGTGGCTGGGAGCTCGCTTGTTGTGAAAATACTCCTGGCTTGCTCCAAAGGCCTCATTTACAAAGGCCCAGGGGACGATTCCAGCCCCTCTGAGGGATGAGCAGTGGGAATTGAGTGGGGCAGACGGATTTAAAGCTGTCAGGGGATGAATAAGGGGCATTGCCCAAAATCAAGGGGAAGGAAAAGCACAAGAACAGCTTGTGAAATGGCAATTGGATTTATTCGGTGAACTGGAACTAAGACTTTTTGTAAAGGGTTTCAGTTAATCTTGTGTGAAAAGCTCCGAGTTTCCTTATAAATGACTTCTAAAACAACTTAGAAATAATGTGCTTCGCACCAATACAATTTCATGAGCGCAACATTAATGGCTTAGGAGCATCCAGGAGTCTGGAGCCTGAGATGCACCTACAGAAAACCAGGAGGAAACACAGAGACCCTTGAATGAAGTGCCAGATAGGTCTCCTTCTTTCATCCCACTCCTTTCAAAATCCTAGGGCAGAAGATTGGTCATGGGCAGAGTGAAAAAAATGCTCCCTCCCTGCCAGAGTAGCAGTAAAGTAAATTTCTATCAAAAATGGCAGCAAGTAAAGCTGGGAAATATGCAATAAGTCTCTTTCAATACTGATACCATTGATCCTGTCCTGTCAATCAGGGGTTGCTTCTTTAAACCCACTAGTGTTCTCTCCATCAATATTACCTTCTCTACGAACCCAACATGAAGAAACCACATTTACAGAGATATTGGTGGGGGGGTGGGGGGAAGCTTTCTTTGCTTCATTTAATTTTTGTCACTGCTATAACTTTACTCTCAGAAAATCAAATTAAGTGATGGTTCTGAGTCAGTTTTTGTGCCAACAGTAAGTCCTCTGCATGAAAGCACGGGCCAGAGAAACTCCTTTTCTCTAGGGCTTGAGTGTCACTACCAATTTTTTTCTTCCATGATAAGGTTTTTGGGAGCCCATGCATGAGTAAAGCCTTAGTTAGATCCACCACGCACTGAAAATGCTGAGAGAGGATTTGCCCTTCTTTCTTTCAGAAGGAGAAAAGCCACTCACAACTACCAGCTACTCCACGTTACTTTTACAGGACAGCAATTTGTAATGGAAAAGAAAAATACTATTAATTCAACCAAAGTGTTACATACTAATTACCCAAATCATCAAAATAAACTTTTTAAAATAATATCAGGGAAGTAATTATAAAAGTAACTTTATACATAACACTTTTAGATCTAGAATGAGAAATGTATGTGACTACTAGGGGCCAAAACATGGCACATTTAATTTAAACCCTGGCAGCAAGGGGCAGGTTCCATTGCAGCTATAATAAATTACATACAAGTGCTACAGAACAATAACAAAAACTGTGAGCCATCCATTTCAGTACCATTTACAAGAAATCAATATCAATACTTAATGCAATACTGGTGAAAAATGAGCAAAGATACAGAAAGCATAATAAACCAGTAATGAAAGAGCTTGCAGTGTTTCACTTTGGAAGAAAAAACTAACTGTCTATATTTTCATGTAGAGGGATATTTCACTGAGGCAATGTGCTGGAGGTATGAGTGTTTTTCAGATCTAAGTTTAAAATAACCTCTTTATTAAATTTAAAAAAAGTTCTTTAAACTGTGGATTACTAGCTTAGTAAAGCTCATACATATGGAAGGAGGCATTTCATCTTCCTACGGTCCTGAATATTTTTCATTGAGGTGCCTCAGATCAAACATCATTACGTTACATACCTCTTCAAAGGCACAGGCAAGGCCACTTGCTTCTAGAAAGCTTGGATGCCCTGTTTTGGTGAGGTAGTGTTTGAGCATTCTACCACCAGTGAATTAAGCAGGGTACTTCACCAGGTAACCCCATTTACCCCATGGGTTTCAGTCTCCAGCTACAGGAAAACGTGTTATAATACCTTTCAGAAAGGAACTATCACAAGGTGGAATCTGGGACATAACAGTCCTGAAAATAACAACAGTGAAGTCCCTGCCTAGTGAGGCTACCAAACGTCCTTGAATAGCCATCTGTCACCACAGCTACCATCCTCATCAACACAATCACCACCACCACCCTTCTGTTCTCCATCCAGCTAAAAGGACTTTGAGGAAAGCTTCAGCTCTCCCAGTTTCCTTCAGCTCCCTGAATGCCTCAGAGGATGGAAAGAATTATAAACCAAGAAGAATTCTAAAACTCATTGTAAATGTTGCATGCTTAAAAAGAATGGCAGGACAAGTGCATTATGGTTATACATAGGTTCATAGGTAGACAGACAGACAAACCCTCCTATTGTCCTCACTTAATTGCCATGGCTCATTTGCTGTGACCTTCCTTAGTATTCCCAACTCAAACATTCCTCCAGTGGTTTCTCCCTCCCCTTGCCATTAGCCATATGCATCCTGCCTTCATCCCAGGGAAAGCCTAGTAGAAACATCCCCACCACATCTCATCCACCCCCTCTATGGCACAGCAGCAGAGATCAACTCGCTTCATCTCATAGTTGTCCTTCTCCTCAGGGGCAGGGTGACAGGTATACCCAGAAGTCTGTCACAGTAAATTACCAAGAGGCAAAGAACATTTAAACATAACATTTTGGCCAGCAAAAGCTCTGCTTTATTATGATCAAAAGGGAATTGACAGGTTGGCTATGGCCCCACCTGGAGTATTGTTTCCAGTTCTGGGCTCCCTGGTATAAAAAGGACAGGGATCTCCTGAAGAGAGTCCAGAGGAGGCTACGGAGATGATGAAGGGCCTGGAGCATCTCCCCTGTGAGGAAAGGCTGAGTGAGCTGGGGCTGTTCAACCTGGAGAAAAGACTAAGGGGGGACCTAATTAATGTTTATCAATATCTTAAGCATGGGATGCAGGGGGAAATGGCCAGCCCCTTTTCAGTGTCTGTGGGGACAGGACAAGGGGCAATGGCTGCAAGTTGGAGCACAGGGAGTTCCACACCAACATGGGGAAGAACTTTTCCCCAGTGAGGGAGCCCTGGGACAGGCTGCCCAGGGGGTGTGGAGTCTCCTTCTCTGGAGAGATTCCAGACCCATCTGGACCCCTATCTGTGCAATATGAGCTGGGGATCTGCTTTGGCAGGGGGTTGGACCCGATGATCTCTGGAGGTCCCTTCCAACCCCTACAATTCTATGATTCCATGAATTAACAATATAATTTTAAAATGGCTCGTTAGCCTTTTGGAACAGATCGACTTCAAAAGGATGCTGCAATACAGTGCTCAGTGTTTAGCTGAGCCCAGGCATCTACTAACAAAGTATGCTGGTAGTAACTAAAGAAACTGGTTTCCACAATTTACTTCCCCAAATCAAAGTTCTGCCGAACCACTGTCCTATCCAGTACAGACCTATTCTGATTATGTCAGGGGGAGTGGGGGTGGGTTGAAACACTTTCCAAATAAAACAGAGAGAAAAATAATGCTGCCCAGACAATGAAGCCTCAACAATACTTAGCTTAATCCAACTGCTGTATTTATATAAATACAAAAATGTTTTTCACTGGAATATATCGAAGATTTGCACACAAAAATATTCAAAACTTGAAGCTTGGCCTTAAAGCTTCCCTTTCATGAGCACAACCATAAAGGAATCTTGGTTTGAGGCTAAGTTCATCCTTAATTCATGAAATATCCTTCAACTTGCATGAAATATTGGGTTATCTTGCGCAAAGAATATAACCTTTCACATGGGGTCTTCACCAGCAGTGAAAGGTGGAAATTCAAAGGATCGACAGCATAACAGCCTTCAAACATGGTGAAGCCTTTCACAAAACAAGAGATTATAAACTTGGTGTGGTTAGTGAAATAATAAGCAGGTTTAATTGCAGAAATGGAAGGCTTAGACGTGAGAAGGAATGTGCTGGTGAAACCGAGGGAGATTTGGAGTCACATGCAGTCAAGGGAGGATGGTTTTCCAGGAGTGGACACAGCCAAGACTGTCAGTAACAAGAGAGAGGCACTCTGTAATCCTGTTGCAAGGCTCGAATGATGTAACTCAGAGTGAGATAAGGATGCCCAGCAGCACTTCTAGCTTTCACCCTGTATCAATCCTAAGGAGGCCAAGCAAAAGGTGACAATGGTGAGGATGGCTGTTTAGGCCACCTTTAACAGTTGTCCCTCAGCTCAGACAGCCAGGAGAGCTACTCTTTTTCTGAAATGAGCAAAAGCAATCACAAAGACATAGTAGTGGGACCTCATCCTGAACAATCCCATGTGAGGTTTTGCCACCTACTTCAATGTGCACAGGGTTTCGTTGTGTTACCTGGGTGGTATTTTTACCCCCTCACATCCCCACATCACTGTGATTATGTTCTTTAGTAGATTTCTGGGTTTGGTTTGTTGGGGATTTTTTCCCACTGGAAAGTGTGTGAATGTGTCTTCCAACCACTCAGGATATCTCAAGGAAAAACCTGTCAAGTGTTAGTATAGGAAAAGGGCAAGTGAGTGTGGCTTTTTGGCTTCTAGGTTTTGTTCATATAGCTCCTCTGCCATTTTAGAGCTGGTGCATGACTAGAAGTGATGGAGAACAAGGTCGATTAGGAGGGGACATTTTTGTACTCAATCATCCATCACAGCATAGCATAATTCTGTGGCCAGTCTCTCTGCGTAATAGCAAATGGGAACGGAGAGAAGGGCTGTGAGGTGATTTTCAGGGAGCACCACAGGGCTGGAGCTGTCAGACCGGCCATCCAGGTGGTCCAAACCACCAATTTTGGCCCGAGGACCAGGGCTCCATCAGGAGGGGACTTCCTGGGTCAGCTCCTACTTTTGCTAGCTCTGTTAGAAACAGCTGTATTCCAGACTTTCCCCAAAAATTCTCAGGTAAAGGGTACAAGAAATTTATTTATGGACACAAAACAAGAGCGCTACCCACTAGGAAAGATTTTTGCATCACTGGATCATGATGAATAGTGCCTTACTCAAGCAGTCAGTCCCCTGGTACTAGCAGATGGCATACAGTACTACTCAGATGTTAGCACAGTCATGTCTGGAACACTTAGAGCCGTGTAAAAGTCAGTGGGAGCCTGGATTATGTGCAAAATGAACAATCATTAGGGAATGAAAATATTCTCAACATTACTTCCACTAATCAGCTTTTAAACGTATCCCCTCTCCAGGAGGAAATCAATTTTTTTCCAAGTAATACAAGGGATTCCTATTACATAGCATGAGTTAAGTCTAAATGATTAATCCCTTAAGTAAAATTTCTTTCTTTAAATTAATTCAGTGTTTTCTGCTGCCATTCAGTTGTTTTGCCTGAGGCCATCACGTTTGTTTGCTCACCTCTACCTGTCTGGGCACACCCAGTGGGGGCTTTAAGGCCCTCAGGAGTTAAACTTGTTGTAATTATAACAAACATGTTGCAGTAAACATGCTATCTCACTCTTTAGTCACTGAGTCCAAGCTGTTAATTTAAATATGACCCAAGCTGAGCATCACCATAAAAAGCCAACTCCCACTGAAGCTGATGAATCTTCACACTGGCTTCAAGAACCTTCGAGTTTAGTCTCTAATGAAATGAAAACTTTTTTGCTTTTTTCCCTCTCCCTGAAAATGATCCTCTACTCTTCCTGCAGTAGAAAAAGATGCCGGGAAGGGTTTGGGAATGAGAATTCAATACCCAGTAGATGGTGCTGTAATCAAATCCTAAAACCTGTTACGCCAGAGCCGTTCAGCCGTGTGTCATGGCAAATTTCCCCAATTAATAAAGCAAGCATGTTTATTTTAGAGACACGTGTCACCGGGTTTTAAAACATGCTTATTAATCTGAAGCAGTAATCGCCTAGGCAGTATGCTGAAACCATCCAAAGGAATACGCAGCACGTGCTTTACACATCTTGTAGAGAAGTGGTTTGTGGGCCTTCTCGTGTGCCACACTCAGGCTCCAAGGTCCCAGGTCTGTGGGATGATTTAGCTATAGCACAGGTAACACACATCCCTCCTTTTAGGCAAGCAAAGCAAAATTCCTCCATCTCTGTTATCCTGTGTGTTCCACCCAGGGGTCGGATTTCACAGGAGCAGAAATGTGATCAACTGATAAGACAGGAAAGGAAAATCATTTCCCAAGTGAATAAATTATAAGTATTTTGGTTTTGTTTTTTAAAAAGCAGCTTGGCTTGCTTTCAGTCTCTTTGACTTTGTTGCTACAGTCCTCCACCACCTGCACTTGCGTATCTGATGCTAAAATCCCCCTGTTTTGTAACTGGAACTGTGTACAATAGCCATGCCCTGAAATCAGCCCTTACTTTTCTCCTCTACAATCTTCATTAAAGCTCGCTGCTGTTGATAACCTTTGATCTTCTCTCCAGGCCTGCCTATTTCTGCTTAACTTTTGAATGGTACACACCTATCTGATATTGCAGTTTCTCCCAGGAGGGGAACTCATCCCTTTGTAGACATGCCTAGGAGAATAATCTCTCAAAATGAGCAGGGGAAAATTCAGCACTCAAGAGACAGGTACCTTGATCACACAGATACTGGTGTTGCAGAATGCTGCAGACCATCGCTGACTGGCAGGAAGCCATGGTAGCAGTTGCTGGGCCTAAGCATTTGAGAATTTAGTTCCATTTATAGATGCTTTTATTTGACCTGAAAGTCAGCTTGGGCAGATGTCCTTTCTAGTGGTAGCAGCACCTATGCACAATTTGCCTGGCCAAGACTTCAATTTTACACACTATCCCAAACACAGAAGGAACATTTCACGTGCTAAAGTACCAAACCAGCTCTTTTGCTATTCCTTTCCCCACTGAACCGTCTGGAAGTCATGGCCAAAACAAGCTCCTGAAGAGCTGATCATCCCTGTGATGGGATGATCAACTGGGACTCCGCTCCTGAATGAAATTAGTGCATTCCTCAAAGAAGTTCTCACTCACTCCAGAAGCAAATTTAATACAATGCTTGCCTGAGCAGTGTGGTCACGGATGCTACAGGCCTACACGGACTGCTGAAGTCTTAAGAAAACTGAACTGAAACAAAGAAAACTTTTCCCCATAAATCATGGCTCCTGCAGTAACGGTTTTCACTTATGCAGAAAGCAGGGTTGCAGCAAAGATTCCTTGGGCTACAGAATTTCATTTAACACACAGCATGGTTTTTAAACAAGAAATACAGCAGGATGAATGTATATACTTCTTAGAGCACGGAACTCCCTCCCCAGCGTTATTAATGTAGTAACACCCACAGACCCAGGGCCACATTCTAGCCTTGAGTACACACAAGGGTTTCCATTGAAGTCAGCAAGAGCTGCACCAATACATCTGAGGACAGGAGTTTCCCCTCACCATAAATTTTTCAGCAAATGTAATTATTATGTACGATAATTTTAGCTAACGAATTCATTTATTATGTATCAGTCATTTGTAAGGTATTCACAGCATGTTTTATTAATTATTATTAAAACCTTGTATTTATTTTAATTCATATTTCATTAGGGTTACTTCTTTGAAATGCTGTTGGTTTTCTTTTCCACCTTTTCTAATCTCAGACCTGGTTTCTGCTTCTGTGAGACTCCAGTCCGGTTTCTATAGAAGGTAATGGGAGCTTTTCAATTATTTCAGTGGTCTGTAAGTCAGGCCAGTTATGCATAAAAGGATATTATTAGGTCATTGGCCTAAACCAGGCAAATACATATATATATAATAACTTGTAAAGGAGAAAGCAGGGATGCCCTCTTCCTGTACCTGAGAATGACCAAAGCCAGTCCCTAGAGAGGAATTTGGGGTAGGAACCATGTCTTCTGCTCTGTGCTTGTCCAAGACTTGGAGGAGGAGGAAGGCCCTTATGCGGAACTATTGCTGTTAATGATGTCATTGCCTTCTTTAGCTCTTTTTAACACAAGGATCTGCTTTACCTTCCTATGTTATGTCATGTTACTCTGCTGTTATAAGGAAAGAAAACTCCTCTCCCTCTAACAGTTGCATTTTTTCCTTGGGAGTTTTATAGAATTAACCATTGAAAAAATCCCACCTGCCTTTAATACAAGCCACGTTCCTTCACAAGTGCTGCACAAGTGCAGACTCTTTCCTCTCTGTCATCAGTGTTGGACCAGACCAGGACCAAATAAGGCAAAATTCTAAGAAATGAAGAAAATTAAAATCCCAGTTCTTTGCTACTAAAAGGATCCTCTGCCTTTGACCATAAGAAATGTGAGTTATTCACATATATACCAGTAAAATAGAATTAATTAAATTAATATTGGGACAAACAGAGGAGAGAGAGCCCTTTCAAAGGGAAACCCAGAAAAGAAGAAAAATATATTAAATTGCATACTTGATTTCCATCAGACATGCCATTGCAGGCTTCACAGGGCCTGGTCCTGAGACCTTTAAAGAAGCAGGGAGGTTTCCATTCATTTCCATAGACTTTCAGATAAACTCTTACAGCCCACTCTTCATGTTGGTGAGCAGTGCAAGCTGTGCAGAATCTCGGCTGTCAGTGGGGGAGGATTCAGTCATCACCATCTACAAACGCTTTGTACCTTGCAAAAAAGCCTGGCTTATTATTAAAATTATTTGCCCTGCAACCCACTAACTTCCAACAAATATTGAACAATGATACAGATGTTCTTAATTTTTTTTTTACACTTAAACCAACTTCCAAAAAAAGTCAAACTGATTTTGGAGGTACAGTGAGCGAATATATTTGCTCCCCACGTGTTTTCATACTGAAATTCAACTTGGGATGATTTTTTTTTACAAGTAAATTGTGATCTCTGGAGAAAAAAAGAGGGTTTCTATCTGGAGCCCTAATACAGCTTTCACAAGAGTGGCCCAACAGTACCACAATGCCTTCGACCCTTTATTCCTGAGGTGCAGAAATGCCTGATCCCAAACGTAGCAAAATGAGAAATTACACAGCCTGTCTAACAAATCAAAAATAAATGAAGTAACAACATAAAGGTAAATTTACTGTTATTTATAATTTACCATTTTTACCTTGTTTTCAATTGTCTCTTAGTCCTCTTCATTCTAGGAGCCCATTACATTTTATTATGCTAAACCCTATCTTCTGTCACATAAATTACAGTTAAAGATCTTAATATTAAAGCCTCTTAGCTCCCAGACCATATTTCAGGCTTTGTTCAAACCAGACATTAATGCTGAAATTGAACACAGATCGCTTTGTCATCATTACCTATGATCTCAAAAGTATAATACAATCTTTGCTATATATGGCACAAAAATGCTTCTTTGTATAACACTGAATTATGGAGATATATTGATATTCTTAATATTTTGACAAAACAATAAAACTAAATATGTTAGCTCTTTAGTGGATACCAGCATACCGGCCCAGCTATTACAACAGCTGCAGAGGTAAAGGTTTATTTATTTCTGGTAAAACAGGGAATTAATCAAATAGTTATTTTAATCCTAATTTTTCCCTGGTATAATTTAGCCTTCTTGCTGGCTGATACAGGAAGTCTGTTGCCAACGTTCATCATCATCCGCCTGGGCTCACAATATCCACCTTTGTTACGGGAACAATAATTCTCCTTTCAGTGGTCATGACTCCAGAGAGGAGAAACACTGGTGCAGGCTGTCTTTCATCTTACTGTGTGTCTTTTACTTCTGCCTTGGAATTACCCTAAAAGGGGTGTTGGTGAGCCTGGACTGGGCTCCGGGCTGTGCATGGCGGGGGCAGAGGAGGGAGCAGTCTCGGCATATGATGATGATCCCCCCCAGCCCCGTTTTGTGCCTGCAGCCCGTATTACTATTTCGAAAGGGCTGTCCTTTCATTCCCGCAGAGATGTTCACGTGCCTCTGGCTCACATTCAGTGCATACCCACCACTCCCAGACCCTTCACAGACTCCTGCACACCGGGCCAAATTCCGGTTCTCCCTGTTACCACATCAGCCAGGCGAAACCCTACTGAACTAGCACGAGGCTACGCAAGGGGAAACTACAAATGCAGACGTGGGGGCATCTCCTAGAGAGTATTTTTACAAGGCACAACCTCCATCATATCTATTCTAATGAATGAAAAGCCTTAGGTGATTTCTTCTTACCCTGACTAATTAAAAAAGCTCTTGCTGTTGTGTCGTAGCACCCTGGCAAGGAGCTAACCCCATCCTGCCACTGTGGCAGCACTCAAAATGCTCTTCCCAAGAGAAAATGATTTTTCTTCATCTTTTGGATGGCTCCATTTGTCTAATTATTCCTGATTAGTCGCTGTGTGCAGAAGGGCACTGGAAGGTATTTCCTTCTGTGGCCTGCTTGGGCTCGAGAAAGGAGATGAGCTGCTTCTCAGCGATGGCTACTTTAGTTTGTCACAGATCAGCATCAGGCAGAAAGCAAAGTACCACACAGAAAAGGGACAGCAAATACGCCTCAGTACAGGTGCATGTAGAAGTTGAGCTCACAGCTTTCCAAACGTGAGCAAGCTCCCCCCAACACCCTTTTGTGCAGTTGTTTGTTGGTACCTACAGAGCAGCTGCTGATGATGATTTCTCTGACAGAATCCATCCCTGCAATACTTCAAAATACCTCTGTCCACTTGTATTAGAATTTGGGGTATTGCAACATCTTTCATTATAAAGAGAGGGTTATTTTTTTAATATATACCTTTTCATTACAACTAGGAGTAAGGTCATGAGTTCTTCTCATGATGGAGGTATAAATATTACATTGTATGGCTGAAATAGTCTGCCTCCGTTCCCAGAGAATACCCTTGGGTAAAATACTATGTCAGGGCAGCTGATTGCCTGCTCATTTCAGTTTGCTTACTTTTTACAAATAAATTGCTAGACAAATGAATAAAAGAGAGCGTTAACTTCAGACAATCATATTCATAATACAGCCCTGTTATAGCTTTGGAGGCTTTACATCTAAATTAGAGTTATTTCTGAAATTAACTATATCATGGGGTTTTTTGGCCTCATTTCTTCCCTCCCAGAGAAGATGTGGGGAATCACACAGTGACAGCGGGATAGTGGGATGCAGGAGGAATGGGGTTTTGTTCTCAGCTTTTCTTCTATGAAGCTGGGCAAACTGCATATGCTCAGGTTAGGAAACCTCTTAGCTCCACTTGCGTCTTGGGAGAGACGCTTTGTGGGCATGAGCAATTTGCTACTGGGTGTGCGTACATCACCCAGCACTGTCAACTGGTTTCAAGCCCTGAGCCAGACTGCAGAGACTGGTGTTTTGCATGTTTAAAACTTTCCCTATCTTTCCATTTTTCACGTTTGTGTTCTCCTGGAGGTGCCACTTTCCAGTAGATTTTCAAGTATTCCGTTTTTTGATAGTTTTTAGATCCTGTTATTATCCTATAAGTGCTAAATGATAATGATTCATCTGTTCATTTCAATAGATACACAGAAGGGTTATTAACCGGGGGCTGTTAATTATATAAGAAGATAATTTCATGTAAATGTTGGTCTTAAAAAACAAACCGTCTCCCTGTCTATTGCCCAACAAGCCACTCTTTAGATTTGAGTTTTTAATTTTTGTTTTTGCTTTCTGTTTTGTTACTTCTTGTTCACAGGCAAGCGAAGCAAGTGATTGATTCATTTGAGTGAATGAAAAATGCATCATAATTGCTGCAGTCTGTCCAGCCTGAATTATGTGCTGCTGGCACAGGAACAAGTGAATAATACCTCGTCTGTTTACTGCTCTGGTGAACCTTGCCATTTGAACCGGTGGCTAACAAAAGAGAGAGGAAATCCTCAGTTTGCAGATAGCGTGAGCCAGGAGTTGGCAAACAGCAATTACGTGGCCAAAAAAAGGGATCTCAGGCAAATTTTGCCTGGCACTCAGTAAGACTAATGAAAGAGGGGTGTTGCCTCCTCAGTCTGATTAAAATTTGTCAGGTTTGGGAAGGGTTTGTGGGTGTGAGGGTTATATCTGCACTGCGGACAAGTGAGGTGACTTTTGTTTGGTGGGACCCTCCTACCTGCAGCGCTCAGGAGAGGGGAAGAGCAAAGCACAAGCAGGGAGCTGCAGGCTCACACAGCCTTTGGGACGCCAGCAATGAGACATAGGACCTACCTCAAGAACCCAGGGGCTCCAGCCCCAGAAGGGTTATTCCTACATTATCTCCTTCCCCGAGGACCTCTGCTGACCTATGATGCATGGGGTATTCCCATGTGTTGTGAGGTCAATTTTATTTTGTGTTATTTTTTGTAATTTAAGCAATGTCAATCCTCAAGTTCATATGCATGAGACCATAAACCTTTATAGGAGTCTTCCACCATTTGTGTGAAAGTTTATGACACAAATAAGAGCAGCTGATGATGCATCTTCTCTCTGTGTCCCTTGGACTTTTGGGTGGGTTGGTACAGACCTTCTTCCACCACAGGAGCATCTTTTTACCATGTGTATGAGCTTAAGCAAAACTAGGGTAACTGAGGTGATATTTTCCATCTAGAACAAAACTATCTCTAGAAATCCTTCACCAAGAGGCTATTGTCCTGCATTCCCACCTGCAAGTGACTTCACAGTGTCCTGTTTTTATCTAGCCTTTGAAGACACAGGATGCTTTAAGGAACATAAAAACAACTGATTGTAAAACAGTTTCTTTACCATCTGCATCTTCTGTTCCTGCCACTGCTAGTCTCGTTAGGAAAAATCCACGGCTGTGCAGAAAAGTAGTAAAACTCAAAAAGCCATTAGCTGATAGCTAAAAATGGTAGACAGAAGGACCAGAGAGTTCTAAAATAAATATTTGACCTCAGCAGTAGCAAGTGCAAAATTCCTGGTGGTGTTGGCAGTCTGGACGGAAACACAGACTTCCACAGCTCCACATGGGTTTTTCACTTTAAATCACATCATAGCTGGATTTAAAAGCCTGAGCTGAAATCCATAGTAAGCAACGAGAGCTGGAAAAGTGACTCTATCTGACTTCAGCTTGCTCAGTTAGGATCTGAGTCTTTCACATCCGTGCTACAAGAAACAAAGTGTTTGCTTTTGCTTCCATGCTTTTCTCTCAGGTTTGAACATTAATTATTATTTTTTTAATTTCTTGGGTTTAAAATTCAGATCAAGCTTTTACAGTTTTTTGCCACTGACCTTCATTACACTTTTTTTCTTTTGCAGCTGTCAAATTAAAGTGATTTATATTTTCTAAAGTTAAAGCATATTTCCGATGATTGTGATAATTACCTTCCAGATGAGAGTCCATCATGTTTAAGACATTAGGTCGACAGGGTGGTGTAATGGCAACCATAAGTCACATGAGGACTTATCTCTTGGGGACTACATTGATGTATACCCAGAGAAACATGCCCCAGTGGGCTCTCAGCTCCAACACGGGGCCAGCAACACCAAAAGTTCTGCATCTGAACTGCTTCAATACAAAATCCTGTGTATCTAGCCAGTCTGAAAAAAAATTTGAGGGTACATTTTGAGATACAATTAGCCTTATATTGATCTTTTCTGTAAGGCAAACATGACAGATGTCATTCCCGTGCTAGACAGCTCCCTTTTTTATTTTTTCCTGCCCTCAATAGAATTTTATTTGGCAATGAAATAAACACCCACATAATTTTGTAGACTGAATGATGCTCGCTTTTTTATTTTGCATGGAATAATTGCGTTTTTCCAAAGGATTATTTTAATGTGTTACGTTTTTCAATATAAATTTGTTTTATTTCATCTAAAAGGAAAATTTAATTTTAGTTTCCAAATATAAATTAGATCCAGTAAAACGCAGTGGACTGTAACACAGATGGAAGGTTCTTTTCTACAGAAAATATTCTTTTTATGGAAATTAATTGGTCCTTACGTTAAAATTTTTGCATTGGCAAATATATGTGCCCTATGTATATGGCGTTATCTGGCAGTAAAATTTATTACCACCTGAACTATTCATCCCCATATTTCAGGACACTGAAAATCATAAAGACTGTTCCCTTATGCTGAGGTGAATGCTTGTTCAAAGTACAATCATTTCAATTTCAAAATGATGAAAGATAGTAAGTGAAAATGCATGAGAAGTTTCAGGAACTGTGGGGGGAAAAAATCACCTTTTGAACTGTTGAATTTTAGAAGCCAAATAATAATCTATTTGCTGATTTCAAAGGGGGAATTTTCACAAATAATATCATGTGGGACACAAATCCGATTTCCCAGGAAGCTGGGTATACATCAAGAAGGTCCCCAAGAGGTAAGTCCTCGTGTGGTATGATGGGCTGTGAGCTGACTTCATTGGGAGCTCAGCACCAACAAATCTCTGAAAACTCAATTACCCTCAGTGAAGCACCAAAATGCCTGCTCTGATGTAGCTGACTTGTCTAGCAGGAAGAGCTGAGCTCTGCTGCTGGACAGAGACTTGCTTGCCATTGTGCTACCCCTTCCCATTGCTACTCCAAGGCCCCCTTTGCAAGTCGACCAAATGGATTGCAGACTTACCCCTATTTTTTGGCTTGCATCCTGAACAGCAACTCTGGGTTTGCACATAAGGTGATAGCTAAACAAGATCTGCCATTGAAGTCAAAGATACCAGCTCACTTTCCAGGTGGAGACATCCAACTATTTTTTGCGTGGTTGCCATGGGTATCTCTGGGAGGTCCTTCCCAGTAGAAGTCATTGCAGTTGGGCATGTGCAGCATCTGGACCTTTGTTAGTGATCACCAAAACCAGTACTTATAGACAGGCTTTGAGGCTGCTTTCCAGACCAAATTGCCACTCCCCAGGCAATTCTCCCAAGGTGCTACCCCTGCTTTGCCATGTGAGCCATGCTTTCTTTCCCTGGTGTTCCTCTTGCTTCCTTAAATAAAGACAGCCAGCCTAGTTTTCACTCAATTACTTCATGTAATTGCAGAATATGTGGAGTTCAACTGGGAAACTAGCATGGAGCTGTAAAAATGGTGCTGTGGTAGCAGTCACTATAGGAGGAATAAATCCGCTTTGGTGTGAGAATCCCCTCCGGGACATCTTCCAATGTTGCAGTAATTTTCTTCCCCCGTAACTGTGTTTTAGTCTCACTGCAGCTTATGTATCATACCAGAGAGCAGCGATATATGAAGAAATGAAACTCCTTTTGTTGCTTTTCTTTAAGGAACTTGCTGTTTGTACAGCGAAGCCTGCTTTACAGTATCACATGGAGGACAGAAGAGAAGGCAGCTGTTTCAGACATTGGACCTTCTAGTAAAGATGGAGAACTGCTTACAAACAGTTTGGCTTCTTAAGACAGAAAGCTGTCTAATAAGTCTCTGATGTAGCTCTTTGGGCCAGCTGTAATGGCCAGGGATCCGAGTGTTGTACTCATATTACAGTTTCAGACACTGCACTTGGAGAAAGACATGAGCAAATGTTTTCCATTTGCTACCACCTTTGATATTCAAGCAGGCCAGGTTTAGGGAACAAGCCGAACCATCAATAGCACAAAATGTGTTCAAAGGATCCTCGCAGAGCACCTATTCACTCTGCCTTTAAAGGACAAATACCCAGATTATATATCATCTTGGCAGCCATTTCAAAATTCCTATGAGAAGCCAGAAGTACAGACTGATAAACCACGGGACCTGGCAAACTTTGAAGAGATTTGAGATTGAGGCTGATGGAGATTCACAGATAAAGACATCTCTGTGACAAAACTCTTTTATTGTTCCCAACAAAAAGATGGTTATGCCCCACAGATGATAGAAATGTAAAGTATTTTCATGGAAAATAGTCATAGGCTGAAGCTGATATGAGTCATCTTCTGTGAATCTGAATCCACCAAGCATCCTACGATAGAGAGGGTTTCTGTTCTCTGCTAAGTTGTTTCTACACGATGACCTTTTTATTGTACTGTTGTGGAGATGTCCCTTTTCCTGAGAACTGGGATGAATGTCAAGATGATCCCAGAAGATACAAAGCAAGAGCCAGATAGGCATTTGCCTTGGAACACACTGATACAGCCCATTTCTAGAAAATGAGTACCACCATCTTTGTTTGCATCATCTTTGATTAGTACCCTCTTCAAATAATGGCTGCAAGAGTAATTATTGGTTATTGGAGTTATATCAGTATCAAATGGTCACTATTCTTATCACAAATACATCCCATAGTTAATGGATTGATCAGTGAAAATTAAGGACCTTCAACTGATGTGCAGTACACATTTTGTTATTTTGTGTATGTCCCTTTTCTCATTTTCTTTTTACCTTCCAGCTTCATCTTTCTTTTTGAGGCTGTAAGCCTTTCCACAGCTCTTCCATATAGTGAAGCAGCTGAAGAAACCAAGAATAAATCTTTCTGCTTTTATTAGCTGGGATACTTTGGCAGCAGATGTTTTTGTGAAGGGAAGTCAGAAAAACAAAGTCTCAGATCAGCAAACGTGAGCAACTTGCTGCAGTGTCTCCTCCTGTCAGCAGCTATCTCACAAGCAACATGCAAAATGGAAAGAGAGAGTAGACCAGTACTCTGTCGCTGCTGTCTGGTGCCAGAGCTGTAAGCTCAGGTACATGCCTGTATCTGGAAATGTGGATTTGTCTTCCACAGATGTGGCCACAGGTGTTCATCCCCACAGAGTCATCAAGAATCAGGGGATTTTGGCACATCCAGAACCACACACTGGGGGTCCTCTGGCAGAAGTGAAAGCATTTTGGAAAGTCATACTGGAAGGTGTTGACAGCTTCTACCGAAGGATTTAAAACATCTTGTATGCTTTTAGTGCTTTTCAGTTCAAGCTTTCTGTCCATGTCCAGTTTCTTTACCACCTGTTGGTGGTAAAGCAAACTAAAGGCTACTTCTACATGATGGTGTTATTCCTGGTGTTTCCAAATCACTGATTTAATGCGCTTTTGCAGCTAAAGATGTACCCACTGAAACCACTGTAATACTTAGTGTTGGTTTCAGAGCCTTTCTCTGCAACAAATTCTTTTTTGTTTTTTTTAAATACACCCAGAAAATATGTGTAGATACAGGAGGCATATTTCTAAATGGTTCTGTGCTAAATTATTCATATTTTTCATCATGACAACAGGAGATTAGTGTGTCCCCCCAAAAAAATCAGAGTTTTTACTAGTGATAAACAATGTGACAGCACAGCTTTTTTCCACACAGTATAAATAACAGTTGAATAACACCTGATAGATTGCATGAATTAGAAGTTTGCCCAAAGCCTGATTTCATTCACATTGATAATTTGGTTAAACAATAATTTCCAGAAACTACAACCTTTTAATAAAGATATTCACTGCTGGCAGAAATCTCATCCTGCTCTCTATTTATGCCTTTAGTACATTTTCTAAAGGTTCTCCACACTTAATTATGCATCATGTTTACCGTACTCATTTTACAATTACATGTTGTAAGCAGCAGCTGCTAGGGGAGGCAAGGAAGAACCTCGGTTATCTGATAGCTCCCTTGATTCACTTTTCTGCCCCAGAAATAAGAAGCACCTTTGATTGCTCCTTGTAAAGAGGCAGAGGCAAGTCTCTCTCAAGATATCCCAGCAGCTATTTGTGGTTGTCACTCATGGCAACTGGTTAAAGGGCTGTACAATTTATATTGTTATCTTATTCTGAATGGAGATGCATAATATGTTTATAATGGCTATAGATACACCAGAGCGTGTTCTGTCCATCAGCTGTGTGTGTCACCAGATCTAGCCCAGATATGCAATGCACATGTGTGTTTTCACCAACCAAGGCTCTCTCGCTGTGGCTAAAATCAGAACAAATGGAGCAGGAGCCTTCTTCCTGCTTCCAGGGGCTTTTAGGGGAGGACAGGGCAGGTTTGCAGGAATGTTGTAATAACCCATTACCCATCAAACTGCTCTGATATGCCTGGGAAAAGAGTTATGATGATATTCTTGTGCTTGAGCTATCTGGTCGATTGCTCTAGCATCTCTGGAGAGAGTTGTGGTCTCAACAAACCAGACTTCACCCAGTGATGGCCGTGCCCGAGGAGAGCAGAGGACAGGAACATCCCCAGCAGGATGGCTGTGGGACACTCTATCCACCAGCTGTCATCTGTATGATGTACAGCAAGCTGTGCTGCACAGACCCCATGGAGGTGAGCTTAGATTCATCACCCAGTGTGAGGAAGAGATGAAACAGTGGAAAATGGCATGACAATGCACACACATGCCAGACTAATGGACCATCAACCTTGTCCAGCATGGTAGGAGGGAAATGGATATTGCACAAATACTCAGATGGGACAGGCTTTGGTCCCGGGAGGAGCAGACTGTGTAGAGGAACTGAGGGTGCAGTGCACAAAGCCTTGCAGGCGTGATGGCATATCGTACATAGTGTGTCACACGTGGTACCTTTGAGGGGCAAGCTGTGAGACAGATTCACTCCATGATCTAACAGTCCCAGGAGGGTGTTGAGAACTGGGACCTGATGTTTTAGCTGTTACTGATTTAACCAGGATGAAATAGGTCATGCTTTATCACTTGATCTCAGGGCTGAAGAATGTTTCTTTAGATGTTATATCCACCCTGAGTCCCACCAGTCGGACCTGACTAGGGAGAAGTAAAACACAGTAGCAAGGCCACACCTTGGATGAGCACCTTCCTTTCGGTGCTTGCTGGAGTAATAGAGTCTCTCCAGAAGCTTGTCTCTGACTTTGGCAGCATCATCCTTAGCTCCCAGTTCAAATGCAAGATTACTAAGGATGGGGTTACTGCACCATCAGCACTTAGGGAGGAGGGGATTTGGGGTTTGATTACTAATTGTGGAATCTCCTAGTTGGAGCAGATAACATACAGCTGAGGCTGTTTTGCCAGCTGCCCATCACCATGCTCTATTTCAATCCTTCCTGTTGCACTTGCAGTCCTTTCCACCATGTCTGCCTATATTCTCAAGCAATTCCTACTCACAGAAGGTAAGACAAATGACCAAAACTGAAACTTGCCCAGAGGCAGATATGGTTTTTCTTACATTAATTAAAGAAATTATGAGATGATGAAGGCTTGGCCACAGGAAATATTTCAGCTTTTATGTCACTGGCTGATAAATTTTGATATAGAGGAGAGATTTTTAAATCCCTCATTGATGGCTTTCAGCACGTCCCTTTCCAAGAGTAACTAGCAAGCACAAATGTGGACTGCTCACTGGAGTAAATTGCCAGTAGTAATAAAAACTGGGGCTCTTAATTATCCTGGAACACATTGCTCCACTTCTGAGTCTTCAAGGTTTGCTCAGCTGAGAGGGCTGAATTCAGAAACTTCATCTAATAACTAGTCAAAGCCTCCAGTTTAAAAGATGTCAGCTTTATCCCTCAATAACAAAGCGAAAGCATTCCTGTTGTTCTCCCACGTAGGCAAATGTCATTTTTCCTCAAACTTTTCTGATGTCTCCAAAACCTATTTTTCACAATTTATGATTTTCAAGCCTATTTACATTCCCATTGAATATCAATAGTTGTCCAGAAATACTAAATGGTAATGAGAAAAGCTGAAGGGCACTCATACATGGAAGAAAAAGGAGGCTGAATGCCTTTAATTTGTCCCTTTCTTGTGGTAGTGACTAATTTCAAAATTGTGAACACTTTGAATAGTTTTACACACACATTTCAGAGACAAGACTTCACTATATTGACAGATATCATTCCCAAAAGATAAAACTATGGGTTTTTGTCAGTTTTTCCAAAGACAGAAGCCTTTTATTAGGTCATAAATTATTGGGAGGACAGAGTTGATAGACTTCTTTAGGCTGATAATGTACTTTGAAAGAAAAGGCAGTTTTACACTTCTGCAAAATCGTATTTAAAATATTTATATACCTATCAACGGAGACACTGAGGTAATTCACCTCTGGGTCACTGGTTCAAAACCAAACCAGCTCTTTTACATCCAAAACGTGTTGCCTTCTTATAGCTGTAGAGTTGCCTAGAATTTTTTTTGTTATGATCTTATTAAGCTCACTCCTTGCCATCATATGGTCCTCTTGGATAAAATTTGGCAACACCCAGATGTGAGGCCTCAGACTGGACAGAAAAGAAAGTGGAACTTTTTGGTTTAGAAAATTTTCAGAATGAGATGGGTGAGGTATCACAGGAGCAAGCAATAACTTCCCTACTCTAGTTAATACAATATGTACTATTAGGAAGTCCACTGTATATAGCTCATAAACTAGCTAGTCTGCTGTACACAGAATGCCTGCAGTCTCATAAAATGTTATTCTTTTGCTTTATCTTGTTAGTATAATGTGAAGCTTCATTAAGCCGCCAGATGAATCATATAGTAATTGGATATAATGAATTTAATTATGTAATTTCTTTTTTCATAATGAAACAAAGTCATATTTTACAAACAGGCGAAATATTGTTTGGAGTTACAGATTTAAGCTAACGTTTGGCAAGAAAAGAACAACTGAGGACTGATGGCTCTTTTTTTTCCCCTCCCTCTCCCCTCCTGGTTTTTTTCTGACCTTCACCATTTGGATTTGTCTGTGCAGGGACCACAACCCCATCTGGGCTGAAGGTAGACAACTTCATCTTCGTGGGCACCGGTGGAAGGTGAGCTGCCTCCATCTTCTGTCTGAATGGTGGAGCCAATACCTGAGGGCAAGTCTTGCGCCTAGAGGAAGCAAAATTAGGATGACCAAGCAACATCATCAGAATTACCCTAACAAGCCTACCTCAAGATCTAGTATCTTTGCTCCATTACTGGTCAGAAACGGTGTTTCTTTCCAGGTTTGGCCCAGGCAGCTCTCGGGGAGTAAGAAATCAACACCTCTGGGTTAGGTGGAGCCCTCTCTGCAGTACCTGCTGTCAGAGCATGCCAATCTAGCAGCTAACAATTAAACAACAATAGCATTTCTAAGGGAGCCTGATCCTACCCCTCTCAGGTACCATCTCTGTGAGATGGAGGGCCTCGGAGTCTCCCAGAAACAGCTCAACATTTCACTGGGCAAGGTATTAATGTCAGCCCTTCCCTTCCTAACTCCCATTAATGACTTTCTGATGACCCATGCTTATAATATCCTCCGCCCTTCTCACTACTTGGCCATTGAGGATGTTCCAAGGAAATGAAACCTAATGATAAAACAGTACTTGAAATATCAACATCCCTGGCCTAATTAGAGCCGGGCCAATGGGCCCTAATTGCATAACTGAAATGCACCCAGTTGAGTTCTTTCTATTGTAACTTGACTACACGTCTCAGCCCTGATTAATAGAGCTGGCGCTGCAAACTAAAATGCAGTTAATTTATTGTAAGTTTTATTAGGCATATAAAAGGAGACCAGGAATTACTAGCCTTTCGTTGCTAGAGATACATTTCATCTATGACTCAGACCAGATTCTTCACAGATTAAGCTTGTTAATTTTACTTATTGCCAACATTCTTCACCGCATTGCTGGAGCGAGAGCCACAGGCTCTTGTCTAGAGCGGGCGGTATGAAAAGAACCGGGGGCCTTGGACAACAGTAACATTAACTACTTTGTCCTTTTAATTCATCTAATTACATGCAAGAAAAAAGAAACAGACCATTTGCAGGCTGCCTTTAGTTGCCTTTCTGCAGTGATGCTGAGCCAGTGCTTTTGTAGGCTTTTTGTTGTCTTATTAGCGAGCTTTTGTTCAGAGAGATGGTTAAAGCCATTTTCAGCAGCTAGCGAGATGAAACAGTTTCAATAAGGACACAATGTACTTGTTTAAATTACCTTTCAAAATGCTTGAAACCATTAAGGGGGAGGTGCTACAAATAAAAGTTGGATTTTTTTTTGTTATAATGTTTTACCCTAATAATAGCTTTTATTTTATTATAATCCATTAGTTGACAATATTATTCTATAGATTATTAGGCTGCAATTTTGTTATTTCATCACACTTTCAGCACTCACTCACAGAGCTGGAAACCACAAATCTCCATATAATATGCTTTCAATTTTGTTAAAATCTGTATTTAACCGGTTTGGCTGTGAAACATCTTGGGAGAAAATGTGTTTTTAATTCTGTCCTGATTAGTGTAACGGTTGACAGGGCTGAGTAGTGACATGATGGTATCTTATTTTCTACTATTCCTACTGTTAGCTTTTCCCTGACAGATTTTATTTATTATTTTCACTTCTCCAGAGCTAACAAGTCCAAGTGTAATCCACAACTTCCACTAAAGGGAATTTATCCCTTGTTGAATGAACATCACAGTTAGAAAATCTAATTAAAAAGAGCTGATGTTCCTGGTTTGCTGACAGGCTAATAGTAATGTGAGGTTTTTGAAAAATTTAGTGCCTACAGGTAAAATAAAAGTGTATTTAGCATTCAGTGGTCACAGACAGAAGGTGATTCAGAACTGTAGCTGGGGAAGACTGGGAAATAAAGCAAGCAAGACCACTTGGTTATTTGTGGGGAAAATGGCAATATGTTTTCCTGTTTCACATCTTGTGCTAGTATTGTGGCTATGGCAAAGAGCTGAGCTTTCTGTGAGATGGGGCTAAAATTTGGAATGTTTCTTTAGTAATAAAAACTTACAGTTCCTCTTTAATCCAATTTTTTTTTTCTGGTTTTGTTGTGCATCTCTCAGACCTTGCGTGTGGGGATGCAGCAACGGTACTGTTAGATCAGCTTCTTGGGAACCCCATATATTGATAGGCAACTTGAAAATGAGATCTGCAGGGAAATGCAGGTGGTCTGGGCAGTGAGCAAGCAAGGAGAAAGGGGAAAGGAGCTGTGCCCAAATCCACTTCATGATCCTAAATCCCATATAGGTTACTTTCAACTGTCCGTATTCATTCTGCATTTTCTTTCTCAAACAAATCAGGCCAATATGGCATTTACAGTGTCATTTATTTATATTACTACTGGATTTTATAGTCATTTTCCCAGTGAAACCATCAGGGACATTATAGTGGTGGTCTCTGGCATGGGCTTGCTAGGCTGACCTGAGCCCACAGGCACTGTTCCCATGAAACAAGCAGTCCCTGTCCTACCCAAACAGCCCCTCCCCATCTGTTGCTCATGAGAAGGAGGCATTAAGCCTTCCTCAAGTCCAGCCTGGCCAGTTCCTCAGGTCAGAATTAGCACCTTTGGGGTTGATGCAATTTTTACCCCTAACAAAAGCTCATCTTGATCCTACAAGCTGGTCCATGAAGGAAATACCATGGAGGCTTTTGTGGTGGTTCTTGGCAAGCCTGACGACTTGTTCAAGCATCTCAGACTACAGGATGAGGCCCTAGGACACTGGATAGATATTTTGCTTAATGTGTCACAAACTTAATGAAGCATAACAAAATAGATCTGTGCTCTAAGGACTTTTTAACCGGCTCAACACAGTGCTTTATATGTGAAACCAGTTATGTCCCAATTTATCAGTTATCATGAGAAGATGCTCCCCCCACAGATTGCCAATACTCTAACACGCAGTCTCTGATTTAGAGGTGCTGATTAAGGAATTGTAAGGACCAATTTTTGGACATGGTCCAGGAAAAAAAAAAGGGAATATTTGATTAAAGTTGAACAAATGTAGGAAAAAGAAATCCTTGCCTTTCAGCACACCCAGGAGGGATCAGGGCCTTAGCTTGTGCATGTTCTGTGTGTTTGCTAAGCCAGCTGCCGACCTTGTGTATCCTGGATGTGATTACAGTTTGTCTTCTGCAGCAGTCATAAAAGAAACATTTTTCGCTAAGAAAAGGTAGGAAACCATGTTTTCTTCTTGCCATTTATTTTCCTCAAGCAAAACTGGAATGGGGACCACATATATTCATGTTTAGTGAATTAAAATCCTCACTCTTCCCCTTAGATGTGTCTAGTGTGTGCAGTGAGCTCCTGCTGCAGTGTGTCAGAAGAGGTTGGACAGACTCCTTTGCCGTGAGACTTAGCCCCTTCTTCCAGTGCAGTGATTTGTACACACTGGCTTCTATGCACGAATATGAAGCTGCAGGAAAGCTATACACAGTTAAATACCTAATTCCCCAGCTGAACAATCCAATTGGTGAGTAATAAATTTATAGGTATACTACGTGTTTTATGGGATTTTTAAGAGAGTTTTTCTTTTCCTTATCCTTTTCACTACTTCCAGGCAAACCAGGAAATAATTCAGCGAAATTTACCAGTGAAAATGAATTCTTCCATAAAATTATCAACAAATCAGAAAGTGCTCGTAGCCTGTTATGCCTTAAATTGCTGGTGTGATTTATAATATCTTAACACAGAGAATTGAATGTTCCCCACATTCTCTTCCAGATAGAGAATTTGTATTAAAAATAATAAAACTTAAAAGTATGCTGGGAATCGTGATTATGCCAAATCTGTGTGCAACTTATGGCAACTACAGGAGACTAGTAGTAATTTTTATTCTCTACAGCATGTAACTCATTTCTTTTTAATGGTAATATGTTTGCTCGGAGTGCGTCTCTTCAGTCTGATAGAGGAAAAACTATAGAGACCTCACACAAATAGCTCCTTTGATATTCTTCCTGATAAGGCCAACCTTTTAGAGAACAAAAATTAAGTTTGGCTGCACATTGTAACATCCATGTGTTTGACCATTGAACGCAATGTGTGGCCATTAGAAATAAAAGAAAAATCAATAGGGTTTCATTAAAACAGCAGGCAATCAGGGCTACGGCACTAGCTTAATTACAGTTTCAGTAGCATTTGCTTTAATTGGAAAGAATAAAAGAAGTGAAGTGGAGTGAATGAAGAAATTAGCATATCTATCACTGTTGTCACATTGTACTGTGGCCTTAAAGCACTGTTTGCTCTTTAGTATCCCTGATGCTTTGTGAGGCCCTGAAAAAATATGGAAAGGCAATTAGCAAATAATCAGATTGCACCTTCGCAGGATTCTAATTAAAGATCTTTATAAGGCTGGGAAGGTACTTTTTTATCTTTAGTATATAGAGCAGATATAATTTGCATCGGTTGCGTTCGCAGGGCGTTGTGCATAATACATATGCATGGCTGATGGAACAGGAAGAGTTTTGTACTATACGTTCGATGCTCTCCAGTGAGAGCTACCCCGCTCTCACACAAAAAGTGTCTTACCTCCAGTAACTGGGTCATTGTCCAGTTGGAAGGCAAGAGGTAAGATATGAAACCAGGGCAAGCAACTGTGTCTCCTGAGCTTGTGCAGGGACAGCACAAGGACACCTCCAGATTTATACCACGGATGGGTATGAGCAGACTGCTCCTTTTGTCATCAGCTAGAGGAGAGGATGTACAGCTGTTAAATTCACTGTCAGGCTCCTAGATGGTTCTTGGTGACCCCCCTAAGCAAACATCTACTCCACGTGCAGAAGGCCAGCCGCTCCATCCCATGTTTTCCCTCCATTGCCACTAGTGTCAGAGCAGGAATTGCCTCCAGTCCCGGGAGTCTTGAAGGTGACACAGGTCACCGCAGAGGCATTTGGGCTTCTGCTAAAGCAGCCTTAAAAGCTGAAGCTATCAAAGACATTTCTTTACAGGCTTTTTCATTTCATGGGCTCACCGTCTGTCAGCAGCTAAGTCGGATCTGTAGTAGTTCATTTCACTTCTATCCCTCCCTATCAGAATTAGGAATAAAACTCTTCTTTCCATACTTGCAGAGATCAACCATTAAAGTGGCTTTTTTACCTCTTTTATGCAGACATCTATTGAGGCCAACGACTACACCAACAGCTAATAGTAGTGAGATCACAGGTAGGCCAAAAATTATGTGAAAGAGCTAATATACTATTCTCACCACTCCTGAAAAGTTAATTCAAATGTCAATTATCTTCTTGTTATTAAATAGCTCGTAAAGTAATCATAACTTTCATGGATTAATTCACTCCTGTAAATTATTATGTGATTATTTGGGGAAAAAAAGAAACATGTTTCCGCTGGCAGATTATTCATGAATGATTCATCCTGATTCATTCTGAATATTCTGGCAAATATTTTATCCTGTCTCGCTCTGTGTCTCACCTCTTTCTTACACAGATGTGTTTTGGGTTTTTTTTTTCTTTTTCATCTTCCCTATGACACGAGGCCTCAAGTTTCTTTGAGATGCTGTAACCCTCAAGCCCCAGCTTCTTGAAGGATTTGGTAGAGTATGAGAGCTCCAAATGCATGTGCAGAGCCAGCGTGCTTGGATAACATCACACAAACACACAACATCAAGGAGCAGTGCCAAGACCAAAGTTTTGGAAGTGATAAATGCAGTTCAGCACCTATGTTTGTAAAGGGAAATAAATACCTACATTTGTAGGTAGGGCCTTACAACAGTTTAAATCATCCTCTCAGCAGCAGATGGTGTCAAAGTCAAATTAAAAAACTGTAAATTAAGCACCCAAAGAGTAGAAATCTCAATGGTTGGCAGACGCTTGCTTGTTAAAACATTGTGTTCACTATTTCTGTCTTCCTTTCATGGTCCTACCTTTATGCAAAGAACAATTCAAAGCAGCCATAAAACAGAGAAAGAAACTAAATATCCTGCTAATTTTTGGAATTACAATAAAATTCTCATTTTTAATAAAATTCTCGCTTCCTAGAGGGCCAACATGCCTGTGGTTCATACCAGACTACAGCAGATAGAGGCTTGCCATCACTTGCTCCCAACATGGGGACCAATGTGCTCTCTCCTCAAGCCACTGTTAGAGCTGCTGCAGGGTGTCCTCTAGGGAGGGCTCCCAGCAGACAGCCCAGGAGCTCTGAAACACCAGAAGATGGTGACACGAGTACAAAGACGTGGGACCAGCTCCCCAGAGAGGAGCTGGAAAGAAGGGTGTGTAGGGGGAGAGAAATGTTTTGATAAATTACTACAAACAAAAGTGAATGGAATTAATTGCAGGTTTTGATGCTGTTTTAAGCACGGTCGAATCAAGCATCCTTTTACGCAGCTGCTATTGAATTAACTTCCTAAAGTTACTGTAAATGCCTTTTGGCCAGAGGATTCTTGAAGGGCAGATATATATTTATGGAGTGGAAACCCAATTTGAGGAGGAACTTGCACAGACACAAACAAATGCCTCAAACCAGTTTGGCAGTACGTGATAACTCTATTTGTAATTAAAGGTTAAAGTATACTTAAACCATTTTGGCAGTTAAAAACAATTTTAATTGAAAATATACATTTGTAATTGCAAATGGAAAGATTTCCTGTAATAGCAGTAACAGACCCATTTTCTAATAAGATGAACAATACAGTTGATGACTGAAGCATCTGTATATAGTTACATACAGCATTTCTGTACTGCAGGCTGCCAATTTATTTCAGCAGTGAAAAGCTTGATTTATTGTTTGTAGCATTACCATCTGTTGTAGTTATTACAGAAATTATATATAAACCAGTTAGTAAACACTTTGCCCCATTGTCTGTTGTTTTGATAATCACCCATAATAACATCTAGCATCAATATGGTCTTTAAACCCGATTTGGGAGTTAATGGAATAAGAGGAGGCAGTCAGTATATGCACCAGGGTAATGTCATTAGGAATGTTTGTGAAGAACAAATTAAATCAGTTGTAAATTGTGCTCTCAAGTCAGCCAGAAAACCAGTCTTGTTCAGGAGAAGGGATTTATATTTTAACCTCGTGCAGAAAATGTACTTAAGCAGATTAAAATAAAATAGGGACTTCGTCGATGGATGTAAATGGTAATTGCTGGAGCTCTAATGGCTTCCTGTTGGCTATGTCATGCAGTGGGCACAGCTATTTTAAAGTTAACCAGTGCTTGAGGTCATACTTTTACAGATTCAGTCATTAAACAGGACTAGACATGTCACTAAATGGCTGATTATTCAAATGATGAGCCTGCTCAAAAGTTACCCATGTCATATTCTGGACAGAGGATTTAAAAAGAAAAAAAATTTAAGGTAGAGTTGAAATAAAATAAGGATGAAATGAATTCAAGTATAAGTCAATAGAAGCATCTGGATGGGGTCTCATTTGTTTTGGATGGCAGACTCTGCTTTATATCAGTTTGGAGTGGCTGGTTAAATTATTCACGTTGGGCTTTTTCTTGTGTACAAATAGTTTTATGTACAATCAGAAGTGTAGCCTCCCAATAAATTATCATATACCAAAGCATTATCTGTATGGGAAGTTGTCCAGGTTGTAGGCATACAAGAAATAGATTTATTATACACTGGAGCAATTTATTATGTGCCTGTGACCATTTCACTTGCCCACCTACATGTCAGCAGGGTAATGCTGTTTTAGCACCGTGTTAGTGATATACTGATAAGTCAGATACAGTTCTCTGAAGACTCTTGCTGCAACAAACTTTTTCCTCCAAGACAAAACATCACTTCTCCTAGCTAATCTTCTCTTTGTTTCATGTGCACCAAAGATGATCAGTACATCCTTGTTTGTAAGTTAAATATTAAGAGCATATTCTGAGTTCCAGTCATATTGGAATTAGCAAAAAGGGGCAAGTTAAAAAGGATGGGGCTTGCATGTTGGTTGGTAAGAAAGAGCCACTAATATTTAAAACACCAGCAACAACTTTGCATGGTTGATATCTATTTTTCTATCAGGGTACAGGAGTTTTAGGTGGTGCCAATTAAAAACAGAGAGGTGAGAGGTGGCTTCCAGGGCTGAGGGCATCCTTAAGAAAGACTCACAATGCCACCGCGCCGCAAACAGAGGGAACTGAGGAGGAAAAGGGCTCTCATGGAGCGAGGTTCTCCAAGCTCTATCAGCAAAACCAAGATATTGTCTCCACCCAGAAATGCCCAGGCTGCCAGTGCAGACCCCAGAGCAGAGCTGATGTGCTGGTGGAGGGAGGGATGGATGGATGGATGGATGGATGGATGGATGGATGGATGGATGCGGGCAAAACCCCAGGAGTTTGATACCAGGCTAAGCTAGGGGCAGAACAATTCTAGGAACATAAAAATGGGCTTTACCCCACAGAGCTTCTAGAACATGGAAAGACACAAAATTAAAAGGGAAACCTTCATGCTTCAGGTTCTGGGGAAAAACCATGGGGTTCTAGCAATGGAAGAAAATGAAGGGAAGGAGGAAACCTGTTGTGCAGGTGGGAATTAAAAAGCCAAAGAGAGAGGAAAGGCAAGGGAAAAAAAAAAGAAAAGAATGTGTTTGGAATATTTTCTGTATGAAACAACTTGAGGGAGAGAGTATTTTTCATAAACTAATACAATTATTTTAATTAAAAATCCTTAAAATATTAATGGAACGCGTCTGAAGGCAGAGTTAATTATAGCTGTGCCACTCAGCTGTAGTTAAGGCTCTGTCAGGATTTCCATTATGAATGCTGGTTTTCTGAGAGGTAATAACTCAGTCAGCCCAAATTTCATAATGGGTAAAACTTTATTTGAAGTTCTCTGCACAGACATGATTTTTTTCCTTACATTTCCTTTGTTTCCCACTTTTCTGAATTGATTTGGTTCTTTTTGAGGTAGGGAAAGATACCAGCATTGAAAGTTTGGGAAGATGGATACATGGATCAAGGTTACTACAGTTTCAGGTCACCCAGCTTCTTTTTGCAATCCTGCAGACAGCAGAGGTCAGAGGCTTTGTAAATATGGAAATCAGGAGAGGGAGATGTTGGGGTTTTTTCCACAGCCAAGGGATGGACTCAGGTGCAGGGGGGAACTGATTCTGGATGTCCTGCACAACCAGCAGCTGTAAGGAGTTGGGGGTAAAACACCAGGAGCTAGAGTGCAGCTTTCAACAGGGACAGGTTGCTGCGGACAGTTTATCTGCCTATCACATAATATCCCAGAATCTGGGATCACCTCAAGCAACTGGGATCCCATTGAGGAATCAAGTAAGAGCACGGAGCTCTGGGGAGAACTGTGCAGACACTTTGGCACACATCTGGTGCATCGTAGGAGCAAACTATGCCTTTTATCATTTGCATGAGCATTTCTATCGATTTCTTCTTAGGAGTGTAAAATTAAAGACCTTATAAAACAGCATTTCTCACACCTAGGGAGGAGAAACTGCTGGTAAGTAGCAGAAAATTTCATGCACAACAGACTATCCACACTTCATGCTTTTTAATTTCACATAAATCTCATCCATTTAGGTGAAATTAGGAATGAAATTCCTAAAATGGAGGAAGTTTGTTATTTTCCCATTAAAAATGTAGAACACAAATTTATGGCGCTCCTGAAAGAAAACCCACTGATAAATGCTGGTGTTCTTTTCTTTCCCTAAACTCAGCCATTAATCCACTTTCACTCTGGTGAGAGATCTGGCTTGCATATACCATATTAGTGTGAAAATTACCCTAAATACGAATGCAACGACGTCGCTTGCAGGCTAATGGCTAATATTGTATGCACTGGGGGGAAAAGGGGGAAAAAAAATCATTGCCTGCATGTTTACTATGTCATTTGTGTTAGTTCTGCTGGCTGATTTTCATATGGCTGCCAGGGGGGAGAGGGGGAACCAAAGAAAATGCACATAGCTTCATTGCCAGCATCATTCTACATCCACACACTGCCGTTACCTTGCATGTTGTGAAGATACCAGCCAGCAGGTAGAAATGCATTCCTTTCTCTCTGCTGCATAGGATTATTTGGTAACTATTTAATGAAAGATTGCAATGTGCTAGTAGCAGAACGTTTTTTCACCTGCTGGGTAGTTGTTCAACTCAACCTACTTAAAGAGATGGGCTGCCATGAGAACACAAAGACACAGCCCTGAATAAGCTATCAGTGATTTTTTTTTTATATATATATATATATATATTTCTTTTTTTAAACAATACCCATGCTAGCATTATGCAGTCACAGGAGTTATTCCAAAGTAAAGCACAGACACTCCACAAGTTTGAAATGTGAATGTTGTAATAAGGAGAAATTACATTTGTTTCGTTTTCCGTCCTTGTTACTTTCTTCCTTCTGATAATAGATTCAGATTTTGTGCCATTATCTGGCCTTATTAAAGGAAAGTGGTATCAAATTTAATACTTCCTATATAAAGTAAGAGAGCACCTGCTCATAAAATGTATTTTCCATGCACCTCGCAAAATACAGGAAAATTAACAAAATGGCTCTACAATATTAGAACAAGGGCACAACTGTTACTATCTGTATAAGATTGATTTTGATGAAGATTATAGGAATGGTATTTGTCTGACAATGCCAAGCACTCAAAATTTATCCTTTTTGTGGAGTTTTTTTATTCAAAATTGTTCATTCTTAACGTGCCATTGCAAGAACTATTTTTCTAAATTATAGCTTTTTTTAATATAGGTTTTAGAAAGTACATCTATGTCAGAATTTTTTTTATATATAATATCCTGGATTGCATTATCACATAGACACGATGTACAAGCCTAGACCCTTAATGCAGGAGAAGATGTAGCCTTTACTGGATAACACACACGCTAACCTGCCAAACGGGACATGTATCATCGAATTGAAATCCGCATTATGCATGAGGCTCCTCAGCTTGGAACAAGACCATCAGCTACAGCAAAATGGATCCATCCCCATCAACAGGAATATTTTAACCACACCAGAATTTCACCTTTTTCTCTTGCAAGGTGCCTGCAACCCTGTGTTAATGAGACTTTCAGTTGTAAAATACCCAGGCTTACTGACCAGCCTTTCCAGATCCAAAGGCTGTCGAATGTTTGAAGCATCATGGTGAAGCATCAGGGCAACCCACCACTCACATGCCTTGCTTCCTAGGTGCCATCAGGTCCACCCAACCTTGTTTTCCTCTTAGGAATGGGTAGACCCTTCCCAGATTGCCCACCCAAGAGCATTTATGGCAGGCAAGACTAGAAGCCTGTTACACCACTTCAAACTCTCTGGAAGATCCTTCGCACTCAGAGGAATCATTGATGGCCCCGTTTAAAAGCTTCTCTTACAGTGATGGAGAGATGAAAGGGACCGAAGCTGGGGATCAGACCTTGATTGATAATTGCAGCGATATCGGCGTGAGAAGCAGGGAAGGAGGGAAAAGCAAGTTGGGAAAGGAGGAGAGGGGGGTGAAACATACACAAAATCGGATTTTTGAGTAGGTGATCTAAGACCAGGCATCTGACAGTCTTTCCACATCTGACTCACAAAGCTAAAAGGTTTTACAAGATGGCATGAAGCTTCCAGCCATCTGTTCCCTTCCAAAAAAAATTATTGCAGGAATATATGGCATCACCGTGCTTTCCTGCCCTTCCCCTATATCCAGTCCTCCCAGTGATTCTCCCAAGTCAAACGAGAAGAGCCATTTATTTACATCCCTAACACATCGCTGTTTGGTAACGTCAGGCTCTGGGATCCAGGGCAACAAAGTGCAATGCATATTGTATTTTATTGGTGATTGAAATAGAGAAAAATGGTTTCTTTTGTATTAGCTGGTCCTGGCAGGTTGCAGGCAGCCAAGCTTGAAGGAAAAGATAAAGTGAATACTCCTTGGACCACATCACTCTTTTAAATATAGCACACCATTAAGTCCAGCTTGGTTTTACATTCTTGCAACATGACTCTTGTTTCAGCTATTTACTTCTGTTTCCACATAAACGTGGGAATTCATAATCCATGGATGCTGCCTATCCATTGCACTGTACTGAAACAGCATGTGCTGAACTCTTGAACTGTAAAATGTATTGATTATTGTTTCCTTTTGTAATTTTTATTTACTCACAGGAAGATTGCTCTTTATTACTCTTCTCAGCATTTCCTTTATATATATATATATGTATATATATGTTGTTTCTACTGTGAGGCCCAGATTCAAGCCCACAATTAAGCACTTCCCTGCAAAGAGAATAAAACTCCTGTCTGAGCTGGTTACTCTAGAAACCTCAAACTGCCAATTCTTGCAAGAGAGTGTAAATATATGCAAGATGCTTCTTACTCACATGTGCAAGTGACTGTAGGTCTCAGTCCAGCAGGAAGTAACAACTGGAAATTCTTACAGTAAGACATTTGTCTATTTTTCAACAGCAGCTTTGCCAGTTACTCTGTAAGGGAGCTGTAGAATTGTCTTCAATAAACTGAAAATTTCCAGGAAATTATGACAAAGGCACAGGAGAAACCTGTAAACCATTGACTGTTTTCATCTCGTTTACCAATGCCCCGTTTCTGATTCATCAATGCTTTCAGCTTTGGAGTGGAGTAAAACCCATCCGTGCTCTCTTTGCTATTTATTTTTTTTTAATGTGGATAAATATTAAAAAATAGAAAATTTAAAAATTATCCAGGCAGATTTTTGACTGTGGTGAAAATCTGTAGTTCACACTGATGGTGACACAGATTTTGACAGCATCTACACCACCACCAAAGCCTATACAGTGACCTGGTGATGTAACTAATCCTCAAGAACGTTAAGGAAAAACAAGCAAACCCCTCAGATAGATGGTGCAGTTCATGGAGTTGATCCATGAGTGAGTATTTTGGGATGTTTGCTTTGGCCCAAAAGCTGTCATCAAAAAAAAAAAAAGAGACCAAACTCATAAGTGCAATTCTCTTGGGAATGATCCTAACACTTTGGGGCTTTTTCCCCAAGAATTTAGGTACTGCCACTGTATCACTAAATACCTCTTTTACAGAGATCTAAGTGCATAACATACACCATACTGCTGGGTCACAAATGTTATCTTCTACAGACTTGTGCACCCTCAGGCATGGATGTTTATACAGGCAAAGAATTAGAGAATCAGAGAAGCACAGAATCACAGACTGACTAGGTTGGAAAAGACCTTTCAGATCATCCAGTCCAACCATCCCTGTCCTGTGGTCAGGGCAGCTGAGCTGACCCTGCCCTGGGGCAGCTTGAGCCCATTGCCCCTTGTCCCATCTCCTGTCCCCTGGCTGAAGAGACCATCGCCCACCTCTCTGCACCCTCCTGGCAGGTCATTGTAGGCAGTGAGAAGGTCTCCCCTCAGCTTCCTCAAGACTAAACACTGCCAGCTCCCTCAGCCACACCTCATAAGATTTGCCCTCAAAACCACGGGCTGTTAAACCACAGAAAAACCGAAAAGCCAGAACGAGGGACCAAAGATAGGTCACCTCTTCCAAAACAAGCTGCTCCCCATTCATGCTTATTCATGAAAATGTATCACATTGGACATCACAATTCCATAAATATCAATTAAGATTCTAGCTTAATTTAGCTCTTTGTCACTAACCAAGTCTGGATAGCATGGATGCTGACTTGGATCACAGAAGGAACTGAATAAACTGGACACTGAGCCAAATTGACTTGTGAACAGGCCACAACTGGAAAAAAAATCAGTCCTAAAAATGGAAACACATGCTGTCTTTCATAGGATCAGTCCCAGTTACTACTTTTAATTAATGATCCAGTTCCACCTCTGACCAATAAATTTATGAATCTGGCAGGCTTCACATTCACAGCCATCAAGCGACATATGTGAAGCAACACCAGCTCCTGGCCAGGTTTGTGTCTGGGATAAACAGCCGTGCTTGTTTGCCTGCCAAAAGCCGTTTACTCACACTCACTCACATACACACAACCAGCCACAAATGTCATCTCAACAATCAGGGAAAACCAGATTTAAAAATTGTCTGTCTGGAGAAATAATCCCAAGCCAGCTCTTGCAGAACAACTGATTCTCCAGGGCTTTCTCCTCCCACTCTATGGACACCCTCATTCCAATCACTCCTTCGACCTCCTCTGGGGAGAGTGTGATGCTAAACTGCACAAAGAACACTTCCAGTGCAACACTGGAGTATCTAAACTGGGAATTACTCAGGAATCATTATGGTGCTTGAAATGCAAACCCCACCCTTGTATTCACTCCCTTGTATACACCAGCTCTTCTTATTAAAAAAATATAGCTCTAAGCTAGGGGGGAAGACACATTATTCCTGAACAAGGAGCTCAATTTATTTTATATGAACTTTTGACAGATATTAAGAGCAATGTTTTCAAAGCCATTAGTTCACTTTCCATTCATTTTTCCAGGCAAAAAGGTAATCCCAAAGCAAAGAGAGATGGGCTCCTCTACCTACCTCAAGTTGGTCCAGAAGCCATGCAGCTCTGTCAGTTTGTATCTTCTTCCCGTAGCTGAGTCCATCCAGCAGTTTAGGTAGACTTAGATGGGAAATGCATTGTGCCAGAAGTCGAGGTTTCTGGGTTTGTACATTATATAGTCCTCCTTTTACAGATACCACCATCCAGAGACCCATGTCAACTGGCTGCAGAGTAGCTTGTGATCTACAGATGTGAGATGAAATGGTAGCCCTATTACTGAATGTCTTCTCTTTCACTACTGTGTTTCAGATCCACTTTTTTGGGTTTTTTTTTTCTAGTTCCTCCTCAGGAACTGGTTACAGGATTTCCCAGGTTACAGGGATATAGCAGATCACAAGCTCCAAGATCTTCCAGTTTATTTCAGTAGGGTCTAGCACCAAAAGTTCAAGACCTAATTTTATGTCCCCTTCATTTTCCTTGTTGCATTTGCTGCTATAAGAGCATTTGTCACCCTTCACATCCCTAGCAGTGCAAAGAACCCTTTCCAGCTGACTGTGAGGCTCTTCTGTAGGCATTCATGTTGCCATGAGCCTACTTGCCTATCAGTTGCTGTTCCCAGTCTCAGCTTCTACAGACAAGGAGATGCAGCAGCACTCATCTGTGCTCTGCATTTCTTTTCCAATAGTTAGGATTTCAAGGGAGACAAAAACAACCTGACAACTTCATCACATCAAGAGAGAGGATAAAGACCAGGAAAACCTGTAATGTTTCCACTGCCAGGTTTATGGAAAGAAAATAGCACACGACCTTTACTATTTTGTCATTATGAGTCACTTTTCAGGACAGCTTCAAGAGAATATCTGAGCAGTTCTTTGCCTTTCTACCCAAAAATGAAACACTACCAAATTTCTAGTCCTCAAAGTAGACAACTAAAGTAAATTCACTCTCTCCAAAGGCCATTGAGCAGGACATAAGCACAGTGCCTTCAGCTGCATGAGTCTGCCAAGTAAACCAAGCACTAGTACCAATGAATCACACCACCCACATTAGCATTTGGCATTTAGCATTTAGATGCCAGGTGTTAGGTGCAGACTTGTTAAGCCAAGATTTTTGCTATCAAAAGCAACCTTGAAATAATTGGGGGAGAAAATTGCTATAAATAAAGAAAATATATTAAAAGAAAGATGAAATAACTTTTTGTCCTAAATTGTAGCAGCTAGCACAGCAGCTGGGTATTCTGACCATAGGGGCACTTTGGGAAAGGTTGGGTGAAATGGCTATGGATGAGTTCCCAATGGCATGAAAGAGGTAACTTTTCCTGCAACTCTTCCATGCCAAACCCCAGAGAAGGTCATTTGCTCCACCTGCCAAGCTTACAAGATCAGGTTTGTGCCTGATGCTAGGATCAAAGGGAAATACTCTTACCTTGTCCGATAGCCTACAGGCTACAGGACTATGACAATGGCAGGACAAGGGGGAATGGATTAAAACTAAAGGAAGGAAGGTTTAGATGAGATATTAGGGGGAAGTTCTTTGCAGAGAGAGTGGTGAGGGGCTGGAACAGGCTGCCCAGAGAGGGGGTGGATGCCCCATCCCTGGAGGTGTTCAAGGTCAGGTTGGATGGGGCCCTGGGCAACCTTGTGTAGCTCCAGGCCTGGAGGTTGGTGTCCCTGTCTGTGGCAGGGGGGTTGGAGCTCTCTGATCCTTGGGGTCCCTTCCAACCCATGCCATTCTATGATACTATGCATACCAGTTAAATCCTGCTCTCTACCAGTAACGTGGGGATGAACTGAGTATATCCTGAGCATAACATCAGGTCCTGATAATAACATATCCATCAATAAGGTCTTGTGATGGCCAGTCACTGCACTTCAAAATTGATAACTTAAAGTAGACCATCTTAAACACCATTCCTCCAAAATAGTCCCCAAACAACCCCAAAAAGACTCTCAATCTTCTTGGGAGAAAGACACTGAACCTAGGACTAGGGGCAAGACTAGCCCTGAAAGGGACAGGTGACACTTGCTTTCCTTCACTTGCCCGTGCAGGTATAAAGTACCCTGCTGCTGAACTCCTTGTTTTTACAGCTCTAAGACTGATATATATGAAAATAAATTGCTTATAGAGTTCATAGTGTAGGTCATTTCCAAGTTGAATGCAATCTGATTTCATACATATTGCTGCTGACTATAATGCCCCATGAATATATCTGTACATTTAACAAAGGCATGAGAGCAGAACAGATGGACTGTTACATTTAAACATCTAGAAATATATTGTCACCAACATCTCTCCAGTGGGATAGAATAGATGTACTTACTTATTTTCACTAGTGTATCCACTCAAGGAAGAGACCAAGCTATGAGAAATAGATGTAGTGAAAAGTTCAAAAAGAGCATTCATGATGAAAATCAACACTTCTAAGGTAGGTTTAGCTGAAGCTTTATGTTCTTCTTGCCTCCAAGACCCAGCTGCAGACCTATAATTTACCTGAAGAACTGCAGAAATACAAACTTGGCCCCAGATAACTGTGTTCTAAAGCCTCCTCTTTCCAGCTCCTTCATTAACCAGGAAAACTTTGAGGATTTCAGGGTGCCTTCAAAGCCAGGAGTTGACTTCCCAGTGGTCTTTACCCACAGCCAGGTTCACTGGAAGTCATGGAGGATGAAGTTAAGGTCTAAAGTTTGCCAGAATAAAAGGACGAAGGATCCAGTCCTGCAATGATGCATATTACTGAAAATGATACAAGTGTAAATCTTCTTGAGGCTGTGTTATAATAGTGATAATGGTTGTACCGTTCACCTAAGCAGTGGGAAGTCAAACGGGAGTCAGGTTATCTATGTAAAGTCTGTATAATGCCCCAGAGTGCTCATTGCTCACTCTAGAGACCATTTCTGAGGTTCTTTTCTTGAGTTGGCCAGCTGATCAGGCACCAGTCTGACAAATTTGAGGATGTCCTAAACTCTGTTTCCACCAACTTCGTACATTTCAAAGCAAGTTTAACTCTGCAGCATTGCCCTGTTTCAGTGCTTTTGGAGATCCCCACAGGGAAATATTTGCCTGTCTACTTCCTGAGCCACTCTGAACATCTGGTTGCCTCTCTTTCTCATCCTCCTCCATGGCATTTTTTCAAAGCTTTGTGCAGATATTGACTGACTGACTAATGGAAGAATGAACGGAGACATTCAGGTAAGCACTTGAACTATGCAGTAAACTTCAACCAGGTGCTTAAAACCTTTCCCAGTAATAGGCTTTTCAGAAGTCAATAAAGAGGACAAATAGCCTTAAGGTTTCAAGTTGCCCAGCATGCAATTAACAACATCTTTTCATTTATTTGTACATTTCAGGGGTATATTTCAAGGCTTTGGGTTTGCTTGCTTTATTCCACAGTTCAAAACGTGCCCTACGAAACACAGACACAGCACTGAGCTTTAGATTGGGCCAAGAAGCTGACAGTGTGATGCATGGGGAGTGCTCCCCGTGGCAAGCAAGACAAACCAGCCAAGATCTTGAGATCTTTCACCACCGTCCTGCCCAGTGCCCCTGTCCTGGGGAACCAAGGAGCTCAAATGCAATAGCCATGGTTGGAGTGAGGTCTGGATTGAACTCTAACCACAGGAGAGCTTTATAGAAACAGGCACCTTGAGCAGAACCTCTTTCCTGCCACACCACCAATGCTCATTGTCCCAAGGTTATCTGCAAAACTGTCAATCTTCTGATTTCTGTCATGGCTTCACCAAAGATTCTGCAAATATGCAAGGCAAAAAAGACCAAACTCTATAGTTATTGTCTGCTGCAAGAATAATATTAATCATTTGTTTTAAATTTAAAGTTATGGGTGAGCTATGCCAGGTTTTTTTATTCCTTTCTTGTAAAGTGCCTTGAGGAACTTGCAAGAAAATAAAATACACTGTGAATTGTGCCACACCATCCAGCTTCTGGGGATTGACTGGCTACTGCTATGCAAGAGCCTGTCAAAGCACGTTCAATGACAACATAAACTGTGTCTTTTTAGTTCTCCCAGCATGAGGGCTAGGTCAAGGGTGCTATTTTTAACTCCCTCATGAAAGACTTCTGCCTGGCTTGTGCATCGGTAAGTGACATCCAAGAGAGACTGAGTCTTCTAGGAGAGGAGTCAGTCGATCCCTGTTACTTCATAGGAAAGTCAAACCCTCAGAAACTAAGAGTTTGGGCTCACAGGGCTCTGGGATAGGATGCCAACCAGCCCATGGTCACCTACCTACATGACTCAGGCAGAAAATACTATCCTAGGTAGACCTGGTCTGGTGATTGCAGATACCTACCTGGTCCCTCAGGCCACTCCTGCACCGAGGGCTCAGGAATCAGCGCTCTAGGTTGTTTTCCTATCCTCAGACCTTGTGAAAAGTCTTCAGAGATGTTTTTAGTAACTGGGCATGATGGATAATGTCCCAGGAACATCGCCTCCTCCACATCTTTCCACAAGTTTCTTCTATTCCTTCCTATTCATTTCACTTCTCTCTTTCCTGTAAAATACACGAAGGGGAGACCATCCAGATCAGTGGAGCATAGTGTTTTCTAGCACCAATACTTGTGTGTATTTCCTGCAAAACCCCTGTATCAGCTGCCCAACCCTCCTGGCAGCCGCTGTTGCTGAGCGCACCGTACATACCCTGCCTGATTAATACCCTGTGACAGAGCAGGGCAGGAGAGCTGGATGTGTGGGAGTTCAGAGATGGATATTTTTGTTATTTTAATTTGCTTGGTGACAGTTTTCAGAGACCATACACTAGCAAATGTCTCTTTCTGCAATAGTTGGAAGAGTCAAAAGTGAAAACCTTTTCAATTTTTACAACCTTGCCTCTGTGGCAGGCTAAGTCATTTCAGAGACTTCCTGGGCAATTTGTCTGGGATCAGGCTATTTCCCCAAGCATCCAGAAAAATCACCTTTTTTTTTTTTTTCCCCTTTTTTCTTTTTTTTTTTTTTTTTTTGTACAGCAGGTTGACAAAAAACACCAAAAAAAAAAAGCCACCTGAAAAACAAGCACACCACTAATGCTCAGCCAAAAAACCTGCAGAAGAGACAACACAAAGCGGAAGGCCATAAAATAGAGCATGAGTGCAATCCTCTCAGCAGCAGTTACTCCCTCATCTTAAGAGTTTTGCCTTTCAAAGCTCTGCTTTCATTTCCATTTCACATCACCAGCGTTCTGGTTGTGCTTCTTTTTAATCACTGACCAATTCGTTGAGCCTATATATTAACGCTTGTCCATAGGCATGGCTATGGATGTCAAGGAGGTGGGGGGAGAATAACAGCCATGGGAAAATAATGGCAGGCTAGGTTGTGTCACTTCTGGTAATTTGGGTTTGATTTTAATAATCACCTGAAGTAATAAGAGTCTTTATGCAACTTTTGTTTTGGAACAAGACAGAATCACAGAATCACAAGGTTGGAAAAGCCCTTTAAGATCATCCAGTCCAACCGTCCCTGTCCTGTGCTAAACCAGATCCCTGAGCACCTCATCTACCCACATGTTAAACACCCCCAGGGCTGGGGACTCAGCCCCCTCCCTGGGCAGCCTGGGCCACAGCCCCACAACTCTGCCAGGGAAGAACTTTGCCCTCCCAGCTGAGCTGACCCTGCCCTGGGGCAGCTTGAGCCCATTGCCCCTTGTCCCATCTCCTGTCCCCTGGCTGAAGAGACCAGCGCCCACCTCTCTACAACCTCTCTTCAGGTAATTGTTGGCAATGATTAGGTCTCCCCTATCACTGCTTACAACTTAAACTTGAATTTATCCTCAAAGAACTGAACCCTAAGTGCTTATTCAGGCAAAACTTAGGTAAGTTTTGGGCAATACCAGGGGGTTACAAGCCACACTGCATGGCCTATCCCTTCCTGAAGTCACACCTTGGTTCTGGGGCATCATTTTTACAATTTCCAGGCAGCCCAGCGCTGTCCCTAAAGCAAAAAGGAAGTGTCATGCAAAGCTTCCCCTGGCTTTACTGGCAAACTCTTTCCTCAGTTTCACTCCCAAAGAACTTTAAGAACAAACTTAACTTTTCTAAACAAAAATAATTTCATCATTTTGTGTGGCATTAACACCCTGCTATTTCTATATGTTATCTATATTTTTCTTGTTGACATTCAACCAATTCAGAGCTAAAAATCCATCCTGCACTTTTTCTGGGGTCGTAAATCATAAAAAGGTTATATTTTATGAAAGCTGAAGCTGAGAAGTAAACAGCATATTTGTATCAAAAGAGTTTCATCTATTAAGCAGCAATGACAGGGCCCTCTGGGCCAAAATCTAGTTTTCTTACTTAAAAAGCTTAGTTCTTTTGTAGACTCCTGCAGGGACCTATAACAGTTGGAATTGGGTTTTTTATGCCTTTGAGGCCTCCAAATGAATGTTACAGGTTTCCATTATTTTCTTTTTTCTTTTGAGAGAACGAGGCTACCTGCTTATTGCCCAAAACCTACACCCTGCGATTGTTCTGTTGTAAAATCTGTCTTCCAGCCAGTAGCCTCACATACGATCAGGCATCCTTAGCGCTGCCTTTCCCTTTTACCCAACATGGGGTAGAACACACAAGAAAAGGGGCTCAGGCAATTGCAGGCAAGTCTTCCCGTTCAAGTTTGTGCTTCTGATTTCTGAAATTACCTTCAGAGAGCAGGAGCCTGCAAAGGTGTATGTGTGTTCCCTTTATACCTTGCAAATATGCGTGTTTTTATTGAGATACTCACGCGTCAGCGATTGTGGAGGAAGGATGAGCCTCTGGAAGCTGGCAATTCAGATCAGCTCCTTCCTTTTCCCTTCTGCGCCGCCTCCTCTGCGACCTTGACTCAGAGGCAGAGGCTGGGTCATCTCGCCAAGCTGCTGGGACTTGGGCACCTCAGTACATCAGAGGTGTCGCGGGGTAGGTACCTCTGTCTCCCACTTCTGAAACAGGTCCCCTGTTGCATCTGGAGCTGTGAGGACAGACATATGGGGTACGTGATGCGGTGGAGTCACTGAAATACCTACAAATATTGCCGCCGGTTCTCAAGCGATTGCTCGGAGCATAGAGCATTGAAGAAGCATGAATAAATCTCTGCAGGATCAGGACCCGTACGCATCGATTTTAGCCCTTCTCACCCAGCAAACGGGCTCAGTTCAGGGCAGGGCAGATTCCTCCCAGGTACAACCCACCCAGTCTCTAAGCCGCACCAAGGCTGAATCGGGCTCAGCACCCACCCTGCTCATCATCCGATTCATCCGTGGTCAAAATTCTCCAGAGCACTTTGCGACACGGTATACACGTGAAACGAAGACAGCGGTCTGCATCTTGCTCCTTATTAAAATGTTGCTATTAGTCCACCTTTGGCTATTAGAAGATGATAGACCTGACCCTTTTTGAATGGTGTAATTTCCAGCCGTGAATATCTATATATTACACTTTGATTACATCACAAGCACGAGTTCAGAGTCAGCAAATTTACCACCTCTAAACTAGTAGAATAATCACTAACAATTAACAAAATGATATATCCGAGTCACAGTAATCTTTTTAGCCACTTTGAACATATATTTGTTCTTTTGATGTCCTGTGTGAATAGGAGTGCTTTATCTGACTGATGATGGGCTAAACAATGGTTCAGAGTTGTAATATAGAACTCAATTTGCTGGAACTATCATCTGAAAGGCCTGGACAATTTATTGAACACTGCAGATGAAAGAAAGGGGAAAAAAAATTTAAAAACTGACCACTTCTAAAATGAAGAAAATAGAGCAGTAAAAGGTATTGTAATATACTTTAATCTTCCTTAATGTAGAAAAATATGAAATGCCATTAAAGCCTCCTTTGAAATGGATGTGTCCGCATGGCTTGAGCACCAAAATCTAGTTAATGAATCTATTGTTAAAGCAAATAAACAGGAAAGCAGCAGAGAAGGAGTGATCTATGCTTTATACTGACTAATTCAGAAGATGAAAGCAGAGAAAAATTAAAGTTAAATTCATATAAATATTACAGCCAAGGAGAATAGTTGCAGGTGTTAAAAAGAGAGAGAGGGAGAGAGAGGAGAGAGAGAGAGGAGGTAAAGCGTGAATTTTCATTCAATTCACAAGTCACAACCAGGAGACATTTTTTGTGTGAGAGCAAAGTCAGGCAAGATGAAAGCATTTCAAGGGGCACAATAATTAACATTTTAAAAGGTTTAAGCAATAAAATAATGATTCCACAATAACAGCAATTTAATCATTTTATTTGAGAAATTAAATTGATTGCTAGTGTTCATTTGTAAGAAGTGGCATTTACTGCGTTTGTTAGAAGTTATCAAATCGTGTTCCCGTTTTAATAGTTGGGCTTTTTTAATACCTATTTAACGTTCAAGCAGAGATGAGGCAATCATTTGCATGCCTCAATGATCATGCCCAACGCTGCATTTTTGATGCACCCACCCGTGTTTAGGCTATGGATAAATGCTGCTAATAACGGTGAGGGAAGAGCAAGGCAGGGCAGGATGTGGAGCTGGGATGCACTTGGTACCAGCAGTATTTAGCACCAAAGCAATTACTTCATCCAGGAGACACACAAGCATCTGGAGATCCTCTTGTGGGTCTGGCTCCACTTCCACCATGACACACCAGTAATTGGCAACATGTCACTGGTGATGGCTCTTGTAAGCCTCTGTGGATGCTGGGGAGGGAGAAGATGTTTCCAGAAGCCTGAAATGGTCCAGGTGGGCTCACTGTGAGCACAGAAAGTGCAGTGTCTTTCTGAGCAGAGGGGATGGAGTCTCAAGGCTTTCCTCCTCCTCACCCAGGATGGGGAAGGCAGAGGATGGCTGTGCTTGTGCATGGGTGCAAGGCACCTGGGTTTGGCTGGGAGCAGCTGGGAGCTGCTTTGGATCCTGATCAGTGAAATATGTGCTCTCCATGTGAAGAGCATCTTGCAGGACTGGAAAGTGATGCTCAGGGAAAAAAAGGTGAAGCCCAGCCCTGCTGAGGTCAGTGGAAAGATTCACATCAATTCCAGTGGGTACAAACACAGACTCATTCCATGGTAAAATATATATGTATATATATACACACACACATATACATTCAAAAATCCTTCAAGCAGCTAACACCAAGTATGCAAGATGGGCCCAGCTCCACTTCAGCTTAGATCCACAAGAGAACGACCGGCTCCTAACTCTACACATCTTTTGCAATAATTAAATCATGGCATAGATAAAGTGAGCAAATCATATATCATCTCAACCAGACTATCCATATAATTGTCAAAATCTAATTTAAATGACAGATCCGCTGCAGCATACGTTTTGTGTACGTCTAATGAATTTGTATTTCCAGACCATATATTTTAACTTTCTGATTGCATTAGTTCTTTGGTTGAGTGTCCACACACCAAATAAACATCTCTAAGATAATGATAATGCACCACTCTGTTTTCTATATCTGTCCGGATCAGATTGTAAGATGAGATGATGCTCTCATAGCTGACAGTGGCATGCGCTCTATTTCTTCCCCCCCACACACACACCCTCCCTCCACCAACTCCCCCTCCCAAAAAACGTGCATTGTTCAAAATTGGACTATTTCAATTTTCCTTTTAAAACCATAAGCTTTAACTCTCAGAGGTGGGAGTTGTGTAGGAAGAAGCTGCCAGGTAACAGATGTATCTGTTAAAGTTGCTGCTTGAGTGTGGACAGTAATAGGATTTCCAGAAATGAACTGCTATTTTGTGAGGCACTAACACAGAAATGTACAATGGGAAATGAGAGCTTGAACTTTGCTTCTCCTGGAGAATTGAACCATCTGTTTCAAAGAAGAGAAAGAAAAAAAAAATTATTTGAAAACAAGCCATTTTCCATTGCTTATCCTTTAATTTATATTTAATAAGAGCAATTTTTGCTTTGTTTTTGGCAAATAAAAGGCCAAACATTTATAGGATAAATTCAATCTGAACATGTGTCTATACCTATGTCTCTATCCATACCCATCTCTCTGTATCCAGCTTTCTGCCTCTCTTTGCCTGTGTCAGCTCAGGACCACGCAGAGATGCTGTATGAACATTTCCTTTGATAGGGTTACACCAAGGACACTTTCTGTTCCTATCTGGCCACCGTGCAATAGCTTTATAGCTTTTGAGATGTCCGAAAAGATTTGTGCCATCTCCTAACTGGGAAAAGGTAGATGGATAGATGGATGGATGGATAGATAGATAGATAGACAGACAGACAGACAGATAGATAGATAGATCGATAGGAAGCCCCCAAACAAACATGTCCATTCAAGGCAACAGCTGGATGAAGGATAAAGTTTAGGTCCACCGAGTGACCATGAAGGATTTACAGAAGGCTACAAAAGCTGATGGTGCCACAGAGCTCCTGACCCCCCCATTAGTCCACCTCCAACGGCCCCTCAGCTCACCCTGAAGCACACAGCACTAATTGAAAAGTCTTCCTTTCTGCCCAGAGAGAAATAATTCCTCATTCATTGACTGACCTTTCGAGTTCTGTAGCAGGTTCTGTGTACAGAAATGCTTTGAATCTGGGAAACTGGTGGTTGTAATAAATACCTTCAGTCTTCCATTCTCTTTCTATTAAAAAAAAATAAATTAAAAAGTGCACTGTTCCAAATGCAAATGCAGATAACAATTAAAAATTCCCTGCAACATGATACAAGAGGAAACGTTTCCATTACAGTCACACAAGCAAATGTATTCCGTAGTGAAAAAGGAGTCATTAAAAACCTCGCCGCTGTTCGGTACCGAGGTCAGGATGTTTGCTGCCCCATTGTGCTTTTCTGGGGGGCCGGGCTCCTTGTGCCCACCCTGAGCTCTTGCCAGCCCAGCAGCTGTGGGTTAAACCCAGCAGTTTCAACCCAACTTCCAAACCCAAACACCCAGCTTATTAAACCCCGGGGGCTTTACACAGTGCCATCAGCAAGTGCCAGGACCGGGTCCCTCATTTCTTTCTCTTGCTTTTCTTTGCAAAGTGCTGCCACTTTGATAAGTGACATTTCTTAGGGCAGCCTTCTTATTACACATTTAGCACCTATTCCCTGCTTGGCCGATAAGCTGTTCTGCAGCCCAGCACTTGCCTATTTCCCTCCCACACCCCCCTTTAGCTTTCTAATTCTCCTCTTCACCCCAATTCAGTGGCAAAATTCAATTAAGGCTGGTTAAAAACTGGAAGTGCAAGCGAGTGACGCCTGGCACAAGGGCAGGCTGTGAACTCTGCTGGTGCGAGCGGCAAGTCGAAAGGGCTGGCCCAATATTTCAAATTATTTCTTGGGTTTGGGTTGTTTGACTTGGGTTTCTTGAGATTATCTTGACCCCGTTGTGATTTCACCATGGCTGCAAAAAACGGAGAGATCCCCTAATGCCCTGGTGTCTACTTTTCTTATATATATAAAAATACAGAGAGAGAATCATAGTATCATAGAATGGCATGGGTTGGAAGGGATCCCAAGGATCATAGAGTTCCAGCCCCCTGCCACAGGCAGGGCCACCAATCTCCAGGCCTGGAGCTACACAAGGTTGACCAGGGCCCCATCCAACCTGGCCTTCAAGACTTCCAGGGACAAGTCATCCACCCCCTCTCTGGGCAGCCTGTTCCAGCCCTTCACCACTCTCTCTGTAAAGAACTTCCCCCTAATATCCAATTTAAACCTTCCTCCCTTTAGGTTCAATCCATCCCCCTTGTCCTGCCATTGTCTGCTCTTTTAAAAAGTTGATTCCCCTATTTATGCACATATATAAAAATAGATATATATACATATATAAATATATATATATAACTATTTATTCTAAAGTATATGTACAAAATTCTAATATCTACATCTCTATGTGTGTGTAATTTAAATTTCACATTTTGCTTTGCCTCATCTGGGGCTGTTGATCAGATCGCTAGTTCCAGCAGTGATAACGGCACTGGGGCTCAGAGGTGGGATGCTCCCAGCCCTGGCAAAAGTCCACCAGGAGTAGGAGGCAGGAGCTGCCTCAGCTCTCCCAGAGCAGGGAAGTTAGATCACTTTGGGCTTTTAGAAGCACTATCTTTTAAACAAAATTGCAAGATGGTGAATAAAGTGCAGTCTGAAACAAAAGCCTTAGTGATCTTTGGCAGATTACTTTGGGAAAAGTATGGCCCATTTCAGAAAAATCAAAGCAAAGAAAAACATTGACTACAATTCAGAAGCCTAATGTATTATTATGGCTTTTTATGGATTTTATATATAATTTCCTGTAAAGTTAAGAGGTTGAAGTGATCTCTTACATTCGGCTGCATTATCAGCATAGCACCAAACAATTTTCTACATCTTATTATGTTCACAGTTGACATACTATTAGAGAAATGTGCAGCTGTCTTACTCTGCTATTCATTTCCTCATTACTATTTTATAAATATATGATTAACAGTTATTGCAGCTGCCTAATTCACATTTATTGCAAATGCAACCCCACAAATGAATGTTCAAAGCAAAGAGATGTGGTTTTAGAGTAATTTAAATTTTACAGTTCCATTTACCCTGCTTTTTAATTTACTGTATAATGACCCTATTAGAATAAAACACATCTGGAAGTTCTTTGGGGAACATTTAATTTTCTGTGGCTTCAGTACTAACAGAACTTGTACCATAAAGGCCACAGATGCTTTGAACACTGTACAAATTTTCACATTTTATGCCAAGATGCTGGTTAATTGTACAGATGAGACAATTACTGGAAGGCAAAAGATAAAGTTCTCTCTACCTTGAAAGCAAATGGAAAAAAAATCTCACCCTTAGAAAACTGCTTTTTGGTAATGGTCAGATTTTACCACCCACTCTAGAATAGGGAAAAATTTGAGTTGGAACATGAAATCTACCCAAAATTTTCATATCAAAACCAAACAGCGTTTTTCAAAGTCCTGTGACTTTTGCTTAGTCTTAATACTCTCATAAGTAAAGGGAAAACGTTCTCTCACATGACTTTCCCAGCTTTGCTGCCAGCCTCTAAGCTTCTCATCATCCCTATTAAGTGAAATAGTAAATCAATGAGACCAGAGAAGGCTTTGGAGGTCAGCGAATAATTCCATAAGCATCCCATATTTACAGTCTGTGGCAAGGATACAGATGCTGCGAGTCCCAGCCTGCCATATTAGCAGAATCATCCTCAGAATTTGAAATTGATTTGAATATTAAATACAGATCACTGCAGCAGAGCTCTTTTACAAGAAAGGATGTGAATCCATTCTCATTGATTAGTTAATTTATGTTCTACAACTAATCGAAACACAAATCTCATTAGCCACAGGTCAGTAAACTTGGGGAGGGGGAGAGAAAAAAATCATTTGGATAGCCCAGTTAGCTGTAAAGATATAATTATAAGCCAAACTGGTTTAAAGCTCGTGCAACGGGCTGTCAGCAAGCCATGGTGTGACCTCTCCTCAACGGTGTGGGTCTTAAATCTATTTTTAAGTAAGATGGTTGCAGGCACTCAGCTATTACAGCGAGAGCAACGCCATCGGCTCGGTCAGAGGCACAGCAAAGCAACACAGAAAACGGAGCGTTCACACCACGTATGGGCAGCTTAAGGAATCATGAGCAACATTAATTAGTTAATTGCCGTCTCCTTCTAATCTGAAAAAAATAAAGCACACTCTATGGCCTCACCAGCCTTGCTCCAGTACATTTCAGCCACCTCCCACGCAACCTCGGATACCATCAACACCCAAAATGCGGCCAGGTCAGAGATGTATTGTCTGGTTTCTCGTGGCTGTGCTGTCATATTTCTTCACCTGCAAGCAGCAGCATTTGCCTGATGTATTTTCAGGTAAATAACTGACACAATTTCCAGCTCAGAGGTGTATAAATACGGAAGCAGACACGCTAGGAACTTTCTCAGTTCATTGCTGAGCACTGTTTGATGAATTGGAATTTGACAACTATATTATAATACAAATAATTTGCTAATTAAATGAACATTTTCCATGTGTTATGTAGGTTTTTCTCCATTTATATGAGAAGTAATGGGAGTCATTTCATTAAAAGCTCATATGTTGCACTACAATTTTACCCTGAAGTCTTTTAGCAACAAAGTTTTAAAATCAAATTATTATTCCAGGCAGACCTCTATGTATTTCCGCAGTACCTTACCTTCTGTAATTGCTTTATACTATATTAAATGCATAAAATAATATTCAGTAGGTAGTAATAGTAATAATAATTCGGAGCTGCAGAGCTCTGTATACACACAAAATCAGGAGACAGGCAAACAGCAAGAGGTACCTCCTATTTGCAGCCGAGCAAATGCGGGCACAGCCAGGGAAGAGACATGTCCAAGGGCATATAACGGCTCAGTTGCAAAGCTCAGCACAACATGAGAGCCCTTCTCTTCCTGGCAGGGACTCAACAAGAGGGTAGAAGGCCAAAGTGAAGGTGATGGCACTGCGAGTTGTGCTTGTTGCCTTCAGCAACACCTCCGGAATGGAGGCAATGCTCTCCAGGATGCAGCTCCTCTCTGCAACAGAGCTCAGATGCCCCCTGTAACTGAACCTCCATGTCTACAGGGCTTGGAGGAGCAGAACCAAGGTGTGTTTTGGAAACCATCCTCATTAATCAAGAGGAATAATGTGGAGGCTTTCCACATGAAGTCAAAGGGGCATCATGGCAGCAAGACAGGAAACATGATTAGTTCTAAACAAACACTGTTGTCATGTTGGGTTAGTGTCAGGTTAACTGTGTTTGTGGGCTTCCATGTGTTTATTTGACTCTGAGTTGTTTGGTGTTCTTTAAGAGCCAATCTATATAGCAAGGATCAAAGCAGCCTATGTGCATGGCAGCGCTCCTGCTCTTTCTGGTTGTCTCAGTGAGAAATATGGGAAAAGTTGCTTCAGGAGCTTCAGATTTCTCCAGCAAACACCAAGCTTTGATGCCTCCTGAAAGCAGCAGCACGGGGATTTAGAGGTCGTGCTGATGCGAAATCTCTCTACTTTAGTATCAGCCAGAGCAAAAGGCAGAAAACTAGGAAGCTCCTGTGTTCCATTCTCAACAAATTCAGTGACTCATTGTATAACCTTTGGGAAGTCACTTGACCTCTTTGGCATCCATTAACCCACATGAAAATTCAGTAAATTGTAGGACCTTGCTGAAAAGCAGATACTTAAAACTGAATTTTCCTTGGTAAATAAATGAGAAAAACAACCAACAAAGAAAGGCACTGTTCAAAACTCATCTCGTGACCCCATTATTCATGGATCATTAGTGTAATAGGCCACATGGGATCCATAAAAGGCATTATTGCCTTTTATGTCATTGCGTATTTAGAGAGTGATAATCCATATATTATTGAAACAATATAGACTCTAGCAACTCCTTCCAACCTATTTCCTAAGATCCTGAGATTTTAAAAAAAAAAAATAACCAAGGAACATACCATATATCTGCATGTGACTTAGGGAGTAATAGTAACTACAGTGCATTTACAACAAAAACTCCTTTTAATCTCTGGACTGAAAGCATCTAGTTCACATTATGGTAAGTAGTTGGCAAATGATCATTTTATTAAGTTAAAGGCATTCATTAGTGCTGCTTTGAAAAGGCTATGAACCCTACCCCTCCCTGCAGAGAAGTATTAATGCATTAGATGGCTGAAAATACTGATAATCAAATGAAGTGCAAACAAAAAAGCTGGATCTAACGGCTAGACCTTGGGCATATATGCAATGTTCCTTCTCTTGGTTCAAACGTCATTATCCTGCATTCTGTACTTCCCTGTTTTCCCCTTTTCTGCAATGTATGGAGACAACTACTTCACACTATGCCTCTGAGGAAGGCATAGGAAGCAACTGTCTTGAAATTAGTTCTAATAATAGTTAGAAAGGAACAAAACCAAACCCCATTTGAAACAGGAATGTGTTCGCACGGAGTAAGGTGCCACAATTGCCTTGTATCTTGGCTTTATCATATTCCTGTTGTCTGCAGCCCACATTATCACAGTAACTGTTGGAATTGGGTCCATAAATACCGGTGAGACTCTGCACCCAGTGTATCAAGCACTACCCTAAAAATACAAAGAGATATAAAATCTCTTATATCCACTCAGAAAATGTGGAGGGAAGGAACCCTTTACCCTCCTTGGTATTTCTTATTTCCTGCAGCTATCAGCACCGAGTGACGATACCTGCTACTCTGTGTGAAGATACCAAGGCTACTCTGCCCTGGTCAGGCCCCACCTGGAGTGTTGTGTCCAGTTCTGGGTTCCCTGGGATAAAAAAGACAGGGATATCCTGGAGAGAGTCCAAAGAAGGGCTACGAAGATGATTAAGGGCCTGGAGCATCTCCACTGTGAGGAAAGGCTGAGTGAGCTGGGACTGTTCAGCCTGGAGAAGAGGAGACTAAGGGGGGACCTAATTAATGTTTATAAATATCTTAAGCATGGGATGCAGGGGGAAATGGCCAGCCCCTTTTCAGTGTCTGTGGGGACAGGACAAGGGGCAATGGCTGCAAGTTGGAGCACGGGGAGTTCCACACCAACATGGGGAAGAACTTTAACCCAGGCTGCCCAGGGGATGTGGAGTCTCCTTCTCTGGAGATATTCCAGCCCCATCTGGACCCCTATCTGTGCAATATGAGCTGGGGAGCTGCTTTGGCAGGGGTTTGGACCTGATGATCTCTGGAGGTCCCTTCCAACCCTTACAGTTCTGTGATTCTGTGATTCTATGATACCCACACACCTCACACCACCGACTGCCTCCTCCTGGACTCCAGCCAGCAGGCCAAGAGACAGCTGTCCCTGGTTTGTGGCCCTGTTTGCCAAAGCCACCACATAGCAGTTCTGCAAGCTGCTCTGCTTACGTGGTTGCTCCAGAACCTGTTTCAATCAGTGTAACTGTGCTAACAATGATCTGCTGCTCAAACAAGTCCAGCTCACCCAACTCATGTTGACCAACAGTGGGTGAGGAGAGGAGTACCTGAAGAGCTCAGCCAGCAGCTTGGAGTAGAAATCTACTTCCAAAGGTAAGGATTTTGGCGATGACCACAACCTTTTCCGTCAGAGCCATGCAGGGAGTCCCTAAATGGGACAGTTGACCTAATTTTAAGGCTGCCATATATTGTTGGAGTAACGCAATGTTGCTTTGTTAGCAAGCTCTTGATCCTTATCTCCAAAAGCATAGAGTTAATAGGGTGGAAAACATTGCAGTACAGCCAAGGAGGACAGGGAAGGCCGCAAGATTATCCAGATTGGTAAATTCAGGTCACTGTGAATTTTAATAGGTAGGCAACATCTCTGCTCATACTTGTGACAGATTTGTGTCTCATCTCACACCCATTCTGAGAAAGATCCTGCAGAAGTAATAGGCTCCTGTATCCTCCCCAGCTTCCCAGGCAGCCAGGCTTCAAATTTACAAAGAAAGAAGATTTTCTGAAACCTGTCTTTATTACTCTGTGATTAGGCTACTATTACCTGGATGGGGGCAGAAACAGGAATATAAAAAGATTTTCTGCATTGCCCATAATCATCCTGCTTATTAAACACAGTCTTGCTCTGGCAAACTTTGGGAAAAAAAAAAATACAATATTTTATCAAAACACCCATTAAACTGTTATAGGCCTTTTCTTCCTTTTCCCCCCATCAGAGCTGATTACTGCGGGTGCACGTCGCTGAGTGTAAACAACACCAGCTTTCTCCTTTTATAACCTGACAACTCCCTCCTCTTCGCTCACAGATGCCAGAATCTAGTATATGTCATGTTGCAATCGCTTCCATGGCAATGGCAACTGAAGATAAATAAATAAAACCCTACCTCCAACATGACAGTGAAAAATTCAAACCTCCTAAGTTTCCGTAGCGGGATGGCAAACTCTCCAGAAAGGAGCTGGATTTGTGATCTTTATTTCACTTTCTATTTTGCATTGGAAAAGGCTTGTCTCATGATCCCTCTTCATTCTTCTTAAAGAACCAAAAATTACAATGCCCCATTGTTCTTCAGATGCCTTGGGCTGACCTCTAGCGCTCCTGCAGTGTAGCTGGGTTTGAGGGAACATAGTAAAGTGCCTACAAGATTGAGAAACATGGTGAAGGATCCTCAAGCTTCCTGACTAAATCAAAATCTCTTCTGTGTGTTTATTTTAAATTATTTGCTGCTATCTTAGAAATTGATGCTCTTCTTTTTCAGATACCAAGTCCCCCATGTGTCACTGGTTGAAGAAAAATCATCAGCTAAATATTACATGATGATGTTGAGGATATTTTTCATATTGGCTTGCTAAGGTGTAGTCAGTTGTGTTAAGACATGTCTCTGTGGAGGAAAGGAAGAATGTGTAGAAGGCTGCAAATCTGATTATACATAGATCTGTTCCTTAGGTGGGAGTAACAATGGACAGTCCACAGCCTATCAGCCTCTACATAACCTCTTCACCAATGATCTTTACCCACAGATGAGAAGGCAAAGGTTATGCAGTTTAATTTGTATGATCCTATGGAGCAGTGCTGTGGTTTTCTTTTACCATCAAGAGTCAAGCCTCTTCTTGACTAACTGTATTCAGAAGTAGACAGTTTACAGTCTCCAGGCTGCCAAACTAACAATATTCACAGGCACTATCAGTCTGTGAGGCTGCAATGATGTATGTTGGCTAACAATGTGTCCCCTTACATTTTAATTGGGAAAAAAAATAGAAATATGTCAAGTAGTGAGACATCCCACTCCAATTTTTTTTTTCCTAATCTGCTCTGCAATAGCTACAAAACAGTCTGGATTTTCCTCAAGGCACAAGTAGCCACATGAAAATTATAGATAGATATTCCGTCTGGTTTATTGGGAGAATTTACTCACAGCTGCAGTCACATTGAGACATCAGCTAGGATATGCAGGCGGGCAGGTTAAATGTTAATTTCCTTTCTACTGTACCATTTTCTAACCTCTGTCCATGAATCAAAGTGAGTAAAAGCTTCTCCACTTAGAGACATAAAACAAATTGAACAAATTATGTTACTTAACTGAGGAAGGACCAGTTAGTTCATTGATTTTTTATTTGGCTTCAGATGTTCCTTTTTAATTAATATGAATTTGCAAACATGATTTTTAATTTTAGACTGTTATTTCCCATGTATCCCAGCCAGGCAAAGTAACACAGCTCCACAAGCACTCACCTTATCTTGAGCTAAAGAGAAAAATCCCGACTTTGGTTGCAGCTGCTCAACTCCATTAAAGCCAACAGCCCAGTGCTCCACTCTTCCACAAGTGCAAGTCAGGAGCAGCATCACTGAAGCCAGGTTTAACACTGGGAGGAATATAAAACCAGGCCCCATGGGGCTTGAAAGCTGAAACAGCCACTACAATACATCTAAATGAATTTAAAACTAGAAGCCAGGGGATTAGAGTACAATGTGGTTATCAGGATATGAAAAACAGCCATTAACTTCCCAGTTCTTTTAGATGGGTCATGAATCATAGTCATCAGCAGCAACAAGTTTCTTAAGCTGACAGTCTGCTATTTAAGGAGTACAAGAGGAGAGGGGATTTAAGCTTGAGCCGAGCTGAGGTACATTTCTCTTTCTATGGCAGCACTGACAGCATGAAGAGGAAATGTTTAATACTAATGGGGACATTTAAATTTTTTACTTAGAGGATATTTTGGTAAGTATCTAAAAATTGTCTGAGTTTATTCCTACACCGAGGGAGCAAAATTTCCACGGTAGGCTCTAAGCACACATGTAGAGGTGCAAGAATGCATGTTTTAGAAAAGCAGATGCACTCACCATTGCAGATTTTGATCTTGCAGGTGAAACTCTTTCCCTAGAGTGTTAATTCCCTTGTCAGTCTAGCATTAATAAGATATCTTTGCAACAGGAAATATGCTTTCACTTGTGGTGCTGGTGGTCCATCTCCGTCCTACCCATTAGCTCTTCTTCTTCTTCTGGTAATGTACCCTTCTCCCGAATCACTCATTTCCTCTCTCTGCTCTGCTGCTTTCACAGTAGCCTACCCTGTTGCATATTCTCATGCTGTGTTTTATGTGACAGCCTTGGATGCATCCCTCACTAACTTCAACTTTTTGGGCATTTTAGCTTCTAGGACATGACCTTCTCACTGCCTACACTGACCTGCCAGGAGGGTGCAGAGAGGTGGGCGCTGGTCTCTTCAGCCAGGGGACAGGAGATGGGACAAGGGGCAATGGGCTCAAGCTGCCCCAGGGCAGGGTCAGCTCAGCTGGGAGGGCAAAGTTCTTCCCTGGCAGAGTTGTGGGGCTGTGGCACAGGCTGCCCAGGGAGGGGGCTGAGTCCCCAGCCCTGGGGGTGTTTAGATGAGGTGCTCAGGGATCTGGTTTAGCACAGGACAGGAATGGTTGGACTCAATGATCTTAAAGGTCTTCTCCAACCTAGTCATACTGTGAGTCTGTAATTGGTTTAGTTACCACGGATGTCCTGGCCTCCTCAGGAAATGGAAGCAATACTCAGGGATCTAGATTTATCAACTTTTTGCTGCAAATCAGGGTATCTGCAGAGGTAAGAGAATTCACAGTGATGCTACTCCTGAATTTTCCATGGTGCAGAACCAGGGAAAGCATACACATGAGTACTCACATCCAAACATTTTGTGAGAAAATCATGGAATATTGGTGAGGAGGGTTGTAAACGAGCTCAAGTGACTTGCAGCTGAAGTGTAAAAAACCACAGATGACATACTAATTGCTGTTAAGCCTTGTGTGTTGGACAAGTAGAACATCTTTTCTAGATAACGTAGGCTTGTGACAGACTTGGAGGCAACCTAAACATGTTTGAGAGTCCTGCCCTGCTGTGGGATAGATCAAAGCACCATGGTAAAAATACAGGTGAAAACAGCAGGTTTGGTGATGCTTTAGCAAGGACCGAGCTCCACAGTGCCCACGTCCCCGCCTGTGTGCCTCTCTCTGCCTGGGCGTTACCTTAGGGATTCCCCAGATCTCCAGGGAACAAAACCAAATTTCCTCTTTGCATTTCATCCATGGTTTTGTGGTTGTTCCTGTGTCCTGCCTGTGCCAGCTCACATACATTTATTACATCATGAAACAATAATAGTAAGTTCATACCTGTGTCTATGACACCTCTTTCCCAGATGATGATCTATCTGCGTGAAGCAGGGACATTCTCAGAACTCCAAGAAAATGCCACATTTCCTAGGACTCCTATGAATGTTGCTTGATGTTATCTGGGTGGAAAATGGGAGGCAAAAAATAGCTTTTCAAGTATTTGTCAAGGAATAAAGGTTCCAACACAGTAGTGGCAAGTGTTCATACTCTGAGCTGAATTTTGGTACACACAGAGAAGATTTTCAGTTTGCACTCAGAGTTCATCCAGCAAAGACCCTTGGCTTTAATTCCCATTTACCATCAGAATACATGCGATTGCTCAAAGTTTGCATGGATATGTATATTCAGCCAGTAGAAGAATGGTGAAGATGTTCCTTTCCCTCCCTTAGCTGGTTTACCCCCCTTCCTTGGAAAGAGGTAGAGTGAAAAAGTTGAGGACAGTGATTTTTTCCTTCCAAAATTAACAAGAAATTAGAAAACTAAAAGTTACAAAGAAAACCCTTATCTAAACACTCGCAGAGAAAAGGTTTCTTTCCCACTTTAATATAAGAACATCTACACACAACCATTAGCAGGCTGGATTTCTTTTATCTTTCCTCTTTTGCTTCCATAAGCCTACTTCTGAGACATTCCTTGTTGATACTCAGCACTACTGGAGCCAGCTTACCTTATGGCTAAGGAACAGTCACAAGTTCCTTTTGATCCCTCCACCACCTGGAAGAGAAACAGGGTGGCAGAGCAATCAAACCTACTGAGGGTGAAACTGCTGCTCCTCTGCGCCCTTGTCCCCTGCCCTGGAGCCAGGGGAGAGGAGACCATCACAAGCGAAGGTGACCAAGACCCCACTGCTCTTGATGTGCTGGAGCCTGTGGTGGGGTAGATCTTGTTCTGCTATCAGTATAATATTGTACCTTTCTTCTGCTTATGGTGTTAAAAGTTAACCTAAGGCAAAAATGTAGGTTATGGCATAATTTATTAAAAAATCAATACCATATTCCCCAGTAATGGCACAAACACTACAGCTTATAATAGCTTTACTGTAGTACAGTATTTTTTTATCATTACTTTCCAATATGATAACACTTGTTCTAAGGTCAACAGACATCACATGATGAGGTAAATATTTGGATAAGCACGAGTGGCCAGAGCGGGATGCAGTCTTAAGCTGGTGCACACGTCAGGCCGAGCTCGCCACAGGGTGGGATGGTGCACACACAAAAAGCATTGCAATTAGAAACATGATGTAGATCCCCACTTTACATCCTTACAAGAGTTACAGAAGTAATGTGATGCAGCTCGTTGATGGCTTTCTGAAGGCTTTTCTGCAAAATATCTCCTCTCAGAACTAGACACAAGCCCTTTTCTACGTCAGAGCGTCTCCAGCTCTCTGCCAAGCATGGACCAGCATCCAGCACGAAGTCCAGTATCCCCAGAACACGGACTCTAAGGGGCTTATTTGAAAATTAATTCCTTTCATAGAATCATAGAATCACAGACTGGTCTGGGTTGGAAGGGACCCCAAGGATCACAGAGTTCCAACCCCCTGCAACAGGCAGGGACACCAACCTCCAGGCCTGGAGCTACACAAGGTTGCCCAGGGCCCCAGCCAACCTGGCCTTGAACACCCCCAGGGATGAGGCATCCACCCCCTCTCTGGGCAGCCTGTTCCAGCCCCTCACCACTCTCCCTGTAAAAAACTTCCTCCTAATATCCAATTTAAACCTTCCCTCCTTTAGCTTTAATCCTTTCCCCCTTGTCCTGCCATTATCTACCCTTTTAAAAAGCTGGTTCCCCTCCTGTTTCTCTGCTCCCTTCAGGGACTGAAAGGCTGCAATGAGGTCTTCCCTTCCCCTCGCCTCCCCTCCCCTCTCCTCTCTTCTCTTCTCTTCTCTTCTCCAGGCTGAACCAGCCCAGCTCCCCCAGCCTCTCTTTGTAGGGGAGCTGCTCCAGCCCTCTAATCAACTTCGTGGCTCCTCTGAATCCTCTCCAACAGTCCCACATCTTTCTTGTATTGGGGTCCCCAGATCTGGACACAGGACTCCAGCTGGGACCTCACAAGGGCCGAGCAGAGAGGGACAATTACCTCCCTGTGATTCTTCTACCTTTCCCCTACTGTCTGTCTCCTTAGTTGCTAGGTTAGCTAACCTATATGATGTAAAACTATAAACAGCTGCAAAGGCACTTTGCGTATGCAGTTGGAGCAATGAAGAATGTCCTCAATGAGATTATGCTAACTTTATATAACTTATTAAAATGAATATCAAACTTTGTTTTGCCTCATTCAATTTTTGATGTTAATTAAGTAAGCACAAGCAGAAGAAAGGAAATTGGATTTGCTACTTAAGGAACTTCCAATAAAGCCATGGATGTTAGTGAGATGAGTTTCTAATAAACATTAATAAGTGTCTATATAACAAGCAGTGCTTGTCTTTTAAGAACATTGGATTTTTCTCACAGGATATGGACAGCAATAAAATACATTTGCAAATATGAAGACATATTACAGGCACATTTTTCACTCCCCGCTTTACCAAACCTCAGATCCCAGCTTTCTGATTTTGTGACCTTGGGAACAATCATGGGCCAAGAAATTTAAAAAACCATTTTAAAATTCATACAAATGTAATTTAGAAACAGCACCGGCTAGATGGGAACTTTAGACAAGATTTTTACAGTGAATAATGCTTTTCTTTGTCCATCTCCGACAAATTTAATGTTGCTACTACATTTGACATCAATCACCCAGTCATGAGCAGCCACATCCTTGGCTCAGCCTAATGATGGGAGAGGAAGGTGTGTAGCCCGGACCGTACAGCTGTGCATATGGAAACACAGGGACAGCCAACGCTTTTATTTTACCTTTTCTGCTGCAGCCAGAGCAAAGCCATTATACCTGAGGAGAAGGGAGGCTTCTCTCGTGGTTACACTCATTTATTGCTCCTAAAATTAGGTGTTTTCTGGGAAATTCATAACTGGTCAGGAGATTGATGTCGATGGAAAATAATGTTTTGGGCAGACTTAGTATGCCTGCTGCCCTTGTGTTTGGCAGCTGGAGTCGGTGACAGATGCACAAGGAGAAGAATTGTTGAGCAAGATGGTGACATTTTCACATCATCTTTTGAGCATAAAATCCCACCTTTTAAACACAAAGGCACTCGTAGGGTGCTGAGGGTGCCACACGTGATGGTTAAAGCCATAAATCTGGCAACAGAGAATATACACACAGCAAAAGAGCAGAGCTGGTGAAAATAGAAATGAGACCTTTTTCATCAAAACAGAAAAAAATACTACTTTTTCATCCCTGTTTTCACCTGAAAAACTTAGCTTTTCAAAATATTTTTTCATGTGAAGCTCCTGCCAGTCCAAAAATGTTACCTCTGATACCATCCTCAGTTACAAGACGAACCTTCTCTGCTTGGACTGATTCCTGCAGTGCCATTAAAATACCCAATTTCCCCAGAGCACCATGCTTAAAACCATTCTGTCCTTCAAGAGGCTTTTGCCTTCTCCTCATTGGATCCCCATCTGTCAGGGAGACCAAACTCTCCCGATCTCCAGGGTTTTCCCTGCTTGTGTGGCATTATGTGAGCAGGGAAAGGCATCACTTCTGCACAACCATCCCTTAGAGCAGTCAACAGGTGATAAATAGTTCGCTCTTCCAGCATAGCACTTGCACCGGTGTCTGCCCATGTAACAGACATCATAGGGTTTTCCTTACCTCACCACTCCAATCTGCTCAGAGGCTTCTGGGAGAGCTGCATACATTTATTTCTGATTACATCGGGCTTTATAGGCTGTTAACACCCACTCAGATGTTGAAAACCAGAATGCCCAAAGCTTGTCCATTGGAAGGATGACTGAGAAAATTCAGAGGTCCCCAGGTCTGGACTTTTAGCAGAGCAAAACTCTGGGCTGCAATTACCAGTCAAACGAACATATCCTGATTGTCATTATCTCATACGTTACGTCAGCAGAGATACTTCTGGCACAGACTGGCCTCAAAGTCACTAACTTCAAATATGTGAATTTGTTTGCCCATAATTAATATGATGTATCTCAGCCCATTCAAAATAATAACCGCATCCCTTCCTGGTAATGAAAAGTGATTAATTTTCAATTATGGTAAGTATCCAATTTTTCACAGCGCAGCACTGGTCTAAGTCACCCTATCTCTACCGTTCTAATTACAGACATTAAAAGTTCCTTATAATTATTGCAGAAAGATCAGTAAAATTAAAAATATTGGTTACTGGCTGCTATTATTACATTTGCTCTAATGCAGCCAAGGCTTAAATTTATGTCGGAGCTGCCAGCCATTTCATCAATCTCTTTTTGTGACTTGTTTAGAACAACTGGTTTTATTTCACGGTCTCAGTAACTGTTCCAACAGGTCTATTAACGGTTTGGCACTCTACATTTTGTAAAGCTTTAATTAAGTGAAACAAGCTAAAAATCACTAATATGTGCCTTTAGCAAAGTAGCAACGTAATTATCTCATTTAACAGATAACTGCTTGTATTTCATTTTTCAAAGCACAAAGAGAAAACTAGCTCTAAATGTCACTTTTCAGGCTCATTAAACTCACTAGAGAAATATCAAATTAGAGATTTCCACTACAAATACTATAATAAACTCTGGGAGCTGATATAAACAACATGAGTATTTGGGGAAGGGGCACGTATTAGAAAATATTCTGGTTTGCAGAATAGATGCTGGTTGCATATTTACAATGAGAACATCACCTAAAATTTTCAGTGGTCCTCTGTAAAAGAATCCAAAGCATCAGATTCAGGATTGTACATATTTTGCAATGTAACCTACAGAATTTTTTATGCAAGAGCCAAATTCTTTATTCTTCCCCCTCAGCCTAATCATCTTTTTTTCCTAATTCACCTTTTCTAAATGACGCTTCTGAACTATGTAAGAAGTGACTGACAGAAGAAAGTTATGCAGGAGGCAGCATGTAGTTTCAAGGTGAGATTTACTTGTGTGTGTCTGGCACAACCACTGGCTATCTCAAATTAAAATACTTATGTTAAAGCCTGAGGCCTGGACTGCAGCATTTTCACATGATAACCAAGTAATAATCCATAGATGGCCACTTGCTCACTTGCCCCAACAGTTTAATATCCCTGGATTTGGGTGGTATTTCCACAAAACAGGCCTTACCTGTATTTGCATTTACTTCAGTGTCACTCTAGATGTATCTGTCCCACATAAAATTCTCCCTGCTGATGACAAAACTAATGCCCATACATGGAGTTTCCTTCTCTGGAGATATTCCAGACCCATCTGGACACCAACCTGTGTGCCCTGTCCTAGGGACCCTGCTTTGGCAGGGGGTTGGACCTGATGATCTCTGGAGGGCCCTTCCAACCCCTATGACTCTGTGATTCTGTGAATCTGTGATGTTTATGGAAACCTGGGAGATGTCTCCACACCAAAGAAGCCAACAACTGGAAATAACAAAGTGAACCCTGGCAATTCCCAGTATGAGCTGCTATACACAAGGACATCCCAGTGTAGGTTAACAGCCCAGGGGTCAGGGGCAGGGTGTATGTCACAGATCCCAAATCCAGGATGTAAAAGTATCCTGCGGATGAATGAAGACCTCACAGTTCTGGTACAACCCTGCAGAAAAGCCAGTCGAATGCCTGGTTGCCTGCCCAGCCACCCCACTCCGTTCTTCAGTCCTCTTGAAACACCACACCCCATCCTGTTCTCCAGCACAGCCGGAGCGTGGCTTACCCCAGGAGCCTGTGAAAGCCACCACAGCTGACTGCATCCGTCCCTCCAAGCTGGTCTGGCAGGGCAGAATCGATGAGGTTACACCAGGGATGCATTTGGCTCGGTGTGACTGATGCTCTGGGATATTCCTAAGAGTACAGCTGCAGACCTGGAAGTAAATACACAGCAATGGTATTGCATTACAATGCATTTGTATTCTGTTGTGTTTCTTATTGTGTATTATAATATGGCTTCTAAGCCTGCTGTAAGGAAAGTTGAAGCAATAAAGCTTGACTGATTGATTGATGCATCACCATTTTTAGGGTCCGTTGCACAAACTATTTTGATAGTGGAAGCCCATAAAGTATAATGTCTGTGCTAAAAGTGACACAATGAAGAAGATGATGCACCTGCTTCAATTTCAGCTTTGAGTCATTATTTAGAGCTGGGGGTCTAGGAGTTGCAAAATACTGCCTTTCTAGTTCCCTACTGGTTCGCCAGAAGATAAATGTCTAAAACTAAGGACCCCGGGCACACAATAATAAAAACCTTTTTAGAGTCTAGACCCTTCCACTAGTTAAAGGAAACCTATTCCCATTTTTCTGTTAGGAAAAAAAATGGGATGCAGTTTCCCAGTGGCAGAGATCAAGTTTTTTATTTATATTAAAAATGCAGGATTGGGGGGGAAAAAAAAGCCAAAACCCCCTCCCAAAAATCCTTGCACAGACAGACCACTGAATTGGGGGGTATATCTGTTTCCAGCTCCTCAGCTCTGATCCCAGCACAGTGCAAAAGGGAGCAAGACTGGACACGCCTCTGTGGTTAGACACAAACCATCCTTGGTAAATTAGCTGACAGTGTCATTTCCATCTAAGGAACACACAAGTTTAATGAAGGACTCTGAAAGCTGAAACCAATTAGATCAAAGTGTTAGCGTAGAATTATTGGTTGAATCCATGTTTACTTTCCCTTTGGTAATTCCAGGCAAATTTCCAAGGTCTGAGCCATCCAAAACTCAACCCTTTCCAAAATCAGCCCTTGGTTCAGACCTTACCAGCCCCATAGGTTGTACAGGTCTCAGAGCTGGCACAAGTCTTGGGAAGGAACATATTCCTTGAGAAGGAACTTTCAGCTCAAGTCTATTTATATTTTTTGGAAGACAACATTTTCCACCACCAACACTAACAGAAGTTGAGGACATACAGATTAGATGGTCCCAGTAAGGATTTTTTTCCCTCAAGCATTTTATAATTTTGGGGGCTATTTTATAGTTTTGGGGCTATTTTAGTCAGAATGAGTGACCATCACTAACACATGCATGAGCACACACACACATAAACTGTGGGCCAGGTTTAGAGCAGGACCTGCCTCAGTTCCTCACACTGTTCCTCCACCACAGAGAAGTCACCCTGCAGACCCTTGGCTGCATGTTCTCATTGTATGTTATCTTCACACTAAAAGCAGTGTAGCTCCACATGTACATTCACCACACCAGCCTAACAAAGCTGCAATAGGGACTGCATCACCAGCAGAAAGTTAGTATAACACCCAGGAACAGGAGTTCTGTGGGTTCAGTTGATGCAGCACTGGACATCAGCAGTGGGCTGAGGCAGGGACATGCTATGGGGACAGGAACCTGGCAGGAACAATGGGCGAGATGTTCAGCCAGAGGGATGCAGCCAGCTTCTTGCCTTTCACATCAACAGTTCCTAGGTGCAGGATAGGCAGGATGAGGAGTGAAACCAAAGAGGAATGAGATCAGACTTTGTTCACTGACCGCAAACAAATTCACCTTGAAATGAACCGTTCTCCAGCAAGTTCATTAAACCCGTGTTGTTCTTCCTTCCATCACATTTCTAGCACACATTTTTACCTGTGGAGATGGTATGTAACATGCTTTTCTTTTACAGTGAAGTGGCTTAGGTATCGAGTGACCAAATAGAGCTGAAGGGAGGTTAAAGAGTGTGACCTATTGAACACTAACCTTCAACTGTTCTTGCGTGAGACACATTTTCCCTCAAGGAAAATAACTAACCTTTGAACCTCAGGCCTTCATATTTATCTTTTGCCTTCTGGCTTTCACTGACAAAGCTCCAGAAGAACAGTCCTGAACAGATAAGGTTTGCTTCACCCTCCTGATCAGGTTGGGGCACATCTGGGTGTATCCTGCCCTTTGTGCCTGCACAGGGGAGCTACATTCTGTTAGTTCTATGGGACTTCTCAAGATCACAAATAACCCCTGATTTTTCAGCCTTATCACCGCCATCATCCCAGATTTCTTCAGATCCCCATCAGCAAAGAAGTTAGTTGGTCTACTCTAACTCTGTGTATATGACCTGCCTCAGTTCCTCACACTGTTCCTCCACCACAGAGAAGTCACCCTGCAGACCCTTGGCTGCACGTTCTCATTGTATGGACTGGACATTGGGATAGAAGCAGGACACCTTTATCCTGCAGCAACATTCTTCTCCATTTACATTTTCTCTTCATTTCTGTTTGTTGCAGACTAAGCCATCATCTCTTGAAAGGGAAACTCCATACCTGCTTCTCCCCCTTTGGCGTCAGCAGGAATGTTATTAAAAATTTTGCTTTCAAGGAGTTTCTATTTAGATTCTACTTGCATTCAGTAAAACATGTCCCCTTTTCCTATAAAAGACAGTAATGCACTGTGGTAAATTGTAGCCACCAAAAGGTTCTTTCCATCCTCTTTTCCCTTCTTTAACACATTCCAGAACTTGCCTGCATTTTCCATGGCTTGTTGGTCTTCTCTTGGGAGAAACAATAAATATGTGCTATGGTACCATACTGAATACAATCACAGAATCACTGGGTTGGAAAAGACCTTTAAGATCATCCAGTCCAACCGTTCCTGTCCTGTGCTAAACCAGATCCCTGAGCACCTCATCTACCCACATGTTAAACACACCCAGGGATGGGGACTCAACCCCCTCCCTGGGCAGCCTGTGCCACAGCCCCACAACTCTGCCAGGGAAGAGTTCTTTCCTAACATCCAATCTGAACCTGAAATCCCCAGCACCATCACGAGCTTTCTGTATTTAGTTTCTTTTGGCTGGATTACGAATCGATACACTGGCAGCTGCTCACCTATGCAGCAGATTTATTAACACTAGTATAAGAAACTCAGAATCAATTCCTCAGCCTCCTCCTTGAAAATGAGACTATTGTTTCTTACTTTCTCAGACCCATCATCTGAATCCAAAACAATAAGCTGGGTCTGCAGCTGAGCTCTGCCAACTAATGCCACCAAGAGCTGGTTTAATGGGAGGATTGTATGAAAACAATAAAATATTCAAAACCATCACTGGCCCAAAGGAGTCCTAATCCCTTATGTATTTACACATGTATGAAATCCTGGGAGGCGGGAAGAGGTCTGTTTGGTCTGGAGAGTCAGTGGTGTTGGAAGCACCATGCACAGTGCTTACTGAAAAGTGCTTTGCTCTCTCTTCTCTCTTGCAGAAATACTGCAGTGAACTGTGTCGTCCAGGGCTGGAGATGAAATCAATGCAAATCAGCTCCCAGTTTTCTAGCAATTCAGACTCAGAGAGTGTCTTCAAAGTAACAAACAGGATGGGGAAGCTCTGCCCATGAACCACCAAAGCAACCATACTCTATGATCTCACACCATCCACTATTTGCCAGGGTAAAACACTGGAGAGCTCAGCACCAGGGATTTGGCTGTGAAATTCATTTCTCCAGCACTGTGGTCAATCCCATTTGATCCTTTCCTTTCAGGCCAGGCTTCCCACTAGAGCTGGAGTACGTATATACATCTCTCAAGTGTTTTTTTCTTCAAGCAAGGAGGAGAGAAGACCAGAAGACACTATTAGGTCAACCATGCTCTTCTTGTGCAGATTTGATCTGCCAAAGACCCATAGAACTATTTTAAGAATGACTAACATCTGATATTTCCTGGTGTGTCCCTCATGAATCTCCTGATTTATACCAGCCTTGACCTTCAATCTCCTTCATATTTTAAACTCAGGTCACCTTTGAAGTGGCAAGTGTCTACTAAGGACCACTCACCTCATTTTCCTATATAAGTAACCTCATCAAGATGTGGACCTTCATCATGATACAGACTTTCATCAAGATGTGGACCTTCAAAACAAACTTAGCCAGAGCACCAGTTTGCTGTTACCTCGCCCCCTTCTTGACTTAACAGTGCAAAAAAGACCCAAAAAACAAAACCAAAAAACCAGAAGTGCCTCACAGAACAGCACCAAGCAGGAGCCCATCCATAACATGCCATAAAAATTTCACTGTGGGTCTCAGAATCAGAAAGGTCAGGATCTTCTAGCTAAGTATCATTGCCCATAAGGTGCAGAAAAAGTCCCAGTGTTTTAAGAGTTCTACAACCCCTTATCACAATGGAGCAGATAATAAAAGAGGACTGCAGCTTTAAGTTTATATTTCTGGCTTTTGTTGGCTGAAGCCAGATCCTTGGTGTTATTTTAATGCAGCAGCAAAAAGCTGCATTTAATACATGATAGGCTCAAGATGCTGCTGCTTTTTTTTTCCCCTGCTTTTTTTTTTCCCTCTTTTTTATGTGTGCTGAATATCCAGCATGTAATTGAAAAAGGAAAAGGAGCTGCTTGTTTGCTGCCTGATCCAGGAATGATTAAAGGTAGAAGTTTTTCAGACATTACTGACAGAAAGGGTATAGTTAAAGCTGCTTTAAAAAAAGAGAGCCTTCATAAAGAGCCAGTACTCAAACCGCTATTAAAAGCATCATGCTTGTTAAAACCTGTAAAAAGGCAGGAAATCAGTGAGTGAAATGCAGCTTCTTCACCAATTACTGAAAGGAGTGTACACCTTAAAGCACTCTTTGAATTGTGTCATACCAGCCTCCCAGCGCTCCCCCTCTTCCCAAGCCCTCCGCCAGCCTGTGTGCGTGTGTGCATGTGTGTGCATGGGGGGGTGGGGGGGGTCTCAGCCTTGTGCCAGGCCATTCATTGGTACATTAGTGATGGGGAGGGAAGGGGAAGGGCGGGGGGGAGAAGAGAAGAGAAGAAGAAGGGGTTACAATGCTACACCAAGTTCACTTCTCGCTTGTTGTTTGCGACCCATTTACAGCTGAACAGCACTGTGCAGAGACAGCTCTAAATGACTCTCTCCACCTCTTCACCAAGCCACTTGTTTTTGTCATTTCTTTCTCTTTTTTAAAAAATCCAAAGGAAATAATTGATAATACCAAACGCCGTCCACCTTAAAGGCAAATGCATATATCCACCTGGTTAAAATTCCTCCTCTTTCTATTTTCCATCTCCCTATATCCATTTTGCTCGGCGCTGTTTAAACAATACTTCATCAAATGCAGCCCCAAGCAAATAAAAAGCACAGTAGAGTAAATAAAAAATAAAAAAAAAAAAAAAAATCAAAAAAAAAAAAATCACAGGCTGGAGGGTAAGTACTTTTATTCCTGTACTTTCATTGCCTGGGGAATTATTATTCCATTGCTGGTTTCAGGAGGGGGAGGGAGTGGGGGGGGGGTGAAAGGACAGCCATGTTATTCGCAAAATGGATTGCTCCTCTCACTGCTTTTCACTCCTCTGGGTTCTCAAGAGTCCACTGATTACAACAAAGTGTGGCCATCTATTCCGTCTTATTGACAAAGGTCCTTAATTACTGCTGCACCAGTAATACCTGCTATTAAATTCTGCTAAACAGAGGCTGCAAATTAGCTGCGGATCCCGGTAACCTTCTGTGTGTAATTACTGGCAGCGGGATTGACGCTAAGGCTACAGCACTGACCCGAGTCATAGCAATGGGAAACCTTTGTTTATCACCTGTGGTGGGGGCCAAAATGTGAAATTAAAAGCTCTCCATCAGTGGAAGGCCTTCAGAAGCCCGGGAAAGCAACAGGAAGGCAAAAAGCAAACTGCTCTATATTTATAACCGACTTCTTCAATTGCTATTTAAACTCACAGCTCATTAACCTGGGTGGCTGTTCTAGCATGCCAGCCATGCAAAGTTTAAAATGGCAAAAATTTAGGTTGTCTTTTTGAGGTGTTCTGTATTTCATCAGGGCCTTTAACCTGCATTTAAGAGCCAGTTTGATGCAATTGCTAACTATAAACAGGCTGCGGTATTGAAAAACCAAACCAAATAAAGCACAAATGTTTTGCATTTCCATGGTGGGAGGCAGGTGGTAGGGAAGCCCTGGTCTGCCTCTGCTGGGCAGTGGTGTGAGCCTGTCCCCAGGGCACCAGAGCCAGCACCAGCCATGGCTCCATCCTGCCCAGCTCTGCACAGCCAGGTCCCATCCCAGCCAACAAGGGCTGCGGCACGAGAAGCATCTGCCTGCATCTCTTGCTCAGCATCAATGTGCTCATCAGAGAGGGGCTCCAGGTGCCTGATGACACCCATTGCACATGTAGACCCAGCCATTAGTGGCAGCAGAACAAGGAAGTGCCAACAGAGAGCCAGGGCTGCAATCCGTCGCACTATATTGTCCCTGTTACAGAGGCTCAGTTTCTATAACTAAGCTTCCTGGAAAGAGGACATGTGCAAGGATCTCCCACAGTCTCCTACCTCCCTCTTCCCTTCCTCCTCCTCTGCCTTTATGCCTGGCTGTTGAACTGCCCTTCATTCCAGCCTCCAAACATAACTCAGGCAGTGCAGACATCCCGATGGCCACAACAGGTCTTTTTCTCTTGCCCTCCATCACATCAGAACCTTGCTTTGATCTCCTCTAAACCTACACCAGCATCAGCAGCATCCTCACCATCAGCCTGCTTCTGCCATACTCCCTCTGTGCCCCACATCACGGTTTCTGGTGAAGACCTCACTGAAGGCCATGTTGGGCCTTTACCTTCTCTCTCTGTGGAGCATGGAGCTGGTCCATAGCCTTGCACTCAGAGGTGTGAAGACCAAATTTCTTCCGATGCTTTCTAACTTCTAAAAGGAGGAGTAAACATTTCTGAAGCAATAACCAGGCACAATTCACAGGCTTTCACTTGACCTGTAAGCCTTAAGGACTATGGGAGGATCTGCACAGCAGGCAGATTATTTCCCATCCATGGGGATTTTTTTTACTTTCCTCTGAATCAACTGGCCAAACACCAGCACCTTCATTTCACATTAGGCATTTTCTTCCCAAAGCATGCTGGCATGGGAATCCTGAAGAGAATGAGAAGGTGTTTCAACATAAAACAAACTGGAGGTACTTTGATACGCAAAAGAAGAGTGTTTCAAGCAGTCCTTGTTAGCCTTTGAGCTGCATGGAATGAAAGGAATATTACATCGATGTTATAGTTGCAACACAATGCCAGGTCAGGCCCCACCTGGAGTATTGTGGCCAGTTCTGGGCTCCCTGGGATAAAAAAGACAGGGATCTCCTGGAGAGAGTCCAGAGGAGGCTATGAAGATGATGAAGGGCCTGGAACATCTCCCCTGTGAGGAAAGGCTGAGTGAGCTGGGGCTGTTCAGTCTTGAGAAGAGAAGACTAAGGGGGGACCTAATTAATGTTTATCAATATCTTAAGCATGGGATGCAGGGGGAAATGGCCAGCCCCTTTTCAGTGTCTGTGGGGACAGGACAAGGGGCAATGGCTGCAAGTTGGAGCATAGGAAGTTCCACACCAACATGGGGAAGAACTTTTCCCCAGTGAGGATGAGGGAGCCCTGGGACAGGCTGCCCAGGGGGTGTGGAGTCTCCTCCTCTGGAGAGATTCCAGACCCATTTGGATGCCTCCCTGTGCAATATGAGCCAGGGAGCTGCTTTGGCAGGGGGTTGGACCCAATGATCTCTTGAGGTCCCTTCCAATCCCTATGATTCTATGATTCTATATTGCAGCAGAGCAAGTTAAATTTAACTATTATTTATTATCTATAAAGTACTATGATAATAGTAATGCACTTGTCCTTAACAGTAGAATAAAATCTGAGGCCACACAAATTCATGACATCTGCCCTTACATCCACAAACTTTCATCATTGCAGGCCTCCCCAGCATATCTGCATCTCCTCAGCTCCCTGCCCCACACTACCCTCAGAGAACAAGCTTCAATTCTTCAAAGAACCAGGCTAAAAACACACAATCTACTCAAAGCTTGTGAAATAATGTTTTAACTCACATTGTGAAAGTTTCAGAAGATAATTATTTTAGTTTAAAATTCAGTGGGAATTCATGTTGATGTCATATAAGCACATGCACGTATGGCCTCCTTGAATCCTCTTTCTCAGATGAAAGCCGTCCTTGACATACATATGAAACAAGAACATCTTCTTTCATCAGAGCTGGGATCAACCTCTGCTCTCACCCAACTGCCAGACCCTGATCCTTGAGTCTGGGCCCAGGAGCATGAACCTGGAGGACCTGAGCATCCACAAGTGGATATCAGATGGCCATCCCTGAGATGATGCCAAGGGGAAACGGCAAAGGTCATACATTTGTGTTCTCACACCTGACTATAAATAGCAGTTCATGGATTATTTGGGATTTTTCTTAAACAAGCAACTACAGAATCCCATCTTCCCAAACAATTAGTTTTTCTGGGTCTTGAGGACTCTGGTACAAATCCTGCAATCCTCACCCAGGCAGTGCTTCCACTTTCTCCCAGCAGGTAGGAGCTTCTGCTTAGAAATCCCCACTAATTCAGCTCTGTGCCCTAGGTCCTGCTGCTGCTATTCACATCTCTCCTCTCTCTCTAACTCCACACAATCAAACACAGGGCTCCAAAGTTCTTTAATGCTTTATAAGGGCTCATTTCTGCAAGTTACTGAACAATCAGGGTAGAGTGCACAGCACTTTGCAGTTCTGAGGCACAGATGAGGTTCCCTAAGGATTACATTTGATTCTGTCCAGAGGTCTAGAACTAGACATATTCCACTCCTGAAGTCCCACTTAAACATCATTTTGAAGGCATTAGTGATATTAAGGCCAGGTATTTCTCAATCTTTAAGGATGTAGCAGCAGAGCATCACAGCACCTTATTACAGACACAGAGGTACGACTCTTAGCCTTGCTCCAGATGGCAGCCGAGGCCAAATGACCCATCTGAGAAGGGATACCTGATCCTTCCCACCAGGCATCCAAGCAGCCATTCAGACCATGCCCTACCTTTATGCACTATTGGCACTGCAGCCACCCTGCCCAAACTGTGCTTGTGGAGGGGGACATCCAGGCTCCAGCCTCTTACTGTGGAATTTCTGCTTCCCAGGAAATAAGAGGTGGAAAAAATATCCCAAGTCATAATGGAGAAGCCAAGAAAAAAAACTGTTGTCCTTGCTCCCAGTCCCAGGAAAGGGAGCATTAAATGGCCAACAGCTCCATCGTTGTGGTAACATCTCAGGTCTAAGTGCAGAAGTGTATGTTTCTACAGCAAGGTGATCCATCCATTATGTTAACATCTTTAAAGACTTATATATATACACACACTATATATATATATATATATATTTATATATATGTATATATATATATATATATAAACAAACCTAAAGCACTGCTGACAGTGCTCAAGATATTTGTCTCATAATTGCTTGAAATCTTAAAGCCTGAGCTCCTGGAGCCTTTGTATTTGTGCAAGACTCTGCTGACCTCTCTCTATTTTCTTTAGAAAATAAACTAGCTCTCCTGGAATCAGAAAAGAGTTTGAAAATGAGGTCTGGAGGCTTTAAACCCAAAAGACAAATAAAAAGAAATCATAGTTCATTAGCTTTCAGAGTAATTTCTTTTCCTCCCATTGATGAGGTTTTGGTGAGCACCTAATTTTTATAGCATGTGAGCTTCACTTTATCAGAATCCACATTGTAGAAGCATACTACATTTTTGCACAGCCTCAGATGATAATGATGCTGTGCAACCTGAGAATTACTACAGGGGGGATGGTTTTTCAATTAACAGTGCTAAGCATTACTAAGTGATGTTATAAATATAAATCATCTGTTCTCACTCCCCTTATGACATTCACTTGGCATTAGATTCTACTTCTGGAGAAACTCTCCATGACCCCATACTAAGTCACTAAATAAATAATGCAGACACCAAAGAAACTGCCAGAAATGGAGGGAAGACACCTTCTCTTTATGACTTGTGAATATTTTTGTTCTTAAGAAACGTTTAAGAAGCAAATTGCACGTTAGAACTTGTACTATAAAATAAACCTGAAATAAAAAGCCCTTGCTTCTTCCTTTTGGACTGTGTCTTAGGTCTCAAAATGAGACTGAAGAACATGTTCTCTGGAAGTTTCTATAGAAACAAATACTCTTGCAGTTTACTGGAGTAGTAACCACCTTGTTGGCTTTTTGGTCTTAAAAATTAAGCTCCTGCCTTAGCTCTTCCACATCTATAGTCACCAGGTGCCTCCAGACAGAAGCTCTTCCCATCCAGACCTCTGTGTTATCCCCAAAGCTTCCTCTGCCCCCTCCAAGCACACAGACAGACTGGGTGAGGCAACTTTTAACTTTTGGAGGCTTACAACAAATCAAATGAATCACAAATCAATTATAGCCCCATCCTAGAGAGCATTTCTAGAAGCGTGGTCTTAGGCCTTTTCCATCTCAGCTGACCTTTGTTACCCTTTCATTTGGGGTGTTCATTTGAGGGCATGATCTGAAGTTCATAGAATTCAACAGGGAGATGTCCTTCTGGTGCCTTCACCAGCTCATGGTCCAAACAGCCACCACCACCTCTTGCAGGAGCAAGCCTGACCTACCGGCAGAGCACGGAACATACTCATGGTTCTGTGAAGACAAGCTTACAGAGAGAAATACTCCTGCCAAACGTTTTAGGATCGCACTGATTGTTGGAGAGTAGGGTATGCTGCCAAGCAGCCTCAGTACCTATTGCTCCACAGAGATGCTGCAACAGCTCCAGTTCACATCACCATGAAGACCTTGCAAGGCCACATTCAGCTGCCCTTTGTCACAGGCATCTGACCTCTCGGCCTAATAACCCCTGGTGTGGGTCAGAGTCTCACCCTTTCTGAGTGGGCTTTGTTTTAACATTTACTGGCTGCACTTTAAAATATTAAAATGCAATCATGGATTTCCAGGATTTGGGGTTTTTATTTCCTTCTGACTTACAAAGCACTGAAGTCCCAGAAGACCCTGTAAAAATATGTGGCACTTCACAGCTCAGATGGCCAACGCAAGCGTTTTCTAAATTGCTTGCCTATCAAAAATCATAGTTGGAATTGCGCTCTACAAGTCTGTGCAAAATTTACATTACAAAAGATACAGCATGGCATCAAAAAAGAGTTACTACAACTGTTCCCAACCACTGTAAGGCAGAAAAGGGGCCTCCAAGGATTATTTTTATCACCCTTAGGACTCGCGCTTTGGAGTGCCTCAGCACGACAGCAGGAAACCCACAATTAAATATTTAAATCACCATAACAGGTTTTTTTAAGGGAAAAAAAAATTTAAAAAAGAAGAACTTACAGGAGACCTCTTTAGAAATCGAGTGCTTCCCTGTAACATTACACATGCCAGGGAAATAATTTTAAAATAAAAGGGTAATCTAAATTTTCTATTGCCCTGGATGTAATAAGCTCCCAGTGAGAATTGTAATACTGCAGTAAAATATGAAAGTGCAATGCGCTTTTTGATTACATCAGAGTTTTCTATTTGCCACTTTAATCCTTGGAATTCAGCTGTTCCCTGTTCAGTCCTTTTACATCATCCTTAGCTAATCTGTCAAACATTTCAGACAGCCAAACCAATTTTCGGATTGTTGGGGACTTTGCCACAAGCACCGTGTGCTGTTAATAAGATTTTCATTTGGAGCGATGCCATGCCGTCCCTGTTTGCTATCGTATATAAATACTGAGATTTAATGGCTTCAGGTTTTGTTTAATGTTAACATCAACAATAAAAAAAGGGAGGTTCTCAAACGCCAAGCCCCATAGTGAAATGCGCTAGTGACAGCTATTTGCAAGGTTAATGTTGTGGAAAACAACATCCATCTTTGAAACAGTTTCATTAGCCCCATACAGCTGACCTCTCCACATAATGTTGTCAAATGTGACGTGCATCAGATTATTGGGAATATGGAGATCAATAAATATGCAACACCAGCGCTCAGAACGCTCCTGGCATCATAGCCGTACAAATGCCATCTAACATCCCAAAGAGTAGCTGTCATCTGTCAAATCTACTAGCAAATAGACAGGCTTAAGGGGAAAGCTATCGGTAATAGTAAAATACATAAGTAAAGATGAATTAGGGAGTACGGAGTCAAGGTTCTGATACATGGCGGTTCCCAATGAAAAACTCCTGATAAACACTTCAGATCAAGACTTGCCTCATTTGTGGCGTTAAATGTAAACTCCCTCCGTGGGGCAGCATCCCCTCCATTTGCATTTTCATGCACCCGTTCCTTTCCTCTGTGTCACTCCCCACTCAGCAGGGCCTGCCTCGACACACCGGGGGTCTTACCAGCCCCAGGTCCTGGAGCACACAAGGAGTGCTGGTCCCCAGTCCTGGCACAGCGCCTCAGACCAGCAAAGCCAAGCTAAGGATAAGGTCCCAAGCAGAGGAAAGGTACAGGCGGATGTAGTCGCTTCCACAGAGGTCAGAAATAATGTAAATAATTAAAGTAAATAAATAAAAGATAATATTTGTTTTTATTTTTTGAAATAAATTCTATTGGCATAGCTTTCTTCTGACTTATTCTGGCCCTAAACCAGGGTACAGGTCAGCGGCAGATGGAGAAATCAACGTATGTCATATCATCAGCGCACTTTGGCTTTAGGTCTGAAGAGCTTAAAGTGTGAAGCAGTGGCAAATGATAGAACTAAGGGTTTGGGATGTCATTTCTAAAGGAGGAAGAGCAGGCAGCACCTTGCACCACTGAGTTCCCAGTGATTTCAAAACAAAAGGAAAACGAAGCTATAAATATCCCTCCTGTGAAAACATCTGATTTATTTTTTTTCCTTCTTTTCTGTGCATATGACATTATTCTCATCACTGTTTCCTAAATAATTGGGCAGTAATCCTCAGCCCACAGCTTTGGAGGCATTGGCATGGCTGCCACAGTGATGGAATCCTTCAATAAATCAGCAGTTCGAACCACTCACTGAGCGGGAGGCTGAAAACTCCCTCGAAACTCACATTGCTTGATGCAGGGAATGGCACGCCTGCAAACCGCTCCTTCCCCTCAGATGTGTATGTATATTAAAGAGCTACACTGAGAACACACCATCCAATTAAAGACCTAACAAATGAGGAGGAGCGGGGATGGGGACAGGGGTGGGGGAAGTTCCTTATGTGTTTTTGAAAACACCGCTCATGTTGTGGAAAAAGAGAACAAACAGAAAGCAGAAAGGTATTTTTGAAGTATACAGTTATAAGGTGCTTGGCTGATAATTTGCAACCTTGGTACACAACATACCTTTTAGCAAGGCTATTTATTTCTCGGGGAGAATGCTACAGTACTTACGATAAAGGCCTCTGTTGGACCTCTTCATCAATAGCAAACCTTTAAGCACAGCACATTTCATAAATAGGAGTTCCACTAACACAGACTTCAAAAGGATAGAACCTGATAATTCAAAAATAGAGCTATATTAAGTGTTCCAACAGTCCATCCATAAAAGCAGCCTCCAAACGCCTCCTCTGTGCAGCATGACAGTCTATTAGAATAATAGCAGGGGAAAGCATAATTACAAGTAATCATTGCTTGGAAAGGAGCTGGTTGTTTTTGTAGAGTAAAATGCCTTACTGAACCCAGCAGAAAATGCAACGCTGGTTCTAGCAGTGAGGGCAGGTAGCCACGGAAAATAATCAGAGCACAAATCTTGAATGATCCGGGTTTATTTTTTAAACCCTTCCGTAGCTCTTCATATTTTCCCAGTGAATCACACTTAATTTGCTGTTTTAAGTCTGGTTACCTTCTCATTGCTGTTGGTCAGGCAGTGACATTCCTCTGGCTAGAATGCCACCTTGGTTTTGTAAGACCCAGGACCTAATGACTTTCTTTTCCCCAATGTGTTTTACATCAAAACATCTTAAGGCAAAACACCTCAAGGCAAAACACCTCAAGGCAAAACACCTCCACTACCTGTGACTTTTAACACGTGAAAGACTGTCCCTGCAGACAGTAAAGGTGGTTCAGTTACCTGTATGAGAAAGTTCAGAAGGGGGTTCACAGGTCTTCCCCCCTGTCCCCGTCAGCGTAGCTCGTCTCGGAGATCAAAAAAAGGTCCCAACTTGTGTTTGCATGTAGCCAAGCTCCAGAAAACCCACCTCTGAGGGCTCCACATCTCTTTCCAAAATGCTCTACCTTCACTCTTACCTCTTTTACGCTCCCCAGCCTCAGACGTCTATCAGGCATTGTGGTTAAGACATTTGGAGATTTGCTGCTGATCACGGTAAAAGTCAGATTGTGGCGTTTATTCCTACAAATCAGCCCCCAGGATAATTTACAGTTGCTCTTGTCAGAGTTGTATATCTTAATAACCTCTAGGTACTGCAGCCCACCTGCTCACTGTGCGGCTCTGGGAGATCCCAACAGAGATCACAAGGCTAAGGAGCTGAGAACTTCTTTGGTGCTACATTCCTCAGCTTCCTCATCATTTTAAAAAGTTAACAGTTTCCCTCACAGGAAATGAGGCCAAGAATATACTTGGGCCAATTAAGCAATTAGACCACCAAGTGGCAATCACTTTATTTATTTCGCTCTTCCAGGTAAAGGACTGGCAACCCTCTTGTGTTCATCAAGTAGCAAGCACCTCTGTAGACCAGCCTGTATCCCCTTGCTCTTGTGATAACGCTTTTAAGGTAAAAACACCTCTTTGTAAGGACAGTCCCATTATAAAGTGATATGCTTAGTCACAGCCAGCACTCACCGAAAAGTTTCAATGTTCATTACATTAGCTAGTCTTAAAAACAGAATACAAACCAATTTTAATCAATATGTAGTAATAAATTAATATTAAAGAACTATACCGCTAATGTACAGGTAGCCTAATTAAAGCAACAGCATTTGCTGCACTTACATACCTTAATTTTCCCTACAAAATCCTTATTGAACCACTACTTTTAAAAAAAAATTGCATTTGCAATTAGAAACACTGAAGTTACATTATCGATTTTCTGCTAAAAACCTTTTTAGTAAACAAGCACAAACTACATTCATTAAATGTAAGTGCTTGGAGCTATGGTGTGAAATTCAATTCAGCCATTATCATGAATTACACTGATTATTGCTGTAATTATTTTCTCTTGGATACAACTGCATTTCTGTTCCTTGCTAGTTGTGTTGGACATATAACCATGTTCATTTTATAGCTAATAATACTCAACTGTAGTTTCAGCAATTACTATCACTTATACAAATCATTAAGTTAAGCTATGGGTACCTAGTAAAATTCAAAAAAAAAGGTAAGTAAAACATCCCTCTTTTTTTTTTTTACCTCTGAAATAACTAATGGCATTGGCAACAGAGGGAATTTACTGATGTTAAATGATTTACATTAGAAAAAGTGATCACCTGTGATCCACTGATATTTTGGTCACGGTGAACTCATAACTACACATTTAAAACCTGCCAGGTAAACTATCCTTTCACAGGCTGATAGAACAATCCCTCTTTTTTTTTAAAGTTTACCTGTTCAAAGAACAAACTTTTCTCCAGGGCCGTTTACACACTGGCAGGCCACGGCCAAAATTAATTATCCCAATAATTTGACCCATTAAAACAATTTATTTCACAGATCATTTCAAGCATGGCAAAAAAAAAACCTGTTTCACAGTTTAGAGACCCTTTCCCAAACCAAGCCACCACCAATGGTTATTGCTCTGCAGCCCAAAAAACACCCAAATCACCTGGCATTTTTCAGGACAAATCTCTCAGAGTCGATGTTGAGTGTGGCTTGAAGAAGGCCAGCATCGGGTGCTCTAATAAAAGCGATGCTCTTGAAGAGCAGTTATTTCTAGAATAAGGGGTAAAAGAAGCCGGTGAACAACGCACCACAAACCAGTCAGGAAAGAGAAGTTGTTTGGCTCATGCTATCACAGCAAAATCTCATTTGATGGAGTCTCACGGAGTGTCAGACGCTGCTGCAGTGAGAACTGAGGTCTGCAGACATCCGTGCTTCTCCTGCTGCCCTCAGCTCCAGCCACCCCATCCAGGAATGAGGTATTTGTTACTGTTTGCCCAGTATTTGTATCTGTAGCATCAAACAATGCTCACTGGGCAGTTCATGAGCTACTAGTGTCCTGAAAAATAATTCCAGCTTGTGTATAGAAAAACTTCCCCAGGAGCTGCTGAGCTGAGGGGCCAAAGCAGAGAGCGTGTGCTCAGCTACAAGCTGGAGTTGGGTGTCAGACTAAATTCAGCATAAACCTTGCAGTCTAAGGAGTCTGATAGGTGAATAAGTTCATCCTGATAAAACTTGGACTAATGAGGGAAAGCAAATACATGTGAAATGGAAAAAAAAAAGTCAATGCCTTTTTGTACTGGGTGTAAAATTCAAGTTCAGCATTCACTGTTCCTCAGGCTGGACCCTGCCAAGCAATGTTCCTGCAGCTCCAGGAGTTGGGCTCAGCCAGTACCTTCATTTGCATCTAAGCAAATCTTTGCTCAAGTGCTCACATCCCCAGGCTCTGACAGGCTCTGCACTCTTACGCCATTTGAAATAAGCAGGAGCTTTGGCTTGGAGATATGTTTAAGCACAGTAGGCATTCATGCAAGATGTTGGCCCTGTTGCCATCATTCAGAGTATTTTTTGCTCATCCCGTTTCACAGAGTCACAGAGCTGTAGGGGTTGGAAGGGAGCTCAAGAGATCATCGGGTCCAACCCCCTGCCAAAGCAGGGTCCCTAGGACAGGGCACACAGGTTGGCATCCAGATGGGTCTTGAATATCTCCAGAGAAGGAAACTCCACAACCCCCCTGGGTAGCCTGGTTCCCCTACGTTTCTTGCAGGAAATCCTGTTCACAGATGACTTTGCATTTTAAACACAAACAACACGACAGGAATGATCATTTGAATGTGACCTAGAACATGGGACAAGGTCTTTTACTGCAGATGCACTGGTCACATTAGCAAGTTTTAGTAGCTTTATTGTATCTACTCTGATGAATGCGTTAACAGAATCATTCTCACCAAAGCTACACTTAAAACCTTTTTTCCTTTCCTTTCTCAGTGGCACAGGATAAACAAAAAATGTACATAAAGAAAGATAGATCTCAGAACAACAGGTCAGCTAGGAGATGCTTTCCAGCACCATGGTTCTCCTGAACACACCACCAAACCCCCTAGTGCCCAGCACAGAAGGGCTATGACACCGACCATCAGCACAAGAGTCCTGGGCGTACTTCTAGAGCTGCTGCTAGAAAAGTCCTTCAAGCTATTTCTGCCTCAGTTACCCTTGCTTATAAAAGATGAGAAGTGATGTCAAGTTTGGGGTTTGTTTGGTTTTTTTCAAAGCAAATAGGAGTTCTACTCGTAGAAAGTTACATCACTTTTGATCTTTCTGGTGAAGTTTAAATATATGGAGGTCTCTGCACAAGTGTTAGGAGAAATGATTGCTATATTTGCAAAAAAAAACCTTCAAGAACAATGCATGGAAATTTCCTGAAGAAATAAAAATACCCCCTCTTCTCCCAAATCCAGGAAAGAGACTGGGAAACTGGGACAAAATTCAATGGGAGATTTTAAAACCGCTGTGGTCTTACCGACTGTCCTGTGTTATTATGTGTCAAATTAGAAAGCGCTGAATAAATAACAAGGAAATCCTAGCTGAAATGCAAGCATTAGATGCACAAGACAACAATGGATATTCCCAGACATCATCTTCATATAGGAATCTTTCCCCCCTGGCCACTTTGAAACCCTGTAACTTAACCTTCAAAGCAAGGAAGATGTGTTGTAGAAGTTCTGCTTAGCTAACCACGAATACTAATTGCAGGAAGAACAATCTGCTGGGGGGCCAGAGGGCAGGAGCTCAACCAACAGGCACAAGAGTTTCATCATGCTGCTGCAAACAATGGAGCAGGGCGCCGAACGGGAGCGTAAAGCAGCATCCCTGAAATGGAATACCTCCCAGACCTTAACAAAACTCTGGAGGATAACAAGAAGTCTCCTTATCAAAGTAGCCTTGGGAAATAGAGGATGAGTAAGGAGGATTTTCACGTGTGTGCCTATGTACTTTTGCAGGCCTCTCTGGACTCCCACACCACAGGCAGCACTCTCGCTGTTCCGTTTGATGCTGCAAAGCACGGCCGGTCCCAGTGCCACCAAGGATCCTCGTTCCTTTGCTGATGTGAGGGGTGAACCACTCCAGCTGTTCCCCTCAGTTCATCAAAGGCGTGGTGGTGTCTCCACCACCTCTCGCTCTGATCTCCTCTTTGTTGGGAAGGTGGTGCACAGGGGGATGCCCACCACAGGGGGTAATGCTGGTGCTGAAACGAGCTTTGGCCACAGCAGCAGAGTCCAAATTTGTAGGCATGCCTGAAGGAAACAGAGTCAGCATTACCACCAATGAAACCTGACCAAATCAACTAACGGGGCCAAACGAACACTGCAGCTGTGACCCCATCAGAGTCACATCCCATCAACCCAGCGTTTCGTAAATAGGAACCAGATCACAGAGTCACAGAAGGGACCTCAAGAGATCATTGGGTCCAACGCCCCTGCCAATCTGTGAGTGTAAGATCTCTGCACTGAATGCTCCCACAGTCCTGCCTGCTCTGCTGGCCCAGAGCTCACCAAACCTGGACCATCAGGTTATCTGCTAACTCAACTAGCCTAAGGTCAACCTTTCTCCAGGCAGTTTGTTCCCACCTCAGCTGAAGGGAAAAGCTGCATGCCTTGCTTCTGACCCTCCAGAGACCTTTTCTTCCAGACAAAGCCTGGGAGCCCTGGCATGGATGTCCACCTGTCATCAGGATCTGAACCGAAAACACTTCATCTGAATCCCAGCTACAGGAGATGGTATGATACTGCTTCAGAGGAGGAATGAGAAGGTCAATATGAAAGTCACAAAAGGATTTACAATAAATACATGAGCCAGAGGTGGAATAAACCTCGAAAAATCAGGAACCAGCAAACTCAACTTGTACTCTCAGCTTGAAACACAGCAAACAGGATGAGCTGTGCAGTGACCTACAGAGATGGCCACTGGGTCCTGTTTGCTTGGTTCAGCACAGGTCTGCCTTCAAGACCAACATAATCCAGGGGTGACCTGATTTATGCCATCCCTGTAATGGCAGGTGAGGTACTCATGTTGTCTACCTGGTCTCCAAGTGCATTTTTAAGAGGCTTTCTGTGCCAAGGACAGAAATTGATAATCTTTGCTTGGTAACACAAGTGGAAACACCGTCCCTTTCAAGGTGCAAGATGGTCTGGTTGGCAGTTGCATTATGCACCTTGAAGTCAATAGATGTCAGGATATTGAGTCGTGCCTGCTGGTCAAGGCCCCTGCACGCTTCTCTTCTCACAGGCCGGGCAGGACAGATGTAAAAACTGTACCCTACAACAACGTGAGCAGTCCAAACTTCGAGGCCAGAGTGAGGCAAGAGGGATGAGTCAGCTTTCAAACTTGAGGACATCATCTCCAGATCACATAGTATCTGAACTGTGAGGGGGTAGAAGAATATTGGAGGCCAGGGGATGGCTGTGTCCTTGCACTCGTGTACACTACACACTACGCACTGGTGCTGACAATGGGGATACCAGGCTAGGTGGACCTTAGAAAGACAGTATTCATCCTTCTTTCTTACAGATGGCTTGGACACACTAAATTCTGCCTTGAGACAAGGAATGTGCTCAACAACCTCTTTTGTAGAGCTCCATTAATTGGAAAATGCCAGATGGGGGACAATTTTAAAAGGCTTGATGTTCAAAGAAAAAGTTGCTATCATTGTTTCAAAGTCAGATTCTTCTCCCCAAGTCCAGCATTTGAAACTGGAGGGCTCAAAATCACATTTGAAACACATGAAAAGCTTTCACAGTTTTCTAATGAGCTTAATAATAACCCTACTGAGAGCAGCTCCGTGATGCTTGCCAACTAGTAGAAAACTGAAATACTATCAGGAAAAGGAATCTTCTGTTTCTGGATCAGGGGACTTTGAGAGAGAACTAAAAATAATCAGAGGAACTGTGCCTGAAAAAGCAGCTTGCAATTTTTCAAAAGCAACACAAGTTCTCTGGACCTTGTTTTCTAACATTAGATTGGGACGGGATTCACTGTGCCCTGGCTAAACCCTGCTCCCACTGAAAGCGAGAACAAACCAAGGCTGAGCGCTTTCAGAAAGCGAAGTTATATTTTTTCTTTCCATCTGGGATGTGTGCAATGGGACTCAGGAGAAGCCTGAGCCAGACTTGTGGGCAATGGCGAGGAAGTGAAGCAAACAAACACATAAACAAACAAAATATCCTGCTTGTCTAAAACAATTCTAAAAGGGGGTTTGTTTTCTTTTCCTGCAGAGCTGGTGTTTGGGCAGAGAAACACAGAGGATGGGAGAAGTCGATTCTGGGAGAAGTTGATTCCAGGAGAAGTAGATTCCAGATGATTCCAGGAGAATCACAGAAGCCAGAAGTTTCTGATGAGTAGCAACTCTCTGTAATGATGTAGGCAGATTAACGGGCCAAGCCTGGCAGGAATATTTTGTGTTAGAGCTTTCCTGCAAGATAAACAGCAAACTAAGCAGGAGGTAGCGATGGCGCTGCCCATCATCAAATGAATGGAAAACCTAATTAAGGAAAAGAATGTCCTGGGATAAGTCAATTCCCCTGACAAAATGCCCAGCTGCCCGTGGAAACGATGCGCGTGAAGGTTAGTGGGATAATATCCTTAACTCAACCTGCTCAAACACATCCTCATAGAACTTTGCTTTTTCGGGTGTTGTTAAGAAAAACTGAGGCTGAGGTTTCTCCCCGTTCCTTGTGGTACTTGGATCTGTACAATTGAAGTACTTAAAATGACATTTATATGACTGCTAGCAATGGTTGATCAGTTAGTGTGACAGGGTACAGATAAAAGCTCCAATTAGGCTTTAACTGTTTACTTAATAGAAAGACCTGTTAGGAACAAGAAGGATTGCCTGTTAGCAGGAGAACAGAACTTTTTCATGTGGCAGATTATCAGTATTCTTTAGACTCACACATAAACAAGGCTGAAATGCAATTACATTTTCCACAAGGACCCAAATGCTTTTAACCTTTTCAAGGTAAAAAAGGAGAGAAAAGAAAAAAAAAGGAGGGGGAAAAAAATGCTGGAACTGCTGTTGAATTAGGTCCAGATAGCTGCTGCTTGCTTTTTTTTTTTTTGCTTTTTTTTTTAAGTTTTTGTTTCATTTTTATAATGGTTTAGTCTGTTTCACAGCCTGTGGCCTCTTCAAACCTGTTACTTTTAAAGATATAGCAGATGCTTCCTAAATGGAAAGGAAATTGTAATGATGCAAATCCCTATTCACATGATTTTTCAAATAGGTTGGAGCACTACAAGCTGTATAGGGCAGGTGGAGTAGTGTTACCGACAACTAAAAAAAGGTAAACTTGAATACAAATAGACAAATCAAGCACACGTGTTCGTTTGAAAGTTTGCAGTCAGCTCCCCAATCTGCGCCCGAGAAAAGAAGCTATTATTCAGCACTGAGTGTCCTTCTCAGCATCAGAAAGCTAGAAATTAACTTAATTGCTGAACTGCACCTAAAAATCAGCTGCTTTAGACAGTACAATTTGGCTTTTAGGCTCAGCAAAATTCCAAATATGTTAAAATTCTAATTTGCAAATGTGCTAAATTAACACTTTTGAAGCCACAATATTTAACCTGTTGGCTGATCTGATGTCAAGTGAAAACAAGTCAAGCAACATGGAAATCATATAACTGTACAAAAAGCCGTAGCAATTTACCAAAAATTCTCTAGTAGAGGGGTGCTCTGAGGAATTATGAAGTTTGGTTTCATTACAAGCCCTATTACGTCTCCCCTCATCCTAATAATTCATATCGATTAATCTGGGTAAAGAGGAAGCGTGGGTGCTTTTTTTATCTAAGGAGTTTGTTGACGTTTTCCTTGCTTTAGAAACATAATTTTTCAAACCCTTGTTGTCCTACATGACCAGCAGATTTGCATCTGAAAGAAAATCAGCTTTTTTTTGTTGTTGTTTGAAGACGCACACAGACATTGTGTGCAGCCCTACGGGGAGACCGCAACTATCCTTGAGAGATGCATGTTACTCTGAGTGCTTATTTGTAGGACTGGTCAAAAAAACTAGCTAAAGGAGCCAACTGCTGCCAATTTCTCCCATCCCAAGTGTAATCTGACTTTATATCAACAGGTAAAATGCTCCTTTTTTATTTTTCTTTTTCCCTTTTTTTGGAGGGGTGGACACAAGAAGACAAACACAGCAAAACCCAACCAACCGTACACTGTATAGCTGGCAAGCAGTGATGCTGCCACCAGTGAAAGACTTCCTCCTCACATCCAAAAGGAATAAGAAAAAAATTCACTCAGCCAAAAATACTACTTTACAGAGGCTGAGTATTATTGCTGTTTCTATTATATATTAAGATCTTGAAGGATCTAGAATATTAAGATCTTGAAGGAAGAAGGAAGGTGGAATCTTGGCTTAAGGCTTTTGAGGAACGGTTCTCAGCACTGCTCAGAAGCAGAAGAGGTGAGAAGTAAAATATCACCGTGGATTAGAGAGTCATTTGCTCTGATCAAGTTGAGAGAAATAAGAGAGAAATGCAGTGTGTAGATAAATTGACTACACAGCAGCAATGACAGCCAATACTGACAAATGCAAGGCACGGGGAGAGCCATTTGAAATCATACATGGAATTGTCTATAAACACACACCTTATACTGAATTATCTGTTTAAAAAGAGAGTAATCTCTGCAGTACCCAATCAGCAGTGGTGTTACAAGCCTTTTGGGCTGGAAAAACAATCCTTACTCTCTGTGCAATTTTAACTTTGCGTTTGCAAATAGCCGGCGTGCCCGGTGCCGGTGTGTAGGTTGTGCACTATGTGTAGGTTGTAAAGAAATGGGGCAGAAAACACTGTAGAATAAAGAGATTGCACAAACCAACGTGTCATCAATGTTTAAAACCCTGTATAGCTTCCTAATCACAGGTTCTCAATGTAGATTTAGCAGGTAACACACTAAAATATGCTTAATAATCTACTAACATCAAGACAACTGGCCCTGTGTTCTTCAAGATCCTCCCGTGAGCTGGGGCTAAGAAATGACCTCTATTTTGTAATTTTCCAAGCAGCTCTGCAGCTTTTCCTTGCTGACCCACATGCCTCTGAAGGACAAGAAACAGCAAAGCTTCATTTGCTCTTAACGTGAGCGTGGAACTGGGTTATCAGTGTGTGCAAGTGAGGACCGTGAAAGAATTGTGTGGGGAAATTTGGGGAAGCACAGAAATACCCTGACAAGGGCCCATCCCAACCACTCAAGGTGAAGGGTGTATTTTGCTTGAAACTGGTTCTCACCAAATCCTTCAGCAGCAAAATCTTTAACTAGGAGGGAGCTTTTGCTAACCAAGACTTGGGTTTAGCATCTTGTAGGTGCCAAAGCAGAGAATTCAAATAATCTCAGAAAATTCTTAGCTATTCAGTTAGGCTATACAATCATGGTAATTAAGTATGCAAACTTAATTAGTAAGGAAGCTATAAACCTTACCTTTCTGCTTCAAAACAGGTAGGATCCCAGTGCTCTGGAAACATACTGAATCACATCTCCATTACACCAACTGTATTTTCATAGGTAAGCTTATTTTTACTTTACACATTCTGGAAGCAGAAGAGCAGCAAAAAGGTGGTCTGGTGCAAATGCAGATGTCACTGCCACCTAGCCTTACTCAAACAAATAGCTTCCAGCACATGTGGCATCACTTTGGGGACACCTGTGCACACAACTGTGAGCAGAGTCAGGATCATGGAAAGGAAATGAGAATTAAAAAAGAAAAAATCTCTGTCAAATATAGGACTTCCACTATAGAAAAGACAATATCCACAACTCTTTGCCTTTCTGATTCTGGTTGTTTTTTTTAAAAAATATCTAACTAGATGCTTTTCAGCTTTTATCTGTCTGGTTCTATGAGACAGAATATTTCATTATCAAAGTATAACGATTCCAACTGGAAACATTTTTCCCAGGGAAAATATTTCTGTTTATTTGTAATTTTAATAATTTTTTCAACCTGAGGGCAAGCCTTAAGTAGGGAGATCACTATACACAGTACCTTACACATTTGGAAAGCAATTAACAGAGTTTCCAATTTTGTAATTCACACTGTAGTTGCACCAACCAGGCACGGTAATAGAAAGCATCTACTCTGCTGCAGCTGCTTGGTTTGTTTGGGCTTCTTTCTACTTTTTTTCAACAAATTTAGGAGTACTCCTTACATCACAGCATTTCCACACTGAGAAATTGCTTCATGTGTAAAATGTGGCAGAGGACCTCCAGTTCTAATTAGTGTCTAACGCCATAGTGCCGTTAATGAAAGGATGCTTCCTTAGCCTATAAGCCTCTTCCCAAAGATTTCCATCAGAAAGGCAGTTTCAAAGCCTGGAGTCCTTGCTGAGCTGGGGACCAGCTCATGTTCCCCTCCAGACTGACATGATTCATGATCAGCAGGGCTGGAGAGGCACTGGCCTTCCTGCCACAGCCCTCACCCTGCCACGATGGGATGCAAAGGGTGAAAATACCCCCGTCACAATACATGACACCAAACTAATGGTTACAAATGTGTTTTCAAGGAGGAGGAGGGAGGGAAAGGGCTTTAGAAAAGCTTCCATTCCACTGTACAGGAGAGGTTTTGTCTTTTTAAAGCTTTTATTTTTTTTAAGCATCTCTCAAAACATTCCTGCTCAAGACTCCATTTAGAAACACTGGCTAAAATGGCCTAATTCATTTCTCACACCAAAATCAACAGCAGCTTTCCACAAGCAGTGGCTGAATAAGACAAAGAGAGGATTAAACCAGTTTAACACCTTCCTGGGTTCCTACCAAGAGAAACCTATGGGTTTGCTTTCCTGCCTGCTTCCTTCACAGCCTCTTTAATGTCACTCGCTGTTGTCCTCTCTTGTGAATACTCAGTGCTCTGAGTGCAGCAGAGCAGATGCCAGACAACAAAGCCCACCCACAGAAATGGGGGGCTGGATCCTCAAGGAAACCAAAACTGAGCCCTGGCCAAGGAAGTGGCAGTGTAATGATCAAGCAGGATGAGGGTGCCAGGACCACGTGTCCCCAGCTGCATGACATGTCAGATGTAGGTGGCCCAGGTTGGCACTGGGGCCAGGCTTCTCCTTCCAACCTCTAGTTATTCCTGCTGCAAGTAGAAGTGGAAAGAAGCAGTGCATATATAGGAACATACGGATTTTACATCCACAGAGCGTGCCTGTGCTGGGACTTCAACTACTTTAGACCCACATTTCCATGACTAACATCCATCAAAAGTCCTTCACCCTACTGAAGAGCTACCTCATCAAAGTAAGACACCACTTTCAAACACCACGAAGATGGGCACAATCAGAGACAGGCTGGAATGGCAGAGCACGGTAGTTTACTTCTTTTCCTTGATGCCAAAGTAAAATTTTATCACCAGAATTCAGACCCCAAAATACAAGTTTTCTTTCAATTCCCAGCTATAGTGATGTCCTCTTCCAAACGAGGAAATTTCCCTGTATTGTCTCAGACTAGACGCCTGGCTCTGTAACAGTGGCTTCACACTGACCCTGTAGCACACTGAGCAGAACCCACCTGAGGATGCTTTCAGCCAGGTCTGGACACCACACAGTCTCTTGAGGTCTCCTCCAAGCTAAACCATTCTGTGGCTTGAAAAGAGCCCAACACCAGGAATGGGTATTAACCTCTCATTTATGCTTCATCAATGCACAACGGCCAATATACAATGTGTTCCTGGAAGTTAGCACCTGCCTGGGCACCTGGCAACTGATTTTCCTTCTGTTACACATTTCCACCTAGCTCTTCCCTCATGTCTACTTCCAGAGCAGATATGATACAGCTTCCACTTCTATCTAAAGCTGTCGTGGTTAAGATAGCTTCCTGCACAGGGGAGTAGGTGGTGAAGACTCCCTCTTAATAATGTGTTGTTTTTCACAAACCATTAATTCTTTCATTTAAAAATATGTTCTTTTTCTGCATAGTTAATAATCTATTAATAGTATACTCTCTATATGTCAATTTGCTCTTCAAGAGACAATTACCAGTCCTACATGCTTGCTTCTTTTCTGTTAAGGTTCATGGTTTATATAAATGCAGGAATAAGTACTAGGTCAAACATGAACTTAGGAACGATGAAATAGTCCCTCCACAGGTACTTAGATTGTCCCTGTAAAGTTAGTTGGAAGGATTTCACCTGGCACTTTGTGGCTTCCCAAGACATTAAGAAACAAAGCAGCAAGCCTTCAGCTGAGAGCATCACCCCATAGTCAGTGGAGATGGAGTAATTACTGGTGGTGTGAGATAGGAGCCAACCATCAATAATAGCTTACTAAAACTGATGCAACAGCAGGGAATCACTCCAGCCTGAAGACACAGCTCATCTGCTTTCCTTGTTTACGTCCTCAGCAGAGAGCCATGAGGACATAAGCAGGGCTGACTTAGATCCCCTGAACACAACACGGAGCTCTTGAGGAAGAGGATTTGGTGAATCATAGTCGGTCTAGCAGACTGGGGCATAAGAAAAGGCTGTCGTCCTTTCTTGAAGCTAGATCAAACCTCCCTCAAGGCAGAAGTCTCTGCTTGAAAAGGAATGCTGCATGCAAGCCCATGCTCTAGGTAGTGCATTCGCAATGAGATGTAAAGTGACATCCATCTTGATTTAATGCTGCTCAAGAGCCATCAGGATTCTGAGCAGCGCTTGGACACAATCCAAAGGCGATGATTGTGCATTGCAGGCCTTAGAAACATGTCCCAAGACCACAGCTCTCTCCTTTCCACCAGTAAGTAAAATATATCCCAGAGGCTTCTTTTGTTATACAGCAATCAGGTTCTCCAACTGCATTTGCTGGCTGCAGCGCATCTCATTTCCCAGTTTCTTTTCTCTTCCACTGTGCTCACTGTTTCTATTCAGCACTAACAGCTGCATCTCATTCAAAAATCAAACTTTCTGCCAACAAGCTAGGCTTCACAGATAAGGAAAAGGCCTAAGAAATGCCAAAGACAAAAGACAACCAAACCTTTTGCTCCTGCTTTAGCATGAATATGACGAATCAGATCCAAGGGCTGCTGCAAACACATCCCCACACTTCTTTCCACAAGTAATATTTGGATTAAACTAACTCACATACATCATTGCATTATTTTCTTTCTTTTAAGCTCTTAGTCTGTCTTGAAAAAAAAAAACAAAGGGAGGGGGTGGGTTGTGTCCAACACTTTGAACCAGATGGAGCTGGCCATGGGGTAGAACAACTGGACTCTAAATTTCTTACGCTGTAAATATATCTAATAATTGAGTGAGGGGAAGGGAAAGGAGGCATGGGTTTGTGTGCAGTTGTGTGTGTGGGTACACACGAAGTTTCCTCTCGTCTTAGTTTTAAACAACTGGAGAAAATCTTCAAAATGGGCAACAGTCAGCAATGCAATCAGACAGACAGACTGTCTGCAGCAGAACGATTTAATTTGGTCCTGTTGCCCCTTCTGAAAAATGATGTCGGCAGAAGATAAGGAGACAGGGAGTTTAAAATTGTTCTATCAGGACCAGTTGCCTGTTAGGAAGCTTATTCCAGGCAATTCAGAATCAGCCAGGTTTTTTTATACAAGGCGATCGCCCACCGAGAAGCCTTCTGTGTAGCTGAAGCAGGGGCTGACACGGTTTACATCGCAGGAAGAGGCACTGTGGGTCTGGACAGGCCCTGAGACAGACCCTTGTGTGCATATTTCCCTTATCTTGTTTTGCTATTTCTCCCTCTCTCGCTGCCGAAGCTCTTTCTTCCTGAGAGTCTGTTTATTAGTTGAAAATAACAAGAGCTTTTTCATTTTTATTTTCCGAGGCAGGCAATTCAAATAACCTCAGAAAATTGTTTCCCTATTCAGTTAGGCTATATAATAATGCAAGAACAAATCTTGTCATTTATTAATGAGCTGAGATGGGTTTACTAGGGGAAGATGAAGAGACTGATATGGCTCTAGCCCACTCTCTTCAACGCCAAAGAGGGAAGCATGCGTTTTGCACGGGGACTGCCATCAGGCGAAGGACCTCAGGAGGGACTGCTGGGTTAAGAACTCATTCCTCATTCATAAATGTAATTATTCCTTCCTAACCTGTCCCTTAACAGTGGTCATTTCATTGTTTTGATGTTATTTATACATTCAAGCTTGCTCACATTCAAGAAAGTAGCCCTGAGATACTCAGTGTATTATTCTCAGCTTGTGGGTATATTAGGGTGCAAAGCGATGGCATTTGGAAGTGCCCAAGTGTAACCAGTCCAGGTCTCCAACACTCCAGGGTACAGCTCAGCAGCTGGAGGAGAGCTGCAAATAACACCAACCAGAGGAGGCCCCAGGAGTTTTCATCCTGTCAGGACCTTTGGGCAAGCCCAGAGTCAGGAAAAGCTTTGCCCTCTCTGTCCTTCCTTGTCTGGTTTTTTTCTGCTACTCCATTCTCACTCTCCACCTCTCTTGTCCAGCATCCTTTCAGAAGAATATCACCTTGAAGCTTTGGGGGACCCACCAAAAACAAATTTTTTTTAAAAAAAATCATTATTTTGTTAAAAGTAGAGTTGGAAAGAGCAAACCCAATTGCATCCACATAAGCACAGACCACCAGGCACGATACCGTCTCTGCTGCCGCATGAAAAATGGCACAGAAATGTATTTGCACACAAATGAATGACTTCAGCAGAACACATTATGTTAAAGACTAACTGATCCCAGGAGCAGAAAATGCAAAGATCTGTGCTGTCCCACTGAACTAAGGCTGAGCATCTTCAACCTAATGGGGCATGATCTGTGCTTAAAAAGGATAACAGCTATTAAGTAAAAGACAAATGTTTATCAGCCAGAGTAATTTCTATTGACGCTCATTCAAGACTATATGGCCTACCCAGATATATTTTATTGTCTAATGTAATAAAATTTTCTATATCAGATCTTACCATAAAATAAAATTGTTCTTTAAAGAAGATTTATTTTATAAAGTTAGTCCAGAAAAAACTGAATAAAGCACGAGGCATCAGTTATGAGTTTGATCTACAGATGTTTGGAATATCACTGGGTAGACAACCGTGAAAGACATTATCATACCTGCTGTCCCACATGGACAGGTTCTTAATAACAGGGGGATCTTAGGCATGGTTCTGTGCTGTGAATGGCACATGCATAATCCCTCAGTACTGAAGACCAAGCTTTCCTCACCGGTCAGCAGTCTCAAAGTCATGAAACAAGAGGAATCATGGTTCCACACACAGGTTTTGCTTTTAAAGACCTCCTGGCAACAGCTGTCTAAGTGCAGTCTGTTTCTGGTCAGTACAAAAACGAGCCAGGGGACAACTACTTGAGAGAGCTCACAAATATGGGTCAGCCCCTCCCTGCCTCTGGGAAGCCCTGTGTCCATCTCCGTGCCAGGACCTGCAGCGGAGGCACTTCACTCACCCACAGAGCAGCGTGCAGAAGTGACATCAGCCCTTGGTCACCACTCCTTGCGCCTGGACTTAAGGCAGTAAGTATGATGCTCTCTTCACCTCCTCATCCCTGAAGTCCTTAAGCAAGCCTGTTCTCTGCCAAAAGGCTGAGTGCTGAAGGTTGTTTTATGACTGAGCATAAAGCACTGCCAGAATGAGAGAAGTGCAAAGGTGGCTCTCATAGAGTCATGGAAACAAACACTATTAGATCACCAAGTCTGCCCTTCTTTCAGAAGACAAGGTGGAAATTTGCGTGGAGAACCTTTCATGGAGCCTAATAACTTGTGTCTGACTTGCAGCGAGAAACTGAAGCCAGATCCATCCACGTTTGAAGGGTGAGTCTGTCTGGCTCTTGGGGCGTATGACAAAAGGATGTGGTGAGTTCCCTGTCTCTTAGTGTTTCAAATCACGCCTGAACATCTCTGGAAGGCTGGTGTTAACCAAACAGTTGGCTTAACTCAAAACCAGGTGAAGCTCTCCATCGTCTGTGTGACACAGGATGACATAACCCACAAGATAACCTCATTCTGCACCTTACTCCACAAACACCACCAGCTCTTCCCATGAGAAAAGCTGCCTAGTGCAATATTTCTGTTTGAGGCATGAACGTGGAACAACCCAGCCTGCATCTTCCCAAGGTCAATGGGCGTTCCTGTTGCTGGATTCAATGCGAGCAGAAATGATGCTAAGATTTTTCCAGTTCAGATGTCAGCTATTAATTTAGATGATGGTTATTTGATTCCAAGGAAAGTCAGTGGAATCAAGTTAAAAAGACAGAGATATATTCATATATCCTTAAACTGGGAGACACCGCAACTGACTGATAACCTAAATTAGATTGAGCTAGTGCTATCTCTAATTAGGATCTTTCACTATGAACAAGGGAAGAGGACAAAGTGAATTAGCAAGTGAAACAGTACATACATTGGCTCAAAACAATAACCAGAAATGCTAGCTTCCATGTCAAGATGCCTTGTATGAGGAAAAAAATGTTTTCAAAACTATTGTACCAAGGAAAATCTGAAAGTAGTTGGAATTAGAGAGACTCACCAGAAACGCTGGCAATACTTATTAACTAATTAGCTAAATGACCTTTGCGTCATTTTTATACACAGTTTTCTTTCATAAATATTTCATGAATTACATGCAATTATTAGTAACATCAACTTTAGTGAATTAATTACTGCCAATTCCTATTAATAAAATGCATCTTGTAATAAATAATGTTAGTTTATTACAGAGTATCGGTCTCGGAGGTATTCGCATCTGTCAGTTGCCTTCTACTTCAGGCTAAAAGAAAGGTAATCAAATAACTGTAATTATTGTACTAAATACATCACCGTTTGTTTAAAATGTCAATGGGAAGGGATAAAGGCTTTTGGAACAACCTGAATGGAGCACCCTCATCTGCAGGGGTGCAAGGGGCGATGGCAGAGCTGTGTCACTGTCAGGGTATCACCGGCTGATGTCTGGGGCTGGCAGACAGACATGTCAACAAACACTTCTCTGATTTACTAACAGGGGCTGGGTTTTCCTACAGGCCTTTGGCACAGAGCTACTCTAAGTGACAGTGAATTTAATCTGATGGCTCCTCCTTAGGCCTTGGGAAAGGAGCGTTGGGGTTGGTGCAATCCCGGTAGATGGGTTCCCATGCGCTGACTGATGGTGCCATGGCTGGTATCATCCTCAGATATTGGACCACACGCTACAGGAGAGCAGAAGCCAGAAAGGACCACCTTCCTCCCGCCTCACAGACATCTGACAGGCTCTTACCAGTTCTCAAGGCCGGAAGGCTCACCCTGGAGCAGTGCTGCTGCTCCTTCACACTGCGCTGGAGGGGGACCCTTCTCCACATCCAGCAGGCATGAAGAGCAGCCATGCCACCAGTCTGCTCAGCAGCACACAGACCCAAACAGCACAAACAGGGAGCTTTAGTCTACTGATCACCATTTCTACACAAGAAAAAGTAATTCTCCAGCACTATACAGTTCCAAAGTGGCTTTTTCTTACCTATCTGGATGCCTAAATATTGGCAAGCAAGACTACTGTTTCAGCTCCACAATAAATCAGACATTACTGTGGTGGTGGACTTGTCAGTCCCAGGTTAACAGCTGGGCTTGATGATCTTAAAGGTCTTTTCCAACAAAAAAGGATTCTATGATCTTTCAGTCCAAAACAATGTCATGGAAAAAGGACAAACATGAGCACACGTATTGGTAACCAAATCTTTTCTTTGCTTGTTTTTTCTTCATCAGGTGCAGAAACTGGTAGAGCAAAATCAGAAAGACAACTAAGATGGAGATGAAAACGGAAACCCCAAGCACTGTACCTCAGGAAAACCAGTGTTTGCAAAATAGCAAATCCAGGAGTGTTAATCCCAGCTTCCTGCAGCAGCCTAATTTACCTTTACTCCTCGTCTTCTCTCCAGTCGCATTGCAGTGGCTGCACACACACCCTACACCATGCTGCCAGGCCCTTACTATGATTTTATGCTTTCATCCACAGCCAGCTACCTGATGAAGCTATTGCAAACCCTATGGTATAATCTTCCAGGCTCCTTCTGGTGGGAAAGAGTAATCAGGGAAAACTGCAAAGACAATGGCAGAACTTATAAATTCTCTGGGTTTGGCTTCTGGTGCAGGGATACCTGGCCTTGTCCTTGGCATCTAGAGCTTTGCAGAAGCTTGGGAGTCCTCTGATCCCAGAAAATTATTGATATACCCTAATGCCTGGGACCCTAGACCCCTCTCTGTGGCTCAGGGGTGTGCCTGGTTTAGCTCTGTTTGTGTACCAGCTCCTTTGCCAGGGGCAGTCCAAGAATATCCAAGCAGACCGTGGCCACCAAAGAAAGCTCTCAATGGGAGTGACCTGGTGACATGCTCAGAACATCATCTGCAGCCTGGGGAAAACTGGTGGGCAGGTGGTCCTGCTCCAGGGTCAACAGCTCGAAACACATCAGGCAGGACAGGGAATATTGCAGCAGTGGGAAACGGCAGCAAAATAAGACTAATCAATTTTGCTTATCAAAGTGAATCGGTTGTTGTGCTGATCATTATCTCCTGCGTCATACCTGCCGTCTCAGACCAGCTCTGTACCCCAACAGCTGTGGCAGCATCCTAGAAAGAAGCTGGCATTCCTTCTAGCAGAGTTCACAGCTGAATGTGGGTCACCACAGCCGAGACGGGCACTCTTTCCACTAGAAGCTTTTTGTTGTTGTTTTAAGAGAAAATTGCATATATTAGGCAGGCTTTGAAGTTACTGTGACAACCAGAAGACATGAGCAGAACATTACAGTTGGTTTTAAAGATGAGGGAAGTGTTGACCTGCTCAGGTCTACCCAGGAGCTTTGGCTTTCAGAAACTTGGAGAAACTTAAGAGGAAGTAAAGCACTGATCAGATTTAGGCACCTCCCAAAGTACTGCAGCAGCTGAGAGGGCTGTTATGTTCCTCATAAATACCACACAACACAAATGCTTTAAGTCAAGGAGAAGGTACTTTGTCAGAGCATCGCTCCTGGGTGGGTGCTGCCTCAGTGGGTTTCCATCGCTCTCTTGATAACGGAGCACAGACCTCCACCAGCACTTCCCAAAGTGCAGAGGTGAAACACCCATAAAATCTGATGTCCTACATTGAAACATATCTATTTGAATGATACTGAATTTGTATTATAAAGATTTGGGGTGTTGGTTGACTGCAGGCTGAGTATGAGCCAGCAGTGTGCCCAGGCAGCCAGGAAGGCCAATGGCATCCTGGCTTGTATCAAAAATAGTGTGGCCAGTAGGTCTGGGGAGGTGACTGTGCCCCTGTACTCGGCACTGGTGAGGCTGCACCTCGAGTGCTGGGTCCAGTTCTGGGCTCCTCACCATCAGAAGGACATTGAGGTCCTGGAGCGTGTCCAGAGAAGGGCAACCAGGCTGGGGAAGGGGCTGGAGGGCAAATCCTCTGAGGAGCAGCTGAGGGAGCTGGGGGTGTTCAGCCTGGAGAAGAGGAGGCTGAGGGGAGGCCTTATCACTGCCTACACTGCCCTGCCAGGAGGGTGCAGAGAGGTGGGCGCTGGTCTCTTCAGCCAGGGGACAGGAGATGGGACAAGGGGCAATGGGCTCAAGCTGCCCCAGGGCAGGGTCAGCTCAGCTGGGAGGGCAAAGTTCTTCCCTGGCAGAGTTGTGGGGCTGTGGCCCAGGCTGCCCAGGGAGGGGGCTGAGTCCCCAGCCCTGGGTGTGTTTAACATGTGGGTAGATGAGGTGCTCAGGGATCTGGTTTAGCACAGGACAGGGACGGTTGGACTCAATGATCTTAAAGGGCTTTTCCAACCTGGGGATTCTGTGATTCTGTGAAGGATGTGGTCACCCCATTTGTTCAAACACAACAAGCATTTAACACACACACGTCCTGTCTCCCTAATGATACTGAGGAAAAGTTCTTCCTCAAAGTTGACACCCATAAAATAAAAGCACCAGGCAACAGGTTCCCCTTCTCAGCAGGTCTGAGCATTCCCTTCGAGTCGCAGCAGACTGAAGGTAACCAGCCATAGCTGGACACCTTTAAATCCTGTAACACCAACGTACAAAACTTCTTTCTTCTACCTGTCAACCTCACTGGGGCAATATCTTGATGTTCAAGCTTCATTCCCTCCCTGTTCTTTGATGTGGTTCTTCCTCTAGATTTATACACTGAGTTGTAGACAGGAGAAAAAGGAGATTTTTTTTTTTTTTTTTTTTCTTTTTTTTACCACTGCGTGGCAAAGAATTTTTTTCAGGAGCTCCTTTAATTTCCCTGCTCATTGTAGAATTGTACACTGCAAAATTGAGAGGCACATTTCTGAAAGTTTGAGGGAAAGAACTAGGAAGAAAATGGAGAAAATCTAGCTTAACGACTCTTTCAATTTTGAAAATTGCAATTTGACAGCAATCCTGTGGCTGGGAAATAAACGTTCATACCTTTGCCTCTATAGTCATTTGATTGATGTCAAATTGCTTAAGATGAAATAAAGAGTGAGATGCAGTCATATTTTTCCAGCTTCTTTCTATAGAATTGGGGTCACAGTATTTGGGATCAAAAAGTTATTTATGACATTTATTTTCTACCGCTGATTGCACTTTAGCCTCTCAAAATCTTGGTTTTATCATGAAGATGTGCCTTTCTATTTAGAACTTTGCAGCACAATGGCTTCTCAGACAGAAAAAAAGGACACTTCTGATACAGGAGCCCACCATTTTCAAGCCTTAATCCTTTGATCACCACGGATTCTGGTGCTGACCCTACAAAACCCTTAGATGAACGTATTGTAAAGCATGCAGGTAGCCCCATCGACTTCAAAGGGTAGAAAAGCAGCTTACTCACATGGAGGAATATACATATTGGTATCCATACAGGTTCTTCCATGCCCTTCCCTTACCAATGCGCTCCTGCCGTAGCCAGGACAAGCAGGATAAGGACAAGGTTCTTCCATGCCCTTCCCTTACCAATGCACTCCTGCCGTGGCCAGGACAAGCAGGACAAGGACAAGGTTCTTCCATGCCCTTCCCTTACCAATGCACTCCTGCCGTGGCCAGGACAAGCAGGGCAAGGCTTCCCAAGTGACTGCAAGTAAATCTCTTCTGGAGAAGGAGAGTGAGCAAGAAGTCACACAAGGCTTTGGTAATGTGAATGTCATCTTCCCATCTCCCCTTCCCACCCCAGCTGCCCCTGCAAGACAATAAGGTTTCTCCCATGCACCCAGATTTAGACCTTACTGTGTTTCCTCCTCCAAGGTGAGCACACAGAGTAGATGTGTCTTGTAATGTTTGCTGCAAAGGTGTTAGAAAGGTAGGACAAGGCATTGTCCAGTCACTGCATGCTAGTTTCAACCTGAAGCTTTCGTGGAGCTTTGCAGAGGAGATGCCTGCCATGAGCACTGCTATTGCTGGAGACTCACGTGGAGAAGTGAAAGCGACTCGCCCAAAGTCCACCTGCAAACCAGATACACCCAGCACCCAGGCTGTGCCCCTTGGTAGGCATCCAAAGCTCTAGGTCCTATCTCAAGCCACAGAAGGGGTGGGGGGAAAGAGGATTTGTCAGCAATGCTGCAACCAGTCGACCTCAACAGGGGTTATCTTACAGAGCTTCAAAAACTGGGAACAGGGGAGCCTTGGGGGCTTCCTCATTTGGATAAAAATCTTGCTTTTAGACAGCAAAAGGCAGGTGAAATAAATCCATCCCTAGATTTTCCGTAGCAATTAGACAACTAAATGTTTTTTTTCCATGGTGACTCAATTCCTAATGCAGAGATTGCACCCAGACAATGTGATTCTCAGATGCCCTTCCAGCCATCGTTTTTTAACAGTATTTTGATTTCTTCAAAAAAAGGAAAGCAAACAAGGATTGCCTTGTCAGAGCACCAGAAAGAAAATGGCACCAACAACAGATAGGAAACTCAGAGTAATTAAAATTAATGTTGATTCCCTTTTTATTGAAGTTAAATACTGCACTGTTGTCGTTAACTCCATGTATCCTACAGCTTTTCATCCATTCCAGTACCCTAAATGTTATTCAAAGGTAAGAAATGTAAGAACAGCCATCCAGAATTGAAAACAAGAAGCCCCCTCTGCATTTAATATAGCAACATACATAAAAATAAATGTAATTAGTCACCAAGGGGGAGGGAAGTGTTACTAAAACTTGATAAAGATAATTACCTGATATAAAAAGCAACTAAGACGAGCATTCTGCATTGGATATTATCCAGGAAAAAAAAAATTAAACCTATGTTGCTGCTTCAATACCATCTAATACTAGGAATTGGCAGAAAAACATCTATTCTATGAATAATAGCTCAACAGTCCCAAAGGACATCAATACATGAATAAGGAAAGGAAAAAAATAAATCTCAAGCCTTTCCAAAATGGTGCTAATGCTCCACTGAAACTTAATTTTATAATTTACTGGCAGTCAAGATGGCAGGAAATAAAATAATTTGCTATATATTCTGCACAACAAACCCCCTGCTTTTCCTGGGAAGGGTAATTATCCCTAAAAAAAAAAAAAAAAGAGGAAAAAAAAAAAGAGGGAAAAAATACGACATCTCATATTAAGCTAAAGTCTCATCAAGAAGAGAAAGAGTGCCTCATTACATGTAATTACCAGGGAATTAGAAACATCATTTAACTAAATGAGCGAATAATGCTCAGGATATTGAAGAAACTTGCCTGCACTTCTGCAGAGCACTCTAAGTCCCATTACAAAAATTGCACCTCTTTAATGGAATAATTTTAGGCCTTGTCTGCCTTGCTTTAAAAATAAAGAGCCTCAGAGAGGCAGAAAGAGGCTGAAACTACCATAAACAACTGTTGAAAAGAGCTGCAGAGTAGGAGTAGTCTCTACTGGATACCATGATTTAAAATGACTCATAATCTAACATAATCATGAAAATTAAACCTAAGGACTTGGGTGGGAGGATGGGAGAGAGGGAGGGAAACGAATTACCCTTTTTAATTGTACTTACTCAAGACTACAATGTATTTATAATTATACATTAGAGATAACGGGTGAAAGATTCTAGGTTAAAGGTAAATCTTATATAGAGGGATGGAAGGCTGCTGTGTTAGAAGCCAGCTCAAAAAGAAAACCCAACCCAAACCTGCTGATACTGTCCTGCAATGCAGGGTTTTCCTCTAATAGTACAGAGTTACTAGGGGAATTAATAGTGGCATTACATACAACTAACTACAATCTCTGTTTTAGGGATAGCATATCTGCCTGTGAAGGTGATTCTGATGCTGTAGTAACAAAACAAAAGAAGGAAAAAAAAATCTGGAAAACATTATTTACCACCATTTTGATGCAGAGGTTGATCCTGTGCCAAGAGAAACGAGGTTTCCCGCTCTGATCTTAGCCAGAGGAATTGTCTCCAAGCCTTCTAGCAAGTCACTAAATTGAAAAGATCCCCCTTGGGTTGAGAAGGTTTGGGTCAGGGCTTGAATCTTGGCTCCACATCACTGTTGTGAGGAGCTAAGTAACTGAGGTGACATCATGGCAAAGTCGGTCCCACCAAAATGTCTTCAAGTCGATGCACTGCAAAGAAAATCCTCAGAGAAATGAAGAATGCAGAGCAGTAAAATGAGAAATAAGGGGATATATATAAATACATCATCTGAAACACATACACATCCTCTATTAACATTTTCATCCTTCATTTCCTCCCCCCCCAAAAAATATCACCTTCACCACAGAGATTGTAGGCAAGTAAGGGTGGCTTTTTCTTCCCTGTAAGCAATGCCACAGCAGAACAAGACGTTAGCATAACAAAGACTGAAAAGAGAGCAAGAAAAAGGATCTACAGCCCCAAAGTGCTGAATCTGGACATCTCCACTGGGTACAAGCAGGATAGCAGAAAATGGATTATTTTTGCCGCTTTTCAGATCATGAACTTTTCAGACTGCTCACATGGGCTTGGTTTGCAACCAGAACAGCAAGAAACCACCCCTGTTCCCTTGGTTGGGTTGGTTTAGTTTGGGTTTTTAATGGTGATTTAGAAGACAGTCCAGAAAACAGCTTGTGGAAACGTTAGGGGTTTGTGCAGGATGTCAATACGTTCACCACTTAGAAGTTATACTTCAATTCTTCCTGACTGCAGGAATAGAGGCTTAATGAAATGGTAAATATTTCAACAAAGCAAACCAAAATTCGACAATTCCATGAGGATAGACAGAAGTATTTGAAAAACAGCAAAGTTTCCAGAAGGTGAAAAAAAAATAAGGAGACTCACAGCAAGAGAGAAGGAATTGGTTAACAAGCAGCATGCAAGGTCGCTGGATGCTGAAACAGAAGCATGGGTGGGACCTTTGGAGTAGCACAGCCTGTAGGAAGCTCCTGATGTTGGAAGAGGAATGGGATGAGATGCCCTCACCAGCATTCTTGCTGTCCCACACAACTTGGTGGGCATAAGCAAAGCTCTCTTATACTCAAGATGTGTGCTGCTTCTGCCCCCAGAGATGAAGTTTCTCCTTGGGTGAAAGCCACGAGGAGGCTCTTCAGGTGCATCCTAAAATAGCAGCGCCTGAAACTTCACTTGTTAATTAAATGTCACCAAAGGCAAAGCAACAGCACACATGTTTGGAACAGCGTTCACGTTCATCAACAGGAGTATAAGGGTGGGTTCTGTCCTTTGCAAAGTGCCTGGTCAAACACAACCTGCAGCAGGTGGATCCTGAGGCTGCCAAAGGCTCTACAACCTCAGCCGCCGCTTACAGAAGAGCCAGGGGTTTATCCTGTGTTAAGACACTTGCAAGCAACTGCCAAAGTAGGTTTCATCCTGTGCTAGACCGATCAGGGTATTGTATATCACAGGTACTTGAGCAAAAGGCATTGTTCCTAGAAAGAAATTGAAGAAGGGTACTGGAAGGTCTTAACCTTAATTGATTTTCTTATTCCCGCTTCCTAAGGAAATGAGATTTGTGTCTGTCTGCCCGTCCCCTTCTCCTCTCAGCCCCCTATTAACTTTGGAACTGATTGACCAATTACAACTGCGTTTGACAGAGGAAGGAGGAATCAAAGATATCAAATTCCTGCATCCTTCATGAAAGCAGGCAGCCAAGCAGAGGAGACAGCCTTTAATAAGGTGCCCGGGAAAGAAGGGCCAGGAAAACTACCTGGCAAAAGCTTCCTCCTGACGGTGGAAGAGTTGAAATCTAAGCTTGGTTTCTCAGATACATAAGAAGGAAAATACCACATCAGCTACATGGGAATTCAGACTTTGTTCTGCAGCTCGTTGGATCACTTGCTCACCAGCTAGATAACTTCAGGTTTTGTGTGGACAGTCTCAAGACTGACTGACAAAGGAAGACAACACAAGTGGAGATCAGGAAGGAAATACGACTTTGATCTGAGTCTGCAGCCTCCACATTGATTTCCATCTCTGTCAAAAAAAAAAAAATAAAAATACATATAATTCCAAAAATTTCCTTCCCCACCCCATCCTTAAAAATCTCACTTCTAACCCCATTATCTGCCTAATTAAATTTTGGATGTATAAAACTGTAAGACCCATCTTTCGGGAGACTGCACGCTTTAATCGCAATTACATGCTGCATATTTCATGATATATATCTTTTGCGTATAATTAGGAATAAAAAATGTAATCCCAAAAAGACTTTTAATAATTTAAATCCCCAGGATTTGATTAAAAAGCATTCAAGGATTGCAGATGACAGGGAAAGAACAGTGACTCCATTATAACCAAGGGAAAAAATAGGAGGATTTAAGGGTTTCTTTTCTTTTAGAAAGCAAGCGTTACGATCTTAAACCCAAAGGTTTTAAACAGGAATGGGAAGATCTGTTTCCCCAGCTACATCCCTGCCTTTTAATTTACAGTATAGGATGGAGGTTTTTGCACAAAGGGCCAGATGTTTTATTTGAAAAGCTTATCTACAAACACTTCTCTCAACGTTTCCCCCCAAAATGTCATTAGCAGGAATTCATGTAGTCTGACAGAAACGGGGCACTTCTCCTACCACTCGGGCAGCATCACCTTCCAGCGACCGTGTGTTTGCAAGCCACAGTGTAAAAGCCTTGGTGTGAAGAAGCAAAACGATCTCAATATGAAACAAAATGTAGATGGAAGAGAAAAAGCTGAAGTCATAATCTCAAAACAGGTAATAGAGAGACACTGAAGATACTGCACTGCCTTCTTACAGCCTATGTCACCAGTTGGCATCTTTAAATGATGCAGAGGATGGTGTGGATCATCACCAGCAAGCAAAAAAATAAAAACCAGTGACTTTATATATTAAAGCAAATGCCAAAGGAGAGGCTATGGGCCATCATGGGATTGGGTACAGGGAGGCTTCTCCCACTTAAAAAATACCCCATGTGTTTGCTTCCAGGGAAAACACACCTGCAGCTTCTCGGCAGCTTTGTGGTAGCAGCCAAGCATCCTATGATAGCACAAAGCTGCACGTGTAGCACTGCAGCAGCTGCAGCCAGCGAGCGCCCAGCAGAACGTGAAACATCAGCATGGGGCAAGAAAACCAGTTCAACAGGAGGAGACATCAGGAACTGAGGGTGTGAAACATGACAAATTACATGTACATATAGATACATATATAAATGTATATATATGCATATACATTCTTGATGTCTCCACTCTCTTGCCTCCTGCAGCTGTGAATTTCTTTTTTTTTTTTTTTTGACCTTTACAAAGTGAGTTACAAATTCTCTACTTAAGGCATCTTTAATAGTCATTGATTTGCAGGGCCTGAATTACACTTATTTTTCTGCCTAGATAATACTACAGAGAAACACAACAGCACGTTTTATTTTTTATTTTTAAAAGCACAACCTCTAAAAATGCTTGTGCTGCCTACTTTCCTCTTGTTACATCTCTCCTTCACTGAAGTACTGAATAAAGTCAACCTCTGTGTTCTACTGGAATCTCCTTATGCCACTTTGCAGTGCTATATATCAACACAATAGTGTATATTGGGTCATCATATAAGAAAAATTTGCATTTAAGAAGATTCATGTAAGGATCTTAACTCTCCTTTAGCAATTTGGTCTCATTTACCTGCACATGGAAGCACTGCTTGTTCGATTGGTGAAAAAATTACATCACAGGAATAAATAAAGATTAACTCAAATAACTCCCCACAGTAAGTCTGCAGCAGAGGCAAAAAATTAAACCAATTAGACGAGCTGGGGAATGAAGAAATCTGCTCAAGTCCTGCCTTTGCTCTGTGACAAGGAAATTCGCTTCCTTATTCCGTGCATTTGTTGACATCTGTGGAATGAGAATACTTCTTCTCTCTTTCAACCTCTGGGCTGTCTTAGCGATTTAGGGGATGAATTCTCAAGCCAGGGTAATTTCTTACAGGGGCGTCGGTGCGACGCTGGGAACACGGCAACTGTCTTTGTTGCATTGTTGGTGCTGCAGAACAGCGGCGGTTTGCAGGGAACACAAGCAGGGAACAGCAGCCCCTGCTTGGTTTAATTTATTATCAGGAACTCTTCAGCCTAAGAGAATAAATTATCGCTTTGTTTTCACTTCATGCTCTGATTTTACCCCAAAAAAAAGTATAGAGTGGGTTTGTGCAAGCAGAGAATTAAAATACATGGCCAGATGTTAGGCTGGTATAAGAGTAGTTTAGTGCCCACTGATGTGAAGCGAGCTGCAAGCTTCAGCTGCAACTGTCACAAGACCCATGTAAATTCAGTATTTCTCTAGGCAATAAGAAGCAGGTACTCCACTTTACTAACCTTGCACAAATTCAGAAAGGCCTAGGAGATGAATACACACATTGAATCTCAGAAATACGATCGTCTTGTTTAACAGGACCACGCTGCAGAGCTCCCTCCCAGGCAGAGCTCCCCCGGCATCCACCGGCCGGGTCATGCTGACAGGGTGAGGTGGTAAGAGCTGAAATGAATTTGTCTGCTAAGGGTGGTGCAGGCCGTGGAGGAAAACAGAAGGCTGGCTAAGATTTGTCAGGTTTTACATAAATAGGAGTCCCTGCCTGGGTTACAAAGGAAAGTAGCTTGCTGCAAGAGGAGCAACGCCAGGCGAGTGAACGATCAAAGGGCGCAGCGTAACAACCCAAGTGCAATCAGTCCTGGCTCATCTTTCCTGCCCAGAGATGGAATGGGTTAAAAACCCCACCGCTCCTGGCAGATGCTCTTCTAAGCTGTGCTTGAGAAATTCCACGGCTGGAGATGCTGCAGCTTCCCCAGGCAATTTATTCCTGGGCTTAACCATCCTTACACTTCGGAAGTTTTTCCTAATATCTGCAATAATCTCTGCTGCAATTTGAGCTCATTACGCCTCGTCCCAGTCCCGCTGGACATGGAGAACAGTTTATTCCTTTCCACTTTGCAGGTAATCACAGGAGACTCTGAAGATCTATTATGTCCCCCCATGTGTTAGCACGTGGCAGGGGGGGTTCATGCTATAGGGAAATGTATGATACAGTGAAAAAGTGCTGCACATACCTTATGAAACAAGACATATTCCACAGGAAATGTCTTTAGTGTATTAGTCCTAAGAATATCTGGGCGAGTCCTGTGTTTGACTTCTCATTTCTAAATTCTCTGTTTCTAAATGTAGCAGGAAGTATCACTTAAACACTACTTTGAACAAAGAAGCCTGACGTGTTTCAGAGCAAATGTCACCTTGCTGGAGCACCAGAACTTGTATCAGTTGCATATTGACTAAAAAAAATTACTAGCGTTGTGGTTGTGATTATACTAAACAACATAAAAGCAGCTAATGGTGTAATCACCAGAACAGATGTCTGCTAGTCAAAAGAAATAGGTTCTGCTCCAGACCACTAATACCAATCACTGATGGCAGACGTGTCATTTAGGCCAACATTTACAAGAGTATCCAGTAGTAGGAATGCTCAGGTTTTGGGCATCTATCTTAACAGATGCACCAGCTGAATTACTGCTGAACTTGGTGACTGCATGACTCCAACTACAGAAAATCCTTGAAAATTAAGGCAGTAAAAAGTACTGGACACTTACAAAAACGTGAGATAGTTAAGGAAGATGGAGTTAGTGATACTTACAGAGTTTGGGAAAGGGCGTTCTCAACGGCATCACTTGAGTCTCTGTGTTCAGAGCTCGGAGGTCAGCTTTGAGCTCGGAGCAGGGACTGCTTTTGCTTGTGGAAAATGCCCACCTAAAGAATGTTTCTGGGGTTGCTTGGGGTTTCTTTTTATATATATATTTATTATAATTGCAGTGGGAGCACAGAACAACACATCTGAGTTGTGGCAGAGCTCCAGACCCCTCTGTAGTAACCATACACTGATTATCTTGAAGCACTTACTGGCCAACGGTAAAAAAGGACACTTACCAGCACGCTTTTGTAACATTCAGGGCACAGATGCCACTTGGCTTCTAATACCAGAGTGTTACAAGGCTCTTGTGAGAGACAACCTGCAGTATTTTGTCCTCCAAGCAGTCAACGGTGATTGATGACTCTATTAGAATGATGTCTCAGGCTCCATGTTTTCTGCGTGGCCCTCAACACCCTGCAAAAAGCAAGGACTGAAGGAGCTGGTTTAGATCTCAATTCCTCTGATCAAGAGTCAGTATATCCTCTGTTCAGCTGCTTGTTGTATCGGACAGAAAGGGCTTGTTTTCGTGATTTCTCTGGCTTAGGAGGCTCTGCCTTGACCTGCATTTCTAGAAGAGAGCTAATAAAAGGAAGATTAACCCTGTAAAAGAAATACCCGTGTTCCAGCTGCACACATCTGTACCTAACACAGACACAGTCTTAGCCCTGCCCAACATTATGCCCAGTTCTCTCACTGTTTACTATAGGCTCAATAGTTTCAAGCATATACATGAAACACCAACACACCACAAGGAATTTTCCTGCTATTTCTAAGGCAAAAAATACAACAAAATACTACTTACTACTAAGCCAAATCCCTCTCCACCTACATATCTTGGCCTACCTTTGTCCACTGAAGCATGCAGATCTCAGTGCATCAAGCACTTACTGGTTCTTTTCCCCAACACTTACCAGTGAAATTTGCATGGGTGGCATCATTCCCAGTTTATGTTTGTTTAACCAAACTAAGAGGAATTCCCCTACTTCTTTGTTTTCCTCTACATTCTCTAGCTCTTCACTCAGTGTTTCCTACAGTCCCACCCCTGTAACTCCCTACTCTATCCTCTCCCTCATCACTAAGCCACCTCTTCCTTAGTCCCAGTCTATTTCTGCCTTCACATGTTATTTTATTTGGATTCATCCTCACTTCACATCTCTCTTCTCCATAAGCAGGGTCACTCTTGTGCTTCTAGGTAAAAACATTTTGTTTGTGAGCTCAAACTCGTATTTTCTAGTATTACACTCAGTCAGCCAAGAAGAGATGAGAGAAGCAACAGATATTTTGTATGTTTGCTCTGCAAATGTATTTAAATATGTATTTAAACCTGCATACACATGTGGTCTGGGACAGTGGGACACATAGCAGTGTTAACACAAAGTCTGCTCTAAACCTACAGCCACCCCTCAAACTAGGGATTTTACTTACCATTTCTTTACTGGTCATTCTCACAGAAACTTCTGGTTCCCACCTTCAGGCCCCAGATCCTACATACCAACTCCTTTCCCAGAAAGAAAACCACCTCTGTCCAACAGAGTCATGCACCCTCAACACAAAAAACTCACTTCAATTGGGAATAGGGATGGTGGGCAACCATCTGAGCAGAGGCTGGATAGTGATGATAAAATTAATGTTTAATTCAGGAAGATCTTTAATGAATTTTTTCCCCAAACCTATCAAAACCAGGCTGTATTATTGAAGAAACCACGTTCAGCTCATGACAAATTATCATGTATTCCACATACAACTCGTTATCTCTGTCTGGTAACTGCTCAGGTGTGTTAGCTTTCTGCACACACAGAGCCCATCTGCCCCTCCATCACCACCTCCTTTGAAACAATCACTTACTATTCTGATGTCTTCCAAGTTTGTTTTCTTAAATGTACTAAAGCATTCCCAGTGGTTACACAGGCCATAACAACTCAAGAGATTGGGAGTAAAGTGTAAATCCAAACACTGCTCTGAAATGCCCACACCTTAATCACCTTTGATAAGCCTTGGAGTTTTATTCTGTCTCTCCTTACTCTTCACTATGAAGTGAATATTTAAACACTCCCAAGCCCTGGATACAAGCTGCTATTCAGAGAGCAGTCTGACATTCTGTTCTGCAGAGCTGGATGAGAGACTTTTTACTGGTGGTACTGATCAGAAAGCATTTCTCTTTATTTCCATAAACCAGTTGGGAAAACACAACATTCAAATGTATCCATTGTAGAAGAAGATGGATTTGCATCTTGATGTCTCTTGATCTACATTCCTGTTTAGAAAAACAAAACACCCACCAAACACAGGGTCCCAGTTGTTTTTCTAATACTACTTTCCTAGGAAAAGTTTAATTTGTCCAAGCTCAAGCATCTTCTCACACCCACCCCCCAAAATCTTCGAGCCCCATGCAACCTTTGATCACAGACTTGTCTCCTCACCAGCTGGCAACCAGGCAAACAAAACACTCAGACACAGCACACTTCCATGGTTTTTGTGGCCAGAAAGACATTTCCACTCTGGGGAAACTCCTCATTTCGACCTTTCCACTGGTGTTATTCAATAAATCCTGGCCTACCAACTCAGATCCACATCCAAGTACTATACATTCAAGTTCTTTCCTCCAGGAACAGTTAATTTCCCAGTAGCAATCCAGTCACTGAGACACACAAGCCCACCAAATACAACTTAAAGCTTTAACACTGTCTGGAGAGCCAACATCCCTGGGTAATGAAACAATTCCCAGTTCACTTCTTTGGCAAAAGACAAAAGGCTCAGAAGCTTTCCATCTGGAGGATCCAGAACTCAAGAATTCTTGCATCTTAAAGGTTTGGTCTTAACATTTGTTTCACAAAGAGTAAAGGTCATTACACAAAGTATTTGTTTTCCAAAAAAACTACCAACATTTATTGAACAACTGTGAGACCACCAGGTATTTTCATAGTTAGATACTACAAAATGTGGTTAAGTTTTTATAAAGGCATGTGCAAAGTTGCACTGAACTAATGTAGCAACAGAGAGCAGATAAAGAAAACAGTCTCAGTAATGACAGATTAAGACATACTACAATGTACAAACAAGTATTTCTTAGTTTAAAACAACATCAGTACAAAGATTGTTCTTCTCACTTCTACTGGTTTAGTTTAGTCTTGCTAGGAGCAGGTGGGCACCTCTTGTAGAGAAGAGGTATCATCAGAAGTCTGAGGAGATCTCTAAGTAGACCTGAAATAAACAAACTGTATTTCAGCCAACAACATTTACAGTCATCACAACCAGGTAAAACACTCAACGTTCTGTAAAAGCAGTAAGGTGTGGACAGCCCAATTTCCCTTGTATCAAGATACAATATGTAATAATTTAGTGATAAAAAGCTGATCTTGCCAAGTTTTCTTTATGTATTACAGCACCATCTTGATGCATTTACGAATGCATCACACAGAAATGTGAAGTGATTCAAATTACTACGTAAAAAGATCACTACAAAACAACTATTAGTCTTCTGTCCTAAGGAACTTATTTTTAGAATTAAACCAGAGATGACTCACACTACTGTACCATTAAAATATAGGCATCATTCTTAGTGCCCTGAGGTTGGCACAACCAACTTGTAAATGTCAGAAGAACATATAAACCTCGTTAATGTTTTCAGAAATTCATTTAAAGATAGAAACAGGTCCAAAAAGATGCCTGTCTAAATGCATTGCAATTACGTTACAATTATTTTCCAAATACACAGATATGCTCTGTCTTTTCTCAGCTCATTACTGACTCAAACAATTTGCCCTTCTGGGATCAATTGTTTGCTAATAAATAATTGTTTACAGTCACAAAATGATATTAAGGAGCATTCTTATTAGTTTTCCTTCTACAGCCTAATAAGATTCAAAACTAGCTGATTCCCAAGAGTCTAACCTTAACCTTGCTGTGTTTAACAGCCCAGGAAATGATGAACCATCTGTTTCAGAAAATAATGGAGGGCTGAGAGGAAATATTGTTTAATTGTAGATTAACCTCCTCATACGGCAGAATGAAGCATCTACAGAATTAGCAACCATAACTAGCCCTGAACAAAAATAACTGGAAGCAGCTCTCACTATAACAAGACCAACAGCAGCAAGTTTTTTATCATCACCTTTTTTTTTTTTTTACCCTCCTAAATGTATGCAACACATACAACCTACTTTTAAAAATAAAGTGGAATTATCATCTTTGGATTTTTTTAATTTTTTTTTTTTTTTACTTGGGGAGGCACCAGAAGAAAATCCTGAAATAGTTCTGGGTTTATTTTTCATCAAGCATTAAAATTATTTTTAAATAAACATCTCCAGGTGAGAGAGAGTGTAACTGTAACTGTTATTCTCCTGTAACTTCTACCTCACATCTCCAGAGAGGTAAAATGGCTGCTCCAAAGCAATATTCATGTCACTTTCAAGGAGGCATAGGAAGGTCTTGGAAGTTTTAAACTCAAGATTTCTGTCACTATGTGTGTCTATTTACATAGCCACTTAGATACTAAATACTATGAAATAACAGAGACAAACAAATTAAGTGCAAGACAGTCTGAGTACTAGAAGAAAAAAAAAATAGCACTGACAAGGCACAGGAATTTGAAGATAAAACCAACTGCTTCTGTGCAGCATAATGAAGAGTACTGCAATTCTGCACTGTGACAGCAATTTTTCTATGTAACATTCATGCCAAAGCGAGCTTAACAGAAATCTTTTACCTCCATCAATCAGGTTGCCCCATTTTGACAGCAACAATGATAGAAAAGTGTGTTATCAGAGGGCTGCAGCAAACTCAATACAAGGGAACTGAGAAAGCTTTTCCTTGATTTTTACACAACCTTCCCAGAACGGTCTCTGGATTCACTCCTGGCCCTGACAGCTGGGTGTGTACTCAGCGTGCAAAGATTTCATTAATTCTAAGTTTTAAATATCCAAACACAGTAACATTTACTCAAATAAATTATGCTTGAATTCTTCACTTAATTCTTGAAGCAATGAGCTAGCAATAACTCCACAGCTTCATATAATAGCACCTATTCAAAAAGGATAAGAGTTTGACATTCTTCTCCTACTAAACAACTAGGCACAATTTTATCCATCAGACGTCTATCAACCTACGGATATTGAAAGCTTGGGTGAACAAGATAAAATCAAAACCAACCCTACTGTCAAGCTGCACTATCTACTGGCATCAATAATGCTATTCATGAATTTAGGAAAATTAATAAATCTTGGGGCTGAATGCTCCCAAAGGCTCAAATACAGGTGAAGCATACTCACTTAGGTTTTGTTTCTGCATCTGTCACTTGGCGAATATAGATACCATCTTCAGGATGTTCAATGTCATCCATTTCATACATATATGAAGAAGCTATTGCAAGGGTAGTTCCATCATTGCTGAAGGCAAGTGATGCTATGCTGGTGGGATACCGATGGAACTGGCACAGCCTCTTTTTGTTAAAGGGATCCCAGATATTTACAAATCCATCAGAACCACCTGAAAATTAATTTTGTAAAAGCTTTGTGAGTTATAGTTGGAAGAATGGTAAGGCTGAAAAGCTACAGAAAAGGGGAAAAAAAAAACCAAGGAGGAAAAGAGAAAATTACCTATAATAATTTTGTCAATAAAAACACTGGGCTATACTGAGTTCAGAAACAAGCACAATGAGTATTTCCAAATTAACTCTCGTTGCATCAAATAATTTAAACACCACTCATTGCAAGAAGTAAGATATAAATACTTTTAAGTAGTGAAGGCTGAGCCATTTAAATTAAAACTGAAGCAGCTGATGCAAAAAACTGAGCATCTACCCTACCTGTAGCAAACGTGTTGTGGACATTATGGAAAGAAATAGCATTAACTGGATAAATCTGCTCGATGTTGTTCTCCTTCAAACGGTGGCATTTGAATGCATATTTCTTCTTCTGGATTTCTGGACTTGGATCCAAATATTCCACTGCAACACGACCTTCAATAGAACTTAAAACATAACCCTGCCATTAAAAAAAAAAAAAAAAAAAATTGGAGAAATAAAATCTGCTCCTAAGAGAGAAGTAATGCAGGGGAAAAAAAAAAACCTGAGAGATTCACATGGTCTTAACCACAATTTTAAGCTGACAGTGAAGCTTTTTCATTTCTCCTGAAGATCCAAACACAAGTTGATTAGGGAAAAAATGTTAAGAGTTAACAACCCCTTGTATTTGCCCACCTATTCCCCAGTGCCTAAATGTCTCAAATATTAAGAGATACTCACAGAACTATTTAGTTTCAGAATTATTTTACATTAAAATTAGTCCAGAGCTGTATAGTAGCAACTAAGCACTCAAGCTGAATAGTATTTTCAGTGAAACTTGATTATAAGTGGTGTCCACTTATCCAGTTAATTACAGTCCTGACTTAGAGCAACCCGAGATGCTTTTATTATAACTTCTGAGTTAAGCCCATAACAGGTCTTTTCAGGAATAGGATTGTAATGATATCTAGCAATAGCAAGGCTCTTTAAAATCCATAACACAATGCAATCTGGAAGATCAGCTTGTTTTCTGTAACAGAAAATGGACAAAGCATTCATGCCAGTTCAAGAACAAGCAACTAGGTCTCCCAATTCCTGTACTATCACTATGTACACACAAAAATTCTCTTCCAAATTAGTTTGTGAGAAAAAGCTAATCATCTTGCTTTGCTCCCAAAACAGAAATGCCACAAATACAGCTGTTTCATGTAGGTTAATAGTGTACAATCAGCTAAATTATACAATTCCCCATAGATAAGGGATCGTGGGTTCTTGAGTGCATGACAAACTCAGTTTAAAAATATTTATATAAATATTTATATAAATGACATTCATATAGTTTTAATCCTGCCCTGTTCACAGCCTGTTGAAGAATCTAGGAGTACAATCTATAAAGGCTGCTGAGCAACCACCAACTGTCTTCGTCTCTCCTACTGCAACTTGTGTCATTTGGGTTTTTTTGGTTTTAATTATGTCAGCATTGTGATGTACTAAATAGGTTATTTTAAAAATTGAGACAAAACTAAGAATAAAATGAAAACACCACATGCTGGTAAGCCAATGGCAAACTTTTCTAAGATACACAGTTTAAAAGGGTTAACCTGGGACACCTTTTGCCCCCCTCTCCCAGGGTTTGATTACAAAACTTTGAAGACCAGAAATTTTTTTAAGTGGGAGAAAGATGCAAAAACTTGACCAAAAAACCCACCTTTTTTTTTTTTTCCCCTAAAGAATATCCAGCAGAAATATAATTACTGCCATGGCTCCCATACCTGTTTATTGGGAAATGCCCTGATACAGCGGGTCTGGTATTTCAGACTGGATTCTCTTCGCTGCTGAACATAGCCCATGTTCCGCAGGTCCCACACCAGCACTCTCCGACCTGCCGTCCCCACAATCAGCCTATCTCCAGACACAGAAAGTGTGTAAACCTTTAAAAAGAAGAAAACACAGTTATTTAACACTTCTTAGCCTAGATATGTACAAAAGAAACCATCAGTAATACACAGCAAGAGAACAGGTGACATCTGCAATAGAGTCTATGGCGGTTTCTCCTTTGCTTCAATTTCTAACTCAAGTTTGGGATAAAAGTAGGGTGCAGCTGGTTAGTGATAAGACACTGGGGAAGCATTTCAAAATCTCACCCTTAATTCTGTACCTTAGCACATAGCTGGAAAAAAAAAAAAATCAAGCTCAAAACAGCACTGTATTATAATAAACTTAGAAAAAACAATTTTAAAACCCCACTTATTATGCATATGTACTTGTGCAATTCTAAGTTTCAAGCACATCTATTAAGTTCACTGTCTCCAGATCTCAGTGATATCTAGTCTTCCACATGAGATAATTTTTGTTGACACTTGAGTAATACTGATTTCCCTTTTGAACTAATGCATAAGTCTTTCTGTACCTGTGTAGCATTTAAATAATAAGTAATACCAGCAAAATAAGAACAAAAATAATTTCAAGTGTTAATTTTATTGGATATTTCAAGGCAAGAGGAAAACAGACACAGAGTAATGGGGAGAGGAGAAGGGAAGGCATGGATATTGGAATTCATCTTTGCTTGGCATGGACAACTTGCACTCCCCACTATCAAATCATGATCCTGCAGTTTAATGCTACAATACCACATTATCACACATTTTCTTCTCTGTTTTCCTCCATCTGGTAATCAAGGGGTTTTTCTTTTTAAACAGAATACTTCAAGTTCAGCTTCACGCTCATAAAGAGAAATAAATTGCCAAGAAATCATTAAAAAACCCTAGGACTTTGTATAATTTAATAAAACTAAGTGAAATTGAAGCAAGCACCATGCTTGACATCATTTAAAAGGACTGTGGTAGAATTTCAACTCTATCCCAAAAATTGGCTCAGAGATTCTAATTTTTATTTAGCAGATTTCTCATGAAAATGCTCAGCATATAAATCATTCTGTTTCCAGCTGTTACTTGTGCTGTAGTTAATCTGGAAATATGTTAAAGAAAAAAGAAAAATGGTTCAGTCAAAAGCTCTGTGCTATCAGATGAGCTGTTGATACACAAGCAGGATAGAATCCAGCTACCTATAGCTGTCCTGTCACTGAGCTGCTAACAAGAGCAAACTGTAAGAATGAGCTGTTTCAAAAGTGACCTAATGCAGCTAAACACATAGAAAACAGATATTGTGTATACCTCAGAACAAGAATCACATGTGTAAGAGATCCAGGATCCTGCCAGAAGGATTCAGTTTACTTTTGGCACGTGTCTGTACAGTTTCACTAAAGCACCTAGTTTCACTTTCTGGTTCTCTGACAAAGCCCAGTAAAGCTAATGGGTTCTGGTAAGACTGCACTGAAGTATTAGACAAAACATCTTTTCATTTCCTATAAACATTTCTGGAGAGAAATTGTGTTTTCAAAAAATTAATTTCTAATAAAAAAATAAGCCAACAGGTCTGTGTGTATATATATATGTACACCCACTTTTGATGTAGTTAATCTGGAAATATGTTAAAGAAAAATGGTTCAGACAAAAGCTCTGTGCTACCAAATGAGCTGTTGATACACAAACAGGATGGAATCCAGCTACCTATATATATACACACACATTTATATAAAAAACTTCCTTTAACCAATCCACATTCATTCAGCAAGCATTCTTGCTCTAAAATGTGATTACTGAACTTTCCTCTTAAAACCAAAGTCTTGAGATAGAAAACACTTTAAATATTCACACAGGAGCTGCCTAAAATTTCTGGGGATGCCAACTGACAAATCCCACTTATGTATAAAAAGGGCAAAACTTTGAGCCAACAGCAGTCACACACTTTTTACAAGGCAGATTTCACATTTCCCTTTGTTACCTACATATAGCTGATAAAAAAAACACTAAACACTTCAGAAAACATGTTTGTGTACATGTATGGAAACAAAGACATCAAGAACATTAAATATCTTAAATCTTCTTTACAAACTGATGTCACACCTGTATAGTAAGTATTCTTTCTACACCACACAATCATAAATCAAATGAAACCATTGTCATGCAGTTGAGTAGGTGTACACATTTATCATAGGCAGTATTAAAAAAATGACATAATGAACCTTGCTGAACCAATAAGCAGCTTGATTCACTATGGCTGTCCATTATATGATACTCTGTCAGCAATTTATCACAGTTCTTTACATGCTACATACAACTATAAATCAAAACTAGAAATAATGCAATTACTTTATTCTGCACAAAGGTCTTGCCAGAAGTAGATTCAGCTGTGTCGTGGCAAAAGTAATAGCTATTTAGATGCAATAGGGAACATAATGATGGCTCATAATTATGACTTGACAATATGATGTGACAGAGCTAAATGAAATTTTAAAAAGGCAGAGGCAAAAAAATATTCATATGTAAAATTACCCAGCAATCCAGCCCGTGTTTAGGAGTCTCTGAAAAAACCCAGAAATTATTGTTCTGCAATTCTTCCAACACCATTGTAAGTAATATAAAGATTAACACCACATAGCCACTAGAAAAAGCTTAAGATGTTACACTTTACCTTATCTCCCTTGGTCTCTCATTAGCTCAGAGGATTTTAGTATGAGGATTAGAACATCTGTTCAGTACAAGTAAATTACAACACAAGCAATTCTGTTCAACCTTTTAATACAAGTGAAAAAAAGAAAATATTCTTTCCTGCAACATAACTGGCCTCCTATCATATCTCTATGCACATTTCAAAACAACTGGACCTCATGGCTGCCAGGATCTGAATATATCCAAAAGTCTTAATGTTTAAGAAAACTGATAGTGCAAATTACAGTTAAGCCAAGGATTATTAAGGGTTGCTTCAATTTCCTATGCTGTTTTTTTTAGGTTTTCTCTCCTCAACTTTGCTTTAAATCATAATAATTCAGTCTATCACAGGTGAAGAATTAAGTTATTCTCTCCTACTTATGAAAACTCAAAGGCTTAACCTAAAAATCAACAAGCTGTTCTGAGTATTTTCACAGCCTAAAACCCCTTAAAGGTAACTTTTTAAATGTAGTTCAGTTCAGGGCAGTGTCCTGTGTGGTGATGTGTAACCAGTCCCTGGATGTATTATTTAACAGCATCCAGCACATACATACCTTTTCAGGCTGAGAGAAGGTTCCTGCATTACAAGGAGTTCTGGGATCCCACAGTTTAACTGTTTGATCCCAGCTTCCAGTCACCATGACGTTCACTTCTGGGCAATATTCAACACATCTGATAGGAGCATCATGGGCACCAACAAGGTTTTCTGTAAGAAAATACAATATATCATAACTTTATTGGCTCTACAAACAGCCAGAATGTGTTGAATAAAGAATTTAAATTAAAAAGGGACCCACTACTGCGGTACGAACACATCTCTGACATTCCCACAGCTGTACTGGTACACTAGGAGTCCCTTTAAGGATAGTTCAGTCTTCACAAACATAACTTTTGCAAACATCAGGAGTATTAAATTTAAACTTACATCTCCTGAAATTATGAAAACAAGTTAAGAATTTTAGGCAGCCACAGAGAGGTCTCCTGACTTATAAATACATTTTCATGATTAAATGGTATCACCATCTGTGGTGCAGACCACTAGTACAGAAAGCCTGCATGTATTATTATGGCAAAAGAATGGATTAATATTGCATATTAATAAAAGTATTAACATAAACACTTCTGGAAGAATCATCAACAGAACTATTTGACCTTTTTCACAGCATTACCGCACACACAAGTTTGTCAAGCCCAGGCTCTTGGTTGGTTCTGGTCATCAAATTTGTCTGAGGCTAAGATTCACTCTCCTCTAACACACATTCAAACACCCAAAACTGAAGACAAACTGGTTCTATGTTTTGCACCAATAAGGTACTGGAACCACATTACTTTTGAGCAATATTTTGTTAGGGAAAAACATAGTATAAGCCCCTGATGTTTGAAAAAGCAAAAGCTTTACATACATTCCACTACACCCGTGAAAGACCACTGTAAATATGCCTAAACCACAAACCTTTGGAAAATAACATGCTCAGTTTCAGTTCAGCTTAGCTAACTCCCCCTAATTGAGACTCAGTAGCCTGTGGCAGAGAATGATTATCCTCAGAAATCCAATTCAAGGCAACCTGCAACAAACATCCACCAAAACTTTCCAGCGAACCGTCAAATGCTTCCACACTTTTAGGTGGTACTTACTAGGGCCACTAGTTATTCTGCTAGATACATGTGATGTGAACCTTAAATTGTCAGTGTGACAGGTATATAGCTATTTCTTGTCCTTCCTTTTTCACTTTTCAGTAAGTAAATTTAAAAAAAAATTTAAGTACACATGTAAAACACATGACTGAATATTTATCAAGGGAAAAGTTCAGGCTCTTGTGTTTGGCAGCAACAAATTTACTCCTTCTGTTAAAGGTCTTACAACACAATCTTCCATTACACAGTAAGGAATACTTCATTGTTCTGTGTCTCAGTGATGAGAAAGGGCTGCACAGCAAAGGAAACCGCTTATCACTAACACTGACAAATCAACAGAGGTTTAACAGCTACTACTTAAACATCCCCCATCTAAAAAACTCAAACCTATTCTGTTCCTGTGAGATTATAAATCTAAAGCTTAGGCCAACTGTTGAAACCACTGACAGATTCCAATCTGCTTACCTTGGTCCGTGTTTAAATCATGCATTTTCAACTGCTGATCTAATCCTCCACTCCAGGCATGGGTAGGATCCTGTAAAGCAAAAAATTTCATCTTATGACATGCTTTCATTTCCCTGGCTGCCATGCATTTAAACTCCCAAGCTCACTGAATTTGGGGAAGATGGGAATTAAGACACAAGGGTTAAGATCTTTACCAAATCTAAACAGGCAGATGACGGAAGCTTTGCAAACTTTTAAGTGCTTTAAGCTATAAAGTTTGGGGTTTTTTTCAATTTAAAAGTAAAGCTAAGAGAAACCCTAAAAGGTAGTAAGAGTCTATACCAAAGCAGTACCATTTCTGTTGATAGCAAGGCACACAATATTATTTTTAAATGACTGCCAACCTAAGTCAGTTCCATCTAACTGAAGTGCAATCCTTCTAAAACCAATTTAGAAGTTAGATACCATTTGAGGATGCATGTCGATCCACAGCATTAACTGTGTGACAAAATGCTCACTGAAATAAGCACAAGTAGACCTGAAAATTTAAATCAGCCCTCAGAACAGTCAGTAACACATCAAAATCAGATCACTGGAGGACATGTCAGAACACAATGGAAAAAAAAATGCTCATTGGAACATTGTACTTTATATATTATAGCCAAAAAAAAGGCAAAGCAAAAAAAAGCTGCACCAGTAAACTTAAAAGCATTCCAAAGCTTATTTCAAATCCAGTGTGTTAAAAATACAGAAATCAAGTATCTGGGAAATGGCTCACTTGAAACAATGTCATGTTTCCAGAACAACTCAGTACAAAAAGGTTAAAAAAAGGACATATTGGTTATGGGCATTTATTGAGAATAACGAGTTCTGACTATATACTACAACTCTTTGTTAGAAAGATGTAGATAATTTACCATACCACTGCAGAAAAAGCATAAACCAGTTCACATTACTTCTTCCTATCACTTCTACCAAAAGTGATTTGCATGCCTGCACCCCTCACAGGTGCATCTCATATATAAATTATATATAGCTTATATACAAACCTATATTTATTATTAGAAAAATGTTCATTAAGAGAATAATAATTGGCAGAAGTGATTTTTTCTCTAACCTAGATTTCAGGTAGTGCATCACTATCTCTTTAATTCCAGGGACTGAATTTCTCACGTAGCTTGAACACTATATAAAATATTAATTTATAAAAACCACCACTTACATAAAAAGCACAGTCAAGGACAGCTCCTGAATGTTGGTATTTGAGCCTCATGGTGTTGGCAGGAACATCATAGAGCCGGACAGTTGTGTCCCAGGATGAAACAAGCAGAAACTGAGATGTGTTTGGACTAAACTTTACTGATGAAATACCATCATCTGGAGTTTGATTTAGTTTGAACTCGTTTGATCCCGTCATCTGCAGAAAACAACACACAAATACAATTTTAGTAATAACAAGACCACAAGCCTAGCAAGCTAGTGAGCAAAGTGATTCATCTTAAAGGCAACTTAAGGTAGACCTGGAAAGTTTACTAGTTTTTACACAACAAAGGTTCAGACCACCCAGATTTCTGACAAACTTTCTAAAATTCAAGATGCCACTCCCTGTCCCAAACCTCAATAAATTTCTTCTCCCCCTATAGAAACCTTTAAAATTTATATTTAAATATAAAATGCAGCATGAAATAAATAGCACACAACTTTTTTTTAAATTATCCTTATCACCTATAAGCTTAGATATTTTTACTCCCAAATTTATTTTCCCCCACCATACTGGGGGGAGGAAGAGGAGGAGAGGAGGAATATATTATTTAAGTAAGTATTTAAAGTAAATATTTATAAATTACTGTGAGCATCAAGAAGGCATTTTAAAAACACACATGCAGGCAGAAAGGAATCTGACTTGAGAACTCCAACAAAAAGTGTTGATTTCTTCCTGAGTTGGTATGATTATCCTGTACTTGAGGAACTGCAACTGGATTGTCTTTTAAATAGTTTTAGGCTCTCAGCAACTTTTTTATACTTAGACTTCCATAACTGATATAAAATATTTCCAGTGAAACAACTTTAAAATTTCCTTCCCCCTCTTAGGAACTAAAGAAGGTGAGGCAAGAAAGGAAAGTTATGCTTTGTGGGGTACTGAAATGTAGAGTGAACATATAAATGCTATACAACAGGGGGGAAAAAATCATCAACAATTCAATGACAAATCAATGTCTCTGAGGGTAGTGGTCACCTCATATAATTAGTTGTATATACAAAAATTCAAAAGGTGAACAGAGACTATGACCAGCAAATTTCAGCTGGGAAAACATTGCAGGCCTTACAAACACTCAAAAAACCAGCTGTCATTATACATACACGAACAAAACTGCCAAAACCTTAACAGCACATTTCCTTTATATTAAAAGAAGAGAGAAATAAAACAGCTTAGATTTTCTGTAACACTTACTCCTGAATTTGCATGTACAACTGCAGAGGTTAAGATTAAACCTCTGAACCTAATCAAGAGCCAATAAAGCAGATAAAGTGGGACAATATATGCTTGAGAATTTGCTACATGTATTTCTGTATGAACATGACAGAGAATTTAGCAGCAACTTCATCATGCTCTAAACAGTGGGGTGTACCACACTGAATATTTCAGACAGATGGGCAGAGACAAAAAACCTAAAGGAATTCAGAACAAGAAAAATCATGCTGGATGTGCTAATTGTCCTAGGCCTGGTACGACAGTTACTAATCAGCCCAACAGCCATAAACAAGCAGCACTCTGGGAAGCAAAGCTATTTATATTAGAAACCATGAAGAATCACACAAAACTACTTTTAATCCAGAAAAAAAGAAATATAAAATACCAGGAGTTAAAGACATCCTACCTTTCACACGTGCTACCAAAAAAATAGCAAAATACCACAAATTCCTCTGTGCATTTTCAAAAATGCTCCTACACAACTGAGATTGCCAGACAACTGTACTTGCCACGCTCACCTCAAGCAACAAAACCCTGGTAAAACTTACAAGCTCCCCAAAGAAATAACTCATAAAGACAACATTATTAGGGAGAGGCACGCTGCTGAAACTGCAATGGTGTCTTTACTACAGGGTGTACTTGTGCAATTCCCTCATTCCCAAACGTTCATTTTTACTGAGCAGGTAACAGATTGGCGTTTTTGTAGCTCCTCTTACCACGGCACAGTCTATCACTCAGCTAAACAGTAAGCCCTTCCCGATCAAACCAGGCTGCGTAGGACGCCCAGCCTGCGCTTTCGATAAGACGACGTTAAAAGTACCGTTTTCATCTTGTACGAGTTCTGCTCCACACAACGCCAAGGAAAAGGCTTCCCCCTGCTGCAGCGGCGGATCCCGGAAGCGCTGAGGCGTCAGAGGCACGGTCGCTCTAGCAGTACAGCCCCGGAGAAGCGCGTCGAGACGTGGGAGATGCTGCCGGCTGCGGCGGGAAAGGAAAAGAGTCAGGGAAGGGCCCGAGAACCGAAGGAGGGCCCGAGAACCGAGAACCGAGGAGAACCCCATCTAGGAGCGGGCGAGGAGTCCGTGCGGGGGACGGCGGGAGCGGCCTGGACACCCGGCGCGGCTGAGGGGAAGCGGCCGCCAGCCCTGGCGGGAGAAGGCCGCCCGCAGGCCGAAGCGCCCGCTCCGCCTCAGCACTGCACCGCGACGCAGGCCCAGCCGCCTCACGCAGGCCTCCGCACCCCCCGCCCCGCGCGAAGGGCAAAAGCCCATATCTAGGCCCCAACCCGGCCCCGGCGGGGAGCCCAGCCTCACCCCAAGCGCTCCGCCCGGACCCCCGGCCTGCCGTCAACCGCCGCCGCCGCGCTCCCGCTCGCCCCGCCCAATCGCGCCGCCCCACCATTGGCCGGTTCGAAAGGGCGGAACTGCGTATTCCGGCGTGTGCCGCGCGCCCCTCAGCTCCTGGCGTGTCGCCGCTCCGCCGCCAGGCATGCTGGGACATGTAGTCCGCCGGGCCCGGTTCGGGGTCGGGGGATGGCGGACGGGCTCCTCTCCCCGTCGTTCCCCTTATCATCAGCGACTGTTCACGAGGGCTTCCGGGCGGGGGCGGCGGCGCAGCCCCCGAGAGACCCACACGGGCGACCTCCGGGAAGGACCGCGGCGGCCTGACCCCCGCCCGCGGGTGCCCGGGAGTCCCGCTGATGGCCGTCCGGCTTCCCCTGAGGGTCCCGGCCGCGCCGTAACGCCAGGCCCGTGCCGCGGGGCAGGGACAGCAGCCGCCGGGCTGCGACAGCGTTAAGGGGCAGACCCGAAATAACAACTCTTCCCCAAAAAAAAACCGGTGCCCGAAAAGCGGAGCGGCGGCAGCAGGATGGCCGGTGCTCACTTCGGTGTCCCCGCCGGCAGCGGGGCTGAGCTCACCCGGGCCTGCCGCTACCGCCCTGCCCGGGGGCAGCACACCGAGGCGTTCGGCTGAGAAGCTCTGGGAGAGCTGCCCCGTGTGACAGGGAAATCACCTTGCTGATCCCTTTGGATCTTTTATTTCTCTCCTTATTTTTCCTCCCTCGTTCCCCCGTTACCGCTGCTGGAAATAGCCCCCACGCTCGGTACCGGCGGCTCCCGCGGTTTAAATCCCACCCGCTGCGGGATCTGCTTCTTTTTGTGTGTGTGTGTTTGTGTGTGTGTGTAAACGACTGACTCCATCCTCCGTGGAGAAGCAACCGTGGCTGCTCCAGGGCAGGAAGAGGAGCCGCCGAGCCCAGGGGTCAGTCCCCGGCAGCTGCCAGCCCCTCTGCCCCGCCACCGCGGCTTTCAGCAAGATATCCGTAACCCGGAAAAACGGGACCCGTTTCCAAAACCGATCCGGAGCATTTAAGAACGGTTCTTCGTCTTCCAGCCAAAGCGCAGGAGACAGAAACCCCGCCGGTCCCCGGTGCCGGGGGCACGGGCAGGCCCGCCCGGGATTCCCTGCGGCAGGGAACGAGATAACGAGCGGGAGGCGAGGGGAAAAGAAAAAGAAAAAAAGAATACCGTCGTTACACCGTTACACGTCGTTTTCTCTCTCCCGTACATCGTCGCGGACCCTTCCCGCAGCGGGGAAGGCTGCAGGGCAGCCCCCGGTGCCGGGGCACATCTCCGGGCGGGCAGGGATGCGCGGCGGGCACACGCGATCGAGCTGGCAAATTTACAAACGAGGCTTAAAACGTTTTATTCTTTCCCCTCCCCCCCCCCCCCCTTTCTTTCTTTAAAAATATTTACAGATCTGAAATAACGCGCTTTTTTAAGGTGTTTTTTTTTTCTTTTTCAAGTGGCAGGATAGCGGGAAGAGCGGACGAGGGGGGGGGGGGGGGTTGACCCCCGCACCCCGGGCTCTCCGTTTGCCTGTCCCTCCCATCAGTTTCGTTCCTCTGTCCCCACCGCGGATGCGGGCCGGGCCAAGACCCCGCACGGAGTCCCCCGCGGAGGCTCCGGCCCCACTCCCGGCCCCGGCGGGGCGGCCCCGACGAGGACAGTGCGGCGGCTCAGTAGTCGATCTTGTTGTAGAGGTTGTAGAGCGGTAAAGCCGAGAGATTGCTGCCAGGGTAGTAGAGAGGTGCGGGGAAGGCGATGGACCGGGGCACCGGCACACGGAGGAGGGAATTGTCTCTGAACACCAGCGGCATCCCCACCAGAGTCTGCGCCGAGGCGTGGGCCATGTTGGCCGCCTCCAGCTCGGCCGAGAGCTGCCGTTTCCACTTGTTTCTGCGGTTCTGGAACCAGGTCTTCACCTGGGTCTCGGTGAGCTGCAGGCTGGAGGCCAGGCAGGCCCGCTCCGAGCTGCTCAGGTAGCGCTTCATGTCGAAGGTGGACTCCAGCTGATAGACCTGGCTGCGGCTGAACACCGTGCGCGTCTTCTTCTTGGCGGCGCCGGCCTGCCGGTCCCCGCCGTCGCGCTGCCGGTCCCCGCAGGAAGGAGAGGCGGGTCCCAGGGTCTTCTCCTTCTCCTCCTTACAGTCCTGCTGGGGGGCGAGAGGAAGGACCCCCGCTCCCCGCTGCCCGCCGCCGCCGCTCCGCTCCCTTTGGCGCTGCCTGCAACAGAGCGACAGCGTGGGGGTCGCACGGTGGCCGGTTACCGTCAACCCCCGACGGCCGAGCGCCCCCGCCGCCCCGGCTGAGGGAAAACCACCGAGGCGGGCCCCCGAGCAGGGACCCGCCGCCTTCGGTCCCGGTGGAAACCACAACCGACGCCGGGGAAAGCCATTCCCTCCTGGGCTACCCCTGTCCTTCTATCACATGGACAGACGGACGGACGGACAAGCGGCCGTGCGTGCCTCGGTGAAGGCAACTGATCACCAGGCTAAGGGTGCTTTCCCGTCCGACGCCACCCGGCAGCTTTTACTTTAGAGCTTTGCATTTCACACACCGTTTAGTCAAAATTAACACTAAGAGAGAAACTTCTTTCTTCCCCCCTGCCCGAACGCTGGAATTTAAGCAGGACCTAAGAGAACGAGCGTTATCCATCGAGCCGCGCCCCTTCGGGCAAATCGACCCCGGGTGGTGTGGAAACGAAAAAAGAAAATCCACCCTATTTTTAACGGAGTTTCTTCCTCCCCGCTTCAGCCACTGACGGCGCAAATTCGTTCTGCCCCGAACGCAGGGAGGGTGCGACATGACACCCCCTCCCCGGGGGGCCGGGCCCTCCGCGGCCCTTCCCGGCTCTCGGCGGGCCCCGTCCGCCCCGTCTCACCCCATTCCGTCCCGGTACTCACCGAGACAGGTGAAGCTAAGGGGCTGGTGCTTGTGGCACGCCTCGGCGGGGCCGTGCGCCTCGGGGCAGAAGCAGCCGCGATGCTTCCAGGTCTCCTCCGGCTCCTCGTCCTCCGAGGAGAGAGAGAGGGTCCGGCTGCGGGCGGGCCAGGCGGCCGCTCTGCCGCCGGCCTCCCGGGGGGGTCGGTGCTGCCGCTGCCCAGGATGGACTGGATGGTGAAACTGGAGATGGGAGCAGCCGCCGGACAGCACTTGCTCGGGTCTTCTTTGCTGCTCATCCTGGGTTCATAAGAAAGCGGAGAAGGGAAGCTCTCGCTTTAGAGGGGCTCGGGGGGCTCGAGGTGTGCGGGCGGGGGGAGTCGGGAGCCTGCGGGGAGACAGCGGGGGGTTTGTTTTGGGGGGTGTTTTCGGCGTGCCGCTGCCGGCTCTCCCCGCGCCTGCCCAGGCGGACTGCATGCTCCTTCCCCCGCGTCCCTATTGATCTGCGGGCGGCGGGCGGCGGGGCTTCATTTGCATGGAGGTGGCCTCCGCCGCGCCAATCACGGCGGCGGCGGCCACGGAAAGTTTGGAAACCCGCGGGGTCCGGGGAGGGCGGGAAGGGCGGGGGTCCGCGGCCGGCAAGCACCGGGGACGGGGAGGATCCACCCGAGGGGTCCTCACCGCTATCCCCGGGGTTCCGGGGGCTACTCTGACCCCGCGCCCCCGGGGGAGGGATGCTGAGCGCCCGCCATCCCTCCTCGCCCCGCACCTCGAGTGGGTGAGAGGGACGTGGGCTGAATGTCTTATGCCGGCCGGGGGTGGGGGTGGGTGTTGGGATACACGTCTTGTGCATATCCGGGGATCTTTACCCTTCTGCTCATTAGAGAGGAGGGGAAAAAAGCTGTTACGGTGTGCTGCCTGCTCGGCGGCGTTGGGAAAAGCCGCCTTTGACAAATGGGGTTCTGCGCTGCGCCGCAGCCGGTAACGAACGTGTCACGAAACCTCCTGCCTTTCCTTCTCAGGGTCTGCAAGCCTCGGGGAAGGGGGGGAGCAGGGAAGGAGGGGGCATCCTCTTGCGTTTCCGAATAAACTTTGTCAGGAGTCAGGGGCTCTTCGCCTCGGGAGGAATAAATCACTGCCATCTCAGCTCTTTACCTGCCACCTGCCCTTGGGAGGGACAAGGGACAGACTGTGGCCGGGGCGGCAGCCGCTGCGTCGCGCCGGCCCCCAAGGGAACGAGGGGGGTGAGGGGGCCGAGGGCCCGAGGGCAGGAACCTCACCAGGGTGCCTCTCTTTCCCCGGAGAAAATGGAGCTGCGGCTGGGCCGTTCGGTTGCTGGAGCCTGGGCCGCCTTCCCCCGGGCCTGCCCCGGAGATGAGGGGCGGAGGCTGAGCCCCGACGGCTGCATAGGGCGGTGGGCTGAGGTCTCCTTTACCCCCCGGCGTGGGACAGGCCTGTGCTTTCCTCTCCTCCCTCCGGGAAATCGCAGAGAGGAGCCGCGGTAACGGAGCCGGTGTGGACGGCGTCAGCCCTGGGTGCCACACGACCCCCGCCCCACGTTCCCCTTGCCCCGGGGCAGAGCAGCCCACCCGCTCCGCCTCCACTTCCCTCAGCCTCCACTCTAAAGGGATGTGCCCACTCCCTTGGCCCTCCTCCCTGCTGGGACCACCCGTGTCCGTGGGCAGGGGCTGCCCCCGAGCCCGCAGCCAGCCCCGGCCGGGCGCCGGCGGCTTACATCCCAGCCACTTCTGGAAATATCGTTGATTAATGAAGATGAGGCGAATTTTTGCGGCTGGCTGAGCCGGCGCCCCGCATCCCGCCGGTCAGCTCCCTTAAACAACGTTTGGGGGGAGCTGCTGCAGCCCCCGGGTACGACTGGGGAGGCATCCGGCGGAGTGGCAAACGCTGCTCCAGCTCGGAAATCCCGGTGGTTTTGATCTCGTTCGTGTCCAGGTGCAATACCCTTGGCCTTGGCAGGGGCTCCGGTAACGGGTTTTTAACCCTGGGTTACCCGAGCGGCGTGGGGGTCCCCGCCGGCGGAGGCGGCCCGGCTCCGGCTGTTGATTCTTCCCCTCGGTGCGGTCGTTCCCTCTCGCCAGAAACTTACCTACCCCCAAAACCGCCACCCCGCCCCCCCTCCAAAAAAAAAAAAAAAAATTTTAAAAAATCAGAGAAAGCAAAGAACGGGATGGAAATATACAAATCAATAGAGACAAATGTCAAGACGTTTTAAAATGACATTTTCATTAACTCCGAGTCACCATATTATGTCTGGTATATTGAATAAAGTACTTATAATATAATTAGGTATAGCGAGATGACGACTGTTACCCAGACCAGCGGCATAATCTTTAACTACTTAACTACTTGATAGACTCATTAATGGACTAATTGATTAGGAAAAGTGTTCCAGCTCCTCCTCTCCCTGTGAGGGGCAGGTGCTGTCCTGTTTTACCACATTAACCTTTTCAGTGCTTTTCAACAGGGTCGCGACACATTACAAATGGTCAGCTTTAATCATGATGTCAGCTCATTAACCCGGAAAGACCCCGCACTGAAATACAATTTAAGAAATCGTCCTTCATCCCGCTCTGCCGCCCCGGCTGGCCCCGCACCCAGACCCCAGCACCCCTCCCGCAGGGGGGAGCGGGGCAAGGGGGGTCCGGGCAAAAACCGTCTAGAGGACCCGACCCGGGCAGTGGAGACACACACACCCCCACCTCCCCCGCTCCTCGGGGGGCTGCCAGCCCTCGTCTCCTTCGCGGGGACGGGCTCGGAAGCGGGGAAGAAAAGAGAGAGAGACCGGGGAGCATCTCCGCTCCCCCCGACGTGACACCGCAGTGGCACCGCTGGCCTCCAGCTGCCGCCCTACGGCACCGATCCTTTTCTTCAAAGCCCACCGGCGGGCCGGTGCGCCCCTGAAAAGGCTCTCCCTTCCCCACGGAGGGGGGTCCCGCCCGTGGGAGCCTCCCGGTTGGCAGCGGCCGGACCGGAGTGATGGGAGGTGGATGCTGGCTGAGGCGGGATGTCCAAGCGCCGCGGGAAAGCCGTGAGCTCTACCCGGCCGCAGCGAGAAAACGACCAGATTTTCCTGAAATTAGAATTTCAGGCGAAACTTCCTTCAGAAGGAAGGGAAACCACGGCTGCCTCTACGGGATGCTCACTGCCGGGAGGGGAGGACCGGCGGGACGGGACGGGCCCCAGCTCCGCTCCCGCAGGGAGGGGGAGGGTGGGGGGAGGAAATCAAACCAACCACTCTCTCTCATTACCATCTGATCAAATATTCATCAAGGCAGAGAGGCTCGGCGGCCACGGTGAGGGTTTTGCGTGTGGGCAACCCGCGGCTGGCCGCTCCCTCCCACCCCGCAAGCCCGTCCCGTCGGGGCACAGATGATCAAACGCCGCGGCAAAGATAAACTTTGAAAGACAGAGCGAACGCTTAAAGTTTAGATCTCCAGATTATTACAATGCTCGATATTAAAGTGGCCCTGAGCAAGCTTTCAAAGGGAGCCTAATAAAAATTGATCTCCGCTGCTTTTGCAGCACTCGGAAAATAGGCTTGTTGAGCGGCCGTAATATCGGGAGAAGGTTCCCTCTGAAATGACAGATGAAGTCATAAACAAGTTTGATCTTGGAATCAAGCTTCGATAAATATTAAACACAGTCCCCCTTTACACGTGTGGATTATGATATATGGCGAGTCCAAACTTTAAAATAAGGAAATACCAGAGAAAATGATCTCAATAAATTTTCTAAGTATAAACGTTGATTATGTTTCGATTTTCATTCAAGAGCCTCTGCTGCTCGTTTTTTGGTGCAAATGACATCTCGCAATAGGCTTTTGGGGAAAAAGGCTCCCTATTTGAAAAAGAGAGCCCTAGAGGTGTACAATTTATGTAATCTGTGGCTGGAAAATGAATCGTGTAATTTATTGGAAAACAGAAAGTCATGAAGATTGGATCAGCATAGCCTATCCAAGGCCCCCTATCCATCAAGTTCCAATTAACAACCTAACCAGAGAGCTTTAATGTGTTTCCAATCTAGTGGCCTGATAGACTCATCAATTCCTCTGGGAGAAATTAAGAAAATCGACCGCCCCTTGGCGTTGTAGTGTCATTCCTTTCTGCAACTATATGTCAAATTAAAAACACAATTAAAATTTAAACTGTTTCAATCAGAGGGTGCCCTGCAACCTATGTTTCACTTAATAGAACTTTGATGAAAATCTGATGGTTCCACTCCATCATGAAGGCGAATAGAGCTGAGGAGAGCAAGAGATTCTTTATATTTATTTAAAATATCGGAGCTCAGGAGAGCAAAGACCAGGTGACCAAACCTGAGAGAAGCAGAGGTTTCATTCCCGTCGAGCTGCTGCTTCCCAGGCCCGCGGGAGAGCTCGGCGGGGATGCTCCGCACTCCGCCTGGGCGACACGCGTGTCCCCACGGGGGTGAGGGACACACACAGGCGTCCCACGGCCCCTTCCAGCTCGGCGGGGCGTGGGGCGAGGGAGTTTTAAATCGGAGGCATCGAGCTGAACGAGAGGGATTGACCGATTTGGGATGTGAAATATTCACGACCAGCTCGGGAGAGTCAGCAACGGCCCGGGCGCGGACTCCTCTCCCCGCTTCCCTCTTCGCCCCGGCCGTCTCCCGACCCGGGTCAGTCCCGGGGGGGCGTGGGGTGCTGGGCTGCCTGGAGAAAGGATGCAGGATGTGCCTTCCCCCCACACACACACACCCCTCCGCTTGATGTTGATGTAAACAGGTTTAGACCTCTCTGTTGGGCAACTTTGCAGCTTAACGCGGGGATGCGGTCCCGGGAAGGGAGTTTAGCGGTCCCGGGGAGGGGGTTTAGCGGTCCCGGGGAGGGGGTTTAGCTGCCCCGAGCGCTACCTCGGCATCCGCGCAAGGTGCGGAGCCACGCACGGCCGAGCCGCTCCCCTCAAGCAGGGGCACAATCACACCGGGACGGGTTACCTTTAATTCTATTATTTTGGAGGTGGTTCCGACCTCTCAGACCACGCTTTCGGTTAGGAGGGGGTCCGCGGGGGCGGCCGGGGGCGGTGGGGACGGCGGGTCCCATGTCCCGGTTCCCAATCAGACGGGAACGGCGAGAGGATAATTTGGATGTGCGAGAACAAACCAAGGTCATCAACACCGCCGAAAGAGCGCAGGAACAATAGATTCATTTGAAACAATATTTTACAGACGTTTCGCGATCAATACGAACTGAAGCATTATGCTGTACCAATCTGTTAATGCTCTTAATGGTCTTCTCATTCCGTTAGCACACTATACCAAGTCGATAGAGTAAAGTGATTATTACAGAGACACTTGCAGCATATTTGAAAAAAAAAAATTAAAAAAAAATCCCCCCCCCCCCGTATTTCCATCACTGTTTTAAAGCGGGATTATTCCCATGGAGCGGGGAGCGGATCCATGTGTCCCCCCCCTCAACCTGTGTGTCCTGCACGGCTCGGCCACAGCCGGCAGAATCAAAACCAACCGGTTCGGGAAAATTTGAAAGCCTTCGGATGAAAAAAAAACAACAACCCACCCCAAAAATCTAGTAATAATAATAATAATAATAATAACGATAATTTAAAAAAATTTACCAACCTCCCAAATTCGCTCGCCGGGAGCGTGCGGCTGTTGGAGGGGCCGAACCCCTCACCCCGGTCCCTACTTCAGCCCTCCGGGAGGCAAAACTCCTCTGAATCCCCAAATGTGATGGACGGGAAGTTTATATCTTTCCTTCCCCCTCCCCACCCCCGCTGTTTGCTGTACACAGCAAGCCTCTATTTACTACCAAATAAAAGAAATACATGTATGTTTCGACCACAAACAGGCGAGCTAGTTCTGTTCAGCCAAGCTCAGACCAGTGGCCGAGAAGCACCGCCGTTATCTCTTGAATTGCAAACAAAGGCAGAGATTTGCCGAGCCGGCTTGCAGCAGTAAACAGAAGTGGCCGCGGAGTTTGCTAACAGCTTGGAGGAATGAAGGAACTTTCTTTGCATCGCACCAACCTCCCTGCCAAAGAGTTTTAGTCTCTGTAAAGATGATTATTCTTTTTTTTTTCTCCCCGTCACTTAAAGCGATTGGTTTCACTCTATCCGGGCGCAGAAGTTGATGCAGGCTCTCCAGAAACTTTGGGCAGGGTCGGAGGTGCGGGGCGAGGGGGAGGTGTGTGTGTGTGTGTGTTTACCTTGGTAGCTTGCCCCTCTCCTCGCTGGCGCTCCGCTCCCGGGAGCGGCTCAACGCCACCGGGAAAGCCGGGTCTTGTCGCAGAGCCCTCGCTCGCTGGGCATCCACCGCCCGATGTCATCTCGTCCCTAGAAGGGAGAGACGAAACGGCTCGCTTCCCTTTTCGCAAGAGCAATTGGGGTGGGGGGAGGATAGAGTTTGGGGGAGACTTGTCAAGAGCTTGAGAAAAGCCTGAGCGCCAGAACCAGCTGGCTGCGGATGCGATCGGAAAGCAGCATCCCTGTCCGAGAGCTCCTTCCCGGCCTGGGAGGGAGGAAAAACCCGATCCAGCCCGGGCAGTCCCGCTGCAGGAAGGGTACGATCAGCGTAACGCCAACGAATTGGGGTCTCAACTCCATCACTCCACCACCCAACTTTATTGCGTGCTTTCACAGCTTGTTGTTTGCTGTCGGTTCCTCGGCGTGTAAAGGCAGCAAGAAGCGGAAAATCTGGGCTCTGGATTTATTTCTATCTTTTTTTTTTTCCTCTTTGATTTTTTTCTTAATTAAAAAAAAAAAAAAAAGAAAAAAAAGGGGAAAAAAAAAAAGAGTCCCTACCCCAGCCCCATCAACCCCACTAAAATCAAACCTCTACTGAGAAATGCCCCTGACGGAGCTGGGTTGCGCAGGACGGCCCGGTGCCCGCTGTCCGCACCGGTCCCTCCCGTGGCCGCACCCGCGTAAGGACCGCTCAGGCGGGGGGCGACAGCTGTAGAAAGGCCGGGACCGTCCCCACTAGTTTTCTGGGCACGGACTACAAATAAATAAGTTTTTTTTCCCTCGCCTTTTGATAACATCGTGCCACCGCGCTGTAAAATGGAAAGATGTATTTGCTATTACAACAATATTTTTAATGAGCTGCAAGCGACTTGTCCCAAAGTTAGTACTGCAAACAGCAAAGGCATCACTCTGTTTGTAGGCGACACAGCGAGCAGCGTATTTTGACTCCGAAAACTCTGTTTATTTTTCATTTACGACCCATTGCCAGGGGTTTTTATCCCAAACGAAAAGAAAACGCGGGATTATCTTCTCGCAACGCTGCGTTTTATTTTGATTTCTCTGGCCCCAAGTCTTGCCCTCGGCGCTATAAACACGTCGATTCGGGCCAATCTTCGGGAAGCGGAGAACGATCCTATCTCGGAATACCAGCGCCGGGTGTACGAACTGGAGTGGCGGCTCCGGCCGTGGGCAGAGGGCGCAGCCCGTGGAGGACACACACACACACACACACACACACCCTGGGCTGCCTTTGGGCAAGCCCCCTGCGGCAGCCCTTCCCCCTTCCCCCGCCGGAGAAGGGAAAGGGAGGCACCGACCCCCGCCGTGAGGCGAAGCACTCGGTAAGGGTAGAGAAGAGGGGGTGGGGGGGGCAGAAGTTCAAGGGAAGCCCCCGGAGACGCGTCCCCGGGTGAGAAGGGACCCCTCCCCACGCCCCCCACACCCCCCTTCCCCAGCCCGTGGAGCTACCTAAGGGCCCGGGACCCCTCGCTCGGTGTTACCCAGCCGCGATGCTGCGGCGCAGCTGGGAAAGACACCCCCACCCTCTCCAAAACCCACCTCCCCGTCCATCCGCTCCCCGTCGGAGGGGGACTCGGGACACCCGCTCCCGGGGAGCCCCGGCGGAGGCGGCTCCGTGTCCGCGGCCCCCGCAGCCCGGCCGGCTGCCCAGCCCGAGCGGGGCGGCAGCGCTCCCGGGGCCACCGCCTGGGCTTTTTTGTGCTGTTCTTGGCGTGGTTTGTTTGGTGGTTGGGTGATTTGGGTTCCACACCCTCCCCCTACTCCCCCCCTCGCCCCCCCCCGAAGCCACACTAAAAAATGATAAGGAACGGGTTTTATTGTTGTTTGTTGTTTGTTTTTCTTTTTTTTTCCACCACAACATTAAATTTATAACAATATAGGCTGTTTTAAAAATAGGACCGATCCCTAACAGATAGCAGGAGGGCAGAGAGTACAACCGAAAACGGGGGGAGAAGGAGGATTAAAATAAAGAAAACAACCCAAACCCTTGGGAAGACAGCAAACAATTGTCAGACAACAGGTGAGCAGACACTAAGACAGAGAGAGACTAGAGGTGTCCACTCCTCACTTGATTTCTGCCTATTAAAATCCACATACTCGATGGACTTTAGAAGAAAACTGTACATCATATCAAATAAATTAAAATTATCCTAAAGTTGATTGTCCTTCACTTAAAGCGCCCAGCTCACCGAATCTCCCTTATTTATTCGCATAAGCCAGGTTGATGCTTATTCCCGTGCCCTGCTCCTCTCTTCTCACTTCCCTTCTCTTTTAATTCTTTATTTGATTTTGTACAACATGAACGAACGCAATTATACAATGCTAAAAAACCCCTTTCCTCACCGTTCAAATAAAAGCAGTGCTTTCAGAATCGTCGTACAATATTGCACAGTTCAAAAGTACAATAATAATAATTATTAATAATAATAATAATTAGTATTACAAAAGAAATCAAAAGGGTACAGATTTTTCCCCCCAAAATACGGAAATAACTTTACAAGAAAAAAATAAAACAACCCCCAAAACAACCCCAAAACAACTCAACAACTAGGAAAAGAAGAATTTATGAACAAGGATTAAAAATATCTAAGTAAACGATAATAAATAAGGGTCTCTCAAAGCGGGCAGGCGTATTTAACCGTTCACTTTGAGGCTGTATTTCCCGCTCGTTAAAAGTCCCATGACAGAAACCGAAAGGTACAAAATAGGGGAAAGCCAGAGGCAAATCGGTACCGGGGTCTGCTTATGAAAAGCCGCGGTCGATGAAGTTTGAGTCACGACAGGATCAGGAGCCTGAATAATTTGGAGGCAGAAGGAGAGGTCCGAAAGGAACAGAAATTCAGCTTCCCGTTAGCATTTGGCAAATCTCAAGGAGTGGCCTGGGATCATTCTTTTTTTTTTTTTTTAAATTATTTTTATCTTTTTTCCTTTTTTTTTTTTCCTTTTTTTTTTTTTCTTTTCTTTTCTTTTCTTTTTTTTTTTTTTCCAAAAATAAAACTAAAGCCACAGAGACCATCGCGGGTTTTGTCCACGTTTACAAGATGTGTGACAGCTCCAGGGTTCTCTACAAGTTCCCGCTTTCATTTTCCTTATTTTTCCACTCCCTCCCCTCCCCCCTCCCATTTTTATTTGTATTTTCTAAATTTTCGTGACTTTTCCTCCTAGCACCACCCGCCGAGGGGGTCTCCCCCTTACCCCCGCACCCCTCTTTTCTCCCCCCGCGCCCCCCCCCAACACCTCCCCGCTCCGCAGACGCCGGCCGGGTGAAATCGCACGAGTGGCTGGAGTACTTACAAGCGGGCCGGTGACTTGCGCGCCTCTCCGCGCATCGGCGGCGGGCGGGCTCAGACGGGCCGCAGGAGCGGCACGGAGGTGACCACGGGGTGGGAATAGTAGACGGGGTGAGGGAAGGTGAGCAGGGGCTGGGTGCCGGGGGCTCCGCCGCCCCCCGCTCCCCCTCCGCGCCCGAGTTCTCGTGGTAGAGGATGGGGACGCGGACGATGCGCTGCGCGGCGGCGTGGCTGAGGTTGGCCGCCTCCAGCTCGGCCGCCAGCTGCCTCTTCCACTTGTTGCGGCGATTTTGGAACCAAATCTTCACCTGGGTCTCTGTCAGGTGGAGGGAGGCGGCCAGGCCGGCCCGCTCCGAGCTGCTCAGGTAGCGCTTCATGTCGAAGGTGGACTCCAGCTGGAAGACCTGGCTGCGGCTGAACACCGTGCGCGTCTTCTTCTTGCGGCAGGGCTTCTTCTCCGGGCTCTCCTCCCGCTTCTTCCAGTCCTCCGCGCCTCCCTCCTTCTTCGCCTCCTCCGAGTCGCTCTCCTCCAGGACGATCTCGTCGGGGCTTTTGGAGTCCAGCTCCTTCTGCTCCCCCTCGGCCTTCAGCAGCGGCTCCGGGGAGTCCCGGTCGGTGCCCGAGGCAGGGGACGAGTCCCTCAACAGGGATTTCTCCGCGGCTGGAGGGGAAGGTTGGGGGGAGGGAGGTGGTGGGGGAAAGGGACACAAAGAGACACCTTCACCGCCCGGCCCCCGTGCCCCGTCCAGGGCAGCGGGACGAGCCGGCCGAACCCCCGCGTCGCCCCGCCGCAAGCCTACCCTCCCTCCCCCGTCCGTTCTCGGTCCCCGCCGCCCCGCCGGGATGGATGGATGGATGGATGGATGGATGGATGGATGGATGGATGGATGGATAGATGGTTATATGGGAGAACGGTACCTTCTGTGCGGGGCAGGTGGGCTCCGGCCGGCGTCAGGGCGTAGGGGTACCACCAGGTCTGGGCGCGCTCCAGGCAGTGGGCGCTCAGGGCGAAGCGCGGCGCCGGGATCTCGAAGCGGGGAAAGGCGAGGTCGCCCACCTGAGAAAGGGCGAAGCCGGCGCCGTCCACCGCCGCCTTGCCCGAGGGGGCGAACAGCGCCCGCGGCTGCTTGGGGGGCGCCTTGGGGGGGTCGCCGTTGAGCAGGTTCTTGATGTAGAAGGACTCCTTGGGGGGCGGCGGCGGGGCGCTGGGCGGCTCCTGCCCGGTCTCCGGCATCCTCCGGTGCCCGCCCGGCTCCTGCCCGCCGCTGGCCCCGCAGCCCGCGCCCGGCGCGCAGGTGGCGGCTCCCGGCGGCGCGGGGGAGAGGCGCGGCGGGGCGGCGTGGGAGCGCGGCGGCGGGGCCGGCCGGGGCCCCCTCGCATGGGGGGGCGGCAGGGCGGGGGGCCGAGGGGACCCGCGCAGCCCGCGGCACCGGGGGGCTGCTGCGGGCAGGCGGAGAGCCGGGGTCGTCGCTGCCGCCGCCGCCTCCCGCCGCCGCTGCTGCTGCGTCAACCTGGCGCCGGATGCTAATGATGAAATCAAAATGTCATCCAAGTTAAACGCGGGGAGCACACGGCGATTGGGCACGCACAATGGCAAATGGGATTAGGCGGGGAGGCAGCCGGGAGGAGAAGGCTCCGCGCAGCCCCTGCCCGCTGCCGCCGCGGCCCCGGCCCCCCCTGCGACGTGCTGCTGTGGCTGGAGGCTACGAGCGCCCGCCCGTTATTGGCTTTATATAGTCCAATTAGGCAGCAAATGAGGACGGGGCTATTAGCACAAAGGGATCCCGGCTCGGCTGAGGCACCACGGGAGCGGCGGGAGGCGAATGGCACGGACCGTGCCGCTCCTGCCACAAAACCTCCCCTCGCCCCGCCGCGCCGCCTCCCCCACCCCCCTTCCCTCCCCCCCCAACCCCCGCCCCGCACCGCCGGTAACAAAAGCCGCCGGCGCCGGGGCGACAGCGGGCCGAGCGGCTCCGAGCCAAGCAACCGGGCCCCCGGAGCCGGCGGCAGCCTCCTCCGCCGCTCTCCGCCAGCCCGGGCCGCGCTGGGCTCCGCCTCGGGGCAGAAACGACTTTGCCGAAGGCTGCGGCTCGGCGGGCTGCGGGGCGGCGGGAGGTCTCTCCCGGGGGCCGCGCCGCCTCTCCCGTCCCGTCCCTTCCCGTCCCTTCCCTTCCCCTCCCCGGACCTCCTCACGGAGCCTCCCGACGCCGGTCCCACCGCCCGCGCAGGAGCGGGGGGAACACGTCGAACCCGCGGCAGGACAGGGGCGAGCAGCTCCCGGGCACGGCGGGGGCTCGGTGGAACGGCCCAGCCGCCGCTCCCGGGGTCCGGCCCCGCCGCCGGGCACAGGGCGCCCCCTGCCGGGCCGCGCCGCCCCGTCGGAGCGCCCCGCGTCCGACTCCGGGACGGGCGGGCACGGGGGTCCGGCCCGGGGCATCGCTAGCAGCGACCCTCCGCGCAGCGCTGAATCCCGCGAAGGCGGCGGTGGGGCCGTCCCGGGCCGGGCGGCTGTGGGCCCTGCGGGCCGCCACGGGACCTCCGGCACAGAGGTAACACCGCGCACCGCCCGGTTCGGGGGCAGGTGTGGCTCCCGTCCGGGGCTGAACCGGTAACGTGTGCCAGCATCAGCATCCTGGAGAAAGAAGGGAAGGGAAGGGGAAAAGAGGAAAGGGGAGGAAAGGGGAGGAAAGGGGAGGAAAGGGGAGGAAAGGAAAGGGAGGAAAGGGAAGGGAAGGAAAGGGAAGGGAAGGAAAGGGAAGGGAAGGAAAGGGAAGGGAAGGAAAGGGAAGGAAAGGAAAGGGAAGGAAAGGAAAGGGAAGGAAAGGAAAGGAAAGGAAAGGAAAGGAAAGGAAAGGAAAGGAAAGGAAAGGAAAGGAAAGGAAAGGAAAGGAAAGGAAAGGAAAGGAAAGGAAAGGAAAGGAAAGGAAAGGAAAGGAAAGGAAAGGAAAGGAAAGGAAAGGAAAGGAAAGGAAAGGAAAGGAAAGGAAAGGAAAGGAAAGGAAAGGAAGAGGAAAGGAAAGGAAAGGAAAGGAAAGGAAAGGAAAGGAAAGGAAAGGAAAGGAAAGGAAAGGAAAGGAAAGGAAAGGAAAGGAAAGGAAAGGAAAGGAAAGGAAAGGAAAGGAAGAGGAAAGGAAGAAGGAAGAGGAAAGGAAGAAGGAAGAGGAAAGGAAGAAGGAAGAGGAAAGGAAGAAGGAAGAGGAAAGGAAGAAGGAAGAGGAAAGGAAGAAGGAAGAGGAAAGGAAGAAGGAAGAGGAAAGGGAATGAGGAAGGAAGGAAGGAAGGAAGGAAGGAAGGAAGGAAGGAAGGAAGGAAGGAAGGAAGGAAGGAAGGAAGGAAGGAAGGAAGGAAGGAAGGAAGGAAGGAAGGAAGGAAGGAAGGAAGGAAGGAAGGGAGACACAGCAGCCTCTTAGCTCTGGTATGTTTCTAAATATTTGAAATAGATGTGAGTGTGAACTGCCAAACCTGCCCTGGCATCAGCAGAGCTACAGACTCAGCAGCACGCACATAGGGGAGCACAAATAATTGAAATCTTTTAATGCCCTGATAAAACATAACTGAATTCTCTTGCTATTCCCTTTTAAAGGCACCACCTGGCAGTTTGAAACAAGACATCACTTACCTGAATCACATTTCCCAATGCTTGTGAGGTATCCCCAGCCTCCCTCCAAACATTCGGGGCTATAAATCCAGGGGAAACATACATAGACCAAATAACATCATGTTTTTTGTTTGCAAAAGGCATGATATTTCATATATCTTCATTGTACATGACTGCCCCATGTGTGACCATTTCTAAACTGTTAGTGTCAGGGCAAAGAGTGGTTTAGACAAGCAGGTGCAGAGATGATAGAGCCACAAAGCACATCTTGGGGAAGGGGGCTGGGGGATTTCAGCAGTTTATAGGAGTTTACAGAGATATCCTGGTTTTGTTAATAACTCTTTCACTTAAAGGTATCAGGCTAAGGCTTATCAGCAATTTTTGAAGAAATGACATTTGGTGGAAATTCTCCTCAATTCTGGGGTAAAACATACAGAAAAATGAGAGAAAATAGTTTCTATACAGAAAACATATAGAAAAATGAGAGACAGAAAACAGTTTCTATACAGAAAACAGCTGACAGTCACCTAACCAGGGTTTTTTGCCCATCATAGGAGGACTTGGGCTTAAGTTCTAGTTTATCTATTTGCAGCACCTCTGTGAAAAGCCAAAGGTGCAAAGTTCTTGCAGAAGACCCCAGCGCATTTTTTCATCACAACAAAGAGTCAGATAGAAATATGACTCACTAAAATAATTCCATATTGAAGCTCCCACCCTTTTCCATCCACCTTTCAATGCTTTGGTGACTACAATGTCCTAATCTCTCTGAAGTATCTCTGGGTACACAACCACATGTTGTAGAAAGCCAAGCAAGGACAAAAAGAACCCAAGCCAACCTCTGAAGATGCTAGAAGAAATTTCCACTTTGCAATTTTTTTAAAATGAAAAATAAAGGAAAAAAATGCAATCAATGTTCTAAAAGAGCTTTTCTACATCTCTGTCATTTGCAGCACACAGGATTCTCACATATTTATGTATTTCATTTATTCCCCCCCAGCAATTAATGCCCAGTGGTGATGGAGCTGAGTGGATTTTGCTGCAGTCCTCCTTTCATTTTGTTTCCAGACCTGCACCCACACCATCCCATTGTAAACAGATAATTATTATTTCATTAGTGTTCCAATTCAGAATTAATTGGCTAATTTACACACGGATCGATTGTATAAATGTGATGTTTGTGATAGGTGCTTGATATGATTTAAAGTAATTGTTTATTTTCAGATTTTGGCTTGCACTGTATTGCAAAGTGATTTATCTCCTTATTTATCCTGTCTCAGCACTGCCTCTTCTTTTTTCATTATTCCTCCAAAGAGCTGCTATGCTCTTGCTTAGCCAAAGCATGAATCCATTTGGTGGTATTCTGTGATGCCACATTTACACTAGCTCCAAAATGCTGTGCCTCACATCCTGCTGCTGCCCTGTGCTCACAGAGTAGGGTGCTTCCAGCCCCCTTTTCCTGGTAGAGGTTACCCTCAGCAGCCTGCGGTAATTACACTTCACGCAGGCTGTTGTGCCATCTTTCTAGCTGTCATGCCTGAACGCCTCCCCCTGTAGTCACCGGTGAGTGACATCTGTCCCTTTGGGTTCAGTTTCCCCCTTTGCCACCCTGAGGGGGTTGAGGAAAGTGCCGATCCCTTGTGCTTAACTCCTCTCTGTGCCTTTGTTTGTCCAGCCCGACAGCCCAACCACGGGAGGAATGCAGGGCAGAAGAGATGAGGTTTGCATCTACTTCTGATGTCAGGGCAGGACGTCCTCCTGCACATCCTGCTATCTGCCAGACAGGAGTCTCTCCCTAGACCAGTCCTGTGCTCTCCTAGAGAAGTTTGCAGCATTTTCCCTCACACCAGTGGCAGGAAACAGTAATCCACTGAAGCACAACTCCATTTTTCACGGCTGACTTCACGCAGCTTCTTCCATGGGGACGTGCTGAAGTGCTGCCTGCACCCGGGTTTAGATGTTTGGAGGGAAAGAAGGGATGAGAACATAGTTAAGAGCTTGCCCCACGCAGAAACATCCCTTCCCCAGGCAATTAGAATGAATTCCTCCCCACATCAGATTTTAGAGCTGCTGTTATGCTGTCCAGGCAGCCAAAACCAATTTTGGGAACGCCAGGGAGTAACTCCTGTAGAGTCTGAGCCGCTGTCAGTGGCTCTCCTCTTCCTACTGCAAACCATCCCATGCTATTGGGGCCTTTGTGAAATCTGAGTTATTCAGAAACACTCCATTTCTGTCATTCTTTCAGCTGCTTCTTTATAAGTGCACGATTGGAAACAGAGGTTGCCCAGAAAAGGGATGCTACTTTCTCCTCCAAAGGAATGCCTGTTTGTGGGGTGTATTTGATAAGGATGTTTCATTCAAGACTACAAAACCTGTAAGTGAGTTGTGCTTTGTAACTGATCTTGGGTTTCACTGGGCTGAGCGTACCAGGGTGTATGCCATGTGAGTGGGTTGGGAGGTATTTTGGAACAGTTAAAGTTGTTCCCTTATTATGCCTTACAATGGCATTTTTGTACCTTTAAATAGGAGGCTTTGTAAGTCTGCTTTCCAGCAGCTTCTCATTGAGCTGAGAGTCTTTCCTGCCAAATGTTACACTCTTACAGCACTGCAAGAGAGCAGGTGGTTTAATTTATGAGACTTTTATTTCTGAGGTCCATCACAGTCCTGTGTGTGACTCATGAAGACATCACTTTCACAGGAAATAAGAAAAAAATAATTCTAGGTTGCAATGTTTTTGTGAAACAGCTTCTGTTGCAAACTCCTGTGTAATTTGGAATATATCCATGGGGACAGACCTGATGGGAAAATGATGTGATCTAAGTACGGTCTTCATCTCACATATGCCCTACATAAGGTGATACGATGCTCTGAAGTCATCCCAAACTCATACATCATATCCTTAGGTTTTGTCATTGTGACCTGCCCACCAGCCTAATTTCTAGAAAGCCTAATCATCTTTGTGTTGATATCAGTAATGCACGCAGAGTTTATCACTTTCACAAGTGAAGCCATGGAATAGGAGGCAGCTAAATATACTGCAGGAAATCTCTTACAAAATGCATAGGGGGATTTCAAGGTAGAACCTGTGCTGTGCTTTAGCATCTCATCCAAAGGTAAGGCTTCTATCCAAATCCGAAGACTGATGCTTATATACAAAGTCATAAACTCTGAGTTATCATGTAGGATGCCAAAAATAAAAACCCAACCCCCCAAAACCCCCTCAAAATAAACTGTAAACCTCAGCACTGGTGAAATCCTAAATAAGCAGTTCTCTTTGTGGCCACAAATAGCTTATTTATCAAAACCTGTGAGCATCCTGGAGCCACACCTGAAAAGCTCTGAGTATTTTCATCTCCCACTGAAATAAAAGAAAATGCTGCAAAGCTGTATGGTGAATGTTTTACTGGCCTGGCTAGAAAAGGCATCTTGTAATCCACACTCAGCCTCCAGACCTCAGATCCACATTATCCATCTGCAGAGAGCCCACAGAGAGCAGAGTTGATCCAGTGTTTGTGTGTACAGCAGCTAGACAATGTGCAGTTTTAGGAGTTCTTAAATAATCATTGATTTCAAAAGTGTTACAGCCCATTGACTCAAAAATCAGCTACTTATAAAGACTCCCACATTCGTATCAGAGATCCTTGGCAATTGTGCATGAGTTGTGCTGAACGTGCATGCTGAATGTGGGCTGTACTTTGATTTTCCCTAAAAGATCCCCAAATCACCCTGATTTCCCTAAGAACATCTGTAACAACTGGGATGGCAATCTGAACCAGCTTGTTCTGAACTAGGAGATCCCCAAAATAGCTTTGAGGTTTTGCAATAGATGAATGATGGGGCCGTTTTTTGCTTCTGCAAGAGCTTCTATGTCAAGACCTCGGTGTTCTCTGCACTTATTAATGGCTCAGTCTCACCCGCCAGTCCCCAGGGAAGGCTCCTCCTCTGGCAAGCTCAATGTTTCAGGAATCCCAAGAATCCCAAGTGATGTGCACACCACAAGAGGCTCCTTCTATGTCTTCTGTCTGGGGTATCAAAGGGACATCTTGTTTTTAGATGTGGGCAGTTCAGGTGCTCACATCACTACATCAATGCTGTGGCACACAGACCCTGATCTGTCTCTTCTGCAGAACAGAACAGAGAAAAGACATCTGGGCTTCCCTCCACGTGCTGTTTATGTACCTTCCAGGAAAAGCCTTATCCTGGATAATGAAATTTCTTATTTCCATGCTCTCTATGTTATATAAGGACTCAAATCCACATGGCTGCACCGGGGTAAGAGTTCTTTTCCCCAAAGCCAAATTCCAAATCACCTTCCCTGGAGCTGCAGCTTTACATTTATGTAGTATGGATTGCCATTTTTTTTTTACACAATTAAAATATTAGAAATTAGAGAGGCAAGCATCAGGCAGAAAATATCATTAATATATTTTACTTAAGCTTTAGCAACTTACATCAGAAACTCATTAGTAATAAACAATGAAAGCAGTGCTGGGGGAGAGAAGCAGAAGGACTAAATGCACTGTTGTGATAAACTTCCAATACTCAGTTTCATCAGTATCACAGCCATCCCAGCTGCACCACTGCCTTCTGCATAACTGAATCACAAGGTTGGAAACAGGAGACTGTCTTTGACATTAAGCCACAGGGACCTGACCAGTTCAGCCTTGCAGTCCAGAACGGTGGCTGGAAATTCTTTCCTCATCTAGAGATGTGAGAAGCAACCACGAAGCACTAACAAGGAGGACCTTTTTCACCTTATCTTACCTGAGGTAGATTTTTTTTAGCTTGCATCAAGGGCCCATGAATAACATTAGGGAAAAAGAAAAAGGGAGACTGTGTACGATTGAACCTCTTGTTCAAGCTGGCAGATAGGGCAAATAATAATACATATGAGAGAAAGTGGAACAATTTCAGCATGGCATATGCATGAAATGCAATGCATTTAAGTACTACAGAGCAATAGAATTGACAAAATAATAATCCTAACATACTAAGCAAACACTAGCTGCATCCTGATGTGTATTCTTACCATGTGTTGCATTCCCAGTGTACAAGAAGTAACTTACTTGTGTAACGCTGTCATTAAAAAACCCCACTTTTAATGTATTTCTATTTCCCTATAGATTGCTTTGGACTCAAATATTTCAGTCAGTAAAACTACATATACTCCCCATCACACTGCCATGAGACAGGCGTGATGCAGTGCTGTGCCTGTGAGTCGCGATGGAGTGAAGAAGAGGACGTGCTAAAAGGCTGTAGGGCAAATGGGCAGATGATACCTCTGCCTTTTGTTTGTCTGGTGGGTTTTGGCGGCAAGGGTTGGTAGGAGGGAGCGGGAGGGAAAGGCACCGTCTCCCTCATTAGAGATTCTGATTTGATTCTGCTCCAGAGACCACACGTGTGACACACTGATGCTGACCAGAGATTGCAGAGCACCGGTCAGGATTTCCAGATGTCCTTGATCATGCCCTTCACCTTCATTATCAAGCTCCGAAATGATAATATATCGATCGGGAGGCTTCGCAGCAGCGCGACACACAGAGCTCCGTCGATAAGCAGCTCTCAGGAGACGAAACAGGGGCGAGGGTGGCAATTCAAAGAGGGACCCAAAGCTGCCCCCGTAATCTGCGCCTGGGAAGCTCGGGACGCCTTATGGGACCCTTACCAAAGTGTTTCCCCCTTTGTTTGGGAGCGGGTTTCGCTCTGGCTTGGAGGAGAATGATGGCTGCCCTTGGGAGGGGTAACCCTGACACCGCCCCTGCAGCACCCCGCGTCGCGGAGGCTCGGTCCCCTTCAGCACCGCGGCCAGCGCCGGGAGCGGGGCATGGCTTTGTCAGGGAGGCGTGGCCTTACAGAGGGGGCGTGGCCATAGCGGTACTGTGCCAGCAGACGTGTCTTTGCTGGGGGGCGTGGCTTTATGGGGCGTGGCTGGGAGGAGTGGCTTGCCGCCGCGGCGGCGCGCCTTCCCGCGGGCTTCGGGGCGGAGGGTCCCATCCTGCATCCCACCCGCATCGCGCTCCGGGGGTCCCCGGAGGATGCCGCTGTGCGCAGGCTGCGGGGCCAGCGCTCCTGCGGGCTCGGGTGGGTGCGTGTGAGAGCTCGAGTGCTCAGATCTGAGGGGCGACAGGGAGAATTTGGGACCATAAAGGGTCCTGAAGAGCACCAGCATTGGCTGTGCATAAATCCTGAGAAACAGGGACTCTCTGGCCACCATGCTTTGAGTAGTAGGCAAATCCAAGAGAATTACACCTTGGTTTATTTTAATAGCAAAGCATTTTATAAGGAGACATGGAAACTGTTTCCCTTGCCAGGAGAGCTGGCGCATTGCCCTGGTTATTCTCCAGTTGGTATTTTTTGTGCTTCTTAGAGATATATCAAAGTTTATGCTGTATGTGTAACGTGGAGGAGATGGAAAAGACATCGACAATATTAATTGTTTCATAAATAGCAGCAGATAGGATATGCTTTTTATACCTTTGTTTTAAACCCTGGTATTGAAAAACCAATACCCTGCCATTTGTTTATACTTTTCCTGGCATACAAGGCAGATATATTAGAGTGAATGCAGCTAATAAAAGGCTAGAGGCTGCATTTTCCACACTCAGCTCTTAGGCACAACCTCTTTTTCAAAAAGAAAACTCTCTTTTATTTTGGAACATTATAACCATTCCGTCTGTCTGTAAAAACGTATGAAGAACCAGGAATTACAAAGGGCCTAATAGGAAGGAGCCTTTGCTTTTAGGAGAGCACTTCTTCACACAAGCAATTCCACCGACTCCGCAGACCTGATTCTGCGAGTAACCCGCTGATGCAGAAGGATGAAGGGCTCCACCACCCAGCCCAGCAGCATGTGGGTCTCTGTGGCAAAGCTGCTGGAGCTCACACAAAAGTTTTTCATCCAAGCAATGGTAAAAGAAATTATTGAGAAATCTATTTGCACTGCAAGCAGTTTTTCTCCTTACAGTCTGTTTCTTTTACTCAGTGTTTTAGTCCCTGTGGGGAGGAACAAGGAGGTAGGTTATGGTGGGTTTACCTCTGCTTTAATTCTGTTAAATATTTTTATTGGGTTCTATGCAGTGTTAAATGCAAAAGAAATCGAGTTTCCACATCTTTTAAACAAGTTTCAAAGCTATCACGTTCTGCTAAATTAATGTTACAGTGTTAGGAAGATATATAGCATGGGAGAAGCTGGGGAGTGGAACATGGAAACTCAAGAAAAGCAGGAAGAAAATGAGAGCTCACCATTCAATATTCCTGGCAGTTCCACAGAAATTTGTGAAAATACGCTATGCACATTTTCCCAAAGCATGAAAAGGCTCCACTACAGTTTTGAGTCGTTGCTCCAGGACACCAAGAGCAACAGTAATCCTTAAAACATTTGAGATCAGGGCTCCCTGGGTTTACCATACTCTGAGCTCAAGGAATGTGAAGCCTGGTGTCCTGGTTTTCAGAGCATCTCTTCATGGTTCACCTCCTACAACTTCAGGAAGTTTCTGTGCAGATACAAAGGTCTGGTCCTGTGGCAAAGGCATAAAATTAATTACCAGAGGGAACACCGAGGCATGATCCTTTTTAAACTTAATTTTAGCTCCAGAGCAGAGGAGGCTTTTGCTCCACAGCCATATTTATTCCATATCTATTTGTTGCTCAGATTAGAGTAAATTAGGAGTACCTGACTACTTCAGCATCTCTCAGGCCCAGAAGCTCTTTAAGGACATGCTGAAGGAAAGTAGAAGCTAGCCAAAGAAAAAGAAAAGCCCCAACCAGGGGCACTGGGAGGCCTGTGGGGCATCAGGCACCAGAGCCAAGTAGAGCTAAGATTTTCTATTTGCCTCCCAGGCAGTGCACCCAGGAAGGGTCTCTGCACACCCAGAGCAGGCTGTCAGTCACGGCTTGCACGGAGAAAGAAGTGAGAATAAATGCTGGCTGGAAGGTGCTTTCACTCACTGCCAACTGCTTATCATAGCTCGGCCTTGGGACACGTGTAGTACCTGTACGTGGGACAAGATGAGAAAAACCACCTTGATTTCAGGGCTGGAGTAGATGTCCTCCACCCTAAATCCTTCTGTGATCAGCAGGAACCGATCAGACAGAGGGAAGAGCGTTTGGGCCACCCAAGAAACAGTACATTTTTAAAAGCCACGCTTTGCTGCAATTTCAGCCCAAAATGTGCCACGAGAAGTGATGCTCAAGGCACGGCCTCTTCCAGTTGCTCTGATAGGCCCAGGCAGGACCCAAGGAGAATTCTTCTTCATCAGTGCAAAAGCAAATGCGCTAACTGGCAGTCTCAGTGTAAAAGCATTTATCTTAGTCACGTTAATCTCACCATTAGGCTCTAATTTCTAGCTCCAGCATCAGAGAACAAAGCGCACGGTGTCTGCCGTAGCAAGGCTGACGCAGCGCGATGCTTCTGCCGCTCCACAGTATCTACTGAGCCGACCTGGAACTCCACAACCAAATCCCACTTCCCAGCAGGGCACGTGTTTCCCTTCCTCCTCAACCTGCCAACTCTAATGGCTCACAATTAAATTAAAAGCCTTCCTCATTCTCTGGGTCTCCCAGCCCATCCTCCCTCGGAGGCTCTGGCTTTAACTTAGCCCCGTGACATCCTCAGGGCAGCAGGCTGTTATGGCAGGCAGCAGGATTATGACTCATCATGTACCTGGGGGAAGTAAGGAGGATCCAAAAAGCAAACGGAGGTGGGCAGCGAAGGAGAAATCACTTATGCAAATAGAAATATTTTCAATAATGATCAACAGCGTGAGAAGGAATACAGGAAAAATTACATTGGGCAGAGGAGCTTCATTTTTAAAATGTTCCCTAAGTGCTAGAAATCTTCCCATCTTCATTTTTCCCTTTAAACTCTGTCATTTGTACAGCCTATTAACCTTTAACTTTATGACTATCCTAACGTGAAATACTGGCAGCATTTAAGTCTGCGAATACTAGAGACCTGCCTTCCTGGTTGGCAACAGAGGTGAAGCACTTCCTTTTAAATCAGTCATTTTTAGTATCAGTCATACACACAGGGCTATTTTTAGATTCACGTGCCGGCGTCACCTATAAAAAATACTCTACAGGCTCCAATTATCTTTTCTCAGAGGTCTCAAAGTTTCCTCCTTGCCTGGCCCCTCCCACTTCATCACCCTGATTGTTGCCTTCAATTTCGCTCCAAAGGAAAGGAGCGGAGCAAATTAAATCACTTCCTTCAAACTCCCCTTTCCTGTTCTTGAAGAGACAATGTAAAATTAATTATTTGCATTTACGAGACTGCCAAGGCTGGGACTTCATTGTCTGAAGCACTAAACCACTGTTACTTGGTCCATTTCTGCCCTGAAGACCTGGCAGTCTAGTTGGGGTAGGGGAAGGATGGGTGATTAAGTGATTTCCAAAAGGTGGTAAAGATGAAGTGGTTCATCTGGATGCTGGGGCTGTATCGATTACACCCCTGGCAGGGGATGTAAGCAGTTTAACGCAGAGCTTGTGTGGTTTTAATTGTTATCATTATTTCCAACCATAAGAGTGACAAGGGCTTCTCAGACCTGGCGACTGGAACTTCTGGTGTTTATATATAAATCTCAGCAATTAAATAGCACCCGGGGTGGCAGGGGATGATCTGTTGGGAAGGTTACCCCACGGCTGCCTTCCTCCAGGGTTGGGCATGGCCCCACTGCGGGGCATTGCCCGTGATCCGGGAGAGATTCCAAAAAGAGGTCTTGGTGAGAAAGAACAACTGAAGCCGTTACACTGACAGCTTAGAAAACGTTGCCTCAGAGCTGAACTGCCAGATTTATTTACACAAAGTCTTCTCCTTCTCCCTTGCTCTCTCAGACTGGGGAAACCTTGGACAAGCAAAGTGGGGAGTCCTGAAACAACACTTTGCCAGGAAGGAGACCATGCAGCTCTCCTTAATCAGAAAACATCTAGCCCCAGGGAATGAGATGGGGACTGTGGTGGAGCCCAGCCCTGTCCTGCGGAGTGGTTCAGGTGGGAAGAAGCCCAGGACCACATGAACGTCCCTCTCTGACAGCTCCTATGTACAACACCCCCTTCCCAAGTGAAGGATGTGGGCAAGCGCCTTGGGGCAGCGATAAAGCTGGTATATCTCAGCTGCAGCAAAGGTCTGGACCTGGAGGTTTTACTCTGTTGCGAACTCTCTTACGAGCTTTCACTACTAAAAAGAGGTATCTAGAAAAACAGATCTTGCAGGGGGTCTTCTGCTCTCAGTGCTGTTCTGAACCTGAAAAAGGTCTGGCTTCTTCCCCTCCTAAACCAAGTCTGCAGGCTTGCCTTTGGGTAGGACTGACGAACCCTAGTCCAGGCTCTGCAGGGGTTTTCAGCAGGCCTTTTGGCCATGGATCAAATACAACCAAGGAAAATAAACACATGGGACATTAAAGGATTTGAGCAAGGAGGTCAAAGGAGGAAATGCAGAGTTGAGCTTGCTCTTGCATCCTGTGTGTATGTTGTCTTACACAAGTGCTCCAGCCTGTCCTTTCTACTCATATGAATGGATTCACAAGGCGGTAGAGGAAGCAGACAATCCTTGTGTTGGTGTCTGTGGACACAGATTTAGCAACAGGGTTTGGCCAAGCCACCCACGAGACAGGGCACAGCACACCACTGCGGCAGGCTGCAGGGCACGGGTAGTTCCCCGGGTGACAGCTCAGGTCCCCACAGGGACAGCTGGCATCTACCACCACACTCAGCACAGCCAGCACGCCCGTGCGACCTCCTGCTCTCATGGGGCTGGAGGAAGGTCCCCAAAACTTCAGCGGGATTTAGCCATCTACTCATAGAGCTGCTTTTCCAAACTCCAGCTGGGTTTAGAAAGGCATTTAATTTAGGCGCGCTCTTGGGCCCTATTGATTTTAATGTAACAATCATACGTTTAAAACTTAGCATGTGTTTAATTGCTGCGGTGAGTAACAGCAGACTGATGCTGGTGCTTACACGCCTTGCTGACCTGGGAAAGCAAAGCCACATCAGCCCCCTGGCAACAAAAATCACAGGGGACAGCATTTGTCCCAAACCTAGAATCAGATCATTCCAAATTCTCAGCTTTATTTTGGAAGCCTGTATAGCTTCCTAAAAGGAAGGGAAGTACAAATGAATTTGGAAGGGAAACTATGAAAAGCTTCTAGTTAATTTAGCTCCTAGTCTCAGTTATTTCATTTTTGGCATTTACCTAAAGTTTTCATCTTTCCAAATCTTGTTTTATGGTTAGTATAAGGCCAGCCTGAAAGATAATATATTGTGACTGTTATATTATTTATTTCAAAGCCAAGTTATTGATTATTGCACGCTGAAAATGACAAATGGCATCTGAGAAAGGCACGGTCAGCGAGTTCTATTAAAGAAATGATAGTATTGCTCATGGATTGTTAAAAGGTTCAGTTTAGGTACTTTATAGGTTTATATCCATCACTATTTAATGACCAAATGATGAAAAATACGAGTCATGGGAACAATTTCTTTCTGTTGCAGTTTTACGTTCAAGCAGTTAGCAAAATAAGAGAATTTTTCACACGAAGAGTTTATGCACGCAGACCTTGTGGCACGTAATCTAGTAACAAGCTTGCTTGTTTTAAAGGTGGTGATTTAAGACAGGTAGCTGTTGTGCACCTGGAGTGGGTCGAATCCTTCCTCTGTAGTGCTGGTACTTACGTGGCGGTGGTGGGACAGTCAGGCAGGTGGGTTCTGAGGGGGTGCATTGTGTTCACCCCGCGCTAGGCAGCTGAAGGAGCATCCCCCAAGCCCCCTGAGCCCCCAGAGTTGCACATCGGGGTCCAGTCCTGGGCCAAAGCACAGGGAAATGCCTGTTTCCCTGGTCAGCACCTGACAGCATGTTCCCACCAGGCAAGGCAGAGCAGTGTGGGGTCAGCATGACTCTGGAAGAGCAAACAGGGAGAACCCATCCTGGGGCAGTCCTGGTCTCCCTGGTTCCCTTTACTGCAGAAGCCAGAGTGAGATTTGGCCTATTTTCCCTTATTTAACCCTAAAATCTCAAACTGAAAGCCCAACAAGCATTTTTGTTGTTGTTGTGTGTCACAGGTATGAAAGGCTCTCTTTTCACTCTTATTCTCTTAGAGCCATCTGTTCGAAACACTTTCAAAATGACGGCAATTAGAGATAAGAGCTAATAACGCTCCAACCTGCACGCTGAGAAATGCCACTTAATCACTATTGGCTTGGCTGGCAAATAAGGAGCAGCATCCGACTGGACAAGGGTGATAAAGCTCCCATGCCGGCTCAAATGAAGAGCCCAGCTGCAGTCTTTGCCACCGTGAATTGTAGCTGCAAGACCTGGAATCTGGCCTAAAGAGCTGATATAAATCCAGCAAAATAAATCTTTCGCTACTGCCTGTGGTTTCACGCTGCCTTAACTCAACTCTTTTACCTAATCTTTGACCTTCCTTTGTAATTTTTCATATTTCCCAGGTAAAACTCAGGGTGCTCATTAGCGGGAGGCTGAGCCAAGAGCACGGGGGAGTTCATGCTTTCTCCTGAGGGAGATAAACCAGGCTGTGCTGGGGCGTGCTGAGAGGAAACCTCTGGCAAGTCTGGCAATATTCAGCACCTAAATTTCACAGTGGCAGGAGCATCACTCTATTTTCTTCTCGTGCATCTTGCAACAAAAATGAATACAGTGAAATTATGCCCAGAGGCAAGAGGAGGGGTGCAAGGTGGTCTCCTACTGATACCTGCTGGGACATTTTCTGGCCCTGGGGTGAGCAGCCGTGCTCCCTGGCAGGTGCAGGATCCAAATGTAACGTCCCGTCCCAAAATGACCGTTCGGGTGCACGCCTGTAAATCAAAAGATGCCAGCAACTGATGGGGAAGGGTGCTTCTAATTCCAGAACAAATCTCCCCCTCAGACGACAGTTTTAGCGGCTTTAATCTTAAAAGCAAATATTTTGTGTTCAACTGATAAACCTTTCAAAACCAGGAATTAATAACAGAACCGGCGACTCCACCTAAATGACAAAGTTTGTGCAATCTTTAAGAGCAACGCTAACATCTCACAGCCAGCGCCAATAAAAAGGAAAGCAACCGCCACTTTTAGTCAGCACGTTGTGACACAGTATTTGCAATCTCTGAGCAGGCGGAAAAACAAAATGTTCCCACCTGCCAATTTTATCCTTTTCTATTTGGCAAACATGTTTTGTGACGGTGTATAGAAAACACCGGGATCGGGGCAAGGCGGGGACCAGGCTGGAGAGCAGCAGATGTTTGCTCTGAGACACCTGTAACTGTACCTTCCTCAGAACCTTTGAGCTGAGGCCCTGAAACACACCTTATGCATTTCATACGTTTCACCCACAGTTTTTGGTTGTGCACATATGCCCAGGGAGGCAGTGGGGCTGCCTGTTCTTTGCCCACACAAGACAAA